>JALJVW010000910.1:3750000-5000000 GCA_024865655.1 Emberiza elegans | reverse complement strand
TTCAGTCACAACAAAATTCTCATTGAAGGGTGTCCCTGAAGGGCAAGCTGCATTTGTTTGAATGCCAAAGATGTGTTTCTCACCTTCATAAACATATTTGCATTTACTTTTTTATGACAGTCTTAATTTTTAATTTTCTGAGTTTATGTATTTTGGGATTTGAATAATCACAATTTACCAGTTGTGGCTTCTTTTCCTATCTATAACTTGACACTCATATTTTAGCCTCAATCCAAGGTCATTGACCAGTGTTGAGGTATGGTATCAAGAATTCTAAAGTGTGATCAGTTCTGTGTCCTGAATGAGAAACTCCCCAGAGCTGCAAATGGAGAAGAGGATGCTGATGGAGTCTCTCTTCCCTCAGCTGTGTGTTCTCCAACCACTTTTTCACATTTCTGCAGCACGCAGCAGCAGCTCTTTGACACTGCCCCACTGGCAAGATGACAACTCCTTCTGTGCATGTGACCCAGTTTTTTAATACCTTTTGCTTCCATGCTGTGAGAAATGCTTTTTGAAAATGGGGTGAAGATGAAGGGAGGAAGAGAGTGCTACAACTGCCTTGCTCTGTGGTTCAAGTTCTGTGTCTCTTAGCAAATCCTATGGGGGGGAGCCCCACCCTCAACCAACGGCGGAAGCCATCGAGCCTATTTGCAGCACTTTATCTCATCTTTTTACGAAAGCATAGTAAACAAGAGAGAGAAACCAGACTTTGGTTGAGAGCAGGGCTGAGTAGCTGCAGCAGAAGGCCTTCTGCCAGTCTGAATTAAATCAGCATGTCTGAGTTTGGGTTTGGATATGTCTCTTTGTCGTAGCAAAGGAAGATTTTTCCTTTCCCTTAGGAATGAGTCTAACTGAGGAGCAAAGTATTTGACTCAGTATTCTGAATTTAGCTGTAGTCTTTCTACAAACATTGTGTGTTGTCTTACCAACTGATTTGCAGTTGAAATATCACCTTGTTGTCTATGATGAGCTAGATACTATGGCCAAGGAAAGCTCATGTGCTTCCTCTCCTCTGTCAGTCTACAAGTCTGATAACCTTGAGTAGTGATTTACTGATTACAGAAGGCTTTGCAGCCTCTGCTTCCCACATGACACTTGAGCTATGAGGATCTGTGCAGATCCTTTTGCCTTTCTTTCTTCCCTCTCTTTGGTTCTGTGCAAACCTCAGTGTCTTCTGTCAGCTGTACAAGCAAATGCAGGGTGTATGGGTATTTTGACCTCTTTTTCTCAGCAGTTGGGTCAGTCCCCTTCCCCTGCTGTGTTTCATTCTTAGAGTGTCTCAGTGTAGTTTTGATTCCATTTAATTCTCACACTGGGTGACAGGAACTCGGAGGTCTGCATATGAATATCTTTGAAAGCTTTGCATGGCTAAAATCTGCTTTTGTACACTGTGGGGTAAACCCTGAACAGAAATGTTTGGGCCATTTTGCCCAGTTTTTTGTCTTGCTGTTATGTTGAAGATTTGGGTTTGATTCCTGATCCTTGGTTCAGTCTGTTGTTTATAGCAGCAGCAGTTTTGATGCTTTGCAACAGTGTCTCAAGGCCTGGCTGGATGGGGCTTTGTGCAATCTGGTGAAAGGTGTCCCTGCAACAATAGCAGGGGGTTGGAACTACATGCTCTTCAGTGTTTCTTCCAACCCAAACCATTCTGTGGTTCTGTGACTCATTTGCACTTTGCCATCTGCAAAATGTGGCTTGGACTGCTGGGACACTGAACTCAGGCATTGCAGTTTTGTGCCCTGTTTCATGGGAATTAATACATTGCTCTGAAGTGAAGATTAGCAACTTTCATCTCTGGGCTTTGTATGGAAAGGTGAATGTAGATGGTCTTGTGTGCTGCTGCTTGGTTTTGGGGTCAGATGCAAGAACACAGTGTATAGCTGCAATATTTTTGAGGCAGGGTGGAGGCACAGAACAGTTGCATCATTGATGTGCAGGGAGGTTTCTCATGGTAGCTGAGGGTGTGGCCACCAAGATGCTAATGCTTCAGGAATTCCAGAGATGAAGCCTCAAAATGCTCCACAACAGGCAGCAGAGAGACTAAAGAAATAGGATGCTGTGGCAGGAATTTCAAGCGATCCCTGCTAGCCAGCCCATCTGTGGCAAGAAAATCAAGTCCTGCTGTCAGTCATCTAAAGGTGAGGGGTAAAACTCATCCTTCAACAGCAGATGTTACAAACTGCCTCAGTTGTCCAGGTGCAACAAAAGTGTGAACAGTTCAGAGGAGGTCACCTGCTGGACTGTGCTGTCCCCAGCCCCACTGGTGATGCTGTTGCCCCATCTGTCACTGAGCCTTTTTTAGTTTTTAGTGCTTGTTGGGCCATTTGTAACACCAGGCTGTTTTCCTGTGGTGGATGGGGCAATTTGGAGATGTGGGGGCCATGGTTCAGCAGGATGGGGCTCCTGCTACAGTGCTGGCCTTAAACTCAGCCTTTGATTTCTGACTTTGTCTGGCTGGACAGTTGTGCTCAGCTTTGCTGACACTGTTTTTGTGTGGAGCTGTGCTGTAAACCAGCATACCAATCCAGGTTAAAATAACTCTTTCAAAACAACTGTGATCAGAGTCCACAGATGATTTTGTCAGCATAACCACAGGCTGACATGCTTTGTCCCAGACCTAGGTACAGGAATGAGGGCAGAAAGTGGAAGTGCAGGTTACTGAGGTTGAAAATGTCATGTACATACCATGTAGAAATAAAATCAAAAGGCAGGCAGGAGGTAACCTAACTGAAATTGGGCATTGCAGAAGTTACTTCTGCTTTGTCAACTATTTCTTTTCTGCATACAATGGAAAACAAAAGCCCCGCAGCTCATACTGCTGTTGTAGTTTGGCAAGTTCGGTGTTTTTTTTCCTCTGGCAGCACTCTGTTCTCATCAGGGCTCACTTAAAGGTAGCTGAACAGTTAGATCAGGGATTCAGGTTAAGTTTGGAGAGGGGCGGGTGCCCTGGAGAGGTGCAGAAGGTGCTTTATGGCAACACTTCCATAGAGCTCCCTGTGCAGTACAATTGGAGCATCAATGGCAAGGCAGAAACATGTGGGACATGGAAAAGGGGAGAAAAAGAGATCATTAATGAAGCTGGATTTACCAGCAGACTAAATATTTGTTGAAATGCTTCCCAGGGAATTCAGGGTATTAAATGTGTTTTTGCACTTCTTGGGTTTAGTAAGGTGCTTGAAACAGCCTTTCCTGATGGTTTTGGGAGCAAGCTGGGACTACTGAAGCTGCCTATGCAACTTGTGAGGGAACAGGATTGGAATAAAGGCTTGGGGTTGGACTGGGAGGTTGAGTTGGGCAGGGCTGTTGGGTGGGATGGGAATGGAGAAACTCAGTGATTGACATGATTCAGTATTTTCAGTGATTTGATGTAAACAAAAGAACAGTTTGTCTGTTTATTAAGCTCCAGGTTAGTAGGCTGGGGAAAGGACAGGGCTGGGATTCCCAATGTTTGAAGAAGCCAACAACTATGGAATAAAATGAAAGAAAAAGGCAGAATGTCTACATTTTGTAACACCTAGTCAGAGGCTTGAATTGAGGATGAAGAGTGGCTGGCCTGGTACCAGTTCTGCAGAAGAGGACTGGAGACCTTTAGTGGATTGTGAGACAAGCACAAGTGAACATTGTTTTATGTACACAGACAAGGCAAACTGGCTGGGACATGTGGCTGAGAAGTGTTATTGAATAATCATTTATCTCTATAACAGCCAGTAAAGCCCAGGCTGGAATATGTACCCAGTTCTGGACACTAGGCTTCAACACAAATGCACCTTAAATGGAAGGACTCCAAAAGAGACCAAACAAGCAAAGGTCTGGATAATGTTACCTGCAAGGGAAGGTTGAAGCAACTGCCTTTGGTCATTTTGTATATCAGAAGATTGTAGGAGAACCAAAGTTTTTAAAAGGGATAGATGCAAAGAGGAAGAAAATAAATTGTTCTTTGTAATGTTTGCAGGTAAGGTGGAGAACAAAGAATAAATAAATATATTTATTTATTCCTTCCTATAAGTAGTAGGAAGGGAAATATAAGTTAGACATTCAGAAAGGTTTTTAAATAGTAAAAACATTTGTGTAGTGGGATAATTTCTCTGCAATAATATTACATTTTTTCATGAGAGGTCTCCAAGAACAGGTTAGACAAAGGAATAGTTTAGTGTATTTTATGCAGGCTGAGCAGTCAGAAAGCATCAGGTGATTGGAGTTTCCTCATCCCTAACCCTCTGTGGTTATATCTGGTGCTTCAGGTCCTCAGGGCTCTGGACAGAGTGGGAATGCTGCCCCACACCCCCCTGGTTCACACAGGTTCTGCTCCACCAGCTCAGCCACTCATTCACATGCACTGATACAGCTGAGAATGGTAGAGCTTTGTCAGTGTGGATGGGTTTGAGTGGAATGGATGGAGCAGCACTTTGGTGAGCAAGCCAGATGGGTTATGAGGCACAGGAGCAGTTTTGCAGGGATCAGTGCTGAGTGGCTGGGAAGGGCAGTGGTAGGAGCTGGAAAAGGGGCATATCTGTGCACTTTAGGGACTCGTTTAGAGCTCACCCAGAGCCTTATTGCTTCACAGTTCTTCATAGGATTATATTTTTCTTTTTATTTATTTTTTTTTTTATTTTGCTGTGGGACAGTTAACAGAGTTGCTCCACAGCTCTGGTCTAAGTAGTCATTTCAAAGCCAAAAAATGTGCAAGGATTAGTTAACTTCAAATGGAGTATGATTTTACAATAGACACCCTGTTCTGACATATCAACCTCATCCTAGATTGCTGAGGGAAGCAGTAAAGGATTTGTGCCCTCTTGACATTTTCAGAGGTCAAATATGAAATCCTCTGTCATGTTGCCAGCCCAGAGAGCTACATCCCAGTGCACGTTTCAGAGAACAAGTCATGAGAGACTGGAAGTGTTCTTTACAAGATTATTCCTGTAGCAGCTCTGCATTACTTACTATTAAATGGAAATGTGTTTCTCTTTTTTACTACTCAGGGATTCTTTTCTTGCTTTGTTCTTCTGTATGCAAGAGTTTTCCTGGACTACCTGTGACACCAGCTGAACTCCTGCAGTTGACTTTTCTGACCATTAGCTGTGGTCAGGGAAATGTCACTTAAAGTTCATCTGCTGCCTCATATTGACAGCAGAGGTAGGCAGGAAGGGGAGAGTAAAGAATTACTGCTGCGTCTGCACATTCTGGTAGGGAGCTTTTGAAGACTCAGGATGAATCCTGCTTTGCTTGTCTCCTGGGTGGATGTTTATGCAGATTTAAGTGTTGCTTGCTATCTTTGCCCAAGTGGACCTGAGCTTTTGTTTTGCTTTTGTGTGAGATGCCCACAATGAAAGGAGAGCATGTTCAGGTTCAAGCACATGTGTATTCACAAGCACTTGAAAAGAGTATTGTTTGTTCCTTGCCCTTCATTGGAGTGCCATGGTCAGGCTGCCCAGGACACCTCATTGCAGGCATCAGCTGAGGCCTTGTTGGTGCCTCAGCTAGATGGAGAAGTTTTTTGCCTTATTTTTGTAGTTACTGCAAAACAATATCCCTGGTTTATCTCAAAGTGCATTTCACAGCTTGTGTAACTTTCTCTGATGATTTCTCTTTGTAACCAGATTTATGGAACTAATCTGAGCAGGAACTCAGATGTTGTAGGGGTCTATATACACACTCACTGTGGTTTTCAGTTATTGTTAATTTATTCTACAAATTATTCTTCATTCACTTCTGTAGTCCAAATCCCATCTACGATGCCTGGCATGTTCAGAATTCCTGCCATGTGGGCTGAATTCTACTTCTTACCCCTTTGATGTGAACCCAGAGGTGATGCCTTTCTCTGGTCTTAAAAAGTTGAGAGCCAGACACAGTTAAGGGATAAGGGTCCCACAGTTAAGGGATAAGGGTCCCACAGTTAAGGGATAAGGGTTTTTGCCTCAGTGTTTCAATAAGGATCCTTATGGTGCATCACTTCACCAAGGTGGGTGCCCCACAATACACACACACACACACCATAGATGGCATATACAACTTATAGACCTTACAAATTAGCTTATCTTACAAGGATGCCCCAATGGGAGGCCTGGATGAATTGTTGGATATTCCTCCATCTGAGGAATTCCCCCTGGATGTGCCAAATCTCCAGTTTACAGGATATGTTCTAGGGAGGACCTTGGTTTCCCAAGATAGTGTTGGGCTTTCTGGCCTCCAGCTGCGAGGCCTTTAGGGTGTTTGGTCTCCCAACAGAAGACTAGGACAATGCTCAATTATCAGACTTAAGGAATTACAAGTATGCATTCCAAAAATAATGAAAATACATAAAAGTTATATAAAAGCTATATAAAAGAAAAGACAAAAAATAATTTTGGTATCAAAAGAACTCTCTGTATTTCACAGAATGTGTCTTAAAACTTTCTGTGGCTACTCCATTTCATTCTGTAAGAAAGGGTGTGGAAGGCTCCATGTGTTAGAAATAGTTTCTTACATTGCATTTATGCAGGGGCTTTTTTTTTAAAGTATTTTGACACTTCATTATGGACTTGTATTTGAGAAATACTTAATCACTGGTCTTAAGAAAAATAATATCAGCAGACTATTTTTCACAGGACCTAGAGGCAACACTTCAGAGTTACTATGAGCTTAGTTTTCTGTCTTCAAAAGACTTGCAACTTATCTTTAAAGCTGAAGTTCTTTAACTTTTCTGTTTAGCTGGATGATAATTCAGACGGTTTAAGATCTGAGTATTTTAGAAATATGAAAAGAAATTATTACTCTCTGTTCAGCTACTTAATACAAACCACAGTGTGGTCGTTATTTAAAAAACAAGCTACTTGCAGCTTCAGGGAAACTGTGAGGAGCTACTGACACCATCATCCCCCTGCTCTGGTTTTACTGTGGGACGTGAGCTTTGTGTGCTCCAGAGGAGCCAGGCAGAGTGAGAGATTCCTCCAGGGTTAGTGTGGTCCTGGACAGCAGAGGATCAGTTTCTTAAAACCTGATCCATTTTGGCTCTGGTTTTAAACAGGGCCCAAGGGGGTGAGAAGGTCTGTTCTGTGGAGAGCTGAAGTTAATTCTTCAAGCTGCGGTTTTCTGTCAATAGACAGATGTACTTTTCTCTCCAAGTGCCCCTGTTCTCACATTAATTTCTCTTTCACGGAGCAGTATTTGTGTCCTGTGGACCCTCAGGGTTTGCAGCCAGTCCTTTCATGTTACAAAACAGAGGTCCAGATTCAGGAAAGACTTGCAGCTTCCTTTGACATTAAAAGATAGTAAAAGGGATTTCCAGTTCATTAGCATTGTCCCCATCCTTCCAACACTCTGACCTCTTCAGTGTTTCAGAGCCATTCCTGCAAGGGTCCTGGATATCCTACTTCCCATTGAAGCTTGTAAAAGGCTTTTCTGGGGGGCTGTTTCTGAATCCTGTTCTTGGACCCAACTTTGGGAACAGTGATTAGTTTGACTAGGAGTGTACTTGTAGACACTTGTTAGACACTCTGTTGGCCCACAAAAATTTCAGCTCAGTTCCTGTGTCCCTGTGCTGTCAGATGGAATATGGCACTTTCCATTGCTTTGTACCAGCTGGAGATGTGCCTCGGTGTGTTGGAAGTTGCAGGAGGCAGTTGCTGTGGTGAGTTTGTTAACTTAGTTGGCCTGAAGGGTTGTGCAGTGAGAGAACTTCCATCATTCTAATTCATTCTCTAAATGCTTTTCCTCTCCACAGCTCTGAAAAGTCCAGCTGCATTTCATGAACAAAGAAAGAGTTTGGAGCGTGCCAGGGTAAGATGCAATATAATCTTTAGCGTTTTGGGAAAGTCAGGAATTGTATGTCTTGTGTTTTGGGCATTCTGTAGCTGTTAATGATATGCAGAAGGGAAGTGTTCGTATTCTGGATGTCATACAGCTTTCTGTAGTCAGAGGTGTGTTAGATGGGGTGTTCTGCAGCTTGCATGTGGTGCTGGTTAACCCTCAGTGAACTAGTTATGCCTAAAGCCCATTGAAAATGGTGCCTGGATTTTCCCTAGAGTCATCTTTCTGGAAGTGGCTGATACTCTTCTTCCCCACTGTCCAGGCACTTGACATTTTTATTTTTATGGTGTTTGTTTTGTCCTTAAATGCTATTAAATGTTCTTACCATGTGGAGCTCAGTTCCACCCTTGAGGAAAGTTTCTCTGTTACTTGCACATACAATTTTTACCTAGGAGACTAGAAAAATTGAAAATTGAATAGAGAGGATCCCCCCCAAAATCTCGACGCTGAAATCACAAACTTCTGGCTCTACAGAAAGAGGAAGCCAGGCATCATACTTCATGTGCCACCTTTTCTAACTGGGGAGTTTCTTGGTAATTTCTGTTCCTCAAAAGGCCTCTGGGGATATTTTTTTTCTGATTAGCCTACACTGGAATGAAACTTGTTATGACTAAGTTTTGTTTTAAAAGTGAAAGCAACATAAGTAAAAAAAATAACAGCTGTGATTAAGAACTGTAAGGGAAGCCATTTAAACTGTGGAAGGATTGCAACAGGGAGGGGACTTTGCATTAAGACCAGTGACCAAAGGGCTTTTGCTTATTTCTCTTTGTTTTCCTAAAACCTTACTAAGTTAATATTTTTATGTGGGCAGCTGAGCAACCATGGTGCAGTTTTCTGACTGACTTTAATACTTATTTCTCTGAAGGCCCATCCTGATGTCCAGTACTTACCAGTCTGTTACCTGCTGCTTCCAGATACCCACTCCTCAGCAGTATAAAGAGTAACGTGTTCAGCCTGTCAGGGTCATCTCTGTCCATTGCTCCATAGCACTTTCTGCTGCTAAAAGCAGCTCTGGAAGTGAAATAAGCCTTGTCACAGCATTTAGATTTGCCCCTCAAGGGACTGCATGGGGTCTTTTAGCTTAACAAATAGCATATCTTTAATCAAAATAAAAAGTATGCCCAAACCACAAGTCAGCCCTGAATGCCAGCAGTACGTGAAAGTATTTTCTGTGGACAGTGGATCCAGTGCATTTATCTCTCACATAAAAAGAAATCTCGTGGATGTTTCCCTGACACAAGTTAGTGGTGGTGCATACAACAGGAAAAGAGGACTTCAGCTCCTGAGGAAGTGCTTCCCAGTTTCTGGTCTGTGGGGCAGCATTGCACAATTGACTGAGGTAATTACAATAGAAGGTCGTCTCCAGAGTAAGGTTGTTCTCTGAGTGCACTGGGACAGGAGATGGGGCCCTTCTCCATTTTGTGCTTATTTAGATCTCAGTAACAGCTAAAAATGGTTGTTTCTTTTCATTGTGCTGTTCAAGAGTCCCTCACTCCTGTGTCCAATTAACTGAAGGTGGTTCTTGCTTGTCTGTTTTTGCTGCAGACAGAGGACTATCTGAAACGCAAAATCCGTTCCCGGCCAGAGAGATCAGAGCTGGTTAGGATGCACATTCTGGAAGGTATGGCAAGTGCTGAATGTGAAAACATCAACAATAAACTTTATTGTAACTACATTTTAACAGCTTTCTGCTTTGCCTCTGACCTCCAAAGCTTCCTTCCACTTGGGAACAGGCAGAAGATCATGCCTGTTGCATGATTCCTTGAGAGGGATTCAACTCTACTTGCTCAGAATCATTCTCAGAAAAATCTGTTGTGTGAATTCAAATTGTGCAGTTTTGTGTAGCTGAGCAACAATGAAATAGAATGACCACGGATTGCTGTTCTGCTAAGGGAAGACACTGTAAAATGTCCAAGAGGGATTGAGGCAGATTTGATCTGATTAATAACAAACCTGAGCTTCAGAGAGGGGATGCTATGCTGCTGCGGAGCACCAAACTTGGGGCACAACCAGGGGGAAAGGTTGAACGAGATTTGGGTGACATCAGTTTGAGAACAGTGAATTTGTCAAAAGGGCTACTGTAGTTATCTTTGTAACCTAAATATGCATAACATCCGTCATATCTTTGTAGTGCATAGTTACCTGTTGTTATAGTTTTTCTGTACACTTACCTACTGTTAGCTACAGTTGCCTTTCTGAATTAAAATACTGCTGAAGGGCATGGGTTGACCATTGTTGGATTGATGCCATTTTATTTACTTTCCCCCAAACAGAGACCTCAGCTGAACCCTCCTTGCAGGCTAAGCAGCTGAAGCTGAAGAGAGCCAGACTGGCAGATGACCTCAATGAGAAGATAGCACAGAGGCCAGGGCCCATGGAGCTGGTGGAGAAGAACATCTTGCCTGTAGAATCGAGCCTGAAGGAAGCTATTATTGGTAAGGTCAGAGGAGGATCTTTGCAGAGGGCATTTCCCACATGTGGCTGTGATTACCTATCAATTCACCTGCATGTCTAAGAGAGTGTAACCCCATGGCTGGTCTCATTTTCCTGGCCCAGAATCACAGGCTTTCAGCCCAAGGATTCAGAAAAGCAGATCTCCCTCTGGCCTAGATAATGCTATGGAGACATTAAATTATAGGGAATGTGGACATTCCAGAATAATAAGGAAAGCAGTTGTATACCCTAAAGACTTGAAAGGCTGTTGAGGATTGTATTCCCTAGATTGTCTCCTTAAAATCCCTCTCTCAGTATAACATGTCAACAATGTTGGTCAGAGAGAACCCACTGACTTAGATCAGGAGAGGAGACAGAATATAAACAGGTGTGATGAAACAAAAGATGTCTGTGAACTCAAAAACTTCAGAGGATTCAACCCCTTTAAAAATAAACCAGAACAGATGTAAATCATGCCAGTGCCATTCCAAGGGCTCAAAGGAATGCTAAGGAATAGCCTTCCCACTGCCTCAGCAGTGCTCTTTCCTGTCTCCCAGACTGAGCAGTCTGTGTGTCTGTGGTTATTCATCCCCTCAAACACGCACAGCTACTGTAAAGACAAATGGGACACAACTGTGGGCGAGATGGAATACCTTCCATAAAAAAGGAAAAGGACAGTGTTGTGAGAGAGCCTGGCTTCACTATTGAACAAGAAGTAGTTGGGGAAGGGTGAACTTGTGAACTGAAGCATAAGAGATGTGGCTTCCTTCTGATGGAGCAAAGTACATCTCTGGATTCCTCTTGATTTTAGGTGAAGTTCAAATGACAGTATGGCCCTGCTTAGCAGGATTGATTGGAGAAAATGTAGTCTAAAAAAACTTTGGTACATTACAAGTGTACATTCATTTGAATTTATCTACTGGGCATGTAGATGGACAGAAATGCTAACAGCAGCCAGGGCCATCACTTAATCCATAGCCCTTATTGCTTGTAAGACTAGAGGACAGTTTGGGATTCTGTCTTCCAAGACAGAAGAATCCAAGAGATTCTACCTTCTACCATACAGGATGAACACCAAAGAAGCCATGATTCAACCTTATACTGTCCAGTCTTCTTCTTTGGTGCCAGATGATAATGAAATAAGCCATGCCACTGAGCTGGGTTTGGGCAGACCTGAGATCTCTTCTTACACTCTCTGTTCTTGCCTGGCTAGGAAGCCAGGGAAATGTTTCACTCCAGTCTACATCACTTTATTGTACTGATAGTGAATGTAAACACTTAAACCTGGTCCACTTTGGACTCTGTTCTCTCATTTTTAGCTGGTGCTTTAAGCACAGCTCTCTCCATGCCATCATTGTCTTTGTGAAAAATCTAGTGTCAAGCCAAGTAATTTCTTATTCCACTTTACCGACCACGAGTGATGTTTGTGTTTTTAGTTGGACAGGTGAACTACCCAAAGGTTGCAGACAATTCCTCCTTTGATGAGGACAGCAGTGATGCCCTCTCCCCAGAACAGCCAGCCAGCCATGAGTCCCAAGGCTCTGTCCCATCGCCGATGGAGTCCCGGATTTGTGAGCCTCTCCCTAGCACCACTGGTACATCACTAGCTCAGGTGAGAATGTGCAGGCCTCCTGCAGTGCCCTGGAGCTTCATGCTGGTTTGTGGCAGAGGAGCCTAAAAAGTGAGACTGAGGCTTCCCTTAGAGGTACAGTCTGTGAGATTTCACAAGGGGTCCTGGCTCTGTGTGGTGTCAGTGACATCCTCCTCTGGTGACAAACCCTCATGGTGGTGCCTGGTGGGGAAGTGGGCAGCCATTGTTTGGTGGTACAGTCTATGTGCAACTGATCCCAGCAGGAAATGCTGGGAGATACAGCTGTTGGATTTTGATTCCTTTTCTGCCCTAAGAAGTTGTACTGCTTCTCAGGGACAACTGAAGCAGTGCATTAAAGGGGTCCAATTAAAAATTTGAAGGCCATGCTCCTTCTTTCTAAGTGGACACTTCCTGCACTCTGTTAAACTATTTCCCTCCTCTTGTGTGTATTCATTGTGCCCTTCTTCTGTCCCTGCAGGGTTCATCCCAGTTGCAGATTAATGCAGACTCCAGTGAAACTCTTTTCCTACCTGAGCAGCCACCTCCACCACTGCCACCTCCACCTCTTCTGCCCCCTAGTCTTACCAATGGAGTGGCTCTTACTGCTGCCAAGCCCCCACCAACACTCATTAAGGTACTGTTTTGGCTGATGCCTTCATTATTGTAGTCTGAAGGAAGATAAGAAAGTTATTTTTAAGCAGGTTTGGAGTTGGAAGTATTAGATTAATAGATGCAAAGGCAGGAAACATTTCTCACTAGTGTCTTCCTCCAATACTAATTGTAACATACTTAATGGGGTTTTCTGTTCCGTGGTGTATTCATCTTCTATAAAACGGATTCTGAATGCAAAATGTTTTGAAACAATCAGTGTTATATATAATTAGTCAATGAGTCTGCACTGGATGAGCAAATGATCTGGTGTGCTGGGAAAGGTGACTTGCATTATGGTGCAGCATAAGCTGCTGCCAGTGAGGTGTCTGTAAAGTCTCAGTTAGAGAAGCATGGAAAGACCCTGAGGTGAACAAACTAGAAAATTTCAAAATTAAAATCCCAGTATGTGTTCTAGTTTACATGGGGTATTATATTTTATCAGTGTTTCCTTTCTTACTTGCTTCCTTCTTTTCTGCTAAATAGCAAAGCCAGCCCAAGTCTGCTAGTGAGAAGTCTCAGCGCAGTAAAAAAGCCAAGGAGTTGAAGCCGAAAGTCAAGAAGCTAAAGTATCATCAGTATATTCCCCCGGACCAAAAGCAGGACAAGGGAGCTCCTCCCATGGATTCATCCTATGCCAAAATACTGCAGCAACAGCAGCTCTTTCTCCAGCTTCAGATCCTCAACCAGCAGCAGCAGCACTACAACTATCAGACCATCTTGCCAGCCCCACCTAAGTACGGGTCTGCAGTGGCAGGTCTCTTAGCAAGCACTTAGCAGAGACCTGGTGTTCTGGGTGAGAGGGGTGGCCACTGGGTGTGACAGCGTGACACACTCAGCCTTGTAGGTTCCAGAGGGCCTCAAAAAGAACTGGTGCAAGATGAATCAAACAAAAACAGCTGAAGTGAGTTGGTTGGCACAGCAAGGGGCATGGACATAGTCAAGAGCATTGGTGTGCTTCAGAGTCTAGGACAGCACTAGTGACCCAGATGTTTCTGAATGTGTATGTTTGGGGACACTGAAGGCCTCTGGTGTCTTTCTGCTGTGGTTTTGATGTCTGTGTTCTTTCTTTTCCTGCAGGCCTCCAGGAGAGCAGCAGAGTGGTGCCACTGCCCCTGCCGTACGCAATCTCTCTGCCACAGTCAGCAGCACACCTTCAGTATCTTCTGGTTCAGGTGGGCTGATGAGACAAAACAGTAACGCTGCAGTGGGCAAGCCTGGCCCTCTCCCTGCCAACCTGGACGAGATGAAGGTAAATGTCCTGTGAAGCTGAACAGACCCTTTCTGCCATTGTCAGTGGGCAGTACTGAAGGATGTTGCTGCTGATAACTGACTGATAGTTGTTCAGTTAGAAGTTCTCTTAATATTGCCCTCTTTTTTCACCCCTTACCAGGTAGCAGAGCTGAAGCAGGAGCTGAAGTTGAGGGCCTTGCCTGTCTCGGGCACAAAGACAGACCTGATTGAGCGTCTCCGAGCTTACCAAGAGCAGAACGGTGCAGCCGGCCAAACGACCCCCACTCCCAAGCCCAGCACAGCAGCCGTCCTCCCTAAAGCTGCTGAGGTGGTGGTGGCCTTCCCAACTGCCAGGCTGAGCACAGGGCCAGCCCTGGTCACCACTGGCATTGCACCAGCAGAAGTAGTTGTGGCCACAGTTACTGGTGGCGGCGTGATGAAGTTTGGGAGCACAGGCTCAACTCCTCCTGTTTCTCCAACTCCTTCTGAGCGCTCGCAAATGAGTACAGGGGATGAAAACTCGGGCACTGGAGATACCTTTGGAGAGATGGTGACTTCACCTCTGACCCAGCTCACCTTGCAGACATCTCCAGTGCAGTTCTTGGTGAAGGAAGAAAGCTCCAAGTCCGCTTCCTGCAGCGTAAATGTGGCACCCAAGTCAGAGTGGTGTGGTACTGGTAACAGCAGAGATGCAGAAGTTAGGGACAAAGACCAGATGCTGCAGGAGAAGGACAAGCAGATTGAGGAACTCACCCGCATGCTGAAACAGAAGCAGCAGCTGGTGGAGATGCTTAGGCTGCAGCTGGAGCAGGAGAAGCGCTCCCAGCAGTCCCAGCCAGCCCCAACAGCCGCGGGAGAAGGAACGGCCCTCACCTCCAAGCCAGGAGCATTTGGCACCCAGGTCAAGAGTGAAAACGGTTTCCTGAGTTGCCAGTGTGCGAAGCAATCCAGTGGCCAAACAGAGCAGTTCAGCCCTGCACCAGGCGCTAGCCAAATGGACACTTCGAACCCAAGCCCAGTGCCAAAGAAAGCCGTGCTGGTGAAGCAGGAGGAGGCGGAGCCGCCGTGCCAGTCCCACAGCCCGCGGCTTATCCTTGGCCAGCAAGGGAGCGCCCTCATCAAGGGCACCCCTCCCCCCACCCTCATCACTGACTCCACAGGGACCCACATTGTCCTCACCGTGACCAAGCAGAGCACCGAGAGGCAGGGCCTCTCTCCCCACGGGATGGCAGGGGGCAGCTGCCCACCCCTGCAGGTAGGCAAGGGTCGGATCCCATCACTGCTGCGGGCAGTTGGGTTCCTCTCTCCTCGTCCCACTCAGGTCACCATAGGATGGCCTCACGGGGTGGAAATTCAGTTCAGTAAATACTAAAAGGGCTGAGTTGCTCACTGCAGTGGTTGGTAGATCATGGCTTTGTAAAACAGAGCAGTGTAAGCAGATCTTTGGCAAAAAGACTGGAATTTGACAACGATGAGCTGTGTACAGCAATGCACGATTGGCTCTGTGCATCACAGGCTGTTCAGCATTCTTCCAAACACATGGTTCTGCCTTTTGTCAGGCAGGACCTTGGGCTTGGACTGTAAGGGTTTGTTGCTGCAGTTCACTGGTTTTTAACAACTATGCCCATGGTAGTAAAATGAGCAGAGTGTATTTCACCTCTTGTCCTTAACTGTAAAGATCGTAGTTGGAGTGATAGATGGGTCATCTTATCTACCAAGAGGTGAAATCAGACCCTGGGAGCAGACTGCTTGCTTTCTGGCTGCTCTTTGTTTTCATGCATGTCAGTATTCCAGTGTTAACAGAGCCTTTCATCAGAGATGATTTACGAATCCCCTGCTGGCATGACCTCAGCACTTAACAGAAGTGTTCCGAGTGTTCCTTCCAGGAAGGGATAAATATGCCCAAGTTTGATGGCATAAGTCAAACTTCAGCACCTTCCATGACATCAAAGATAATTTTCATTCTCTGCTGATACATTTCTTGCACTTTCTGCAGAGCAAATGGCAGTGTCTGCCATTAGTGACAGGCACTGAGCAGGCTACGTTTGCTGCATAGCAGGTGTGATGTCGGCAGCAGAGAATCTCACCTGAGCTCCACCGGTGCTCCGCAAGGGCACAGCTTCTGTCAGGTCTGGCAGTCCTTGAGGCGTGTCATGGGTAGCCCAGGGATTTAGGCTGGTACTACCTCCTCTCCTAGAACTGTCAATTGCATCCAGTCTGATTTCTCTGCTCAGGGAAAGAGAAGGATGGAATTTCATGAAGAATAAAGAGTGGGGAAAAAACAAACTTAAAAATCCTTTTAGAAGCCTAAGCCCTGTGTCAATGTCAAGTCTGGGGAATAACCTGTTATGGATACCCTTTTCTTTCCAGAGTGTACAATCATCACCCGCTAAAACTTCCAGCCAACTGCCGTGTCAGGTACCTGCAAACACCCCTCAGCAGCCCACGCGCAGCAGCAGCAGCAGCAGCCCAGAGGACCAAACCAATCTAAGGTAGCTCACTGCCTGCTCACTTTTCTCCCTTGGTTTTCTTTGCCTGCTGCCAGCGTTTTACCCACAGGCAGTGGGTACAAATGTACCACATTCCAGTGGGTGTTGTCTGTGGAGTAAAAACAATGAGGGGCTGGAGTGGGCAGCCTTGATTCACAGGGGTATTCCAGATTCTTGAGGGACTGCTGCTGAACAGAAGAGGTGGCTGCTGCATGGAGAGAGGGTGGTGTGGACGGTGTGGCTGCTGCTGGAGGGGCATGTGAGCTCAGAGGGGTAAAAGGGCTGTGACCTTTTAGTCTCTGCTACTGCTGAGCATTCCATTTCCATTCCCCTGCCCTGAGCATGCCAGTTAATCACCACTTTGTGAAGTGTTTATACTGCTTCAGGAAAGAGAGCACCTCTGCCTTTAACCCTCTCCAGGTGCTGGCTGTAAAGAGGCTATGCTGTACATCTCAACCCTTTCTAGCCTGCTTAGCTGTGTCTCTAAAATGTAATTAAGATAAGGTACAGAAAGATGATTAAGAGTTTTTAAGAGCTTGGAGGATCATTTCTGAGTCAGTTCCTGGAAAGGGCATGAAGACAGAAGTGATTTCTAGCATATTTAGAGTGAAAAATCTACTTTGCAAAGGGTCAGTGCCTTGGTTTGCTTTGAGACCTTGGAGAAAGTGGAGAAGGTAAATAAAGGCACCTTTTTCCATGGAGTTCCTTAGCCTTTGTGCTGCAGAGGTGTCTGTACTGACTCTTCCAATCCTTTTGTCTCCCTGTGGGGTCAAAAGCCAGGTCTGCAGGTGGTCACAGGGCAGCTGGCCTACACCAAGTTGTCTTTCTCAGCACCTTCAAACCTGCAGCCTTTCTTCCCCAATAGTTTCCATAAGCAGTTGCTGAGAATTGGTACTTCTGGTAAAACCAGCCCACCCAGTGTGTCAAAAAGGTGCCCTCCCAGCACATCCCATGGCCTGTGCCATGGTTTCCAGTCCTTCTCAGGAAGAGTGGACCCCAGCAGAGCTGCTCTGGGGTCGCTCCTGTACCTGTGGGTCACAGAACAGATGAGCAGCTTTCCAGGGAAAACAGGATGGGCAAAGGCATCAATATCTACACGTTGGAAGTGGCATTCAGCTGCTGCTCAGGGTTTGCAGCTCTAGGGGAGCAAGTTTCTGTGTGGGTCATGCAGAGCCACTGTAGAGAGAAAGGCCTCATCCTCCTTATGGGCAGTTACGTGCTGATTCATCTGGTAAAGCTGAGTCATGAGCACCACTTCCTGCAACACTTGGGGTTTCCTTTGGAGCTCTGGTGCTACTGAGTGCCCTGGTGCTCTCCACCCACCAGCAGGCTGTGAAACTTGCTGCTAAGTGAAGCTGGCTTGTGACTCCAAAGCAGGCACTGTAGAGGAAGGTGGGTAGGCCCTGGATATATTACACAGAGTAGGCTGAACACACAAGGGAAATGCCCTTTCCCTCCAAAGTGCTGCAGGAATCCCCTGCTTGGAGAGATGAGGCTCTCCCCATCCAGGAGAAGTGAGGAGGTGGTTTGTGGTGTGGCTGCTTTAGCATTGGAAAAATCAACTAAAGCTTTCCAGCTGTGAGTCGAGGGGAAATTTGTCTTCTTCCCCTGCAGTCAGGGCATAGTGCACAGAGTCCAGGGAAGGAGGCAGGCTGTTGTGGGCAGAGCAATGCAGACTGCTGTGCAGTGCTCCCAGAGAGAGGTGATGGTCTCTCAAAGCAGCTGTGAGACAGGAGTTGATGTAGACTTTTCCCTGATTTGCGTTCATTCCCTCTTCTGCCTTCATTCTAAACAGTCCTCATCGCAGCCTGGCTCTCCTGCTGCTCCTTCCCCCTCCCAGATGGACCTGGAGCAGCAACAGCACACGCCGCTTTTTGGAACTCCTCCACCTCCTCTTCCAGTTCCCTCGGTCCCAATGAAAGAGCCACCACCAGGCTATGAATTATACTGCTTCAGGAAAGAGAGCACCTCTGCCTTTAACCCTCTCCAGGTGCTGGCTGTAAAGAGGCTATGCTGTACATCTCAACCCTTTCTAGCCTGCTTAGCTGTGTCTCTAAAATGTAATTAAGATAAGGTACAGAAAGATGATTAAGAGTTTTTAAGAGCTTGGAGGATCATTTCTGAGTCAGTTCCTGGAAAGGGCATGAAGACAGAAGTGATTTCTAGCATATTTAGAGTGAAAAATCTACTTTGCAAAGGGTCAGTGCCTTGGTTTGCTTTGAGACCTTGGAGAAAGTGGAGAAGGTAAATAAAGGCACCTTTTTCCATGGAGTTCCTTAGCCTTTGTGCTGCAGAGGTGTCTGTACTGACTCTTCCAATCCTTTTGTCTCCCTGTGGGGTCAAAAGCCAGGTCTGCAGGTGGTCACAGGGCAGCTGGCCTACACCAAGTTGTCTTTCTCAGCACCTTCAAACCTGCAGCCTTTCTTCCCCAATAGTTTCCATAAGCAGTTGCTGAGAATTGGTACTTCTGGTAAAACCAGCCCACCCAGTGTGTCAAAAAGGTGCCCTCCCAGCACATCCCATGGCCTGTGCCATGGTTTCCAGTCCTTCTCAGGAAGAGTGGACCCCAGCAGAGCTGCTCTGGGGTCGCTCCTGTACCTGTGGGTCACAGAACAGATGAGCAGCTTTCCAGGGAAAACAGGATGGGCAAAGGCATCAATATCTACACGTTGGAAGTGGCATTCAGCTGCTGCTCAGGGTTTGCAGCTCTAGGGGAGCAAGTTTCTGTGTGGGTCATGCAGAGCCGCTGTAGAGAGAAAGGCCTCATCCTCCTTATGGGCAGTTACGTGCTGATTCATCTGGTAAAGCTGAGTCATGAGCACCACTTCCTGCAACACTTGGGGTTTCCTTTGGAGCTCTGGTGCTACTGAGTGCCCTGGTGCTCTCCACCCACCAGCAGGCTGTGAAACTTGCTGCTAAGTGAAGCTGGCTTGTGACTCCAAAGCAGGCACTGTAGAGGAAGGTGGGTAGGCCCTGGATATATTACACAGAGTAGGCTGAACACACAAGGGAAATGCCCTTTCCCTCCAAAGTGCTGCAGGAATCCCCTGCTTGGAGAGATGAGGCTCTCCCCATCCAGGAGAAGTGAGGAGGTGGTTTGTGGTGTGGCTGCTTTAGCATTGGAAAAATCAACTAAAGCTTTCCAGCTGTGAGTCGAGGGGAAATTTGTCTTCTTCCCCTGCAGTCAGGGCATAGTGCACAGAGTCCAGGGAAGGAGGCAGGCTGTTGTGGGCAGAGCAATGCAGACTGCTGTGCAGTGCTCCCAGAGAGAGGTGATGGTCTCTCAAAGCAGCTGTGAGACAGGAGTTGATGTAGACTTTTCCCTGATTTGCGTTCATTCCCTCTTCTGCCTTCA
Source organism: Emberiza elegans (assembly GCA_024865655.1). Taxonomy (NCBI): domain Eukaryota; kingdom Metazoa; phylum Chordata; class Aves; order Passeriformes; family Fringillidae; genus Emberiza; species Emberiza elegans. Next base: position 4,980,466 of record JALJVW010000910.1, on the reverse strand, counting down.
TTCTAAACAGTCCTCATCGCAGCCTGGCTCTCCTGCTGCTCCTTCCCCCTCCCAGATGGACCTGGAGCAGCAACAGCACACGCCGCTTTTTGGAACTCCTCCACCTCCTCTTCCAGTTCCCTCGGTCCCAATGAAAGAGCCACCACCAGGCTATGAAGAGGCCATGAAGCAACAGCCAAAGGCCCAGGTGAGAGCTATTGTTCTCCCTGGTTTCCTTGGAGAGCAGAGGAAAAGTTGCCATTATAAATGTACTTAGTTTCTTGTTGTGGGCCGGTGATAGGGAATGGAGACACAACTGCACCTTTTTCACTGAACTTCCTCTGGAGGCTTTGGGCTGAACCCAGGTAAAAAAATCCCAAGCCATTCACTGCCATTGCTGACCATACTTTCCCAGCCAGTAGCAGCCTGGGTTACAGAGGACTCTGGTGCCATGTCATGGTGTGCTCACTCTTGCTAGAAAGCAGCCCCATCCCTGGGGCAGGGGAGGAGAGCCAGCAGCCAAGGGCGTTGCTGGAGGTGGAAGTTCCCTGGTAAATAGGAAGCTAATCCTGCACTTGCTCTCCCCAGGAGAACAGCTGTTCCAGCCAGCAGATGGATGATCTGTTTGATATCCTCATTGAAAGTGGAGGTAAGGAGATAAACCCAGCATTTCCCACCCTCCCTGGGGATTGCAGAACACTGAGGGGAGAGTCTGTCATGGCCTCGTTCTCTTCTCCAGCGTCCCTTCCAGTGCCTTTAGCAGTGGCAGCAGTCATTAAGGCGCTGAGAGAGATGTCAGTCATGCCTTAATATGATTCTGTGATTCTTGATGGCTCTGCTGCATCAGAGTCACGCACATTGCTTCTGAGATACTGGACAGAGATGGGATTTTGTGGAGGTGGGCTGAAAACTCCCCATAGTGAGGCAAGCATAGGCACAGAATGTTTCCTCATCCCAGCTGGTGGTCAGTGAAGGCTTAGTCTGGGGGGGTGTCTGTGGCTGGGTGAGTGGGAGGGATCCTTCTGGTGTTCATCCAGACTTTTCCTTACCTGGCCTGTTTGTTCCCTCTCCAGAGATTTCTGCTGACTTCAAGGATCAGCCGTCCCCAGCTGGGAAAGAGGCGCCCGTGGCCCCGGCGTGTTCCCCAGCGCCCAGCAGCCAGCACTCCTCGGAGGTGGCGGTGCCGGTGTCCCTGGGGCAGCCGGTGCTGCCGGGCCGCCTGGAGGACTTCCTGGAGAGCAGCACCGGCCTTCCGCTGCTGACGGCGGGCCACGACGGGCCAGAGCCCCTGTCCCTCATTGATGACCTCCACAGTGAGATGCTGAGCAGCTCGGCCATCCTGGACCACCCGCCCTCACCCATGGACACCTCGGAATTGCACTTTGCTCACGAGCCGTCTGGGGGCATAGCCCTGGATCTGGCTGAGGCTAACTTGGACAGCATGGACTGGCTGGAGCTGCCAGGGGGTTCTGTCATGAGCCTGGCTCCCCTGAGCACCACGGCTCCCAGCCTCTTTTCCACAGACTTTCTTGATGGACATGATCTGCAGCTGCACTGGGATTCTTGCTTGTAATTCTGTGAGCAGAGACTGAAGGGAATGGGAGTGGGAGGGCACAGGCATGCAGAGGGAAGAGGCCAGTCAACCAAAAAAAAACAAAAAGAAAGAGCTCCTAGTATTTGTACTCCTCCCCTAACAGTGTCTTTCCTTTGTGAAGCCAGCAGTGGGCCAGGCCAGGGCAGGGAGAACGGCTGCTGGTGGGGGGGAGAGGGGCAGGAGGAGCTGTGGGGCTGATGGCCTCCTGCCCACTCCACACAGCCTGGCCTGGCTGGGGTGAGAGCAGAGCCAGCAGCCCCTGTTCCTCCAGGCAGGAGCAATGGCAGCACATTGTTCCCTCACATGGGACAGAGCATGACTGGGCCTGAGCCATTTCCAGAAGCAGCACTCTGCGCCTTCCTAGGGTTGGCAGATAAAGGGGGTTGTGCTGCCCCAGCACGGTTGGTCTTAACGGTTGTGGAAAGGGATTCTACCTCTGGAGCAGGACACAAAGGCAGGAGGGCTGGCTGGGGCCCAGAGCAGCTGCCCTCTGCACCACCTGCCATCTCTCAGGGGAGGGTCTGATCTGCCACAGGGCTGGGGAGGAGCTGGGCAGAACAGGCACCTTCTCTAAATGTAGCCAAAGGGAACCAGGGCTCCCCACCACCTGGTAATGTCTAAGCTGGCTTCCCAAATATTGCTGAGCTTGGCAGAGGCCTACCCCCCTAGCTTTACTCACTTTGGGCTGCAAAACAGGTTTTTTTAAGGTGCTAAAATCAGGTCCTTATATGTTAATACTGCTGTCAGGCACAGCCCATTGCCCCCAGTTCCTGCAGCACTTGTGACATTCCCAGGTGAGCAGGGCAGTCAGCCTGGGCAGGGGCCTGGGCAGTCAGCCTGGCATGTCCTGGGGGGCGGGTGAGGGGCACAGCTGGCAATCAGTAACATATCACAGGGGCCATGTGCAATCTGTCTCTGCCTTCACTGTGTTGGTGCCTCACTGTAGCACATGCCCCAGTGGAAAGCAGCAGCTGGGAATGGATGTTGGACCCCATAGGCAAAGAAGGGGAAGTGGGACTGCAAGACTGGTGGTGTGGCACAGCGCAGGTCCTGGCTCAGTGACTGTGAGGGCCCCTTGCTGGGGAGGAGCCTGAAAGCAAGTATTGGGCAGCTGACCTCTGCTCTTCCCTCCTCCAGTCCCACCGGGTAAAAGGCAAAAGTGGCTTACTTGGAGCTGGTGCCCTGTGTCCCTGTAGGGCCCCAGGCTGGTGCCTTGGAGCAACTGCAGAATGAGGAGTGGATGGACAAGCCCCCAGGACCTCAGAGCCATGACGATGCTATTTCTTGGGCAGGGCTCTGTGGTGAAGCACCAGGCCTGTGGCTCACTCTTACGCTGTTACTTTAGAATTCCTGTGTCAGTTACCCTGCCACACTGAGCAGGTGGGACATGGCTTACATGGGTGTGGCCACCTTGCCACAAGGCTGTCCCCACTTCGGCCCTGAGCTGGGTCCAGGCTGCTCGTGCAGAGTGAGCTGGGGGAAGCTGTGGCTTCTGAAGTCATCCAGACTGAGGTACTGACCTGCTCAGGCAATGGAATTATAAACTGGCATCCTTCTCAGTATCTCCTTGAGGATGCTATCCCCACCTTCCCCCACGCTGGGCCGCAGAGCTTCCTGCTGGGGAGGGGTAGCTGTGAGCCACGTGCTGCTTCCCTGCAACTTTGGTACCTGGTCCTCTTCCCAGGGAGAGGCTGTGCCATAGGGGTGCTGGTACCTCTGCTCCATGGTGAGGCAGGTAAATGCCAACCCTGCACAATGTGCTCTCCCTCAGCCAATGAACTGGCAGCTGGGTGGGGTCATGCCTGTTTGCAGCTGGGAGATACTCCTGCTTTCCTGAGCCCTTTGCTTGTTAACTGCATGGGGAGCCACTTTCTTAATCACTAGTAGGGGGAGCCTGCTGGCAGCTTCCTTTCTTTCCCCTCCTCTCTCCTCCGGCCCTGAGCTGTAAGCAAGTTGGAACCTCTTATCTGCCTCCCTCAGTGTCCGGGTTGGGGAGGATACCACCCCCCTCCCCCCTTCCCCACAGGCCTTCTATTCCTCAAGCTACAGTGTCACATCCTAAAAATCAGAATAAAAGTCTGGTGAGCACCCCCTTTATCCTCCTGAGCCCTCCCTGAATTCTCTCCTGGCACAGCCCAGGTGCTCACTGGGAGCAGTGAGTACTTAGCAATCACCTTAAAGAGCTTTCACTAGCTCTGCCCAGGCAGCTGCCCAGCTGTGGGGGTAGGAGGCAAGGAGTTTCTAAGGAGGAAAGTATGGGGGGAGAAGGAGGATCTCTGAGATGCTAGGGGCAAAATGTGAGGCTGCCTGTTTGTCAGACTCAAGCAAAATCAGGTTCTTCAGCCCATAGCTGCAGTAGCCCCCACAAAAACCAGCTGTGTGATTTCTTTGGTACAAATAATTACAATTCTACAGCTATTAAATAAGGAAGGAAATTATCAATAAAGTGCAATGAGTTCCTAGAGGAAGGTGGGAGACTCCAGCTGCAGTCCTAGCCTGACCCAGCCCTGGTTCCTTGCCCTGAGCCAGGTACTCCAGTGATGACTGGCAGAGAGATGCCAGTGCCTGATAGCAGTGTAGGCCCTTCCCAGAGATTGCTGGTGGAAGGCTGAGCTCACAGCTGCTCCCTTTCACCTTCACCCATCCACCATCAGGTGTGAAACTGTAGAAATTTAATGACCCTGACTTTGCCCAACATAACTTGCATTGGCTGAAGAGCTTCAAGGAGCCCAGAGGATGCAGAACCATGAGCCTCATGTCCTGAGGAGCCTGGCTGACCTGTAGTAGCCCCTCTGCACAAGGGGCTTCTGCCAGGAGAGCGAGTGCTAACCCTGTGCCTGTGGGCAGAGGGGAGGGGAGGTGGTGCCTCAGCCTTGAAAACGTTAGAAAGTCTTTTCCCCAAGCAGTGCCCAGAGCAGGCTTGCCCAGTTCTCTGCTTTCTTACTATTATTTCTTTGAATAATAGTTCAATAGTTCTTTGTTGGAAGAGGTATTCCCCTGGACATACATTTTTGCACCCATTGGGAAAAACGAAGTCTGATGTTCTGCCTCTACCTTGAATGTAATCCTGAATCTTTCTGCTGTAACCACTACTTGTTTGTAATGTGTATTTGACTAGCACGCACTCTCCCTTCCACTATGCAGCCACTGGCGAGGGGTGATTGGCACCATCACAGTTGGATGGTGCTGGGGCGTCGGATCCAGAGCGAGTATTCAACTGGAAAAGGATAAAAGTGACAAGTTAATGGGGGAGAGAATGGATCTTTAAATTGAATTATTTTTTCAGTTACAAATATTTGAAGAAAAAAGTCCATTTTATTAAAAAAATTCCAAACAGCCACATTCTCAAAAACTTCTCTGCTGTGTTGGTGGGAGGGCTTGGGGCCATTCTGCTGTTTTCAGATAAGGGTGGGTGATCCCTCTGTGTCTTTGTCAAACCTGAAAAAACCAGCTTCAGTGGTGGTGGCTCATCCTTCTCAGCTGCAGGGAGATTCCCAGAGTGTATGGAAATTACCTACCCTGCAACCAGAAGCAGGTTTTACCAGGGACAGCTATTTGTCTCCCCCAGCCCAGCAGGCTGGTCTGGACTGCAGGTGGTGGTGAGGTGATAGTGCCCCTTCTGCAGCCACATTCCAAAGGAATTACCTTCACTGAAGACACTCACTTTCTAATCAGAATATATGCTGCAACTTCTACCCTCCCACAAGCGTGGACTTCTAAATACAGTTCTCCCAAGGGCCTGTGCCCTGCTACTGTCCCACTTTGCCACCTACACCTGCTTTGTCCAGGGACACTTCTTGTACAGGCAACACTGCTGTCCCCACCACCCAGCCCTGCTTTCTGCTAGCCCCTCTGCCTTTCCTAAGGGTCCTCCCTCTGCAGTGTCCCTACAACCCATAGTTTCCAGTATTTCTGGCTTTTCTGAGGCTCTGCTGTGGACCTGCTCTTAGGGCTGGTAGCACAGAGTCAGGCAACTGACTCTGCCCTGGCTGCTGCCTGACCTTGTGGGCTGCTCCAATGCGAGGAGCTCCCTCAGTGCCATTACAGAAGTGGGATCACCATTGTCAAATGGCAGAAAGGAAAAATTAAACCAAGTCCTGGCCCTGTCAAAAAAACCCCACAAAGCCCAACACTCTCCCAAGACGCAGTTTTTATTTACAAACCCACCAAATAAAGCAAAGTAATAATCTAGTGTCATCCCATCAGTAGTTTGTGCTCACAGACAAGCGCTTTCAGTAGAAAGTCACAGACTCCATATCCAGAGCCACCACCACAAAGCAGCAATTCTCCACTCCTGACCCACGTCCCCGATGCCATTGCAGGGCGAGGAGATGAGTAGGTCTCCCTGAGCCAGCTCCAACCTAAACCTTGTCCTGAGCTACAACGGTGCCAAAATATACATGTTCCTGGAGTAAATTTACAGCTTTTTGGTTAACAGTAAAAATCATCTCGAGACTAAAACGACAGCATGAAACACTCTTGTTTAGAGGAGAGGTGGTTTTTGTCTGCTCCCAGAGTAGACAATGACCATCCCCTAAGGCTGTTACAGTGGTAACAGGCTGGTAAATTTGGGCAACTCCTGTCAACACCCCACACCAGTGCCAGGGAGGTGGGATGAAACTGATGCCAGTTCCCCCTTCTTAGCTCCAAGTCAAAGGAACTGTGCTGTGTCCCCCAGCAGAGGGGAGCCCTTGGCTGCCATGGGGAGGGGATGTGCTCTCCCTGCTGCTGTATGGCAGTGAGTCTCTCACCAGACCAATTCCACGTGCAGCTGCAGTGCCAACCGCCAATGGCACCAGCTCTCATGGATCAAAGCCACCCCAAAAGGGCCATCTCTCCCCCACAGCTCCAGCCACAGACACACTCGCATCCTCACATGTGACTGCTGGCCTACGGGGCAGGGCACAATGGCTCCAGCCAGGCTGCTCTCCTGGGCACTGGTGGGGAGGCAGGGCTGAGGGAAAGCAGGAGATAGGGGTGGCAGAGATGTGGAAAGCTGGAAGGGGGCACTTGCTTTTAGTAGCCAGAACACACTTGTCCCTTTGCAGCATCACCCTCAGCCATCAGCCCCCTCAAGTCTGCAGCTCAGCCTCCTGGCACTGCTCCATCTGTCCCAGGTGGTTTGGCAGCCCCCGGGGGGATTTTGTCACAGATACAAGTGGGTGGGGTGGGGAAGGGCAGGGTGTGAGACATGAGGGGGTAGAAGAGATGAGTGTGGCCATCGAGAAGGACCCCAGGATGGGGCGGGGTGGGTGTCACCCATCTATGTCCCAGCTGAAGAGATGGTGCTTCACAAGCATGTCCTGCACCCCTTCCTTCAGTGGCTTCTTCTCCTTCTCCTGCAGGACGACACAGAGACCCAGGTCAGTGCACCACACCCAGAAAAGGAGAGGTTGTGTCTGCGGGCAGAGCCCGAGCATGCCAGACATGCCGAGGCAGACACAGAGCAGCTTCCTGCACTTCCCACCTTTGCACAGCTGGCACAGGGAGAGGCCTTTGGTTTGGAGAGCATTGGGGAAAGGGAGCCTGACACTTCCCTCTGCCCCAGCTGGGCAGGGCAGGCAGCCTCCTCTGCCACCACTGCCCCTCAGCTCCTGCTGCAGCTGCTGGAAAGCAGCCCCACCCACAGCCTCTAGAGCTGGTTCCAGAGGAGGCAGATGATGGCCTGAAGCACAAAACTGGGAGAGGGAGGGAGTAAGTGAAGCCCCTGGTGAGTGAAAGAATCACCTACTCACCTCCCTCTTTATTGGCAGCTCCCAGTCCTGAGAGAGGCTGAAAGCAAATTTGCCGAGGACTCTGCAACAAAACCAGAAGAGTGTGATGTTAAAACTGACCCCCCAGACCACACTCCCATAGCCTTTTCCCACAACTGTTGCCCCAGGCGCACAAATACAGTTTCCCCAGCTTGTCCTGGCATGCCAATAACCTTCCAAGGATGAAATTCCTTTTTTGATGGTGTTGAAAAGACAGCACCAGTCACTCATTCCCTCTTTACTGGGCTTCACATCCTCCCAGGCCAGGCTGCAAGAAGGAGCCTGAAGATGTGACTCAAGTGCAGCCCCTACAGAGCCTGGTGCAGCAGCACAGGGAGGCACGGGCAGCCCCGGGCTCTGGGGGACTGCAGACACGCATGGCTGAGGGCTGCACAATTGCAGCTGGCAATGGCAGATGGCAGGTTCCTCTCCAGAAAGTAGACCCCTTCCTGCAGCACCTCAGAGTTCTGCAGTGCCCTCCCTCTCCCTGGAGCAAGAGAAGTGTCCTGCAGCAGAAGTGCTCAGAGGGGCTGGCACAGGATGCTCCCTTGCTGGCTGGGAGAAGCACAAGGTAAGACATGAACCAGTCCCACTCGGTCCTTTGGCTGTGCCCAACTGGCACTGCCCCCATGCTGTGGGACACGGCAGCCCAGAGGTGGCAGAAACCCCCTCCCATTCAGCAGCAGGCTGAGAACACCCTGAAGTGTGCACACACAGGGCTACTCTGGCTACAGATGCTCCCACTGGGGCCTGAGGCAAGTGGGCGGTGCACACAAATGCCAGCTTCCACTGAAGGACAGCAGGAACCAGGCTGGGGCAGTGGTGATGGCAGGGGAATTGTCTTCCAGCTCCCTGGGACTTCATCTGGCTTTGCAGAATGCAGGAGGGCTAGGGCATGGATGCCCAGAGCCCCAGGGATGTGTGCCCTGGGCTCCAAGTGACTGCCTTGTGCAAGCTCAGGCACTAAAGCTGCTTTTAGTCCCCTCAACTAACCAGGGAATAAGTGGGTGAATGACTCCCTCCCAGCCAATGACTGTCCACCTGTCTCCCTAGGACATTCCCTGCTTGGACTTAGAGTGCCTGGCAAAGGACATGGAGAGCAGCGGGGTTGAAAAGGCAGACTCTCCACCAGAGTAGGTGTACAGCAGGAGGCAGGGAAAGGCTGCCTGCTTGTCACAACAGGACCCCAGGAGCCAAGCTCTGCTCTTGGATCAGGCAGGCACAGTGCCTCACAATAAACTGCCCAGAGATTCCCTGCTGCCTCAGCACACAGCAGGAAATCTCTATGGCTGGGATGTCTGGGCAGCCCACGCTGCAACTCACGGGAGAGGGCCCAAACCCAGCCATAGTGAGGGCCACCTCCTGCAGAGCAGGGGGAAATCTATTCCAGACACTGGCATGGGAACATGCCATGGGGACACTCACCTCAGCTCACACTTGATCTGCACCCAGCCAGGGCTGCGCAGGAATGACCAGGGATGGAACCACTTCTCCACGGTCTGCAGGCTTGAGCACAGCACCTCCAGCCACAAATGCAGCACCTGCTCACTGCAACAATGGGGTACAGGCTTGTTACTCAGCTGCAGCCAGGGAATGAAACCCCATGCCTCTGGGGTAGTCTGTTTTCAGCCCAAGCCTTGACCCCCATCCCCAGCCCTGTACCCACTGGGAACAGGATAACCCTATAAACTTGTGTGAGCCACCCCGTACGACAGGAGCTCCTTCTTCCAGCTAGGAATCAGGCCAGCACAATGCACAAGGAACAAGTCTCTCCCAGTGGCTGCAGTGAGAGGGGGGAAAAACGATGCTGTGGCCTAAGACTGAAACCACTGCTGCCCCTCAAGCCCACTCTGTCCCTTCCCAAGCTCTTTGAAGCCAAAATGCTGAGGATACTAGGACCAGATGACTCACTTGAGTCCAACACAGATAAGAGAACGAAGCTTCACATCCATCTGTGCATGTGCAGCATCGTGTGTCATGTTCACAGCCTGAACTGCCTGCAGGGAGGGAAGGTGTGGTTACTGCAAAGCCACTTCAGCAACACAGCCAAATGCTGCCCACCCCCACCAGCACCCCCTGCTACCACCAGAGGGGCTAAGAGAAGGTCTGGGAAGACTCTGGAGCATCTCCCTCCAACAGTCTCCACACAAAATGTCCCCAAAGTAGGAGCTGGACCCTGGCTGGGCTTGGGGCAACACTCACCCGGTAAAGCAGCTCCTCTGGAGTGAGAACTTTGCCATCTTCATCAAGCCTGTAAGGATCACAGCAGAGACCCAGCTAGCTCCAGTCACCCTGAGCACATGCAGGCCTTTCCTGCTTCATACCCCAACAGCTCTCATGCCACTGCTGAGCCCAGAGGTGCCCAGCAGCCATGAGAGCCACATACAGACCCAGAATCAAACACAGGGGCCCAGGGGAGAGGACAAGAGCCACTGCCAGCCCCAGGTCAGCACAGGCACAGCAGCCTGCTGACACCACACCCACAGGAGCATGGGGCAGACCATGAGCCTTGCCAAGGTGCAGAGCAGCATCAGTTTGATGAGCATGGAGGAGCAGGGCACAGACCTGTAAGTCTTGCAGAGCACAAGGCGAGAATACACGGAGTCAAAATCCCGTTCCACTTCCCGGCTTGCAGCCTGGAGGAGCAGAGGGACACTCAGCACACCTGCCCTAAACCCGCCACCTCAGCCCCCTGGCAACACTGCCCCATGAAAGGAACTGGGACATCTCACCTCTTCAATGAACAGCCAAGGGTGGCAGGCCCCCCCCAGCAGAGATGGCTTCTTCAATCCATGTTCAAATATGGACTTCAAGGCTGGACAGAGTGTGCCTCGCACCAAGTCCGTCACTCCCTCTGTGACAGAGTCATCTCCAGCGATGGAGTACTGAGGAACAGGAAGAGCCAGCTCTCAGGGGACAGAACATGGAGGTGATCCACTCACCTACACCTCTCCACAGACCAATTCCACTCCCAGGTGTCTGCCAGAATGTCCTCCCTGCCTCTATCTGTCATGCTCTTGCAAAAGGTGCTATGTTCTGTGCTACTGCAGGGGATCTCCTGAGACCTTTGTGTTTAGCTCGTACCCAGGAGACCCCACAAGTGACCCCAGCACAACCCCGGCAGCATTCAGCACCCAGGAATGTGATGGTGTGATGCTGACTGAGCTAAGGTGTGGAGAGGGACTTGCATTGAGGGTCTCTGGGACTCTGTAAGCTGCTAAAAGTCAAGACAAACAGAACCAAATAGGAATTTCCATGTCAGGGGGAACACCACTTTGAGGTATCACGCTGACAGTCTGCTAACACTCCCATAAGTGGGATCCTCTCTGTTTCCACAGTTAGGAGCAGAAACCCTCAGCAGTGCAGGACATTTCTGTGCACGGAGAGGTGATCTGCATCTAAGGATCCAGCCCTGAGAGAGGGGGAAGGAAGTAATAGGTCAATACTGACATCTCTCTGGGGGCTTCTCTAGGGGGACTTGGGTCAGCCTTTCAGCTCTTCCTCACTCCCCAAATGCTGAGAAGAGAGAGAACCAGGCCTTCTCCACTTCCCCTGAAAACTGCTGAGGTCAACAGCTGCTGCTGTTTATCTCATGCACACTACCTGAATCTTGAGGACATACTGAAGTATCTGCTATAGATAGGTGCCATCCTATCACTGCCAGCTGTAAGAGGAACTAAGACAGATTGTCCCCTTGGGCACAGCTGCTTGGGAAGAATTTACTGTCATGGTCACAAAGCATGAGCAGGATCCATAGGTACAGCCTCAAAGGAGTAAAAGAGCACAGGCAACTGGGAGCAGACAGAAACACTGCTTCCTCATCTCTAGGGTCCTTGCAACCCCAGGCATCTCACACAGGTGCCTTGGCAGCCCTATGGGGCCCTCACTCTCCTCTTGGTCAGCATGAGGAATTTGAGTAAACAGGTTTAGGAAGATAAGCTGCCTGATCACATCACAAAGTACTCAGTGGCCAGAGAAAGCAAACAGACTGAAAGAGGGAAATCTATGGCTCTTTTCAACTGTGTTTTTTTTTAGTTATGACATAACCCTTTTTTAAAATGTGAAGTTTTTTTGTAATTGTGGGGTTTTTAAATACCTCTTTACTCCGCTCATCCAAGATCTCCACAAATTTTGCAGGAAACCAACCTACAAAGAGTGAACAAAGAGATGAGCCTGACAAAGATACTGAGAAATCCTTACACAAAGCCCAGTGGGAGCTGAGAAAAAAATCAGAGTTGATAGGGCCTACTACCAAAGACGGAAGCAAGCTGCCTCAAAAATCACAATAACTAAGGCAGCTGCACAAGAAAGCCACTTGCAGGACACTGCCCACATGCAGCAGTGGTGACATGCACCCAACCACCCCAAGTGACCAGGTCACTGCTGCATGACTGCTCTCATACCTTTCCTTTGCCCCTGGCAGATACTCTGGGTACCTGCCAGAGCCTCTGCTGCCAGAGCAGCTGTTGTAGATGAATGGATGCTCTGCATCCGGCTCCCCTCTCCCCAGTGCAACCCATCCTGTTCTCACCTCTCAGTCCATTCAGCTCTCCCACCCAACAGTGCTCATCCTTCTGGGAAATGATCTGAAAAAGAGGGAGTGGAAAATACCAGTTGAAGAGTTTGCAGCAGCAGGAGGGGTACAGCTGTCTGGCTGTGTGTCCACAATGAGGAACTGCTTTCTTCTCAACTGCTTTGCCAATGTTCTCTTCTCACATAGCCCAAGGTGTTCAAGGGCACAAAGCTACTGCAAACATCATCTTCTCCTCAGTTTTAGATGGAATGCTCACAGTTAAATGCAAATGGATGCTTTTACAATTCAGTGTGCAGTGTTAAACTGGGACTTGGGTTGGACCAAATTCACCTTTTGCACAGCTGTACAGCAGCCAGGAAAGGGACTTTGTGGTGGCAGCGAGAACGACCCACAGGACAACACTCACAGGAACACACTGCCTCATTCCCAGGCAGTCCCTAGGAGCACCAGCTGCTTCTCTTGGGCTCCTAACTGGGCTCTGAGCTTATCTCCTCCCTCCTTTCCCTGCAGGAGAGGTAGCACAGCATCCCAAGAAGCTGGGTGTGCCTGTCCCCAGGCTGACACACCGTGATGATGTCGTTCTTGCGGAAGCCCAGCTCGTCGTCGTCGTGGCGCTCAAAATCCAGCAATGCCTTGGCTCGGCGGCGCCGGTTGCGCGAACAGGCCACGTAGTTCTCGTGGTCCCGCTGGTGGCTCTCCATGCTGTAGTCTGGGGTCAGATCCTAGCAGGCACACACAGGAGAGTTAGAGAAGAATCAAAGCCCACAGGTGACTCCCAGCTATCTGCTAAAGTCTATCTTGCCTGCCCCTGTTCCCAAACCTTTTCCAGCTCCTAGACAGCAGACAACCTCTCAGCACAGCCCTCCACCACGGATGGATTAAGCAAGCCTCACCCTCCAGCAATTACACCTGGCTTGTTCTTTCTCAAGCCCACTCTTCAAGAGCATTTGAACAGCCCTGTCCTGTGTTGAACACTCAAAACCCATGCCCGGAGCACACAGCAGTGCAGATCCAGCTGTTTCCACTCACAATTACGCAGTTCTTGGGATCCACACACTGGAAGTGCCGTGCCACCTGGAGAATGGCCTCACGCAGGTCAGCCACCAGCTCTGTCTGCTTGATGTTCTTGGCTTTCAGTGCCTCCAGATCATCATCCCCTGGTGGAGCCCATGCAGCCAGAGAGAAGACAAAGTAAGTAAAGCAAGTACATGGTATTTAATTTTTGTTACTGTTAGAAATTACTGCTTCTGAAGAAACCAAAAAAGCCTAACATCAGAAGTACCTAAACTAAGGCAGGTACTTACTGCCAATCAATTCAATAATGTAAATAGTACATACCAATTTGACTGCATCAAATTTCAAGGAGATGACACTTCAAACTGCATATGGAACTGGAATATGTCATCTTTGATCTGTCTGGGAAACTCAGTATACCAAGGCACTACTTTAGAGAAGTGTCTATAATATATAGTCAGCTGAAAGGTGGGACACAAGACTGGGGAACTTGCAATAATTCCCTTCAACTGAAATTCTCGATCTGAAAAACCAAGACAGCCCACTTTCTTGTGCCATTCATTAAGTCAGGGCCACGAGAGACCTCAAAATCCTTAAGAGCCAGACTTCAAATGTGTGGGGTGTACAGAAATGGTCATGAGCCCAAAGTAAAAGCTACCAAAGCATCTTTTAACTATCACTAATCCCCCCAGGAGTTTTGACAACCTATATCTATTACCTTATGCAGAAAGACACCTGATGGGATGGATTCTTTAGACAGTTAATGTATCTAAATGCCTTAAACATTGGGTACATGATGTTTGGGAACAATGAACCATTTGCTTATTTTTTAAAAAAAATCATTTTGTATTAAATCCAAAGTGTACTTTTATATATATAGTTTTGCTCCCTCAATAATATACAGAAGATGTGGTAGCTTGATTAACAAAATTAACATTTAAACTGATATATTTTTTCACTGAACTCCAATGTTTGTAAAAACACAGCTTTTATTCAGGAGCCAAGTAAATCATTGGCTAGCAAATTAATTCTCTGCTTATCTTCTAGCAGCATTATAGAAAACCATATGAATAAAGCGTGGCCTGAGCTACAGCTGCTGCAACAGCTACACATCAAGCTTCTGCTAACTGAAATGTGATTAAGAGTATCTCTTAATCATGTGATCCTAATTAAAAAGACCCCAAACTTTAGAAACAGAAATGAAAGCACAAAATTAGATATAAAATTATTTTTGTAATTGTTTTCTATTTGCTACATTAAATTATTTGAGATACATCAGATACACAGAGCTTAAAAGAAAATTGAACTTTGCTTCTGAACTAGAAAAATTGTAGCATTACAGCATAGTTATTCCGAGTCCAAGCAATAAAGAAATAAAATCTCCTCCTCTGTATCCAGGGGTAGGTACAGAGCATGCCAGAACTCTCACTATTCAGAGATGCAGAGACTGAAAATAGATAGGTGAGCATGCAGACGTTGGGGGTTCCCAGAAATTTCATGCTGCTAAAATAAAATGAGACTAGAGAAGTAACTAAACCACAGCTACACTAGCCCTGTGGGCTGCTCTCATTTACATAGATCATTGATTCTTTCTGTCATCTCTCAGTCCCATCTGGCCAAAACACCATGGTCTTCCCTCTGTACTCAGATCAATCCTAGCCAAATACAAGCAGGAGATGTGGGGAGCAAGTTTCACACTCTCCCACCTTAGAGGGGGCATGGTACAGAGGAAAGGAGCTGGCGTGTCCTCCAGACTCACCTCACTGCACTCAACATGTTCACTTTCAAACTTCAACACCCATGTTTCCAAACAGGAAACCACACTGCATGATCAGCCACACGTGAACAGGCTCTCCTTTGAGCCTGCAAAGACTGCAAAGAGCTGCACAGCTCTGCACAGGAGGAGCTCTTCTGCATTCCCTTGCTGCAATGCCCACACAACAGGAAAACACCTCTTGCATGTTCTGCTCTCCACCAAATTATCTTTCATTATTTCTTTCTCTTCCTGCATTGTAAATCTGGTTCAACTCTTTGAATCTCAACTACACAAAGCTCCGACCAACCCGATCTAGCATGAACAAGAGTCTGCTTCAAACAGGAGATGTTGGAATATAAACACTGAGAGGTCTCTTCTAAACACTGCTCCTGTGATTCTATGACTCCTGCCCCAAGTTACTACACATCTGAATTCACTCTAAGGAAGAAGAATTAAGCTCTAGGTAAGTTCTCCTTCCCTCCCAGATGAGGTCTAAGTACCAGTTCTACACAGTAACTATCACAGGCAGCAGACTTTACATTTAGGATTGATTGTCAGTTCCCAGTAGAGGGTGAATTTATCACATACAAGCTTTCTTTCCTCTCACTTGGGCTGAATTTTTCCATTGCGGTCAACTGCTGCAGGATGACAACTTCTCAGTTTTAACCAACACTTAAATACTAAAAATAATGTTAGGTAAAACACATGATGGTCATTGTACGGAAGCCCCACTAAAATGATAAAACCCTATCAATTATCTCTGCTCTACCACTGATATATTTTGAAGCTTGAACTTAAATTTTATCTTTGTGCAAGTGCGTAACTCACTTCATCACCTTCATAAAAATACTCAAACTGTCAAGGAGACTGAGACACAAGAAAGGTGTGTGCGGCAGCCAAATTCCCTGCCAGTTCAGTCTGTACCAACTGTATGATAACATTATATACAAAAGCTCTGAGTTTAGATTGCACAAGCAACTTTCCTGTGTTTCTTCACTTCTGCATGCTTGACTTTACAGAATCATGGGTATTCTACCACAATTTTTCTATGTAATGCTCTATGTGCTTGTAGGAAACCCATGACAATATATCAGCTTCCTGGAGAACATCAGAAAAGCTCCTCTCTGGAAAGACCAGTAAAGCCCATTTTTAGATTTATTCAGACCATTTCAACAACAACAGGAACACTGTTTGAGCCCTGCAATTCAGTATGTTGTCTTCTTCCGGGAAAACAATTACTGCGGTGACATATGGCAATTTCAAGAAGGCTAGCCAATTTCAAGTAAGGTGAATGCACTGAGGCTTACAGCAGAAAGGGCTTTTATGGAGTCAAGAAATAAGTTACTCTTAAACCCCTGCAGAAGCTATTCTGACTGTGCCCTTTCTGGACATAAGTTGGCTTGGCTCATAAGTGAAGAAAATTAAGAGTCAAAAGCAAGAATTCCCCTTGTTGTTGAAGTAACAACATCAAACTCTCAGAATAAGTAAGGGAAAACATAATGATGCTTTCATTTATAATTTCGATGGGTGACACACTAGACATCCTGCCTTGTCTCACATCTTCAGAATGTTCCTGAACTGAGCAGAGTAAGATCAGAGAGTACCACATCCAGCCTGTGGACTGCATAAGGTCTGCCAGAAAATGTGTTTGACCTGTTGGTCAGTGCAAGAAGGACATTACAGCTGGGCTGAGCTGCACCTCCCGTGGTCCACTATTCATGGACTGTCTAACCTAAAATTTACTTTCTGAGCTCAGATCTGTGGGAATCCGTAAAATCAGAGGGTTATGGGAAAGCTGCAAAAGGCAGACCTCAGAGACAGCAGGACTGTGGTTGGAGCTAAGCAGTAGCCATGAGATAGGTCAGCAGAAAAATTATGTAAAATGTAGAAAAGTAAGGACAAATAGAACAATGGTCTGTGTATTAACGCTTGCCTAGAATAACTCCCTAAGCTACAGAAAAGTTTATCTAGCAAGATATTAGGAAGTTTTAAGCTTAATAATGGAGCTCTGTACACTGTGGTTTAAGGCTTACAAGCAGGTATTGTATTTGAAATAAGCAAGCATTTTTTTATCTTTTGTGTTGTGTGATTGGTCAAAAAACTTATAAAGTAAGTTGTAACATTAAGTTCTTGGTCTGCTGCCTGGGATGTGAGCTGATGGCATCTTCCCATTGTCATTACATTCCCATGTAATGAGACTGATGCTGAAAAATGAAACAGCTCAAAGCACGTTCCTAGCAGTCCCATCCTGTTCGTGACTTGTACATAGACCCCCAGCCAGCAATATGTCAAAGAAATCAAGTAGTAAACTGCATTTCTTCCCTCCCATCCTTCAGTTCTGACTCCCTTCTCTCCACTCTCTCTGTCCCAGTGTTTCCCTGCTTTGCCTGCTCCCCTCCTTCGTAAGCTGCTCTAGCCACCAACTACACACGAAAGGCACAGGATTGTCCTTACCGAAAAGCAGAGAGGTGATGCCGGATTTCCTGCGCTGAGTCCTGCGTCGCACAATCTGTGGGAGAGGCAACAGAGAACAAAGTGCACACATCAGGACAGATTTCAGAAATAAAATAAAGCAACCCTCCACACCAGCCAGCTCTGGGAACAGGTCCTGACAGCTACCACTAGAAGGGGCAGGTCAGTGAACTGGCAGTTTTGGACAGAAGTTGTTCTAGTCCTAATGCATTGAATCAGCTTTACTGCTCCATCTGCTCCACGTGCAACAGGTTATTTATACCTTAATTATTACAGAAGCATAATTGAAGTTCAAGAATCAACCACAATCCATGTAAATAATTTTAACTCTAATTCTATTTGTTGCAAAAAGCAGTTCCACATGTAATTACATATAAATTTTTAAATGGATGGGTATTACATTTTAGAATTGCCTGAGTGTGTTGTCTGCAACTCTAGATTTTAGTCTAAGATTAAACACTGTGCATTTTTAATTTGGCTCCTCAAAAGCAGCTGCTGCTGTTTTTTGACTCTACCTTCCAAGGTTATTTTAGCGTACCAGTTTCCTACTAATGGATTAAATTCAGTTCCTACTCTGTGTGCTTCAAGCAAAATCTGCCAAAAGCAGTTGTTTCTTTTAGTTTCCATTAATGAAATGCATAACATTTCATCATCCCTCTCATGAATGATAATTACAATCAGTGCTAACATCCCTTTCATCTGGGGATTTATCAACCAGGACAGAACTGGCAGCATGTAATTGGTATAGGACTCCCCAATACATTTTCTTCACTGGGTAACAATTATCCTGGTACCAAAAATCCTCTCAAACAGGAGGACCTCCTGCTCCCAAACTGTAACTGGGTGGGAATGTGTAAGGAATGGTAAAAAGGGACCCTGTGCACTCACTTTGGATAGGTTGTTGACAGTGGTGCTGGAGTTGAGCAGCTGCCCCTGCTCAGCGATGAGGTAGGCCAGGTGTTTGCGGCGCTGGGTCTCCACGGCCACGTCGGTCAGCGAGCCAGCCACGCGCATGGCCTCTCGCAGCAGCACATCCGCGTCTTCAATCTGGCTCGGGATGTCTGACAGCGTGTTGAAGATCGAGGCAGAGTTCTCGGACTGGATCAGCTCATCCTCCTGCAACAACACAGACATTTTTACCTCATGGAGGGGTCAACATGACAACTGTGCTCTTGAGGCTGCTAGATGCAGTTTTACATTCCATGTACAGCCTGGGCAGGTACAACTAGAAAATTCCATTAAAAAAACCTTCAACAGGAAAAGTCCTAGCTACTTTTGAGAGGGGAAGAGCGTCTTCTACTGCTATACTGCACTCTCCTCCCAGAATTCTAGCTGGCATTTTTTTGAATGACAGCATTCACCATTGAAATGAAATCAAATCAGCACAGAAAACCAAACTCAAACCTGTTCTGCACCAACCACTGGGACTAGTCACAGCAGGGATCTTGCTAAGGACAAGAGAATGGGAGCTGTACTCTAGAGCACCATGTCAAACTGTGCTCCACCTCACCCTTACTCCCATCAGGATGACCCTTGCCCTTCACACAGCAAACTGAATAACTGAATACAAAATTGTTTTTCACATTCAAACTCATTGTTTTTTGCCATCCAAAACCTGCCAGATGATCACAACTTTGGTTTTTTCTTTCCTCCCAGACTGTGCAAAATCAAAAGGTATCTTGGTTTAAATTTAGATAAGATGGATCCTCAGGTTGGGATCTAGACTGATTAGTGGGTGGCACTGATGAGGTTTAATTATGTGGCAACAAATGAGGTATGCACAGGAAACAGCAATCTCTAATTTCTGTGAAGTGCTTACAGCCTCCAGTTCCGAAGGCAGCAGGACGTCATCTTCCCCAACACACTTCCAAACCACATACAGCAAGAGGATTCTTGCCCCTAAATCTCAGAATTAAACACTGAGGAAGTGTTTAATAAATAATAAAGGAGGAAGAGGAGTTAGGAATTACCTTCATACTTAGCATGCCCAAAGTGACTTGGAACAGCACCAGAGAGCCCTCGTAGAAGAAGAGGTCCCAAATACGCAGCAGCAGCTTGATGTGGACAACACTAGCGAAAGAGGTGAGGAACCAGTGCAAGGTGATCAGGGAGAGCTCTGTGAACAGAGACATGGAAAATAATCACAACAGAGGAAGTCAGTCAGCCAGTGAAGGTGGACTCTCCTAAGGGCTTTCCTCCATGCATTGCCTCCAGGGTCAGGAGGTTTGCTCTCCTCCCTGATGCTCCCCTTTGTGAAAAAAGAACAAAGCTCTTTGTCTGCATGTCACCCTGGCAAGAAATTTCTAGAGCACAGTTGTACCAATGTCGTGCTCCTGAAGCAGCTTGTCCAGGCGGGGCAGGTACTGCACGATGAGCTGCCGCAGGACACGCTGGTCTGTCTGCACACCCATGAGAGTGGTGCTGAAGTAGGAGGCAGGAACCAATTCCTCAATGATAGCACACATCATCCAGAAGGCATCTTCCTCCTCCAAGAAGAGCAGCAGAGAGGCAGCCACCTAGGATTTTGAGGGAAGAAAAACTGCATGTTTTAAGAGGGAACTCTTACAGTAGAGAGTAGAGAGTAGAGAAAAACTGTATGTTCTAAGAGTAGAACTCTTTCCCCACTTCCTTACATGGAGAGATGGACCAGTATCTAGGTGACAAAAATCTTCCTTCTGCAGGAGCTCTACTGCAGTCTCCACTGAAGGGATTTCTCCTCAGCATAATGACTGCCCCCTCCCCAACAGATGGATCAAAGTCTTCCATATCTTTGGATGTCTGGTGCTACTTTGCTCTTCCTTCCTTAGGAAAAGTATTCCAGGTGGAAGGGATTTCTCTTCAGCTCCTCTGGAGACCAAAGTATCTGGCAGCACTACCTCAAATCATTCGCTCTGGTGTAGCAGCCAGAAACAAACTGATCCCTATCACAAAGACACTCTGAAAGCAGGTTACCATGCCAGTGCCCTGACAATATCCAATGTCTGGGTAGAGCCAGGCAAGTCCCCGTAGTATCCTGCGCAGCCGTGGCACCCCGATGCTGTTCATGTTGGAGAAGCAGGCATTGCTGGGCATTGTGCGTAGCAAGTCTTTTTCAATCTGTCAGGCAGCCATAAACAAGGACAGAATCAGTTTGCAGCATCTGAAAAACTGCCTTCAGCTCTCTGTACTTCCCCCTGCCCCCTGCCTCAGGGAACTCTGCCTCCCCACACGCACCCATAAGTCCTCAGGCACCAAAGAAGACGTCCCTGTCCAAGAATCTGGGGTCAGTTTAACAGCCTTCACTGACATGTAGGAAAATGCCAGTGCAGACAGTGGCTTGCCAAATCCCTAGAAATACTTGCCTAAACTCAGACCCTAATTTCACCACTGAAAATAGGAAACATACACTAGCTGGGAATTACATCTGCTTGGATTTCAAGCACGACTTCCCAATGAACGTATTCCAGAGAAAAACCAACAACCTGGCCAAATCTGTGAGATCAAAGGAAGAGGGAAAACACTCTTTAACAGTCTTTAATACATGTTCAGAAACTTTGTGCTCGAGGGAACAAAGACAGGCCCTGAGAGCAGCTGCCACAATCTCAACAGAGTTGCATCTGTCAGCCTTTCATCCTTCCCTTCCCTCAGTGACTATGAGGATGTTTGCTGAGATGCAACTGCAGCATTTTTCTTATTGTGGCAGGGAGCCCCCATGCCTTCAGCCTAGGCTGCAGTACAAGTTGCCAGTCACCAGATATCATAGCAATGGGCCCCTGCTAGGTATTAGCATTGACTCCATGATTCACAGAAGGCTGATCAATCTGTGTTTGTTAAGAAATCCATTGCTTGCTTTTATAGACAGTTATGATACAAGCGTACTTGACTGGTCCTTTAATTAAAACACCATCACCATTGGGTAATTAGGAAACCACCCTTTGGTAAATCAATCTCCGTAACACATGCCACATGTTCACAACAACAGGTGCAGCAAATTAAGATGATAATTGT
Organism: Emberiza elegans; assembly: GCA_024865655.1. Lineage (NCBI taxonomy): Eukaryota > Metazoa > Chordata > Aves > Passeriformes > Fringillidae > Emberiza > Emberiza elegans. The sequence continues at coordinate 4,959,377 of JALJVW010000910.1, read as the reverse complement.
TTCTCATTCTTTTCTCTGATCTTCTCACAGCCTTTTCCCAGAAAGGCCTGGGAAAGTTTTCTGTTGCCCTCTGTGGCCAGAGAGCTGCTGCCACATTTTCTAACCCTTTTCCCGCTGTCCTTGGAAAGAGCAGAGCTAAACAACTGTTTCTCCAACAAAACAGAGGAGAAATATGCCCCACAGGATTAAACTTTAGCAGGATTTAACCACACATCCTCTCAACTGCTCCTGCTGCAGGTGTGAGGCAGACACCCCATCCTCCTCACACAGCAAATCTTGCCCTTCTTCCCACTGAGCACTTGAAGGATCTCTTACCTGCTTGGCAGCAATGGTTTCATCATTAGAGCTGTTTTTCACAATATCTCGATACGACATCTCTGAGTTCCTCTTCTTCTGCAAAGCCCCTGAAAGGCGCATCCACAGCTGGGGGGACAGGGTGAACAGAGACAGAAGTCGCTCAGCCACAGAAAGCCATAATTTGACACCCGCTCAAGTGCCATCTCAAGAGATCCCATTCCATGATCTCTCACTCCAGTCAGAAGTGCCTGCCCAGAACAGGCAGCACTCTCACCTGTGGCCTCATGCTATGTGGGATGCCGGCCAGCACCAGGGAGCGCAGCTTGTCTGAATGTGGCAGGGTGACCTCAATTTTGTCCCAGGTGAGGTCACCCACATCATGGTTGTGTGTGAATTCCAGATGAGCCTGCCACTTGAGCCTCTGCTGTGGCTCCTCTGTCAGTGGGACCCCCAGAAGCTTGCTGGAGTTTGGCTCCGCACCATCTGCTTCAGCAAAGGGAAGAGAAAAGAATGGAAACAAGTGAGAGAGGGAACAGGAGAGGAAATGAACACATGGTAGGGTGGGAAATTGGATGGCCATCTGAAAAAAGTACATTCAAAACATTCATATCTTCCAGCCAGAGCATGGAAAGGCAAAGGTTGGTTTCTAACTGCCCACTCCATGCAGCAAATTTTATGGTCATAAGCAAAAGGCTTGGGACCTTGAGAGCTAAAGAAGCTGTCAGCAGGCTCCTAGTCTCTACTTACTCATGATTTAGACCACATTGTGCCTGGAATTAAACAAGATCCTGGCAGCAGTCATCCTGCTGGGTTTTGTAAGGATCTGTAAATCAGGCTGACAATAGCATAGCAAGCCTCAGAGCTGGAAAGCAGAAGCTATATGCTCATGGAAGTAATGAGGTGCAAAATGTTAACTTTGGGGATATTTAATCACCAAAAATGCTTTAATAAGGACACTTCCAAATTCACAATGTGAGAGCACCTTAACCTGAGGCTGGCTTCCTAAAATAGATACTTTAGCACAAGGACAGGTTTGACATAAGGCACTCTGTCCTTCATCATATAATACATCCCAGCAATGCGCTCCAAATCTTTCTGCTGATTTTATAATGCACAGATGTTCTGGCAAAAAAAAAATATCACTGTGTTCTGTCCTCATCTTCAGGTCATTGCTTCAAAGAGGATCCTCTATGACTCAAAGTGCCTCAGGGCACACATGCAAACAACTTCTGCCCTTACATTATATGGCCTGAGTACTGGGAATGACCCCCAGAGCACATGAAACAATTCCTACTTCTCCTACTTCTTTCTCTTCCTCTTTGCTAAGGCAGCAAGCTGTTGTAGTTTAATACTCAGCTTCAACAGCACTCCATGCCTCCTTCTGTTTGGTTGTCTGCTTCCATAGCTTGCAGAAAAACTAGGATGTAGGTTTTTGCCCTACACTTTGCTGAGGTGGGCAAAACATACCACCACTCTCCTTGGCCATGTGTTTTTCAGCAGACAGCACATTTCACTGCGCCTGCTATGATCCCTTGCAGTGCTACTGAACACAATGGAGATCCCACTGTGAACTGGGAAAGTTGCCCTTCTCCAGCATGCAGCTGCTAATGGAATGGTAACTCCTCAACTTTTCTCCCTCTTCCCCATGGCACAGCATAAAGTGATGGAAATGATCGCTGCACAGTTTGTGCTCTGGACTTGATTACAAATGGCAGGATACAGAAACAGGTGGGTAGACAAGACTTAGCACAGGATGATTATAATATCCAGCCACACTCAAAAGCATGGGAAGGGCTGAACACACTGCAAGTGGGAGGGAGGGGACTGGTTTTACCTTCCTTGTCAACTCGGAAACCGAATTCATCATAGCGGAACTCTGGCTGCTCGACAGATTCTTCTTTCTGGGAGATGTGAGGAAGGAAAAGAGACATTTTCAGCAGTTTATCACTGATAACCAAACAGAGACACATAGATATTGCCTCATCCCACCACTGCCCACTTTGTGCCCTTTGAGCAACTAGACCCCTTGCCCTTTAATTTTTAAAGCTTCCCACCACAATTCCCAGCTGAGGAGACGCTGCCTGCCATTCCCATTTTGACTTTTCCATTGAAAAAAACGACACAGATTTTCTCAGCAGGACTTGAGCTCAGCATCTTATCAAGAACAGAACTGCTCACCTGGAGGTGAGCACAGCCCTCCTCATGGACTGAGGAATATACACACACCAGCTAAAGTGGCCTCTACTGCCTGCGTCACTAATATACAGCCATCCTTCCTGTTATTTCTGCGCACACACACTGCAAACTCAACTCCCTGCACCACTCCATCTTCTGCCTGTTGCTCTCAAATTTTCTTTGAAAGGCAGCAGGCAAAACTGGGATTTGCACCTGTGATGCAAGTCCAAATTATAGGCCAAAAAAGTTAAGGTCCATGACCCAAATCTCAACCCTCCTCATCTGTGCTCATGGTTGGCATTGGGGTGTACTGGGGGATACACACTGGAGATTACCTCCAGGATTTTTTTAGAAGTAAATACCTACTGGTCTCTCCCCTTTGCTGCAAGCCCATCTGCACCTCCTGTGGGGACTCCTGCAAGCACTGCAACCAGGCAGCACCTAAGAAGCAAGAAGCACTGCCCACATATCTCCAAAAGCTTAAATCTGCTTTCAGCAAACACTGGCTAAATTACAAAATTCCACAGCTGCTTCCTTCCTTCCTGCTCTACCCACCTGGTGACAAGCATTTCCTGTGCATGGCCATGCAAAAGCCATCCAGAGTAGCTTGATGATGACCCTGAGGGTGTCAACATTTTTACAGTGGAGCAATAGTTGCAAAACAGCAGGGAAATAATTCACAGAAATTTCTTTGTGCTCTGCAAGATCCTCTTGCAAAAGCCACCATGCAACCACAAAACATGTGAAGTCCATAACCAAAGCATTGGAGGAAAAGTGCACCTCTCTCTCCTTTTCCCTGCGGCTTTCAGAAACCACCAGAAAACACCAGGTTCCCTCTACTTTTGCAGAGCCAGAGAACATCCTCACCCTCTGCCACACTGTACCTGCGTGTATTTTGCCAGGATCTCCTGAGGCCAAATGCTGGGTGTGAGTGCTGAGAAGGGACCCCCAGCAGAGGGAGTGTGATGGCCTAAACAGAAAGAGATCAACACACAGCAGTGAAAATCTGGAACAACACTCTTGGAAGATACACACTCCTTACAGACTGTTCCAGCATGGGAAGGACTCACTCCTTTGTAGCAGTTTGTTGCTACTGCTACTCTAAACATTGAGACAGCTCCCACTTCACCAGGGAAGCCAGTAATTTCAGATGGTTTTGTTCTTTTTTATTGAGCAAAAGAGGCAAAAAGGCCAAATGAAGTTATCTCTAAGAAAGCAATTTTTAGGGAAGAGAAATAGTTCCATGGCATCACATGATCACTCACCTGCTTGGAAAAGCTATGTGATCAGCAACAAGCCAGGGGTATCATCACCAAATAATTATTATTTTGCGGAAGTAAATTCCTCCTATGGACCAGCAACAGCAGAACTCCAGAGTTCCCTGAAACTGTCACTCAGGCACCAGAATGAAAAATCAGAGCCCTCAAAAAGATGCTCAACTGCTCCCATTTTTTTCCCAACGGGGTGGGATATTGTCAGATCATGTATAGAAAGATGCAGCAATGAAAGTATGCCTATAACCTTGGTATTTTGTGTTCAAGACAAAACACCTTTCCAGTCTCAGGTAAAGTCCCAGTGAACAGCTTCCCTTGGAACACAAGCAGACATCAAGTCTTGCAACTGAAGCAGATAAACAATAGAAAGTCTTCTATTATTCTATCAGCAAGACAAAGGTCTACTTGGCCTTGAAGCACAGTCTCCCCCAGGGTTATGTGCCCTGACATAACCAGCTTGACCAGGAAGGAAGGTCTAGAAAAAAGTACAGGGTGGAAAGTTGGCTTCTCTAAGAAGATCACCTAGTTTTAGCAAAGCTTATATCTCAGAAGTCCACAACTGAACTCCAGTTATTCTTCAGCATTCTGCCTGTTCTAGAGCTACCATTGTACAGCAAAATCTCTCACAGTCATTGTGAGCCGCTCACTTTGGGGGAAGTGATGGGGAGAGAACAGAATCAAGCAAATCTTAAGGAAAAATGAGGAAGGCAGAACATATTTCAACTTCCTTCTTCCTCTCCGTACAATGTCTGAAAAAGCTTCTACATTGTAAAAGAAGGAACTGAGTTCACCCTGAGTGAAAATGCTCCTGGGTCACAAAGTTTCCTCTCTCTCAATCTGACAGAAAGTATGTTCATGTAAAGAATGGCTCTCGGAACCAGAAACCGTTGTTATGAAGTTTCAGCTGAAGACAGAGCAAGCAAGGAAATGAGAAGATACTGTGTCAATTTCTGTGTGCTCACCTGACATTGCACTACGCAAGGCTGAGTGCCACAGGTGTCAGCAGGTCCAGAAATGCTGTCCACAGAGGTGAGATGTTACACTCCTGTTATAAAAAGAAAAAAAGGGTGATGAGAGAATTCAATTAACATCTAAGAACATGGTGGAGGACTGACAGACCCATCACATACAACTTAACTTCCTCATGTGAAAATTGAATTTCTTAGTATACAAGAAATAAATTCCAGAGACTAGAATTTCCTTTTGGTTTCATACCTACTGACCAGCTAGAAAGAGCACACCGACATTTGCCAAATTTCTTGTGGCAACAACAGCATTGCTGATTGAAAGAACGTCAAAAAAACACGTCAACTTTTAACAACTTTTCCATTGCATATTGTGAGTCCTTTATTTAATGATGTAAACTAAGAAAATACCCCATACATCATCATTCTCTGAGGACACTGACCATAGAGAAGGGACAGGAGTGGTGAAAAGGGTTTAAGGGGTAATCATTAGATGCTACAAGTCCAAAAGAGACTTTAGGAGTAGCACCACAAAGCACAGGAGTAAAGTGTGTAGGGCTGCAGAATACAAGTCCCTGAAGCATGTGGATGAGGACAAGACACTATGGAGTACCTCTGCAATGAGTCAGAAACCAGGCTCCTCTGAACTAAATCCGGCAATAGAGTTCCCCTCCTTGCTTTCCTGACACTAGTTAACAGCATATTTTTATGGGGATTTCTATGGGGATTTCCAGGAAAACAATGGAATACTTCAGTAATCAGACTGATTCTAGACTTTAAGATCAACCTTACAATTTGTGTGTGGGAGACAGCAAGAGCCACTTCTATCAAGCAGATAAAGCCAGTGCTGGGATAGATCAGTCACTCACACTTCCTTGGGAAACAACCTGGGAGAAACTAACATTTGCACACCTAGGATGGCATTTCCAGCTTCCCTTTTCATTAAAGCTACTTATGACTGTAAGCTGCTAAAAGGAGGAACCCAAGGATTCATCCCACAGGCCCTATCCAAGTTGTTTCACAGTTCTGATTAGTACAAGGTTATATTGCCTTTGCATCTCAGTGAACTTTCCAGGGAGCACCTGCAGCCAGGAAGTGACTTGCTACAACACTCCAAGATAAGCAGCTGCACACCACTGCAAAAGCATAAAAAACATCTGTGTCTGGGAACACAAATGATAAAGCTTCCTCCTTATGGATTTAAACAGCTCTCTGCCTGAGAAAGGCCAGCAAGGATGAACAGACACTCTGATCCATTCTGACACTAACGCTTATGGCAAAAAGAATCACAAACAAAAAAATAAAATTCAGCTTTTGTTTCTGAGAAGTAGTGTTGTCCACAAGATGGTCAGTTGCATGTCCATCAGTTCTGTAAATGTTTGTGTGTTCTTCCCTACACTCCAGTCCCATTTGTTCCCTTAGCACCAACACTTCTCTTAGAAGTTGAAGACATAGCAACAATGACAAAATGAGCATCTGCATGTTCATATTACATGGGAACACACAGAGCATGCACCCCAAGCAGGTAAATTGGCTGACATTACTTACTTCCCTTTCAACATTGCTGTGAATGTATTTTGATGCTTTTTTCACTGCTTTGCAACCATGGCTGCTCTGGTCCTGAGCCTGCAAGGTGTCCTCCTCCCCTGCTTTCCCTCAGCCCAGTTAACTGTTTCCAATGGCTTTTATTAGGAATGTAGTCACCACGTGGTACATCTGCCATGCTTGTCATTGCCTGTGCTCTGAATCCACCCTCAGTGCCTTGAGCTTGTGAATAGAGATTCCCCTCAGCCACTGTTAACCTTCATTGCATGCCCAACACTGCTGACCCAACCTGCTGTGGAGCAGCCAAGCCAGGGTGTCAGGCACTGAAAAAAACCCCATAAAAAGGAATTAACCACAGTGCTTGGAAACAGGGCAGGAGAGTGCTCAGCAAGTCTCTCCTTGTGTAGCAGACGGAACACCCTCCCTTGCCCACGTCACCATGCCCTGGCCCCTGCCCTGCTGGGGATCACTCCCCTGCCTGCTCTCCTATCCCTGACATTAGAGCACTGAACTTGGTGGGCAGGTTTTTCCTGCCCCTGGTTCCCATAGAAACCTTCCTGCAAGCACCCATCTGGGACAGAGGCCAGAGAGAGCCCGAGTCTCACCTTGCTGCTGACATGGCTGTGCAGAAGGGCACGGTGAGCAGCAGGAATCACACCAAGGGAAGGCTCCTGCTGTGGCACATGGAGACACTGCCCTGGGCACTGCCTTCAGAGCCAGGTGTCTCCAAGAGAAGGTGCTGAGGCACTGAATAAGCCCTTCCAGCATCACAGAAACTGGGAAGAAGGTTCCCTGACACCTGAGTAGCCAGGCACCACCTAATATGAGCCAGGAGGAGGAGGATCTGACACGTGGGATTGACATAGTAAGGTCTTTCCTTTGACTGAGGCATATAAACCAAAACCAACTCTCTAGCTCTCCTAGCCAGGAGACAGCAAGTAACAAAAGGGGCTCCACATGTGTGAAACTGCTGTTATTTGCAATGTACACACTTCTGAAATAAAGGAACACTAAGAAATACTAGGAAGGGAAAAATACATCAGATCCTACAAATATTAATGACAACTCCCAAACCCTCAGTACTAAAAAATTAAAACCACTTTTACCCACACATTAAGGAGCATCTGCCATGTTTAAAGGCAATTTAAGTTTCTTATATGAAGCAATTTTGGTCACACAACAGGTAGTCTTTCATATTTTGAAAGAAATGTATTTTTTGTTAAAATGCAAATAGTACAGATTTACTTTTTGAATTCAGAGTCCAAAACAAATGACACCACCATTGTTTCCAGCCTGCAGGAACACAAGTGTGATGTACCTGAAAAATAAGGCTAAAATGGAAGCGTGCAGTCAGCATTAGGTACAGCCATTTGAAGAACTCCACCTGCAACAGCTTTGTTGGAGTTGCAAACACACACCATGCAGGATTATGTCCAATTAGTTTAATTTCTAGTGCAGGTGTCCTTTAGAAATTGATGTTTGCAAAGGAGTCCTGCAAATTTACTTCCACTTGGAAATACTGTGCCTCCCCTGGACACCCTGGCTCCTCCCCAGAGCTGTAGTAGGAGAGATTTCAATTAGCTGGTTCCTGGCAAACACCAGACAGCAATCTCCTGCTGCCTGTGTTTTACCTGCTTGGCCTCTCTTGCTTAGGTGATCTCCACCTAAGCCTGTGGTGGTAGGGCCTGGATGTGCTAAGAACAAAATGACACTGTCTGGAGCCTTTCAGTAGGGCCTTTATTTTGGGGCAGAAACTCCTTCCCAAGAGTGTTTTCCCCACTGATTTAAAAAAAAAAATCCATCAAAAAGGTAGCATACCTCTAGCAGACTGTGCAGAAGGCAAACATTTTACCAAGCAATGTTTTGTATCCTGAAAACTTTACAACTGGTAACTATGCAGAAACCTCCTCTGAGTATCATCAGAAGGAACAGAACAAGAGTAACAATTTTTTCCTAGAATAATTTTCATTCACTGTTACAAGAACTGCACCTCTGTTCTGACAGTTACAACACCTCTTCTGACAGTAAGCTAGCTTGGGAAAAACTCTGTTTTCCTTTATGTTTAATGAACAGAAAGCAACAGTGTATGCAGTAAATCCCACTGCCACCTCTGGATTTTCAGCTGCTTTCCACTGCTCTCTATTCTCTTCGCTTATTAAGAAAGTTTTGGAAGAGAGAGAAGAGATTGAAAGTCACAGCACCCATCAGGAGGCTATGCACATAGGTGTAGTTCTAGAAGCCTCTTCCAGCTCAGCTTTTGAAATCCCAAGTCAGATTGTATCCAATTCAATATCTCCCTCTCTCAGAAATCAGACAAAAGCTCTGTACTGAGCCAGGCAGTTCAATTTTGTCTTCTCACAACCAGAAAATTTACATTTTCCAAATTACAATCCTGATTTGCTCAATGAAATGTCCAAGGGAACTCTCAGCAGGATGCCCTAGGCCTCCCCTCCTTCCCTTCCCCCATCAGCGTCTCCCTCAAGCCAGGCAAAGGCATATCCTGGAGCTGCAAATGCCATTAGTCCACAAGTCAATATTTGCTTTGCACACAGAGTCAGAAGAGAACTCCAGCCTCACAAACAAGTGAGCAAAGAGCAGCCACACACCTGACCAAAGGGGCAGACAAGACGCAGAGAGCTCCCGTCCCTCACACCCTGACAGCCTGGCTTTGTGCAAAATGCACAATCCCACACAGACACGGACACAGGCACTGGTTAAGGAGTCAATATGGTGCTAGTGAACCTGGCTCATCCCTAACTTCCTGTCTGAGGCTTAAAACCAGACTGGTTTTGGGTGACATCACTGCCTTGGGTGTTTGAGCAACATGTACAAATGCAGGCTGGAAGTGCTGAGGTGGCCTTCAGGCCTCCTCTCTACCACACAACTGGGAATGAAGAGCTGGGAACTTTAACTGCCCTCACCCCACTTCTTGTAGTACTGGAAGTGAAGCAGAGATGCACCAGAAGGTCTTTGGTCAGGGCAGGTCTCAAAAGGGGGATGAGAGACCTGGAGAGCAGCGAGGGGGAGGCTCGCAGAGCCAGGCAGGCAGGCAGGCTGCTGAGAGGTTACACCACTGACTGCAGAGACACCACCCAGGACTCCAGGGCTGCCCAGTCATCAACTGGGATCACATACTGACAGCAGGAATGTGGCATGGCAAAGCGTTTCCTCCCAGCTGCCTCAGGGCACTATAAGAGCAACAGAGACAGCAAAAAGTAAACTGGAACTCTGTGTCTCCTGCCATAAAGCACCTTGTACATTCCTGCCCTATCTGGAAATGTAATTCTGTGCAGAAGTGTAACTAAAAGGTACTTCCATGTAACAGCTTTGCTCCTTGCACTGCTGTGTCCAGCAATGCCTGCTGCAATGACAGAGAGAGCTCTGGGGGAGCTGAAGCTGCTGAACTATGTAAACTATCAGTTTACACAAAAGGAACAAAACAAGTAACTTGCAGTTTTGTTCCCACTGCATCTCCACTTTGAAAATAAGGATGTGAAAAAGCAGAATCCTGCTTCCTACCGCTTATGTACTGGACAGACAGATCACAGGAGGACTGAACCACAGTTCAATGTGTCAGCCCTGTCTCAGATACACCCCTATGTAACACCTACTTACAGAGAATGCAGATATCCTACACATCAACAGGTATTTTATTTCCAGAGCAGAACTGCCTTTTATTTACCTGACTCCAAAGCAAACAGCATGCCAGCTAAGCATGAACTGCACCTCTGTGGAGAACCTCTTGTTAGCCAAGACCCTTGGGATCAGAGGAAGAGGAGGAGTTTCCCCTTTCCCAGTACTCCCATTATTTGAGCAGGTGGAAAGATGTGTGACAGGAATAGAGTGCTGCTTGGAACTCACAAAGGAGGATTACAGTCAAGTACAGAAACAACTGTTTTTGGGGTTTTCTACCTGCATCAAATGAAGTTGGAAAGAGAGGCCAGGATACAAACTCACATGATGTTCACTCTCACCGCACAGCAAAATTCTCCTTGCTTTCAACACAGAGGCAAGAAAACCTGTATGTGCCAAAAAAGGCAGACCTGCAGTCACCCCAATCTTCAAGGCTTAGGGTGAAGGCAATTCCTTGTTAAACACCACTATGCAAATATAAACCAAAGGCTCCTCATTAGTGTCTAAACATGTCTTCCATGAGGGTCAAGTACTGCACAATAAATGGGAATTTTCACCCAAATAAGCACAGTCCAGTACCAAGGCCCTTCTGCAGAGCTCTACGGAAATTTGTTTTCCCAAAAAAATTTCAGAAGAGTTGTTTACCTTCTGGTCCATTGCAAGACTGTAAGCTATGAGATATCTGTGGAAAGCAATCAATCACAACTGTCCAGTTTCATTTGAATACAGAAACTTGAAAGAAAATATTCCTGTTAGAGATGTGGGGCTGTACCGGCCAAAGAAAGGATAAAAGACACTACTGACAGTTATTTAAGTCAGGTATTACGAAGTCTTTTATATCACACCCCTGTCCTGAGTGGTGATAAGCAGTGCCAGCTGAGGCTGTCTCCATCACCAGCCCTGTAGGCTCACCCAGGTGGAAGTTTGATTCTCAAGCTGGTCTCATCCTATTGCTCCCAGTGACAATGGAACAAGGGCCTGAACAATGGCTCTTCCTTGATAGGGCCTCTGAGGATTGGCAGAGCTTTTGCTGTCATGGTTTGTTGTCACCTTGGTGAGGCACAGGAAAGGATTATTTCAGGTCACTCTCCTGCAGCTCCAGTATTCTCAAAAAAAGTCAGATTCACTTCACAGGACTCTAAGCAGGTCTTATTTCATTTGGCTTCAGAAAATGGCTTTTAAGGCAAGTATATCCCACAGCATTCAAAACTTTTCCTTGAGGGCTTTGTCTTTACAGGAGCCAACTTTCTGAAGAGATTAGTAACACTCAAAACACCTCTCAGGACTGTTTGCAAAGCTCTTATCTAGCATGTCATATTGGACTACTTAGATCTTGCTCCTGCACAAATTTATGTGCACAGATAACTTAAGAGGAAAAAAAGCAAAAGATACAAGGATTGTTAACATTTGTAACAAAACAAGACAAAACCTCTGATATTTTCTGATTCTGTGGATCAGGAAGATTTCTTCTCCAGAGAAAAAAGAACTGTCAGGTTATGGACTTTCTTTCTATTCTCTGAATCATCAAATACTTACCAGCCAGCACTTACTGAGCAGTAACAACAGTTCTTTAGTCATACAATTATTATGTATTGGTATGTAGTCATAAAAATTACTATGGTAATGCCCACCAGTTCTGTAAATGCTTGTGTGTTCTTCCCAACATTCTCTTCTCTTCACCTATCTCATAACACAAGCGTGCTTGCATTTCTTCCAGGGCTTTTTCCTTAAGTCAGGAACAAAATTGCTCTGTTACCAAAGTAACTGGTTAAGTTTTTTTAAACTTCAGTTGAGACCTCCTCAAAGACAAAACAAATGTGGCAGCTGACAAGTGGGATTTTCCCCAGCACTCCCAGATACTCAGCCTGTGTAAGCTTTATGTATCAAAATCCTTGACCCTGGGATAAAAAGTGGCAGAGAAAGAAGTTTAGACAAGTCTTGGTGTGGCTGAGGACACAAACCTGAAGTACCAAAACCTCCCAATCTCTTAAGGGACACCTAGGGCACCACATCCACCGCACAGAATGAAGCTGTTTGTTTACCTCCTCCTACTGGACAGTTGCAAATTCTCTGTATCTTATCCATTTGAATTAGGGTAGGATCTAGAATAACCACTGTGATACAGATCACCAGCAAGGGTCATTGCTGATTCAGCTAGAAAAGCTGTAGGACCACATACAGCAAAATATAAAGCACCTTAACTTTACCACTTACCACAGATAAAGTTGCAATACTCCTTAGGATTTATTTTTTTTAAAGTTTTCATTACTTCTGATGTGTTGGTGAGAGGTTTGCAGTTAACAGCCAGGAAGAGGCATCATTCCAACCATTTCCAAAACAGTTATTGCCTCAAACGCGGTATCACCAATTCCTTTGTCAAAGCATCCCAAATACCAAACACTGGAAACAATTTTGCAACACACAAATCAATTCACCAAGAATGCGACTACGACTGGCAGCTCTCACACAGACCTCTTAACCAATGATCTCTACTGCTACCATGTCACCTTAGGTAAGACACATTAATTTTTAAAAGCCAAGTATTTTGATTATTGCCTGTCTTTTAATATCATCAAGGTTCTTTAGAACACTGAGATTGGTAGAAGATCCCACTTTATGGGAAAGTGACAGGTTAAATGCACAGCAAAGAAGAAAACCCTAAACAACATTAGCAGAGACTGGAGAATTATTTCAGTCCTGAGCAAGCAGGTACTTTCCTCACCTCAATTCTATCATTCCCTGATCAGTGCAATTCCTCCAGAAATATGCCCCTCCTCTCTGCTGCCCCTCAGGAATTCCCTTCATCCTTCTTCAGAAGAAGAGTCACTATGAATGACATCTCCCTAAGACTATCAAACCATATTATCAAAGTGTTATCATAAACAGGAATTAAAATAGGCAGTGATTGTCATTTCAATCTCTTAAATACAGAATGAACACTGTATTAACATGACACAACCAGTCCCCACCCTGACCTCTTCAATTACATGTCATGCCTCTTCTCACCCTCTTCCTTCCCTTTTACTTTATGAATTCTCCAGAGTAGGAATTCAGCCTTCTTTTCTGCATAGGGACAGTCACACACACATTGTGTGGATCCAGAAATAAAAAATGAAATTGAATTTTGTTCCAGTGGCTGTTTCTTTCCAGGCCACCACTCCAGATTCTGTAGCAGCTGAAAAATGAATCTAGAATTCAGATTATCCAGCAAGCAACTGTATCCTGATCAACAGCTCAGCAAAATTGCAGCAGTGCCCCAACTCCTGCTACGCTGACAGTTCCTTCTTGAGTGATTTTAAGATCCAGTCTTGCACTACTAAAAACCCACTGATCTTAATTCCAGTAAGGCTGCTTCACTCCCTCATCTATTTGCACTAAAGGATCCTCCATTTCCTCAAGGCACTGTTTTTCCTTCATTCCCACTTCCCCCCATTAAAAATAAAAACAAAAAAAAAATCACAGCAAGCCATGAAGAGTAGGGCTGAGACATCATGAAGTAGGAAGCTATGACATCACATAAAACCCCCACACACCAACACTGAAACGGACTTGTTTAGAAGGAAAGCACCTGCTTAAATTCAGCATCCCTCAAAAGAAATTAGGAAGGAAGCAAAGCCACACATAGGAAATTTTTTATGGCCCGCCCTTACCAGTTCTGTGAAGAGACATCAAGAGCCGTCCCGGAGCCCACAGCCACTGCCTGCAACGAGATTTAAATCCGCGTGACTGTGGCTCTTCGCTTCCTTGGATTTACATCAGCAGGTACGAAGAATTACATCTGCCTCCTGCTCTCCTTCTAACATTTATTACAGCTGACAATCACAGGGCCTGCAGCACGTCTATTTGTGCCCATTGCCTAGAGGATACTGCCATGTTTCCATCTGTGTTTCGTGAGTGCTCCTTCCCCCCAGCCAGACAGGAGACAGACAGTCTCTCCTCCGGGGCACCTCCGAAAAGGCGCAGGCGTGCAGAGCAGCCGAGTATGGCAGAGCAGGACCCCCGGGAGCCGCAGCCACGGGGGGCAGGAGAAGAGGCGGGTTAGAGGGGAGGCACGTCCCGGGGAGCGGGGGGAGCGCAGCCGGGGCAAGCGGGGCGCAGGGAGAACGTGTCCCGGGCAGCGCAGACGGGGAAGCACAGCGTGAGTCACTCCCGGAGCCAGACCCTGCGTCAGCGCGGCCGGTGCGCGGAGCCTTCCTCGGGCCGGGGTCCCTCCCGGCTCCCCCGCCCCGGCCCGGCGAGCGGAGCCGCGGCCGAGCACCCTCGCCCCGCACACAGCCCCGGCAGCGGAGCGGCCTCGGCCCCCGCTCCGCCCGAGGGGCCAGCAGGGCAGGGGGTGCCGGGGTGAGGTGTGCGCGGGGGGCGCCGCACAGGTGGCGCAGCCGCTGCTGGGGAGCGCCCCCGGCGCGGGGGTGAGAGCCCCGGGGGACGAAGGGCGGTCCCCGCCCGCCCCGGCACGCACCTGCCCCGGCACCCACCTGCTGCCGCTGCCGCCGCCGCTGCCGCCGTCCCCTCAGGGCGGGCGCCCGGCCCCGACCCGGCGGCCCCACACGCCGCTGCCGGGGCGCATGCGCGGGAGGCGGGCGCGGCGCGCGGCGCGGCGGGGGCTGTAGGCCGGGAAGGGAAGCGCGGCCCGGCGGGCGCGGAGAGGCGCCGGGATGGCCCCGCTCGGCACGGGCTGCAAGGACAGGCACCGAATGGCCCAAAGTGTGATCAGGCCTCACGAAGCGGTCACGGAATCACAGAATCAATTAGGCTGGAAAATCTCTCTGAGATCGTAGAGTCCACCCTCTGACCGAACGCCACCATGTCAAGCAGCCCACGGCACTGAATGCCACGTCCAGTCTTTCCTTCAACACCTCCAGGGACGGTGACTCCACCACCCCGTCTAATCACCCTTTCTGTGAAATTCCTCTTAATGCCCAACCTGAACCGCCCCTGGTCCAGCTTAAGGCTATGCCTCTTGTCCTATTGCTGGTTGCCTGGGAGAAGAGGCTGACCCCCACCTGGCTACCCCCGACTTCCAGGTAGTTGCAGGGAGTGACAATTCCCCTAAACATCCTTCTCTGCAGGATAAACAACACCAGCTCCCGCAGCTGCTCCTCATCAGATCTGTGCTCCAGACTCTTCACCAGCTTCGCTGCCCCTCTCTGGACTTGCTCCAGAACCTCACTGTCCTTTCTGAACTGAGGGACTCAGAACTGGACACAGGTGTGCCCTCACCAGTGCTGAGCACAGGGGGAGAATGAAGAGCTGAACAGTTGAGAGCTTCTCCTGAAGCACTGCCTGCTGACCTCCTCCCAGCAACCAAGCAGAGGGGAGAATTACATCTCTGGCTGTTGCCACTGCCAGCTCTGAAGGAAAGTAGGAAGTCAGGTCCCAAACCAAGGAGTGAAAGTCTCCTAAAGGATTTGTTTATCATGCCAGTTTTGTAGGAGGATGACTTTTCCTCTGCATCACTGTTAGTCATTTTAGAATTTCCAGGAAAATAAATCCAATAGTTCACAGCTGGCAGCCTCTACCTGACAAATATTATTTCCAATTATGAGAAAAGATACTGTTCCTCCTCTCTACACAGGGTTGGTTGGTTTTTATTAAGGAGGAAAGAGGATCAAAAAAGGAGGACTTACGCATCTGTCTGTTTTCTTTCTTGGCTATCAGTTTGAGTAATAGCCTGAAAATGAGGGTTCAGTTAGTTATCCTTTTCAAACAGATGGCTAATTAAATGTTAATAGCACAAGCAAGCAAAATGTTTTAAACACCATCAAACTTGCAAATGTTTGAGACATTTTGAATGCCATATTCTAGGGGCAAGGTAAAGCGAGAGCAGTGTCAGATGGAAGGTCATCACAGCCTGAAGCTCTCCACTGCTCTAAACTACTTAATAAAGACAAGCCTTATTAAAACATATGGTATTTTAAAAACCTCTTTCAACAATGATGACCTGAAGGACAGCAGGTAGCCTCTTTCAGTTAGTTCTGCTTTTTAAAATTCTCTTTAGCAACCACACTTCAAAAATCATCAGGTAATCCTTATCAAGTCACCTCTGAGGGTCTGAATAAATAAGAGGCCAGAGAGAGAGCTTTTCTACTGCACTGAAACAGAAGAAATGCTCTGTGATGTAATAACACTGGAAGAAGAGGCAAGGGAATTATTCTAGATTAAGTCAAAGGGAAAAGAATTTGATCCACTACTAAAAAATGTCCAGTAAAGCACAGACATTACAAAACAGATCATTAATGTCAGAAATAAAACTGAAGCTCTTAAATTTCTCTGGCATTCAATAAATTCCAGTATCTTTTTTCTTTCCCTATAAGACAAAACGTGTAGAAGAGAACAACTTTCACATGCCAGAGTCCACCTGCCACTCATGATCCAGCATCTACAGCCAAGGACCACAATCACAGCCAGAACACACTGGTTTCTACGAACACCTGTAAATATGATTTTCAGAAGCTACAGAGCCACAGCTACAATATTAAACTAGGAAAGGAGCACTGAAGGAGCACCAGTTTGATGAGCCATGAAGTTCCATGGCCTCCCTCTTTCATTATTTCTAATATTTTGGCCTGTTTGCTCCCCAAGTCACAGTACTCTGAAAGCCAAGACAAACTTGTCAAGTTTTGAGACACCTGTGGAAAAAGTTTCAAGGCATGGAAAGAAAGATGAAAATGGGAGTGGGCTCAGTTCCCCTTACCTCTGCTCTTCAAAAAGTCAGTCCTACATGGATGTCAGGCAGCACCAGGCATTGCTCTTTAACAGCTGGCAGTGCTCTGTGAGGGGCCAATGAAGGTGCTGTGATAAAGTTACCCTATCACAACTGAGCGTTTCTCAGTAACTCAGCACACTGTAGATGGAGGCTTGACCTCCATCAATAGTCAAAGACCTCCATCAAACAGCAAACAAAGAATGAAAAGCCCATCTGGAATCAATGCTCTGGGGGCTAAATGTACTGTAGAGAACCAAAATAATATGACACAGTAAATAGACCTTGGTGAATAAGGCTTTTATTATCTTCCTGTATCCACACACATTTGCAGACTATACCTAAAGTGCCAGTTCAACCTTCCCACCCATCTTGCTTTGGTATGGAATCAGCGCTGGTCTAACCTCCTCCTTCAGGAACTTTGCCACCTGTTCAAGATGAGAAAAATAAAATGAGGAAAAGGACTTGTCTCCTCCTCCCCATTTGGACCTGCTTGTCTCACTGGGGTCTCTCTTTCACAAAGACACCCAACAGTCTGGTATGTCCAGGGTCAAAAGTGTGAAGCCACAGAGAAGAAAGACAAGAAAGCCAAGGAAATCAAAGGAGAAAAATGTGTCTTCCTTAGTAGCATGGCTAGAGTTCTATAATATGTACACTCTGTAGCAAACAGTGTACATATTATATACAAAAGGATGCAGGATTAAGCTACACATTGCATTACAACCCACAGCCTCTTTCCACTACTTTACCTGTTGAGGAGCACGTCCAGTGAAGGAGGAGGGGTCCAACAGGCTTTCAAGTTGTTTATGGATAGGGCTGAAGTAAGGATCAGCACGGACACGGGCAATGAAGTCATTATCACCCCCTTCCTGTTTCACAACAGCTGCTGCTTGCTGAGAGAGAACACGAATTTTCTCGTGGCAATCCTGTAGGTACAAGGAGAGGAAGATGGAAAAAGAAAAAAGTCATTCCATTGCTATTGACAGCACATGTTCATCTCACCAGCCTGGGTGGGAGGAAAAAATATCAAAGTGTATTGCCCTGGACAGTGCAAAAAGAAGATGCAGTTTTGACTGCAGTGCTTCACATGCCACTGCATTAAAACAAGATTTTCTTCATCCTTTCACATCTGCCCTTTGAGGCTGAAACAGTCCGAATGTCACATACATTCCTTGCTGAACTATAACATAAACTAATGACACTCGAATAATTTATACTTCTTCAAATTTCCCAAATACTCTTAGGAGTCATTCTAGGGTTTTTTTTTTTTTTTTTTTTCCAATTGTACATAATGTAAAACTTCTACAGATTTTGTAAAGAGAAAAGAAAAGAATCTGTCCAACTTAACAAGCAGTGAGAATTTGCAAACCATGGCCTACATAAGGATAGACTGAGGAAAAAACCCATTCCTTTGGAATCAACTGGTAAGAACAAGGGAACCCAACTGTAGTCAGGTACCACCTGCAAAATCAGATATTGCCATGCTGGTCCTAAAATACAGGCATGTGACTGCATTTACAGCTATGCAGGAATCTCTCCCTAAATGTATTATCCTTGATCTACAATTAGGACAACAATAATCCTGCTTCCTCTATCCAAATGTCATTTTGCTTCACCACTGACCTGCCTCAGGTGAACACATCTGTCTTCTGGATATTTAGGGGAGAGATCTGTTAAGTAGTGGTGAAAGGAAGTGAGTTTCAGTGCTATGAGGTGGAAAAGCCTAGAAAATGTGCTCTTCTAAAGTTCCCAGCACACAAAACCAGAACACATGAATGGGAATATGAACACCTTCTACAAAGGTACTAAGCCCTATGAGTATGTAATTAAAACAGCACCAGAAAGAAGGCAGGTCAACAAGAGACACAAATGAATCACAGAATGTGATTCACATGATGTGACCCTTAATGCATTTAGTCAGGAAGCTTACTCACTGACCCACTGACATCAGAAACACAGGGGAAAAAAAGGAAAAAAAGGATGTTTCCTGAATAATATAAGGGGTGATTTGCCACAACTGTTTCAGAAAACTGAAACCACATATATTCTGCTCAAAGCTTCTATCAAACCCTTTCATTATTCTTGCAAGTTTCACTTCTATCCTTGATGTGGAAATAATCACAGGAGAAAAAATTATCTAAAAGGTGAATGAAAATAAGGTGTTTCATTAAGATGGGAATTTGATTATCAATTTTGACCTGAACTGTGAAATTAAACGATAAGGAAATATAATCTAATCGTGTCTGGGTTTATTTACTAAGGAAAATATTTAATTACAGTTTGCTTGAACACAGGAAGCTGAATGAAGGACTGCAAACAAAGTGCTTAATATACTGTACTGACTTAGGGAAGAATGACACATGAATGAGTGATTCAGAATGGTCTTACTTGCTTTTTTTGTTAACAGTACTGATTCATCCTCTTTTCATTTATAAGGTAGCCAACTGCCAACATGTTCCATTTAAAGAAGCCTGGCCTGTGTTCCAAGTTCCTTCAAACACTTAAAAAAGGAAAACGCCTACTAGTATCAAACATAAAAATAGGTCTTCCCTCTTCTCCAGAACAGGCAGCCAGATTAGCCCAAACACACAGTGTTCCTAACAGAAAATAGGGATCTCCACAAGTGCTCTCCCCTCAGAGAGCAGAGCCTGGCTTTGCAGCATCAGTGTAATAGCTCTGTAGGAGCAGGTGAAGAGCAGAGAAAGGTGAGACAGGACAAGAGCCCAGATACATTTGTTTCTCAGGAGACATACACCAGGCTGTAAACAAAGGTAATTTGGACACTTCATTTGTACCTGACGATTTCCCCCAGCCTTCACCATTGCCATGATTATATTCTCTGTGGCCATGAATGGCAGCTCCTGCCGGATCCTTCTCTCAATCACCTTAAACATACACACACAAAAAACCAAAATAAACAGGAAAAAAGAAACAGCATTATAGAAAGTCTATGGACGACTGAAAACTTTGCAGTGAAGTTTTTTTCCTCTCCCCTTGAATCTCTGGGACTGGACAATGGTGACAGAATCACAGAAAAGTTTGGGTTGGAAGGGATCTTTAAAGGCCATCTAGTTCAACCACCTGCAATGAGCAGCGACATCTTCAACTAGATCAGGGTGCTCAGAGCCCTGTCCAGCCTGATGCTGAATGTTTCCAGTGATGGGGCATCCACCACCTCTCTGGGCAACCTATTCCAGTGTTTCACCACCCTCTTTGTAATAAAACTTATTTCTTGTATCATCTGAATTGTCCCTCTGTCAGTTTAAAACCATTACCCCTTGTCCTATTATAACAGGCCCTGATAAAAAATTTGTCCCCGTGATGCAAAGACACATTGTCATTTTGAACTTAGCTCTGGAAATCCAGATATTGAAGTTGATAATACTTAGAAGGTGTATCTTGTCTGAGACATGAGTTTGGAAAAGATGTCCAATAGTTTTTTTTAACCTGTAGTAAGTTCCAGGACTGGATGAGATCTGTCTAGACAGTATCTTTCACTGCTAAGTTCTACAGATCTGTTCTGTAATTCAGGGAAAAATATCCTTTGTGACAAATTTTGTATTTACTCTGTTAGTGGCCTCACAGGAGGCCCCTAACATTTGTGCTACAGCAGTGAGAATATGGCAAGAATAGAGCAAATTTCAGAAACCATTTGAACTAACATAAAAATGTAATTCTTGGAGTGGGAGCATTTTTGTACACTTTGGCATAGTTGTAGCATTACCAAGGATGTCCATTATCTCCTGCTTTACCTTTGGATACACCACAAGTCCCTCGGAGACATTCTGCAGTGTACTCAGAATGATGTCAGCTGTGAGGAAAGCCTCAGCCAGACACACGCGCCTACGGACACAGAGACCCAGAACCCTGGTCAGCAACAAAGCCATATTCCAGCCACCTCAGATCCTTCAGCTTCTGTAAATAATGCTCTAAATGGCATTACTGTGACCTAACACTGGAGCTGTTCTCTTTTTTTTTTGTTGGTCAGTAGAGAGGGAAAAGGGTGAAGGCACACATAGAAAGCTCCAAGATAATTCAGTGCTTACACAGATGGGAAACAGGGCAGCAATTGACAGGATCTTCCCCTATGTGTTCTTTGCTGAAGTGTCTACTACTGATCCTACCCTCCTGCTGAATGCTCATGCTGTGCCTGGCTGTGCTCAGTGGGGAATTTCCAAGGGGATCCATGCATTTAGTGAGGGCTTCCCCCAAGAAACCAGCTCCTGGTCACAAAGGAGGCTCCTGACAAAAAGCAGAGGAGGGAAACAAGAGGAGTAGTGGGGACTGAGCTGTATCAGGCAAAATGCTCTGCATCACAATGCAGCAAACATAGCATCATACATCTGTGACAGCAGGGCCTGGCCCATCCTAAACCACCATCTTTTAAAATATCCTAGTTCTTGAACCTTGTGCTACATCTAAGCCCTCCAATTCTATCACAGTGCCTTAAAACAACTTTGCTGGATTGCAGATTGATTGAACTTTCTCTGGCTTGTTCTCCTTCAAAACACTGTAGCTTTAACAAGAGCACAGATTTTTATAATTGGTTAATGAAGTGGACAGATTAGTCTTTCTATTAGATGAGATGAAAATAAAATTTTAAGCATTCCAGTACATCTCTCAACATTTGGTATCTATTGGGAAATAAACACACCATATCAACCAGTATGCAATTTCTTAAATTTACATTGTTTTCTGCTGCCTGTGCAGCTCTTTTTTTTAATGAGACTAGGAGCTGTGGAGGGAGGTCCCCCAGGAAAAAATCTTCTATTTTTTTCATGAAATGTTATGCAGGTATTACGTTTGTGGAGACATTTAAAAAATAACATTTTTGTCAGCAATCTCAATGCTAATCTAGCATTAATTAAACCAAAAATGCTGCTGCTCATTGTCTCACAGGTGCCATACCTTAGAAGTCTAGAGATTTCTAAGATTCTAAGAGATCAAATTCTGCAACAGAATAGGACTTTGAAACTAAAGTGTTTCAAAGGTAGATGAGAGCTTTATGCAGATTTAGCACCAAATAAAAGATATAAGCATTGAATTTAATTGCTGTAATTTACTTGATAATAATTGTAGATAACTTCTGCTCAGCTCAAAATAGTCATAATGAAGAATTATAAAACAAATCAAAATTTGCTGAGCAATATTCTAAAGACCTGCAGAGATTTTCATGAAGCTTTTTAAAAAGTAGAGTAATTGTGCTCTTTCTCCAGGCTCTGAGAAGCTCTTGTGAAGAATATTTTTCAAAATTAAAATATGTTTTTTTAGATTATTTGTAGGGCTAAGGTATTGGACTATTCTCCAAAAAGTGAAAAAAAAAGCAGGGTCAAAAAACTGCATCCAAAATAAGGAGGAGAATTTGAGAAATGTGAGTACTGTAATACTGTGCTATTGAAACAGGAAGACTATGAAAGTAGTTTATTATCCTGGCTTCTGTATCCTTCCCTTTCACTGCTGGTTTACTTTACATAAGATCTTGACATTAAAAAGAACCTAACAGTTCTTATCTGATGGTACAGAGGAAACCGCTTTGTAGTCTCTAGGTTCTATTGAGGCTGCTTTTGTCCAGGTGGTATCTTGTGGGTTTAGTTTAAAGGCAGTATTTTCTGCAGAGGCCAGAGGAGCTTTCTGCACAAGGCCACCTGGAGAGCACAATGTGAACAGACCTGTTGGCACTGTCGTCCAGCGTTCTCTCAAACCACTGCACGGCGGCCGTTTGGAGGGGATCCATCACCAGCGTCATCAGGTGCCGCGCGAGGCTGCAGCAGCGCTCCGAGCGCATCGGGTTCCTCTTGTAGGGCATTGCACTCGAGCCTGGCAAAGCACGAACAGGGATGCAAACAGGGCAACAGAAGGAGTGCTGCATTAGAGGACAAGAGATAAAGGTCCTCCCCCAGGAAAGAAAAATGTGTCAGGAATCCTAGTTTTGACTAAAGCCTTAAAACACGACAATTTTCTGTAATAGCAAAAATGACACCACCATTTTCCCCTTCAGATCAGAAACATCTAAATGTGGGCAAAGAAAAAAATGAGATGACATTTTTGCAATTCTGCAAAACAGAAGTATTACGGCATAAAAGGGACAAATAGTTTATTTTTTAATGTAGTATTTAGCACCAGTTCTCTAGGTTACCCATGGCAATCTTAGCAGTGTTGGAGCCTCCATCTGCTCAGTAACATTGTCCTTCAAAGTCAGATGCTTACAGTGCTGCCTTTTGCAGTGAATGGGTATTAAAATCATCCACAGAATGTAGAATGTACAAGTACCAGATAGGACTAAAGCTTAATTCACTGATTCAATTCTATACAACTATGTAAGGGACCCAAACTTTCTTTCAGCCAAGAGCCAAAACACTACACTTCCTTTTTCCTTTCTAACAGTGTCAGAATCACATCATAGGTGTTCTTCTGGCAAGGGTGCAAGGGTCCACCCTAGTTTCATTGTTCCTAATTTGTTTGTTTACAAAGATTAAAATGCTGAGTTGGGCTGAAAATCTACTCTCCAGTCAGCCTCATGAGGACAGGAAAACATGAAGCACCCTCAGACCCTCAGTGTCCCTCACTAGGCAATGGGACACACAGGCTATTCCTGCCCTCCCCCACAAACACAGGGAGTGCACAAGTACAAATCTGATTTTAATTCCTTAATATTCAGAAACCTTTAGGTAAGGTGTTTTTTCTTTTTCCTTCCCCCCTCCCCTCCTTTCTTTTTCTTTTAAAAGGATTGAAATTATTAACAATGTAAACTCTAGTTAATTTAAAGCAAATTCTGTCAGTGACATTTCTAAGTTTGTTTAAAAGGCCACACCAACATAAATGAAAAGACACATACACCAGTCCAGGAAAACTCTTTCATCCCTTACCAATCTGGTCTTTCTCAAAAGGCTCCTCTATCTCCTTCAGGTTGGCCAAAAGACGAATGTCAGTGCAAATCTAGAAAGCAAGCATAAGAAATTAACAAAACAGATAAACTGACACCCACCAATGTATCTTAGTGTTTGTGCTCTTGGACAATCTTTGCACATATGTGCAAGAAGTAAACTGGGGGCAGTGGAAAATTTGACAAAAATTTGACACTGCAATCATACTTCCTGGCCTAAAAATGTTTGTCAAGACAACAAAGAAAACAGCATGTCCATGGGATTAGATGGGAACAGGACTCCAGCAAGGGCAAATGTTTGCAGGGAATGGAAGACAGATCAGAAGAGAACACTGAAAATGCATAACAAACTTGCACAGTGATTTGCAAACACAGATAATGTGTGCTTACTGAACTGGGAAAAAACCAAAACAGAAGAAAATACCACAGATCACTTTAGCCCAAGAGGAGGAGGAAGGAGGGAACAGAGATAAATCAATGAAAAGAATCCACAAGGACAGAGAGAAGAACACCATTATCAGAAAGGCAATTAACTAGGAGGATATGGTGAAATTTAAGAACTCATACACCACTAGGAAAGACATTTACTCTAATTGGATCAATTTAGCATAGATTAGACTAATATCTGGTGTGGGAGTTGTTAACCCATTTTAGAATCTGCTCAGTTAACTTGCTTTATTTGTCACTGGTTTTAAGATCTTTGAGATTTGAGTATCAGGCGTGTACCCAGCAGTGAATTTTCATGATCACAAAGAAGACAGCTGAACAAGGAACACCAATATTTCTTGAGCACAGCATTCTACACCAAAGCACCTTCTCTCTCTTCAAGATCTGAAACATTTCTCCCCCTTCCCAATGTATACAACTAGGGTGCTCACCTTGTGTATGGAAGCCCCCAGACTGGCCAGCACAGCCAGGACTCCAATATCCACCTTACGACTGTAGGTCTGCCCGGTGACCATGTAAGCCCTAGAAATAAGCACAGGAGTTGAGTGTTTCAGGCAGACACAACAGTACTGCAAGACTTTGAGCAAGCAGTGACATGGCTCTTGAAGTGGAGGGCTGTCATTCTGCTTGGATGAGAACAACTTTGGATTCAGGCTGTCAATTTCTTGAGGCAGCATGCAGGTGGGAGAGAGGTAAACAGAGGAAAAGGGACAGCTGTGCTTTTTGACAGGGAGACAAGAAGAAGTGGCCTATTTACAAGGTGAAGTTTCATGCAGGAAAATGCAACTGGAAATGGAAGATGGCAAGGGGGAATAAGTGAACAGCAGTACAGATGTCAGTTTGGCAGCCATGGGAATCTGGGCCAACACTACCAGCCGGAGTCACACACTGCTAGGAATGCATGTTACATACCGCTTGAATCCTGCCTTCTCAGTCACTAATCTGTCCAGTTCTTCAACCTTGGGGTGAAGTGAAAAAAAAAATAGAGCTCAAAATACAACTCAGCAAGGTCAGCAAGAGCAAAAATGGTTGCTGCTTTTCTCAGTTTACTGTCAAAAATCTTCTACTTGCTGTGAAATATCCCTTCCCAAATGCTGCTTACTTTCACAGAGCCTTGTCAAGGAGCCCCAGAGGGATCAGGGTGACTTTGTAAATTTAATGTGAGACTCTCAATGTTCCCTCAAAGAAAGCAGCATTCCAGAGCAGAAATTTGCCAAGACTGTACGTCTGCACCCTGGGCTGTCTGACGTACTTTACTGTGGTCTCCTTCAAAGAGCTGCAAGAAGCTGGCTTGAGTGCCAGTGGTGCCTTTCACCCCCCGGAAGCGCAGGTCATCCCGAGCCCGCTCCAGGTTCTGCAGGTCCATGCACAAGTCTTGAATCCACAAGCAGCAGCGTTTCCCCACAGTGGTGAGCTGGGCAGGTCTGAAAATAATCAAGAATGCAACATGACTCATTGAGGATTTACCCAAGCACCACACTTCACTGCCAAGTCTGCCATTAAGAGTTCCCTACAGATTCAGCTCTCTTGACTCCTTTGAGCAGAAGTTAACAGGATTTGGCTTAGGGAGGAGGATGTACCAATATCAGCAGTAAATGGTACTGAAGATGTAATCATTCCTTTCAGGAATTAGATGGAATTACATTACCAGAAAACATAAATTCGATGTCCATGTGCCAGGCGGGCGCCCCCTGCCGGCCTGCAGGGGCTGTGCCAGACCGGGGGTGCATCTGTCCCCGGCGCCAATTCTGCTCACCCAGGGCATGGCGGGCACCCTGGCTGACTTACAGCACTGGTGTGAACTTCTCAGCACAGAGACATCTGTATTCACTTTGTGATTTTAAATGATCCCTCTCAGGAAGCTTTCCTTCTTATTTATAAAAACGTGTTCCTCAGCCTCTGGGCAAACACCTCAACAATGCTGTCAGACAACACTTCTTGTAAGACCTCTACCTTGGAATAAGTAACTGCAAGCTTCAGCTACACTTCAGTCCCCCTGAAAATGCTTTGAGGCAAAAACAGGGGTGTTTCTGGAAATCACTTTCCAGAAAGTGAAATATTTCAAATTATCCACATAAACTCCAAAGAAAACCTTTATAATACTTGAAGAAACCATACACACATGAACAATGTGCTCTTGATTAAGCTCAGACATAAAAAGGAAGCTTGTAAGATCTGGAAGCAGGGACAGGCAATCCAGGAGGAACACAAAGAAACTATTCAACACTGCAGAGACAGGGCAAGGAAAGCCAAAACCCACCTGGATTAATTTAGTATGGGATGTGAAAGGCAACAAGACAGGCCTCTGCAAGTGCATAGGAGGAAAAGGGAAGGCTAGGGAAAATATGGATGTGATTGTGAACGCAGTAAAGGCCCTGCTTACAAATGACACAGAAGAGGCTGAGATATCAATTATGATTTCACCTTGTGAACACCTTCTTGAACACTCCTCTGTCCTCCTTCCAAAAGCCCAAATAAAACTAACACAGATACTCCTCCAAAAAGCTGCAGATGAAGAGGGCTGTAGGACTAGAGCTGATGGAACCAACACTGCATATACAGCAAGATGATAAATCAGAGACCTGACCTGATGCTTTCACTCTCCTTTGGGAGAAATGTTCAAGTGCCAGACATCAAGTCTGACACAACCTGTGCTTAATTTCCTGCCTCTGCTGCTTCGTATCACTGGGGTAGCCAGGCTTAGCTCATGGTATAGTTTAATGCTTCTGAAAACAGTCTTCATGAAGCAGGAGATTAAACTACCCCAAGAACAGAACCACCCAGATCTCATTATCCTTTGACTCAGCATCTGTAGTAACAAGTAGCCATTAACAAAACTTTCTAGGCTGCAGCGGAAAATAACTTAAAGAAAAACAAAGAGAATCTGACTGGAAGACAGGCTTAGGGCAATTCCCAGTCATACTTTTTTGAAACAGCCCAGAACATGCACATCTGTGTTTTCCTGGAAGTCATCCTCTATATGAAGCTGTGTTGAAGCAACTGCTGACAGCTAGTCAAAGCAACAGTCCAATTTCCTGAACGAGCCTGGAGTCAGGCACATACACCTTTTCTGAGCCACCAACTGGTCCGAGATGGGAAAAGAGATGGCAAAAGAGCAGTAGCAGGTCAATTTAATCAAAGCACAGACAACAAAAATAAAGCAAAGGCTGATGGCTACTTACTGGTAGTGAGTGAAGCCCAAAGCAGGCATGTCAGCATACTTCTCAGCAAAGTCGGCCAGCCGGCTGATCACCCTTGCGAGCTGGTGGAAGCAGGAAGGATAGAAAAGAGGTGGAATAAGAGAGGAAAAAACCTCAAACAACACAGCAGAAGTTCACATGCTTAAGCACAATATTGTGAGAAAAAGGGGAGGGAAACCACTGTGCAGGGAGGGACCTTGAGGGGCAACTGTGCAGTCCCCTCTAACTGCAGAATATGGCGTGTTTCAGTTTTTCAGGGCATGCATGCAATTTCTGCTTTCTACAAAACACAAGCAAGAGCTCACACAAGTCATTGGACTTGAACTCAAACTAGTCTAAACTTCATGCCCAACTCAATCCTGCAGTTGGTTCATCCTTGGGTATTTCCTTTATTCCTGGAATTGGTCAGAAATAAAGCTGCTTGGGCTATAATTGACACAGGTACAGTCCAGGGCAAATTGGATGCCAACTCATTCAGGTCAGACAGACACCACTGCACTACACTCCTGCTATATTTGACCTCAGAAAATTGTATTATATAGTTTCTTGAATGCTGACAGACTCCTAGGAATATAGCTAAGGATAAGACTAAGATAATCCTGAAAGCAATACAGTTGTATTTCTATGTAGTACATAGAAATACAGATAAACAAGGAGCTGCTTTTATAATTACCAAATTATAATTCCCAAATTTCCCAAAGCCAAAAAGCTCTGGGAAAAGACTTGAGAAAAGAAAGAAAGGGAACTTCACGTTTTTGAGAACAACCCAGACAGACAACTCCTCCTAGCTTCCCACAAAGTTTTAGGAAAATCCAAGTTAAACACAGGCTATGCACAGGACATGAATGCTCCCGAGTTTTGAGACACTTTCTCACCTTGGGCAGCAGGAGGTTAAACCCATCACGGAGGACAATCAAATCCTGAAAGAACCAAAGAAAGGAACTTTGGGCCATGTTTAAAGGACCAGATGTAACAGTTTCTCTCAAGAGAAGACACAGATTATGCTTTGTTGATTCAAAAGTCTCCTCTTAAATGATTTGCTTTCCTTCTTGTAATATAGGTTGCACTGAACTTGCTTATGACAAAATGCTGGATCCACCATTGCTCCTTTTATACTGTCCATGGAAAGTCGTAAGTGGTGGAAGACCTGATTCCACCAAGTACCATGAACGATTATTTTGAGGTCTTGGGACTGCCCATGGAATGACAGACTAAATCATATGGTCCCAAGTGGAAAATACAGGCACTGTAGGCAAAAGACAGCAGAAAAGTAAGTGGGCTGATGAGGCACCAGTTGTCTTTACTCCTTTTGAAACTGAAGTACAGCTGGGCACAGGTGGCACAAGGAAGGTGGTATTACCCAAAAGCTAAACAGGTTTGCAAAGGAGTAGAGAAAAAATAATCACAGGGCAGCTTCTCATGCAGCAAAAGCAGCTGTGAAGTTGCTATGGCTTGAACAGTGGAACAGCAAAATATTACTGAGAAATAAGGCTTTAGTTTGCACTCCATTGTAGGTGAGGTTTCTCCACAAATACTTTACAGTTCTGCAGAACGGTAGTACTTCCTTTTTCCTTAACACATTCATCCATTCTCTTCACTACTGAAAAGCTTGTTTTCCCCTGAATTACGCAGGGGTTCCAAGTAGCAATTGAAAGCTCATGGACCTTGTTCTGCAAGTCAGTGAACTCTTGTCACAGGGGTGTAACTGATAAATCACACAGTTCATGTTTTCTTCATGTGTTTGCAACTCCCCTCTTATTTCCTTGAATGTTTAACATGCAAGCAAAGGTTAGGGAACAGTTTCCATATAGAGTTTACTTCACATCAGAAGAAAGAAGGCAAGTGGAGCTTGCTTTCCTAGGGTAGCCACAATAAAGAACTGAATTAACTTCAACAGTAAAATGAACAAAAATGATTGAAAAAATCCATGCAATATTTTATAAAAAAAAGTTTATAAAGAGCTATGAAATAAACAACTGTAGCTTTGTTTTACCCAACTCTGCAGGCAGGGAACTGGAAATGCACTATTACCGTGTTATCCCCTACGTAGCAGGAGGTTGCTCCAAGGTGGATGATGGCTGCAGCTTTCGGACAGCAGTGAGCAAAGGTGTGCACGTGGGCCATCACATCGTGACGCAGCTTCTTCTCCTCCTCCGCTGCCATCTTGAAGTCAATGTTGTCCAGATTTGCTTCCATCTCCCGTATCTGCTCATCAGTGATTGAAAGCCCAAGTGACTGCAAGGGGAAAAGAACTTTCATTGCATTTTCTCTTTACCAAAAAACGGAGAGAGAAGCTGTTTAAATAATTTACTCCTGTCTGACATCTCCAGAAGTGTGACAATTTGGCATAAACGAGCTGTAACAGCAAATGCTTTCATTCTAGGGCTCTCCAGTCCTTTTCCAATAGGACAGGACACTGTTCACTCCCAGATGTTCCTCTTGGGCTTCGTACCTTCCTCAATCATGTAACATTCCTGTGAAAACTACAAAAATTAAAGTACATGGGGAAAAGTGATATAAAAATAGTATATTTGACCTTTTAATGAAGTTTACCTTTTGGGTAAAGAAAAATCCAGCTAACATGTGACTAAATAGCTTGTGTCACAGGAAAAGCTCTCTGGACCACAACTAAACCTACACAACTGTAAACAGGGGGCTTAAAACATATGGAAAGGTGGATACGTTTTATTTGTTTGTACCTTTTCAAAAGTCCTGTAGTACCTCATCTCAGACTGAATATGAAACCTTGTGAAATCAGTTACTTGATCTGGCAGAAGGAGATGAATGCTCCTCATTCATGTTTGAAACTAATTGCTAGAGCTTTTTAGCAAGCTGACTTAAAAACAAAGATATGCAACCACAGATTATACACTGGTGCAATCCACTAAGATGAGAAAAATGTCTTTTTGTGATACTGAGAAATTAAAAGTCTCACAATGAACTTGGTATTTACTGCCTTTTCCAAATTAAAATACTACTGTCCTGTGCATGAGTGATAAGAAATCACCAACCAGGAGGCTTCCAGGATTCAGAGTATTTAAAAAACTGGTTCTGTTCAGAATCAAACTGACTGAAAAAATGGTTAGCAGATATGGAACCTGGACCTGAAGAAGACAGCAAGTGAAGCAGATGTGTTCTCAAGGACCTCATCAGATAATTAGTACCCAAACTTAAGCTGCCACAAGCATATACATACCCGTGAATGTCCAGCTAAATGGGGAAAAGCACCTGGCCCCAGACTGCTGCCTTTGAGGTGCACCAGTATAGACTGCAACTGCCTAAAAGCACAGGCAGCTCAGCAGGCAATGATTCTTGTGCCAAAATTAAAATCTCATGCCTTGCTCAGACATCCGTGATCCTCTGGAAAAAGCTGACCACAGTACACAATCATACAGAGAGGAAAGAAATAATCCCCCAAAAGGGACAACCTGATATAGAACACGTGCAAAGTAGGGTAGTGCCAAGACAAACTGTGTTCTCATCTGTCCACAAACAATGTGTGAGTCTCTTCCCTATGAGCTTTTGCTGATACTGACAGTACCCCAGGAAGAAAACAAACATCCTTCAAACCTGTGTACCTAAGAAAACCAAGCAGGAAAACTGCATAAGGAAGAACACAAGGTTTCCCCCAAAGCACCACAGCTCAGTGAAGTCAGTGATGAGCTCTCTGGCCTGTGCTTTTAGGGTGTCATTCTTCTGAGACTGTCCCAGTATTTTGATGTGCCACTCCAACAGCTCTGACTGCTCATCACTTTTCCTAAAGGATGGGGCAGGACAGGTGGATGATGTGGCACAGCTCCTGCACACAGAATCAGAACACCGGGTTGTCCATCATATGAAGAACATGTGACAGAAAAACAATGAAACTTAAACTGGACAGAAAAAACAGAGGGAGGATAACTAAAGAAAGAAAAAGAACATTTATATTTCATATGTGCAACACATATTGTAAGTCAGTTTGATGCTCCAGGGCATCAAAGCTATTCCTACGAAAAGGAAGAGCTCCAAGAAATTTGTACTTGACTTTCAAATACAATTAAGTCAAGAGTTCAAGATAAAAAGTGTTAACAGAAGAATCATAACACAAAGGAATTTATGCAAAAAGTTAAACTAGTGTTTTGGGATGGGTATAAATTCAGACACTTCAGCTCTTAACCCAAACTTTAAATACTGTCAGTTGGGAAAATATAAGTTTTTCTTACTAATCCCACACTTTTCTAAGCCTGCTCTTTCAAACTCCTGCTATTGCCTGCTGAAAGGAGCAAAACACTGTAAAGACTTTCTGCCAAATTCAGTTCCTACTGAAATAATTCTTCCATTCTTATCTCACATACTCCAAGTGGACCACTTGAAAATTTACTCTATTAAGTAGAGGGAACATTGAAGCCATCTGCCTGGCCCTATACTTTACCTAAAATTTTATCACAAAGTTGCATGTCTTCTGTCTTACTAGTCCCTGCAACTTTAAGAATACCTCTGATTAGACTTTCCTAGATCAGAAGACAAAAGGAAGCATTGCCCACTGTTCATTTGTTACTGTTTGGTTTTTAATGTATCTGAAAAGATAAGCTATGTATCTTCAAAAACATACCCAAAGAAGCAACACACATGAATGTCTTGGAAGTGAGGACGTGTGCTGCAGTAAATTGCCATAGTTCATTTATTACCTGGTATTTGGGTGGGTATTCTTTTTCACAGAAATACTATGCATCTTCTATAAGGCACCTAAAGAAACTGTTTGTATGTGTAACTAACTGACCACTGACAGAGATAACAGGTGCTGGAAGTAGCTGACTCTTCCTTCTTTTTAGTCCAGAGCTGACATTTGATTACAAACTGTTCTGGAATGAGGTAGCCAGATAAAAATAGTAGTCTCCCTCTTCCTACTATGAAAAGAGAGCTCAAGAAGTTGTAAGGCCTACCTCTACTTTCTTGGAACAAAAGTCTAGGGCGGCAATGGGAGGCAGAGCAAGGGCCAATAGATGGGGTAGCCCAGAATTCAGGGGAATTGAAACCTAAAAGCCCCAGACTAGTTCTTCCAAGCAGACTGCTTTCTCCTGTTGGGCAACTCATGCATTCTGTTCTTGAACAGAAGTAAAAGTGGAGATTACCTGATGGAATCGATGCAACTATGTTTAAATTGTCATGCTTTGATCATGCAAAGCTCCTCAAGCGTGCATTCATAGCACTGACACTTTCTATGCCAGATGAGATTTGCAGCATTCTCACTCCAGCATCTGAAATGTGACAAGATCAGGCATGCAGTACTTTGGAAGGTGACTCCTATTTAGCACAGCTGTATAATTGCATCTTCAGCTTCTGAAACATCACATTTGGTCCAGCTTATTATTGACAATGCTGCTGTAGTGATACCATCCTTGCATGGAGAAGGAACGTGGTAATGACATTGTGCACTGTGTGTTCATTCTCCAGCACGGTGCTTCTCTGCCTTTGCACTCACAGTAACAGCCAGACCTAGAGCTTGAATTGCTCCTAACAGTCTCAGGGCTTTAAAAACAGAAATTGGACTCTCTACAAAACAAACAGGCTCCTATTGAGTCTGAAAGCTAAAGCCATTCTGTCAGAAAGTGGGGTGGTTTTGTGCCTTTTTTTTCTTTTTTTTTGGGAACACATTACAGCTTTTTCACTGTCAAAAACCTGGTAAGAGTCACAAGGAATCAAGTCAGGTGCAACTTAAAAACTGTCTCAATTAAGATGTAATAATAGCTGTACATGCATTCCTAATTAGGACCAGAGTCAAAGTCAAAAAGTTTAGCTTTAAGTGCATGTTAAAAAAGTCATCTTCATGTCCTCTACTGACACAACAGCTTGCAATCGTATGGACATACTCTTGACAACTCATACTCAGTTACTGCTTCCTAATAGTTGAATTAATAATACACAGAACCCAATCTTTTGTGGTATTTTTTTTTTTTTTTTGTGGCACTCAGCCTACCAGAAACATCACAAGTATTTGCGGGGTGAATGTACTGCTCACTTTGGCCAAAAGTAAACTTATCTCGGAAAAAAAGGGCTATCTGACAACAATTGGCCACAGATGCAGGGGGTGGTCCGGCTGGCACGGACAGCCAGCCATCGGATTGAATGGACAGTGCACCCCACCCGTCACACCTCCTGGAAAGCAAACAGCTGAGCGCTGGGGAAGGACACCGCTGTTTGCTCAAAGGCAACCCCTCACCAAAGATTGCTTAGCAGAGCTTTTACAAAACCAATTTTACACTGCAGGCAAAAGTGCAAGGGGGAGGGTAGGAGGCGAGAAGAAATGATTTGCTGAGGGGCAACAGGAGGGATTGTGTACAGAGGGCTGGATAACCCTGAACTGGCAGAGCCCCCACCCCTCGCGTCCCTTGCGCCCCGGAACGCGCAAAGGGACGCCTGCAAAGAAAGTTGCTCGGGTCGCTTTCCCGAGGGTAGCTCCGGGAAGGTACGGCCGATTCCCGGGCCCTCATCCGCCAGAGCCCTTAAGGGAATCGGGACGCGAAGACGCCCCGGCACCCCGCTCCCCCCGCCCCGGGCCGCTCTGCCCTCAGCGCCCGTCCCGCCGTTACCTTCTCAGCCTGGGCGAGGTAGAGCCAGAGGCGGCGCCAGGTGCTGAACTTCTTCCTCTCGCTGAAGTTGTAGGCCATCTCGGCGCTGGCGTAGCGCGACACCAGCGGGGAGCGATACCGCGCCATCACGTCCTGTTCTTCTCCGGGGGCCGCCATGGCAGCGGCGGCAGCGGCGGCGCAGGGCAGCGGCGGGGCCCGCGGGCGGCGCGGGATAAGGGCGGGCAGAGGCCCCGCCCCGCGCCCGCCCCGCCCCAAGCCCGCGGCGGGCCCGGCGCCCCCCCGCGCCCGGAGGCCAAGGCGGCCCCAGGGACCCCGACACAAAAACCGCGGGACACAAAACGCGCACAAACCACGAGCTTTAAATGCTTAGCAGCCAAACACATTTATTAGTATTTTTTTTCTTTTTTTCCAGGAACCCAAAAATAGTTTGTAGTTATAATGTAAGCAACTGAGTTGCACATAATACAATCATATCTTTCAAAAAAACAAACAAACAAACAAAAAAAACCAAAACAAAAAAAACCAAAACGAAGAAAACAAAAACCCAAAAAAGCTGTTTAAAAGCCCAAAAAAAACCTTCAGAAAACTTATATATAAGTATTACACCATCTCTCAGTTTCAATGAAATGACGACGACTTAATTCTTTATTACTCTTAACTTGTCACACTCCAATAAAACGTCACCCTTTTGTTTGTTTTTTTTCTTTTTTTTCCTTTTTTTTTTTCTAAATCCAGCATGAGAAATACAGTACCTGCTATGGCAAAAATACACATAAAATGCAACATTTCAGCTTATTTGTACATTAGTAGAGTTTAAACATTTTATTGGTTTTTTTCTTTTTAAGTGAACCAGTGATCTTAAGTACCACTATACTAAAAGTAAAATAAAAATATAGAAAAGGAGGAAAAGGGGGCAGCCAGCCTTACAAGAGCACCTTCTAAAGTGCTGAGTTTCTGTGTCCATGGAAAACCCTTAGGAAGTTCAAACATTTCTGAGAACATGGGATGGAAATTAAGATGAAACCTGGATATGCAAGACATTGCATCATCTCCTCTACATTCTCCCCATTTGTCCTGTAATTTTCCTTACTGCACACTACAGAAAGAGGGGAGAAACCAGAACTAGGTAAGAGTTTAGTAAAGGAAGCCATTTCAAGTATAAGAAAAAAAATAAACACTTACAGGTAACTTGCAAATAGCATCAATATACACACAGCCACTATTTTTATTATTACAATGTCTGCTTCTGGGGGACAGTGTTTCAGGCAAGAGGACTTTAGCTGTACCTTCCTGTTACCTATTTATGTGCAAAGTAGAAAAGCTGCCTTTTCTAATCCAGCCATATTGGACATCAATGATTTTCTATTCAGCCACCTCATCCCCCCATTCCATAAAGAGAGAAAAAGGGGGCATTATTTTACCAAGACTAGATGAAATGAATCTGTTTCTCCATTCCTCTTCCAGACACTCCCTTCTCCTATTACTTGTTTGCAATGAAGAGAAACTTGCCCAACTCCCGATGCCCACCAGTAGCCAGTTTCCTGAACAGGTAGAAGGCATTTACCTTTGTAAACATAATCCCTTATGTTTGTGGAACTCAAAGCAGCATTTCACACCTCCAGCCGAGCAGTGGAGATGAAAATAGATCAGAACACTCCCCTGTCACTGCTTTTCCTCCTCCCCTTTCCTCTTCCGCACCCAGGAAGATTACATTTGGTTATTTTTGTTAGAAGGTGGGTGTTTTTTTGGTTCTTTGAGGACAATACTTAGCATTTAGTTCAAAGTAAACATTACAGAATTGCCATAATAAGATTTATACTGCTGTTTGTTCTGCTTTCTAGATGAGAAAGAAAAAGCACTATGCATCAGGTGTTCTGCAGGCTTTAGAGCAGATGTGGCAGAAAACCAAGATACCTCTGTGTGTAAATGCCACAGGTGCACTTGCATCACTTCAGCTTCTTTCTCTGCAGAATCACTGTACACACTTCACCTTGATTACTGGCAGAGCTGGAAAGGGTGGCATAGGGCAACAGTGGAGAGATGTTCCTAAGGCCACAGGGAGCAACGCAGGACAGAGAGGACCAGGGAGTGTCAGACAGAAGGGTTTCAGGTACAGAAACCATGTCCTTGATATTTCAAACGCCAAATTCCAAGAGGCATGGGCTCATATGCACATCCCTGAGACACACATCCAGAAAGAAGAAACAGGGACCAAGTGATTAAGAGGGGAGAAAGTAGCAGAAGTTCCCTGACAGCTGTGGGATTTACCCAATGAAGACCTCATCGCCCACCACCCTCCCAGAGACATTTTGGGAGAGTTGTAAGGCATATAGACAAGCAGCATCTACTATCATTCTCTCAGTTCCTACGTTCTATTGGCAGGTGATGGCTTCTGTATGTTGTGGACAAGAAGAAGAGACACTGCATTTGAAGTGTGACTGGTAACACACTGAAATGAACTCAGGGAAGGACATAGGAAGCTACCCTGCCCTTCATCCCTGGAGCAGCAGCATAAAGTGGCCAGGTTCTTCATCTTACAGTCCCCTCTCTGGAACTACACACCACCACCTCCCCTTCCTGATGGCAGGAAAAGATGTGTCTACTTCAAAGATGACATTACCAAAACTGCCATTTAATGGCAGGGAGAGTCTGATTTGGTGGTCTGGTGAAAGAAGCAGCAAGCTCAGAGTACTTCAGTGTTGAAGCTTACCTAAAAGCACTGGAGACATGTGACCTGTAGCAACACTGGCATAACTATATAAGGAAGAGAAGATGGAAAAAGGCATAAAGACTGAAGAGTATGAGTAACTGGATCTCTATCAACTTCTATCATTTAGGATCTGAGGGTCTAATGGATTGAATAATAAAAAAAAAAAATCAAAAAGGTTATCTCCCTCCACACAAGCAAACAATGTAAAAAGAACTAGTAATCTTGCTGTGAAAACCTCATAATACTTCTATCATGCTTTTTTCTTTAAAGCACTTGACAAACATTACTAGTTGATCCTCACAAAACCCCTGTGAGGTAGGTAAGTATTATTAACAACCCCGCTTTACAGATGAAAAAACAAAGGCAAAGTAGTTAAATGACTTGCCCAAGGCAAGGGAAGAGTAATGGCCAATGTTAAAATTCAGGAGTTTCAGGCTTCCCAAACCTGTGCTCAAAACCACTAGTTCAAATATCTTTTTACAAAGGAGATAACAGATGGAAATAAAAGCCCATCAAGTTTAGAAGAAAAACTAAGATTTAAAAGGTTACATCAGAAGGGAAAATGTATCACGAGGTATTTTTGTGAATGAGTTTAAGCTTCTGATTTTTTTTGTTTTCCTTTTTTTTAAAGGCATTCTGACAGAGTGGAACCCTGATAAGATCACATCTGCAAGGCAGGTACAGATGCGAGAGTGATCATCAAGTCTATTACTTATTACAGTACTGTGAATGTCAACAAAAATAAAATTGCTGCATGAAAACACTGAATACAGGCAGGATAATATCTCAGTTTATGATATTACACCTAAGATAATGCCAGTACCATGGTTCACCATGGACAAAGGAAAAAGTCAAGTCAAAAGGTCCTTACTATAATGATGGAGAGAGCAGTGAGATCTGTATTTTTTTCTGAGGAGACTCTTCCTGGAAGCTCAGCAAGCTTCAAGGAATGCACATAATTCAAAATGATTACATTTTGGAGATGTGAGGAAGTAAATCCTTTTTAATGACCATTATGGTACCACCTTGTAATAAAAACAGGATAGTTCTTTTCAAATAGAGGGAACATTATCAGTCTACTTTCCCTAAAATTTCACATACTGTCACCATTAGCGCTAAGTCACTGGCAGCAACGTCAGACAACAAAACACCAGTAGCTGCTGACATTGAAAATACACAGTCCTCATAGCTGGGCTTTGATCAGCACTAGAAACAAAGTACTGTCTCCACCATCCTGCCCACAGTTGCTCTGTCACTGCATGAAAAGTACCAGAAACAGCAGCAAAGAAAATGTTGGGGATAAGGAAGTGTGGATATCAAAGACTAGCCATATTCCAATTCTCCTGGAAGAGCACAAGGACTGCTGAAATGGAAACAAGTAGCAAATCAAAAAAACCCAGTGCCTGTGGCAGTGGGTTTCCTGAGCTTAACAAGGGCCAGAGCACAGAAGGTGGTAGATATTCCCCAGGTAGACCTGGTGTCCCATTCACCCTTTAGGCCCTGGGTTAACACTGTGTGGCTGAATTCACCCTGTGCAAGGCTGAGAGCTGATTTTGTTTTGCAGCCAACATTGGTTATTCAAATCTCTACCCATTTAGCAATTGGCCAGCTTCTGACAAAAGAAAGGTTCTTATCAATTCCTTCTTAATTCAAAGTTATCACTTCCCCACTTCCCCAAACTATAATGGATATGCCATGGACACAGAAACTCCTGAACAGTTTAGCAAAGTATCTTTGTCCCCTGCACCCCCTTTGCAGAATGCATAGTTTACAATTCACTTACAAAATAAAGAAGCAATGCTGACCACATATGGGACCTTTTTTTTTTTTTTTTTTTTTGAAAAAAGAACAAACAACCTCTTCTTAAGTTCAGTATCAAAATTCACATTTGCATAATAATACATTTCAAGGCCATTAGAGAGGAATGAGAGCGAAGCAAAGAAAACTGCAGAGTCTCTCCTCTCTTTGTCTTCCTGAATAGAGCTGAGGGATCCCACTGGAGTTTCTTTTCAGGGTGGGAATTACAAAGCGCTACAACAACAGCTCTTGATCTTGTACACCTCATGTTTTGGGTGGGACGAAGAGGTGACTTATTAGGAAAAAAAAAAACAAATGGAAGGAGACACTGCAGATTCCCATGTTTAGCTACAAACAGCTTTGAAGAAACAAAAAATTACTTCAGATTTTTTTCCTTTTAAACACTTCTACCTTACCATTTCAAAAACTTTTTTTTTCTTCTTGTGTAATACCCTGTTCATTTAAATGGCAACGTTAAGTGTGCTGGAAGTTGAAGGGTTGAAAAAAAATTCCTGTTTCGCTGATCAGGACACGGGCAGAGAGGGTAAAAGTGTGCCTGCACCCACTATTTAACAGAAGCTACAAAACATCATCTTCTCTACATGTATAAATTTGTCTCAAACATCACTGTGTTCAAATTCTCCAGTGCTTACAAAAAACCAAAGCCACTCACACTCATGCACACAAACATAAAGAGAAGCCACGTAATACATATACAAACTCAACCTACAAGGCAGACTAGCCTAAAACTATCAACAGCTTCTGTGTGCATCACATGACATCCCTTCACACCCCCCCCCCCCAATCTCTACCACATATGAATACGTATTGTGCAGTGTAGAGACCAGCCAATGATGCTGCTTGCAGAAGGGACCAGTGGGCTGCAATCTCAATGTCTGACCTCTTGAAAGAATAAATTGACCCTTGTCTCCCCTCCAGCCCAAGCGGTCTCCTCAATTAGACAGTCACTATACTCACAAAGGCACATTCATAAATACCACATTTAACTTACTGCTTGTAAAAACATAGGAGGAAACGTTAAGCGCTTATACCCCGACCCATTCCTACTGACCCAGCAAGAAGTATCACAATAACATATCACTTGGTGAGACCTTACTCCACCTTCAGAAGGTACATATTAAAGAAGTCTTCAAACACCTCTTTTACTTTTTTTTTGCATAAATGAATGCTTTTTTTGTTTGTTTTTGGCTTACGTATTTTGGAATACAGCACACTCACTATAAAGCTCTGTTGTAAGGCTACCCCCTAAAGTAAGGCTGTTCTACCTTGGCTTGCATTTTCACTTCATTTTGCTTCTTTTCCACATGTCCCCAAAACAAAACAAAAAAACCCACACAGCGCCTTATATAGAAAGGGTAAGCCAGATCTGGCAGGGAGAGGGAGGGGAAAGAAAGCACATAATATCATAACCATGTCACTAAAATAGCTATCCTAACAAGTTGTGCAACCTCAACAGAAATTGATGAAGAAAATGATCACTTATGGTTGGTTGTGTTTCATCTGAAACAGAAGGAACTTCCACCTTG
Source organism: Emberiza elegans (assembly GCA_024865655.1). NCBI lineage: Eukaryota > Metazoa > Chordata > Aves > Passeriformes > Fringillidae > Emberiza > Emberiza elegans. The sequence continues at coordinate 4,919,632 of JALJVW010000910.1, read as the reverse complement.
TCTCAATTAATAAAAACAAACATTAAAAAATGAGAAAGTTAGTTCTGTGAAGGTAACAACACACACTAACAGCCAAGAAGAGGCATTTAGTGCTCAACGAAACATTGCTCGCCAAACACGGCCTCCTTGTATTGCATACTCCAGTCTCTTCCCCTCTGCCCACCACAGTCGAGAATGTTTGCTGCTAAAATACTTCAATACTTAATGCTGGCTGGCACAATGCATTCTTCCCTTTTTTGTTCTTTTTCTTTTTCCCTGGAGTGCTCTGTATTACTTTACAGAAAGGCTGTCAGAATCAAGTCAAAAAACTCCCTTTCTCATTACAAAGTTTACAGGAACCCTAACACTGCTGAATGTCACCAGTCCCAACTATCACACAAACAGGGCAAAAATGGCTCTTTTGCAGAGGGCACTTGATTTGCTAGAAGCTTGCTAGGACTCTGGGAGACTTCTAGAGAAAAGCTTTCCTGCATAGCTTGATGAAAAGCAACGCGCGGGCAAACTGTTGATGCAAACAGATGTTGTCTGCTGCGCGCTACAGATGAAACTGCATCTATTGTGGCCTGACAAGTTTTAAAAGTAGGCTCCAACCCACCAGGAGCTGTGGCATTTTTTGTAGCACAGATGAAACCTTAAATCACTTCTCATACAAGGATCAGAAGCTACAGTTAATACATCACAAAGTTTAAGGTCACGTAACACCACAAAATAGAGCGCTATAATTTTAAACAGGACCCCGACTCAATTTTGACAGCAATGTAGACAGACCCTTCAAGTCTACCGTAGGCAAAGCTCTGCTTGGTGAGTCACTACAAAAGGGACCTGTTTCCTATTATCTACTACAAGGGAACTTTGGTAAAATTCAGCAACACTGGTATTTACAGTGATGGGACACTTATGCAGAACGTTGTGAAGGACATGGACTAGGCATGGCTGCTAAAAATCTCCAGTTTAGCTCCTGTCACTTAGTCCAACCAACAGGTCTACTACAGCCTAACAGTTGTTTTGCAGTTTAGGTTTGGATGTGAATTCAGGACAAGAGGGAGTACCAACTCTGTCTACATTGGGAAACTTCACATATTTCTCCCCATTGCGGTTACCATCCTTCAGCCACAGGTGCAAGGCTAGTACTGGAGATAAAGGGGAAGAAAGTTTGGGTTTCAGATATCTATGTTTTGATCACAGGGGGAATGACCATATGATCTAACAGTATCAGTTCCTAAAACTGCAAAGCAGTGGCAAATAAACAACAGAACTGAAATGATATCGTGTGCAAAATCAATTCAGACAAACCAACGGATGGATTTGGTGTATGTTGCTTCAGATTCAGGACAAAAGTTGCACATCAACATCATTTGTTTATTGTGTTTTTTGTTTTAAATTAATTTCAACATAGTTGTCTTGGTGTTACTTTCCTGCCCATAAAGCATGCATGCGTATTTACAATTAAGAAAGCTGCTTCCATTAAGGGAACTTTACGTCTTTAGAAAAAAACCAAAACCCTACCTTCTACTCAATCAGGACTATTACCCTGAGATGTTAACCAGCCTCCACAAAACCTGCATTTCAATCAATTTGAGAACCTAGATACTAAGGTCACATGATTTACAGTGAAGGCATTATATGCAACACACACCCTGGAAACACAACAGGTCCTCATCTGCTATGTTAACCCTGATCCAGCTCATTTAATTGACCAGGCTTTTCAAATCTGGGTACCTCAGACATACAAACAGCGCTCCTCTTAAAAGTCAATAGGAAAACAATATGCACAAACAAAATAAGAAACTTCAGAGCTACATCTTAATAATGAAGCAAAAAACCCAACCTAACCACAATGTCCCCCCAAAAAACTACAGTACTATTTGGATGCACTACTAGGACACAGTGGAAGATGTGGCAGCATTTTTAAGAAGAAAAAAAATAGGGCAAAAGTTCTAAGGAATAAATGCTTAGAAATTTCATGGTAAAAAAGAAAGAGGCCAACTTAAGATAAATTTTTAATTGTTATTTAATCTTTGAGGTGGTTATCCCACCCATTTTTTTGAAAACAACCTGTTTATATTGCAGAGGTAAAAACATACTTGGCTTAACATTCTTACTCATTACAAAAGCCACTTAATGTGAAGCACAATTTAAAAAAATATATAAGTAAAACCTGACACCCTGTGATTGTAAAAAAACCCCAAACCAACAAAAACCCCACTCTCAAGACTGCTAGGCAAGTGTCCAGGTAGAAACATAAAAACACTGGGAAAAGATGGCAAGTATTCCAAAGCAAATGTCAGAAGTTTAAACACAGGTTTCTGAGCTGCACCACACTTTGTTTTGCTTACTAGACTCTGTTGTCACTGCTAAGACAAAATCCTCAATTAGAGCAAAGAATTACCAAACAGATTAAAAGCTCTCAGCTTGATAGACACTGCAAGGTAGGGTAAGCAAAGTGACTGGATTTTTATCTGGAAAGAGATGCCCTTAGTCTATTCCAAGCTGTGCTTTCCCCAGCCTCTTCTCCCTACCTTGCCAACATGTTTAAACAAGATGCTGCCAATGACTCCCTCCTGGGAACAGTTTTGTAAAAGCCCAGAAATACCCTAACATCAATTCCTGCTGACTTTTTGCTGTTAGGAGCTCAAATGGTCGCAAAATTTTTACAACATTAAGTAATGGGTGTCCCCAGCAGCTGAGTCTGGTCAGCACAATTCTCAGACATCACTTGCAATGGTTGAGAGTGCCATGACTAAGCCACACAGATCTGTCAACTGTAGCTGGAATATAGAGTAATGTTACTTTGACAATGTAGGGAAACTGTCACTGAGGAGACAGTCACTAACACTTACAGGATGCACATTCAGGAAACAAGGAGCAGACTCTTGTACTACAATAGGTTTGGACCCAGCAGACTGCTGAAACTTATGGCTGTCAACCCTTCAGCAGTCAGTCACAATCCACCTCCAAGTGAATGTCAAGTCTGTCAGCTTTTTTGACTAAATGCTATGGTTTCCTCTTTTAGGACACTGCTGATTTGATAAAACACAGCTTCTGGCAAAGCACTCAAATTCTCTCATTTAAAAAAAGCAATAAAATAAAATAGAATCCTAAACTTTCCAAGTAAACCCTCCTTCTACTGGCCCACGACAGGATTTTTGAAGCACATTATTATTACTACTGATGCATTATTTTCAATACTCACATGCACAAGCAGCACAACATGAAAACACTGGGCAGCTGCTATGAGAAAGACAGAATTTGGCATCTGATTTCTTTTATTAACAATAATAACAACAACTTAACTACTATTAAGTAACTCATTGCACGACTTGCTCACGTGGGCATGCTCTTAAGAATGGGCACATCTATTTCCATGAAGTGGCTACACTGCCTCACTTTGCCTCGTCCTCCCTCCCCTCCCCTACTGTAGGGCATGTGGGTGCATGTAACAAGGCACTAGCGTGGTTTTTGTGGTTTGAGCCGAGCCGTTTCAGGCTGAGTAAGCCCCTGACCCCTAGAGCTGGGAGGCAGAAGTTGGCCATCCCAACACTGAACTTCTAAGTTCAAGACTGTAAGCCCTGACAGCCAGCAGCAACAGGGTGAACAGAGGAGTTTAACAGCTATTTCTCTCATATAAAATGAAACAAAAGACTGGGAGGTGGGGTGGATGAAGAAAAGCAAGCAGCAAATCTCCAAGTGGGGAATTAAACTGACCGAGTAGCTGAAAACAGGGAAGTTGATTTCCAATATACATTTTTGTGGAGTTTTTCCCATATTCTTTTTTTTCTGTACTGAAAAAGGCAGGTTAATAGAACTACTTCATTACTGAGTATTCTGTCAGCACTGGTTTACTTTAGCACTGCTCAGAAGTGGTTCAAAGAAGCACCATCACATATTTCCTGCTAGTCCTAACCGAGAATTCTTTCAGTTAAACTCTACTGCATTTTAATAAGGTTTATACTTTCACTCTGCTTCAAAAAGGTGCTTGGAAGAATATTTTTATTTAGTTTCAATCGAGAGGGAATAGTAGGTTTCCATTCACACACTTCTCTTCTCCATGCAACTGCACACGTCTGCATGAGTAACAAAGCACAAGAAATGATAACCCTTCTCCCACAAATTGTTTAAGATTGCAATGAATTCCTGTTGCTGATATTGAGAAGCTTTCTTAATGTATCTTAATTTAGAAAGTCTTTAAAATTCTTGATCCCTCGCTTGACAGTAACATTTGGAGATTTTTTCTTTTTTTCTTTTTCTTTTTATTTTTTTTTTAGCATTTTTATTTTAAAGTAAAAACTTTCAAACATTTTGAAGATTCAGGAACTTGTAAAAGTTTATCAACAAGAAACAGCCATCTATCTAGGATAAGGTTAAATAAACCATCTTCAAAAAACTGGCTTCCTACCCTAGAATTCCTGAGAATGCTTGCAAATTTAAAGCAGGAAAATAAAATGTTAAAATAAAAACAAAAACACTGTTAAATGCTCCCAGAGTTAGTCTTCATCTAAAATATATATATGCACTTTTTGGTCTTTTTTTTTTTTTTTTTTTCGTTTTAATTTTTTTCCCTTTAAGCTTACAATGGAAGAACAATTTAGCTTTTCTTTTTAAATATTTCAAATCCCTCATTATGTCTTGTAAACAAGAGGGGCTCTAGCACCCGGCTTTCACCGTAGTATCGCAATGAAGTCAACTAGCCCAAAGTGCAGGAAAAGGGACCTTAGGGCAGGTTGGGAAAGAGAAGTGAGGGTGGAACACAGCAATGAACCAGCATGTATAGCAGATCATGTGACAGAACAGACACTGGCTTGCTCAGGCCAAAGGTTCTTCACTAGGAAGTACTGCTGGCACAGGACTTTTAAGAACCTGCTCTGTGTGCCCGAGCGTGCTTGGTCTTTGAGCACAAACAAAGCTGTACAGATGCCTGAACATGAGGGTTACTAGCCAGCTAGCAGGAGCTGAAAGAGAGAGCATTTTGTTTCTTTGTGCATGGTGGGATAGATGGAGGAGACATGATAGGAAAGTATTTTCCAAAGGGGCCAGAGTATGCTGCATACTCCAGTTTACTAAACAAATACAAACCTACTCATACTTTTTTACCACATAATGCTTTGCATACAAATCTACAGGCATGTGTATATGCAGCATTTCCCTCAGTCAGTCTTCCTTGTGACATTGGGGCTTACATCAAAAGGGCAAATTAAATAAAACAGCCATGTAATTCCCTAGCCCTTCCCTCCCACCCCTAGCACACAGGCATACACACACACACACACGCACCAACCTCCCCCCCATGACTTGCATCTGTTTTTGCTTCTGCCCACCAAACCCATGAGTTAAATGCATTAGACATGGTCATATCCTTCAATGAAAAGGCTGAAGAAACAGACTCCCCCTATCTGCCCCCCTCGGCCAGGTGATAAAGCACTGCTCCCTCTGAGGGCTGGAATGGACAGGTATGTGCTGGTACAGAAGGTCGGCACTTTGTTAGACAGTGTAACAGCTGGACAATGCTGCATGGAAGTCCTAGCACTTATGGAAAAAGTACCGGCATCTCTCTTCCCTCTTCCCCCGGCCCCACCCCCACAGAAAGCTTCCTGCTTTGTGTCAAGGGATGTTCCTTCAAGTCTGCTACAACTCTTTTCACAACAACAGGTCTTAAAAGTTTTGTTCCCAGCGCACACAAGCACGCATACACTGGCTATCACTGTGGATTATATGTCACCCCTATTCTGCCCAGAGTATTACTACACTGATGCTAAAAAAACCCCAAACCTTTCCTTAAATACAGAAATTAAAAAGCAACAGTACAGAAAAAAGTAAAAACAAAAAACAAAAAGGTGCAATACTTCTTTTAAAAAAAAAGTCTTTGCTAGTTATATACCTCCCTAAGCAAAATCACGTACACAGGAAAAAACACAACACAGAGAAACAAAAGGAAACCTTTGAAGTACACACTGGTTTAAGAACATTCGTAAGTAAACGTTTCTGTCAGTGATGGTCTGGCGCTGTAATGACACCAAGGCCTGGCACAGGTAACGCTCACCATGAAGGACGCAGGAAGGAGTTGGCTGCATGTGCTTTCAGGAGATGAGGCAGGCTGGCCGGCACTTTGCTGACACCATTTAGCTTTTTGTCAGTTTTAACAGAAGCAGTAAATCAACTAAAAGGCTAATTTGGTTGGGCTGGATTTTCAAGCTTTTGATGGATTCCTCCAGAATAAATACAGGGGCTTATTTAAATTTGGGGGAGAAAAGAAACACTCCTTTTTAAAGGTACTGAAGCTTGCAAGAGACTGAAAAAGAACATTTGTCTATCTGCACAAAAAATGAAAATTTCTTCTTTCCTCCTCTTTTCTTCTTGTTGTAAGAAATAAATGGCTTGCATTATATAACAAACACTCTAGGGTTCATTCAGTACAAAAACCCCACATGCAGACATAAATAAAGATACTGTTACTCAAAAGACAACATTGTTTCCCCTCTCACCAAATCCTCTGGATATGGCAGTGTTCTGCTCTACCACAGGGTTAGAACAAGGGCTAGGAAGCAACTATCCACTCTGTATGATCTGCAGATTTGAAATAGCACCCTGCTAAAATGAATTTTAAGAAATCTACTGACAAATTTTAATTCAGCCCAACTGGATTCCGCTTCAGCCACAGGGACTCCACCATGCCTGTCTTGCCTTCAGAATCAAGACATGCAGATGGCCAGCCAGCCCGTAGACCATCAGCAATGCAGCGTTTCAAGATTATATATATAGAGAAAAAAATGCACACACACAAACATGTGCACACGCACTCACACAGAAACAAGCACACGTGGGCAGTTACATGTGCCAGAACACACTGGTACTTATCAACCAGCCAATCACAAAGTGTTGGTTTTTTTGTTTTGTTTGTTTTTTCTGTTTTGTTTTTTTTTTGTGGGTTTTTAATTTTTAATTTTTTTTCTAGGTTTTTTTTTGTTTTTATTTTTGTTTTTAAAGTGAGGCTCCGTCAAGTCTTTCCCTCCCCCCCCTTATTCTTTTGAACCCCTCCCCAACCCCAACCCAACATGGTAGACCTAAGGACGGAAACACACCCAGTGCAAACAAAGTTAAAAAGCTATTTTTTCAGTATATATGTTTCTTAGCAACAACTTCCGTATAACATGAAAAAGTGAAAAACTAGAAACTAATTTTTTTAATTTTTTCTGTTTAAATTTAAATGGTATGTGTACTTGCTTCACATTGTCTTTCTAAGTTGGCGTTCACGATTCAAGTATTTCAAGAGTGATATGTTCTCTTTTTGGATTCATATTCCAAACGAAAAAACTGAAGTTATATAAGGGAGGCAACTATGTGCTCAGACAGTCTGTCAATGACCCACCTTTTTTTCTTTCTCCGTTTTCTTTTATCCTTTTATAAATGTATTTATTGCAAGTTGAAAAAAACGAAAAAGGTCAAGTTAGTGCTGCTGCTGTTCCAAAAAAGGTCACGAGGTCAGAGTTGAAAGTTCTAAGTTCAGATTGAATCCGACCCTCCTCCCAGAAGGTCTCCAGGTAGTAAGGGAGCAGGGCTGCCCATTCGGTGTGGATCCTCTACGCTCGGGACCCCCCACAAGCTTGAAGAATAGTTTGGGGGCCCCCACAATGAAGCGCCAGTGAGATCACCCCCACTGCTGCCGCCGCCGCCACCACTGCTCCACTGCCCAAGCCCTGTTGACCCACCAAAGAGATTCAAAGCAGGTCCAACTGGATCTGTCTGGTTCTGTCCTGTCTCCAGGGATTGCCAGCCCGCTGCGGGTGCACTCGGGGTTGCTGCAGGTGTAGGGGGCTGAGCTTGTGCCAAAAAGCGACTAACCTCTTCATCTGTGGCAAACTCAGCCAGGATGGTAGTGTTTCCCAACACACACCTACAGGGCAAGGGACACATAAGAAAAAAATAGAGCCAAAAGGTAAGGGCAAGGGATTCAGACAGCACAGGAACAACACTAATAGGTGTCTAAACCAAAGGAGGTACGCCAGCTACATTGCTACAATGGAGTGGATATGGAAAACTTCAGCTGTTTTTAACATGAAACTCACTCAAAACAAACCAGCTTCCACTTTATATGGGGAAAAAACAAAACAAAACAAAAACATCCCAATCCCCTTGCCCCAACATTCAGTTGTGCCTGAACAAAATCTTAATAAATTTCAACTAAGGTTCTGAACGTTAATGCCAAGAGCAATAGAAGTGCCTATACCATGAAGGTAAATGCACATATTCCACCTTTCAAACAAAACAGACAAAGAACAGGTTAAAAGCCTTTTGAATTCAGGAGATAAGTAAAATGCAAAAATTTTCACTGAGTTTAGGGGCTTACACCACCGATCCCACACCCCCAAAGATTTTTGTCTCAAAACTTTGCTTACATGTGCAGTGCAGTCTGGGCCTTGGCCGCCTCCTGTTTGGTGTTATATCGGATGAGGGCGGTGCCCTGGGTCAGGTTCAGATGGAATGTCAGCAGTGGGCCATGCTGCATGCAGATCGTCCTCAAGGTTGACCCATCAATCTGAAGAAGAACAGCCAGGACGAGAGAGATGTTTGTAATTATTTCTCCAAAGATACTTTAATCCTGACTTCATCACAGTAATTGAAAAATATGCTGCTCTCAGAAAGAAAAACAGATGAAAGCAGTGGGAAGAAAGCAAAGGTGACAGAAGTTGATTTTCAAACAGGAACTGGTATGTCTTGACTTCTCACAGTTACATGGAGTTTGCTTTAGTATGATCTAAATTATCTTTTCTGTTCATTTACAGCTTGAGTCCAGTCTTCCCTCTTTCACTGAGTTTCTTACACTGTCACTATCCTTATGTTGACAGCTTTTCCAGTAATTATACACAACTTGTACTTCTCACCATCTTCAGTCATCAAAATTTCTACCAAAGGAACCAGAATGTCTTTGTCTCCAGCTCTCTGATTTCAGTAGAATGTAACTACTTTCTAAAAGGCTTTTGCAAAACTGGAAATATCTCTACAATGAAATTTCTGAAAATTTATTTTGGTTCTTTGTCTTTGTGGTTTATGAAACAGTGACAGAAAAAGTCAGTGATTTTGCTGCCAAACCCACCAATGTTCATTCCATCTGAACTAATGTTTTCACAGCAGTTGTTGCCTACATTCCTTCTGCAGCAGTAACAGCTGTTCTCCCAGGTGCTCTCTACAGACAAGATTCCACTCCTGGTCTGCCACAGGGACATGAACATACGAATGGGATCTGTATGTGTAACTACTTAAGGAGGTGCTACTTTCTTCCTTCTTTCCCCCCTATTTTATTATACAGCTTCAAATGAGGGAAAAGGAAGTTGTGTGGTGGTATGGTCAAGGTTAAAACAGAGAACTTTGAAATGAACATATTGTTCTTTCAAAGCCTAACCATTCTATGAGTCTACAAATCCATCTGAACCTTTACACTTCTGTCTCTAGTGTACTGATCCACAATAAAGAGAGAATCCATATGAGACAGTTATGATTTGTTTCTCTTTCCTACTAACTTAAACACTTGCAAAATATACTCCTCTTCCACTACATAATTCTTAAAGCAGCATTGAAGTATTTTACACAAGCCACACTTAGAACTGTGCTTTTTCGTCACACCAATTCCTCCTTCACATCAAGGTAAACAGTCTTTTTTACAGAAGGAGCACGGCTTGCCATTTTGGGAGATCTGCTCGAGACCTCAGCTTTGCCTTTCACATCAACCCTTTTTTGCACACTGTAGAAACAAGGTAAATTATCTGGCTGAACGGGGGACTCTCTGTCTAGACCTCAGGATACTGCTGATAATCATATAAGCTGTTCCTAGGCCTTGAATACTAATTGGGAATGCTGAAACCAAGATCTCCACAGAATTCATTCGGAATGGCAGCAAGCTTTGAGAATACTTGCAGAAATAACCTAACTAGACTGGTTTTGGCAGGAGCGCTGGAAAACTTCTGTGGTTTCACTATGGAAACACTAAAGTGAAAACTGGCAGTTACATCAAATTTCTTATTGAAAACACCCCAAAGAACAGCTATAAACCATTTCACATTATAGTAATGAAATTCACCCTCACTTCTAAGAAAAATCTTTCTGTTCAATTATTTTTTGTAACTCTTAAGTAAAGAAATACTTGTAACAGTCACATAGCAAAACCTGAACATCTTAAAATTAGCTGAAGAAATTACAATAGAAAAACCAGTCAGACTGCAACTTGGTTTAGTAGAAATATGTTACATATGCTGACAAACCTGATTTTGTCAGATTTTATTCAAAAAGAAACAACTGAATAATTCACAAATCCTTGCTAAAGCAAACAAATCCCCAGAAACAACCACAAAAAAAATACCTGTGGAGTGAGATTGTGAAGAACCAGCCAGTAGCTAGGACGAACTGAGCCACCATCACTCCAAGTAGATGCTGCAAATTATAAGACAGTGCAATCAAGACAGATTTGATAGAAAGAAAAACCATGTTTCTTTACAGTTAGGTCTTTCAGAAAAAAATCAGCATTACCAACCCTATTAAAACATGAAAGTCTAATCTTCAGTCCTGAAAACAAAACCACACCTTTGCTTGTAGTTGACACCAAGATTAATTCTACTCGAGTTTATCTCTGAGGAGTTTCTCACACACAGCAAGGATCTAATCTTCAAAGGCCCTATGTAGCAGGTATTCTCTTCTGGCAGCTCTCAGACCTTCTTCACTCATTCCCTGCAGCAGGACCTGGGATTCCACCCCCCACCGCCCCAATTACTGACAGCAAATTTCCATTTCAAGAAGAAACTCTCTTTTTTCCTATTACCAGACAACTGCAACTTTCTTTCCTCCACACCACTGGTGCTGTAAAACATACACTGCTCAGGTCTGATCAGTGGTGCTACAGTTGATTTGTTCTCACCAGAGCCAAGCCTTGAGTCCTGTGCCCCCCAGCCCCTGACCGATCGGGGTGCTGTGCTGTTCCATGGAGATGATGGTTTGGGGTTGGTCAGGCCAGGAGGTGGACGGGGCAGCCCTGTAGTGTTCCTTGAGGAAATATGGTTTTTCCACATCTTGTTGGAGAGATGAGTGGGATTGTGTCCTATGGGATCTGGGGACCACGTTGATTTGTAATCATTGAATTTTGCTAGAAGATAAAAGAAATTGTATATATTAGAGAAAATTGTGAGATTAAGCACCTATCCTATCACAGTAAGTTTTTTGACTGCATTTACATTGGAAACAAGCATGAAACACAGGACCATACAACAGTCAATTTATCATACCAAAAAAACCCCATGCTATGTGTAAGTTAGTATTTGCTTATCTTACACAAGCTGATTGCAGTATGTTCCATCATTAGTTAGCTGAACTACAACTTTCATGTCCACACTACATTTCATCTGAGAATTTCTTAAAAGTTTCGGCACTACCGACCTTTAATGAAACTGAACCTTCTTCATGTAAAAAAAAAACCTGCAGAGGACTGAAAGGAGTATTCACCATTCTTGGTCTACTAAGCTAATGTTGCCTCCTAAAGATGTCCTCCCTACAAGATCAAAGCTTTCTTGAGAGTCACAAAGCTCACACAATGTTGATGCAGCAGTACCACATAAAGAAGGCTGCTTAGCTGTGTGACAGCTGGACTTCTCAACAAACTTGATAGCTTTTTTTTTTTACTAGAAAGTATTAGTAATAGGCAGGTGCCTGTTAGAAGACCTATAGTGGATATTCTTAACACATTTCAAGAACTCTTTAAAAAGAAATGAAAAAAGAACAATAAAAGCGCTCCCCAAAACACCACTATTGGTCATGAATATTTGCGGAGCTCTGCCTAAACCAGTTTTTAAAAAAAGGAAGACTGCAAATTCTGCCACAACAACTGTCACCAAGGGACATTTCAAAAGTCGTAATTCCTTGAAAATTCCTCATTGTTCTGCACTGAGAACCAGCCAACACAGACATGGAGGGGGGGAAAGGCTGTGTCATGATTATCTTAATCACAACTCTCGTGTACATGTGTGCAAATACGTGCATTTAACTTCAGTCATCAGCAGACGGTGGTGAATGCAATTTAAAATTAAGTGAAAAAACACAGATTTATAATATGCCAGGGCAGCATAAAATAACACATCTGGAAACCAAGACCATAAAGCTTTCAGCATGTATAAGGCATGTTTCAATTTACAGCTAGATCTCTGTATTTCCATGACACAGAAATGGTCAGTAGCAAGCAGGTTTCAAGCACTAACCTTTTAAAGTGCTTAAAAACCTGCTTTCACTGGACTCTGCTTTACAGATAGGTGAATTCTAAATGCTTAATTCAGATGATTGGCTCTCTGACTGTAAAACATTCATATCTAGCAGACAAAAAGAAACTGGTATGTGGCAGTGGTCTCATTTCCTCAATTTGACCATGACTTCAATATTTTTATCTGTTCAGTCTTATGTGCTATACAAAAATTAAGTGAAGGCAAGAAGTTGCTACATGCCAGTCCTTTCCACAGCCTATAACAGAGGAACCTTCTATGTCACTAGAATGCTGCATACACTGCTTCAAACCAAAGTCAGCTCACAAATCAGTGGCAGGAACTCAGTTTTTCTTAAAGACTAAAGAGTACTTTCAACACATTTGGTGAAGATGCTGAGGTAATGCCTGAACACAGCTTTCATTCAGTATGATGAAAAAAACCTGAAGTTTGAACCAGATGTAGCTCTCAGCTCTGTTCATCACCTCTGTTATTTATACACAATGCTTCATTTTTAAGTAATTGTCAAGACAATGATGTCTTCAAAAAAAAAATTCTGACATTTGAAAGAAGCTTAAAATCCAAATGGTTCATCTGGAGCAAGTGTTTCCAGCACTTTACTGTGAAGTGTGTGCAGAAACATTTTTCTACCAGAAAGCTTTGGAGACCTACTTATGAGGGATCTGAGACATATATTTAAGTTTATATATACAGGCCAACCATTAAAAGCAGAAAATGTCTTCATTGTCCAGATTTCAGGGAATGATGAGTGCTATAAAAGGCAAGGCAAAAACATTCCCTTCACAGCACTACCATGTCCTAAAGTAAATAAAATCACTTGCCTTTACTAATACATACATAAACAGGTAATATTTAGAAGTTGTGACTTGTCAACAGATTGTACATGCACTGTTTTTATCTTTCCTTTTGCATCTGCTGTTTCCTACTACTCATTCTTTAACTTGCCTAATATGCTGGTTTTGGCTGGGGCAGAGTCAATTATCTTCACAGTACTTGGTATGGGGCTGTGTTTTGGATTTGTCCTGGGAATGATGCCTTAGGTTTTAGCTTTTATATTTTTCATATTCTGTACTGCTTTAATGTGTAGTTCTGAACTTCATATTAAGGAATGGTAAGCTCTCTTCACAGAGTAACTAGAAAAAACAATTCCTTTCCTAGCTTGAGACCAAAGACAATTGACCCAAATTTCAGGCCCAAGAGCATAAACAATGTGGAATGAAGAGAGAAAAACAAGAAGGATGGGACTTCACAACCTAAAGCTATAACTGGACAATTAACTCCAATATGCAAATAGACCAGAGCTCATAAAAGTGGGAGACCTCGTGACCAGCCGTCCATTTTTGTGACCATTTTAGGTTCATCTTAGGTGTAGCCCTGGCGGGGCTCTTGTACTGCCCAAGGTGTATCCATTGAGGCCATTCAATAAATACCTACTTTATTCTTTAACTCCACCTAGCCTCTGTTTTAGGCCAGCCTTCTCAAGGTATCACAAACAGCATGGATAAATACAGATGATTTAGCTATATTGCTGAGGAGTGCTTACACAGCATCAAGGCTTTTTCTGTTTCTCTCATCCTCCCACCAGCAGCAGGGATGAGGGTGCACAAAAAATTGTGAGGAAACTCAGCCAGGACAGCTGACCCCAACTGTGCAAAGGGATATTCCATACTATATGGAGTCATTCTCAGCATATCAAGGGTGGGGGGCAGAGGAAGGAGGGGGTTATATTTAGAGTTACGGTGTTTGTCTTCCCAAGTCACTGTTGCACATGATGGACTAAATATTCCCACCATGGAACAACAATGGACTAGTGCTAAATGAAAAATGCTTTGTCTGGTTAAGTTTCAAAGCCTGCATACCTGAAGTGCTATGAACGTTGGTGAAGGAATTGTCAGAGGCACTGTAGGGCCAGGCACCAGGTGAAGGCAGCGAGGTGTTGAGGGAAGAATTAGACCCTATCAAAGAGAAAAGGAGAGAGAAAGAGGAGACCAAGTTCACAGAGTTTCTGTAACGCCATTAAACCTCAAGAGAGCCACGACTGTAGCAATGCCAAGCTTTCAGGTGCTCCCAGCCACAGTGCAAAGGCAGGCAGCCTCCTTCTCAGACAAATGCAACAGACTGTTTGTCTGCAATGACCACAACAATCCTGAGCTATCAGAGTGACTTTGATCATCACAGACCAGATGTGCACTGTTACCTGTGGTGTTGTCCCGCAGAAGTTGGTGGTCAGTATCTACAATGGGAGATGTGGCTGTCCCCCCCAGCACACTTCCAGGGGTCACATAGGGGTCAGATTCAGGGTCAATGTTTTGTATACCTTTCCATGGCACTCCTGGTTGGAACTCTGAGACAGGAGAGAAAAAGGAATTAGATGCAATCAGGGAAATGTTATTTACTAGAAGTAATTGCTGAAGGTATTTCAGGATGGTAAACAACTGTCTTCTACATCATTCCTTAGGAGCAAAAAAAAGACTGCATGTTAGACTTGTAATCTATTTCACAGTTCCTCCCACAGCACTAGCTCTGGTTTCATATAAATACAAGTCTACACTACAAAAAAAGTGGTACGAGGGCATCCAGTATCCCTTTAAGTGCTTCTGCTTTGCTACACTCAGATGAGGTTTCAACAGTTTTAACAAATTCCATATAAGATGTGTAAGATTAGATTCTGTACACATACTTGGTGCGTGTGCAGAAGCCTTTCTCCAGGAAAGACTACCTACCGTAGCAGTTTGGAAACACATTTGACACATCCCACTGTATGTACACACACACTTTATACATTACCTATCAATACTGAGGTGAGATGCCTTGGGGTAAAAGTAATGTATAACTCATTGTCATTCTTCATGCTTCACAATGAGATGGGATATACTTATCATGCTTTAGTTTGAACTATAGCTCCAGGCATGCCAGAATTTTAAGACAAGAGGATGAATTATATTAAATATGAACACACAAAGACTCCAATTACTGTACGAAACATCAGTAACTTGGCTCCTTCAATGAATAAAGTGCTGTGGTCAGTTCTGGAAGCAGAGGTGCAAAAGTAAAACTGACAAGCACAAAAACAAGTAAAGAAGCTTCATATACTATGTGACAACTTGTGTAAGTGTGAGAAGAGTACAAAGGTGGCAGATTCATCCCTTGCAGATACAAGTCCAGGCTAAAGAATTCCCAAATTTCGGAAATAATGAATAATAGAATATTTGGGTGTAATTAAAGATTCATTATTAAAAGCAGGATCCAAGATGCATTCTAGAATGAAGCAATGTAGGATGAATCTATCATGGAAGGGTTCGTTTCAGTCACCTTTGTAATGAAGAATTATAGTCAAGACTATGACTTTCACAGACAAATGCAGAAGAAAATATGATACTACTGGTTCAAATTACTGCCACAGCAAGGGCAGTATTAGACTGTGATAATGCACGGGAGAATCTGAGAGAAGACAAAAGAAATGCCCCATTGGGTCAGAACTATGGTCCATCGAGTCCAGTGTTTTGCCAACAGCAGTAGGAGTAATACCATTAAGGGACAGAACACAAACCTGGCCACTATCTGTGGACTACTGGCCTCACACTCTCCCAGTATCCACAGCTGTCCTAACTTAGATGGCAGAAATACCCTCTCTATCTGCTAGCAACAGCTTGTGAAACTATTTTTCTGTTGTTTTATCCAATCACTGTTTCAATTGGGTAGTATCATCTGTCTCAAGAAGCTGTGAAAACAACATAACCTGAAAGTTCACCACTCCTGATGGAAAAAAAGCCCCCACCTATTTAAAATATGCTGTTAATACCAGCATTTGCACCATGGTTCTAGCATTGCAGGAGTCATGCAATTACAATTTGGCATTTATCTTTTTCACTGCCTTCATGATTTTATAAACATCAGTTGCATTTCCCAGTCTTTGGTAACTCAACAAAATAATCCAGGTATCAACACTTTATCAGCAATCAGCACTGCATCATGGAAGGACTCTGCTCAGCTACTACCAAAATACTGCCATACCCTGACAGGCAGGACCTCCTTTTTGTTAAGGAAGAAGCAATACAGCTCTTGGGTCTACTCAAAATAACAAAGAACCCATGAACATAGGTTAGAACCTGGAAATTAGAACTTCTTTCGAGGGAAAAAAAAAAAAGGAACTCCAAGCCTTCTATTTGCAAATATTCTGAGAATTTTTGAGACTGAAAATTAAGTGCACAGAAAGCTCTAATCAAAAGGTTAATGACTACACAAACAAGACTCCAGCAATCAGGGGTATGTATTACTGTTTATGAACACATTCACCCATCAATGTAACCCTGGTCTGGAAAAGCATCTCCTTGAACTACAGCATACTGACAAATTTCCAGACTTTCTTTTGGGGCTGATAGTCCCAAATTATCATGCACATTCACCAACTCTTGTATACAAACATGCTCTTTTATTTCTAGGCAGTAAAGACAACACAAAATACATTTCTCCACTGATATTTGAAAGGTCCTCCCAAAAAGTTAAAACGTAAGATCATTGTGAAAACCATGACAGACACATCCAGGCCAGTTTGCTGGAAGTATGACTGATCTTCAAAATTACAGTCTAAGTATGACCCAAGTATGCAGTTTGTGCAGCATAACCAAACAACATAGCTCTCACCAATGCAGCAAAACTTGCTCTCACCTCCAGCTGTGATATCAGTTTGATTGGGCACCACTTCATTTATCTTTGTGCTGAATAATACTGCTCTCTTGAATGGCAGAATTTCTACAGCAGATGGCATTTAGGAGGAAAATGTGAAAGGTGTAGTCAGGGTGAATGCTGAGTTCCCATTGTTTTCATTCAAAGGAAAAATGCACCTATTTCAAGAGGTTTCTCTTGTAAACTCATTTTTTTTAATAACTCTTTTTCCAGCACTGAAAGGAAGAACTCTATCTCCATGCCAGGAACTGAGAGTGGACCTCATCTACAAGCTTGCAGAGAAGAACCTAGAGTAAAAGCCATTTTAGGTCTTCATTCTTCATCAGGGGTGTTGTATTGATAAGGCAGATCTTGATTTCAGTTTTTTTTGACAATAGAGTCCACAAGTTAGACTATGAGACAGCTCAAGTGGCTGATATCATGGAACAGTAACTTGTCCCAGCAGCCTATGATCTTCTAAGAGTGGAACAGCAATAACTGAGTAAATGCCACCTGCCAAAACCGGGGATCTGTTACACAAGGGCTGCAATCATAACCTTGGGCTACTCTCACAAGAAACGAGGGATGGTACTGAGGATCTCAGTGAAATTCTATGTTCAGAATTTGTGAACTTCACTTATCCTCTCACCATGGTGAGGCAGTCAGCAACAAAAAAATTCACTTATCACTGACAATGGGACTACAGATATCGCTAGGGAAGGTCTACAATATCAACAAGGGGCAAAGAGTAGCTAATCAAGCTTTTAAACTTTTTTTAGCTTTTTATTGTAGCAGTTTTGGCACCAAGAACCTTGCCAAAGCCAGTGGCTGCTCCAAAACTTGGAAACATGGCAGAGCTGATTCTCATGTGTCTCTTGTAACATTCCGAGCAGTACTGTCTCAGTATAATACAGGGGAATGGTGACTGAGTTCAGCAACAATGAATCTGTGAGTGAAGTCTGGTAAAAGATTAAATTTTGGGAGCTTCTGGCATTATGAATAGCAACTCCAGTCCAAAAAGCTCCATACTTAACCATAAGGTTGACAGAAGTGTAACACAAACATACTCATACAGAATGCAGGGAGCAGTATGAAAATTTGTGGATGCGCAGATGTTTTTGAGAGAACTAATTCTTTAGCTCTGTTAGCTCATCAGAAGATGTTTTCTTGCTGGAGTTAGACTCTGAGGGCTTCCCTCAAGAATCTTCAACTACATTTTCTAGAGTTCCTGCAGTTGTATCTGTCACAACAGATTCCTAGGCTTTCTGATGCAAGGTCTGTGCTACTGCTTTACCCAAGAGATGTACCCAGACTTTTACTTTTTTGTGCTTGAGTTAGTAATGTTCTCCTGGAATGCAACTGTCTTCTAGACAAGAGAAAAATCACAGCACCCACTATTTGCTGAACAGCATCAGTGATTAATCTGTGTAACTTCAAGTATACTACTCTATTTCAATAAATGTTTTATATAGAAAATTATGTGTGTATTCAAACGTATATGTACTTTTCCTAGAGAGTTTTCTAGCAGAAACATAAAATTTTGCCAGTGAAACTACAAAACTTTAAAAATGTGCACCAGCCTGCCATCCCAAAAGCAAGAGACTTCTACCCAAGCCACAAGATTCCTGAGCATAACTGAAGTGTTGCAAAACTCTTCTACTCTTTATGCGACATGAACAAAGGTGGCCCACAACAGCATGGTGTTCCCACCACCACAAAAAAGCCCTACTTCACATCTTTTTCTTTGATTCCACCCTATCAATAATTTTTACACTGTGTCAGTTCAACACAGCACAAATAAGGAATCAGTACAAAAGAAGGGAGATGTTGGTGTGTATTCTATGAACATGTTTTAATGAAAAATTCTATAAATGTAAAGTCACAAAACCACAGAAGATATGAGTTCACCTAACAAAAACCAAACACTACTCAGGCAATTCAGCAGTTAGTTCATATTTAGCCCAGCATTTTTTACTGGAAATTCAACATTTATGTTCTATTTTAATGTGGAAGAAATTTCAAAACCAAGGTAGGCCAAGCCACCCAAGTATTTTCGTTGCAATGGTTATTTAAGTAAGCATGCTGAGGAAAGGTCCAGCACATCTATCCTAAAGCGAGAACACAACCCCTGCCCTAATGTAATACCTGGAGGCCAGCTGGCATTGCTGGATTTACTTCCGATCTTGTTTGTTGGTGGAGATTTGGCAGGTAACCAACTATCACCAGCAGGGCCTGCGTGGCTGCTGAGTGGGTCGCCCTGGATTATGTCAAACTGGTTGTAGGGCGATCCTCCACGAGCCTTTCCAGGGGGCACTATTGCACCTGCAACATTAAAAACATACATTTACACCTGGGAAAGGTTGGGATCTTCAGGAGTATGATGTATTAATGCAAAAATATTTAAGATGCATACTGGTGAGGCAAGACAGTTTCATCTGAACTATTTCACCTCTGGTGAGATGATCCTACAAGGGCATTCCCAAAATTCCCCCTCTCACCATTTTTGTGCATATTGGCATCTTGTGAAGCCACAGAGGGCAGCCCTTCCATCATAGTCCACTGCTTAAAGCGGGATTCTGTTCCAGCCTCTTTCCCTCCCACCATGCCATAATCCATGCCACTTGAGCCAAAGCCTGTGGAACAAACAAAACAAAACAAAACTCAATTGTCATCTTCTGTTTTGTTTTTAAGCATCTTTAAATGGGGAGTCATGGTAATCATAAGAAAAAAGTGGGAAAAAGAAACCAACAACAGCAAAGGTATGTTCAAGGGGCAACTTCCAAATAAGCGTGTTATGTCAGTACGCCATGATATGCTTTCTTCTTAGGTTTGTCTTCTTCCCATGCAATGAAAAATAACGCAATTTGATTCAAAGTTGACACTTGCCATAACCTTTGCTCTAATGCTTATACATAAAATACTCATTTCTGGACCCAGACATAAGTGACTAACACAATTACCATATTAATATAATAGGGAAGCTACACGCAATGCACCAAACCTACTTCCAGAGAGCACTTACCACCTGAACCGTATCCAGGTATCTGCCCTTTAGTCTGTAAATCTGAGAGACCCACATTCAAAGGATTGGGTACCATGCTGTCTAAATGTGGCTTAGGCCCAACAGGGTGGGATGGCGAATGCTTCATGCCAGGCTGCCTCTGCTGCTGCTGCTGGAGGGCACTCACCATACGAGCAATCTGCAAATGGAAGAAAAAAACTGCTTCATCTATGCTATACTGCAATGCAAATTCCAGTAAACATAAAGAAACAGTGAATTAGAAGAGATACGGAAGACCCTGCTCTCCAAAAAGCGCACTGTGAAGAGAGCAGGTGAAGCCAGCACCATCTCTACTGCAGCCTGCATTTCCCAAGCAAACCTCATACCACATATGATTGACAAAACCAGTGCCACACACCTGTTGCTCCTGCTGTTGTCGCACGGCTTGAGATAACTTTCTCTGGCTCTGTAACAGCTGCTGCTGCTGCTGCTGCTGAAGGAGGAGCTGACAAGCCTACAAGATAAGGGGGGGGTGGGAAGAGTGAAAATACAGAGCTCATCAAGCGAAATGCAAATGCCAGGAGCTATTCACTAGCAAACGCTTGGCTCAGAAGTTAGGTAAACTGTTTCTCATTCCACTCACTCAAAATAACAATGAATGCATTAGAAGAATACCACATTCCTTCACTTAAATGTTTCTAATTTAACACTGTGCAAGAGAATGACTTGTATCTGCTTTATTACCATAAGTCTGGAGAAAACTTCATGAAAAATCAACAAACAACTGCTTTCTGTAAAAAACATGGCTTAGAGTCATTACTAACCCACTGTAATCCACAATAATTACATGGGCCTATTTGGTTTATCTGATGCCTTCTAACAGGACTTTACTACCCCATATAGTGAAGAGAGAATACTTGCACAAAATAACATCAGTAGAACAAAACAGAATTAGAATAAGCATAAAAAGAAAACTCAGCAGACAATTTGCAAACTGTCTTGTCTCACAAGATTACTATCTACTTACTAATTGAAACTGGGGAATCTGTGGAAGCTGGCTCAGCATGGCAATCTGTTGTGGAGAAAGCTGGGGGCCCATATTGAAAAGACCAGGATTCAAGCCACTGTTGGGAAACTGTTTGAGCATGGAGGCCGAAACCTGCATGGAAAGCAGTTACATATCCTAAACACACTGCTACGAGGAAATGATGATGAAGTACAAGTATTTCTATACAGGAACAAGCATGACACCAATCTTCAATGGTGTTCTGGGAAAGACATTACAGATTTATTAACACATCACATTTAAACATGCACAATCTATAACCTGGGCAGAGTAATACCTCATTTGATCGACAGTATACAGTATTACATGTGCAGATGCAGACACACACACAAAGGTTAATCCCCAACCAATCAGGTGCCAGAGACTGTATTAAATTTAAATGCTAATATATATGCAGCTAACCAGTAATCACAGTACTGCATTATCACATTAAAAATGTACTGCTTGACAAGGGAAAAGAAAGGCATTCAGGCAGTCACTGGAGCAAAGAAACAGTGCCTCGCAGAAAGAGTTAATCTCTTTGTACATTGAATAAGATACAGTAAAGACAGGAGTAGGTGGAGAAGAATTCCCCCATTTCTCCCTGCATTATTGCAGAGTTACACAAGTACAATTCCAGAGAATCTCAAGATCTGTTTGTTCACCAAGTCCAAAGCAAAAGGTAAACTTGTACTTTTGGAGACCCTGAGGTCTTAAGATTAAACTCTGCAATATAAATGTAACAACATGTAGCCCCTTCATCAAACCTCTCTTTTGGGGGGGACCAGAAGCACAGGACAAGACTACTTAAAAAAATTAAGCAACCTGTCACACTTTAGAAACACTTTAAGCTTTCACGTTTATTTGTTCTTTTTAAAATACTTTGCAAAGGCCTATATAAGACACAGGATTCCCAAATTCACTTTTGAGGTTTAAAAATACTGGTAGCGAGCATTTACTATCAACTGCCTTGGAATAAGATAGAATGCTAATGCTTCTGCACTGTGTTTTAAGTATGTTTACTATGAATTTTAATGTTTTTATCTTATTCAATTTTTCAATTTTTTAACATCAAATTGAGACCAAGACAGATGCATAAGTAACCTCAATGATGTGCTCGGAAGGCTGTAGCTCTACTTTTACAAGTAATCAGTTGCTATAAATTCCTTACCTGGGGAGAAAGGAATTGGGGAGGCACTTGCGCCCGGATATTGGGGGAAGGATTTAGTGGCTGCACTGGTGTGTGCATGCCCCTCGATTGTGCTGTGCTGTTTCCAAACAAACCATGATTGCCACCCTACAAAATTAAAGCAGTAGTGAGAAGATCAATCTTGCAGGATCATGGATTTCTATGCTAATAACTACATCTCAGTAACAATGAGCCAAGTTACTGACTTAAACAGAGTTCCCTTAGAATTACAGACATTTGGCTAAAATTAGTGATAGCCTACCTGGGTTAAAGCCACTGTACTACATTTTTGAGATGCAGGTTGCTTCTCTTCTAACACTGAACGGTCATGCTTATCTATTTACTTCAAGACATGACAAATTGAATATTTTAATATTTTGCACTTTACGTATTGGGAAATGGAAACTTGGAGTACAAACAGCAAACTAAAAACTCAACTCCAACTGGCTTAAAAGCATGGCAAGACTATCAACAAGAATTATGGTCCCCCATTTTAGAGAAGACAGGTTACTTTTCCTGAATAGGTTGCTGAGATATCACTCATGAGGCTAATTTTTTTTCCCTTTGTAGGGTCTTTCATTAACTCATACTATTTTAGAATTCAAATTTCAAAAATTTCCCTTCTGCCATGAAAACTTCAACATTCTGGATTTGGATGTTTTCCTTTCCCTTTTCTCCCACTAAATTAGAAGAAAACTTTCAAGTAGAAAAATAGTTGTCTTTTTTTTTTTCCCAATGGTTATTTTCTAATATAAGAATACTTGCTGTTTGAGTTTTTTTATGAGAAGTACTTACTGATTTTATAAGCAACTTCTGCAATAAACTCTAATGCATGAACAAGACCCAAGAAAACTTGTGATTATATTTCATGATTGCAGCCTCTTCAGCAGACTTTTTTGGTACCAATTTTCAAAAAAAGCAAGAAATGTTATCAACAGTCTCATACACTAAACTCCACTCTCTTGCTTCTAAAAGCTGAAGCTCATACTCCAAAGCATCCTTATGTGCCATGAATTTCCCTTTTCAGTTTCCTCAGAATTTCCCATCTCCTGCTATCAGGGTGTCTTTGACTCTCAGACACCTGGGGTTCTGAAGAGTGTATTTTCCACTCTTCAGCCATCATTCCCTATTCTGCCTGCCCATGCCAGCATTGCTGCGCCCAACATAAATCCATGATTATTCCAAACTGAGAATGTGCAAGCCTTCACTAAAACCTTCCCTTCCCTTATGTACCAGGAGTTCATAAATCCTGTTATAACACTGTGCATAATACTCCTACCATTAATACTGTGTATTTTCTGCTATCCTTTTGCTCAAACAAGTCTCTCCTCCTGTTTCTACACTGGCAGCACTACGGATTGCCTCATTTACCTGCATCCCCCTCCACCTAAAGCATCTTCTCATTCAGAAGCAACTCCTAAGCATGCAGGAAGACAAACAAAAAACCCCAAAAGACAAGAAGTTTTACCCTAGAAATAACCAGATGGAGTCAACTACACATTAAAATTTTTGGGAAGCCTTGAAGCTGCAGTTACACTTTCAACTCTCTCTATAACTCCTCTCTGTAACAAGAGTTCTGCACACTGAGATCAACAACATGCCTGCAAATTTTGGACTTAATCTGATGTTCAACACTGTGTCACATAGAAACAGAAAGACAACACAAAGAAACACCATCATGTTAGGCATATGACTACATAAGCTAAACCAGCTGCAATAATTAGGTACTATTCTTTAATTTCCTAGTATTCCCAAAATATTTTCTTCTAAAATAATGCAGAACATAATGGCCAGAAATTCTTCCAAACTGCAGTTAATCACTTAACTACTTCCCCACCATTTCCCTGTACATAAAAATATTGCTACTTCAAGAATTTTTAAAGGCTACTAAATCAATCCTTACTTTGAACTGTGAGGAAGGGAGAGGGGAACAGGCACAATGCTAAATCACTGCAACTTCTTACAGGCTCTTTTCTACATACAAGGCCTTTCAGTGGAGTCTGAAAAACTTCAGTGTTGGTTTGATGAGGCAAATCAACAGCCTCTAACCGGGTTTTAAGCCAGCAATTAAAATAAAGGATGCCACTAACTTCACGACTTCTGAAAGCACATCCACCTGCTCTTGCACTGCGATTTAGGAAGAGGCCAACAAAATCAGACCAAGTATGTTCTGATGCTAGGAACCAAAGTGGACTGATTGTCAATGGCCTGAGACAGCTGAAATTTCCATTAACAATTTTAACCTATTCAGCAGAAAAACAAATGCAAGCAACCAACTAACCAGGATTAGGCCCAGGTTGCAGCCTTATAACAATGAATCTTATAAGGTGGCCTGCTTACTTGTCTAGCAGCGAAGTTTTGGGGACTGAGCCCTGAGCCGATTGCCCCAAGGCCGACGTTGGATAGTGTGGAACCAGAGGGAGACAGCTTGTAGCTGGGAGAAGGGGAGAAGGGAGAGCAGGGAGCCTCATCCCCAAGGCACCCATCTTGATTGGAGAAAGGCAAAGTCAGCTGAAGCAGCAGTTAGCCAACAGCAGGAGTTTGTTAGTGAAGCAACAGAACGCAAGAGGAGAGAAAGAGGGACGGTGAGTGACTAGGAAGAAGCAAAGTTAATCTGTAATAGCAGTTACAAGGACAAAACTTCTGATTCAAACAATCGTTTGACAATTAAGATTTTGGTCCAAGAAGATACTCTTAAGTGTTCTTTTTAAAAATACATTTTGAACTCTCATGAAATTAATTCCTGATAGTGGCTATTACCACTACGGAAGCAAACAAATCTTGAATGAATTCCTAATGTTAGCACACACCTACCAGCATAATTTGTTAGGAAACGCATTAGCTTTGCTCATAGTATTTATTAATTATGCCACCAGAGGGAGTTGACAAAACTGCCTTTTGGCTCGTTATACCAAAATGGAGGAGTTAAAAAATTCCTAGACAGTTAACACGCCTTCAGAATTTTTAAACCAAATTTGTTTTCCATTTTACATGTGATAAACTGTATCTAAAAAAAACCCAAAACAGCCCTAGAGCATTCTGCATCTATTGGACACTCTCCAATTCATAATGTGAAGCAATTAATATTTGATAATAACAGTGAAAGCTTCTGTTTAAAATAGGCAAGAATATGAAAGAAACACTATCATAACATACAACAGATGTCACAGAGAAACAGATGTCATACAGAAGCTTACAGTACACGGACATACAGCATAAGGGGTTGTGGAATTTAGAAAGGGTGTTTCCAATAAATGCCAGACATGAAAGAAGAAAAATATTTGGAAGACTGTGATATATTTACTTAGATCTCAACCCATTTTCTTTACAGTGGATGACTGTAGTTAGTAGCCAAAAGAATCATCATGATGAAACCTATAATGAATTTTATTGCTACCAGTAGTTTATCCTTCCAAGAAAAAAGAAAGGCATTTGTCTACATCAAAAGCAGTCTATTCTGGAATAAAAAGCCCCACTTTCTCCAATTTCATTTGTCTATGCACACCTGACACCTGTTTTATACACACATTCATTCTACCAATAAAACTACCCCACACCTTTTACTACTGAGCTCAATCAGGGTTATTCAATACCTAGCACCTGCGGAGAACTAGGGTAAAAACTGGGATCTTGAACAAAGAGGTTAATATTAATTTATCTAAAGATATTTCTCTCACCTTCTCAAAATAAGGCCCACTATCTGTGGTTCCCATGTCTTTGGAATTAGGTGGACGGAACCCAGATCGATCCTTTCTCATCATGTCATTAAAATCCCCGAGATTCACAGCTCGTTTATCTACCTCAAACTTCTTATCTGGGAGACCACCTGCAACAAAAAAAAAGAAATTAGTGCAAATAATCTCATGATAGCAGGTTCACAGCCAAAGAAATACTCTTTAAATTCAGGGTATTAATTACATCTGTCTTATAATTTAGCATATCTAATTTTGGTACTAAAAGTGTTGAAAAATAAATGTAGGAAGTTTCATTTAACACTGAACATGCCAATTTACTTTATATAGTTTAAGGTGAAGTATTTATCAAAATTTATGTAGAGATATAAACACAAACGTTTCAAGTAATTATATTAATTAATACCTAGCTCTCTACCTCTCCCAAAACCTGCACTGTAATTTTTTGGGATTCAGTATGTAGAAAGACTACTATTTAAGTTCTCCATGTATTCTGCTTAGCTTCTGCTGGGTTTGACATTGAGAAATTATTTGCAATAATTTGAAAAATTTGGTCACATGCACATTATTTGGTCAAGGTTGTCCTACAGTCACGTGAACTTAATTCTTAAACACAAGACATCAACAGGTATATTGTAACTTCAGACAGACAACCAATCTCCTTCAGCCTGTACACAAAAACACAACCAGTAACACAGACACTTCTCAAACACCCTCTAAAGTCTCCTGCCATTGTTTAGTCAGTAACCTGGTGAAGTATGAGATGTCAATAACAGATGACCAAACTGAAACGTAGACAGTGAACAAGA
Source organism: Emberiza elegans (assembly GCA_024865655.1). Taxonomy (NCBI): domain Eukaryota; kingdom Metazoa; phylum Chordata; class Aves; order Passeriformes; family Fringillidae; genus Emberiza; species Emberiza elegans. Next base: position 4,892,983 of record JALJVW010000910.1, on the reverse strand, counting down.
CATCGATTTTCTCTAAAAGCTTTATCAACAGCCACAGAGCTGACTGGAAGAAGTTTTCCACCTTACACACTGAACTGTTGCCAAGGAACAATCTTTTTGGTCAGATGTGGCACCTGTAAGCTATTAGATGCATATTGCTATGTTGGAGTAGATGAAAAACATCTTTGTTTTAAAATAAGGATGTGATAGAAATGAGCTTTACTGGTATTTTTAGTTTTAAAGAATACTGTTTAGTTAGTAGCCCAGATGGTCTTTCCAAGAATCATGTTAAAAACCTGTCAGCACAATTAACAAGAAAATCTGTGACTTTTCCAAAGGAAGTAGGTGATGGATAACCCACCCTACTACTGACAGAACACTGAACCTTTATCAGAGCAGACAGTTAATTGCTTTAACACCTTCAAGACAACGTTTTTTTGAAAAAGCTTCTCAAATCCAGCATCTCTTCTTAATGTCCAATCCTAATCTATTAATATTTACAGAGATGCCACTGCCAAGAAGCTATGAAACTGACCACTAATTGCATGGGTTTTTCTTACCCACACAGCTTTCAAAGCTGATCCAGCTTCATCCTCTCAGATGCCTTCAACATCATTTATCACAAGACAGTTGACAAATCACCTACATATCTTAGCTTGTAACTGGAGTCATACTGACCTGGATGAGCTTGTGGTTCTCTGATCCCTTTCTAACACATCCAGAAAGCTACAACTGGCTCTGCAAAAGCACTCACAAAGTGTCACAAACAGCTCAGTGCTGTCAATACCTACATCAAACCACTGCACACAATGCCAGCAACGTGCACTAAAAAGCTCATGTGCTTTAATTCCACACAGGAAGCCCTGGCCATTAGTTGCTTGAAAAGAAACTGAAAGCGAGGCACAGTTGCATCACTGTCTGAAATGAAACTGGGTCAATGCCAACACAAGATGACTAAGCCACAGAAACACCCTTCCGTCCCTCTGGTTATCCTGATGATCCAATCAACTCCTCAAACATTACTGAATGATGCCTTGTAAAATACACAGAGCATTAAAAGAGTACTACCTCCGAAGGCTTGAAGCACAGATTTTCCTGTCACTTAGTGCTGAGGCAGCTGCTTAAACTCCAGTATAAACAAGGCCTCACTGAGAGAAATGACTGCATTCCTTTATCCCATTCAAAGAAAATTCTAATGCAACCTTGAAATGAGTGGCATGAGTCTTGTCCTTTGAACTTGTCAACTAAAGCTATAAATAATGGAGGGGGCTAAAGAACAGCTTTACCTTATGTAGTACATGACAACTGACAAAATGTGACAAGTTTGAATTACCGTCAACAGTAGGCAAAAACACATGTGTATGAATAAAAATGAAGCCCCAAATTCTCTACATGCAGAAACATAGAACAGGTTAAATGTTACACCATCTTCATAAAAAAAGACCTTACAAGCTTACCTCATAAATAAGTCCAACTTTTAAATTTTAGAAGTAGACCTGGGCTGAGCAAAACAGCTTATAGCTTTCCACAAACAAATGCCATCAGCAACAAGAGCACAACTGCTAAATGCAAAAGTAACTGAAAAACCTACGAAGATCTGTTACATTCTCTGCCTTTTGAAACAGAATGCAAGCCATAATTAATGGCTCTACCTAAGATCAAGGGATGCCACCATTAATGGGCACACTAAACTTAAAGAAGAGCAACATATCAAGGTAAAAGATGCAGCCTTTCTGCACCCTTTCACAGGACATTCTGAGCAGCAGTCACCTCCTCAGAAGCTCTGATGGCCTGAGTGTCCTTTTTTGCAAAGCTCCAAAGGATCCTTAATTTGGACATAAGAAACTAAGAGAGCTATAATCAACATAATCCAGGCTACCATCCTCTTCATTTGTACATGCTTAGATCTGTTTTTACCAGCAGCATCTGAAGGCAGGTGAGAACTGAACACCCATGATGGTGACTGATCTCCCACCCAGACATTCTTGAGAGAAGCATGATACAATCAGAGCCTGAGTTCTAGGGAGGATGCATGAGGCCAAACTGGAGAGATCAAAAATTGTTACCTTTCACAAAAACTGTATCATACAATATAAATAAACATCCTTATAATCTCTGACTGAGATCCTTCACTACTTCAGAAAAGACAGCAATTTTAGGAAACATGAACAATTGAATCCTCTATGAAGTGTGACAGAAATTTAAGAACATAATGGATTCTAAGCTGAAAGACACTGCATCTGTCTGGATTGTATTAGAATACCAAATCCAGACGAGGAATTAGATGCAAGTAACTCTTGACTACCACAGTTCTACCTTTGGTACCACACAGCCCATGATGCTTAAGCTGTGTAGCAATGGTCGTGAAGCTATCCAGAACATAAAATCGACTTCTACTGAAAAGTAATCTGTAATAGCCTGAGGCATGCAACTGAAGAAATCAATGAGAAAAGATAATTTTTCCCCTCACATCACCTCCACAAAGCTGCCAGCATCTCTTCTTAATGTCCAATCCTAATCTATTAATATTTACAGAGATGCCACTGCCAAGAAGCTATGAAACTGACCACTAATTGCATGGGTTTTCTTACCCACACAGCTTTCAAAGCTGATCCAGCTTCATCCTCTCAGATGCCTTCAACATCATTTATCACAAGACAGTTGACAAATCACCTACATATCTTAGCTTGTAACTGGAGTCATACTGACCTGGATGAGCTTGTGGTTCTCTGATCCCTTTCTAACACATCCAGAAAGCTACAACTGGCTCTGCAAAAGCACTCACAAAGTGTCACAAACAGCTCAGTGCTGTCAATACCTACATCAAACCACTGCACACAATGCCAGCAACGTGCACTAAAAAGCTCATGTGCTTTAATTCCACACAGGAAGCCCTGGCCATTAGTTGCTTGAAAAGAAACTGAAAGCGAGGCACAGTTGCATCACTGTCTGAAATGAAACTGGGTCAATGCCAACACAAGATGACTAAGCCACAGAAACACCCTTCCGTCCCTCTGGTTATCCTGATGATCCAATCAACTCCTCAAACATTACTGAATGATGCCTTGTAAAATACACAGAGCATTAAAAGAGTACTACCTCCGAAGGCTTGAAGCACAGATTTTCCTGTCACTTAGTGCTGAGGCAGCTGCTTAAACTCCAGTATAAACAAGGCCTCACTGAGAGAAATGACTGCATTCCTTTATCCCATTCAAAGAAAATTCTAATGCAACCTTGAAATGAGTGGCATGAGTCTTGTCCTTTGAACTTGTCAACTAAAGCTATAAATAATGGAGGGGCTAAAGAACAGCTTTACCTTTATGTAGTACATGACAACTGACAAAATGTGAAAAGTTTGAATTACCGTCAACAGTAGGCAAAAACACATGTGTATGAATAAAAATGAAGCCCCAAATTCTCTACATGCAGAAACATAGAACAGGTTAAATGTTACACCATCTTCATAAAAAAAGACCTTACAAGCTTACCTCATAAATAAGTCCAACTTTTAAATTTTAGAAGTAGACCTGGGCTGAGCAAAACAGCTTATAGCTTTCCACAAACAAATGCCATCAGCAACAAGAGCACAACTGCTAAATGCAAAAGTAACTGAAAAACCTACGAAGATCTGTTACATTCTCTGCCTTTGAAACAGAATGCAAGCCATAATTAATGGCTCTACCTAAGATCAAGGGATGCCACCATTAATGGGCACACTAAACTTAAAGAAGAGCAACATATCAAGGTAAAAGATGCAGCCTTTCTGCACCCTTTCACAGGACATTCTGAGCAGCAGTCACCTCCTCAGAAGCTCTGATGGCCTGAGTGTCCTTTAAAGCTCCAAAGGATCCTTAATTTGGACATAAGAAACTAAGAGAGCTATAATCAACATAATCCAGGCTACCATCCTCTTCATTTGTACATGCTTAGATCTGTTTTTTACCAGCAGCATCTGAAGGCAGGTGAGAACTGAACACCCATGATGGTGACTGATCTCCACCTAGACATTCTTGAGAGAAGCATGATACAATCAGAGCCTGAGTTCTAGGGAGGATGCATGAGGCCAAACTGGAGAGATCAAAAAATTGTTACCTTTCACAAAACTGTATCATACAATATAAATAAACATCCTTATAATCTCTGACTGAGATCCTTCACTACTTCAGAAAAGACAGCAATTTTAGGAAACATGAACAATTGAATCCTCTATGAAGTGTGACAGAAATTTAAGAACATAATGGATTCTAAGCTGAAAGACACTGCATCTGTCTGGATTGTATTAGAATACCAAATCCAGACGAGGAATTAGATGCAAGTAACTCTTGACTACCACAGTTCTACCTTTGGTACCACACAGCCCATGATGCTTAAGCTGTGTAGCAATGGTCGTGAAGCTATCCAGAACATAAAATCGACTTCTACTGAAAAGTAATCTGTAATAGCCTGAGGCATGCAACTGAAGAAATCAATGAGAAAAGATAATTTTTCCCCCTCACATCACCTCCACAAAGCTGTAGTAAAAGGGATGTCCTACTGGCAGGAGGGAAAACAATACTCTACCACCAAATGAAAAAGATTTTCACTCTCTAGAAACAGTAACAATGAATATAAACTTAAAAGGATTAAAACAGTCTTAAAGATGTCTCTGCCCCAAGTTATAGCTCTGCTCCGTACAGGTATGCATCCCGATCTAGCACACCAGAGTTGAAGCTTACAGACAAGACAGAAGATGCTTTTTACTCTACTCTTACATTATGAGGAGTTCTAAAACTAAGAATCAAACCCTTCCAGAGTACAGCAGGTCATAGTCATAAAACCACTACAGGTGATCTCACATTTCAAATGCATTGCAATTAAAATATACTCACCTACAGACAAGTCCATCTTACTGCCTGGAATGTCATCAGTTTGACTCTGGGGGAAAAAAAAAAACGAAACACAATTCAGTTCTGACTTCCACTCAATGCTGAGAAATATTTCAGAAAGGTAGAATGCAGGAAGAACATTCTTGTGCTAATGAAAGTTTTACTTTAGACTGAAACTGAACACAAGGGTTTCTGGTATCACCGTGCACACACCTTGCCTCAACCCTAAGGCTGTGTGTGGCAAGTTCACCCACGTGAAAGCAGACACATGGACACAGTGACAGAAGAAGATGGACAGACAGCCGCTCCATAAATGAACCTCTGGCCTTGTGCTCCAGAGGTTGAGTGACAAAACACTGAAAATAGCAGCCAAAATGACAGCTCATCCTCATGGCCTGTCAGGCCATCAAATCTTGAAGTGTACAGCCATAGGACTCTTCAGTTGGCAGTGTGGGACAGGATGCTCCCATAGCTTTCAGAAGCATCTACTGTCTAGCAAATGGAATTAGAGCTTGAGAGCTAGAAGACATTGTGAACTAATCCTAAGCATGTCAGTGTCACCTTGTGCAGCCCCCTAGACTTCTCACACAAACTCTGTATCATTATCCTCTGCTGGCCAGTATTACATAGTATTCCTGCTTCACAGGATGACAACTAGCACAATATTCTGCAAAATATTTTGCAAATTAGCTTGTCAGAAGTTCCTTTATATAAAAAATTATATAGAATTAATTTTGAAAGACTTCCCTACGGCTTTGTCCTTTTCTGAATAATGTGATATCTATTCACTTTACCAAACAATCTTTACTTATGGATTTATAATGAGCCCTTCTTTTGCTAAAAAGACCCTGCTGCACTTCAAATATAAATTCAGCCAAGACAGACACAGAGCTGTAAATCTCCTTTCCTGATAGATGGCTGAGATTCAGAATGAACACCTTGAACTTATCACAGATGTCTGACACTACAGGCGGGAGCCTCTATCTGAAGTGCTGTAAACAGCATGTTATGAAAATAAAATAAACCAAACCCAAAACCAAAGCAACAAAAAAAACCACCCCACACTAAAAAGCAACAACCTCCCACCCCAAAACCAACCAAACAAAATGAAAAAACACACATCTCTCTCCCAATCTATTACTTGCAAGGAAACTGCAACCTCAGAGAAGGAGCTATCATAAAGTAACTTTAGGAATCGCAGCAGATTTAGGGTTTTTCTGAGAAGCCATTCTGAGCCAGCTACTACAGATATTACAATCAACACCCCAGCATAGCAGATGCAGATAAATAACTGTGAAACAGTTGATATTTTGACTTATTTAAAGCTTACAGCTCTTTCACAAAGTTGCAGTTTCTTTTAAAAAAAATTTACTTACTAGCAAGCCCATATTTGAAAACTGTTTGGATAAAGGGTTCATCCACGAATCACTATTTCCTCCTTTTAATGCACACTGAAAAAAAAGGAGAAAAGTATTTTTAATAAACTTCTTGATTCCTTAAATTCTTCTTTATCCTTGAGATGTGCATGTTTAAAATGAAAATTCTGGTACCAGAGAAATTAATCTCCTGAAAAAATAACTCTAAGTATTTACATGTTTGGAAACATTTACCAAATACTGTGTCTTGTACAATTGCCCACTGTTAGATATTCCAAACTGGCTGAACATTGTCATGTAGAATGTTCATCACACCTTCAGTTTCATTCTGCAATCTGGAAAGCTTTGTGAACATTGTTTATTTTTTCTTCTGTTACAGTTTAATTCTTTCTTTAACCCAGTGCATTCAGAGGCAGATTTCTTCCTTTCTTCCCTTCAGCATGGTGTCTCTTGCACAGGCACTATGCTGACCAGCGTCTCTCTTTGGTCCTAGTGCAATTTACAGATCACCAAAACCAACACTACTACTAACACAGTTCAACAGTGAAAAAAAATTCAGTTGTTTTGGTGGTTAAAATAAAGCTTTAAGTGAGGAAAGAAGTTCCTGAGAATAATTTCTGTGAAACATGAATTGTGAAATTCCCCAGCATATCACAGTAGTACTTCCATGTCTTAGGAAACTGCTATGCCTTGCCTTTTGAGTCTGCCCTACCTACTTCATGAGAAGTAGACACAGCACAGTCCTTCTAATATTAATACAGTAACAAGTGTTACTGTACTAAAGAACTTCAGGGCAAACAAACCTTAAAAAGAAATTTACTCAGGACTACAGCCAAGCTCCTGCTCCTGTCTGAGGCCAAATGTCAGCAACAACATACATAAGTCAGACATAAATCCAACCGTTGTTAGAAATCAGAAGTTCATGTGCCAAAGGGACTGTGGAATGCAAACTTTAGCAGGCTACGCAAGAACAGCAGCAAAGATGTGTCAGCAAGAGAAGAGTATAGCCTTGGGATACTTATTTTCATTTAGTAATGGCTGTGCAGCTTACAAACCAAAAGAATTTGACACCTACTGGAAGACTTATTAGTCATAACAGATGTAATAATATATTAAAGTAAATCCAAAAACCTCCCTTTTTTTACACTAGTTTAAGAGGCACCATGCTGTAACTCTGTAAAACCTTCTTAAAAAATAACTGCATAGTGTTCTAACATATCAGTCAGACTGTTTTCAGACAACATAGTAGTAGTAATGAGTCATTCAAGCATTTTACCTTCATTTGTGTTTTCTTTCCTCCTTGTCCCCAGCTTGTTGAGTTGTGGGAGGAACTGCTTCCCTGAGAGCCTGCTGTGTTCCAGACTCCTCCCTCCTCCTCCTCTTCCCAGCTGGAATGACGTGTTCCTGTCACTGGCCCATCACTCTCTCCCCAGCCATCTTGCATAGATTTAGAACCTTTAGAAAAACAAAAAAAAAAGCTCAAAAGCAGTCTACAATACCATGCAGCTGGTGATGTGACACTGCAACAGTGGCTGAGATCATTAGAATCGCAAAAGAATTTAAAAAAAAATTGAAAAATGTGTCTTCACTCTAACAGCTGTAAAAACTTGTGCACGAATTCCAAAACCCGAGAGATTTGGTGGCACGTTCACATGTCATGCTGTCCAACTACTTTAAAGAAACGTCAAACCTTTAAAGATGTAACAGCAATAGGGTCCTCTTATACAGATCCAGCTGATTTAAAAGGCAACCTACTATTTTTGAGTGCAAATGAAAGCCTTCAAAGCACACACAAAAACCAGGGGTGCTGAAGATTCTGGTTCAGGTGGTTTATTAATTAATTCCTCTTTCACTTCAAAACCTTAATACTCCCCTCGCCCTACACTCTTCCATAAAATTACAAAAACAACTTTTAGGAATAACAACTAAGTAGAATTTGAAGGCAAACACCTCACATGTCTGAATATAAAAAAAGTCAGGAATTGCAATTAGTCTACCATGGGGATCTCTATCCTAACCATAATGAAAACAAGTACAGCAGCATTTTATGGTGGTTTAAGAGATACCTTAAAATGCATCATAAATAAACACTCAGATACTTCAGAGGAAACGGCTTTTTTAAGTCTGTTCAACTGGGTACTAAAACTGAGGGCTGCTTATCAAACATACTGGCCCAAGTGCAGAAAATCTACCTCTTGCCCCTTTAATCCTGCTACTTACACAGAAAAGGCTACAATAAAGTATTATGTCTGCAGAGTCAAGAACACAATTTGGAAATGTCAGACTGGGTATTCCCTGCAGCTTTAATTTATTTCTGGTGACTGTGCTTAAATAGCTACAATGCTAGTACATGACCAGAGATTATTTTTCTGCACTGACAGCTCTCTAGGACTCTTGAACATGCAACTTCCGCCAGAACATTCTTATGCAATGCTTGCAGAACTACGTACATGTACTTTTTGAACAGGCAGATACTGACCTACGCTTCCTTCTTTGGCTCCAAACCGATTTTTTACTTTTTCTGGTCACAGCTGCTCTGTATCCAGTCCCTAGATTTTTCTCTAGAGCTGGGGACAGCTCACATACAGAACAGCATGTGTAGGTTGTAGTTCTTTGGTTATGGCACACATACAGACCAGTCATAGTAAGCAAGTGACCATGTATAGTCTTAAAGGACTGTATTAACCAATCAACAGAATTTTCAATGGATCAGTTTCAGAAGTTCTTATTTTGGTCATATTTAGGTATCTTTTTATAGATAAAAGAAGGCAGCCATCTAAAATCAGCTTAGCATCCTCGAAATGCCAAATCTGTGGGGCAGGCATGGGAAGCCTGTCATCCACAAAAGCCTGCTGTAGCAGTAACATTAAGGAAGCAAAGCTTTTTTTGTTTCAGAAATGGCCAAATTATTTAATTGGTATGGGAGGAAGGGAGAAGGATCCAACAGCAAACTATCTACACAGCACTTCATTTCAAACAATTACATGTTGCAAAAGCAACTTCTGGGCTGGAAACGGTTTTACAGTGGGTATCATCAAGTCAAGTTCAGTAACACTGGTGCATCATCAGTAGTTCCTGCAAGAAACTTCACATCCAAATGTTACTGACTTTAGCAATAACATTACTTTTGTTTGTTGTTTTTTCCTTAAAAGGAGTGAAATAAAAATTATACAAAAAACTTACATCATCAAGAATAATATGCACAAAAACTCTTATTATAGCAAAATTTTAACTTGGAAGCAAATTTTCAAAATATTTCAACATCTCATTCACAGAAGACACTGTGGCAGGCATTTAGGTTCTACTACAAAGCGCAGTTCCTAAGAGTTAGAATTTTTCTCACTTATACAATTAAAAAAATCCATTCAAAGCGAAGTTGCATTATCACAGCATGGATAATCATGTCATGGCCTCCCCAGTGAAATTCGTCAGTACTGTGCATGCCTTTCCCTGATATGATCAGAAAAGGTGACTAATCATGTAACAAGTAGGCAGCCAGAGAAAAAGAAAAAATACACATTTCCTTACTGTGTTTCAGCATTTCCAGGATCAGAGCTGCTCATTTAATTGCTTAGTTAGGAAAATTTTACTACCTTAAAAGACAAAGTTTCAGTCATTTACAAACACTTAATACTCATCCATCAAAATCCTATAAAAACATTCAACGCTGCTTTTAGGCCTCAGATGACAATTCCTCCAAAGGTGACCTATGTCAAAAGGCCAAACAAAAATCTCCAAGGCAATTGCAAAGAAACTGGTGTCTGGCCCATACTCACTGGATTTCATGGCATTCGGGGCAGTGGAAGGTGCATTCCCCCAGCCTGTAGTCGATGCTCCTGGATCATCTACTTCACCCCACCCAGGACTGGTTTCATTTGGCTCACCCCAGGCGGACGTACCATTATCTGGAGCAGGTGGAGTGCTTTTGCTCCAGACTGCACAAGGAGAAAGAGGTTTCATTACAGACCATCCAGACAATGAGCTGTTTACTGCAGTGCAGCACCATGTCGTTAATTTACTGCTTCAATCTTCTTGTTGAGAACTTTAGGTTCTCAGTAGTGTGGGCACAACAGAATTGACAATCATTCACAACTAATTTAGAGTGGGCACTGACCTCCAGGGATGAAAAGGAAGAGAATGCTATGATGAGTAATACTCTTCTCCCAGATTAAACATGAACCCCACATGTAATACTATCCCCTCCTATCTGTGAGCTTTTTTTACAAGCATCTAATTTAGGGTTTTATACACTGACTAAAGGACATATTTGCAGTATATATTAAATCAAGACAGAATTCTTTAAAGGGTCTCTGAGTCAGAGGAAAAGATTACATAACAATAATTTCTTAATACATTTCCAGGCTATATAACTTTTTCTTGTCCTTATTCCAAAGAAGAAACTATTTCTCCAAGTATTCTTTATCATACAGCAAAGCCGAACTTGACTAAAAAAACCTGTCACAGACATACTAAATTTCAAGTGTTATCTGAGCGTTTCAGAGCAAAATTTTTTTGACTAAAAATAAGTAAAGATTTTCTCTCAATTTCTCTAATATTTAAATATAAAAAATGCTATTTAGTCCAGAGAAAGGGGAGCTCAGGAGAGACCTTACTGCTCTCTACAAGTCTGTGAAAGCAGACTGTAGCCACGCTGGAGGCAGTCTCTTTTCCCAAGCAACAAGAAATAGGACAAGAGGAAATGGCCTCAAGTTGCACCAGGGCAGGTTTCAAATGGATATTAGGAAAAACTTTTCACCAAAAGGATTGTCCAGCACTGGAACAGGCTGCCCAGGGAAGTTGTTGAGTCACCATCCCTGAAGATATTCATAAGACCTGCAGATTTTGCACTGATGAACACTGTTTAGTCATGGACTGAGCAGTGCTGGGCTTATTAAGTTTATGGCTGGACTCAGTCTTAAAGCTTTTTGATTCTGTAATTTAACCTGTTCTTCAGAGCTCAAATTGAATATGCATATTTGCCAGCTAACAAACATTTCTTTTCCTGGCAAGGTGACCAGTATTCAGATTGCAGTTACTGAAGCATAACAAGCAGAGGACTGATGAATTCAAATTTTAAAGACACTTTAAATACAGAACCAAATATTCAAATCAGAATTTGGTTTTCTTTATAGAATAAAACTATCAAGAATTGGTGGCTACAAGCATCTCTCTTACGCATTAAGGTTACAAGCAAATATAGGAGCTTGCTGAAGAAAGGAACAAGATTAGTACCTGATGCTTGTGATTTGCTAGTCATTGGAGTAGGCAGGCTCTGCTCCCGTGGGGCCTGTCCTCCTTGTGAGTTCTTGTCCCACAGATTCACATTCTTGTAGTTATAACTGCTGGGATCTCCCCATGCTGAAGTGCCATCATCAATATCCATTTTTCGACTGATTGACTGTGGAGAAGGTTCTTCCCAGCCACTAGGCTCCTCCTCTTTGGGGGCAGCTGGCTGTGGTCCATTGTTCCAGTTTGGGTTTGGAGGCCGCCCGTTACTGGGAGTTTGGGGCGGTGGACCCCAGGAACCAGAAGACTCCTGCTGTTGCTGCTGGTGCTGTTGCTGCTGCTTGTTCCAGGAGTTGGGCTGTCGACCCGTCTCGTTCCATGCTGAAGTTCTTTTACAATCATCCCATCCACCCTTGGAAGCAGAGCTTGTATTTGCACCATTACCCCAAGTTCCAATCTCATTTTGCCCACCTTCACCCCAACCAGACACTGGCTTGTTTCCTGAACTTTCCCAGTTACTGTTTTTTGTTTGGTCAACTTCCTCTCCCCAACCGTTCTTTCCAGAAGACCATCCTTGATTACTTTGCCGTCCACCCCACCCCTGATCCTTACTAGAGCTGTCATTCCAAGAGGAAGATGATTTTTCTTCTTGCCTTCCTCCTCCCCAATTAGAAGAATTGGAGTTCTTATAGTCATTCCATCCTCCAGTATTTTTGGGGTCCTTCCACTCCGTTGGGGTTGAGAGCTCACCCCATCCAGACTTGTTTTGATTGCTTTGGCTGGGTACATCGCCCCAGCCCCCTGAGTTCTTTGTCTGTGTGGTAGAGCTCTCCCACCCCTCAGTTCCTTTATCAGACTTCCCCTCGGGCCGTGGCATCTCTTCAATATCCCACACGGTATCTTGCTTAATTTGAGTCTGGCCCCAGCCAGTGTTTGAAAGCACTCGGGGGTCCAAGTCAGTCCTGCTCAGCAACGTCTGCAGGACTGCCTGGCAATCAGGATGCGTGGGCCTGTATGATCGGCGTCCAGAATTGTGACTGTCACTACTTCCTGCTTTGTGGTTGCTTCCAGTGCTTTGACCTCCAACCTCACTTCCTGCAGAGCTGGAAGATCTTCCCCAACAGGGAGCCTGGGAATTGCCTTGGTTTTCAGGAAGAGGGTGGCCTTTTTGATTGTCCCATGCTCCAGTGCTAGAATTTGGTTGGTTTGGACCACTCCACTCTCCAATCTTCAGTTCATCAGACCCAGACAGCTGTTTCCATTCTCCCTGAGAGACCCCAGATGTTAATTTGTTCCCTTCACCCCATTTGCTTTCATTTGCATGCTGAGGGCCAAAGTTCCAAGACCCACCACCCGTAGACCGGTTATTGTTATCCCAAGAATCACTTCTTGACCCATTAGGTTTTTGAACAGAAGCTCCTTTCCAGGAGTCCTCTCTATCCTTTCCATTGTTCCCATGGTTTCCAGAATTGCTCTGCCCAGAGACTGTTTCAGTTCCAGAAGACCCCCTAGCTGTACCCCAAGATCCAACACTCCCAGTCTTTCTTTCTCCAGTGATTTGAGAAGGGGTGTCAGTGCTCCTGGAAGGGTTCCCCAAGCCCATTTCAAAGGGCATTCCCTTATTCTCCATAGGGTTTGGTGAACTTAAGTTCAAGGAGTTAGTGTTTCCATTTTTTGGTCCATCAGTGTTATGAATTTGAGCCTGTTCTCTGCCAGAGACAAAGTTAACACCCGCATTTTCCATCTTTGACTGCTGTTCCCTAGAGGTCTGACCTACTGTGCTAATCTGTGCATTGGAGCTTCCACTATCAGATTCCAGAGTTCCTTTCCTAGAATTGCCCTCTTGAACCAGTGCTGGCCAAGCAGATGGGTTGCTATTTGGGTTAAAGTTGCTGAAACCAGAACCGGGACTGATTCTGTCTTGTCCACTCAAGTTCCTCCAATTACCTAGTCCATTGTTACTCTCGGCAGCAGAGTTGGAAGATTGAACAGATTTAGCCTTGGGATCAGATTTCCAGGCCCCAAGATTACATTCGTTTCCAGCGCTTCCAGACTGGCACTGGCTTCCTTTTCCTTTGTTACTAGTGGTGCTTCCTGGCAGAGCGTTCTTCTCCAAGCCAGGGTTTGAGGCACTGTTGTTATCGGTGGAGTTTTCGGAAGAAGACTCAGCATCTTTGCTGGCAATACAAGGCCACTCTTCCATGTCAGACCCGTCTACAATCACCTTGTCCCAGATGTGAGTTGGGTTGGCGTTGGTGCCGCTGTTGGAGGAGGCTCCAGGACCCCAAGTGGAATTTGCATAATTTGAAGCAGCAGCACCTCCAATTGCTGAATCTAAAAGAAAATAAACCAACAAAACACCCAAAATGGTGTAATTAATAATCTGGATTTTTTACAAGCACAGAACATCAGATTTTTGACATCAGTTATCCCACTTATTTTGCAGAGCATAAACTCCATAGTAACAGCTGCAGCTGTATTCATAAGTGAATATATACTGTTACTACCAGTACTGGCTCATATGACAGCTTCCATGAAAATAAGGCAAACAGCTTAAAAAACTGGGTAACTCCCCTCCCAGACTCAATTTCTATGTTATATATTCCAAAGTAAAGATCACAATTTCTGGTTGCTAATACTTTCAATAGAAGATAAGATCAGCTTTCAGTGCCTGTCTGAGGCTTCCAGTTCATTAGCTTAAACAATGAACATCCAATGAATACCTTCCGGATCCCCCTTCACTGAGGGCCACCAATGAGGATCCAGACTTTACAGCAAAGGTTAAAACTCCCTTGTAAGCTTTGAATATTGATGAACAGTAGTTTGTCTTCAACCACTAAGTCCCACCCACCAAGATCCAAAAGATCAAGCAGTTCCCAAGTACATTCTGTTCCTTCTGTTGCTTTAACCTCAAATGCAAACTGAACAATAGCAAGGAAGTATGACTCCGATATTTTTATCCGTCTATCTTTTTAGCACAGAGTAACCCTTTTTTTTCCCTTCCAATTAAAAAACTTTCTGATTACACAGATCACAGGAAGAACTTAAAGAGGACAGACAAAGACAAGCTCAAAAGACTGCAAGGTTCCAAGGTTTTGAACTTAGAAATGGTTCAGACAGTGAATGATGCATAGGCAGCTCTGAACTTAGCAAGATCTTCAAATCAGTGGCTTTACCAGAACATTTAATTTTTGTGAAGACATTCTAAAAGTATTAAGACTGGGGTGCTTGCTCACATATATCATGCTAAGACACAATTTAATGGATTGTTTTATGAAACTAGCCTTCCCTTCCTATTTTTGACAGTGGCAATAATTGTAACTATTGAAAGACTATTCACCAATAAAACGTAAACCTTTTTGTCCAAAACTATCGTGTATGTCCTGAATTATCATTGGTATTGGAAGAATTACATGGAACACCCATCATTGCAGTCTCCTGCATTGGTATGAGACAATAGTATACTTGGTGTCATCTTTCAGGGCACTAGTTTTGCCAGAAGGATTTCAATCCTGTTAGAAGAATGTCAATGTGAAGAAGGATTATGTGTTGACTTTTAACATTAAATCTTCGCCAACACCATCTATGACCATCTGGTGAATATAAGAATGTAAGTAGGTAAGCTGCAGGATCTTCCCCACTGGAAACCTGCTTTCTTCTTTCATTTGGCATGATATAACAGTATCAGTGCATACATGCTCGACCAAATTGGGCCAAAACTGAAGTTCAGTTTGTCAACAGCCAGATGTGAGGTGGGATCAGCAATGTACGAGGCTGACACTTCCACAAGCGCTTGGACGAAGCGCCTAAGACAGCCCCAGTGTCTCTCTTGTTCACCTGCTCATTCCCACTCCTCTGGCACATCTACACTCTCACATGCTAGCATCTATGTTCTCACTGATATTCAGCTGGGTGAATGGGTAAAGACTGAAATCAACTTTAAAAACAAACTTGATTTAATTTTAATACAAGTCAGATCCCCAGCCCAGTTAACTTGTTACAGTGCAGAAAAATGGATGGGGTGAGGCAGGTCTCAAGGACCCATATCTCTTCTGGCACTCCTGACTTACATCAGGATAATACAACTAACCACTGGCTAATACAGCCATGTAACCTAGTAGTTGTTAATGCACCATTAAATGAAATGTAAAAATATGAGAATGTTTAATACCAAATTACAACCTCAGAAAAACAAATATTAAGTGTCAAATAAATACATACAACTTAAGGAGCCTCTCAAAATAATTAAAAATGGTCCTCATATAGTACACCCAACAGCAAAAAATGGTGCTCATGAGAAGTTTTGAAAACTTTTAGAATGCTTCACTAACACAAATTTTTCTTAGTCTACTACAATAACTGTGAAGGCATACCAGTACCAGGATTTTATATAGGAACTATAGACTTCAATGCATGTTTTGTTTCAGGTGTTTTATCAAAATAAGTTATCTTCAAGACATCTGTTTTTAAACTGATAAGTAAAAATTCTGCCATTGTAGTTTGACATTCACCTTTCTCCCTTATTAAACAGCAATTATCAAAGACAAGATAAATACCCTGTCAAACAGGGATTCGCTACAAATGAATTCAAGTAGTGAAACCACAAAACAAATGGAATTATTATTTTTCCTAGAATCCTATTTATTAAGGACAGCCATCCCACCTAGCTCACTTCATTCTGTACAAATCACCTGTTTTTAATTCCAAACCACAGACAACTAAAAAAAAAAGTTTAATTTCCACAATGGTAAAAAAATCATGATCCCATTGATCTGGCATGATTTTCAAAGAAAACCAGACATACTGGTATTGTTATTTTCTTCTTCTTGACTTGCAAGTATTTAATATTTCTTTTTAAAAAAGACTTATTGTTAGAATTGAAGCTGTCCTTGACTTCACAGGCCACCTAAGTCTTTCTTTAAAAGGCAGATATTTTGAGTGGAATTTTGTTTGTTCTGCTATTATAATTAAAGAAGAAATATTATAGCTACTGCAATTCAACAAGGGTCTAAAAAATTCAGGAGCAGCTTTAACTTCCCCATGCTCACCAAACAACCCTAAAATCAATTTATCTTCTGGAATACAAAATGAATGGAAAAGTAAAAACAGAACAGTCACCACTTGTACAAAAAGGCTTATCAAAGTATAAAAAATAAGATTATGACCAAAAAACAGAAGTGAGGAGCAATAAGTCGTCTTTGTGTTTCATCCAGACAAGATGTGACAGACACCTGCCCTTTGCAGACCTGGCAACTACATGCCTGTTTTACGAGATGATGCAAAAATGTAACAAGACCGGAAATTCATGTTAAAGAAACCTGAAGAGCTATTAGGAACTACTCAGTGACAACCATAAAAAGCTGTTTATTTATGCCTCACATTTACCTTGCTGCAGAACATTTCAGCAACCAATTAAAACCACTCAAAACATACTTGAAAAAATTAAACATCTTGTTCCATCTAGTAGTAGAACCTATATCCACTGCTGCCAACAGAAGCCTGTAGAGAGAAACAGCAGAAGCTCCCCAAAAGCAGCCTGAGTTTTGTTATATAATGACAGGCTTATGTACAATTTCAGCCATCCCTTTTCTGCCATGCACCAACACCTTCCTTTACTACCATTTATTATCATCACTTGCCTGTTGCAGTCCCACTGTCGCTCTGCAGCAGTGCTCCTGTCACTGGTTGTGCGTTGTTTGGGTTTGCTCCTGGTGCTGCTGGGGAGGGAGGCCCTGCTCCACCCCCAAGGAGCATGCAGGATGGCGGAGGGGGCTGCCCACGTTTCAGTAACACTTTGTGGTCCTGCTGGCAACGGAATCGCGGCGGCACCTCCCGAGGCATGTAGCGGGCGGCGCTTGGCGGTTGTCCGTTCGGCACTGCCACCCTCTTGGCATTGTTGCCACCATTGACTGGTGGCGATGGAGAGTTGCCAATTGGGCTGGCAGCCACTGGTTGGCTTAAACTTGGTTTCGTCACTTCGGGCACTGAAAAACAGGAAGGATGAAAATCAGAAGTTTTTCCACTTAAACCTGTGCTAGCTACAAGAACTCACTGTGACTCTTTGCTTTCATTATTTAATCTCTGAAATACTGCGCAGCTTCCACCTTCTCAACAACCAAAAACAATTTAAAGAAGCAGCAGCAGCAGCAGACCTTTTGCTCCCATGTGCAACTCTGTAGTCTAGGATGAAACACTATGTTCATCAGTTTTGCTCTAAGCCCAAAACTTCTGGCAAATGTAAAGCTGGCAAAGCATATACCCTAGACAGTGACTAATTCTAAAATATGAGCAGTCAAATGTAACTGGTTCCACCATCCTGATCTTCAACTGGCTTTTGTATTGTTATGCATCATCATCTTTATGGGAAATCTGAAATCAGAACCCAAGTTTTCACCTGTTTACTAGGCTACACACCACTGCCTAAACAAACAGAAAGATGGGAAATAATCTGCCTCCTTCTGGATTCAGAGGTAACAAATCTGAGTGGCTGCTGTTTGTGCTGCTCTTCAGCAAGGCAATAATAGCTGACTCTCACCCAAAAGACAGTTCTACACAGAGCAACTGTATTTGGCTCACTTAACGTTGCCATGCTGGTCACCAGGTGACCCTATAAGCAAAGGCAAGCTGCTCCTGAGGACTATTAGGTACTGGAGAAGAAAACCACAAATCCTTGAGGAGCTAACACCATCACAAAATTTGCTCAAGAGACTTTAGACAAACTAAGCACAATTAGTAAAACTTTTACTCTTACAAATGTGAGATCAACACAAGTAAGTCTCTCTCTCTGGCAAGATGAACGCACTATTCACCACATTTTATTTTTTAAGGGTTTTCCAATTTCTCTAGATAGGTTTCATTGCCCAAACCCCAAAAAGTTCTTGTTAGCCATAAAATCAAGTTACTATTTTAGTGCTTTTCTTTCACTAATGGCAATTTCCCCACAAAATTTATCAAAAACTGATTACACAAAGCAAGATCAAATATATTTTTACAACAGCTAAATTATTTAATTCAAATTTCAAGATCCTCACTCATCAGTGAGTCATCAGTCATCCATCACTCACAGAAGTCCAGTCTTCTCTACTGGACTTCTGTGTGCCTGAATTTCAGTTTCCAAACCCCAGAAATTTCCATTCATTTTGGTACCTCTCTATAAGGAGTACTTTTGCTGTCTTTCATTCCCTTTATAAAGGTGGTTTCAGTCTTGGTTATTTGTCTAAAACCATTGTAAAACAGAGAACTGAGTATTTCAGCTAACCTATCTCGTCCACAATCTTCATTTTTTCTTCAAGTATTTTGATGCTGACAACACATCTGCAGAATAGTTGTAGCTTCTCCATTTCAATCACCTCAACTTATTTCTTCTCAATACTCATATTCAGTGTTTCATCTTTGCTCATATGTCCCCTTCCTTTTCTAACAGTTTTGGTAAAGATCTGAATCTTGGCTCAAGTCAATAAAAGTACCCTTATGATCAAAGATTCTTACCTTTGGTTTTTTGATCTGTGACCTGCAAATTAAGAGCAAGAATGTAAATAGAGTTTTAAGCAGTGCAAAACAAACACTGAACATGTGCTAAATCACAACCTCAACATATCAGCAAAAGAACAGAATTTGTTGTTGAATGAAAACAACCAACTGATTAACTACAGAAGTCTAAATAGTATTCCTAATTATATATACACATATATATTGAAGGTTTATCAAAAGTGCTACAACTGCTATAACAACTCTGCCTGAAGCAAAAGTCCCTGGCAGAAACAATTGTACTCCACTTATGATTTTAAGTACTCAATCCTCCTCCTCATCCCAAACATGGCTTCCAAAACACAAATAAACACATGCTATAGCATTACAGTTCTCCCAGATTTTGGAGATAAAGTATTTCAGTTCAAGTGTAACAAAACCTTCCCTTCTGTTGAGAGTATCCTTACAGTAGACTGTTGGGGCCTGAAGTAACCACAGCAGTCTGTCTCTCTGCCATCTTCCCATTTCACCTTTCCTAGAACACCTTTTCCAAGGAGAAGTAACTCTAAACCTTACTGGATTCATTTCCACACTTACAAAGAGTACCAGCAACACCTATAAAGTAAATGTACTGAAAGAAACAAGAAGTCAATGACTGAAATGAGCAGTCATGCTGGCCAACAAACTCAACATGGGTTTGTATTTGTATCTCTACCCTACATTATTTGAGCATAGCAGATTTCAAGCTACAGCAGTGACAAACACATCACTGGTATATTCTCTGGAATTGTGTGTATTGTAGCATTTTTTGAACCTGTCCATCATGAGTTCCACTACACAATAATGAAAAAACCCTAAAGATCATCATGTGTCAGGTTCTATGACACCTACTCTTAAAAGAAATTGCTGAACTAGTCCATATTTCTGGAAAGCACACAGCAACAGTATAGAATAATGAAAGCACAAGTAAAAAGCTGTTTATTGTTGAAACTAACCAAGCCAGAACTCCTTTGTACGGTAAAGAATAAAAAGACAACCTGCACTAAATTACTATGGTATCGTTTACTTTGGAAAGATGAAAACTGCAATAATGAAAATGGAACATTCACTAAAATACAAAATCTTAAGCATTGTAACCTCATAGACAAAAATGTATCTGTACCATGTCTGTAGCCACACACCAATTTTCCACTTCACTTATGAAAAATCCTGTACGCATCAAATTACATCATCTTCTGTGACAATTAAAGATTCTGTTACACACTTAATTGACCCTGATGCTTGGCTACTAAAGGAAAGGGGGGAAAATATTAATTAACACAATCTGATAATGCTGATAAGTTTACTATAGTCAACAGTAGACACATTTAGTAAATTAGTAACTTGTCTACTTGGATAAAAAACATTTTATTGATCCTTGAAAAATTCTACACAATAAACACAAATTACTTTAGACACAAAAACCAAATAAAACACCTTCTGCCTATAATGTCTCTCTCTCTCCTAGTCAAAATGATCTGGTTTTATGATTGCTTCCATCTAAAATTCAAAAGCTGAAAAAAATATGACAATGTATCATATTTACAGCTGTCATCTCTCTGCAGGCAACCTATGAGCATCAGCAGGGTGGGAGCAGCCACAGTGAATAGGAAGCTGGAATAAATCTCAGCCTACAGAGGAGCTACCAAACACCTCCCTGGACACCAACCACAGGTATATTTAAGCTGTGAACTTGCTTGTATAACTTCCCTTAAAGTGATTTTTTTTTACATTTTATTTTTTAAGTTTCAGATGATCCAGACAGAAAAATCGTTTCATGTTAAACAAACTTAGTTTGAAAATGGTACCCTGAAAACATTGCTGCTTATTTGGGGAACACCTCCACAGCCAGTAAGAATGAACACACACATTTATGTTTTGTCCATTTGGCTGCCTGCTTTGCTATTCTAACCTATCTCCAGTTATTACTGTCAAGTTTGGCTTCTAGGAGATTAAATTACTTAGTCTTTACCCTTCCTGAGAGTGTGGCAGAATATGTACTGAACAACTTACTAGGTGAGAGACCACACAGGAAAGCTGGCAAATCTCTTTTGTATTCAAAGCACCAATTCCTCAGTAAACACAGCACTGTTATCAAGATGATCAGTACAGCCTTTTCAAGTTTCCCTTTTATCACTGAATATCAGCACGTCATCTTCAAGTCTTTACTCTTTATTCATAAGGGTCTGCTCTTTCTGGTTTCTACATACCTTTTTTGTACTTGAACATTAAACAGCACCAACACCGAGGCAAAAAGCCACTGAAGAGACCTTACCTGTAGCAACTGCTCTTTGCACTGTTATTTGGGGATGTATCAACTGGATGAAGACAACTGACACACATTTATCCACACCCAGTTTAAACTGATAGACTCAAATTGGTGAAAAAGCCAGATTAAAAAAGACCCTGGATAAGCCAAGATTTAACTGAGGTTGGTGCTGTCTGCTCTCAGCAGAAACCCACAGAATGTAAGAGTGAACACTGGTCTTTCATCACCTGATCTGTTACTGAAGCAACTGAAAAACAGAGTACTGAAAGAAAGTAAAGCCTTTTGCTCTCAGTTTCACATAATCATTGACGTTGGAAGGAACAGCCTCTGGAAATCTAATCCACAGTTCCCACCTGTCCTCTACCTGGCCCCAAGAGGCTTCTCAATTAGAAACAAAATCGTCAAAACTGGATTGCACAGGACCACATGAAACTCCGTTTTGAGCATCTAAAGACAGAGGCACCACAACCCCTCTGGGAAACCTGTTTGAATGGTTGCCCAGCCACATACACACACAAAAAATGAGTCTTTTTATCATTAGGCAGACTTTCAATATGTACCTAATGCCTTATGCTTTGCCACTGGGCACGGTGGAGAAGAGTCTGCATCCATCTTTTTACTCCCTTCCACAAAGTATTAACATACATTGATGAGATCCCCCAAGCCTCCTCTACTCCAGGAAGAACATTCATAACACTCCTAGCCTCTCCTCATTTGTCAGATCCTCCAAGTCCCTTAATCATCCCAAAGTCCCTTAATCATTTTGCTGGACTTGCTCCAGGGTGGTTGCACCTATCCCATACTGGGAAGCCCAGAAAAAGATTTTACTTGTAAAAAGCATGGATAAAACCATAAGAGACTCAAGCTCCTGTGTCAAGTTAATTCCTGCCAGATGTTTTTTGCAAAATACGGACCTTCTAGTACACCAAGTTTCAAACTCGTTTTCTTAGCAGAACCAATTTTTGGTGACTTACAAATTCTCCACAACTCAGACTTGAACTGGCAGACTTCAGCAAAAGTGCTATTAGCTATAGAAAATGTAAAATGCAAGTAATACTTAGCAAAAAACATAAACAGAATCTTCAGTAGTAAATATTTCATATAAACTTCCTTAGTGATTTTTTAAAAAAATTATCTTCCTGCTCTAATAAATATTTACTCAGTTTTACTGCAAGAACTGCAAAAGCCCATCGGTATTTCAATCCACAAACACCTCAAACAAGTAGCAGTTGTGTAGAGAGTGATCCAAAGAAGCCATACTAAGTAAGTTAAACACTTAGTATCAAAAAAATTCTTTCATTTTACATAGCACTCTAAGGAGAAGAAATATCCAAGTTAAACACTTCAGTTCCAGGAAAATGATGCAAAAAAGATTTTTTTAAAGAAGCATCACTCTAAGAGTGGTGTCTTTAAAGTGTTTAAAGAGCATCACTCTTCACCAA
The DNA here is from genome assembly GCA_024865655.1 of Emberiza elegans. Classification (NCBI taxonomy): domain Eukaryota; kingdom Metazoa; phylum Chordata; class Aves; order Passeriformes; family Fringillidae; genus Emberiza; species Emberiza elegans. The sequence goes on along the minus strand of JALJVW010000910.1, from coordinate 4,870,320 downwards.
TCCATTTTTAAGTTCAAATACAAAAAAATTAACATCTTATTACCACCAATACTATTTATGTTTCAGCTGGATAAAATAATTCAAATATCAAAACCCACCTTCTGAGCAGAGTCCTTCTTTTTCTTATCCTCTTTCTTCCTTTTCTTGTCTTCCATTAACTGTTCTTCCCTTTCTTGCTCCTTCTCTCTGCCAAAACATTCGAGAAACAATGGTCTGAGTACAATCAAGTTGTGTAAGAGCCACACATACCATAAACCTCTCCCCTGCAAGAGAGACAGTCAAGTCATCAGATTCCTCTTATCATACTTCATTTCTATCTGAGGATTTCCATCCAATTGTGATAAGAAAAGCACCTTCTAGCTCAGTATGGCCACAATCATGCCACATGCTGCATAAAGGAAAATTCCTTTTTTCAGATCAGGTCTGTTATGGCAGTTTTCCACATAAATTAATCACACAGCTGATAACAGAAAATATCTTCAAGACATTTTGGCCAAAGTACTCTTATAATTGGGTCATGCTATTATTTAACGAAGAGTCTCATGAATCTTTTCATATGGTAAAAAAATAAAAAGGGAAGTTGTAATTTAATGTAAGATAGTTTGGTCTGATACAACATTTATCTTCACAAGGGGAAGAGATTATTCTATTGCCTGTAGCTATGTCACTTCTAAGAGACTAGAAGTGTCACATCAAATCAAACCTATCATTTATTATACAAATCTCTAATTTAATTTCTAGGCTATTGTATCCACCCACAGAATTTTTGTGATGAAACTTGTAATATAAATTACTTTCCAGGGAATCTATTTTTTCCCACAAGAACATTCTTTCAAAAAAAGGAAAAAAAAAATATATGCAGCTGCTATTGTTGTCAAGCCATCATCTTGTTGCTATGTTCTGTATTAAACATGAAAGTACCATGGAATAGTTAATTTACTGCATACATACTATTGGTGGAGCTGTTTCTATGGTGAATCACATTTTTGTTAACCAGTTCTCTTCACCTCCTTATAAAGAAATTTAAGGCCAAATTTCTAGCTTACTAGGAGTAATTTCTTTTTATAGGGAAAGATTAAGACAAAGATCATTAATGTAAAAAGATGATTCGACACATGAGGTGTAGGATCAGAGACTCTACAAATGGGAACCAACTAACAACTATAATCCAAAATCTTTAAGAAGAAAATTTTATAAAAATTGGAACAGTATTAAAAACAAAACAAGAGTTTATAATAGTACTGAACAATTTATTGTATTTACATGTAAATCAAAGGACTTTTTGGACCACAGTTTAAAAAATGAATTGAGTTGGCTTTGCTGTCATGTCGTACAGACTTTTCCTTGAATTGCATCTATACAGTAAAGGTAAAAGAAATGTTCTTCTTTTCATTTTCACTAATTACTCCAAAGCCAGAGTGCAAAGTGACATTTACACAACTGATTCCTACAAAAGTATTTTGAGATGCTATGTATTAACAGGTTCCTGATTGAGGACTTCCAAGAACCCTCTAAATGACCAAGGTCCTATAGGGAGTAATGAAATTACTTTGTGGTTGCCTGAAGCTCGGTTCCTCTTCTTCATGGATGGATAAAATTGATAAGGGCAAGATGAGGCCTTAGTAACAACACCCTGAGGTTACCACCAAATATAATTACTACACTTTTTTCAGTGAAGCACTGAGGAGCTTAGTGTACTTTGCACTGTCTGTCATAGCATTGAGACAGGCTTTTTTATTTTCTTTGAGCCATAGATTGTGAGCAAGATGAAAAAGCTCTCCTCTGACACCCTCATCATTCAAAGTTGCTATGACTTCAAATTATGTTTACTACTTTTATCTTGTCAAGCTCTGTATGCCTTTTGGGCTGCAGTGCAAGTTACAACTATACACTGTTTCAAAAAACTTTCTTGCAGCAGGCAAATGTTTAAAAAGAAGTTTAAAAGGAGATGTCTCAAAACAGCTGCTGAAAAATGGCAGGATCAAAATACAAAATGACTTCCATTAACTGACTGGCACACAGGCAGCTTTCTACTTTAAAGCACTTTCCTTACTTTTGTGAGGAGATGAGAAGGGAATAGAAAAGAAAGAAAAGAACCATTTACATTCACAGCTGAAACTATGGCTTACAGTGACACGCAGCCCTAAAAGGATCCCAGGACAAAAGATCCATAGCCTGAAAGTAATCACCTAGTTATGGTCTGCCTTTGTGATAAATTTAGGACATGGAGATTGCTATTGCTGCTGCCTTGTTTTTTGATCTATGTGGACTAAGGCTGCAGAGAAGCCCTTTTGCTTTGCACGACAACCTCCCCTTCTGCTCTTTTAGTAGAGATTTAATATTCCATTAGGTGCATCCTCAACAACCACAATACAGCAGCAACCAACACTTGGTTTACTTCATTTACCAAACCTTTATTTAGGCTTCAATTCATGTAAGCTCTACTAAGGTGGTAGGGACCTATGTGAACACTTGGGCTACACCACACGTACGAGACCACAGAGCTCCTGACGAAGCGCTGAGCGAAACCTCACCAACACGTCAGAGGTACAAAGTTACACTTTCCAAATGACAGAGCAAGAGTAGATGCTACAGACACACTAACAACGTACAACCACGGTGAAAGTTCACTGAACTAGAAGGAGAAGCATCTTATTGTTATTCTGGGTATCACGAGTGCTGTCTTCCCAGTTCTACTCTTCGATGCATTTCACTAACATTTGTTTTATGATCAATGATTTTCCTTTTCAGCTGGATGCAAGATGCTTGTTGAATACAAGTTTAACTTGCAGTGTTAAATGTTCTGAGAACTTCAACGTCAACAAAGCTTTCAATCACCTCCTCGATTTATTCCAGAGATAATGCTGTCCATTAGCATCTCATCTGCCAAAAGGCAGTTCTTCCTAGCCTGTTGAAAACTCCGGGTCCATCATGTGCTTTCCAGTAAACAGCTGCTCCCACTGAGGAGATCAACAGGGGGAGAAAATCCATCAACTCCAAGCAGAGTGAATTTAGAGTAATACAATGGGGTGTGGTTCCGGGTTTTGTTATGAGCACACTGTAATGGGAACACGGACACACCACAACCCTCCTTAACAGGAAGTCTGCTAAATAGCAATCAGCAGCCAGCTTTTTAATCTGGTTTTTTTTTTTTTTCAAGAAAGCATGTGTTGATCTAAAAATATGACCTAACTGCATTTTAAGATCTCCCACAAAATCTTAAAATCAACATAACTGAGAAGTATTTTAAAAGCATATTACAGATTTTAATTCCAAGTATTTAAAGTAAGGCATATTAACAGTTTACAGATTATGAGAAACTGTAAATTGTAATCCAAAACATTATCTTCATTCTAAAAAAATGCAAACCCAAATAAACTCAGTATCTATGATGCATTACACCTTATCTGTGTTCTTAAAACAACCTCTTCTGGCTAAGTCAAAAGAATTTATTTTAGAGAAAAGAGTTTTTTTCCCACTAGTTAACTAGAGACATAACAGAAAACAGTTGTGAAGCCCATGTTATCAAAACATCCATTTCAGGGGGGAAAAAAAAGCAAAACCAGACATTCAAGAAATGTGTTCTCCCTCAAAACAATTTAACTTTTTGGAAATCGTTAATTTCCCGTAAAATTCTAATACTAATTTTTCCAGGAAATTCTATTTTAGAGAGGTCTTCTGACAACATGACGGGCTTAAGGCACAGGTAGAGGACAGAAGTTGCCTTCAAAGGCAGCTCTTGCTGTCACAAACTGAACTGTGAGACAAGATGACGTGCGACATATTGCACACTATCTGCTGCCAACACACTTTGATAGGCAGAGATAAAGCTTCACACAGTATTAGCCTACACAAACCCCATAATCCTCTAAGGTCACCCTCAAACTAAAACTGCACAAAAAAGGTAAAAGTAGAAATGAAAACTCCTAGAATGGCACTTTAGTGCATCCAACTGCCAGTTCCTTTCACAACACCACAGGACAATAGTGTGAGAGTCTGGAAGTTCCTCGCAGGTGAAGATGTGCACTACCAGTACTGTGAGTCCTCCTCCCTCCTCCTGACCTCACACTTTACCTCATTTCAGTACAGTCAACTTGAGTTAGCTACACTATGACACAGGAGTGGCAATAAACTACAGGTGCACCCTGTTCTGTGTTGTGATAAGCACAGGGCAATTTACAAACCTGCTTCCAAATTGTGAGTCAACTTGTGCATCCTCTTTCAGAACACTGGGATTCTGAAACCACACTTGCAGGACCAGAAGCACTTTTATATCTATATAGCTACCATGTAGCTATTTTATATCTATATAGCTACCATAAGCACTTTTATATCTATATAGCTGCCATAAGCAGAGAAGGATTTGCATGCACAGACCATTGTCACTTAGAAGCAAAACCTGACCTATTAACTCTTTCTTACAGATAAGCCTCTAGTGATCCAAAATATCAGACCACAAATATATTTCAAGTCTTTTGGAAACAACCAGAAAGACTCAAATCTCGATTAAACCAGAAATTTATCCAACAATAAGGTATCCAATATTGGTCAAGATTTGAAGCAAAAGGACTTCAAGTGAACTACAAGCACCTAACTTCTCAACATTGCTGAAAGGTTTCTTGGTATTGTGTTACGTTATACAGCCTGGATATCAGCAGAATTAGGCATCACACACTGGTGTCTCAGAAGTGTTGCAACCACCTTCTAACAAGCTCAAGTACAGGTGCAATTTCCATGACAGAAGCTCCCCTTAATCCATACAAGGAAAAAAAAATCTTATAGCAAAGTGAAATGTCTTCAACAGTGCTATTTCATGAACACCTTGCTGCTGCCACTGGCAAGTGGTTTTCATTTTCTTCCACTTTATTTCCCTTCACCAAGCTCTGTCCTTGACCTTCACTTGTTTGGACTTTCTCTGGAACTTAGCTGAGGTGTATGGCAAGCAAATTCAACTCACAGTAATGCATTAAAAAGCATAAGATGATTAGAACTAAGGGTCATAACCAATGAAGAAAAGGCATACTACCACCTTCCAAGTGAGTTCTTGGAGGTCAAACTCTACTTGCTGCAGCAATGAACACTGGCAGTCTACAGCTTGAAAGATGGATGAAAGCCTTTAAATCACATCAGGAAGCTGGATGTCAGAGACTAAAAATGAAGCAAAATTAAATGCACCACAACTGGAGCATAGAAATCCTTACAATTTTACTTCACTTTCATTTAACGTATCCCACTTAACAGGCATGCTTCATTATTTCAGCAGCATGAGAAGAGTGTGGCATGTACAAACATGCAGGTGTGCTCCAGTGCATTTAAAGAGAACATCAAACAGAAGCAAGATGTAACACAGCATGGAATAAATTCCAGGGCTGACAGACCCTACATTCCTAAAAGGTAAAATTACTTCCAGTAGACTAAGCCATGTAAATAAAGAGTTATGATCTTGCTGATCAAAAGAGTCAAAATGGGATTAATATATTTTACTCTAAAAGAAGTTAAAACACTCAACATCACAGCCTTCTTTCTTATTAGGCAATGCTCGCATGCATAGATTAGACAGCCATACAAAATATGCTTACATGGGAGATAGCCATTTTAAAAGTCAGTCTTTAGGCTGAACTGACAAAAATGGAATATGAAATTACTTTAGGCCAAGTGATTTCTGATGTTCATAAGGAAAAACAATTGATACTTCAGAATAGCATTCCTGAAGACCTAGAGTATAAAATCTTCAAAGACGGGGAAAAAAAAATTATTTGTTTGCTTGAAGTGAGACAGAAATTCACAGCATCACTGAAGAACTGCAATACCGATGCAAGGGACAAACTGTGCAGTTCAAAATTGGCCATCTAGTAGAAGGATTATTGTCCCACACTTTCTGAATGAAAGTGAAATCACAACAGCAGCCCTTCAGAGTATGAAATTAAGACTTTCATATTCGCAACATGTGTAAATAGTATATACACCATATATACAGATAAAGCCTGTCCTCTCTCTCTTCCAGGGAAAGCTCTGGATTTTATACAATCACAACACACACTAACCATGTATTAAATAAAAAGACTTTAGAAAGGGTGTTTTTAGACGTGCTCTAAAGCAGCATTTTCAAAAGATTACTCCTTTTCAAGAGTAAGCTGCTTTTTCTTCTCTTTGGCTGAAAGCCAGAACAGCGTCAGAGCAAGAAAGCTGCGCACTTTACCAGCGCGGCTGGCCCAAGCGATACGCCTTTATCGCAGCACAGCATCAGCAGCTGCCCACTGCTGGGGATAACAACCAACCTCACAACATCAGCAAACTGACTTAGCTCAAAGGACATGTTCTAAAGGAATGCTCCTTACCCACCATTATTACACTTGTTAACAGAGTAAAATTAATTCTTTGTCGTGTAGTCTATATACAGAATTTTGTGGTGTATCTATATACACCGTTATCTATCTGTATCTTTATGGTGTATTCTATATATATTTTATACACCTAGGCAGAATGATTTATAGAGAGACAACAACTCAGCATAAAGGGCTCTTTCAAGTAAAGAACTGGATGATATAAGCCCTACAGTACAGCAACAAATGCTCACTGAAATTGAGGGGCTTTTTCTCAGCTCTTCAGCAACTGAAGGGGGCAATTTCAGTTTTAAGAGTCACCTGTTCATAAGAAAACCTTGAAATATGCTAAAAAGATTAAAATGATTTTTAAAAAATTCTGTATTTCTTGCTTGCACTCCTTTAAGCAGAATTACTCTTTCCAGCTGTACAATTTCTATCTATTGATATATTAAAAACTGGCTTCCAGATACAATCTAAAGTTCCTACATGTTAGCCAACTGATAAAAAGGCAAGCTTTAAGAAAATGGAGAGCTATAACCAAAATTCTAAAATGTAAGAATGGAGCAAGTTTTCTCCCCTGCTTCAGACTTCAAACACTTTGGAGCTCTTGCAGATCTGTAATTATTATTTCATAGCATGCACAATCACTCATCAAAGATATAGGTAAAGTGTGTTTAGACAACTGTGAAATGTGGTAAAATTAGCCCAAGAGTGGCAAAACATGAGGTCAGAAATTTGCCTGTAATTAAGATGTCCTGTAATGTATCCTATCAGGACATCCCTTTGGCAAGACATAGTTCCTTTCAGGACTTTAAGATTTTATGTGAACATCAAAAAGCTTTCTTTTCCTCTAAAAACTACTCACACATGTAGAAAGCTGCATTATCTGTAAGTGTTTGCCAATAAAAATACCTGTGTCATTCTGCCAGCCACAAGAAACAGCATGGGCCAGTAAAAGGGTAACAGCTACCAAAACAAAATCAAGAAAGAACCTGTGCCTGCTACAGGGACACAAGTCAGTTATTGCACAGGGAAGAGAGAGCTGGCAATCCTCAAGATCAGTGTCTTCCCTCTATGAGAACCAAAACCGGACACACTGTGTTAAAGATGGACTTCAAAGTGTTAAATCACTTTTCCTGACCCACTGGCTATATCCTTGCTAATACAACACAGCACATGGCTGGTTTCTTAACAGCAAGGACACTCTGCTGATTCACATTGTGCTTTTTCTTTCGCAGGACCTTCAGGTGTCGCTTCTGCAGAGCTACAGCCTAGTCAGTGGATGTCTAGCCTGTGCTATAGCAGGGGGCTCTTCTGACACAGGTGTAGAAGAATCTACAATTGTTAAATTTCAAGAGGCATGTCAGGCCCTTTCCTCCAGCCTATTCTGTTTCTCCTGAATGGCAACCTTAACCTCCAGAGGAGTCAAACACTCAGCCTCATTTGATATCACCTGCAAAGGTGCTGAGGGTTTGTTCCATCCCAACAGAGACGTCATTAATACAGATGTTGAACATGAGCAGCAGCAGACTGCCCTGCTGCCAGTGCACTTGGCACTGCTGACCAGTACCAGCTCTGTGTCACCAGCTGGAAATGCAGCTCTGGAATACTTCCTCTAAAAAACGTATTAGCATAGAAAAAAAACATAGCTCTGTACTTAGCGGTCCAGTGAGCAGGAAACTAATTACTGACACATCCTCTGCAGAAGGACTGCAGCAGGTAGCTAAATGAGCTACCCTCCACTCCAGCTCTGTACCAGGACACCACTGCATTCAGCAGCCCAGATCAATTCCACAAGTGAGGCTCAAACTGGGCTTTGGACATGTTACAAACTGGGACACAAGTATTACTGCCACCTTAACAGTGCATTCTTGTAGGTATGTATGAGAAATGCTATTAAAAGAATACTTACTATTAATATAACTGCAGTTAAAAATGAAATGCTAACTCTTGATACGGCATGAACTTGATTTTAACAAAAGAGCTCTGTACTTTCTTAGAGTACAAACTTCTATCTTAAATGCCAAGAAAATAATTATTTTTCAACACTGAAAGAGTCACAGGAAATTTATTTATTTCCCATAGTAAGGTAACTATGCTACAGTGCACACAACAATAATGACACTTCTTTTAATGTCAGAATGTGACATTTCAGAAAATAATACTGAATAAGTATAATACAGTTCATTAAAATGAAACATTTTCTGCCAGAACATCATTTGTGGCACCAGCAGAGGCTGCATAGACAGTAAAATACTGGGTTATACAGAATCTTTAACAAGTAGTTATATTTATTTTAAACTTAGAAATTTATATATATTTGTGTTTCTCAGTCAAAAAACCCCAGGACCTAAAAGCCATCCTGGTAAAGATCCAGACTATCTACAGATGACGAACAGAATCGTAGGGGAAGGTGAAAATAAAGAAATCATCAGACAACATTACTGCAGTGTTACTTGCTGCACTTTTTAACACACTTGAAAATACTGGAGGCTTTCTTAATGTTCATGATATGGCACTTCAGATCAAGAAAAAAATTAAAATGTAAATATCAGTGAAGCAGTTTCTATTTAGTGACTGTTAAATTACTGGGAAAAAAATCCCTCACCAAACCAAGCCCAGACAGTCATACTGCTTACAGGCAGCTTCTACTGAATGGCAAGACGCTTGAATTCTACCTGCATGGGGATATTATAAGGATACCCTCGCAGTTGCATAGTGGTGTAATTTACATTTCATTTTGGAAGGGATCTGACTGCTTACTTTTATTCAGTTTCCAAAGAAACACTCTAAATTTATATGCTACAAAAACCAAAACACTTAATGCAAGTTAATAGTCTGACAAGCACATGACACACCTCCAGATCTGTGTAATATTATAAAATTTTCCACATGCAGTGCTTCAGGGCACTGTAGTAATGAAAATAACATTTATCAAACCGTAAGTCATTATTTTAATTACACTAAATCAGAATACTAAAGGTAGAATGTATTTAATTTTATCAGTGTGAAGTTAAGAACAAGGTTTTCCACACTAAATTATTATTCACTGGTTGTAGGTCAAAGTGGAAGAACCAGCAAGTTAAGGTCGTTTTTTAAATGTATTAGAAGTTCAAACAACTCTGTACAGCTTGCTCAGATTTTCTTGGCAAAGGTATTAACGTTTGTATTTTCCACTCAATTTATTACCTGAGGCAATATTTATTTTTAACAGGTAAGAAAATCCATTCAGTTACTTGCTGCAAATATTCAGTTACAAACTTCCAGGCCTGTCATGATCCATATCAGGAAGTCTAAGTTAAAGGCAGAAGCAAGCAACGTATTTTGCAGGTCTGGAAAATGCTGTATAAATTCCAACAAATTACTCTCTCTTGGAACAAATCTACCTAAATATGTGTTCAGCATATTCAGCTGAAGCCAGGCAGGTAAATTGTTGATATTCCATTACTACAAGGCACACTCCATAAATTAAGGCTTTTAACTAGGGTCTTATAAAGCGTGGGGGTTTTAATAACTGCTGTTTCAAGACTACAAACCATTGTTTATTCTCAGTAGGGACAAACACTGTTCTACATCCTTAGGCCAGCTGAGCAGAGAGCTGAAGCGGGACTAAAGACAAGTAAAAAGCCCCCAGGAAGAAGCTGTCTAGCCAGACTGCAATAAAGCAGGACAAAGATCCAGGTGCTTTCAATTTGAATCCACCGTACTGCACAAGCATAAGCTGGCACTTACATTCAGCTATGCCTCACACTTCACTGGGCAAGCTGTTCACCTTGCTGAAGTAATTTCAAATAAAAGTTTGGATGCCCCTTGTTCTAAACCACACCTATGTGTTTTGTGCAACAAGTAAAACGCAGATATAGCATTGTGTAGGAAATAAAAAACTTAAACCCTGTATTTGCATGCATGAAGCATGGCAAATAACTATTTAATGTTATTGTGCCTTATATAATTAGGTAAATGTCTAGCTGGCTCAGTCTTGAAACAGAGCTATACTTTTCAAAAGTTCTTCACTATCTTTTAATTTTAATGACAGTATGTAATCATAACCTTCCTCTGTCAGTTGAGGAAAAAACCTCACGAGTGACTGAGATTTATATTATTATGCAATAGTCAAATACAAGATGCTATAGGAGCTGACTATCAATCTTGACAATTCCAAAGCTCAAATACAGGCAATATTCAGTCAGAAGAAAGAACTTGTTTACCAGCTGAGTACCATGGATTAGTGAGCTCTCAGAATGCAATAAAGATTATATGCAGTCCCTCACAGTCAAGCTGCAGTTAAGCACAGTGCATACTCAACCCAAATGAGAGAGATCTGTAGCAGGCAAAATCCAGTCTGGTCTGTGACCAGATAACACATGCTCGAGTTCTCATGTTGACTCTGAAATGCAACTGTCACATCCACTCCCTTCTCACCCTCTGCCCCCCATTAATGATATATTTCCTTAAGAAATACCTGCTGTGTTTAGCAGCTCAGTAAAGTTCTGTATGTTTGTTTACTTTTTACCTTTTTTCCCCTTAGAATGGGTTTGGGGGAGGAAAGGATGGCATTTAATAACACATACTGCAAAACAGAGCTTTCCCAGGATATGTAACAAAACAAGAGACTGCATGACCTGCTCAAGGTTACAGAATAACTCCATTGCTCACTCTGAATTCAAAACTGGTATCCTCCTGACTCCTCCTGCATTTTCACTAATAAAATAATACCACTACTGAACACTCGCAGAGTTCCTTTCATCACAGGATGTCAAAGGCCTTTATAAATATTAATTAAGCATTACAACAACACTAAGAAGTATGTAAAACTTAATTCTGCACATGAGTAAACCCAAGCAAAGAATAAATAACTATGTTCAAAGCCACAGGACAAGTCAGCAGTAGGAAGAGAAACGGCTCCTGCCATTAAGGAACACTCCATTAGAAACAAGGACATAATTAATACCCCAAATGTGATGTGAAAAGACCTTGATCACCAATACATTATTATAAAACCTGGTAATGTGCAATCCTGCAAAGATCACACCAAATTTCAGGCAACATTCTTAGGAAGACACTAACTCTCTCTTCCTCAAAACACAGCAAACAGTTCTCATGAGACTTTTAAAAAATTCTGTGGTTTTTGTTTGGCAACTTTCCTTAGTGAAGATAAATAAGAGTGTGATAATCTTTGGTAAATTAAAATTAGCTGGTGATACTGAGCTCAGACACAATTCAAGTATGAATTCAGACCTCACAACTGCAAGTAAGCTACTTCTTAACATTCAATCATGTACTCCAGTAATTAAGGAAGCAAAATACCAGATTTTTTTTTTAAGAACTCAATGTCCATTCTCTAAAGAAATAACCACAAGTCCAATAAAGTGTACTGTTTTTACAAACTATAATGGAGTCATCACTTGAGTACTCAGTGGTCTTATAACTTGAGATAACATGTCCACATCTGACCCGCAACAAACATGACTCTTTTGCAATTGTTTTCTCTTTCCAATGACTGTAACTACAAGAAACCAATTCGTAAGACTGATAGTTTTCCTGTGAAAGCCGACCATAATAAAACATACTCAAGTTAATTGCTTCTATGTACTGCCACATTTGCAGACTTTAATGACAGACGTGAAATTAATTTTTGTATTCCTTAAAATTGTTGTTAACCTACTGAAAAACCCCCACGACGACCAGCTCTGAACTCCTGTTAAAAATTCACTTTAAATTCAGTTTAATTTTCATTACTCATTTTTTTGCCTGAAGGAAAAGAGAATCTGACATTAAAGTCAGCAAAAAATACTTCTGCTTTGGAGAAAGACAAAAGTTGTGCTAAAATATTTGCAGATTCACTTTGCAGAGAACTCTGTATGAGAAAAGGAGACTGCTGTTGCAATGTTAACAAAGAAGTTAAATGAAAAATTATATAATTCAGATGTCACCCCAACAGCCCTTCAGGTTTTTCACAGGTTATTATTTTTTAATAGTCTTAACAGTTCAACAACCAATTTTCCTTTGCACCAAAATAAGATTCAGTGAAGGCTGACAAAGAGTTAGTTGACCGAATGCAAAACGGGTTTGTGTTTTGTGTTTCACATAACAAAGTATGCTTTTCATTTGGCTACTGAATGAATGCCTGGACACGGTGTTTTGGAAAAGGACATAATCTGGCAGCAGAAACTTAAGTCTCTGGGCAATAAAGGTGTGTATCACCCTTAAAACTTGAGATAAAGTTCTCCTATAGCACAAAACCAGAGAGCAATTCAGTATTATATTTGGTATACAGCTCTCATCACACAAAGCAATTTTTCCTCCTCATTACATGGGACAACAGCTCCTTAACATAGTTTCTGTTATCATTCAAGCATTATGCCTTCAACAGAGGACTGATGAAATTTAACAGCTTGGCTTCAATAAATGGCCTTACACCCCCACTAATTCTTCAAAAACCAACAGCCCAAAGTTGCTGAGTTTTTCTGAGTTAAACTAATCACTCAATCCTCAACAAAAAAGTCTTGAAGAGTCTAATCAACTCACTGCCACTTAGAAGTAAGACCAAGCTCAAGATCAAATACTGCTGAAATGTATCCCAACATATCTGGAAACCAAAAGGGAGCAGCCTCTCAGTGTGCAGCTACAGAAGCTTTACTGACAGTGATGGTATCATGTGCCCTCCAGACAAAGAGACCTGCTACAGACAAAACAATTACACATGTAGCTCTTCACATCTGGAAAAGCACAGATATGTGATTTTCGCCAGTACTCAATGGAGTTTCATTACCTTCAAAAAGTTGCTTTTACCTAGTAATGGACATCCCGTCCAAAATGTCTAATTGTATTGCAGCATATTCTCAGACTTTTATGAGTCACTCTAAATCATGGAGGACTGCATGTATACAAAGAAAGGACTTACAACTATACTTTTACAGACCACGGTTGTAGTAGGGTCATCGAGATTCCACAGCAGACTAAATAAGGTCAGGATTCCCTGTGCCAGTAGTAAAGAGATACAGTACTTACTGTATCAATAAATCATTCTACTTTATAAAGCTACTATTCCATATTTGTTGTCTATAGATAACCACAGGTGATAAAAACCTAAAATATGGTGAAGCAGCAATGTTAAATCGCAAGCCAGGTGTTTCAGAGTGAAAACCAAAAAGCATAAATACATTTACCACTCTAGGTGTGTAATTAAAATACTGTTCTGTCATACATCAACTCTGGCATGCATTTCAAGGTTTCTTTACAATATGAAAACAGATATAAACTTCCTCCTTCCCTACTTTTGTATGAAGATTTAAACACTGATAAAAGTTACCATGATAAATTCAATCACATAAACCATGAACTTCAAATGGCTTTTAGAATCAGATGCACTGCCCCATTCATAGGATGGAACAATATTTGTAAGATGCACATGACACTGAAGTGAGTCATTTTGCTAATACACCAGGCCTTCTTCTTGTTTGGGAGCCTGCACCTGCTGTTAAAAGGCTGACATGCAGGGATCAGATCTCATTAGATCCTCAATGAGCATGACAGACTGCACACCCTGCTCAAGAAACTAGGTAAATCACAAGGGAATTAAAGTCTTGTCTTTGCTGCATTGCTACAGACTTTCTGAAGGCCAAAGCACAAGACTTACTCATAAAAATGTAAGTGAATAAATGGAAGCTGTGGCTCTTACTAAGAAATTTGATACACTCTCAAACATTGAAGAAAACTCAACTTCATTCTGCTGTGTTAGCTCAAAATTAAGAGATATGCTAGACTTGACATCTATTTCTAAAGCACCAAGATCTTGGGGGCACTGAAAAATGGCTGTGTTTGATGCTTAGGTTATATGGTAAGCACAGAGATTCTTTGCAGAGCCTGATATAGAAGCATTTCATCCCCAGAGGCTGCTTCTCACCCTTCTTACTGCAACCAGCTGGCCCATCCTCTTCATTAGCCATTTTTCATTCAAAAATGAGATCAATAAATTATTCAAAACATCACAACTCAATACTCTATGTCATGACTCGTGCCTTATTAAGATGTAATCTGAAATTATTCATTGGTATGCAGAATGAAAACGGGAGAATTATAAAAACTCTGTGCAGGAAATGGGAAAAATGAAAACAACACAGAAGAAGTGCAAGATGCAACTTGTATTGAACTGTAAGAAACCAAAAAACCTTCCTTGTGAAGCTACTTAAGCAGCCAAAAAATTTAAAGCCTTTCCAAACTCATTATATGCCCTCATATAATCACTTGAGTTTTGAGGACAAAGATTTGATTCTGGCATTCTAAGAAAATGATTACCTGAGATCTCAGAATAGCATAAAGAACCAAGTACCCTCACCAAGGCATGCAGCACCTACAAACACCACCTGCACTCTCAATACCTATAACCTTATTTTTGTCTATGCTCAACTACAAATTCATCACTCATATGCAATGCTGATCACTCTTCCCAGTTAAGAGCATCACGTCAAAGCTCTCTGTAATCTACTGGTTTGCTATTTGCAAAGGATACTGTAAAAAACAGTGGAAAAGACACAGACCACCAAAACATAATGGTGAGTATAAATGGCATTACTATACACTTCCCTAAATTTCAAAGACTCAAAATTGCTGCTGTGCTTTTGAAGAACACCAGATTTAACATTAGGTATGCACCCTTATTTCTCTGTGATGAACAAATTCTTTAACAATAATTCTAAAGGCCAACATTAAATTCCCAAGCATATTGTATCATACATCTACATGTTATGATATGACTTGAGTTTGTATCAAGGAAAATTCCTTCTATTTTAGCAACCTCCTAGGAAAACTTTCGCAGTGTAATTCAGAAAGCAAATAAATCTCAGTTTCCATACTTAGTAAAGAAAAAAATCCCACCGCTTTTTCACATGCATATAAGCACACCTTATGTGCACATAATGCACAGAAATGCAGAAATGCCTCACTCTTTGAAGGTTTTTAAGCTGTAACTTTTCCTCATGTTCTTAGCAAGCTATGTTTGGAAAGGTAAGATAGTTGTCAGTACTCCACAGAAAGCATCATGAGGAAGGATACTACACGTTCACTCAAGGGCTTTGTAAGGCCACAGAAAACTGTGACTACCTGATGATAAATACATTTTTAAAGAGACCACTCCAAGGATAAATCAAGTTAACACCACAGTTAACACTAGAAATAGCACTGCTTAGTCAAATGTTTTTTCTAAAAGGATTAAAGTGGGAAGTTACTAGAATCCATGGAACAAAACCATCACAAGTAACAGCCAGTGCACTACAATAAAGTCCTGCCACCCTAAATCACACACCTTCCTGACTGAGATGGGAAAACACAGGCCTGTGCTCAACACTGTAGTGCTACCTTCCCCATTACCTGTACAGACAGCCTGAGACAACCATACAGACTAACTCAGAAAACTGTAAAAATGTCTCTTCTTCACTTCAAAAAGACTGTAAGAGGGAGGAGAACAGCATTCAGCAGGCCACATAATCATACCTGTTTAACAGTTAAACACCACCTGCACTCTCAATACCTATAACCTTATTTTTGTCTATGCTCAACTACAAATTCATCACTCATATGCAATGCTGATCACTCTTCCCAGTTAAGAGCATCACGTCAAAGCTCTCTGTAATCTACTGGTTTGCTATTTGCACAGGATACTGTAAAAAACAGTGGAAAAGACACAGACCACCAAAACATAATGGTGAGTATAAATGGCATTACTATACACTTCCCTAAATTTCAAAGACTCAAAATTGCTGCTGTGCTTTTGAAGAACACCAGATTTAACATTAGGTATGCACCCTTATTTCTCTGTGATGAACAAATTCTTTAACAATAATTCTAAAGGCCAACATTAAATTCCCAAGCATATTGTATCATACATCTACATGTTATGATATGACTTGAGTTTGTATCAAGGAAAAGTCCTTCTATTTTAGCAATCTCCTAGGAAAACTTTTGCAGTGTAATTCAGAAAGCAAATAAATCTCAGTTTCCATACTTAGTAAAGAAAAAAATCCCACCGCTTTTTCACATGCATATAAGCACACCTTATGTGCACATAATGCACAGAAATGCAGAAATGCCTCACTCTTTGAAGGTTTTTAAGCTGTAACTTTTCCTCATGTTCTTAGCAAGCTATGTTTGGAAAGGTAAGATAGTTGTCAGTACTCCACAGAAAGCATCATGAGGAAGGATACTACACGTTCACTCAAGGGCTTTGTAAGGCCACAGAAAACTGTGACTACCTGATGATAAATACATTTTTAAAGAGACCACTCCAAGGATAAATCAAGTTAACACCACAGTTAACACTAGAAATAGCACTGCTTAGTCAAATGTTTTTTCTAAAAGGATTAAAGCGGGAAGTTACTAGAATCCATGGAACAAAACCATCACAAGTAACAGACAGTGCATTACAATAAAGTCCTGCCACCCTAAATCACACACCTTCCTGACTGAGATGGGAAAACACAGGCCTGTGCTCAACACTGTAGTGCTACCTTCCCCATTACCTGTACAGACAGCCTGAGACAACCATACAGACTAACTCAGAAAACTGTAAAAATGTCTCTTCTTCACTTCAAAAAGACTGTAAGAGGGAGGAGAACAGCATTCCGCAGGCCACATAATCATACCTGTTTAACAGTTTATTTTAAAATTAACTAGCCACAACAGTTATGAGGCAGAAACAAAATAAGTTCTAGAAAATAGTCCATTAATAAGCTGAGACGATTGCCACCTCTCACGGTCACTAATCTGGTAGGCTATTTTTGATTGATCCATTTTTATAGTCCTGATACTGCGCACCAATCTCTAGCTGCATTTTTTGTTTAAAAAGTTAACTTTATGTCATGCCTTCTAGAAATAAAGCACAGATTAAACCACCTAGTCTAGACATGCAACTCTTATTAACTGCTAAATAAACAATCATTTCCTTATTTCTTAAGTAATGACATTAGAAAGTTTAAGTGAAAAGTGTTCACTGTATCCTCAGGCATTTGTCTAAACTAAGGGTAGTCTCCCACCAGGAAAGAATTTCTTTTAACTGTGCTGCAATTCCTATGGAATTGGTGCCTGCCCCATCTCAGCAGTCAGTCATCTGAGAGCTTTTCCTATTTGCATTGAGTGCAGTAGACAAGATTTCCAAAACCTTGATTGAGGCTCCTCATGCCTTGTCTCTTTCCAGGAATTACAATTTACAGCTTAAGTGATGAATTTTACTTGCTGCTTATGTCATTCACAGATAGAGTACCAGATCGATTTCTAAATTCAAGCATATGTAAGCATCTCCTGCTTTTGAATACAGTAGTTTAAGATAACTTAAGAAATTTTTAAAAATATTAAATAATCAATGAGGACTGAACGCACATCTTGCTTACAAAAATCAGTGTCCATTCACACTCAAAAAGATGGAAACATTTTATAACTAACCACACATTACTACCAAAGAAGAAATTTCTCTTTTAAATCAAGCCAGCTCTAGAGTATCTCTATTCCAGAAAGGTTGCATTCCTTCACAACATGGAAATTCTCATCAGGAAACTGCTTCAACATACAAGAATTCTAAGATGACAGGAACTTGCACACCACATACAACATGGCTACGGATAATCTTCCAGGCATGGCCACACTTTTTCTGTTACAGAAGAGGGAAATTCTAAAGTAAGACGTAATCCAGAAAAGAACCCAGAAAGAGGAAACCACTGAACTGCCACCTCAGAGATTACAGAACATGACCACAATGGTACACAGAAAATAAAAATGTTAAGTTACAAGAGAAAAGGTGAGGTAAAAATTATAGTGATACAAATGAAATTTTAGCATTTAACATATTTTTGAAGTACCAAGATTAAGCTGATTTGTCTTGTTAAAATCTCCATCCAAGTAGTGTTTGCTACTTTTAGGTTACTTTTTGCCTTGTTGCATTACACAACATTATTTTTAATCAAAACCACACATTTCTCATGTTCAGTGATGTCAAAGACAAATGCATGAAACTCACAGACTATAATCTTCAAAGAGTAACAGACATTCTTTACTTCTGAGTGGTTAGAAGTGTGCACTCTTTTTCAGCATCAGTCCTAACAGAAACAGCTAAATCAGAAAAGCATTCAGCACACAGATCCACCGAAATTCGGCATCTTTCCAGTGATGAATATAATTCTGACCTCTGCTGACAGAAGATCTGAAGGCTCCTATCTTTAATTAACAACTACCCCTTCCTATCTACCAGCAATAAATGTCACAAGTGTGCAACACAGCAGTTTCCTTTTTTTAGACACTAGACAAAAGCAGTGTATGATCCTGACACAGATGTCAGATATTCACTGTTCCACAAAACACTGCCCTTCTAGTCACTTAAGCCTTCTCTCGATCCTCTTTAAGAAAGGTAGCTCTGCATAAAGACAGGTCAACTCTTTGCTGCTATATAAAGTTGAAGGTCAAAATACGTAAGCTGATGTGGGAGACTACTTCCTGCTGAAAGAAAAGCCCTTTAAACACTAGAACCTCAAATCTAATTTGTCAGCTTATTGATGCTTCCCATGCGTACTGCCAGTGCAAAGCATCTGTCTTTCTGTGAAGCAACAGTTTTGGATAAATGGTAAATGCTACCTAGCAGAAAGTTAGCATGGACCTTATAGTAGAAGCAATACAGAATTCAGTCACTTATGTAAGGATTTAAAATTCCAAATTTTAGGTGAAAGACCAGACCTTCAGCTTTAATCAAATCTATCTGCTAAGCTGGAGGTGCCAACTGGACTTATGGTTATCAGTAAATGTGACTTACACTTGATTGACCTAAATGGGGAAGTGCACCAAGTAAGAGTCACCCAACTTTTTCTTATGCCCTTTCTAAAGAGTATAAAAGAGAAAAAAATACATTTGGCTTCACTGGAAACATTTTTAGTTAAACCAGCCCTTTATATGCTTACCCTTAACTAACATCTTTTAATGAGAGAGTGGGGTAAACTTTATTCAGCCACTGAAGCTATGCTACCAACTGAAATTAAGGGGCAACACAGCTCATAAGGAAACAAGCTCATCTGGGTCTCCCACTCACCACTGCAGAATCTAGCCCATAACACTGTTACTGGTGATGACTGGGTAGCAACCCCAAACTCAGCAACTCATCACTAGATGGCTACAGTATTTCTGCAAGACCTGCCGGGAAGAACTATACAGTTTACTTACAGTATATTACCAGCTGTAATAGGTGAATAAAGCAAGACCTGCCACAACAAAATCTGCCTCTGAAGTGGTCCCAGGCTTATGCAACAAACCTGACAAACCCAGTTTAAATGCCTTCTGAAGCCACAGCCAAAGGCAAGTGGGATTGTAAACACTCAAACAGCTGAAACCAAAAGGGAAACTCAAAGGATTTTCCATGGGGCTTGGTTTGGAGCAAGCGGTTGTGTGGCACTTGGCTGCTCGTTGGGTTTAAACCACGACAGGGCATAAAAAAGGAGGGTGAGTAAAAAACCAGACCACTGTAATACTCAAATTGATTATTCTGATTTTATTAATTATCAATGAAATTTTTAGATGCATCCTCAAAGTGCACACCACTCAAAAGTCAATTCTTTTCAAAGAAAGAGGCATAGTCACATTGAACACACCCGGAGACATCAGCGCTTCAACTCCTCAGGAGTGAGATATTTTACTGTTAAGCTTTTGATGGAGTGTTTTGATGGACTTTTACTGTTAAGCTTTTGACTTGGACTTCTTTTTAAAACTATTTAGTGTTTTTCTTACTTTCAACAAACAAAATTAAGCTTACTTCCTGGCAAGCAAACAAAACCCACCTCAGTGTTTTGTTTGGTTCAGGGTTTTTTTTTTAAATTGTTTGTACTCTCTGTCTGAGTTCCACATTCCTAATTTAGGAAAATAACCTTACTATACATATGCATAAAGCCTGAGTTAGCAAAACACAGCACATAGATGAATAAAAGTACCCCATGTAAAAAGAAAAAAGAAAAATTCTACTTTGCTACTGGAGCTTGCTATTAATGACATTTCGCCTGGAAAAGAAGTCTCTTTTACTGTGAAATGGACTTTAAAATCCCTGTCAAGACTTTTAACAGCAAAGAAAAAGAATTCATAATGGTGATGTTCATTCTATAATAATATTTTAGATCAAAGCCTTCTTCCTAAAGGGAGCTCCTGAAATAACCAGAGCTGCCCATACATTCAATAGAAACTACTCCAAGCTTTTACTTCAGGAAGGAAGAAAATATCAGGCAGCAAACCTTCAGCAGGTTCTCACTTCTTTCATACTGCACTGAAAGATAACAATGTTTAAAGCCTCATTAAAAACTCCACAGTGTTAAATACAGAATGTGAATTTCAGTTTAATAAACATTCAACTTCAGGCAGACTGTCTCTGAACTAGGTTTTCACTTCTGTTTTAAAATATCAAAGAAAATCAAATTTCAGGGCATTTTCTTTATGTCATTAGTATTTCTCAAGGTAGCATGCAGAGCAGCAGCTTTTAAGCCTGAATTCCTCTACACTCAGAAAAAGCCCCTTAGTCTGACCTCAAGGCACTGCACTAGGATTTGTCACAATTTGTGACCCAGCTACGTTAATCACGCTCCCTGGCAAGTGGAAACCCACAAGTGCTGAACCAACTTTTAACACCAAAGTTTTAGCACTTGAATTTTGAGAAAGGCGAATGACACAATTCCATCTCTTTACCCACATTATGATTTCGGTTAAATCAGCTTTGTTCCCTTAAGTCCATGAAGGAAAAAAAAAAAGCATCATTCTATTCACAATTCAATACAGCTGTGTATGACTGGCTTCAGCCCCAGGCCACAAGCCAGGAACTTCTGAGTTCAAGTCTGGCTCTGCCTCTGACTTTCTGTGTGGCCTCTGGATTTTTCTGCTTCTCCTCTAACGTCTGTACACTTACCTTACAGAAAGGCACTTGCTTCGTTTGTGCAGGTTTTTCCCAAACACAAAACTCGAACTGACTTTGAGAGCCATTTTTATTGTGTACTGAACACCAATGCCCTCCCAAGAAGCCTCTACCTGTCAGTTGATACCTGGTGGTTTTTAACTGTAGTAACTGCCAACATGCCCTTATTACATATATGCATACACATACCCGTATCAGACACATGTAAATAGAAAAATATGCAGTAAGCTGGAAACCAGACAATTATTTCAAAGTTTCTTAACAAATAAGATGAAAAAATGAAATTGAGTTACATGCATGATTCAACTTACAATGAAGAGCTATCTACAGCCTTGTTCTTTTTCATGCACTGATCCACTGATGAAGCCTGTTTTTAACAGCTTAGTATGAAACAAATAGAGCAAGCAACGCTCAAGCTAAAATGATCACAATAACTAATACTTAAATATTACCTAAACAATAGAAGAATGGTCTAAGAATGCAAAGGAGAAGAAGCATTTAAGCTTAACCAAGTTATCTAACACTATCTGAAGCATCATTTAAAAGGTAAGTTTTTTTCAATAAAAAGATCAAGAGAAGCTATATTTATGTAACTTTAAGCTGACCCTATACTTGGCAAGTCTGGTAGGAGAGTTTCACTTCACATCACCTGGACTGAAGCAAAGTGTTACAGCCTTTTCTGAGCATGAAACATGCAAACACAGCTCATCATCTTTAAAACAGTCACCTTTAAATCCACATCTGGAAACAATCTTGTCTCCAAAACTTTATCAAGACAGGCTGACTTTCCAAAAATTAACCTGTTTGGTTTTCAATGGCCCAACTATGGCAGGCTAGCTTAAAGAATTCTGCAACTGAGGCTTTAGGGTACATTAAGATGCAAAAGTAAATTCTAGACTCTCAAAGTTTAGCTTTTGTCTGCTTTTGCCTTTTTAATCTTGTTATACCTAAAATCTGGTAAAACCACACTTCCTACAGTTTTTTGTATCAGGATACATATTTTATTTATAGTAACTGGGAAATGTAGAGCAAAACTATCTCCTAATTAATAACACACCAGAGTTAATTGGATGCAGAATAATGTGTTATTTTGTGATAAAAACAGTCACTCAAGGACTTAATCTGAAGTCAACATTCCAGAACAGCTACCATGTAAGATGAGGTGGTTAAATGCAAATTCAGATAGCTTTTGCAGAAGAAGACTAAACTGGTTCCAACAGCTGAAAAATTATCTGCATGTAAGGCTTAGGATTCTCCCATCTCCATCTTCCTCTTTTCTCAGCATTGCTTGGTCTGGTTGATATGTATCAAGCAGATAATGTGAACATTACTTGGAAAAGAACAGAAATCTGGACTCTGTAACACAAGGCTATTTAATTTTAAACTCCCATTAAGATTGCTACAACTGACTTCTCTAGTACCAGCTGGAACCTTCTTTTATACTAGGCTGAAAAAAGCTTTTGGGGTTTTACTTCAGGTTAACCAAGCGTTTTTGGAGGCAATTTGAACCTATCCCACATTTAGATTCCCACCAGCGCACATGAACTTGTAATGACATCCGCAAAGAAAAACAGAGCTAGATATAAAATGACATATATATAACCTCAACAGGACATCCTCTATTTTCATGTGCCATATTTTTAACCAGTTTCAAGTGGATTATTTTGTATTTTTCTGATATTTATCATAGAAGACCCCTCAACTAAAACAGTGAAGTAATAACACTAATAGTACCCAAGTAAAATCTAACAAAATAGGAAAGCTTTATTTATATAGTCTTATCTACGATATAGAAGAATTCATTTTTTAAAATTCACACGGGAATGAAACAATCTACTGTTTTCTGCTTCACAGGACAACTGGTGTTCAGTGTACATAGGAATAAGCTAGAAAAACCCCCCATGTGCAAAGTTTTGGTACCCTCTGCTCCTCTTCCCCTGCATATAGAAGGCATCCATTTTCACTTTTATTGTCCTCAAACTCTCTCCAAGTAAGAAATAGAACAGCCTGGAAAAAAAATCCAGCAAGAGCTACCAGATTAGGATTTCCAAGCATTATAATACCAAAATTCACTTGTACGTTGTGATCAAATCATCCTCCCTATGAACTGCTCAGCAAAAGGCTGAGCACAAACATGCTGTATATTTCACGGGCTAAGTATCAGAGGATTTCAGTTTCACTTTAGTTGACAAAGTTCTCAGTGGTTGCCAACCTCTTGACAAAGAAAGCTGTTTTGCAGTCAAATACATCTAGAGTACTAACACAGAATTAGAATCATGTTTTAAATCAGACGCTGAATCTGGCATGATTGCTTAAGCGAAATTATATACAATTAAAAATATAAATACTAATACAGAAGCTGCAACAAGAGTGTGAATGCTGCTACATTAGTACCCCAATGTTAAGCTGCAATGTCTTCTACTACCAACACTAAAATTCAAACCAGGGGGAAAAAATTGGAAGAAATACTGAAGACTCATTTTAAGGAAGGTTTAAGTGACACAGGACACTGCGTCCTGGAAAATTGGATAGCTCAGGCACAATCAAGTTCACAAACATACAATGAACCAGAATGACAACACATTCGTGTATATTTGCCACAGAGCACATGTAAAATGGGACAATTAAGCTCTACTCTAATTAATGGTTAAGTGGCATTAACAGATTATACATTTAACCTTTCCTATTTTCATATAGGTCAACTAGCTCAAAAAACTCAATCTACAAAAGCCGTTTTAAAACCCCCAATTCCAGCAGTTTCACTGCAGCTTAAGTTTTGCCATTTTCCTATGTACACGGAGGCTGTGCCCAACAGCCACTGAGATTACAAGTGGACAGCAGATTTATGACTATGTTATTCAGCAAATGCTGTGCTTATAAAGGGGGAAAGAACCCCACTGAGAATACCAGAAGTAATCTTCCTGCTGTTTTATTTTTTAAAGAAATACTACTTCTCTGATTCAGAAATTAAGGCAATATTCAGCTTTAGTTCAAATCGGTTCAGCTGCTATACTCAGACATGTATTTCAGGAAGCCTTACCTCTACATCTGCTAAGCACACTGGGAAAGTCGAGCATGCTTCCCTTAAAATTTTAACATGCACAGTGGGGTTTAATGTAGTTTTAAGGAACCAAAAAAGAATGGTCACCTTGATTTAAAAAATTCACTTTTTTCTGCTTTTTAGTTGCTGAAGTAACCACGCTGTTCAAAGCACACTGAACTACAATGGATCTCTACATCAAAATTATGCTCTTCTGACACACATTAGACAGCTACTTCTTTGTTTGCAGAGAATGTATCTATAAAAATAAGCATTAAAAAGCTGAAGTGTTTTTTTGCTGGACTACTGCCCTGCATTATTTCTTGCTGCTCTTATTGGAGCTACCTCAAAATTTGTTCATCTCCCCCACTGCTAAAATGTGGCCTCACATATCCTATCCTAAGAGAAGAACTCCCCTGCTGGCATGAAATCAAACACAATTGTATCTTGATGCCTTGTTTCAGTTCTGCTGTAGTAAATTCCAAGGTCACATTTCACTTCTAAAAGTCTCAATTTAACACACATTTTTATTAATATAAACATGCTTTATACTTTTAAGCATTTTTCCACCTACCAGTGTAAAAGTATTTTTAGATGATTTTCTCTGCCTAATATAAACAAACATCCATTTAATGGAGTTCAGACACAAATGGTAGCACTATAAGGAGCAGTAGTCAACTTTCATTCTTACTAACTATGGTTTTTTAACAGAACTGCCCTCACTATCTCCAGATGTATTAGCACATATTTTTTCCATGGTGTTTAACCCATTTTGGTTTGTTCTGCCTTTAAAGTACATCTTGTGTTTTATTAATCTATCTTCTCTTAGGTATCTGAAAAAACTCCAAGGGTTGTATCTTGCATTATGTTTTTCCACATGACTAAACAGGCTAATTAAAAAGTAGTCCTTAAAGTACAATATTTTGAATTTACTCAGGCTATAACACCCAAGTATCACATCAACCAGTTCTTAAGATACAACTTCTCAGAAATTATTAAAAAATATACAATTGTAGTAACAGCAGGGCATTGCATCCCTGAACTATAATGCCAGCATACTGTATACAGACAGGAAAACAGCCTTTAAAATGACAATATCCATTCATCTTAGGAATTCCCTTCAGAAGTCTGTTGATGGCACAAAAAAAAAAATCAAGGTTTGCATATATTCATGCTGCTCCCAGAATATATGTTCTGTCTTAGCAAGCAAAAACTCCAAACCCACCAAAACAAAACAAAAGCCCAACCAAACAAAAACAAAACACAAAACCCCCTGCTGTGTTCTTTAGTAGGAAGCCTATGTGTAAAGGAGAACTTAAGCAGTGACAAGTGCTCAATGTACAGCCCTTGAGTTGGAATTCACCACAAATACAGAAAAGCACCACAAACACAAAAAGGCACCATTCCCCCTGTGTTCTGAAGAGCAATTATAGCACCATCACAACAACAAAACAGAAGTATTTTCAATATATAGTATTTCTCTCCGTGATAGCTCCACATTTGCCTTCAACGCTGAAATGGCCAAAACCTGTTATCTTGACACCCAACTTCAAGCAACTTGTTTGTCCAATATTTGAAATATGGCACATGCAATCATACCACGCAAGACTGCTAATGCTAGCATTACATTAGCAACTAAAGATTTCAGAAGAAATACATCTTTGTATTAATCTAACCTGAATTTTACATCATTAATTCTGGAGCAATAATGTTAGCCCAATATTTAAAGTTTAGCTACTTGAAATCTAAGGTAACAAAACTAGAACCCTGATGCTCACATCTGATTCCCTTGACAGGACATGAAGCACAGGTCCTTGGAGGTAAACATACTACAACTACATATCTTATTTTCCTGCCTCAAATCTTGAGGTGTTAAAAGAGGAAACCAATACTTAACAAGGTGAAACAGCTCTAAGGAAGGCAGTAGATGGTTTCCCCATCAATTAAAGCAAAAACCGCTGAAACTTTCCAGTGATGAACTACTACCAGCTGAAGAGAGTACCAAGGGTGCAGCTTCCAAGAAATATTTTTTTTTTAATATTGTTCAAAATAAATTGTAAGTTAATCTTCTCACCTCCACCCTGGTCCAAAAGGGATGTAGATCCATAATGACCAGAATTAAAGAACTCTGTTTCAAGATGCAAGACAAGTTTCAAAAGGGGTACCAGGAAACTTGTGGACAAACATTCTCTTCCAGAAATACTCTATTTCTATGGATTTTTTCCTCATAGATTTGACACTTTTTCCTCTACTAAGCCACTTATTAATAAGTTAGAAACAAAAATCTTAAAAGGTTAAGTTCAGCTGAAATCAGCTGGCAAAGACTGCATGATCCAACAAAGTTTCTTTTTCTTCCTTCTCAGCAGGAGAGAAAAAGGCTAAAAGAAAAGCAACTGAAACTAAGCATACTGATCTTTCAGTCACTTGTTTTCCCTGAATTTTTTCCCATTAGAACTGCAGACTCCTGTATATTGAAGCTCAATGGTAATAAGGCTTTTCTTGTCAATTATTTCTCAAGAATCTCTTAGATGTAGCGCAAAAATCTCCAGGGGTTCTGCTGACTACAGACTTCACTGCAGCTTTCAACCTACTAAAACAGACTGCTTTGGAAAGGGAGTGATTCCTGTAGATACCAACAACAATTGACATGCAAATGCAAACAGAAAAATTTAATAAAGCTTCTGAACTCAGCATCATCACTGCAAACTGAACGAAGCAAAAAAATTTCCCCTGCCCCCATGCTTCTGTAAGTTTCAAACTGATCTAGAAATTGCAACTCAAGTCAGGTCTCTCAAATTTAAGTGTTTTGTTCCCACTGTACCGCAGGAATGCACGGAATACAAACAGTGTTGTGAATTGCCCAGATTCACACTTAAAATCCTACGGTTGCACAGACTGCACAGCACTCGACACACCCCGCAGTGAGATCTGAGGGGTCAAAAGCACATTTGTAACAGGAATTATTTTAATTGGTCTTTCCTATTCACAATAACAGTCTCACAAAGCTGCTCAAATGTTTGACAGGCTCCTTACTGGAATGATTTCTATTATTCTCAATAGCTGCCTTTTGTCTGACCCACAACAGCTTCTGTAGCTAGGAGCAGTAGCAGTTATTGGGAACCACCCTGTATTCCATCACCTTAACCATCAAGCTATATGTGCAAACATGTACACATTCTGCAAGTGTGTAACGTAGGCAGTAAGGCATGAAGGCAAAAAATAAAACAGAAAAGGCAAGTACTGTTCTGAAGTGCAGATTCTGAGAAGACTGCATCCTACAATACTGCCAGCTCAGGACACAACTTGGGTTTTCTTTGCTTCCTCAGTTCAGCCATCCCATTCTACAGCAATTATCAAATAAACTGCAGTAACTGATGTTTCTGTCCAAATCTGAGAATACACCTACTTTAGACTGCATTTGAAAACAGTTCTAATGTCTAATTATTGTTTGTCAATCAACAGGTAGATTCAACACATTCTGGCTAGGTCCAGATCGCCACTGAGCCCAAGAAGGTTTTGAATAACAAAAGGCATCAGGGTACATCATGTCAAAGACACAGAAGGTTTTTATAGGATTTCCTCAGATACCTGCCAGTAACATGAGGGTGGAAGCTAGTAAGTTCATTAACCCTAAGCAAAGGGCATGTGTTACTTCATGTATTAACTGAAGTAACACATGTATTAACTATTAAATGCTTAATGACCAAAATTAACAGCAAAAAAAAACTACATAAAATTTGAGCAGAGTTCTCCTTTATTGGCTTCCTCTAATTTAAAATTAAAAAAGAAAACTCCAAAGATACCATCTCCTAATTTCCATGAGAAACAACACACTGCAGAATAATTTTGAATATTTGCTAGCCAGTGCAGAAAAAAAAGTCCCAAGTTATACAAGACTAAAACGACAACAGCCAGATACATTTTCGATAAGCTTATTGAAATCGGTCTCCTCCATTTGTGTTTAACTACATGGATGTAAGGCCACGAAGAAATATAAAATATGAGCCATCTTGTAGGTTTACAAAGTTGATCTGCTAACCACAATCATTACACTAATACACTGAAACGTGGAGTACATTCACACGACTACGTGCAGAATTATCTGCTGCTTACACGTTCAGCTACAAAAAATATCACAATGCAATGCCTGTGAGGAAGGGGTGAAATATAATGTACACCACCACAGAAATTTTTTCATTTAACCCCACCGAAAGGAGCATTACATCACACTCTTACAATGCAGGAGGAGGGGCCTGTTCTCAGAAAGCAAGCTCCAGCTATTTCCCTTTAATTTTCTGCTTGGTTCTGGAGGGAGTTGCAAAAATAACTCGGATTTAAATTTTTAGCAACACCGAAGGCTGGAGGGGGGGGGGAAGCGAGAAAGTAAGTGTAGGCAAAGGGCTGCGCTAAGGTGGAGATGAACGCTCGCTTCCCGTAGAACACAGAAGCACGGCAGTGGCAGCATCCCGCACATTCCTGAGTACCTGGCGCACGGCGCTCGGGCCGCCAGCCCGGCCGAGCCCGCGCGGAGCCCCGCGGCGGCTGCGCCGGGCCCGGCCGAGCCCCGGCCCCGCAGCGCTGCCCGCGCCTGCCGGGAGGCTCCGTCCCTGCGCCCGCGGAAGGCACGGCCCCGGCCGGCCCCGCTCCGACCCAGCAGCAGAAAGAATGCGAGCTCGGTTTTATACATGCAAATTTTTGCAGCAGATTTAAGAGCTCCGGGTGCTGTGGGGAAGAAATGTCTCTTTTAAAAGCCTCTATTTAAATAAAACAAGATTTTCAGCACTATCTTGTACTTCGCCAGCTCGAAAAATACAAACGATCTTCTGTAATTTGCCTAGGTGCTTTAAATTACAAATATCTCCCAAATCCACACCGCACTTGTACGGGGAGCTCCTTCTAAAAAACCCAAAAAATCCACTAAAAGTGCCATACACGTACAAGCAGACAAGGTCTGAAGCAAGTCTTTGTGCTAGAAAAGACACCTCTGCCAAGCCACGGATGGAAACGGTCAGCTCAGGCTCTTAAAGAAATCAACTGATAGGTAAAAACAATAAAACATAAACGTACCACTAACCTCATAAAGTGCAGCAGTGCTTAAATCCAGCGAGTTGAGGCATACAAGGTAGAAATGGAAATGAAAAAAAAAATCCAAAAATGGTTTTGTGTTTTTGCTTTTTTTGTTTAGGTTTTTTTTTCTTTTTTGTTAATTTTTTTTTTTTCTCTCTCTTTTTTTTATTTCAAACGTTCAGAACCCAGCAGACGCTCCGTCGGCCATTTTGGCTGCGCTCCCTCGCTCTCTCCTCTCGCTCCCTCCCTCTCGCTCCCTCTTGCTCTCTCTAAAGGAAGCAGCTTTTTTGTGACCTTCAAATACGGGCGGCTCACGTGACCCCGCGCGCGCTGTCACTCACCGCCCGGGCCCGCCCCGCCCCCCGCCTTAAAGGGACAGCGCCCTGCCCGCAACGGGCCGGCCTCCCCCGCCGAGCCCCGCGCCAGGGGGGTACAGCGGGGAGCCCCGAGAGTACGGAGGGCGGCCCAGATGGAGCTGCTCTCTTTAAAACCGACTAAAAAGACAGCAGCCAATTATGCTAACTCCACATTAGGGCTGCAGAGCCGACAAGCGGCGGATGGTGAATGTTTAGCCCCTCCAGCCACACGCGCTGCCCTACGGTGCACCGGGAACACCGACCCCAGCGCTCGCTTGCAGGAACCCCCATTTTAAGCACAACGCCCTCCTGACTCAAGGACAGGAGGTTCATGCTCAGACCAAAGTTAATCCGGGCTGTAAGCGGACTGCCCACACCACACGCACGCATAAACCCGAGATCAAGGTCCAGACACAGGGAACACCCGCAGGACGGCAGAGCAAACTCGGTCTCTCCCGCTGCCGTGCTGGCTTGGAAGTCTGAGGCTGCAACTCAGCCATTAGGCAGACACTCCACAGCCTCTTCCCAACAATTTCCATAGATAACTGCTCTAACAGCGGCTGAAACAGAGAATCCCAGCATCTTGTAACATTAAAAAAAATAAATCTGCGGGATGTTTCCAGATGTTACCCTGAATGTGCAGAAACAGTAAAGAACACAGTTCAGCGGGTATGATCCTGCTGTGAGGAGACCTGCTCCTGAGTCAGCCCAACACAGGTAGACAATGCTGGAGCTGACTCTGTAATGGAGTCATGCCTGGGGAGGGAGCTGACAGCTCACTCGGGAAGCTCACCCTCAAAATCGAACCCTTAAAATATACAAGTTTTAAACTCTGTACAGTTATGCAACGTAACGATGTAGAAAGTAAAAAAGCCAAAACACACCTGAACACCAGGAGAACTCGTAACATGTACACCTTGGTACAGACTTTGTGTCTGGGTGTGTGCAAATTGCTTTAAATACGCTACTGCAAGTATAGTATGAATACTGCCATCTCAGACCTACAGTTACACTGCTGCTGTGCTTACACTAACTTCTACTTAATCATTCTGTGTAAAATTAGCCAAAGATTAAGTGCTGCTAAATCCTTTAGACATAAAACCACTGATAAGTGCGAGGCTAAGTCAGGCAAGCGAGTCCACTTTGAACCTCGTGATTTAACGGGTCTCCCTTACCCTTGGCAATCTTACTTTTTGTGTTCCCAGTCCCTGCACGAATTTCTTCAAACTGATTATGATCTGATTTTCCTTGCTATGCTTCATCCAGGTAGTAAGCAATATTCTGAGCTGGAGGAAGAAAATCCAACTCCTGACCCTGCACAAGCCACCCTAAGAATCACACCATGTGCCTGAGAGCATTATCCAAATGCATCTTGAACTCTGTCACAGACATGGTGCTTTTGCCAATACCTTTGACAGGAATTCTTTAAGCATCTAAATCACCCATTCATGACAATACCATGGAATGAAAGTAACTTGGAGATCCATGGGAGGCCACTGCAAAGGAATTAATTTGAGGGGAGCAGAAGCTGCACATCTTACAAATGAGAATAAAAAATATTAGTATGTATTATTATAGAAAATGAGCCATTGGCCTCTGCAGGAGGCCATGCAAGGCTAGTGTGGCTCTGGCTCTGACGTGTTTTGCTCCCACCCTCATGATAAGGTACAGAAACTCAAATGGGGATTCTGCCACTGACAGGATTCCTTCAACAGGACTACAGCCTGCACTGTGACCATCTGTCTCTGCAGGCTCAACAAACTCTGGCAATAGCTAATGTCAGTTGCACTCTGGGGTACTTAATGAAATACAAGCAGCTGAATATAACTGCTCAGGTTGCTCTGCCTAACCAGAGCACAGAATTGCCCTGCTGGATGTAGCAGACTGGAGTGTTTTGTGGCTGCTCTAATCCAAACATAGCAATTTAGGAAATGTGGCGAAAACTCAGGGAACATCTTATTTGAGGCAAAACCCAAAAAGAACACCACAATCGCTCTAAATTCCTAATGACAAAATCCAAACCAACTGCTAGGCATCCGATCCACACAGTTTCATAAAAGCAAATGTAAATGCATTTTCATAAAAGCAAATGTAAAAGGGTAATCTATGAAACAGCTACCCCCTCCTGAAAAAAATTACATAAAGTACTGCAGCTACATGTTCTGTGCATGTTCACACTGAGTATGACAGTATGCATTAAGCTACAGACAATTTTATTCCTTCTCAAAGCCAAATTGTTTTACTGAGACCTATAAATCCTCTTAACTTCATTAGGGTTTGCCAACTCTCCATTCTGAAGTCCTGGAAGCCTTTACTTCAAGGAGCTGATAATACGGTGATGACTTTGAGAAGCAAGCACTCACTTGAGGTGCTATGTATCCAAGTTGAAATAACTGCTATAAAATTTCACCTTGCCAATGTTCTATTGACAAAGCTTTTTTAATCAGAAAGTAAGCAAATTATCAGTGAACCAAAAATATTTAGAGAAGCTAGTATGGGTAAATCTTGAATAACTGTAGCTTTAATTGAATTTTTTCCCACTAAACTACCATTTGAAAGGCATCAATTCTTTACCTATTCTTGCTGGCATATTGATTAAGATGGCTAACAAAAATGTTTTGGGTTTTTGTTTGATTTGGGAGGTTTGTTGAGTTTTGTTTGCTATGCATCAAAGTAGTTCAGAAAACAATGGAGTAGAGAAAAAAAATACACAGCCTATCCAAAACCTGCACCTTCCTTTTCAGAGGGCAACTGCATTTCAAAAACCTAAACATTAATTATTCTGATGCCAACAGGCTGTTAATAGCCAGTATTAATAGGTTATAGCCTTGTTATGTGCTACTAACTTATTTGATTACAAACAGTTCATTTGTAAGCTCTTCCATCTGAGGATCATAAAGCACTTTAAAATCTTTAATGAAGCCTCACAGTGCTCCTATGAGGACAGTATCCTGTATGAGCAGACATATACATGCACATTAAGAGAGATGCTTACAGTTGTGGATTCCCTGCACTAGTATCTCAACTGAGACAGGAGAGGAATAGGTTTTTCAATTCATATTAAACTGTATTGTGGTTCTAGTAAGAGCTCATTCTTTTTGATGACCTATCAATAAGAATCAAGCAATTAGGTTTCAATATTATGTACAGAGACATGCTCCAGTGTCCACTGGAATGGAGGCATCCACACCCTCCAGCTGTCGAAAAGGAGACCTGGTCTGTCTGACCTGTAGCTCTTTACTCAGATTTAAAAGGATCTGAGTTCATCCCAGTCCATATGCAAAACTCCCTCTTTCATGAGCTGGCATTTTGTTTGGGCTCAAAGTCCTGCAGTTTGATGTCATATCTTACTTTGAAGGCTGCACCCTCATCGTCCCAGCACTGGACCCCACCCACTGGGCTTTCTATACTGCCTACACACCACCCATGGCAATAAATACAAGACGTATTTTTTTCCCCAGAAAGTTCTTCATAGCTGATACTATGACAGTGGAAAAATCAATTAATCTCCTCCTAACACAGCTCCTCAGCAGAAACCTCAAATATTAACAAGTTTCTCATAGCATGAATGCCTTGTCACCAGCTGTCCTTTCTACTGCTGTTGAAGTTTGACTCCTCAAATATTAAGGAAAAAAGGCAGATTTCTTGCCAAAGTGAACTGAAGCCTATGTGCCCTCTACCCTACTGCAGCTCATCAGTTTGATTTCTTCAGATCTTCCTCTCCCAACCCCAGAAGTGGGGTGCAGCAAGAGATGCAAGATAACTGGAGGCAGATTACAGATTACTCACCAGTTCCCCAGCCAGTCCCCAGCAGTCCAACTGCTTGGGATTACAATCCCACCAAGCATAACTCTTCAAGGTAAAAGGGATCAGAAAAGTGCCTGCTTTTCCTGAGATCAGGCTAAAAAGCATAACTCAGGGTAGGGACATGTATGCAAGGACTATGTTTCATAGTTTCACAATTTCTAATAATAAAAAGCAAGCAGAGAACACCATAATTCAAGGAATAGAATTAAAAGTCTTAACTTTTTGTTGTGTGCTCTTAAGACCACCATATGGTTTATTTCAAGGGAAACATTATTTTTTCTATTAAAAACAGCGTCAGTCCTGAATAAGGGATGGTTCAGATCACTTTGAAATTATTTTCTCTAATTAGACAGAGATGCTGACGCCCAACACTTCTGAAAATTGAAGATGATAGCTAATTCTGGCTGTACCAACATACTTTTTTTCAGTCTTCACAGCAATTCCACCTAAGCCATTGTGCAAGAGCGATGACCTTGCCTTCAAGAGTGCAAAACTTTCAAGTGTTCAAGCATTTTTCAAGGACAAAACACTCACTCTAAGGAAAACTAGGGGTTTTTTTGGGGGTCCTACCCTTCCACACTTAGTAAATAGCGAGATATTTTATGCTGCAAAATTGTGAAAACCAAGCTGGCAGTGGTTTTTAATGATAGTAATCAAAAGTATAATGTAAATAGTTTCTTCAGAGAAAAATATCATGACTAAAAGCATCCAGCAAAGGAAAAGCTTGTTTGGTTTCTGAAAAGGTTACAGAAGCTTTTGCATCCCTTACACAAAGGCACCTATCAACACATTTTAGGGATTATTATTACTATTATTATTCAAAACTTATATTGCAACACTGCTTTGGAGTCATACTAAGCTCAGACCTCACTCATATTTTGCCAGGAACAAAAGAAAGAATACAAGGTCTGAAAACTTCACTTTAAGAATGACACATGACTTCAAGCCCAAGCCAAGTTCTGACCCTATACATTAATGAAGTACTCAGAGAAAGATAATGAGTCAGAAGGAAAACTTTATTCTCCAAATTTTGCAAACACTCGTTTTTCCACCTAATTTTTCCTCAATCTGCTGCAATACTTTCTCACTGTTCAGCCTATAAATAATCTACCACTAAGCCTCCACTTCTTCAATTCCCCAAATGCCCTTTCCAGACTGCAGAAAGCTTTCAATCTGCCTTTTAACAAAGTTGTTGGGTGAACAACAGAACTGAAAGCTCATTTCCTACGAATCTCTGTCACACATCACTGCACCTCTGCTTTCCACACTAATCCCAGCTTCCTGCACAGCCAGTTCTCCTTTGATGCCAAGGTTCTAATAGTATATTGAGCTCTATGTAGAGCTCTTCCCATAAACTGTTTTCACCTCTCTCAGCGTCTGGGCAAAAACTAGCAGATACTGCAGCTAATCCCAAAACACACACACGATTAGCTGTTAGAAGACATAAGCAGAACAGATAATTATTTGTCTTGTCCTGAAACCCTTCTGTTATTGAAGAAATCAATTTTGTTCTCTTCTCTAGGAAGCTACAGAAGTTTAATATATGGATAATTATATTATAGTTTCTTACTTCTCTGCCTCACTTGACCAGAACTGGACAACAGACTACAAACTTATTTCGGAAAGATAAAAACATGAAAAGCCATTCATGAGACTTAACTACTCTAGGAAGTGAAAGAAGTGATCCCCAAGATCATCTCCCACCAATGATTATCTACATCTAAATGCTGATGAAGTCTTTATGTCTATATATCCTTGGACATAAAATAAATACCTTCCAGTAACATCACATGCAACAAAATTTATGTAAATTAATATTCTTAGAATTTCTTTAACCTGCTCATTATCAACCCAGAAGCATCTTGATTTTGAAGGCTATAGTCCTATCCTAACAGGTTCCTAAAATCCTATCAACTGCCAAAATATCAATGAAATGGGAGACAGTTGTCTGTTTAATGCAATTACATGAATGAGAGTGAAAAGAGAATCATGGAATGGTTTTGCTCAGAAGGGTCCTTTAAAGATCATCTGGTTCCAACCCCTCTGCTGTGGGCAAGGACACCTTCCACCAGACCAGACTGCTTGAAGCCCCATCCAGCCTGGCCTCAAACACTTCCATGCATCTTTCAAATAAACAAACATTCAGGGAAATAGTACAGTATGTCATCCCACCCATAGATACAGCAAGTGCTTTCTAATTGTTATTTACAGCATGCAAATTACCATGCCAGTTACATGACTGATCCAACTGACTTTCCATCAACCATAGCTGTTACTACAAATTTCAAAAGGAATAGTAATTTCATTCATTAAAGCCTTCCCTCACTCTGTTTAAGCCTTGGAGCTTTATGCATTTTAAAATAACAGCAAGCTTTTTCATCTGACCAGGTTAGAATATTTAAGAAAAAACTTCTTTCATGTCTACAAAAACTTTACCACAACAGGACGCCTTCTTTATACAATGCCTTTAGACATGCTCCTGAACTCTGCTAAAAGCAGATTTCTTACAAATACTTTTAGGATATCTCAGAAAAGACAAGGAAGATTTTTGGACTGAAAGTCTTATTCTAGTTAAATCTTTTTTTTTCCTAGCTAAAAAGAGGCTGTGCTGTGCTTAGTGGTTTTTATGGTTTTGGGTTTTTTAAATTTATTTTTGGTGAGATAGCCCACTATCTTGCTACAAATTTTTCTAACTTGTCTTCAGTTTTAGCTGGGGAGTTCAATCACTGGGCCGGAAACCTCTTGAGCAAAGGAATTTCTGGCATCTTGGTTGAAGCTGGCACCAACCCATTTTCCTTTGTTCTCATTAAAGGAACCATAATATGCTAAGTTAAATAATAATAATAAAAGCAAGCCAGACCAAAACAAAACACCCAAAGTAAAAGCAGAATATGAAAAGAATGTATTTGGAGTGGATTACTGTAAGAGAGGATTTCCCTAATTTGACTTTTTTTTTTTTAATAAAGCAGTATTTATTGCTGCAGAAATCTGTAAATGGATCTTTCCAAGTGACTTGAACATCTTCCCTGAGTAATTTGCCTTCATGTACAGTCCTTCAGTTTGAAATGTCAGGAAAGGAACAGCTGGCTATCCAGGCAGAAAATTCTACAAGCTGTAACTGTCACAAATATTCAAATGCATGCAGTAACCAAAAAACCAGTATGACTCCCAAATATGAACAACTTTGACTTAGGGCAAAGAGTCCAGCAAATTCCATCTATTTAGGTATGAGAAAAAGAAATCATAGCAGCTCTCCAGATCACAGCATGCCAGAGGAGCAATGCAGCTTAAGACCTGCAAAATATCTCTGTAAACAAGTTTTTAATTCATACCATATTTACCACACAGTACAATATTTTTAGTCATACAAAGTAAGTCATATCTTTTCCTTGGAAATAAAGAGCTTGTTTTTACTCCTTACCCCCCTTTCCTTAACCAATAATGGTCACTTCATCAAGGCTAGTATCTGCATCTTAGAACTGTGACCATTTCCCTGTCTCTACTTTAACCTCTGGTATACCTAAGTCATGGTACACAGTCATCAGAATTTCTATTTTTTCCACACAAACAAAAAGACATCACAAACTCATTTACAACATAAAAGCAGTAGTGCTTTTTTCCCCTTTTCATCCTTCATCTCCTTGGAATGAAGATTCAACCATTTAACCACTGTGGGTGTACACACAAAAAAATATCCAAAAATTGATGAATTTTTTTTTTTGAGAGAATAAAGCAGAGAAAAAAGCAGTGTGCATCTTAAATTTGATGCAAAAAGGGAAAAATTTTAGGACTGCAATTCATACACATTTATGATGCCACTGACTTGTGCTAGCAGTCCAAAATTGAAATCCTTGGCAAATCAAAATTAGCGGCATAGGTACTACAGAGATTAAACTAAACTGTATTTTTACATTAAGAGTATAGATAAAATTCTAATTTAGACAGGACTCAAAATTATTAAAATAATATAGAATTGTATTTAGGTTGGAAAAGACCTTCAAGACCATCAAGTTCAACCATCAACCAGCACTGCCAAGTCTACCACTACACCTTAGATGATTTTTGTTTGCTAATCTTTAAGTCTGTTAGCTGACTCCCATGGTAGGTGTCATCCAAGAGCTGCCATCTAAATAGCAACAAAATGCTGAAAAGAGAGCAATGTTCAGCCATCCACATAAATGATACATTGGAGGGCAGTTACCCTGGCACCTCCTGAGGAAGTTGGCAACTTTGGGAGAGAGAAAAAAAGGAACAGTCACTGATCAAACAGACTTAAAAGTGCCCAACTCCTTGGACAAGGAACTCCAGATATCAATAGAGTGTCCAGCAGATAGTTTTTCCTGGAATTCCTGGAAAGGGACTAGAGGACAGGAGTACGTGGAGAAGTGGGAGGTGGTGTCTGGAATACAGAGGCTTTGGGATTTTAGGAATTTGATCAGTATGCAAATACTCTCCCCTTCAAAGTACAGTAAGCTCTGTAAGACAGCAGCAAATCAGGATATCCTCCATTCCACTAGCAATCACAATTACTATTGACTGGAATAACTAGAGATAACAATCAAAGTATCAAGGATACGTGACACTATGGGTATTTTGCAGTATCGTACTTACAAAATCAAGCAATTTGGAATGGAAAATATATTTTCACTAAGACAAGTGTGAAGCAGTCTCTTGATCAGATGGGACTGCAAATTCAGAAGCAAGCTCTGTGCACTTCCCAACAGGACAAATGCAGATCTTGGGGCGTGGGGAGAGCCCAAACAAACTAGCCTGTTCTCACCACAAGACATCTGGAAGAGAGCAGCATAAAATCCTCAACTAAGAAGTGCCAAAGCATTCGCACTTAGAATGTCCACTGCCCAAAATATTTTCCTCTCTCAGTATTCCAGCAGCGGTGTAGACTAAACACATTGTGATAACAAGTGAGAGCTTCACTTCCAAAGTTGACATTTTCTGTGTGACTTCCTTCTTTTTCCTTAACAGCCAGTCATCTGGCTTCCCTTTCTTTCCACATATTAAGAAAATACTTGCAAAACAGCAGTACATGAAGCTATAGGTTAGCTGAGGTATATGAAAGGCCTGCATTTGTTTGTGATTTTAGAGAAAAAAAAAGTTAAAATCACTGAGGACATGAAATGTGCAGTCTTAAAAATCATGAAATGACAACTGAAAACCTTTTCAAGTCTAACTTTCAGAAGCAAATGCCTAATTTTAAAATATTTTTGCTTAGAATACTCAGACAAGAGTCTTCCCGTGGGTAATAATTATAATTTTAAATACAAAAACTTCAAAACATTTAAGTAAAACACCGAACTGGTAAAATATGGAAGACAATGAAGCTTTTGCCATTTTAAAGTGCTTGTGTATAAATTCTGCATATTGTTCAGAAGTACAACATTGCAAGGGTGCAAGTCAGCTTTTGTAACTTTTTTGACTTACAAGTCACAGCTAATACACAGCTGCCTCTACAGATACAGATTTTGCTCCTGTCTCGTTCATTTCTACCCACTCAATTGCAAAACAAAGGGCAATTCTTTTCTCTATGCCTCAGGGCCCATTAAACACACAGGTAAACTTGCCTTCAAATGCAAACTTGTCCTGTCACTCCACTGTATGGACTAAAAACATCTGTACAGTATGAAGGTGATGAAAATATTCCTTAATCCTTAGCTGGACCAATTTTCATTTGGTTTTAGTCTAATGGTCTCACTCCCTTAAATATTCTATCAAATCTCCAAGGGTATAAAAGAAAAGTTAGAACTCTCCTACTGACATGCCAGTATCAGAGCAAGCCGGAGTTACCACTGGATCAGAAGCCCAGTCTGACACATGAACAGAACTGCTGCAGCCTGTGACAGAGAGGTCTGCTACGGCCGACACAGACATCCCACATCTCCTGTGGGGACTTGTTAGGATCCCAGACAGAGGACTTCAATGTTTGGGGACACTTCTTCAATGAGCTAGTTATTCTACACACAGAGAACAATCAGCAACATAAAGACAGCTATGCCTTTACATAATTCTTGAATGTAATTCAAGAAATAACTCGCCATTAACTTCACAGAATTTGGGTTGATACACAAATTTAGGTACCTCAAATCTGAGTTGATAATCTGAATTAGGATTTGGATACTACTTTGAAAATCAAAGCATGGATCTTCTGACAAAAACCAACCTCTGCTGAGGTCAGTACTGCCAGTAAATTTAAAAAGTGTAATAACACTCAAGGCAAGCCTCAATATATTCTGTAATATTGAATGTCCTTAAAACATCAAACAAATCCCCTGTTATACAAGCTTTCAGCTAACTGTTTACATTTGGTAAGAACAATGTTTTATCCCAAAGGAACAGAAGCTATGCTAGGGACCTTTGTGGAATTTCAACTGTTCAAAAGAACACTGCAGCAGTTCATAACAATGTCTATCACTCTCACCAACCATACCCGACAACTTCAGGATATACCACTGCAGCCTTTTTATAGTTTTCAGCAATACCATGGAAGAATAAGATTAGTTCTTTTGTACCATTGAAGCAGTGATGTTTACATGTGCCCCGACATAGCAGGCTGCTGAAAACAAAGACTGGCCTGTAAACTGGCTTCTTGATTTCACTTAGTTTTCCCACAGCAAAACTAAGCCGGGGGAGGGGGGAGCTATTCTGCTGTATAAGTGAACACAGGGGTAAGTTTTAATGAAGACTGGGCCATGTTCAGACACACACATTCAAAGATGAAAGGCAATGATCATAAATTCTTACTGAACATTAGGAAATTTTCTTCACTGTGAGAGTGATTAATATTGCAACAGACTGTCCAGAAAAGCTCTTGAATAAACCTGAGAAGCCTGATACAACTTAGAAGTTAAACACAACCTTCAAATCACCCCCCTGCCCCCTGCTTTGGGCACAGTACTGGACAAGATGACTTTTGGAGTCTGTAATTCCTGTTTCCAGGTTAGGCCAATTTAGCTACTATTTTCTTTTAACTGTAGTGTCACACAAATCCATGAAGACATTGAACCTTCCTGCTGAAATGTCAAAGAATAATAAGATACTATTATCAAATGTTAAACAATTTTGTGATGCTCAGTGGTTCCAATCTCATCCTGGTATTACTGCAATTTTGGAGGGTTTCATTAAAAACCCTTGCCTCAGAATCAGTACATTAAACTATCAAGCCAGAGAAAAGCCTATTCAGTAGGTCTAACCAATGACACTTTCTAAATTACAGATATTATCTTGTTTTGATACCTTTCTTA
Organism: Emberiza elegans; assembly: GCA_024865655.1. NCBI lineage: Eukaryota > Metazoa > Chordata > Aves > Passeriformes > Fringillidae > Emberiza > Emberiza elegans. The sequence goes on along the minus strand of JALJVW010000910.1, from coordinate 4,829,545 downwards.
CAATGTGAATCACTTCCAGATGTACAAATTGCCAAGATAGTTGAAGACTTTTCTCTCCCATTACTACAAAACAGCAGGTAGGGAATAGCCAGCTGAGGTACTTCAAGCAGCAGCAGCAGCTTGGCTTACCTTCCTACTAAATGCAAGTATGAACTTGGCTCACTTTTTGTCTGAATAGCTACTGTCAAGCAAACCTCTCCAAGTGCCAGTTAGGAAGAGTAAAACATTTACATTTATCTTATAAAAAGGAGTAGTTTTTCATTACCCAGTCCTTTTCACTCATTAAGGTGCATACACTTCTGGTTGTGACAGCAGGTGGAAATTTATTAGCACAAGCAGAGTTGCTAATTAATGCTGCTAGAGCTAGGAGCAGAACCTCAATTTAAGGACTTCAGCAGAATTCTTCTTCCTGCTCCTGTGCCTGCCCCATGCTCATCAACAGAAGTTTGACTGTTTTGGAAAGATGTTTCTGGATCCCATCTGCCTCTTAATCTTTGCTCCAGCAGGAGCAAAGTAAATGTCTTATTACAACTGATAAGGGCACTATAGGCTGCTGCTTTGTAAAATGTAGGTATTTTGTGGGGAGAGATAATATTTACTCCCTAAGCATGCCAGTTCAGGTCAACATCTTTGTAATGGATGAAAACATGAGAGAATACCTCTAAGAAAATGTTCACCTGTAATTAATCATAATGACATCTTTCTTCATTGGGAAGGAAGGAAGGAAGGACATGGGTTTCTTACCAAACATATTAGCCACATAAGAAAATAATATGACCAAGCATAACACACAGTTATATCCCATACCTGACAGCTAAGAAGAGAGAAGGTTACAGAGTACATAAAAACTGGGAAGTAACAATTTATCAAGGAGTCACTGGCCCTCAGCCAGAGCAGGAGCACGGTGTGAGATGACCACGATCTGCTCTAGCAGCCCCAGCAGGCTCTGAAGTTCAGCTTTTAGCATAAATCACTTGGCTGTTGCACAACCATGACACCTTCATGACACATGCACTGCACATAAACTACCAATCTTTCACAGGACTGAGATGACTGTGGCCATTCCATTTCTCACTTATACTAAGGATAGGTAACTTCCTCATAATTAGCTTAAATTGAAATAAATTATATCCATATTGTAAAAGATCAGTTGAAGATTTCTGAAGACCTTGTATACAGTTTAACCAGGTAATTCCTTCCCATAAAGGTGACAGGTATCAGAAGACAGCACTTCTCACATATCACCTACAGTTCAATTAAAGATCTTAAAATGCTGTAAATTCCGTATCTGTCCAAAGAAATGTCCAGTACAGCAGAAAAAAGGGCTCACAACACTGCAGCAGGGTTGTTTGTTGTTGCTGGGTTTGTTTGCATTTTGTGTGTGTGTGTGTGTTTTTGTTTAATACTAGAAGGCAAAAAGTGACAAGTTTTTATCCCTGAGTCAAACCGGGGAAATAATCTGTTTAATAAAGTGCCAGAAATCATCCATGGATGCTGGCTCCTTGTATTCAGTTCTGAAGCTATACTTTAGCAAAGGAAATTTCACATGAAACCGGGGCTAGGTAAGAACTATTGCATCCACTGAAAGTCTCTCAGAAGCCTCTTTTTATTTCTGTTCTTTCATTGTCCAGTAAAGCTTTGAGCCCATAGAAATGCAGATAAATAGTAAGAAATTTGCTTTCCCTAGGAAGTCACGCTGGCAGACTACTCTGGAACTCTGGTGCAAGTTCACTCCCATGCTGAAACCATATCTTCTGAACACTTCTTCAGTAATCTCAGTGCAGAGCTACCCAGATCAGGCTGCCTAATGAAAGGCAATTAAATTACAATGGCCAACTTTCCTGAAAAGTAAATTAGAAGCAATCAAAGAAAAACCATTCCATCTGCATAGCTATAGAGGCAGTAAATTCTACTAAATCTAACGACAGCTGGAAACGGAAGGAAGCATCTTCAGTGGATCAGCTATATCTGTAGAGAACATTTGAATTAGAGACTCTACATTCAAACTTAGAATCTACTTTCACTAACAAGCTCCAATTTTATTTCAAACCAGCTAGGAGGACAACAGTAGACATAGGTACACCAAATCACAGAATCACTGCAGATGGATGGGATCTCTGAGACCATCAATCCCATGCCTTTGCTCAAAGCATGGTTAACTAGAGCAGGCTGAAGCAGAATTAGGGTTGTGCTCAGCTGAATTTTCAGTCACTTAAAGGACCATGAAGGCACAACTTTTCTGGGCAACCTCTTCTAAAGGTCTGACCATGTTTAACATTAAAAAAAGAAAATTTTTTTCCTTGTGTTTGAGTAGAGTTTCCTGTATTTCAGTTTATGCCAATGGCTTCTGGCCTCTCCACCTGGCCCCACTGTGAAGAATTTGGTTCCATCTTCCTTAGTCTCCTCATCAGATACCTATACACATAGATAATAATATCCTCCCCAAGTTTTCTTATCTCAGGGCTTAACAGCCACAGCTTTCTCTGCTTCTCCTCTGTCAGATGCTCCAGAGTTCCTCTCTGTCCTCTTTCAAAAACCCAGTCCAGTATGTTGATGTCCAGCTAATCTCCACTGCAAACAAGTAATAATACAAAGAAGTAATTTCAGATTTTCTTCCTTCTCTTACGACAAGAGGTAAACTCTGTCAAGGCAGACAATTTTGTTAGTTAGCTGAAAATGTGATACTGTGGGTAGAGAAATATTCAAGTGATTGATTTAAATTTAAGAGCAATACCCACAATTGAATTTTGCTGGCATTATGCTACTATTAGTTGCATAGAACTACCTTCAACTCTTTGTTGCATTACTAAAATTGCACCTTTAGACTTCAATCAAAATATTATTAAGAATGATACTGCTACAGCACAATCTGTATGACAAGGTTCCAGATGCCACCTGAGCACAAATTTATTAGTTAAAAATGAAAAATACCACCTATCACTAATCTCATATTCTTTAATAACCAGAGATTTCAAGAAGAGAGCTAATGCTTCAAACTACTTGAAAAGCTCCAGTTAAAAATCAGATCAACTCCAAAGTAATTCTAGTTTCCACTTGCATTTAAAATAAGACACCTAACAAACACAAGGCTATGTCAAATCCAACACAACATCCCTCATGTTACTCACTATAATAATGTACTTCATTGAACTACTAGATATATAAAGAAACAATTCAGGAGAGCAGAAATCTAACTCCTACTTTTTATTTCTGCTCAAATTTTTCTTCTGGAACTTTCTGAAAGTTTCTAATTCAGCAACTTTGGTATCTCTCGGTACCACAGTAAGTTGCTCAGTCTGAATAGATAGAAATAATAACAACTACTTTGAGAAGTTTGGCTCATGTCCATGATGGAAAGAATGTGCACATTCAGCATTACAACTCCGCTGACCTCAACTTGCCTACCTCAGAAATGGTTTCTCACTGTCACAGATGCAGTGCACTTACAGTTGCCAGCTTATCTAGGAGGCAAAGTAGACCTTCACCCCAAGTCACATCCCAGCCTTTCTGCAACAAGTGTAGTGAAGATCAACAGAAATTCTCATGAGGGGACATCCAATCAGGCTTAGGAAAAAAAGAGTTCTGTGATCTAGATTTTCCAAAGACCACCTTCCTGTTTGCTCCAAATGACAGGAAAAGCAAAAAAAATTAATTACGGTATCAAAACTGAATTACCATTGCAGTAACTAATGAAAAGAATATGGAATACAGCCATCACTGAAGTACTTCTAGGATAAGGCTCTGTTCTTCCTATCTGAACAAAAACCCAGGGAAAAAGTCCAACCAGTTTGGATTTCAGTTTGAAATCATATGAAAAAGCCTTTTCCTAACAGAAATCAGTAATTTTCTTCTCTGATCAAGCTGCTTTCCCTAAAGCTCTGTGTAACAGCATCTTATATTGTTCATCCTCAAAAGAGTGTTTTGTTTGTAATTTTTGATCCTTTATTAAAATGCATTCTAAAGAAATAAGGCTCAAAGAGGACCAATCTGCCACATGCGCACCAAAAGGAAGGCCCTGGTTCTTTCATATTTCACATTATTTCAGTGAAGAGCAGCTGTATACAAACTTCATGTACAAACTCACTTACGTCAGTGCCAAGCTTCCAGAATGATTATCCCTTTTACAACTATTTCTAATTCATGTGTTGAAATTGCAATGCGTATTTCTTTGCTTTTACATTTAAGGCAAATCAACATCCTGCCTCTTTTTTTTTTTTAGCCACCATCCACTATTTTATATATATATGTGGATATTTGAGGAACCGAAAGGGTGAGCACCAAGCAACCAACCAACGCTCCCAGCATGCTTAAACGAGAGTGCTTCACACCATTTACTACGGTAAGGCCCTTTTTAAATAAACGTGTGACTCACTGTTTGTTTTCTTCACCAGGAGGTGGAGTCTTGCCATGCCCCTCCATTACAAAATCCTCATGTTCCATCTGCAAAGGCAAGCATTGCAGGTCAGAAATCGGTGGAGCAAAACGCACATCACCTAACGTGGCCCTTTTCATATGCAGCAACTCCAAACAGCCACTTTACCACAGTGGCTGGTCCAGAACAGATCATGTAGTTTCTTAGCAACATATGTACATCTCCAACCCCATTGCTATGGTATCATTTCATAGCACAAATTTCAGAAAAATCTTGCAAGGGAAAAAGAATGGTTTAATGGCTATAGCAGAATACTATCAGTCAAGGTACATAGGTTTTAGGTTCTGCTCTGTTAAGGGCTTCCCTTGTCATTCTAAATATTATTTCTACCACTTCTTCCCTACATATAAAGCAGAAATTAAAAAAAGGTTTATCAACATGTCTAGAAAAAAAATTTAGAAGAAACCTATTAAGTACAGAAAGAAATTGCTGCAAAAGCAGAGTACTTCTTGTGAAAAATAACTTTTCTTTGAAAAAAGACTTTTAACTGCACAAGCAGCTTAGTTAGCAGGGTAAAAAAGAGGCCTAAGGAAACCTCAAATAAATGCTGTTCCAATGACAACATAAGGTAGGCATTTCCTTTGGCTCTCTTGTTAGAAGATTCCAAGGGCAGTAAGGAAGTCTTAAGTTTATTTGTTTGCTTTTAAAATATCAGTTTTAGCATAGATTTTCAGTAATTTCTTTGGAGAGAGAGAAGAATTACATTATATTTGCTCATTCATTAATTATGCGCTCTTCTTTTAATCACTTAATTCAGCCAGTTCTTGCACAGGTAGCAAAAACATTCTTCTCTTTATATAAAAATTCAACACATGCAATTAGTATTTTATATAAACATCCAGATACAGTTAGCAATGCTCTACTTCATGTGAAGCCAGAAAACAGGTCCCACTGCAATAGTCAATAAGGCACACAACAAAGAACTGAATCATAATCACACACAAATCCATGCCACTACATTGAACTGGAAAGAGGAGAGAAGCACTATTCAGTCAGTTAAGATAACACAGCTTAGTCAGTCTTTGAAGGGGCAAAATCCCCCAAACCAAACCAAACCAAAATCCATCAGCCACTTCTCCTTGTGCCCCTGCCCTCCCCCCAATAGAGTCAAGTTTACTCATTTGTACATTAATATTTTTGTCAGGTTAAAAAGACTTTAAAAACCCCAAAATCTGCATATTGACATCTAACAAGGACACAAGAAATCATGTAATTTGACTGCCCAGGCACAGTCCTAAGCAAAACCATGAACAAACTGACAGAGTGGGGGAACTGTAAGGTGCCAATGACATCCATAAGACAGACAATCAAATATGTGTAAATTCACATTTGTAAACATGTACCCCCATGTCTCCCAGTCTAAATAGTATTTTCAAGTAAAAACAATGTTTGAAAACAAGAAAATTTTTATTTACAGTTATTAAATAATTTGGACTTTTATCCATGTATTCCCACCATATCATATACACAAATCTATTTGTACTTCAGTCCATACCCGATTCACAAGAGCTCTAACAGCTGGACTCATACCTGTATAGCTAAAGAGAAAAACATCCAGTCCACTTAATGCTGTTGCTCAAAATGCTGAAACACCAAGTGTGTCAATGGGTAAAATAGTTACAGATTTGTGGCCACATTGCAAAACAGCATGGTTCTGTAAGTGAGAGTAAATGTTTAAGAATTACTCTTACACAGGAGGTGTTTTAGCCTGTTTCTGGTATGAGATAAGTACAATTCACAGGAATGGTAAGCAAGGGAACAGTTTGTGGCCAGTACTGGAAAGATGAAATGCAGTCTTTGGGAGTAAAGAGGCACTACATACAGCATATTTAGTGCTAAACTAACAAGATCCCCATATAAAACATAAATTCAATATAATGAAGCTTAGAAAAGGAGATATCATTAAAAAAAAAAAAAAAAAAAGGAAGTGTAACACACAATGATTTTAAATCCACCAAAAACATAAGAATGGGAAATTACTTTATTAGATGATAATCAAGAAATTTGAGAACTGGAACATCTTGTAGATCACCACCAGAACAAGTCAATCACTGAACTACTGCTGATAGAACTGTTGCTTTATTATGAATTTTATATGAAGAGCACTAGGAACTTCTCAGTTCTAGCATGCTTATCTATCAAAGTTTCATTTCAAAGAGAAGTGGGCAAATAATGACAAATAATAAAGGACCTGAGCTAAGAATAAGATTGTTGGTCCAGGCACAATCTCTTAAAACAACTAGAGAGCCCTATCTGCTTTAAGAAATGTTAAATCAGTTTGCTGTACTTCAGACAGTAGACAGAAGTACCTGAAATTACTAATATATGCATCATTAAAAAAAATGTAGAAGATACTGCACAATGCCACAGACACTCAAAAGAAGTTCACAAAAAAAATTAATCACTGAATGAGGAAGTAGTCAGGAAGACAGAAACTACACAATATACAAAATAAAGATTAATTTGTAGGGTTTCATTGATAAATAAAGACAATAATAAAATACATCAACACACTAAAAAAAGCCATGGGAAGGTCAAGGAATTGACTATTAGTCAACTAAAAAATATCTCTTCTGAGAATGGATAAACAACTAGATTTGTAGGAAACATTTGGCTGGTCAGGCTCAGAGGACAAAGTGCTGTATGCTGCCTGAGGATGGCATCAAGTGAAGCACTGCAGGAGTCTAGGACAAGTCCATTAAATATATTTGCCAATGCCTTGCAGGGCCAGTAAGGTATATTCTAGCCAGAATTTTAAGATAAAGTTTAACAGGGTTGAAGAGGATTAATCAACAAGTCTAAGGACAGGGCTGCCATTCAGATGGATCTAGACAGCCTGGAAGAGTGGTCCCCACAGGATTTGTATGAATTCAGACAGGACAAACACAAAACACTTGCACCTGAGAGGCCCTGGCAACAATCCAGGCTGATGAGTGGCTGGGGAGCAGTTCCATGGAAAAGGTCTTGGCACAAAGCAATCTGACCATGTGCCAGCAGTGTGCCTTGTCAGGAAAGGTCAGCAGCATCCCCGGCTTTATTAAGAAGAGCCTTGCCAGTAGATGAGGGAACTGATTGCCACCTCTATTCAGAGCTTATTATTCCAGACATGGTCTAATGCACCTCCTTTTGGGCCCCCCCAATACAAGAAGTATATCCAGAACATGGACACAGGCACCACCAAGATGCTCAAGGAGCCAGAGCACTTGTCCTGTTAGTAAAGGCAGAGGGAGCTGGGCTGATTCAGCCTGGAAAAGATGGCTTTGGGCAGACCTTCAAGTGTCTGTACCTACAAGAAGGCCAGCAAGCAGTCAGGCTCACCATAGGGGTACCTGCGGCAGGACAAGAAGCAGTGAGATCACACTCAAACTACAGAAGTCCAGAATGGACACAAGGTAATTTATTTTCACCATGAGGACAGTGATGGTAGAGGTCATGGACTGGAACAGATAGCCTAGAGTAGTTTTGCAGTCTCCTTGTTTCAATTTTTTCATGGACTGACTAGGTAAAATCCCTCACAACACGATCTGACCTCACAGGTGACCCTGCTTTGAGCAGGAGGTCAGACTAAAGACCTTGGAAGGTCCCTTTGAACCTGAATTTCCCAGCAATCCTATGAACACAAGAACAGATTCAGTTTAATATTAGAGATTACATACACGACAAAAACCCCTACTGAATTCCCAACCCAGCAAGAACGTGCACTTCGATCTGGAGAAGTCTAAGAAAAATATCTTAAAAAGTTGCATAATCAAAAAAAAACCCCAAAATAAAACAACCAGCAAGAAAAAGTTATGCTGAAGAAAGAAACACTGAAAAGTCTGCAGCAGATCTATAGTATGCCCTCTTTTAGAATAGTGTCTATAAGTTGAGACAGTGAAGACTCAAATCCCTACCGTGACACTCCAAAAACATGAGAGCTCAGAGCAGAGAACGGTGTAGGCAGAGGGGAGATTTCATATAAATAAAATCCAACATTCGGCCTGCAAATCTCCCTCAATGCAAGACAACACAGCACTGAGGCATACACACAAAAAAAGTAGCATGACAGTATTATAAGAAACATCACCTCTTTGCTATTACAATGTAAATAAAACCTAACTCACTCTCAAAAGAACACCTGTAAGAGGATACACAGAAAATGTACTACTAAGCAGACAAAAAATTAGCTCTTGAATAAACAAATTGCAACACAGAATTTCACAAGTCTTTGCAGGTTTTATGGTTTATGTACCTATAGGTACAAAGATTTATCTGTGTATTAGAGGATTAGAAACAAAAGCAGTATAAGCTTTTGTTTCTAGCAATGACATTACTTTTACAAAGTGAAAGGAGAAGTTATTTACAAAGATCATTCAACAGGCCTGATGCAGTGCAGCAATTTCTGCCTTCCTCTATTTTGCAGAACCTTGATTCCAACTTTCTTTTGTTTGCCTGCATATGTTAAACAATTTAATGATGAGTGATCTCTGTTTTTCACTTGGAATTCTGCAGGTTTTAAAATTTTTGCTAGAAAGTGATACACAGCTTATTTAATGGTCTAAAATTTCTAGAATAAGCTCATAAAGTAATACCCATTTACATCTTCCTGCAACATTTAAAAGTCACTTTATTGGGTAGTTAATCTTAATTCAAAGATATATATCTGACAAAGAGCCTTCTGAAAACAATTTATGAGTAAGTAAAATTCCAATAAAATTCAAAAAGCATTGCTTACATATTCATAAAGTTTGTTTTTAGGCCCAGCAATCTATTAATTAAAGATTAAAAAAATACTTCAAAATTAAAATGCTTAGGTCTCATTTTCCCAACGACACTAATGACATCGTACTGCAGAAAGAACAAGAATGTGGTATTTCAATTTTTTGATTAAGTGACTTTGGAGGATGAACTGAAGAGAGGAACAGCACATAAGAGCCACAGTTAGCTGAGAATACTCTTCTTTTTCTCCTCCACCCACAGTTCTTATACAATTCCTATGCACATTTCTTCCCCACAAGTCTCTCAGTTTCCCTTCATTCTGTCATCACTCTATCCTCTTCAGCACTCTTTGAGTCTTTTTTTAAAGAAAACTGGAGCCCAGAGCTCTCGTTAAGTTCCAGCCATCCACAGCATCCAGCAGCCTCACCAGCTCTGGCTCCCTGCAGCATTTGGAAAAGGTGAAGCTTTCTAAGCCTTGAGTCTCTCTTGATTCACTTCCATATTGAGGAAACACAGTTGTCCTCAATATGTAGAAAAAGAATGGAAGGTGGAGCTAAATTAGAGCTCCTGGATCTCTTGTATTGCTCCCAAGGAAAGGAGAAAAGGGAGAATGGCATAGGATCTGAAACATTTTAGCTTCTCTTAAGAGGACTGCAGAGGGAGCCATTGATTCCAAGAGCAGGGATCAAAGGAAGCACACTCCACACCTGTTTCTCCTGGCAAGCAATGGAGAAAGCTTCAAGATTCTGGCAGCTGGAAGCGGGAACCAGAAATAGACCCTGAAACAGCAGGGGACGAATTCAATAGAAAAGTTTTTTTTTAAAGGATCTGCCAGTAGTTGAACTCTGTATTTTATTATTTCAAAGCCTTTTTCTCTAAAAATCCAGGTACTTGTGAATATTCAAATTTCAACACAAATTAATATACTGAGTGTTCTAAATAATAAAAGACAACCTATTTTGTTTACGAAAACCTATTCAGTATTAGACACTCAATACTTAACTTTTAGAAAATGAAAGTTATCATGAGCTTCAATGTAATAAACTATTATATTTTTCTGTCCAGAAGTGCAACACCTGTTACTACAATTTCATACTACTCTTTCTAAAAATATCTTCAATGATACTCTAATAGATTTGATTAATGAGTAAACCTTATCTCCTAGATAAAGTCAGCAACACTCTGAAGGGTCAGAAAGTTTCAAGGGCAAAAGCTTCATCTTTCCTGAATCCCCATTCCTAAGATTTTCCTAACAAGATTCAACTCTTGCATTAGCTATCCTAGTCCACCAAAGATGAACTAAGCTTAAGAGAAACCAAGCATTTTCTCAGGGAAAAAAAGAGATTTGTGAGAAATCCTTTACTTATTATGAAAAGCTAACAATTTTAAACAGTCTTCTTGTCTTCACCAGTACGAAATGTACTGATGCAATGTCCAGAGAACTGCTACCACCACCTTTCCTACTCATTCCATAGTTCCTTTTCAAAGCTGGTTTATTTCCGATTTAAAAACCAAAACAAGCACACCCCCCCCCCCTCCCCCCCAAACAAACAAAGAATCCCCAACCAACCAACTAACCAAACCAACAATTAAAAAACCCCAAACAAACAATCAAAAAAAAACCCCAAAAGGACTTGAGCCAGCTAGGAGATGAAGACTTCAAAGTTTCCACTGACTAGCATCCCAAGCAGACACAACACCAAAGCTTTATCTGGCACATGACCAGACACTCTGGTGGGCACCAGCCAAGGTCAAATGCTGCTTTCTGCAGGTTGTGGCCATCTCCTTCCCGTGCTTTTTTAGTGAAGTGATGTTCACACAGCCTACCCCAGGCTCAGCTTAAGAGTGACAAATCCGATGTTTTGTCACAACTTCTGCTTGAACACCAACGTCCCTCCCAACCTTCAGCAGCACCCGCACTACTGTAAACAGGCCATCAGCACTTAGTTTGTCTCACTAATAGTTGTTTTAAGGAGAGTTGCACAACGCCGTCCTCGAAATCCAAGCAATTAGTCACTAGTCACTACTGCTAACAACGGTGGAAGGTGGGATATAAAAAAAAGAAATCTGAGAGACCATTTGAGGTCTGACGGAAATGTAATCACTACTACAAATGAAAGGAAAGCTGAGTCACCTCTCTGCCTGGCTTCATTATAAGCACTTTGGACAAACTGCATTGGGGAAAATTTTACTCACTAGGAACAGATTAATTAAATTTTTAACTTAACTTCTTTTAATAAAAGTGCAATTTAGCTGCTAACACTTTAATTTTTTAGGAATAAATTAGTGTTGAGCTAGCAAAATACACACAGAATAGCACAAATTGTTTAGCAAAAATAGTCTCAAAATGTACTTCTCAGATTAAATCTTAAATTCAGTACACAACTGGAAGCATTAAAAAACCCTTAGAATTTGTGATTTAAACTTAAAAAAAAAAAAACAGGCCCTGAAATGAAAAAGCACTAAGTATTTTCTGAATCACACAGAGGAAAGTCTTAAAAACAAGGTATGCATGAAATAGTGGCTGAATTTTTGGTTTCTTTCAGAACTTTGTTGTATTGTGCACCATTGTATAAGTAAATTTGCACTTGAACCTACTTCTACCTTTTTTTTCCTCCATTTTGCCAAAGCATAGTCTTGATGCATAAAAATCACCACCAAAATTTGTGAACCTAGCCTAATCAGCATTTCCTTGAAGCTTTTCAGCAGCACCTAGATGGAGCATTTCAGTGTTATTAGCACCACACAGTCCTGACTGGTTTTCTGTTAGTTACAGGAGACGTGAAAACTTACTAACATAATCCCTCTGCTAAATCACACTTCACATTCAGAACTCCCTGCTAATCATTTTGAATGCTAACACACTTGGACCACAGTAATTACATTCAAAAGTTACTAATCTGCTACTGGTGTTTGCTATATGCAGCTTAATGGTATTTTAACACGTGGCTCACTGAAACATGACATTAACTAGAAGAAATGCCAACATGTTAACAGAAACAATCATTAAAACATGCATCATCCATATAGAACCGCAGGACAGGTTGTCAGTGGGAACTCAGTTCATCATTAACCTATGGAGCTCAGAATATGTAATTTATGCTACAGCTAAACAAGCACAAAAGCTGCAGCAGTTGTTAAAGACCAGAAGTTTTGCTTTTAGTTTCAGCTGTCACCAAATCATCACTAAATAACTGCAGAAACAACCAATGGCTGACTTTCTATGTAATATTTAAGATGTTTGTCAACTAATATGTGAAATACCCAGCAGCTTAGCATGAGCTCCCTGCTAAGCTTAAGCAGTTTAAAAAATACCATGAAAACAACAGTCACACTTTGGAAATGCTACAAAGGTTGGGATCCCAGCCACGTTTTATATTGTACAAATACAAAAGTTTACTTAATAAAAATGTATTATTTTTTAATGTATCACTAAGCTGCTTAGTATTTAAAATACAATAGCTAAGTATTTAAAATGTAATGTTAAAAATACGTATATATATATATATAAAAAAAAAATATAAAAAATATATATCTTGCTCTGAAAGCAATTTAAACCACCTAGCTGTTTGCAGCAAGATACAGTTCTACCTTATGTCAACCACTGAAGATGTTAAAGTCACTCAAGTCATGGTATGACAGGATATCCAGAAATACCATCTGAAAACTCCAACTCTGAAGCTGCCAAGGCAGCTTTGAATAATAATTCAACCATCTCAGACACAAAAAATGAATAAAGCGTTCTGAATTTAAGCAAAAGTGCTTTTCTTTTCCTGTTCCACTCTTGATGATCCATTTTTTAGGGTGTTGCATCCATACACTCATCCATTTTGTAGTGTGTTCTGCATATACACAGCATGGACAGAGCGCAGGAAAATATGAATTTGGTAAGACAAAAAAAGTCCCTGATTTTATTTAATTAACCTTTTATATTATTCTTCAGCTAAAGAGCAAAAGCATTTCACAAGGCATGAATTCTTGCTAACTTCAGCTACCTTTTATACTTTCATAACAAATTTTTTACACTTCCCATTTAGGGGACACATCTGACCCAAAAGCCCTTGAACAGTTCTCCCCCACCCAGACTTTCAGAAGCCACTCTCACCCAGTGCAACCTAGTGACTCTATTTAGCCAACTCATTTTACAGTCAATTTCCTATTTACGGTGCAGACACAGATGAACAAGTTATAGCAGTTTAAGCTGACATCTGTAAGTGGCTGATATTCTGATACACACATTGTTAACCACCCTGACCCTGAAGAGAGAAAACATTAACTTTCTCCCACTTGGATTTGGAAATCTAGATGATGCAAAAGGGCAACAGGCATGAACTGCTAAAAGAATTTTCAAAGGCTTAAGAAAGCAGGTGATAATCAGCATCACAGAAAACTAAATTACACTTTTGCACTACACATTTAATCACCTTCACTGATATAAATACTGTTTGCAGCTGTATGTTAGGAATGACTGAAAGTGACATAAGCCAGGCACACACAAATTGGTGCTGAAGTTATTCTGCCTTAAGACCAGACAGAGAAGCAACAGAAAGAAGAACTTTCTTTTCTGTGTTCACAGAAATCTGTTGTGTGGATTCCAAACACAGAGAAACTAACAGTGGCCCAGAAAGCTCCTCAACAGCTGGAGGCTGAGAACAAATCTGTTATATGTATATATTAACCCTGCCTTAGGTCTGTATTAGGCATCCACTTTTGATCACTGTCAAAAAGGAGAAGGAATACAGGCTACCCACAGCACACAGCTGCTTTCCAGTTTCTCCAGTTACCAGAATGCAAATCCAAACTCATTTTAGTCACAGGGGAACCAATGACGCTGCTGCTTGCTTTAAAATTTTTTCTAAATTTATCAAGATTATTAAAAGATTAGCTATCTGACAGACCACCAAATCATTAATATAGCCACTCATCTCTGGAAGCAGAGCCTGGGCTTTTCAACAACTTGCCCTCAAAAAATCCCCAACAAACCTTTAGATGCCACGGGAATATGTTATTTCTCTGGGAATTACATGTGGAGATTGTATCTGTTGAAACCAACCAATATGATTTCAAAGTACCTCTAAATATTTCTTAACCTAATTCCAAACTACTGTGTCTACACTCTCCCCTCATGATCCACCCTCTTGCCTACTGCTCAAATGCTTCAGTGACTTCAAACAAGTGCCAGGAAATGCTGACATGTTTTCAATGTTGCTTTTACCCTTCAGGGGAACTGATATCACACAATATGTTTATGCTGAATTCAGGTGTCCTTAGTTGTCCGATCACCCTCTTATGTGCTCGAATGCTGAAAACTATCACTACTATTTTTTACTACTACCATCACAAGAATAACAACCTACACTCTTCCCATCAAACTCATATGCACTTCTTCCACACCTAATGAATGAAAAAAATATTTTGAGGAAGTGAAAAAAATTCATACCCATCTAGTTCACAAAATGAAAAGGAAATAGTCCCTTTAGGGTCATGCAAATGTACAGTCTTGCAAATGCACAAAGTCAGGACCAATGAATTTTACACCTTTCAATGATTCAGCCAAATTAACATTCTACAAATTATTTCTAAAGTAAATTTAAGGTTTTTAAAGTAGGGTAGAGTAAGCTTTAATGTCCCTGGCTCAAATTTCTCCCCAAATACCTGTCCCTCCTCAAGTCTGCTGTAAGACAGGAAAATTGAAAACACTCATCAATACTTTCACATCTGTAAGACTTTATATGAAGTTACCAATTATAAAGAACTCTGTCACAATTCACATGGACTACAACCACTGCCAACAATTCTCTAAAGCCAATACCAACTGGAAAGAGATCAAAAGGCAATATTCTGAAAAGCCAGAAAGCCCTCCAATAGTGTGCCAATGGTACACCTGCATGAGAAGAGATGCTTTGTAAGCAAAGCCACAAATCAATTTCCCTGACTGTCATTCACATTATAGTGGGACTATACCACATAAGCTCTCAAATGCAGAACCACTTTTTCAATCTTTAAGCAAATATCTGCTTTTTTGTCTGTTTTGCAAAGTATAAACTGCTGTAAACAACTGAAGAAGAGATGCTATTGGTTGAGAAAAAACTAATGAGAAAATATTTATTTAAAAGCACCTTTAAAAGAATGGAAAAGATGAGTTTTTAAACTGAATGTTTTCTTAAGACTGAAGGGTTTTTTCTTTAGAAATGAGACACACACCTATTCACTGCAGTGACATGCCACACCAGTACACTTCCTCCACATGAACTGTACATATGAAAAGACTGGATCAAAGAACACATGGTGACAGTTCTTACAGATCTCCAAGTCACCTTGGCACATGATGGTATTTTCCAAGAGAAAGAAAATACATCATTGTGTTAACCTTCTCTTTTGTGATTCAAAAGCACTTCAGGGTATTTTGAGATTAGAAAACAGAGAGTCATCTTTCAGTTCAGCATCTATATTTTAGCAGTCTTCACTATGGATAAGTAGGTTTCAAATGAGCAATCCATCTTACCTCTGTACAAAACAGTAAACCCAACTGGCAGAATCCTGAACCTGATCCTGAATTTCTTTTAAAATGTCCAAGCACCTAGGCTATCAACAGCATTCCTTGACAATAGTTCAAGTACTACTGCCTAATTCCACGTTCTTTTTTGCCAAGTCCTCAACAATTTTACCTTATTTATAACTGCTTTTTTTTTTTATATAGTGAACCCTGATAACATACTGTACACTAGTTTTGGCTGGGATTGAGCTACCTTTCTAGATAGTAGCTGGTAGAGGACTGTGTTTTGGATTTGTGCTGGAAGCAGTGCTGATAACACAGGGATGTTTCTTTTACTGCTGAGCAGGGCTCACAGCATCAAGGCCTTTTCTGTTTTTCACAGCACCCCACCAGTAGGCAGGCCAGGGGTGCACAAGAAGCCAGAGGGGACACAGACCCAGGACAAATTTCCACAACTGTCCAAAGGGATACTCCACACTACATGGCATTATGCTCAGCACGAAAACCGAGTGAGTGAGGCTGTGTGTGGATGTTGGCTGGGGCTAACATTGCTCGGAGACTGGCAGGGCATCCACTGTTTGGCAGCAAGCAATTCTTTTCCTTTTGCATCACTTGTTCTTTCACAGGCTTTATTTCCCTCTCCTCTTAGTTGTCGGTTTGGGTTTCTCCCCCCAGATTATTATCTCAATCCACATATTTTCTGACTTTCACCCTTGAAATTCTACTCCCTCCATCTCACTGCAGGGGCAGGAGTGGATGAGCAGCCATGTGGTGATCAGTTGCCAGGTAGGGTTAGACCCCATACCATAATTACAGCTCTTTGTTACAATGCCTTGAAATTTTGAAATTTGAAGTTATAAACTCACAAGCAGGTTTGCTTGGGTTTTCTTCCCCATGTAGAGAGGTCCAAGTGTGTAGTGTTTTGTAGAAAAGTATTTTTGGTTCTTTTTCTGGCCACACTGTTGAAGTTCCAGAGGGAAATTAACCCAAGATTTCTGCTTCCCTTAATGGACTATGTTAATTTATACTTAAAACAGGAGGACTATGTCATAACACTCCTACAAGCTTTTATAACATGTAATTAAAAGGAATTTTAAGTAAATTAATTCTTTACTGAGAGGTTAATGGATTTTTATTTCAATACATGATATACAAATGTTTTGGGTTTGAAATATTCTCCTCAAGAGCTATAGCTTTTTCAGGTTAGCTAAAAGAAGCTAGCAGAGCATGGAGATGACATCAGTTTCTGTTGTGAAAAATTCTTTGTCCTCCTAGTTCTTAAGCTGCTACATTTTGGGAGAAGCATAAATTATCTTGTTATATAGAAAACCTCTCTACTTTTCAAAGACTATACAAGATACTTAATGCAAAGACTCCAGGAAATTAGTATAGTTGTAAGTCAGCTTTATA
Organism: Emberiza elegans; assembly: GCA_024865655.1. NCBI lineage: Eukaryota > Metazoa > Chordata > Aves > Passeriformes > Fringillidae > Emberiza > Emberiza elegans. The sequence goes on along the minus strand of JALJVW010000910.1, from coordinate 4,812,509 downwards.
AAGACTAGCTGCTCCTCCAACTCATGCTCCAGAAAAATAATGAAAATACACCTTGTGTATCAGGGCACAGAAGTGCTAGAAGCTCCTCCACAAGTAACTCTGCAGTGGACATGAAAAATGAAATAACTAAATAAAAAAAAAAACCCAAAGCCTACTGTCAGGAATCCAATGGAGAAGCAACAGCCACGTGAATAAACAAACCTACTCAGAACTGTCAGGTACTCACAAGAAGGTACACTGAGGCTGAAAGTTCACCTCTCATAACAAGCCAAAATTTTCCAAGAGTGCAGGGATTCATTCTGCAGGGAACCATCATCTGAAAGCACCCTGTACCAGGCCAGTACTAGACTGGAAAACATATTTTTTATAATTACACTCACAAAGCAGACTGTTTATTTCATTACTGTATAGGCATGAATGTTTTAAATTATTTGGTGCTATCTGAATTGAAATCCATTTCTGTATCATTGAGTAGGATTGTAAGCCCCAGAGATACAGGCATCAAGGTTTGGGACGCTCTAAGTTTAATTACTTAACTAAGGGTTTTTTTTTTTTATTATATTAATTCTAAATCCCACAAAATGAAAGCATCAGCCTAACTTTTGTACTTTTGTCACCATTATGCAACATTCACATCAGGAATTGAGCATACCTTACCCATAAATATAGTCAGTGGAACATTCCTGCTTTTAGGAAAGAGAACTAACAACTCTGCCTTGTGAATTTTAAGATTCTGTTTATAAATATAAAAACACCTACCTTAACATAGGCTTGTGTTCCTTTATTCTCAACATGTATGAAGTAAAAGCAAGTGTTTAGATACTTGAGTCACATACTTTTTAACCTTTTTATCACCTCTGTGTGAATGCTTCAGGATAGAAAAATAAAAACAATAAAAAACCACACCACAACAAAACATAGCCCTTGCCAACGGAGTTCTCAAGAGTGATTTAAAGAGAAGGCAAGTGCTAGCTCACAATTAGACACCAAGAGGCAAGAAAAGTAAGAATTAACCAGGTTGAGAGCAGGCAGTTTTCAATAATGTAAGGGAAAGAGTCACACTGACAGATATGAACAGTGTAGCAACTTGAAATAAAATAAGGATTAACAGGTGGCCTCAAGACAGCTTGTAAGTGGCACCAGACTGAAAAACAGGACAAGCCTCAATGTCTGTGCCACTGGTTTTGAAAGAGCCTAAGTATGAAAAAGTAGCCTAATTCCTGGCCTATCAATTCAGTTCAATAATTATTTCTATAAATACTGATGAAAACTTTGAATAAAATTACATTCACCTAACACCATATAATACAGAATCTTTCCCCTTTTCCTGTTCTAATTAGGAATTAAGTGCTATTAGACATCCTGTGCAGTCATATTTTTAATCAAAATTTTGTACACCTAGATTTTTAGTGTACAAAACATTAAAATGGCAAAACTATATATTTTTCCTCTTTTCCCTTCTACGACACTGAAGCAAAATCATGATTCATCAATACCTTTCTATAAATTACTTCAGTCAAAGTCCCTCACTCCCTCTGAATTCATAGGCTTGAAGGAACAGCTAGGAGGAGAGCGAGAAAAATCTACATTTAACATGAGCATTTTAATTGCATTTTTTGATAAAGAAGTTTTCTGCATAAGCTCAGAACTCCTGCCAACATTGAAAGAAATCTAAAAGTACTTCAAATCAGGCATAAAATTTTAGCTTCCTCCTGCAATATTTTACAGCAATGGAACAACTAAGAAACCAAGTTTAAGCATTGCCTGTGCAGTAATCCTTAACTGATGTATCAACCAGTTGAAATCACTCACAAACAAGAAGTTCAGCACTTGTTGATATTGATATCAGGGCACCAAGGTTGTTAATGGAAAAGCAGTAATTGTAATTATTAGTAGCTAATTACCTCAAAATATAATTAAAAATAAAAATCATAATCCAAATAATAGTAAAGGGTATAGGGTTCCAGGCAGAAACACTGGTTTTCTTTTCCTCTTCTTGCAATGGAGAGGTAGCAGGAAAATTTCACTTTGGTATCAGGGAACCAGAATGACCCAGTGCTTCCTGCCTCCCACCAGCAGCTCCAACAAATGGGACTGGGGAGAACACCATGAGGGTCTTGCTTTGATTCCCAGTTCTGAAGAGATCAGTCCTGCAAAATTCCCTTGATTGTACACCCCTGGTGAGCCTTTGCCACCTCATGGTGGTATTCAAAGCTTGGACTCAGTGATCTTGGAGGTCTCTTCCAACTTTAACAATTCAATTCTGTGATTCTTTTCTTTTTTTTTTCTTTTGAAAGGAAGAAAAGAGACCCTGTAAAGCCAGAAACCAGACAGCCCACCCCAAACTATTCTAAAAAGTGAAAGGATACTTCACTGTATGATACTCACTAGCAGGTCATTTGGATAAAATAGACTGGATATTATTATCAATTAAGACTTCCACATCTGCCAAAACTAAATTAATTTTTAAACCCATATGCTCATTTGAAATAACTGACTTCGCACAGGTTTCCTCCTCTCTGTATAGCACCAACATTAGGTAATTATTGGAATCAAGAGCATGCTATTGACAGGTGCCAGCTGTCTTTACCATGTTGAGGCCATTTTAAAGAAAGTGTATGCAAAATTGAGAACTTGAGCACAACTCAACAACCACAATATTAAAAAATTAAATTACTAATTAAATAAAAATGAATACATTAACAACAGTGGTAGAAACAAACACTAAAATGGGAACTGAGTCCATCAATAACCATCCTTAAGCTTAATTTCCAATGAGTTGCCACTGAGTTTGCCTCTCATTTCAAGAGCTGACTTTATAACTGTCTCACCAAGTTGTTAGGAGTCAAGCAAAAAGATCATTATTCATGATGTCTGACTGCAGGGCTTAAATTTTCTGATCATACCTTACATAGTGTTAATTAGTTTGAAGGCCATAAATATTTAGGCTTTAAAGTGACTTGCTCAGCTCTACATAAGACACAATATAATTTTTTCTTCAAAACCAGAGGAAATCTCCTCTTATCTTCAAGTCTTGACCAGGATGTTTTAAAATACTATACAGTCTAGGATGCCAGAAAATCTGAGAAAGTTATAGACCCAAACCAGTTTACAAGCATACAGCATGACATATCATTTGTTTTCCACTCTATGATAGAATCTTCATGTAAAACTTTTCAGGTTATTTTCAGGCTGGTACGACAAAAATATTAATTCTTGCAGTATCCAAATCTTTATATCCTGATATTCATGGTATCTCCACAGAAGATGATTTTGCTCTCATCTCTTTCAGAATACTTCATTCAAGTATACCTCATGTCTCCTGCCTGAAGAAGTTGGGAGTGGGTGGGGAGGGATGGGGAAATAACCTGACAAAAGGAAAAAACTGAACTACATTACTGAATATCTAAAAAGGTATTTCATAGGAAATGTATCTTTATGAAAATAGGTTATTAGATCATGTAAACATGTGTAAATTGTAAAACTGTTATAGGTACAAAAGTACTGAGAAAAGGAAAGAGAATAATCATTTACAGACTGAAGAACCACTGAAAAATAGACTTCAGTGAGTAGTCCTGTACATCACAGAATGCAGAGAAGGACCAGATGCAGTCATGACTTTTTTGCTTAATATTCACTGATCCTATATAGTAATTTATTAACAACACTAAATACCAGATGCACAGTTCCTGATCTCCCACAATGACAATTGTTTCAAAGCAATACTTCATACACATTTAGGTATTTGAAGTCAGTATAAAGAATTTGGTTTTAAATTTAGGCTCATTCAGTTTTTGGAGCAGATATACAATATTCACCATTATATCCAGAATTAAGTATGCCAAAGAAAAGCATACCCTTCACTGGAGGAAAAGACAGTCACTTCCATCTACTTCCTGCCACACCAAAAAAAAAAAAAAAAAAAAAAAAAAAGCACTGTGTATCCATAAATATACACACAGGCACCTGTTTGTATACACATAAATGCCTGTTCACACACACAGCAAAGATCCTCTCTGTGTGGTGAAAAGAAGGCACCAATAACTGTGCTATAATCAGTAATTAATTGCACCATGATGTCTCCTCTCTCATGTCTATTCCCCACTGAAACCTGTAATCACATTCTTGTCAAAAGATGCGTTCAATAGTCTGGATTGCTGCAAGTACATCCACTGATATGTTCTCATTTTTCAGCTCCTAATCTAGAGCCAACCTTCTTTCAAAGCTATTTAAAATTAACACAACTCCTAAAGTACATGCAGCACAATTGCCAAGTCCTTTCTCTAATAATTACTTACTAACTTACTTCCTAACTTGGTGCTTACAGCTAAAAAAAAGTTTTTTCTTATACCCTAAAACAGTGAAAGCATCTCTCCAAAGGTCTACCTAGGAAACAGATTTTAAATTTAGTCTTCTAGTTTTTAATTTCTCAGGCTCTCTCTTACACAAAGCTACAAGCAAACTAACTGATTCAGGTTTTTGTGAAATGTAGGCAGCATGTTTTAAACACAGATCAGTTGCAATGTTGACACTAACTCATTGAGCAGTCAGGACTATAAACTGTATTTATAAACCTTCAGAAGAGTATGCCAATGACTTATGTCATTACGAAAACCAAAGTAATTCACACCTTAACATCTGCATCTTCAGGAAGAAGGCAAAAAGCAGGACACAGCATTGTGTTCAACTGAGTATTTCACATGCTCCTGTCCCAACAAGGTATGCTGAGAATCAGAGGTGCCTTCAAAAGCAACACACAATCCAGTCTCACAGCACAGCACATGCTGGCAAGTACAAGGAAACAAGAAGCAGCACACCTTCAATATAGGTTAGTCAGTAATCCACAGACAACAACACCTGCACCTAAGGGCCCCCATGTCTAATTCCTTAAGTTAGTTCAGAGAGTGGGTGGGTAGGAAAGAAAGTCCTTCCAGTTATCACAAATTAAATACTATCAGGGTTAGTATCTTTTCACAAGTTTTCTCTTTCCTTCCTGGAAGTGCCTGAAAACACATGTTCCAATCCTTAGTGGGTAGCAAAACCCCTGTCTTTCTAAAGATTTTTCAAAGTTTAATTTTTTAAGCATCTCCATGACAATAAATAATAAGCATCTACATGAAGTTTCTTATTAAAAATACTAGCACCAGTTGAAGTACACTCCATGTACCCCTCACCCCTCTTTCAGCCAAACAAGCTTTTCTTCTTCCAAAATACAGTGGCATTTACCTCACTGACCTTGGGACTGCCTTCCTCCAGTATTTCTCCCTCATCAGTTTGCATGGGAACAGGATCTGTGCAAAGCTCTGCAGAAATGCAAAATACTGCCTAAAAGATAAACAAAAAAGATATATTTTAAGAACAATTCTTTTTCTGCCTTTAACAAAGTGTTGTGATATTGCAGTGTACATAAACTACAATTATAGGCTATGACCTTTAATGCTGCCATTCTGCATATATTTGCTGAAATTACATTTTACACAAATGAGAACTGCTATTCAGAATAAGACAAAACTACTTAATTAAAAGAAAACACCCACTTAATAGTAATATCCTCCTTTCTTCTTAAAGTGTCATTGCTGAGTACTTAATGTAGTCACTGATTTTACTCATTAAAGCCAGTCAGCAAGGAATGATCACACAGACCAGAGCTGAGCAATTCTTTCTTACTAGGAAATAGCTTTTGTGCAAATATAAGAGACACAGCTTAAAGACAATCTGAAGGTTATTAGTTTGAAAAATTGTCAAGACTTCCAGTGATCTCACAGTACCTCTGAAGTCTTACTTTCAGGATTTTTTCCTTGACTTCATTTTAAGAATAAATACATTCTAGAATCTAAATGGTTCAGGAAACAAATTAAGTCATTCACCTTCAGGTTGGCATTTCCAATTTAACCCAGGTCAACAGATTCCAGTGTTTCCAATATTCAACACTACTAGGTAATCTATTTTCAAGTTTGTTTGACAGTGTCAGTGCAGTTCCAACTGAACAAAATCTGCACCCCAAACTCTATTCTTCAAATTGTAAAGTAACTTATGGAAGGATGCAATACAATTAGGGAGGCTTAGGTATTTAAGATTAGAATGTCTTCTACTCCAGAGGATGAAGCATCTTTCAGGGATCATGGATCAAATGAATCAATTGAAGGGATCAAATGCACCAGCATAAATTCGGCAGGAATCTCTCACACTTAAAATGCAAGACATAAGCCATGACCAGATCTCTAACATTCCAGATATATGGAAAGTAAGGGCTCACACTGAGTACACTGAATTAAAAATTCTCTTAAAGCCAAGAGTTGTTGGCCTTTAACAGCTGTCCCTCCCAAAATTATGTAACTCTTCAGCTGCACCAGCATTTAACATCCATTTCAAGTGTCTCTACTTCTGCACCTCAGCTACAGAACTGCTGACTGTCACCTTCACAGCAGCAATTCCATGCCCAGAAAGCTTCTAAATGATGCACCTCCTTCACTCCATTCTTAATGTCTGTTCAGAGTGTAAGGCTGTCTGCACACCAGCCTCCTCTGTTATGCTGCACATAGGTAAAACAACATCTGTCTCAAGGAGTGAAGAACAAGTTCTACAAACAAGGGCCTGAAGCTACAAAATGTTACATACAACTTAATAAATCCTACAACCAACATGCTGTTACATTCAGTAATATCATACACTCTAGTGCAAGCCACAAGAGTTGCAAAGACTTAGAGCATAGAAATTTCCTTTTCTGGGAAAAGAAGGAATGGGGAGAAAAGCAAACTCTTACCCAAATCCTCACTTAAACATTCTGCCTTCAGCACATAATCCAAAATCAGAGGTATCAAATGCTAAGCATTACATCTATGCCAAGATCCTCCTGCCTAGAACAAATGTTTCTTGCTTTTTGTTCTGCATCAAGAGCAGAGGAGGCCAGGCTGGGCAGTCCCTGTCCATGGTACTTGCTTGCCATGCCCAATTTCTGAAGCCCACTCCAGAACTTTCAGAGCTGGGAGTTTTGGAGCATGATTTTGCAGTATCAGAGTCAAGTAATTGGGAAGCTCCTCAGATTTTTGTTAGACAGACAGTATGATGTCTAACAGCCAAAACAGCTTTGGCTAGAAGGATTCCTGTGGCACTTACCTGGCCTCGAAGTCAGAGAAGCAAGCAAGAATGACCTTGAGCTACAGAAGCATTAAAAAACCCCTTACATATAAAACAAGACCAGAAAGGTCAGACCAAGAGCACTGTAAGGGGAAGTCACTTTTCATTCAGAGTGCTGAAGAACTCAAACATAAGCCTTTGAAAAACTGACATGCTTTATCTTCTGAGATCCCTCACTATCAGAGGAATTGGCAGTATTTGACTCCAGTTTTTATATACTACTGGAAGAAGACAAAAAAACTACCAACCAGTGCATCTCAAAGGAGGAAAGAAAAGGTCAGTAGAAATACGAAATTTTAAAAAATGGAAAGGCTACAAGAACAAAGAAAAGCAAGATCTTCCACAGACAACAGATTAAATACACTAGAACTATACAGAACTTGGAGATTAGAGTAGGAAATTGAATGAATAAACTCTTTTCCTTCTCCATTGTATTTTCTTTTTTATAATTTCTATTTTCTCTCTTAATTTATCCCATAATTAATGTTTTATTTGCTTTAACATTAAAAAAAAACATATAATATTATGCCATACAATACTTACGTAGAGTGAACTCACTCACATGGGACAGTAAAAAGGTAGAAGTTCTAAAAGGCTCAGTAATTTACTAGAAAACTTCACAAGGGAAAAAGAAAATCCGCCAACAAAAATTTTTAGCTGGTGCAGGAAAATCCTAAGCTATAGACTACTAAAGGTGTTGCAAGAGGCAGTTTTGCTGAACACTGTCCTTTTATTGTTTGGTTTTGGTTTTTCTTATACTTCATTGCATTTGCTTCTGGGTTCCTTCAGGAGACCAAACATGCTCCAATAAGCTATGAGCCCAATTCAATCATTTTTATGTTCTTTTGCATACACGAATCATTGATTCCCTTAGCCACTGGCACAAGAATGCTGCACTGCAAGTTTATTTATTGCCAAAAGGAGACATTTCAAGATTTCTAAATTCACGGGACACTACTTCTGTGGCAGACTTTTGTAGCAGTCATTTACAGCTGAGGGTGACTTCTTAGCCAACAGAGACTGCTTATTGCCAGCACATGAAGAAATAACATAATTATTCCATGTTACAGACATCCCCTTTGCAGCTCATCAGCTTCTGAGCAGAGTCCTGAAGGTGACACACAGGGTCATTTATTTTATACGTGGAGGATGGAGGGGAAGTAAGAATTTGTACTAGCATCCTGTAGGATCACGAAAATGCCAAAAGCCTAAAGGCATTTGTTTACTTATATTCAATACTTAATGTGACATGTCAGGTTCACCGGTGATAAAAAGAAAGTTTGTAGACAGCCCATTTAGATTTTCAGATCCAACACCTATCAAGAAAGTCACTCCTGGAAAAGGTCAAAAGTAAGATAATCCTCTCCTATCCTTGCATATATATCCACGCAAACTACTTGAAATGGGACTGAAATCCCTCAATTTTTTATTCACCTGATATCCTTCAGAAAAATTAACTAACTTCACCTGGAGTAAAGTAACACCAAGGAAGGCCTGACAAATAGCAATGCACTGGTATGTCCACATATGATGCAGCAAATGCACATCTAGGAACAAACTTAGGAACAACTTCTATTTAACTCTTTAAAATGTAATACAGTGATGGGAATCTATTCTCAAAGGTTAAAACATTCATTAATATGAACCAGCAGGATTTCTTACCAACTTTAATGTCTATTGCAATACTGTCCTGCCATTAAAGAGAATGGTTTTGGGACAATCCAGTTTGATTTTTAGTCCTGTTTTTGCTCCATGTCTTTCTTCAGCAAAGATGTACTCTTTTTGTTCACTGGGATCAGCATGAGAGATGCAGCTACCAGCCACTCAGTGTAAGCAGAATAGTGCAGGGTCCTTATGGATACCATCTCTGCACTACTGCATTCTAACATACTGGCAAGCAAAACCTGAACAAAATTTCCATATACTTATAAATCCCTGAAAACCAATACCAGTGAATAAGGTACTTCCTCTAGGCCTAATTTTCCCTCCATTGTAGAAAGGTCCAGTGTGACGGTGGTCACATGGGTTTTCAGGTGAGGGAAGAGACAAGAATGTTGACTCCATGTTCAGAAGGCTTGATTTATTATTTTATGATATACATTACATTAAAACTATACTAAAAAGAATAGAAGGAAAAGTTTCATCTCAGAAGGCTGGCTAAGCTAAGAATAGAAAGGAATGAATAATAAAAGTTTGTGTCTCCAAACAGAGTCCAAGCTAACTGAGCTGTGGTTGGCCATTAATTGTAAACACCCAAGATGGGTGAATCACAGATGCACCTGTTGCACTCCACAGCAGCAGATAACCATTGTTTACATTTTGTTCCTGAAGCCTCAGCTTCTCAGGAAGAAAAATCCTAAGAAAGAATTTTTAATGAAAAGATATCTGCGACAGTCCAGCATGGAAAAATACAAAGTTCTCAATAGCAAGAGAGAGCTGGAATTTCAAGGATTTCAAATTTGGTTTCATCAAACAGGCAACACTGGAACTAAGCATCTTGTCTAATTCAAGGGTCTTTCATGCAGCAACACTTTTTTTTTTTCAGATTGGCAGCAGGAATCAAATATGGACTAAAGAGAAAATCCGTTCTTCATCAGATAATGAAGAAAAAACCTACTTCAAGCTTCTAAAGAGTGCAGCTGTGAGAGAAGCACTTATTAATGTACAACCAATCGTGATTCCTGTGAATTCCCAAGTCTAAATTGGATATGGCCCACTAGAAACCCCCTGAAGGACAGTAAGGCTGTGCCAAATGTCACCACTACAAACATTTAGCAGAATTTGAAGGCAAGTCCCAAACTCTCTCACAAACCAAATCAGGCACACCAGTGCTCTTCCAAGGCAGTGATCTCATGTACATGGCACACTTGAAACAAGAGCAGCTAGAACAAGGCACTACTTGACTGAACAGCATCCTAAATGAGACTGTGCTTGTCTGACACAATTGTATTGACACACCAGCCTCTAGGTACAGACAAAATGTTCATTTTTAACACATGATCCAACCATATTGTATGTCATTGCTAAAGCATTGTATTACATTGAGTCTGTTAAGAATGTACAAAAGCAACATAAAATTTAACATACAGAAGAAGAGAGTATTTTTGTCACTTCAAATGCAAGTTGTTCTGAGAGCAAGAGCATTTAGAAGATAGAAAACCTTTGACTATAACTTTATTGCTTATAGGAAATTCCAGCGAGTTAAAAAACCTCAACATAAATGAACTAATTTTTATAGAAAATGATACATCACACATACCAACTTCAGCTTACAAAAACAAATCACACCAGCAGCAACATAAACTTCGCACACAAACCCACAGGAAATAACACACTAGAAAGTATGTGAATACAGATCTACATCCTTCATTATCTTAAGAACCAGCACAGGCTATTGCTCTTCTCACCTCCAACTTTCAAGATCACAATACTGAGCTTTGGTTGATTTTTACCTTTGACAGTTTCCAAGGGCTGCCAAAGCCCACAAGGATCCGTCCTGGCTACATTCAGTGCAAAAACAAAACCCTAAAAGGAGACAAAAAAATTTAAAATGTCAACCAACTGTGGTAATTAGTAAATTCAAAACAAATATAAAAACAAAAGTCAGCTGTCTCCAAAGCTCAGCAAACCTAGGTGCACAGAAATGAAAGGAATAGGCTGCCATCAGGAAAATATTTTCTTAAAATTCTCCCCACAACCTCCCATCCAAATCTGGAAAAACAGTAAACACTGGTAGCATGTGTGAGAGAATCTCCTACTGACTATGAGATACAACAGAACAGTAGGAGGCTCTAGAAACATAATTTCTATTCACAACTGGGAAAAACATGCAGTGAAACTGGTTTCTTGTACAGGAACTGAGAGAACACACATAAGTGTGTTTCCTTGCAGTCAAGGGAACAGATTACATAATCCTACATTAACTCCTGAATATTAAATATTATGTGTAAAAATGAATCCCATACCTACCAACTGTCAGGTATTTAATCCTATTTTGAAAGAGTAACATAGTAGCACTGCTGGCTTACAATCATGCCCATTTCAAATCATACATAATCTGTCTTAACCACAGCTAGTATTAAATACTTCAGTTTTGGTTTTGCAAAACATAACCAAGTTCTAGGAATTAAAAGAAGTCCAGAACCATCATCTTACCATTATACATCCAAGTTAACATCACTAAAATCTAAATTATTCCAGTTTCCATTATTCAGGTTTGTTTTAAGAGATATGAACAAGTGGCACTTTTCTAAATTCACTGCATCATTTTGTTGGCTACTACTCCTTAACGTACAGCATTATTTAGAACAAAGCGTTCCTGTCATTGGACTAACTGCCATAAACTGAGTTAATTTTTTTTTCCTGATCTTCTAGCATTAACTAAGAGCTTTCTGGGCATGATTTCCATTCAAACAATTTCTGACTAGAAAATATATTTGGTGACAAAAGGGAGTCTTACCTGCCACTGTGGTTTACCTGCCCCTTGGCTAGTGAGTAAAGGTTTTACAGATGCAAACTTTAATTTTGAACTTGGTTCTGACTTATGCTGTGGGGTGATTCTGATAAAGCAAACAGGAGCACGCTGGGCTCAAAAGGCCTCAAGCTGTCTTAAAACATCATCTTAGAAAAATCAGCTGCTGACGTAAATAAACAGAAACATCACATCCTCAATTGGGAAGTTGGCTTCAAGTAACTCACAACTTCAAAACAATACAGAAATATTTCGTGGTTTTTCATCTACAGCACAGCAGCAGTGCAAGTAATGATTTACTATAAAAATTACCCAGGACAACCCAGGTCTCACTGTTATGGTAATTCTCCACTTAACTTTTCAAGGCTGAAGATGGCAAACATAACTTGTAACCAAATAATTTAGTAGGAGATACTAGTGGTGTTTGAGAAGAGGATTTGCAACCTCTTTATTTCACATGCTTTAGAACAATCTCTTTGCATTACTTAGGTGGAAGGAAATCCAGGAAGGATTAGTACTTCAAGGAAAAACAAACTAAAGATATCACTCTAAACAAAGCAGCTGGGAGGAATTGGAAAAGGCAGAAATCCTCAATCTCTCATGGAAAAAAATCCAGAGGAATATTCAGGAAGGGCAGTCACATACCCCACAAAATCACTGTGGTGTTCTACAGCAAAACATGACATGAGAAAGGTTGCCCATTATGTTTAATTTAACACAGCCTGCTAAACTTCATATTTTGTTTTGTATTTAATTCTTTGCACTGATGTTTTTGTTAACATATGGAAAATGTTTCAGCTGTTCATGTAGATGTGACACAAGTACTTTTAACAAGATAAATAGCTGTAACTTGGAATAGATACATTACTCTGTACTGCTCTTCTAAAGTAACATGAGAACAGAGGGACCAAAAAGAAGTTAAAAGCCTATATGAACAAAACATAAGTCTCATTTCACAGCACTTAAGTCTTTTTACATGAACAACTCAAATACAAACCATTTCATTAAACAGAGTGCTCCTGAAGATGTCATAGGGTTTAAAAAGGACAACTACACAACATGATCTGCTCAAGAAAATCCAATCATTAATGAATTTCTGGTTTTTTTTCTCATTAAACAATGTCAGCCTCTTTGATTCATCATTAAGGGAGACATGTGAAACATGCAAAGGGATACTTCTCAAATGGTCCTAAAATCAGACTTTCAATTTAGAGAATCCTGGCTCTAGCCTTTGAGTCTAAAGACAGTCTTGAAACACAAGGACAGAATACTTCATCATCACCTTCCCAGTGTTCCAAACCATTTACATAAACAATATTTAAGGTGCTACATGTTACTCCTCCCAGTTAAGGAAAAGCAAACTGAAAAGCTTATTTAGAAAAATATTTTGCTTACACATTTTGCCACTTTCTACTGTACAAAGCAGCACAAACCCCACTTCTTTTCTGCTCATGCCGGTTAGGCTAAAGAATCCATAAAAGGTTACAGTGAACATAAAAGGTATTTGTCCTCACTTTGCTACAGCAACCTATTGTACACTACATACACTCCACATCACTTCTGAACTGCAATCAAGATTCCATCCCAACTATAATCAGCCAAAGGCTGCCAAGTGGTTAAGTTTTCCAAAGTCCTTTGTGCTTTGTTCCACCCTGTATTTTCACTGTGGCTGAAGCATATACACACGCACATTTATGTACATATACACATAAATGTGTGTTTATACAATACACGTATATAACAAAACACCCTCAAAATAATTTCTACTTTTTCTCTTCAAGATCTTCAACACTCTACACCTCAACCATCAAACTGAGGTTGGAAACCATCAAACTGAGGTTGTTGGGAGTACCGTGTCTTAACTGACTGATGGCATCTTCTGGACAGCCAGCATCACACTAAGAGTTATGGTGATACCTGGAGCAGCAAGGAATTAAAACATAGTGAGCTGAGAATACCAGCTGCTTTTTAAACTCCATATTAAAGTTTAACCCACTCAAGAATTTCATTTTGCAAAGTTGGAAACAAATTATCACTTTAAAAAAAACCAACAACAACCAAGCCTTCATTTCAGGGCATTTGCAAAGTGACAAAGTCTTCAGAATGCAGAGGACCAGAGTTTTCTAAGGACAGGTGAAGAGTGGATGCTATACAAGACTGGAGACATGAAGCATTTTTCTCCATCTTAAGCAAAACGTTGTGATGAGTGAGAAGCCTGCTTCTCAACAGCTCAACTTTAAACCTGAAAGCTATAAATAACTCCTTTACTGCTGATAATCCCAAGAGAATCATCCTGTCAGATTATTCATACCACAGAAGTCAACTCAAGCCCGAAGGTTTCCTTTTGAACCCCCAGTAACACCCCTTAAGTCCCATACAGAAGTATGTTTATCAAACCCAGCAGCAGTAACTAAATTAAAACTGATAAGGTGGTAAGCAGCCTTGTGCAGAGGAAAGGGGGAACGGTGCTTACTCACTGACAGCAGCAATTACAAGAGCTAAAGACAACATTACTGAAAATCATGCAGGACAGGATTGGAAGATACCATACCTTTTAAACTATCTAGTTCTCACAATCTTCCTGGATTTAATTAGAAGAGTATGGAAGTTTCCTAGGTTAAAACTACCCTTTTGCTTTGTTTGCTTTTACAAGAAGAGCTGTGTTGTTAAGGAATTGACACCAGCATGGCAATACTGGTGCTAAGTCCTCCAGCAGCCATGAAGGCAGACAGGCATCCCCTGCTGCAGAGAAAGGCTCTGGGTCCCAACACTGCACCCTGTAACGCAGCCTCGGGCAGAAGATTACGGCCAGGCTGAGCCAGGACACAGCCAGGAGGAAGGCCAGGGATTGTGATGGAGAATGAAGCTTAAGTCACAATCTGCTTTTTTGGTTTTTTGAACTTCCCTCTTTTATAGCTTACACTCTGAAATTTTCCAAAATAATGTTCCATATTTATCTCACTTCTAATGATTAATAACAGAGAGGTTCTCTTATACAAGGACATTTTGACTTCTCACTAACATGATTATACATGCAGAGAAGTCAAGATCTCAGCACTTTTATTGTCAAAGAAAACAAATGTTGAGCTGTTAAGCAAATAATTCTAAACTATAATTGCAAACACCAACTTTGAACATAACCAGCTGCCAAATAGAACTTCATCAATATTTATAGCGTGACATCAGTCTGAATTGTACTTTTCAGCTATTTCGGCACCTAAGAAAGGAACAGGAAGCTAATTTTCAAAAATCTGTTTTATATTCAACAAAGCTTTTCCTTCAAAGAAATGAGGCAACACACTCATTCTTATGGCTAATTTATAAATTTAAAAACACAATGCAAATTATTACTGATACAATGCTAATCCTCAACACTGCAATCTTTGCTGAACATGTTTAGTTAGTACTACAGAATTTGGAACTACTTCCAAGAAGAGCTTCAGACCTGCTCAACTACATGTGAGGTCAGGGCCCTAAATGTTTAGTCTTTTGGCACAAAAAAAGTTCTTCAACTTTCTCATCTTATTTCCTCTGAAAGTGGCATTTAAAAGAAAAGTAACCCAGTTTTCTACTGCAACCAAAACCATAAAAGTCTGCCTTTAGGCTACCTACTTGAAATACATGACAACTGATTTTCACTGTCAAGCTCTCACACCACATTTAGAAACCTAACTCTTGAAATTTGCTCCTAGTTTTGAATATTCTTCACTTACAGGTCACTTTTTGTTCATCCTTTATTAAACTGAAAATGCAGCAACACAAAATCTCAATTATTTTCTGTCCAAATTTCGTCAGACTAAAGTTACTTTCAGTTTATTTACATACCCAGCTGTGGCAGGGGTGAGATAAGCTGATATACAGTATCCATACACAAGGCAGCACCAGTTTATCTAGTTACCTTCAACTGGTGAAAGCAACATGATCCAGCATTGGTTAAGTACAGGGTTAGGGCTGGAGAGGGAAAGGACTAGTTATGTCACTGTATTCTTGCCCTCGGGCCACCACAATGTAACACTGTCAGGAGCGTTTTCCTTTGCTTATTAGACAATGTTAAAAAGCACTTGATACAATGGGACTTCTATCTGTTTTCTCCACAGTCTAATTCAGTTTTCAATCAACAGGAAGCTTCTCTCAATATGAAGCTATTTTCCACAATACATAAATTGCCAGGGACAGGGAAGAGAAGGTTGGACTTTGAATATGAAAGAACCAGAGCAGTTAACTTCCAACAAATGACAGTATTATCAGCCAGTTTTGGTTGTGCCTCTGAGTACTCTAAAAAATTAAAAGGGCCAAGCAAAGAAAGTTATGAGCAGCTAATCTATAACAACTATGGAGTTTAAAAAATGTGTGGAAAAGCCTAATTTTGCAATAAAATACATCTTCCCCCTTTCAAGTACCATTTATCAAAGTGAGTGCCATCAGAAACATAGGCAACTTCCCCTAAGCTTTTACTAAATATAACAGAAACACCAAACACCAACTAAAATCTACACCTGTTCTTCAGGCTGCCACCACACCAGCTGCAGAAAGTAGATGAGCACATCCTAAAGCACCCAAACATTTATCCAAGCAAAAAGCACAGCTATAATAATAAAAACTCAATTTTAGCTTTACTACTTCACCTTGCCTTGAAGGGATAGGAAAAACATGAGCTGAGCCCGTAGAAAATCACCAAAAAAAAGACACTTATTATGAGGGGCAGGGAAACACTATAGTATTATAGAGAATAGTAAAGACAAGATCCATTTTAAATATGAGAATCCATTTCAAATGTGAGAAAATATTAAGGATTGATTTTTTTTGCAGTGTCAATGAAAAATTGTATGAATCTTAATGAACAGTCACAAATAAGCACTGTGGCTTGACTCTCATTTTTGTTCTCTTCAAAAGAAGACTCATCTGCATTTTAATTTGCCAGAACAGGCATCTGATACAACACAACTCAAACCTGATAATGCAGAATCTCACCCATTTGACAAACAAAAAATATGAAAAATTTAATTTTAAACAAATTTTTCTCCAAATACATATGGAAGGATAAGAATTTAAATTACAATGGTTGTAACAGTAAAATATCCTGCATAGACACACATTGGTGCCAAAGCACTTTTTTAGCTCCTTACTTGGAGCAGTTAAATGGAACTTAAAAAACAAACAAACAAAAACTCCAAAAAAAACCCCAAACATCGTTATCAGAATAAACACATTCCCAAAACAGAGTGAAGCTGCTATATTTACAGCAATGTAAGAATGCTGTTATAATAGCACTAATACATCCAGGAAAAATCTCAATACATCAAAATCCTAGAGAGGGTCATAAGGAAAGATACTAAACCCCATAAAAGTAGTTGAAAATGCTTTAAAGCAACTATTTAGAGCAGTATGCATTATGGCCTTCTCTCTTAAAGGGATTTTGGGCCGCTTCAGATCAAGGATGGATCGTAATTCCTTCTGAAGTATATTTCGACCTTTATAAGAAACTGGGCTGAGGGGACACATTCTCTCCCTCTATCTCAGAGGCAAATTTTTAAAATCAAAATATTATCCTAACACTTTTCCCCAAGTTCCTCATCATTCCTCATGCTAGCTGCACCCTCTAATACTATTAACTTACTGTTTCTAAAGTCACAGTGTGAAAGCAACAGAAACCTCAGAGGTTTGAAATAGTGTTTCACTGTAATGTAAAGTGAGTGAGTGTATAGGTGATTTAATCTACAAAATCTAACTTCTGGAAAAGCTTTTAAATCACAAAGTTACTGTACTGCTGTATAAAAAGCAGAATATACTGTCAGCTGTAATAAGAAAATGTACTCTGTGTACATCTTCTCCAGAAAGAGACATCAGATTATTTCTAAGGATCCCCAAATGTGCCAGGAGAGAGCTAAAAGGTTCTCAAATATCCAGGAGAGAACCTTTAAACAAAGGTTAAGAGTTGGCGCTCTTCAGCTTCTAAGACACAGAAGTTCCTAACTAGAGGACACTGAGACTGAAGTGCTGAGTAATTTTTATCTCTTAGCTGTAAGAAACAGTGAGATGAGAGGACCTACTCCCATTATCATTGGTGGATCACCCTAAGGCCAAAATAGATTTATCCACAGTAGAGTGGTAAGCCCCTGAAGAGTTCCTTCTATTCCCCAGAGGTGGTTTTCCTATCTTTCCTACCACTCATGTGGTACTGCTGTGAGACTTGTGTAGAGAGGTCACAGGGCCAGGGAAGTTGTAATGAGATTGCCACGGAGCAGCCCAGCAGTTCCTTAGTTCTGGCCGTGTGGAGACCTATCAGACCAGTCCTAAAACAAGAAGGGCAGCAAAAACCTTTCCAAACATTCAGCTCCTGGATTTAAAATCCTACATTTATTTGAACTAGTGAAACTCTCTCACAAAGTCTGCTTTTGCCAGATGAACAGCACATTAGAGAACTGCAGGTACAACCAGTGCTTGTGGTAGGAAAATAGGAGGGACTTGAGTAGGAAAAAAACCCCTGCAACCCTAGGACACAACACGATCAGAGGAACAGGAAGAAGCATTTCCAACAAGCAAAACAGAGGCTAGAATCTAAAAAATCTTCAAACTTACCAGAAGAAAGCCAACAGCATTTGCAAAAACTACGTTCTTGGTAGACTACTACCAAATCAAAGGGCATAAATTTCTCCTGTTACAGAACAGACTTTACTAATGAAAAACCCAATACGCTACTGAAAAAATCTGCCAGGTTGTTTTTCTTTATAGCACTTTTTACGACACTGTCAAGAGTCATGATAAAAGTATAGAAATTAAATGCAAGTAAAAACATCAATGACTTTTAGTTCATTACTCATTTAGATGGATTAGAGGACTTCCCCTCATACAAGCAACATGATATCATTGTATCACCTTTTGACTAATCCTCTGTCAGGCTATCTAAAATTATCAACTCTTTGTTTTGCAACTTTGCCTCTTATCCTTTCATCTGCTAATTAGCTTTCCAGCCTCCCATCTTCTGTCTAACATGGTCAAAATGTACCAACTTCCAGGTTATTTTTTACACATTTATTGTGACCAGTATCCTGTAACATGCAGCACAAGTACTGCCTTATGATACTTCCCATTTCTCCTGACAAGGAGGATGTTGATCCACAGACTTAAAAGCTAAACTGGCTAAGAGCTGCTTTCAGGTCCATTTTACTTTTTTAAGTGGATATTTCAAAAATTTAAACAGTGTAAGTCTCAGAGAAAACATTAACTTGCTTCCCAGATTTTCTCACAGAGGAACTATTGAGTTTTTTCTGATCCACAGACATTAAATCAGGAAATACACGCACGATATCCAATTTCAGAACTACTAAAGCTGGCAGGGCCCAGAAATGCAATCCGTACTGACTAGCTGAAACTGGAAAAGGTCATCTCCATAGCTCACTACATGGTAAACAGGGAGAACATCCAAACTCCAACCACAACCCTCACGCTGATGAAAACTTAAAAACCTCAGAACATTCCCCTACAACATGATGCAAACCATAATAAGTGTAAAAACACCCTCTCCCTCTAACCGCTCTAAGAAGGCAAAGGGAAAAAACAAATTTAACATACTCACTGCCTACTGCTCTAAAGGAGAAAAACTAAGTGACACTAACACCTTCCAGCAAAGCATGTTTACTTCCCTGAAGAAATAAAAAATAATGAGTAGAAGTGCAACACAAAGAAGGCACGATCAGAAGAGAAATGTAAGGAAGTATAAGAGTTTTATTATCCGCTAAAAGGGCCAGGGAACAGCAATCAGAATGTCCTGATTACTCTCACCCCAGTCACCTCGCAAGCTGAAATACCAGCAGGCAACTACTTGTCTGACAGTGACAGCTGGCCCAAGTACCAAAAGTGCCCCTATTTTTATTAGCAGATAGTAGCCAAAAGTTTCGTCTGGATTCACAAGAAATTAACATGAATTCTTCAGTCCATATTCCACACTCTGTTTGCTATCAAGAACAGGCAACCTTACCATACATGTTTTATCTGAAAATGGAGAAATACAGTAAATGCTAAGCTGAGGAAGACCGTTAGCAAGAACACACGTATTTTTCTACCACAACTGGTCAAACCATTAGAAATGCATGTTACTGTCTGCTCAACATCTCTGTGCTAGGTTCTTGCAATTAGAACTGAAGACTGACATTCCCTTGCTATTCTAAGACAGTGAAACATTTCATTATTAAAATTTCTTAAAATGGAAGAAACAGACCATTAAAAGCATATCCAGAGCAAATACATTTTATAAGCAGAGGCGACAGAAAACTTTTAGTTTTAAAGAAAACCAGTGGTACATATGTGCTAGTATCCAGTACTTCCCTCCTTCATCTATGTGTTAAACACGCTTAATTTATCCTGTGAAAACAAACAATGCCAGTTCTTCACAAAAATGCATCTACTGACCCAAACTACACACAGGTTAAAGCTGAGTGAAGAACAACTAATGATAAAGAACTGAATAGCTGTAAAATGCTAGATATGCTATAAGTAGAAGTACTGCAGAATTTGTGAATCTGATAGCAGCACTATGAGAAATGACTGAGGAAAGCCATTGCAGAGAAACTGGAAAATGACTGTCAGTTGTTATTACTGCACAAAACAGACAATATTTATGTATAAAGATTTCCAAGAAAATAAACACAATAATGGCACAGTAAGTGACTAGAACAGACTCTGCATCCAAGCATTTTGCAGAAAATGGAAACAGAGTAACCAAACCATTAAGCAGACTATTAATAAACTCATTCAAGTCAATAACTAAGCTTCTTAGACTTATTCTATGATCTCCAGTTCCTACTGCTTAATTGTAAATCCAATCTCGTCTGTGAGCAGAAGTACACCAGCTTCACCAGCGGGAAAAAAAAATCACTCAAAAACCCCAGAGAACAAACCCCATTTGAACATATTTTCAAATTACTATTTTTATAGCAGTCCTTCAATTCTTCCCAGCATTCTGGATGCAGCTATTCTGTTCTAGATGCAGCAATCTCTACATAAGATTTTTTATTGTGCATTATTCTGCAAAAAAATTCATTTCTAATTTCTTACTTGCTATGATAGGAGGCAGATCTAAGGTAAAATACATTAACTCAGAGCTACACAAAATTCTCTCCTGAAGCTTCCTCCTCTGAAGTCATCCTCCAACATCAAGTTTTAATGATGACATAAGCATCACCAAGCAAAGCCACAACATACACTCAACCTAAATTTTATTGGACTAAAACCTAAGTTTTACTGGACTATTCTTTCACGCAAACTCCGGCAGATTAAGCTTTGTCAAGACTTCTATGTCCAAACCTTTGAACTTATTATTTAAATGAAAGTGTAGCTCTCTAGCTAAATTTGCAGGTATACAGAAACTGATAGAATGGATTAATTCAAAAGTATGCCTAATCATGAGACACTGGCTGGTTTATCATTACATTTTTACCAGGACTTCCATATTACAGGATTCAGGTGATTCCCTGTAAGCATCCCAATAACATTTTGCCCATCAGCACACGTGCAGTATAGCTAAACAAGATAAATGTCTAATGATGACCTCAGCTACTCTCTACTAAGACAGATGTGCCTGTACCTTACTGCCCCAAAACCTCACAGCAGAAAATCAAACACACAGCTAACACCTCTCTGGGCTCCCTTCCACCATCTCCAGCCTCAACTTTTTGCAATTTCTCTGCTGAGGAACTGTCTAGTTACATCTGCAACTCAGTAAAACTCAGGTGAAAAGTCACCCCTGCAAACCCCTCCCCCGAGATACATCTACCCAGCAGACCCTGCACTATCCAGGGCTCGTCTAGAAAAACTGGAGCTTATCTTTTAGCTTGGGGCCTTGGGTAATGCAGCAGATGAGAGCATTCATCACATCTCAACAGAGCGCATTCCAAGGAATCTGCACCCTGAGAGAGTCACCGAAGGAGAGCAGGGCATTGCTGAGCAACTTCACTGTGAACAAGCTAACTACAAAGCTGCTTGAACTCGTGCACATATTTAATAACCTTATGAACCAAAGTTATCACCTCTACAACACTTATAGCAGGAACTAATTTCCAAAATCCATTCATATGGATAGCGATATTACTGGAAAACACTAGGTAAAACAGATCTTTCAAATACAGAGCTGTATAACCCCCAAAGACCTACCTACTATTTTGCAGAAAAAGTCACAGTTTTTGTAGAGGTTGTAAACATGACAACATTTGTAGACGTCAACGACAACGTCGTACCTTTTAAGTAGAGGTTGTAAACTGAACTCCAGCAAGTCATGATTTAAAAATAGTAATTAATGGATTGTAAAAACGTTAACTTTACAAAGAGGTATTTTAACATATGTTCATAAGGTTAGCGAAACGTTACCATGGAAAAACAAGCACTGTTTACATCAGTTAGCATCTCTAGCTAGGAAAACACTTTGTTGAGTCTTCGGTTTATTCAACAAGCCTCAGATGTATGCTGTAGTAGATCCTCCTACATGCACTTTCATGAAGCAGATCTGAGCTTGCAAGATACCACGCTGCAAGCAGCGCTTATCCACAGCCAGCGAAGCGTCTCCAGGAACAAACACTCCCTCATCTTGCTACAAACAGCTGGGGAAACTTTTTTCCCCCCTAGGACACACCTCTAAGCACGGTCACTCTTCCCACCCACCCATCGTATATACACACATTTTCACCAGCATCACGTTCCACTCATCCAGCGCGGTTTGCAGCGGCACCAACGCCAACCTCGGCTCTGTCCCCACACTACAGCACTTTTTTCCCCATCCACACAAGGGCTCCTCGGAGTGTTTCCGCCGCCGTACCTCCTGCCCGGCCTGGGTGATCCGGCGGGCGGGCGGGCAGTTCTCCCCGGGGCCCTGTGTGGAGCGGGAGGGGGCGGCGGGGGGCACCGGGGCGCAGCCGCGGCGCACGGCGGCCGCACGTGAGGCGAGGAGGGGGCAGCGCTCGCCCGGCTGTGCCCCGGGACAGGCGCTCGGCGGGGTCGGGGCGGGAGCAGCGGCCGCCCCGCCACCGCCGGGGCAGCGCCCTTGAGCCGCCGCCGCTCGGGGCCCCTCCCGCCGGCCCGGCCCCCCCCGTCCCTCCCCCGCCCCGCGGCACCGCGGCCCGGCGCCAGAGGCCCCTCAGAGGCGGCGCGAGGGTCCGCAGGGCGGGAAGGGCTGCCAGGGAGTCCCGCGGCAAGAGCCGGGATGGGGAATAGGTGGGGGGCCCGTCCCGCACTCACCGCCGAGGCGCCGCCGCGGTGCGCTGAGCCCCCGTTCTTCTCAGTGCCGGGGGCGGCTCCGCCCGCCCGGGAAACACGAACCCCAGGAAGCAAAAGGCGAAGAAGCTGCGAAAAGCGTACCCGCCCCCCCGCTCCGCCGGCGCCGCCAAAAAAACACCACCGGGGGGGGGAAAAAAAAAACCAAAACCAAACTTTCCTCGCCGCCGTCTCTCCCTCCCCCGAGGAGCACGAACCCAAACACACCGGGACACGCCTCCGCACCGCCCCTCGCACCGCCCATTGGACGGCGCCCCGCCGACCCCCACGCTGATTGGTCGTCCTGCCTGCTTGTCTTCTCCTTCCGCTCCCCTTTCCGCCCCTTTAAGCTGCCCATTGGGAAGAGTTTCGGGGATCTCTCCGTCCATTAGCCAGGACGCAGGTCAATCACAGCGGAGCACCGCCTCTCGGCGCTTTTGATTGGTTCTCGCGTCACTACACGCCCACCGATTGGCTGCTTTTGCTGGCTGTCACCGGTTAGCGTTGCCCCCCTCACATCCCTCACTGGCTCCCGCCCCTTCCTCCTCTGCCAGTTAGCTGCGAGATTTGTCCCTTAAATGGGGCACTCGCTCGCCCGCTTCTACTTGTCCCGCCCTTCCGCCCTACGGATTGGGCTGTGGGTCGCATCTTCCGACTCCATTAGAGAACGAATGTGCCCGTTACACCGTAACAACGCGGAGACCCGCCCACCGAGCCGCGCTCCTCGGCGGCCCCTGAGACCGTCCTCAGCCGAGGCGAGGTTACGTCAGTTTGTGCACTCATGTGCCGGCCGCACGGGCGGGGCGCCGTGACGGGCACAGGCGATAGCGCGTATGGCCGCGGCTGTGGCCGCTCAGCGGCGCCGCGACACGGCACCAACGCCACACTGCCCGCCGCCGCCAGCGACATCTCCGCTTCGCCCCGCCCCTCCGCGTCCACGCGCGACAGCTATTGGGCAGGAGGGGTGTCAGTCGTGCAGCTCGCGAAGGTCATTGGTCGTTAGCCGACGCCTGCGCAGCCAACCGCCGACCGCCCCCTGATGTCACCCTCCGGATGACACAGCAACCGTGGGCTGGGGATGGGGAAAGGCAGGGCCGTGCCTTTGATTGGTTGGTTTCACTGTCAATCTCCCCGGAGGGAGGACGGTGGGCGGGGTGATGGCGCGTGCTCGCCGCTCCCCACGTGGCCCGGGCAGCTGTGCACGTGACGGGGCCCGCGGCCGGGAAAACTTGTGGGGAAGGCGCTCGCGGTGACCGCGGCGTCATTGCTAAATGCAATCGTTACAAACACACGCTGATCTTCGTTATTCCTGCAGTGGGCCCAGCCAGAAACTGCGGGGTGGGGGGTGCTGGGTGCGAGGCTGAGGCAGGAGTGGGCCCGGGGACGCTTCCCTGGGAGGTGGCGAGGAGGCCGCGGTGAGCAGCGTTAGCCCCGGGCTGCAGCGCTGCGGGAGCACAGAACGACAGGGACAAAACGGGAGGTGCATCAGCAGGAACTGCATGGCAGCAAGGATTAGCAGAGCCGAAGGGCAGGGCCAGAGGAGCATTGAGACAGCACTGAGGGGAGTGCATGCATAACAGAAGCCCGTGCAGGATAAACTGGGAGCCACACGTTCTCCTTGTACCTAATTTTTATGCTCGATCTCATTCTCCAGCATATTTGAGGGCTGCTGTTCCACTGATGAGTGTCGCTTCCTGACCTCGCCCAGGGCTGCCAGCCAGTGCAATGTTTCCATTTGATCTCCTCGGGAGAATCCAGTTACAACCTGAGCAGCAGTCCTGGAGCAGCTGAACACAGAACTCTAGGGATGTGATGTGCCTCTCACCTTAGTAAACGGGTCTGGGAGTGTTTGGTGAAAACGTGCTCTTGTCTTGGAAGAGCCACAGGGCCCTTCACAGGTTAGTCACCAGCAGGAGGGACAGCTGCCAGCGCAGCAAAGCCAACAGTGCTGGTGGCACAGACAGCAGACAAGATCCCTGCAAACTCAGGCTACGCGAGTCAGTAAAGAGCACTGAATCTTTTGATGGCTTCTCCATTCAGTAATGGTAATTGATTTTTACATTGATGGGGAAAGAGCCCCATTACTATGAATAAGATTTCATACTGGATATGCACATACTTGTTACTGTGGTGCTGTAAGGAATACAAAAGGCTCTGTATAAATCAATATGAATTAGTAATATAACTTTTGGATGCACTTTGTCTCTCTTCCTCATTGTTTATTCAATAAGTGAGAACTGTATCCTGTCTCTCCACATGGAATTTTCATGTTGTAAGCAGAAATCGCAAATACAGCAAAAGTACAGGTTGCACGTTTTGGGAGAGAAAGACCTGTCCAAGATGGTGCCCTTATCTTTGCCATAAGTAAAAAACCAATAAAATAATTTCCCTCTTTAAATGCTCTTTCCCCTTACTGGTTTTCTTTTGTGTTTCTTCCTATGTTTTGCTCAGGGTTTTGGTGTGCATATAGCAGGTAAAGGAATATGATTTCTTTTGCATAAGCTCATGTAACCAGATATTTTAATTTTGGAGGAGCAAAAGGTACCACTTTCCATTGTCCCTGTAGTTTCACACTACAAAACAAATTTGAGCTGTAGAAACCAAGCAGATTTTGTTGGTTTGTCTGAAGTTATAATGGATGACTCAGGAGTTCCCACCCAGGTTCACCTGTGGATTTGGAAGGAATCACAGCTCCCAGACAGGTTCTGGCTTTCATAAAGCCCAAACACGTAGGAACAAAAAATAGTTCTTCCTGGCTTTTTCATACCTCCCCACTACCAATCCTGTCCAAAACCGGGACCAAGTTGGACAGTGACAGTGCATTTTTTCATCCACTGGGTGTCAGTATTACACTACCACTGTGCTGCCTTTCCAGGTGCTGAAAAAGGTTGGATTTCTTTGGGGTGAAAGTCTTTCCTTTCTGGTAGAGAAGTGATGAGAAAAAGCATTATAGCTTCGGGGAGTGGTCTCACTGCAGTATGAGTGTTCACTTTTGCTACTGCAGGAACAAGCTGGGACCCTGCGTGCAGACCTCCCAAATTCAAACCTCACACAGACTGCAGCCAGAGAGACAAGACAGACTTCAGAGTTGGGGTCAATCCACAGCCTTTTCACTCTTAGGTTATGAAAATACATAATCTCTTCTTTTTTAAAATTAAGTTTATTTGTTAAAAATACTGCATCTGACAGGGAGACAATGTAGGAAAAGCCTGCATGAAGGTACTTCTCTAAACAAACAAAGAGTCCTGCCAGCTTAGGACAGTTCTGGATGCAGGAATGAGAGAGGACAAGAATTTAGAAATAGCTTTGATATTTGGAATTTGTAATCAGGGTTTTTGACGCTGGTTTATTATTTCTAAAAGTTCCATGACATGATTTTTTATAGGCTTGCTAGGTTTTTCAATCAATGTACCCAAATGAACTCTGGATAGTCAGTCATTAAAAACTACTGATATTTTTAGAAAAAGTCTTTGCTAACCCTGCCCTTTTTTCTGCTTTGAATGCCCTAAGCAGCAGCTGTCTTGTGGACACAGAAAGGACCCAACTACTTACCTGCATGGTGATTAAGAGAAAGGTTACTTTTTGGAAAGCCATAGTCAACTGTGTGCTGATGCTCTTTATGGTGTCCTATGTGTTTTCATGTGAAATTTAACATTTAACATGTGACACAATGCTGTACTTTATCTGTGTCTAAAATGCAGGCGGCACTGAAAAAGAAGATTGCCATTGTTTAAAAGATGATTCATAGAAAAAGTAATAAAAGAATTTATGTTCTTTTGTTTTATATAAACAGAGGCTGATTAAATTATTTTCTTTCTTACATCTTTCCCCTGGAAGCTGCTTTTTAATCCATCCTTTTCTTAGAAGACTTCAGGGAAATTTCAGCAGGCATATGGCATCAATCTACGAGGGGAATAAAACATAAATATTTACAAAGATTTTGATCCTATTTAAATACCTATTATCCTTATTTAAAAATATTTATCCTAATAATTGCTTTCAGCAGAGATACCTGATAAAGATTCAGCATTTCCTATTTCCTTCAACTGAGTGGAGAGAAGTTTTCTCAGCCATTCTCCTGCATCCTTCATGGAACTTTTCAGGGAACAAGCAAGAGAGAGGAACTAATACTTCATATGCCTGGGAGCTGTAAAGATCAGGATAGAAAAAAGGAATTTGTGTTTAAAATAGAAAAGAGCAGATTCCAACACGATTATTTTTTCCTTTCTAAGCCACCCATAACAGCAAAGAAGAAACACAAAAGAGCAATTTAAGTAAAAAGAAAGTAATGAATACTAGAATTAAGTTAAATAGCAAGAGGAAATTAGGGAGATGTCAGATGTAGTTTTCAAATTTGTATGTTAGTCACATGATTAGTGCTAACATTCCTGCTTTACAAAAAACTGAAAAAATATCTTTAATGACTGTAAGTGCTCAGGACCTGAGCTTTAAGTCCCAGTCAGACACCTCCACATCTCTAACTGTTCTTAATATAGTAGGCTTATTTTGACATTACCTATTTTTATGTGTCATACCCAGGAAAGACATGCAACTGCAGTAGAAACAAGAGCACTTTATGCATGTCTTGGGCAAAGTGCTTAGCAGAAGTTTCAATTTGTTTTGCTGTCATGCTCGCATTACATTGTTGGAAGGAAAAGGGAGAAAGAATTTTGTCACCCCACAGCTAAAGGGGAAAAATTGTTAATATGACAGCAGTGGTTTCAAATAGAGAATAATTCATGATACAACTTTGTTTTGTTTTTCCTGGAGGCAAAATTAAAACAATGCTTCATTAACATTATTTGAAGCTATTTTAAATACAGCTATTTTCAGCAAAACAATGCTAACATGTGGAGGTTTTTTCATGAAAAAACAGACAATTAAGAAAATGTTTTGAAAACTATTGTAATCTTTTATGCAGTCTCTTTTTGCCTTTTTCCCCCACTATTTTCAGTCCTGAAAGTAAACCAGCATGTGTATAGGAGTTATCAGGTAGCAGTTATGGTGAGGCTAGAAGCAGTGCAGCTCTTCAGACAAGATTTTAATTAACTTTTAATTAAAGTTCCCATTCCACCAACTTGGTTTGAGCTGTGATACTCAACAACAGTAGCAGCCTGTGCAAAACTGTTTTGAGTCCCCTTTAGCTGAATTTAAAAGGAAAATGAAGTATTGATAGGTAAAAGCAATTATAACATCATTTGTGTACCCATTTATGTCACCCAGCTCCATCCCAACAGAACAATCAGGTTTTGAAGAAAAAAGAGGGCTGGGCACATTCCTGCTACTTCCTTCCCTATGTTACAGGAGAGATATATATGCCCTTGCTCTTGCAAAAGGGAACTGCCACACAGGTATGATCAATACTGATGCTGGGGAAAGCTCCCACCTGTCCTTCTATAGCAAACTCTCATTAGCACAGCAAGACCACAGGATTATTTTTTGTTTCTTAGATTATCATAATTATTATTTTCTGGGAGTTGTATCTGTGTAGTGATTTAAGATGGCAGCTTTCCAAGGCTTTGCTGTGGTTCTAAATTAATTGAGTATGCTGTTAAATTTTTTAACTGGAGCTTTTTCCTCATATTCAAAAGGGCTCCCATTGTCCTTTATTATTAATGAGATCAAAGCAAGCAGAATGGCTGCCATTTCTCCTTAGTCTGGGAGTGAAACTATCCCTAGCAGAAAAGCACAGTGCTGTCTACACTTGTCAGCAGCACTGAAAGCAACATCAACAGCAAAGCGTCTGCCTTCCTTTGGTCTGCTGAGCTGGACACAGACAGGGAGCAGGAATAACGCTCTACCAGAAAAGCAGATGAGGAAACAAGGATAGCACCTGCAGAGCAGGGGACAGACTGAAAAGCTACTGTGGGGTGGGGCAATGGACTGTGCAGAATGCAGGGCAGAAAACCTGAGGAGGAAAGGTAAAGTTTGCTTTTCTAATATGTGGAAAATTGTGCCTCCTCCAGGCAGCCCAGGCAAAACCAAACAACAACAACAAAACCCCCAAACAAACAAACAAACAACCCCCCCCAAAAAACCCTTCCAAACCACAAAAGTTACTATCAGTTTTGATTAGGAATTCAAACATACAGTATAACTACTTGTACTGTCATACATATTAGAATGTGATTATATTATTCCCCCTTCATGGCTTCCTTCCCAAAGTTTCC
This sequence comes from Emberiza elegans, assembly GCA_024865655.1. NCBI lineage: Eukaryota > Metazoa > Chordata > Aves > Passeriformes > Fringillidae > Emberiza > Emberiza elegans. The sequence goes on along the minus strand of JALJVW010000910.1, from coordinate 4,783,490 downwards.
AAAACTGATGTTTCATGGGGAAGCATCCAGTTAGATTTTTATAAAAACCAAAACAGCAAATAACTCACCAGAAATTCCATGCATATCTGAGTTTTAACTGGACAGCTCACTGACTCTTGCAAAGGAGCCAGAGTCCAGGGTGGCAGGATCCGAGGACAAAAAGCGAGAAAAATTCTGGAAGGGAGCATCATCAGTAAGACAGAGGAAAAAATCTGCTGAAAGACATAATAAAATTGAGATTGCTAGAAAAATGTGGTTACAGAATGAAGGTGATGGTGGGAAAAAATGTGGGGATCTTATGTGGCTGGGAGTGGGAATCTCTTTGGGAGGTTTCTTGGATCGTGGACCAGCATTGCATGCAGAAGGGCGCGTTCTGTCCTCACACAGAGCTGCGCTCTCTCCTTGCCCCATCAGCTGCAGGGTGACCCTGGCCAAGACCCTGCAGAGAGAGCTGTGTGGGGAGGCAGAAGGCAGATGATGACAGCAGCGGGCTGTGAGTGCCAGGAGGAAGAGCTGTGAAGCCAAATGGCCCAGGGTCACCCTGTGTGAAGTGGTGTGAACCCTCAGGAAGGCGGCAGGAGCTGTTCCTATGATTTTGCCTCCAGCAGCTTGGGAACAAAGAGCAGCCACGCTGGGTGAGCCAAGCTCTTTTTTCTTTACTACTCAAAGCTGATTACCTGCAAACCCCATGACTCACTCACCATCCCAGCTCTGCTTCTGCAACAGTTAGCAGCAAAGTTAACCCAGGTTTGTGAGTATGGCTTTCTGTGTCACCTCCTCAAGGGAACTCTGCCAGCAGCTTCCCCGTGGCTGCCATGGGATCATCAGTTCCTGGGAGTTCAAGGTGGGGCTGTGTGGGCAAAGCCCTCAGGACCACACCTGGGAACAATTACTGGACCTCCTGGTAGTGGGAAATTATATTTTTGGACACACTGATAAATTGTGTGCAGGCACCACTGGGGAAAAAAGACACGTTTGCACAGGAGCAACAACAGTATTTGGTCTGCTGTCCTGTTTTCTTTTTGCATGAGGAAGGAAAGGTGATCAAAATTCCAGTGGATTTCATCAAGCACAAATGACCCTTCTAAAAACACCAGGTTCTCTCTTCTTCACTTCAGGTAAACCCAGGGCTTTTCTCCTAGTCTTGCCCTAAAGAGACTTTTGGATTGGTAGAAGAAAGTCAGCATTATATTGAGGCTAGTTTTCTTTTTTTCTGAAAGAGAGTAAAATGTTCTTTTATGACTGCAGTTCTGGATTCAAAGACCTTGCTAAAAAGAAAGGGCCCTCAGCAGCTCAGTTCTAGTCTGTTTTCTTCCTCTGCTTAGAACATGCTCAATTTCTGCTGCTGGATTGCTTATTGTCACTGAGGATCTCACAGAGCCTAATCAGGGCTGGTATCTGTTGTAACCTGTGGTCCTGCTTCCACAGGGTAGTGCTAATGCTCAAAGAGCAAGGTAAACACACAATTAAGCTTCTTTTCCAAGATATTCCAGACCAGCGAGGTGTTCAAGAAGACAGGGAGACTAGGTTTATTGAGGGAGCCCAACTCCTCCAGAAGACTTTCTGTTGCAGCAATTGCTTTTGCAGCAATATTCAATGCAAACACCCTACAGCATTTCCAAGGGTGTCCTCATGTTAACAACATTGCTGTGCATGGGTGAATTCCCAATTACTTATACCAAGCACTACTTATGTGGAAGATTTTGAAACAAGATGGAACCTGCCTGGAACAACACCCTCATTTTGGCTGCAGGGTGCAGCATCTGTAGCTGGCGCCTGTGCTTGTCTGTCTCCCTCTTTGTTCTTGTGAGTCTGTCTCCTTGGATGCAAAGAGGAAGCTGTTGGTCATACTGAGTTGTCAGTAACTCCAGTTTAAATCCGGAGTAACCCCAATGTGTGCAGGGAAATTAATTTGCAGAAGCATAACTTCAGCTCTGTGGCTGAATCAACATCTTTAAAAGTGGTGTACAAATTGGTGAGAAACCAGTAGAGGTAGTCCCAACTTTTCCTTCCAGAAAACTTTGATTTGTTGAAATGCTGCAGTCATAAATACAGAACAAAGGAAGTGACTATATTACAGTGTCCTCATTGTAAAAGGGCAATGGCAGGTGCTTTGATAAACTGGGAGACAGGTCATTATTTCAGTGAAATGTCCGTCAGAACACCCACCTCCTGTGGCTCTCCAAAAAGTTATTTTTTAACTTCCTTCCTATGAGATTTGTTAGACTTTGAAAGAGAACATAAAACGAGTGGTAGCACAATTTACCAAGTCCTAGAAAAGTTATATTGGTGAATTGCCTTGCATTGTACTGAGGCAATGGACTAGATGACCTAGTGACCTTTCCCATTTCTAATGTCTATGATTATTGCGGTTATACCTCAGGACACTAAACAGAGACATTTTCTTCCTTTCAGTGGCAAAATGTCACTAATGGCCGTGCTAAATCAGAGCAATTGATCCTTCTGCAGATGTGTTGTGCACTTAGCAAGGCAGCTATAGATGATCACTCTTTGTTTAGATTTGCTGTTTTCTGTTTCTGTAGTGCAAGTGCTCAGTACAAGGGGACTGTCAGCCAAGGGAAAGATTTTCTGGTAGGACATTAAGGATAACTAAGGAAATGATTGTATGACCTATAAAGAGAGGATCATAAATATTGCAACAATAAAACCAATAGCTCCTTCAAAGTTTAAATAGCTTTTCTTTTCAAACACTTGAAGCAAGTGCCCTTTTCCCAAGGTTGTCTAGCACCTACATGTTAAAAGTTTCACACAGTTTCACCAAATATATTGTAACTTCTCAGGGAACTAGCTTTTTCTTTTAAATAATCTTTCTCTGTGGAAGCGTCCCCTCCAAAAAAAGTTTCATCCCTGGTACCTTTCCACTAGTAGTGAAGTTTCAGAAAAGCAGAACATAACAATAATAAAATAGCCCCTGCTGTGTTGTTTCTTAACCACAACACCCACCAAGCAATGCAAGTAGGGGCAAATAGGGTTTTGCCCTTTATAACCAAGCAGCAGCACTTACCTTTTCTTGCATCCTAGGGGAACCTCAGACACAAGGGTCTGCCTCTATTAACCCTCAGCTAGAACATTTATACTCCTCACAATCCCAAGTGTGTAAAACCCCAGACCTGTGCTGCTGCAACCCTGCTGTTACAGACAACTGACATTCCTATTCCACACATGCTGGTGGTGTGAAAGACATAGCCTTTGTTTCTAATGCTTGGTGTAGGATCCAGCCCTGGAGTGAGGAGACAGCTCTCCTGTATGCTCAGTTTTTTCCCCTCCATTCTCCATGCTGCCATGGGTCTGTAGCCAGCTCAGGAGAAACAGAATCCAGTGTGTTCCAGCAGCCAGATCTCACAGATGTGTTCCTGTTCCTTTGTTACCCTGTGTTCTCATGTACATTTAGTTCATATATCTTACCCCTTGGGCACTTTTAAACAAAAGTATCACAGCAGCATCTTGGTATTAGTGCTGCATCCTGCAATCAATTGGCTGTTGGTCTCATTGCAGAGAGCAAAGAAAAGCTCCATTGCATCCTTACTAGAAAAGCCACTCCAGTCTGGGAAATCAAATAGCTGAAGAAACATGGGGGTTCAACATGCAGCAGGCATGTGCCAAATCCACCCCCAAGCCCATGCAAATTGCTGATCAGTCCACAGCCCACTGGTGCAACATACTTTTCTTTCTTACACATTGGAAATTTGCAACTCAGAAGCTCTTTTGCTTTCAATAAAGTAAAAAGACAAAGGCCCCCCTGAATAGAGTCAATACTCACAAAAAGAAATATCCTTAACCTGACCTCCCTGATCCTTCCCTGTGCTACTGGATGTAAATGCATTGAAATCAGCTCTCATTTTTTTATGTTCTAGGTTTCAAGCTCTCTGTAATAGCCACAATCCTCATTATGCAAATGTTGTATTTTGCCTCTGTGCTTTCTGCACAAATTCTTCTGGCTGTGTTTTCCCGGCTATGTGCAATTTCACACGTCCAGTGAAATTTCAGCCTCTATTAAAAAACTGTCCAGTGTTTATAAAATCATTGCTTTCAGCACTCTCTGTCATCTAGAAGTTGCTGCTTTCTACCCAAAGCAGGCAGGAGGGCTACTTTATGCCTACAGTTCTCCTACCAGTGACATTTCTAATGTTTTAGAAAAAAAAAAAAAAAACTGACAAGTCCGATGAAAGGCTGAAGTTGATATTACAGACAGATAGGCTGGAAAGGTAGAAAGGAGTAGAATTAGAAACATCTCTAAAACTCAGGACATTAACACATTATGTGATGAGTTTAGGATACAGCAGCTACTGTGCCCCTAAGTTCTTGTGCAGACACTTCCACCTACTCTCTTACTTCCTCCTTATCTTGCTGAAAAGCCCTGCAAATTTGCTCACATTTGGATGCTGAGAGCTGTATGTCATGCTGGGTTTTCTGTAACCAAACTCCCCAAGCACACATGCCCAGACTTGCAAGAAGGATGAGAAATACGTGTTGTGCAAAGAATTAGGTAAACCTGTGCCAGCCTTGCTAGAGGCATAAAGGCTTTACCATTTCATCTACATCCATAGGTTTCTCTTCCAAGTTGGTTCCTACAGTCACTGACTCTACTTTTCCTAAGCCTTGCTTATTAATGAGGATTTCCAAATTTGCATTTCCTCAGCGGGCTACGGACAGGGGACATAAGTTCTAGAGACACAAAGAGGTCATTCAATCCTGGACTGCCCCCTGGTTTTGCAAGAGCACAGACAAAAGTGTCAAGAAACAAGAGTGTAACATTAAAGCAGGAGAGAAAAGAGGGGAAGGACAGTCTTATCTTTCTTCCTTGGAGAATCCCCCTAAAACAGAAAAAGAAAAGGCAGAAAGTCGTGGTGGTGCTATTGCTATAAAGAAAGAACCTCAGGATCTGCAGAGCCCTGAGATATCCTGTGAAACAAGCTTGGATTTGACAGACTCCTCTTAAACAGTACAAATGCAATTGCTACATGGATTTAAAACACTGAAAGATGAAGATTTTGTTTACTGCAAATACTTTTAAATGTACCCTAATGCCCAAAAGTAAAATAGAGACTGGATTTATTCTGAAACATGGTCAGGAATTTTAAAATGGGCTTTTGTACATGCAAACAAAGAGAGCATGGGAAACAAGAGATTGTGAGTTACTTAAATGTCAAGGATTACATTGTACCAGGTAAAACTGAAATGTAGCACAGGGACTCAGTTTCATAAATTAAATGTCATTGCTGATGGGTACAAATTATATAAGAAAGATGGAAAGGAAAACTGAGGTGGCACTTTGTCAGACGCATTTATAGCTGCAGCAAGACACATTTCAGCTGCAAAGTAATTTAAAAAAACAAAACAAAAACTAACAAAACAACAACAACAAAAACCCTCAAACAACTGAAGTGGATGTCTGCTGCAGCCTACTCCAGCAGCAAGAAAGCAGGAATGAATTAGTCTCTCTTAAGGTACTCAAAGCCACAAAACACTGAACTTGTGGAGAATTTAGCTGCCCACATTTCTTTTAACAAATACCACCAAACACTGACCAAAGAAGTTCACCAGTTACACAGAAACCTGCTCTAATCCAGACAGGAAAGGTTTTTGACAAATAAAGAACAAAAATGCCACCAGTCCAGGAACTGTAGCAGAGAAATTAAAAGGACACCATGAACGCAGTATCTAAATGTAACACAGTATAGAGTTTATTTGTTTGACTTAGAAAAGGTCTCCCACATAATTAACTGGACACATATACATTAAATATACAAACTCATACCAAAAGAAACACAGAAGGCACACATTCAGCCAAGTGGCTCTTTCTGAACCACTCACCACTGCAGGCCAGAACGAGAGAGACATAAGCCCCAGCTTCTTTACTTTCTGTCCAAAACCAGGAGCACAGGTTTTGTGCAACTGTAGGGCCCCGTGGTGCTCCACAGAGACCAGCCAAAGAGGGAAAGAGATCCAGAGGACAGGCATCCTCTTGGGATTGTGCATGGTCAGGATACAGATGCCAAAGAGAGCTAATCTGTCTCTTTTGAGTAGCAACAGAACCGAATATTCCCACCTTTCCCACCCCCTCAGGAGGTTGGGGACTTGATTACAAGAGGGAGCATCTTGGGCAAGCACCAAATGACAGCTTATTTGAAGACTGCTGTACCTTCAACCTCTGCTGGCAGACTTCCAACACAATTCCTAAGCACTGCCTCTGTGACCCCTAGCACCACCAACCACATTTTATCTGGAGAGCAAGAGAGGTTCACTGTATGGGTCACAGCCCCAGGTTTCTAGCACTCATCAAGAACCACAATTAGCAAAAACTAGTCAAAATAAATGTGGTCACCTCACACAGACTCACTTCTGTTGCCATAGGAGCAGGTAAATAGCTCAACTTCAGCAGATTTTATCTTCAGGGAAGAACTAGTTCCACCAGAGCCTGAAACCTTCACTCTGGATCAACAAAGCTGTGTGCGTCCTCAGTCATGCTGAGTTTAAGAAGCAGATTTATATCATGCAAAAAAGCAAGTTTGTTCTCTCAAATTAAGTAATTAAGCAGTGTGTGATAAGCCTAAGGAATTCTACTAGCCCCTGGAGTCAAGGCATGGGACTGATTTCCATGGAAAGAATCTGAAAACAAGTGAACATTACCTTTCAGGAACTGGTGTGGCAACCAAGAAGACAAGCAGATGAGAGACCTTCTCTGGAAAGGATATCCTGTTAGTTGACAGGTTAAAAAAAGAGCTCTGACATCCACCATAGGGAAGAGAAAGTAAAGCACACTAATGCGTAAGCGCAGAAGGAAAGGAAGGACAAGTGAAATCAGCCTCTTGGACTATGTGTGAAGTCACCCAGGATGAAGCAACAAGGAGATAAAGGACTTCCTGGAAAACCTGACCATATATATCAACATGGTGCTAATTAGTTAATTAACAGACTCACTTCTGTTGCCATAGGAGCAGGTAAATAGCTCAACTTCAGCAGATTTTATCTTCAGGAAGAACTAGTTCCACCAGAGCCTGAAACCTTCACTCTGGATCAACAAAGCTGTGCGTCCTCAGTCATGCTGAGTTTAAGAAGAGATTTATATCATGCAAAAAGCAAGTTTGTTCTCTCAAATTAGATCAGTGTGTGATAAGCCTAAGGAATTTAACAGCCCCTGGAGTCAAGGGGTATGGGACTGATTTCCTATGGAAAGAATCTAAAACAAGAACATTACCTTTTCAGGAACTGGTGGCAAACCAAGAAGACAAGCAGATGAGAGACCTTCTCTGGAAAGGATATCCTGTTAGTTGACAGGTTAAAAAGAGCCTGACATCCACCATAGGAAGAGAAAGGAAGTACACCTAATGCGTAAGCAGAAGGAAAGGAAGGACAAGGAAATCAGCCTTGTGAAGTCACCCAGGATGAAGCAACAAGGAGATAAAGGACTTCCTGGAAAACCTGACCATATATATCAACATGGTGCTAATTAGTTAATTAACCTATTGCACAATTAAAAAAATAAATATTTTAAAAGCCTGGGAGGAAAAAAAGCACCAGATGACACTGCTCTTTTCAGAACAAAAAGTGGAACAACATCAGCCTAGTAAATTTATATCTGATCTTTGCTAACAAAGTGAAATAAATACAGGGAGAGAAAAAAAGTCTCCCAGACATCTTCAGAGTGGTGACCAAAGTATGGCAAAATCATACCACTTTCAAGAATCCTGCAAACACAGTGAGTAGCTTTAGGCACATGAGCTACACACATGAAGCCAACAGGATAACTCAGCTATCACATCACTTCTACATCCAAGTGGTGGTGTCATTTCCAACACCTCTTTTTTTTCCCATTACCAGGAACAATTTTATGAAACACTGCTCATAATATGAGCTGACAGACCCAGCTGTAGAACTACAGCTCATTCCCAGAAGGCTATATAGACTATATTATATAGACTAGCAAGCATTTAACCCATGGAGGACAAGTATGTTTAACAGAGGGCACAATACCTTTGGTATTTTAGCATCTCAAGACATTCTGCAGGGTAAATAGAGTAAAATGGACCTGCTTGCCATTCAAATTAAATATACCTCAAGAAAAGGTAATTAATCAATCAGTGAATCAATCAATTGCATTTTACCATCAACTACAAACAGCTGTTTGAGTGTAACAACCTCTACTGCATCCCAGCACCTGAAAGAGTCTTTCAATCAGCTGCTTCTGTGTTGGGAGTGCATCAATTGCCTTTGCTGTGAATTTGTTGTGCAGCTAAAAACCCAGATGGTTTCTCTAAACGGAAAGCAAGAAAACTAAACCTGTGTTATTCTGATGTTTAAATTTTTTTTTGGCAAGTAAGCATGTTAGTTTTTGGGCCTCTTCTAATAACTAGGATCTAATTTTTTTAGGTATCACAAGAGGATTTACTTATGACAGCAGGATATGTAATTTAAATGGCAAGAAAGCAGAGTGAAATGTCAATCTGCCCACTGTAGAGACAAAAACAATCTGTTTATCCACTCTGTTAGTGAGCAGAAGTGGAAAAATGACAGTGAACAAGAGGACAGAAATGCCAGTCAGCTCCCATAGTAGCTAGGAGGTAGTCATCAAGGAAACCATTAAAACAGCCTGACAACAGTTCTTTTTTGTACATGCATTGAAGGGTTTGTTACCACAGAACACTTTAGAGGCCAAAAGTAAAAAAGGATTTTTAGAAGAGGACAAGTGCATTCATTAAGACCAGGTCCAGAAAGAACTGCCAGAAAGCTGTGAAAGTCCATAGACTGCTGGAATGGCGTCAGAGAAAGACCTCTGTATACACAAGCCTTGTATTTTATGCTTCTGTGATCACCTGTTACAGGCTATTCTCAGAGGCAGAACAGCAGATCAGATGGCCTTTGGTCTGATTGCACACAATGCTTCTTATGGATCAAAGCTCTCAATTTTAGCATGATTTAGATTCTGGAAAGGTTAACTAAAAAAAAAAAAGGGCATTTGAAAAGCTTGCATGCCTCCTCTGCTTCCTCTTCCAACCCTCAAAGATGTGCTCCTTAATCATTTCGTTTCCATGAATGGTAAAGGTATTGCTGAATTAGCAATAACGAGGATTTAATCACAGCCCCTGAAGTCTGTGTTATTGCTCCCAGATCCTGCCCAGGCCCCTTATCAGGCATTTCTCCTGACCCAGTCTCAAGTGTATGTTAAACATTGCCCTATATTCCATTTTTCCTCTATGCCACATTCTTGCTAAATCACTTTGTTCAACTGCTACATCTATGATGTGAAACAGTTCCGATGCTGCTCTGTAGGCTACTGTTGGCTAAACCCTTCTCCTGCCTGGGCCAGTGACAACAGGAATCTGCAGGAAGACTCCTTATGGACAAAGGATTGCTCCACTGTCTGTAAACATCCTTAATTCACCCAGAATTTGCCACTTCAATTGGATTCAGCCTTACAGCCAGTCAGATCAATGCATTTTTGCAGTGCAGTAGAGTAAACAATGCAACACAGTGATTCCAAGTCTGCAGCCAGACAGACTGAAGTAGCAGCACAAGTAAGTCAGAAAATCTCCTGCATTTCTCTGGGCACAGAGCAAGCTCTGAGACCAGTCATCACAGTTGTTTTTATATACAAAATATGTGTGCACATAGACATATGGACTAATACATTCATCACTAACCCTCATTTAAGGGACCAACTATCCAAAGTCTGCTCATCACCCAGTAAATGTGCTTTAGCCAGGGGGGCCACATGCATCCAGGACCTGCAGTGGCTTTGCAGATCACTGCATGAGGGTATGGCTGTAGGTTCAAAATCAATCAAGAAGTTACTGTTCCAGCTTGTGATTCAGTCTTTAGCTCTCCAGACAATCCTTCCCAATCAAGATAACACACAGGTAGATTGTTTGTTTTTATCGCTCATAGTGGAGTTTGGATTCAGGTTACCTGGAAGGAAAAGAAGTTAAAGCAGTATTAATGTTAAGTAAACAAGCCCTGGATAAAGTTTGGACTCATGCTTCACTCTCATTTTTTACTATGCACTTTGTGTTAGACCTACATTATTCTGCACTCTCTCATAGCTTTTTTTCTGCTGCAGTGAAATGAAGAAACATTAAAATAAGATCAAATGCAGAGTATATTGTAGAGAAAACCACTGGAGAAGTATTTCTAGGCTTTGGCTTGTACCCAGTCCAGCTTCATTAGGTCCCAGCTGGCACAGACAAATAGCCTGGTCATGCCTTGGGTGAGAAGTTTTCCAAAGAGTGAGGTATGGAAAAAAAACCTGAAAACCCAAGGTCATCTCATTCATTTGATATCCACACATTCTCAGTAGAGTTTTTTTTCACATTTTGTTTCAAACATCTCTAGTGCCAGTGTTTCCACCTTTGCAAGACAAATCCAAGGCCTCAAGGTCTCTCACTTAAGTGGCAGAGTATGCTGCCTCCAGTTTTTTATAATCCTAGGTTTTTTCATAGCTTACTCTATTAATTTCTTCTGCTCCCAGTATCTGTACCTTTCAGTGCTTGCACTTCTGTCTGGTGTCCATCATTACAGCCAGATGTTGATGTGGATGCCCCAGAATATCTGTTTCAAGCACTCTACAGAAGTGTGTTCAGAGGCTTTTGCAAGTAAGGGAGCTGATCTGAACTCAGTAAAGCTTGCATGACTCTGGCCCAGGGCAGCAGGGACTGACAGGGGCTGCCACATGGCTTGGAATCACTCTGAACACAGGCAGGCCCCACTCATGTATTTGTACAGAAGGAAGGTACATGTGCATCTCCCAAGCACTTGGAGCCAGATGCCAGTTCAGAGTGAAAACTGCCACAGGTCATGGTGACCTGCTACTGAGAAGTCTCAGCCTTGCTAAGTTTAGGGAGCATTCAACTCAAGCACTACCTCTGAACTGGGCTTCAAGTGAATAATTTTTAATGTCACTCTCTTGCTTGAAGAGTACTTGATCAATGCTGCCCTTACCTGTAGGTGATGGGGAAGAGAAGAGCTCTCTTTTCTCCCCCTCCTTCTCTCCACTTTCTTCCACACTGCATCTTCTTGATGTTCACCTGGGAGGTTGCACTGCACCCTGCCCTCACTTCTGTGGCTGCTGCCTCCTCCCCACATCTCCCTGTGGCATTTCATTCTACCTGTCCCCCTCTGACACATCCTGCATGTTAGTGTTATTATTACTGCTATCTCCTCCCCACCCCTCTTTCCTTCCCTGTCTGTATCACATTCAAGACCCTTATGCTTTTTTTGAAAGATGTCTGTGCTTCTCTGCTTAATTTCAACTCCCAGCCCTTTTATTCTTGTCACTTTCTACTCTTGTCTTCTGACCTTTTCCTACATATCCCACTACAGTTAGAGCAAACATCCTCCTTTTATGTACCCAACAACGTTTCCCTCTTTCTCTCTTTTGAAAAGAGGCTGCAAATTCCAGTTACCACCCTTCCATGATCTCACTTTGGCTGAAAAACGCTGGTGATAACCAAGCAACGATTTCAATGCCTTTGCAGTGCCCAGCATAAATCCCATTTCTTGTTGCAAGAAGCACGCAAAACTGAAACACAAAATCCCTCTACTAAGGGTGTGTATTTTGCATCCACTGCTCATGAGGAATGAAGTTGATGCATGGAACACCTCAGGACAGCAGACCCACCTGAACAAGCCCACTTTGCTTCTTCCAAAGGAGAACACTAACCAAAAAGTCTGTGCCTTCTGAAGGCACACAGCTTTCAGACTTTTGCAGTGTTTCCCAGAAACTGCACACAGAAGTCACTGTCTCTGCTGACCACAGTCTGCCCAGCACCAGTTTAAAATTAACAAGATTGTGGTCAGGTTCAGAGCTGCTCTTGTGTTCCTCAGCAGGCGACAGTGAAATCCAAGGGTTCTGTTAATTTCATGATGTGGTTTGAGAAAACCTTTAAAGACAACGGTAGAACTTGCCATGTGCTAGGACAACACCTCAGGGTGTTAATTCAGATACTTAGTTTGGGACATTACTTTCTATCTGGAGCCCTTGTATTTTCCAGACTCCAATTCTGACTCATAGGAATCCTTTTCCAGCCTGTAAAAGCTGCATCAGATTTTCAGAGTCCATCACAGCACACACTTCCATCACTTCCCCCAGCTCAGATTCTCTTCATCACCATTTGCTCCTACAAGACTGAATCTGACTTTTAGCCTGCTTGAATAATGTCTTTCAACTACTCTATGAGCTACTCAGGTGTGGATCTGGTCTCTCCACGCATTTGCAAGGTGGGATGTGTCTCCGTGGTGCTAGAGAATTAATAGTGACTTTGGAGGATGTGTGCACAGGCAGGCCCATGGGGCTTAAGTGTGCTGTTTAATCTTTACAAAAGCTAAGGGCAGCTATTTCAAACCGTGAAGCTCTGAATAATTGCATCCTAACCTGCCTGCATACCAAGTACCCTCTCTTTCATTTCCACTTCTTACCTCCCTTCTGTCACCTAGAATATCACAGCACCAGTTTTTACTAGTTTTGCTCAAAGACAACTTAAACTTTTAAAACTAAATCAGCCCTAAACTTACCCAAGAAGAAAGTGTCATCGATCTTTATACTGAGGCTGGAACTCTATTCCATGGCTGTGTTTAAGAATTTTTTATTAAATCTTTTTCTGTTCCTTATGAGTCTCCATCTATCTAATGTGCCCTCTACCATCTCTGTTCATAGGCCATTTTGGGATTATTAGACTAGAGAAGTGTTCTCTTACAAAAAAGTGATTTATTTCAAAAGCAACTCACAATCCATGATCTTCCTTCAGCCTTTGATGACACCAGATGGACAAAGCCTACTTAAACCCTACTTCAAAAGCTATCGAGTCTCCCAGTGCCACCTTGAACAGGCATTCTCAATTTGCATAAACCAAAAATATTAGCAAGGACTCACTGGAAAGATTTATCAGGTCAGAAAAAGCACAGGGGGAAGACTGGTGTGCTGGACCTCAGCACCTTCCCTGGACCTGTTCTCAATTCCTCCTTCCCCCTTATTGAAAGAGTTGGCAGTCTGCAGGAAGTAATAGTGGCAATAAATAAAACCTGAACATAATAGCATGGTAATGTATTTGTGGAAATGGTCTAGACCAAGCATCAGACTGTCTGGCACGGATCCACTGTGTTAGGAGGAACAGGGACATCCCTGCTGCCTGGATGGTGCAATGCCCCAGCAGGGTGCAGTGCCCCACTGTCCAGCCAAAGACATCAACGTCTCGTGCCTTAAGCTGGGCCTGATTTCATCAGGACATTGTGGGAATGTCAGGCTGGCTGCTTTGAAACAGGTGACAGTGAGAATCTCCAATATGCAAAGTGCCGATGAATCAGAGATGACACAATTCTCTCCTTCTGTCACTAGAGGGTAGTGCAAGCACTCAGCTCCATTCCTGCGAGTGGAAATGCCCATTTATCTCCCCACAGGTCCTCACCGATTTTGCTTTTCCTAGCTTTGAGGAATGGGGCCCACCAGCACACAATGTCTGTGCTCAAGACTTACTGGGAGAGAGGACCTCTTTAGACCAGGGTTTACTTCTGCCTCCCCAAATGCAGATTCTAAAATGGACCTACTACAGTCTTAAATAAATTAGCCATTCCTTCTTACAATTCTTCTTTCTTGTGTTCATTTAGCATTTTTGAGTCTGTCCTTCATTTAGCCAGAAATATTTCCAGGAACCTAATTAAGCATTGTTGTTGACCATCCCAATACCTTTCTTTTCTTCTTGGTCCCAAAAGAACATCTTTCCATTTCACATCATGGTAACTGCAAAGGAATTCAGTCTCTCTGCATCTGCATTTTACATTCATCAGAGCGCAGAATGCTCTCTGGCCAGACAAGTGGAGGAGAAATTTTCTCCTTGCAATTAGTTTATTTTCCTGATGGTGTAGGATATATTGACACCCAAAACAGACCACTGAGAGGAAGACAACCAGGGTGAATAGCTCAAAGATTTACTTCAATTTCACAAAACATGTAAAATGTTGGGGAGTTAGCTATGAACCCATAACCCATTAGAAATCTTTATCATTTGTATCTTCAACTGACTGAAGCCTTCGAAGGACTTAATGACAATATCAATCATGCATTAGGTAAGAAAGAAAAGTTGAGATCTAGTGACCTACTTCTTTGTAGCTTCTATTTTCATGACCTTCTCCTCCATTTCAGAAGGTGGTAAAGGAGCAAATTAAAAAGACTTGCACCCTTTCCTTCAATCCTTGTGCCCTCACCTCAACATAAACACATTTTCCTCTTTTGTCCACCAGGAATTTGTCACAGGAAATATCCCTGCATAAACTCTAATGAGAAAAGGAAGAAATTACACTGAATATCTCTGTGGCCTGCTAGCCACTACTATAGAGAACATAGTGCTGCTGTTTATTAGGCAAATGCACTTCATGGACTGAGCACTGTTTTACACAAGCAACGTTCACCTTTCTCTCCCCTTTGCTGCTCAAAAGTATGAGAAACATCCACATGAGAAGTACCAACCTTACAGTAAAACTGCCATTAAATTGCTTTCAACTTATATTGCCTGTATATTTTGATACAACTTCTACCCTTTGTTCTTGCTCATTTTGATTCAGAATGAGAAGATCTACTCACAGATGCCTATAGTGGGTATGCTTGCATCAATCAGAGCAAGGGGCAAGGGACACAGAAAGCAGAGTATGTATGGTAAAAGGTTTTACCTGAGTTGCCTCCAGTGCTCCGAACACTAGCATGGCCAATGCTGAGCCTCTCATATTCTAGTTTCATGTTCCCAAGGTCTTCTCCTGAATGTCCTTCACTGGCAAAAGAATTGGCCTCGATGCTTGAGCCTGAAGAGCGCTTGGCCTTGCGACTGAAAAGCCCACTGGCAAACCGCTTCCCTTGCTTTGCATTGCTCTGTGCATCTTCCTTCTTTATGTCACGAATGGACTCTCTGGATTTGGATTTATTTTTCAGGTCCATGTGGAGCCGGGACAACAGTTTCTGGGGGCTCCGATTCAGCTTGTTCAAGTTCTCCAGAGGTGGATCTATTTCTGGGAACACTTGCTCCAATGTGACTAAGTCATTCAGGAACTGATTTAGCCGTTTCTTTGACTCACTTGTTTCCTCCTTTTCCATGTTTCCCTGATGGTCTTGCCTGTGCCGTGAAGCCCAGAGCATCATATCACCACGGGTTGCCCCTGCTACTAAACCATACTTCGGGTTAATGAACTTCCGAGCCACGGTGGAAGAATGAAAGCCTGGCTTCCCAATTCCAAGGAGGAATGGGTTAGCAATACCCAGTTCCTTGTATAAATTAACTTCCTCTGAGATGGCATAGAGCTCACGAAACTCAATGTCAAACATCTCCACGTGCTGTCCTGTCAAGACTAGCAGGATGTTTCTGTCAATGTGAGATGAAGTCCATGTGAAGCTAAGAGGATGAAACAGAACCAACATTAGATTTTGGGGTGCATACTTGACCCAGTCCACCTAACAAAGTCTAAGACACTACAGGGGAATATGTAGCATTATGCCATTTGTCCTTATATCCTTGGCCAGATGGGCCCCAATAGATACATGACACAACATTATTGTTCTTCTTTAGACATATAGACATAGAGATTTGGGAGAAAAGGCCCTGAAACTCTGAAGGACCCTTTTAGAAAAGCAGCTCTGAATCAACAGGAAGAGTCTCCAGACTGAAAACCTCACTGAAGAGAATTGAGTACAGGGACTGGTGGGGAGTCCTTGTAGACCCCTTCCTGATGCAATGTGGAACTGTTTCTAGCCTTCTGAAAAGGTCTCCAGCATGGGTATGTTCCATTCTCTGAAGAAGGGCTCTATGCCACCTTCTCTGTTGTCCCCCTCCAGTTTCTACAGAAGCCACACAGATTATGGAAGCTGGGATAGAAGGGGGGCAATGTGTGAAGAAGACTCTTGAGCAAAGTAATGACCATTCTTTAAATAAGTGTCTTAATGCCTTAAACAAGAATAACCCACCTGTATGATCCAGTGGCCACCTTTTCACCATCCACCATCAGGAATCGGGATGCCAGTGTACCTTTGATCTTCCCTGATGGCATGTAGAACCCAACTCCTGTCACAGAGCGTATGCGGACATTCTAACAGGGAGGTGAAAAGACGAAATGTCACAACAAATAGGGCAGAAAATTACATAATTGCCACCTCCAAGTGTTAAGATGTCACTCACATTGTCTCACTATTTCTGGGACTACAGCTCATTTTGTATCAGCCGCCAGAAGGGTTGCAAAGGAAAGCATAGTGCTGTAAGTCCTGTTGTCATCCCCTGTCTACACAGGTCACTCCTCTCCATCTTGGACAGTTTATAGCTGTCCAAGGGGTCAGCATCATCAAAACCCTGCCTGCTGTCTTCAGCTATTCACTTGAGCCACTGGCAAGACAATGCTTTCAGATAAGTGTTCCTACAAACGTCCTGAATAATCAGCAAAGAACAATTTCTGAAGATGAGGAAGGAGAATCTTTTCATAAAATGAATGGAAGTAGTTAGAAAGAGAATACTTCTCCCCAAACCTCACATCTCACACGCTTTTGCCAGCAAACCTACAAGTAATGAAACAAAGTATTACCAGACACAGAAAAACCACAAAGTTAGGGTTACATGATTTTCAACAACAGATGTGTTCCTGTGCATACTATAAGGATATATTTGCACATTGGACTGAGTGTTACTCTGCTCATGGGTCCTGGCTGAACAAGGCTGAACTCCCAAAGTGTCTAACATGAAACATTTCCCCTCTCCTTCCCCCTAAATCCAAAACCATTGAATGTCAGTATAAGTTTGGAGCAAGTTATCTTGTCACTCTGACACACAAATCTAGACAATTTTCCTCATTCCACCATATTTTTATGTAAGGATTCCTTAAGAATTAAAAGCTTAAAGGCACTGTGAACTGGAGTCATAAATCCAGGGCTGGGAGTCAGATAGTCCCAGGCATAAGTGCAGTTCTGATACTGCTCCCTGTGATGTTCTGGGAAAGTCAATTCACCTTTGTTTCATTCTTCCCCATCTGCAGAGCAGAAGAATCAGGAGGATTTGGCTAATGCTAGCACAGCCTCAGATCTCACAAAGAGCTAAGTCCTATTACTATAAACCTCACCAACAGCTTAAATGCTGATAGGCTATAGAAATCAGCATGCAGGAATGAGTGATTATAAGAATGCAGATTTCTTTCAAAAGCTGTTTTTTCTGAATACAACTCCTGCCTTTTGAAAGTGCTGCTATTTCCCCCACTAGAATACAGCAGTGGAAATACAAATTCTGACTAACAGTAACTGATGATAGCTCTGTTTTGCATTCAGCTGTTGCTTGATCTGTCTGGAGTCCTGTGTGGGCATTAGCTAATTAATGCTCCCAACACTGCTGAAAGTATTATTACCCCATTTTAAAGATGAGGAGCCTAAGACAGAAAAAGATGAAGTGGCTTGCCCAAGGCCTAGCAGTGAGTCATATGTATGGGATGCTGAAGACAGGTTGGGTAGAGCACAGGAGAAATGGTGCCCTTTCCAGTAATTAAAATAACATTTGAATTTGGCTGGCTGATCACCTGAAATATTTTTTTTCCTTGCTGATTAATGTTGGATGTGGTATTTGCCAAATCATGCTATGCTGACTGCACAAGACAAGAAGTCAGTCAACAGCTCTGATGCGATACCTACTCCTGTGAATCAAGAAGTATCAGCCTGTGTGAGCAGAAAGCTTCCCAGCATATAACAAGTGTGGATCTTATTGTGTTTGCATGTTCTACCACCTTCTTTTGGTGGAAAGAAAGCACACTTGAATTTCTACAGTAACTGAGCTGTATGTAACACTTAGAAAGGCACAGAGGGGATAGAACTGAACAGCTGAGCACATAAACCTCCTTGAATAAAATAGGTACAGGAGTGCATTAATACATCTTGAAATGCGGAAAACAAGCACAAAGTCATATAAACATCAAGTCACTTAACAGGTTATTTGTATACAATTTTCTACCTTGAAGGATCTTGGAACAACATTTGTAGACTGCTAAGTCAAGCTACAGAGAAAGAACGAGACTGGGTTCATGTACCAAATACTGCACAATAACAAAAGAGGAGAGACAAATATAAATGAAGTGAGATTGCAGGCATTTTCAGAGGGCACTAGAGTTACAGTAGAAACAAATATTTTGAGTAGAGACCAGTTAGCTCACCAGATAGAAGTGACTCCTCCAGATCTGTATTGTTGCAGAAGCCTGCTTAAGGTTTGTTCTGTAATATCCTGGCTTATGGGAGATGCAGTCTGCATTAAATTTCTACATTTCCTTTCCACAGACTTGCACCACTCCTCACCACAAGCAGTGACTAACATCTCCCTGCCTACAACTCAATATGACTGGTAACAGTCAAGCCTGACAGAGCATCCTAATACAAATGTTAAGGAACTGGTCTTCCTTGCTTTATTGTGACACTTCTAAACCTCACTCTGAATCTACAGAAAGCTAAATCAGACCCAATTTAGAAAGTCAGTAATGCTGTGACTGACTTGACAGACCTAGGCCATAGTGCTTACAAACTGGGGCTGAGAAGGGGGATACACAAGACAGACCCTAAAGGGAGGTGTTGTAACTGCTTCCACCAGAGAATCCTATGTATACCTTCCCTCTTAGAACTGGAAAATCCTCTGTTTGCTCTGGACAGTTTTGGAAAGGGCATGGTTATTGACAAAATAGTGTAACTTGCAAGTATTCAGGTAGAACAGGATGGAATGCAGCTAGCTGGGACATGGTCTGCCAAGATTATTACTGAGTATTACCTGTGTCTTTACAAAAAGAAAACCTTGCAAGCTCCCATTCTCAGAAGGTCACAAGTAGTCTAGAAGAATACTCCAGCAGACCATTAAAAAACCAACAGCACTGCTTCACATCACATTCTACCCCTCCCTCATCTCAGGTAGGAGTCAATGTCAAAACCCATAAAATACTGAAATGAAATTCCTAAAGTTTCTTAAGCAGAAGCTTTTTAGACTTTCTGAAGTGAAAGGAGAAACTTCTTACATGTTAGGAAAATGAATGTAAAAATAAATGTGAAGATGAACTTCCTGCAGATAAATCATTCCCTGGGCTTGCTTGGAACTCTAGGAGAATTCTCTGTCTTTGGGCAGGAGTGTCTGTTACTGTGGTTGGGGTTAACAGAAACATGAGGACAAAAACCACCTATCTAAAATCTGGTGAGAACATTCACCCTCAGGTCCTGAAAAAAGAGGAATTTCTGAGGGGCTATGAATTCAGTGTCTATGAGAACTCTGATTCACTGTGATCTCTGTAGAACAGTCTTGTGTCAAACATAACAGAAGTCTGACAAACCATGTCCTGTAGGCTCAGGAAGCCATATGACTCACACACACAAGACATGCTCTTATGAACAACCCATGAATGTTCTGATGATTGAATTTGAATACATTTCTGGTGAACTCTGGCCTTCAGACAAAAATTGAGGTTTTCTCATTTCATGCTTGGAGTTGGTTAAGAACTTTGACTCTTTGGAGGGTGAGGCACTGTCTTCCTACAGCAGTTCCCCTCCTATGAGACTGTCAGCAGATCATGATACCTTGCCATCTCTACAAAAAGAATACAATAGCCAGGAATTTTGTGAAAATGTCCATCGCTGTAAGTAGACAAAGGGCAAACCCAGTGTTAACAGTAAACCTCCCTGTATTAGGACTGTTGAAGTATTCACTTTGCATTGGATGAACAGGGCAACGGGACCAAAAGGGCAGAAAACACAGAACAAAATGAGTATCTGGTGGTGACAGAAGACAGAATAAACATTGTGACACTACAGTTAATGGTAGTGCATCATCTCTCTCCCCCTGGGATCAGAACTCGTCTCTAAACCTTAGAGTTATATTTTATGTGGCTGCAACTTCCTGAGGAAAAAAGCCATCCTCCGTACCTTGCACAAGCATTCCAAAGGAAAGGTGGGCAGAAGGGCAGGAAAGAAGCATATGCAACTCATTTGCTGGCAAACTGTGCCTGGCGAAAACCGGTAAAAATCTTCTAGAATAAAGCAAAATGGTAATTCAAAAAGGAGATAACATTTTCCCTGTTGCTAAAAATCTGTAGAAGAAACTCAGACATCAAAGCAGATGTCAGGAGAAAGACAGTAGATAAGAAATGGGTGAAAGAGAGTTTCCTCAGCAATTTCAGTATCTTCTGTGATCAAACAATGTGGGACAAAATGATTCTGCTGAAAAAGACCGGAGGCCCAGCTTGCTTTCTTGCTTTAAATCTGGATCTTCAACCCTTGGCACATTACAGAAGAAGGGCTGGGGGGAGTCCTCAAGGGGAAACCTTAACCTTGCTGGAGATTCCTTAGGTATCCAAAGCCTGTTGCCAGGGAAATCCCTACATGATGGTTTCTGCTACACTGACCCAAGCAGCAGCATAGGCATGTCCAAGGCAGCTCTGGGTGAGATACTAAGAGAACATCTTCCTTAAGAGGCAAATCCCCATTCCATGAAGAATCTCCCTGGTCATTCCACAGAACCATATACAGGAATTAACTGCATTGGCCTTAGCAAGACTAAAAAAATACCTAAGCCGTACTGGAAAAAAAAAGATAACAACCTTCAAGGGAATTTAAGATCCAGTATGAGATACCTGGGAAAAGAGGGGGAAAATCTGAAGGATAGCAATTTGTGGGCTGAAGCTTTGCAGAATAGCGAACAACTAGGTCAAAAGTTGTTAAAAATTTCTTCTCAGTGGACTTGCTTCAACTCAGCTTGTACTATCTTTAGCTGAAGATGTCTAAAGGAACACATAGCATGGGCTGCCATGAAAGAATGGAATGACAGAAGGGACACAGAAATATTTTCTTCTTCTTTTGATTGCATCAGTTCAAACTGCACTTCCTTAGAGAGAGCCACACAGCTAGACTGCTGCAGGACCTAGGCATTGCTGTACACATCACTGGGATCACTGGTTAAGGAGTGTCAAGCCTCCGTAGAAGGATCAGAGGATGAGCAGAAGGGGACTGCTTTAGAGACAGAAAAAACTGACTGAAAGGAACTCGCCTCTCCAATAGCAACACAGCTCTTTCTAAAATTCCAGGACATCTTTTCATTCCCTCTGTCCAGGAGTTAAAATGTTGTAGTACCGAAGACATCATTGCTGTACATGATGACACAGTAAGAAAAGTACTGGGAAACTGGTACCAGAGCAGATGGAACTACTGCTGTGATTTCACAGTTATGTACCAAAGAGACACAAGACACACAATACCACTGGCACTTGAAACATGTCTGTTATAATGAGGTCTGTGTCTTGCTTTGAAAGACACCAGAGGGAAGGAACTTCCACCACTGTTTTGGAAAAAAAGGGAAAACTTCTCAGCTGGATGTCTTTTTTGATGAAACTCAGAGCAGAGTGGTAGTTCACAGGAGAACTCTTCAGATATATGCAGGTGATTTTCATCCAGATTTAAGATGGTTCTCCTACAATGATTAAGATGAGACTCTATAATCTTCAGAGCTTTTTGAATTTTGGTTGTGTTTTGGGGTTTTTTTAACTATAAACTGAATGTTTAAGGAAAATCCACCCCTCCTCCAGGCAAAAAGCACTTTTTCCACTGCCACTGTACAGAACAGTTGGATCACAAACGGGTGAGTCTGGCATCCCATAGGTTGTTTCCAACCCAGCAACTTTTTTCAGGATTTAGAACAAGTCTGTAGTAGCAACAGTGACTAAAAAGATGGGGGGGATGAAAGAATACAATACTAACAAGAAATACACAAAGGATTTCAGTCTGTATGTAATGGAGTGACATCCCTCTGAGGCTGCTTCTGCCGGCCAAGCTAGACTGACTACTCTGCTGTGCTGCATGCACTATATGAAGGCACACTGCGGCCCTCAATCCCTTAAATTCTCCTTTAAGTGGTCCTAGAGGAGGACTACAATCTCATTCACTCCTGGATGATCACTGTTGGGAAGGAAAGTCTTGATTTTCACAGAATGTATGTGTCCTGTAAGAGGGATCCATGCAGACAACTCCAAGAGCTCCCTGGAACTCTAGTTTGAATCCTCACATAGAAGACCTATAGCAATTTTCTCTGATAATTTTCTCCCCAAACAGGAATTTTTAGATCATAAGTGCCAGGAAACTACACAGATCCCTGTCTTGGGTGAAAGGCAAAAAAATCCAAATCTCTCCTTTTTCTTTCCTTCTGTATTATAAAGCCATACTGTTATTCCTCTGTGTTCCATCACTTTCAGTGTTGTGGTACGGAGGAAGAGATGTGTTTGCCAGTCCAAGCAAGTTCCAAGATTCACTCCAACTGCAAAAGGCCAATGACCTGCAGGAGATAATGGTTTATACTGAATCCCTTACCCGGATCTGCAAGTCACTGAGGTCAAGGCATTTGCACATTTCAAGAAGAGCTTGACACCCTCCTCATCCAGGATGATATAGACGGGGATCCAGCGCTTGTACGCTGCATCGACGATATCGCGGAAGATGTCCCGGTCCGTAAACACATCCATGACCACTGCAATAATCTGGAAACAAGAAGATGGTAGACAGACAATGGAATAAATACTAGGAACTGAAAGGAAGGCCTGCCCCACAGGTGCAAAATAAAGGAGAGCACTGATACCAGATAATGGAGGAGAAGCCTTCATAGGGAGACAAAAGCACAGGGAGGTACATGCCCAAGCACTACCAATAATTGTAATTTTCTGGGTTAGCTGCTGCACTTTGGAAGGAACTTAGTAAATGTCTATGAGAGTTCTCCTTCTTCTAGATGAAAATGACTTCAGCAGCCTGAGGAATGCCAAAGCAAATACCTAGTTTTTCCTCTGTATTGAGAAACTTCCATTGTCTCTGTAACGACTCACTTAAATGAAGAAGAACACTGAAAATAGATTGAAAAAAACCACTGAAAACACAACTTTAACACTTAACCTGAAGGTGTCTAATGGAAGACTGAATGTGCAGAGGAATCAGGGCCTGCATCCTCAGCCACGACGCATAGTAGAAAACAGCAGAATAGTAGAAAACAAGAATTCTATTTTCCTTTTTTTCCCCAAAATTCCTTTGAAAAGTCTGCTCTCAGGGCTGGCTTCTCAAGGAATGATTTATTTGGCTCAAACCTAAACACCTCATATTTCTCAGAAAGGGACTGGAGTGTATTCAAGATTTGGAGGCAAAATGATCATTCCCTTCTTCGCATGTATTGTTTTTCAGGTATAAAACTAATCCTTCTTTCCAGGCATAGATTTTACATAAAACAAAAGGTTTCACTGACGTGAGAGACAAGCCTGAACATTTATAGGATGAGTAACAACAAAACCAAGAAGGTTACGGGTAACTTTATTGCTGATCTTACAGAAAGGGAGAGAAAGACAAAACATGTATCTTTTACACCATTAGAAATACAAATTAATTTTTCTGCCTGAGTTATTCTTCTCAACATTTTAAAGGTTATCAATGGAGGAAACTACTGTTTTTCTAGTCCCTCTGCATAACATCAGCTTGCCAGGTCAGAGCTGCCATGCTGACAGTATCCTGGGAATAGAGTTGTCTAAATTTTAATTTCCCAGGTGCTGGGAATCACAGCACTAAGCCCATCTGGGCTGGGGATGGCAAATACAGGTGTGAATGGAGCTAAATACTGAATCACAATGTAGGACTTCCTTCACTTGATGCTTGGAAAAGGTGCAGTTCTCTTGCAGGAGCCCCCTAAGGAAGAGGGAATAATTCTCCCCAGAGACCTCTTCCCTGTGAAAAATGCCCTTGAACAAATGGCTTTTGGTAAAGTGATGCCACAGTAAACATCCCCCACTGCATCTGCTGAATCTCTGCTGAGTCCCTGCTTGTACGGCCAACAACAACCAAGACATCTGCTCTGTCAGGCTCCTTCTGTCAACAGTGCTTACACCAGCTTCCCTTTGTTAGAGAAAGAAAAAAGAGCTGACACTGTATTTATGCTCATCATTAACATGTAAGTTCCTGATGGAGGTGAACTGTGCTGGAGCTATATCACACTAAGTCCCACAGTAACTTCTACCAGGCAGGATTTCAGGTCCTGCCTTGGCTCTCCCTTCCCAGCAGGAATGTAACAGGAATGTTACCAGAATCTCTAAAAATTGAAATACAGTGAACTTGTACCGCTTTGTTTCTGAACAATCCCATATACAGGCAAATAATAAATAAAGGCATGAGCAGTTCATGCATTAACTCAGGCCTGTTATGCTCCCTCTCCCCCCACACACAGTGGTATGGATGAGCTATTTAGGAGAAAGGATGCCAAATAATATTCATTTGCAGTAAGAACATCCACATAGGGAATAGACAGCAGAAGCAGGAACTTCTTTTCTCTCCACCCCCACCATTTGCAATGAGTGTAACAACTGCAGAAATCACACCCCATCCTGGACAAACCATTAATTGTCTGTACTGGCTTTGCAATGTGAAGGGATGGCTCCCTCCAGGCTGTGGGGCCTTGGGTCAGTCCAGGCTTCTTTCCAAGACTGGGGACCATTGAGAACAGCAGTCAAAACTTCCCATGGGCAACGCCTGTTGTGTTTGCCATCTCAAACCCCTGTCAGACCTAGGAGTGTTCCCAAGCACAGCAAGTCAGAGCAGGAGTGTCTACCCCTGCAAGAGGTTCTCCCCATTTCTCTTCCAATCCTATGGATAATAAACTTATCTGTAGGGCCCATAGGTGTGCCTAGCTCTTCACAGGAATTTTAAGATTGGCAAGTTAATGCTTGCTAATCTCATTGCAGCTAGGTAGCTTAATTTACATATGTTTGTAAAATACTGATGATAAGCCACCCACAGACTTGTGCCACATATTACCAGTATCTGTTTAGACCCCTCTCAGAACAAAACAAACCAAACAATCCCCCACTTTCATTTGCTGACTAAAAAAGCAGCTACCTGGAGAGTTTTTTGCTAGGGTGAGCTCAGCTGAACACAATAGGCATAGTTATCTATGAAAAGGACCATTAAACACTCAAATGGCTGTTAAACGTGAAACCGGCTTTGGGCTGGGAGGGGCACAGTTTGTCCAGTCAGTGAAAAAATAAAAATCTACAAAGGAATTAATTATTTCTAGGTGCCAGGCACAGCTATTGAAAGAAACAAACTTTCCCAGTTCTTGAACAGTCTCTAGAAGCCTTTGTAGCAGTGCAAGGAGGAGGTGAAGTTGCACTACATCAGAGTGTAAGGATTTTAGAGCTTCTGTCTTCTAAGTGACTGATCACACCAGTCACTGAACAGAATTACAGGGCGTGCACAATTTCTGAGAGCAGGGAGCTGAGAAGATCACCCACCAGACTAATGCCTCTCTGCAAAGTTTTCTGTGTTTCCCGGCAGATTCGATTTGAACAAGTCTGTAAAAGCAGTGCATATAGTGTGTGCTGGCAGAGGGGAACAGGTGGAGGAGGAAATGACTGCTGAATTATAAAGCAGAAAAACCAGAAAGCTGCAAAACTAAGCGCAGAATTGCAGTTTCTTAGCTCTTCTCCCCTTTACCCAAGGGGTGTGTCAGCTCTGACGGAGATCTTTTCCTGGGTGGTCTTCCCCGGGAACTTCACCCACATCCGGGGTGGGTGACGAAGAACCTCGTGATTGCCCCCACCTGTTCAAAGCAAGCTCTTGAAGCATCAGGGCTGGTTTGCTTCCTTGCCAGAGGTGCCCTGTCACCACCAGCAGTCATTTCCAGGGAAAGATAAACGGTAGGAGCAGCCTCATATTGTCTGCACTTTGTCTACTTGCAGTTTGGGCTGGACGGTACTGAGACCACAAAAAATAAACCCAAAAAACACCATCCCATAACGAACACGCTGCCCTGTCTTTAACTAGAGACACCTGCACACACCAGGTAGGGGTGGCTGTAAGAGCATCACAACCCATCTGCCTCTGAAGCCGGGAATGAGGCCGGGACAGGACAAGGCGAACCACAGGTACAGAACCCCAGCTGAAGGGAGGTGGAGAGAGTGTGCAGAGGTTTCACCCCATCACAGGCATCACCTTTGGCAAAGCGTAACACGACTGGCAAGGAGGCGCAGGGAAAGCCCTGCCTGACGGACGCCCATCATTACACGGCCATAGCGAGAGCTCTCGCCCGCCTTGCACCCCATGCCCCGAGCCAGACCCTGGGCCCGGTGAGGGCTGGCCCGGCCCGGCCCGTACCTTCTGCGCCTGCTGGATCATGTCCCGCACCACCTCCTTCAGGTGCGGCGCGCTCTCCTCCTTGCGCGGGTGCGTGAAGAGGGACACCCGGCTGATGCCGCGGTAGAACGTCTTGTCGGTCCAGCCCAAGTCCAGCGGGGGCACCTCGGTGTCCGAGCACTCGGGCCAGTAGGCCAGCGAGAGGGTCTCGCCGCCGGGCCCCCGCGCCACCTTGCCGCCTTCCCGGGGGTCGTCGTAGCCCCGCCAGCCGTCCCGCAGGTCCTGCAGCTCCCGGCCGGAGAGGAAATCGCGGAGCTGCTCCTTCCTCAGCGCCTCCCGGTACGCGGCCTCGCCGCGGGTCACCAGAGCCTCCAGGGCTCGGCGCTGCTCCTCGCTGTAGTAGAAGCGGGCCTGGGCCTCCGTCACCTTCTCGTTGACGTGCAGCTCGTCCAGCAGCAGCACCTGGGACTCCGCCATGCCGCCGGCAGCCCCAGCGCAGCGCCGGCCGGGAGCGAGGGCAGGAGGCTGCGGCGGGAGCTCGGAGAGGCAGGGCCGGGACCGCCTCACCTGGCCTGCCCGAGCCCGCCCCGACGGGTGGGGCGGCCGCTCCCCCGGGCCCTGGGGACACGGCTGTCCCCACCGCCCGGCCCCTCTGCCCGGCTCCTGCGTGACCCCCGGGGACGGGGGCACGAGTTGCGGGGAGAACAATTTCTGCGGAAAGGAGAACAACCTGACCTAAGAGATGCGGGATGCGATGTAAGACAAAGGGAAGAGGCTGGTTATGTGGTGGCCTAAAGCGGCTTCGAGGGATGCGGGATAGAAATCTTTAACTAACTTGTGAAATTGTATCCTAAGAGTGAACTTGGTGCATTGAAATGGGAAAACCGCACCTCCGAGGGAAAACCCTCACCCACTGAACACATGAATTTGGAATACCCTGTGCCTTTAAACCGAGGTGGGGAAAGAGAAGGCAGTAGTAGCTGAGCCAGGTAGTGATGTAGATTCATTATGCAAATGTTGCCTGAATAGGATTGTATAAATACACTTGCATATGTATGCATTGTGTATGTATGTATAAATACACTTCCTTGCTTTGTGGATTTACCATTTCTCACCCATCTCT
Organism: Emberiza elegans; assembly: GCA_024865655.1. Lineage (NCBI taxonomy): Eukaryota > Metazoa > Chordata > Aves > Passeriformes > Fringillidae > Emberiza > Emberiza elegans. The sequence continues at coordinate 4,756,233 of JALJVW010000910.1, read as the reverse complement.
GCAAAAACATGAAATAAAATAGAGTATCTCAACTCTGTGTGTAGATCAGCTTCCCCACTGGGTGAAAGAATCCAGATTTAGGACAACATCCTGGCATTGCTGGCATCAGTGTCCTGACCACAGTCCTTGGAGGGGAACTAGGCCTGGCCCCCAGGTGTATTTTGGGGTGCAAATGCAGAAGTCTATTTACGACATTTGCCCCCCTTTTTCAGACTTGGTAGCCACCTGAGGGATGCTCAGGAAGAGGAGGACACAACTGGGGCCAGGGAGGTGGGCAGTGCACCACGGTGGCCACAGGCTGCAGTGGCCTGTTGGCTGCAGAGAGCTGGCAGCCAGTCCTCTCTGAATCCTCTGGCAACTCAGCAACTCCAGAAAAGCAGGGGGTGTGGGGTACCCCAGCTTACAGAGGGGAAGATGGCAGAGTGATGTCCCAGAGGCTGCCCAGCAGGCTGGTGTCAGAGCTGGGAGTAAAACAGCCCTGCTTCCAGTCTCTGGCTGGGAGCATGAATAAATAGCCACATGCATCCCACTGGAGAATGGGGGCTGTAATGTTAAATTATGATTTTTGCGAGGTGTGTGATCGTTTCTAGGGGCCCTAATCAAGATTCCGGCCTCACTGTGGATTGCATACACAAAAGATAAAGAGCAGAGCTTCCCCACTGCAGCCCAGGGACAGAGCTGGCAGGGAATAAGCAAGGAAACAAGGACAAAGTCAAAGGCAGTGGCAAAATACAAACAAAGTCAAAGGCAGTGGTGAAATACAAACATTCAGAGGCATTTACAGCACTTTACATCTGTGATTAGCCCTTACTGCTCACATGCAGAAAAACTACAGGGGACAGAGCTTCTGAAGCTGCTCTTTGTTTCCTCTCTCTAAGTAATCACCTGCCCTCAGTGGGAGTTAGTTTAAAAACACAAGGATCAGGTTGGCCACCACAGCTCATCCTGTGCTGTTCCTCTCCTTTAGGTAAAGGAGGTACTTTTAGTATTCCAGACTGTCTTCCATAGCTTTTCCTAGCATGAAATTCACTTAAAATTTGAAATTACACTTTGCAAAGGTCTACTCCTCTGCCTATCAAGTCTCCTTTAAAAATTAATTTCCATATAAGTTCTTTTAGCCTTATTTCTGATGGAAATGAGACTTACATGGTCATGGTGTCTGCATCTGTCTCCTGTCTGTCCATGTCTCTAATAAACTTTTGAGCCCACTGTCTGATTTCAAACAAGTCTGGCAGAAGTGTAATTACATCCCTAAAGATTTATGAAAAATAACAGGCTTGATAGCAAAAAGAGACTCTATCACAGTCCCCGACAGTGCAAGTTACAATGTGGGTTCATGCCTTATTAGATTTCAGATATTCCATAAAATTGAGAATGCTAATAAATGCTTGATCTGTAGGAAGAGCTTCAAATTAATTTTTTGCCATCTTAGACACCATGGTCAATCAACCACAATATACAAATATACAGGAGATGTGACTTTCTTAGTTCCAATCCTCACTAAAGTACTTGTTGGTTGCATTTTTTTTTCTGTACCAGAGGCTGCCATCAGCTCTGCTATTTCATGTGGGGCTAAATAAAATCTCTTTAATCCTGGATGCTCTGTTCATTTGTAGCTCCACAATGTAGTCTTTTGTGTTCACCTAAGGCTCCCACATGAAAGCAACAGTAGGTTCACAAATACATGTATAGTTTTGTATTTAAAAGCAAGCAAACATTTCCCACATCCAAGTAAAGGCAGCAGAGATTATTTTCACTTTGTTACGATGAAATGTTTAGTCCCCACCTCTCACTCTAGGAGAGAAAATGTAGTCTGTGTGTTGATAGACTAAATAGGGGCAAGGAGATTTGCAGAAGGTGAGAGAGACCCCTTCCCAAATCAAGTACATGTCTAATGGCATCCTCACTCCCCATTCTCAAATCAGTACATTCCAACCAAGACTTTTCCTGATCTGGAGTTTTTATAAGGTCAGATGATTCAGTTCCTTTTGGTTTCCCTCGATCCTCCAGCTGACAGCCTCACCTCAGAGGAGTAAAAAGGGCTGTGCAAACAAACTGCCCTCTCTGCCACGGAGTCAATCCAACCCTTCAGGACCAGAGAAGAAGAAACTTGTCAGGCAGAGTGGGGAAAAGACTTGCACCTGGCCCTGCCCCTCTGGGATCAAGGAGTGAATCCCAGTTTCCACTCCAAAAGAGAGTCATTATTGTTTGGGCACAGGTTTTCCTCTCTGCCCTTAGCACTGGCTCAAGAGAAACAGGAAAAAGGAAGGCTGATTCTGAATTGTGCTGAGGCAGCTGCAAACCCACAGAGAACCAGGCTGTCTGTCACTGGGTTTGTTTTGTTCCTGGGGATTACCTGCTGGAGGGGCTGCGTGTGCACGGCAGGGTTGGTTCTCTTTACTTTTCGCCTCTCTGTGGGTGTCGTCCCAGGCCAAGGCCTGCTTAAGGCCTTGCTTACTCTCTGGTCCGGTTCCAGAATGCTTTCCCGAGGATGTAAACTAACCTATCAGGAAATATTACCTCTTGTTGTAACCCTCCCCCAACCCTATTACAGTGTTTTAAATCTGTCTTCAAACACCTCCCACGGATAATCTGGTTATTTGGGCCTAATTGCTTAACTTTCCTTTGCGAGGCAGTGCAGGCTGTGCAGTAGATAAAGATATGACACCTTATGTTTAGCATTAATTGCAACTGCGCTTGTCCTGAGCACGCATCTCTCTTGCCAGTCCTTCCTATGTAATTTCAGTCCCTAAATAGCCCACCTCATGATACATTCTTTGATAAATTTCCCAGCAGTGTTTCTCGTGTGGCATAAACTGCTACAAGCTCTTGTTATAAACCTATGAGTGCTTGGCTCTTTAGGAACAAAATCCTGATGGCTTTCCCTCTCACCTACATCTTATTTTGCTGAAGAACAGTTACCACCCACATGCAAAAGAGGAGTAAAAACAGGGGCAGATAATAAAATGCATATCATTTTGTGATACAGTGTTCAAAAGCTGTATAGTAGAAGTTTTTCTGTGACAAATGGTATCCTCCAAAAAATACCAACACAATTTACCAAAATGTCTCTGATTCAACCATACTAATTTTTAGGTTGTTTTTTGTTTTGATTTGATTTGTTCTTTGGTTTTTGGTTTTTTTGTTTGTTTGTTTTTGTTTGGGATTTTTTGTTTAATTTTGGGGTTTTTTTTTCCATAAAAAGCAGCAACTGCTTAAAAATTAGTTGTGCAAAGACAACTAATTGTTTATGTGATGGAGGATACAAGAGAGTGTTTTCCATTTCTCACTGTGTCAGCTGCAGGTTAATCTGAGGTGACAGGGCTTTGCTGTCCTGAAACAGAAGAGTAAATAAATAGGCGCCTGTGCCATAGTAGTTATTAAACACTATACTCCTTCCCTGTGCTGGCTGGCACCACAGCAAGACTCACAAAGGCTTGGTTGAGCTTGCACCTTCTTGACTCTCTTCTCTGGGTCAGCATCCGGGAGTTTGTGGGGAGACTGCTACGTGCACAGTGAGCCGTGCTCCACTTGTCCCGAGTCTGAAATCCCATTTGCAAGGGCCGCCAAGCCAGCACAGGAATGGCTGCATTAGTCATGTCCAAGTACTGGCAGAGCAAAAAAAGCCCAAAACAAGGGGATTTCAGGGTGGAGAGGAAGAAGCTCCTGCCTTCCCATTCACCCTCCAGCAACCCTGAGCTGCAGGCAGTGGCAGCCAGGTGTGTCACTTCTGCAGCAGCAGTGACAGCCTGCAATCCTGAGGATGAAGAAATGCTTTCAGAAGCTTCCTTTCTGTCACATTACACCGCCTCAGGGAGAAAACCTAGCTGCTGAACTGGAGAATTGCCGCAAATGAGTCGAGTCGAGAGCTTCTGGCCTCCCACTCACATGTTTCCATGTGAGAGTAAATAGGTAAGAGAGTCCTCTGAAGAGAGCAGAAAGGAACAACTGCGTTCACAGGCTCATGTCTTGCAGTGAGGTATTTGCTGACTGAGCACGCCCAGAAAGACCTTTAGCTATTTTCCCTGTCTGCTTCTCTTCACAGGACAGCACTTTTTAAGCAGTTTCCTGTAAGAAATAGTGCTGACCTGGTCTCTTGCTCTTTCAACACTCATACAGGCAGGGACTCAAACTGCAATTCAGCTGAGCTACCCTGAGGAGCCTTGGCCAAGTCATCTGCTGTGCCTCAGTTCCCATTCTCTAAAATTAGGAAAATACTACTCTACTTCACAGGGCAGGTATAGAGAAGAGCTTAAAAAATGAAACCTCAAACCAACATCACCTGCATTTTCTTTGGTTTCCCCTGCAGGAGGTGGGGGGGAAGAAATTAAGAAAGACAGCTGTAGAGTCCCTTTGCAGATGAGCCAAATCCTGAATGGAAGCTCTGGCTAAAGAAAACAGTGAGGAACCAGCAATGCAGTCTCTGAATAGGATGCTTAATTGCAGCTATAATTATGTAGCACTCAGATCATGGTGTGCTTTATAGACAAAGAACACCAGGAAGGGGGGCACTGAAAAATTAAGACAGCAACAAGTTTGCAGCATTGGGCACTTGTTTGTGTACTGGCCACCTGTCAGAGTGCATTGCTATCAGCTCTCTGGGAAAGAAAATGCTCAGGTGAGAGCTGACAGGAAGATGGAATGGAGCAGACCAGGAAGTCTGGGGTGGGTGTCCCAGGAGAGACTGGAGGGAGGAGTAGCAGACTGGCAGGAAGTGATTAATGGGACTGTCCAGGTACTGTGGTGCAGACCTCCAGCCACTGCAGCAAGTGGGAGATGGAGTTATGTGCTGATGATGAGACATGGCAAAGTTATAACCAAAGTGGTGGGGAAGAGGGAGTCAGTGGAGGGGATGCAAGAGAGACATGAAGTGTTCAAGAGTGAACAAATTCATTTGAAAAGTTGCATATTCAGTGGAGGAAAGGAAAGTAGTTGGAAGCAGAGAAGAGGCTCTGGTATCTACAAAGTTTTAGACAACCCAGAGGATGGCTAAAATCAGCCATGGCAAAATAGAAAACTTTTTTTTATATGGAGTGGGAAAGAATATAACTGTGAGGTTTGACTAGGGAGAAGTTAGAAAGAAGCTGGCCCTAAAAATACAAAAATGAATAGTTAGGAAGCAGTTTGGCCCCCACAAAAAATGCAAAACTGTGTGAAGGGAGTGGCATAGGAAGGAAAAAGGGAACCCTCTGAGCAGAGATGCAGGAGGCTGAAGCGTGGGCTTAAACCTGGAGATGAAACAAGTTGATCTGTTATTCATAAACATAAAGAAAGATACAGAAGATTTTAAGATGTGGTAGAAGCATGTTAATCTGGTTTTGAAGATACCCTTTACTGGTCAGCATACATGGGACTCAGATGTGTATTTAGCTTAAAAACATCCAAAGAGCAGTGCAAAGGGGAAATCAGCTGCTCATGACCTTATCAGAAGCACTACTAGCTCCAGCAGATCCCTGCCTTTCCCTTGCCAATGCTTTTGTCCAGCAGTGCCACAGTGCAGGTGGATCGAGTGGGTGCAATGACTCCCGTGAGTCAGAGAAGGCAAATAAAAGGAGCCGACCAAACCTCCCTCTGGAAAGGCTGTTTCCAGACAGGCATGTTGGAGGTGTGAAAGCAAAACTTCACAGGAATTCATGTTCAAAAGTAATTTGCCTTTCTTTTTTCTTCATAAATGCTGAAGTAAGGTCATAGAAAAAGAACCAGGTGATGTTCCCTGCCTCTGGTCCAGCTGCTCTTTGTGTGGCCAAAGCACCATGTGGCTTGGCTGAGACACTGCACAGCAGGATTTGTCCCAGGCCACAGCATCCCTCCAAGCAGGGGCACACCCTAGGCACCCCAAAGCCACACACAGGGAAACCAACAGAGCCCCTTTGTTTTGATACTGGAGACGTTTCTGCTTGGACTTCAGTAGGGAAGAACTTCTCAGCCAGCTGACCAGAGGCATGGTGATGGTCCTGGTCCTGAGATAATGTCACAGGAACAGTGACCTGGACAATCCCTCCCTCAGTCTATGGACACCTGAATTCAGGCTTAGAGTATCATAGTTTCAGATCAGCATTGGCAACAAGATGTGGTTTTGAATTCTTCCAAAAGCAAAACCCAAATGCATAATGCACTCATGTTCCTCCAGTGCCTGTTTTCAGATCCATTTCTTCTGCAACTCAATTAATCAAGATTTTGCTGCTCATTTTAAAATAAATGGCATTTCTCTTAGGAAGGTTTATAGCTTTCAGTCTTAGAGGTTTAAAAATACTCAGATGGATTCTGAGCTAATCCAGATTCATAAACCATTCTCGTCTGTTAATACCTGAACACTTTGATCATCATATTTAGGAGACTTTTTTTTTGGCAGAGGGGTATTTTTCAGACAGATTGTCCCCCAGTACTCTTTATTTCAAGCTTGTGACAGGTTACTGTGCTGCACCCTCATGCAAAACACATAGGAGGAAGGGAGGGGGAGGAGAAGCTGCAGCAGAAATAAGCCATAGCTCGAAGTTTATCCATATTCCTGTCCCCCCTTCTCCTGATGATGAAGAATCCTTATCTCTTCCCTTGTCTTTAGCTTGTCTACTCACCTAGTGTTTTCTATTTGCCCTGTCATACTTAGGTGGGATCTTTTAAAATTCTTCCCTTGAGTGTCACCCTGGGCATTTTTCCTTTCACTCTTCCAGCATGGCTGGCTCAGGAACAGGTTTCTGCTTGCCAGACCCCCATACCTTCTTCCCACCCTCCTGTACTTATATTCTTCTACTGGAGCAGCAGCTGCATTCCCTGAGGAAGAGTGCAACCTGTGGAAGATCCCTGCCCCTACCAGTGCATCTCTGCTCTGACAATCAGAATGAGAGAGTCCAGTCTTCATAGCTCTAATTCCACTTAGTTGAGGCTGCCAATTAGTACAGGAAGCAATGATTGGATTTATTTTTTCCCTTCATGCTGACAATTGACCTAAGTCACAGTAAATGCTGTGACTAGACAAAAGATGTTCTTGGGAAGGACTGCAAATAATGGTTTAGAATTTTGCACATCTCACAAGCATTTAATTTATCCCCAGTCCTCCTGGAAATCACATATAGGATGTAGTGGGGTCACTTCATGAGCTCGGGTAAGGAAATTACTTGTGATCCTCTTTCAACACTTCAGAGCAATGTGAAAATCACAGCTCAGCAATCACTCATGCCAGTGCTCAGGGTAACACTGACAAACCACGTGTGGGATGTACTGGTGGCCTTAGTCACCAGGTACCACACTGGCTCTCCAGCTTCTGAAGGCCATTAACCACAGCAAGGCTCTTGTGAGCTTGGGGATAAATCTACCACAGCTGCCTCTACAACATTCCAGCCTCTGTCCACCACCTCCAGGAAGCTATAGCTGGCACCGACACTGTGGAAAGAGAAGCTCCATGTGTAAGTCCCAGCCTGGGAGACTCAGTAGCCTGACACTTGGGATGAGAAACACTCTGCTCAGGGTGTCCCTGCTGCTCTCCACTGCTATGGAACTACACAGCAGTGCTGGGAAATTTATTCACTCATCTGGAAGGCAGAGAGGTTGGAATGGGTTGTTTGTCTGCAGTACTGGGTAACTTTTGTGAACACTGCCTTGGCAAATTAGTTAGATCAGGGTGATTCCCTGCCTTCATCTCCTCATGAGCTTGCCATTCCCTTTTGTTCTGACCTCATCTGTGTTTGGAAGGTAAATACATGGTGACCTTTAGAACTAGGAGCTTTTACAGTTTGCATAACACTGCAGATACATACGCCATGATAATATATAAGTTAGAGCAATTATGGAATAAATCCTTGCCCCAAAGAGACTCCCAGATGCAAAGGGTGGAGCGTGCTGCCAGACATAAAGTACAGCTCAACCAGAGAAGCCATATTTTATTTTTGGCTGCAAACACCCAGATTTTTCAAGAGCAGTGAAAAAAGCCTAGCCAACATGTGCAGGCTCCAAGGGCAAGCTAGACAAAGTCAGAAAGCCAGAGGGGATGAGAAAGCAAGCAAAGGAGGTGTTTTACCACTGTGTCAGGGTGAGGGCCCAAAGATGGGTTGAAAGAGGTGATGAGAAATGCCATGCTGGCTTAAAGGAAGTAATGGAAAAGGAAGAGAGGCTTTGAGTGTGACACCCACAACTCTGCCATTGTCCTGCTAGACAAGCTTTGGCAAATAACTTCACCTTCATCCAACTCCCTCCTCCTGTTTGTACATCGTGGCACTCTGACTTGCAAATTCTTTGGAGTAAGACTATAATTTCTACAGGTACAGGAAGTGCCCAGTGCAAATAGGCTCTGAACTCAGATGGTGCATCTCTGTGGTGAAGGACAGGAAAATCCAATAGAAGATGCAAAGCTGTTGCACGGGCTTGGACACAGGCACGGCACCAACAGCCTGTGCTGTGGGATGAAGGAGAACAGGATGCTGGAGCAGAGAGGGCAACACCAACCACTGAGAGCACAGCTTGCTTGTGGCAGTGGGATAAGTGAAAGAGCAATGAGGAGAAAGAAATGTTAATATCATGGTATGTGGGTGGAGGTGGGGAAGAGACAGGCATTGGTTCAGTAGAAAAGGCAGGTGCTATTTTAGTCAGACTGTGTTAATTTCAGCTCTGATGTAACTGAATTTACGTCAATTTCAGTCAGTTGAATTACACAAAAGATTAATTTAGGCCAATGAGTTGAGGTAAGAATGATTCAGCCCAAAATATGTTTTGGGGTGCAAGGAAGAGATACAAAGCAAGGTGAAGAACTGGAGCAGTCCTGGATTTGGAGAGATGTTGAACTAGGGAGGGTGGGGGTGAGAGAAGGCAAACCAGAGGGTGCAAAAGCAAACAGTCCACAGGACCCTGCAAGGATGTTTGCCAATGATTTTCATTGCAGTATAGGACAATTGGCAAAGAAAGGCAGTCTGCTCCCTGAACTCTGTGTGTATTGGGTATTTCCACCTGACTCTTCTCATGGTCCACCTCCCCTTGCCACTCCTCTGGGCAGCCTGCACACTAACGTACCATACTCAGAGTGTTCATAACAATTAAGCTTTTGTCTTATTATTTTGGTTTAATCACAAAACATTCCAGGTTTAACCTGAAGAACACTTTGGACCAGGGGTTCAACAGCTACATTTAGCAGTGAGAGTGGCTCTGATTCACTCGCAGTGCAGCTTCACTGGAGTTGATGGAAATGAACTTGTTCCATTAATTCTCCAGAGACAGCATGAAAGCCAGATGAAACCAGACAGGGCCATTCTCACGCTGACAAATGCATCCACACCTTAACTCTTCACAGCCTGCCCATGGAACACATGCAAAAAGCATCTGAAATACTTGGCACCATCTTCTAGATTCGCAAAGAAGTGCCTCTCAACAACCCATAGGAAATAAAAGAATTATGTCATTACACTAAACAAAATGAAAACAAAAAATAATTAAGCACATCTTTTGCTTCTTTCCCATTTCACTAAATTTCTTTCCCTGCATATGCTTTTCATCTGTTGTTTCTGATGCCTCTTAAATTGGTGTTTATTTTCTCATAATTCCATATACTGAGAAAATGTAACACCCTGAGGTTTCTTTCCTTTCCTCTGTCCTCATTTCCCCTAGCTTTTATTTTCCCTTCAATTTTTTTACATTTTTGTTCTTTGAAATCACAATCTTTAATTGCATTTCATTTTCATTCTCTTTCTCTCTAGCTTGCTCACATTTTCATTCCTGTGTTCTCTTGTCCCTTGTTCAGCATTAGATTTAGTTGAGAGAAGAAAGTCAGTTGGTTCTCAGGCTAAAGAGGAACTTCAACCATTTCTTTCACACATACCCCAAACTTGGCTCCACCAGTTTTCCACCTTCCACAAATACTCAGTACTGCACAAGAAATAAACACCTACAAAGTGCTTTCAACTCATATTCAATCACCATAGTAAATAAAAACTCTCTTCTGTAATATTCAATCATTATATTTAGTCCTAATATCATGCTTTTCATCTGCAAACACCCACACAAGCATTGGTTAATTTGTCCTCACAGCAGCCCTGACAGGTTGGTAATTACCTGTTATTATCTCCATTTTACACACAAGGAAACTCTGGGTGAAATGATGAAATTCCTAAGAAGAACATATACCCACAAATCTAAGCAGGCACTAACTGAATCTTCTACAGACACACACATACACACAGTTGTCCACCAACATTTTAGTGTACACTGAAAATTAGGGACCAACAAGCTCAGTGTAGGACAGGACAGGAGAGATGCTTGCTCGGCATATTATACACCAGAAAAGGAAATTCTCAATTTTGAGATTGCCCTGGACAGCAGAAGAGAGGTGCTGGAAGCAAACTGCCAGCTCTCCACAGCACATTTTGTATTTTCTGGGCAGCATTTCATGACCTCCCATTCCTGCAGGTGAGCAAATGTGCAAGGTGAGCTCCTCCTTGCCCCCAGGCAACACCAAGGTTTGATTTCATGTTTCCAGTTTCACCACTGGTGACTGCCCTCGTGCTTATCAACACTTGGTTCTGACAAGAAGCTGGGAAAACACTGTCATGCAAAACCCCCAAGTGAGCTCCTGACCTGTCTGAATGCTAATGATCTCTTACTGCTGCCTATCAAGCTGGCAGGATGGGAAGATAAGAGACCTTCTGGACCACAGGCAGCATTCTGCACACACAAGCCCATAGAAATAGGGAAGAAACATTAGTGGGGAAGTCAGAGAAGGAAAATGAAGATGTGAGTAATTACCTTTGGTCCAGGATGTCAGAAGCCCACAGCAGAATATCCTGCGTGCAGCACCTCCCCTCCACCACAGGGACAGGATGCTCTGTTCCCATCCCACGTGCTGCTCTCCCCACAGCATCCCTTGCACCGCAGAGGCTCCAGGGACACTGCAGGGGCTGGCAGAGCCCATTTCAGAGGGTCAGGTGCTCAGGTGCAGTTAGACATTGAATTCCCACTTATGCAAGGCAGTTCCACTGCAACTATTAAGCATTAAATGCCATTAGTGGGCAAGAGATGCCATTAATATAAATATATTTGATGTGGAAAATAAAGACCTGTGTAAGGATTTGGACCTTTGTGACTTTTTGTTTCATTGCCCTCCATTTACTGTGACACTGAGGCTCTCATGGACTTGAAGTCATTGTTCAATGAAAAATACCCTCTTCCTTCCCCATCAGTTTCTGTCTCATTTTTTGAACCTGTCACAGCCTCTCTCAGCATAGAGATGTCCAGGGAATTGATTCCATGTTGTCTTCCTTTCACCCCTGATGTTTTGATCCCTTTGACCAGGGACAAAGCCATAGGACAGAGTTTGCCAAGATTAACATACATTGCTTATTCCATAAAACCTTACTCAAGGTCCCCTCTATTCCCTATTTAAATTTAAATGTTCTTAAGTCTGTATCATTGCTAGTGTTACTCCTATTCCAGATTTTCTTAAAATCCTTTACTGTTTTAAGGTTTCCAGTCAGGGTTATGTCTTTGATGTATTTGGTTTTCTCTGTCAGTTTTCTGCATTTTCTAATTAGGATCCCTTTTTTGCTTTCTCCCCAGTTGACATATTTTAATTTTGAATTTCAAATTGCTGCCTGAGCTCTGCCACTAAGCCAGCACAGGCTGCTGCTTCCTAAAACTTAGACAATGACACCAAGGCTGAAACCTCACAAAGTTCTGCCAAAGCTGCTGAGTCTGGATTCCTGCATCTCATGGGTTCTCTCTGCTTCATCCCTTATTAATTGGGGTCAAGCATTTATACCTCAGGAGTGACCTGAGTGACTTCCAGGCTAGTTTAACACCTGACCCATCTGTGCAGATGTTGAGGAGAGGGGCCAGCCCTGTACTGCCAATTACAAGCTAACAAGGTGACACAAAATGATTGTTCCTGGTAAGAATTGCGGTCCTACAGTTGTGCTATTCCTGTTGACTTGCCTGTACATCTCTTATCACTGGCTGGAAGCTGCAAGAGCTCTGGGGCACAGGCACAGGGCCAGCACTACAGGGCCTTGGCCTGGATTTAGCATTCCCAAGAGCTTAACAGCAACTTGGATACAGTAAGAATAAATAGTAAAATAATGCTTGCAAATCTTAAAAAATAAAACAACACCCACACACACAAAAAGAGAGAGAACACTCATGTCCATGGTAGGTGTAAGGAAATGGAAAGCAAATCTACATACTTTTGAGAAAGGAAGTGATGGGGATTGTGGACTTTAGGAACACTGCACAATGAATTTAGGAACTAAATGAAGGATTCAAGCTGTGGATGCAGGATGAAGGATTCATGCTGTGGATGCAGGATGAAGATATCACAAGTTACAGTGATGAAGACAAGAGGTCCCAGCTGATGTAGGAGTGAGAAGGGACACAGTGGCACAGTGCAAACAGGAGGCTGAGGTGATGGAGCTGAACCAGCCTGGCCTTGTCCACACAAGGAACAAACTTCCTACAAGAAACAGGACAGCCACTCATGAACCTGAGTTTTCAACCATGCTCAAAGTAACAAGGTGGTCAACACAAAGGTGAATTTCTCATACACAAAAGACAGCTGCATTGAATGAAACATAACAAAATTAAATTAAAGGCGATCTCCAGATTTCATTTCCTTTCATGAGATGTAAAGGAATGAATTGAAACTTAAGCGAATGAATTTAAATGAAGTGCAATGAAATGAAAATGAACATAACGAAATGAATTTAGATGAAATCTCAAGATTTCATTTCTTTCATGAAATGAAAATTCAATTACATGAACTGAAAATGAAAAATGAAATGAAATCAAACATCAAAGATGAAACGAAATGAAACATCAAAAAATGAAGTGAACTGAAACGAAACTTCATGGGATAAAAGGAAAAGAAATTAAATGACAAAATGAAAGGAAATGTAACAAAATGAAATAAAATTAAATTTGTCATTTTATTTTCTTTTAGAAAATGAAATCTTGAGATTTTATTTAATTTCATTTTGTTACATTTCCTTTCTTTTTTAAAAGTTTTTAATTTCTTTTTTTTGCCCTTTCATTTACTTTCATGATATACATTAAATTTTATTTCATTCCTTGATTTGTAATTTCATTTTCTTTTTTGAATTTTAAAATTCTATTTCATTTCCTTTTATTACATGAAGTTTCATTTTATTTCATTCTTTGCTTTGTCATTTCACAAAAGAAAATTAAATCTTGAGATTTCATTTAATTGCATTGTCTTATTTTTAATTTTCTTTCAATCAATCTGATTTCATTTCCTTCCTTTAAGTTGCATTTCATTTGTCTTCATTGCTTGATATCCTTTTCATTCCTTGAATGACAATTCATCTCATGAAAGGAAATGTCTAGATTCTTACATTTCACGTCATTTCATTCCTTGAAGTTTTATTTAACTTGATTCCTTGATTTTTGATTGAATTTCGTTTAATTTCATTCAGTGAAGTTTCATTTATTTTAATTTCTTTTCACGGCTTGATTTTTCATTTCATTTCTCGGAAATGCAAACCGCCCATTTTTGTTTCTTGGAGCCCTATCTCTTATGTTTGGAGCCCTAAATTCCAGGTGTTCATGTCTGGTGTTCCAGTGTTTGTGAAACGCCTGTGCTCTACAAGCGATGCACATTTTAAGTGAGAATATGCAGCTATTATTGTGGTCAGCTGACGCTGAAGATTTAAAGGGGTGAGCCCTGGCGTGCTCGGCAGCCTGATAAACGTGACCGAGAGCTGCACCCCACCCAGAGAGAGAAGCAGCAGCAGCGAGTGGCGCTGATAATTCAGCGATTTCACAGGGCAGCGAGGGGCCTCTCGCTTTTATTCCCCTACTCCTGAAAAGTCTGGAGTATGAACCGTTCTCCTCGGAGTTAATGTTGAGCATAGCTTGAATGACTGAGAGTTTGGCTATGGTCAAATTATTTTCTTAAAAAAACCCAAAATTCCTACAGCTGCTGAAGCGAACTTCTGTAAGCTTCCATGGAGGAGAGGTGCTGCCTGCAGCAGGTCTGAGCTCTCTCCCGCTTTCGGGCCAGCACTCCGACCTCCCAAACCTTTAAAGAAAGGATCCCCATCTCATGTGAAAGCTTTCTGGCGACCTCACTGCCAGGCAAGTTTTCCTTCTGCTGAGTCCGCAGCCGAGGACGAGGTGATCGAAGAGCTCCTGCTGCCAGGAAGGGGAGGCTGCGCCTTCCCCTTTCCCCTCCTGGCTGTGCATTCCCACTGCTCGCCCTGCGCTGGCTCCGGGCCTCCTTGCGCAGCCTTCGGTGAGCTGACTCAACCCTGATCCCGGCAAATCCCAGCGGGTGCCTTTGTGCAGGGCGGCAGCGAGCTGCGGCACTGACTCACCCGCTCTGATGAAATCGCGGCCATTGTTATTAGCAGCCCATGTCGGTCCGATAGAGCGCAGGCAGCTGCCCTCGCAATGGCGAGCGCAGATCGCAGCTACAGAGAGCCGAGTCTCTGCTGCCGTACATTGCTCTGGTTCGCGCCTCTGCCAGGTGAGCGCCGAGAGCTGCCAATGCAGAACGAGCCACACGCCCACTCAGCTCTGATCAAAGTGACTCTCGAAGGGGCAGAGCAAAGGGCAGCTGCCCCAAACCCTTAGTGCTGGTAGTAAACTTGCAGTTGATTTTTTTCTTCCATAGATTTTGATGAGAAAACCAAAAAACAAACCAAACAACCTCAACAACAACCAAATTAAAAAAAAAAAAAAAAAACCAAACATGTTGGTGCAGTCTACTTCTAATTTAGCATTTCACAACCAAACCTTAGGTATGCTGCAAAAAACATCAACATCATTCCCCCAACCCAAACAAAAACAACATCACCACCAACAAAACTCTGGCAAAAAAACATTCAGTCACAAGAAGGGGCACCAAGCACTGATTCCTGCTGTTTGCTATTACCTGTTGGCGCTGCAGTAGTACTCATCTTGGAACCTGACCAGGAAAAGGGACTGGTTAGTAGCACAAGGAAATTATGACACATTCAGTACAGCACGGTCATAGAAGATACATTGCAAATGACCTCTAGATCAGGAAAGAAGGTATCTCATATTTTTCCTGTGTTTTCCTTTTTCTTTTTCTTTTCTGTGGCTGGTTATAGAACCACAGAATTCATAGATGTGCATGAATCACAGACATCACTGAAAGGTTTCAGAAGCACCACTTAAACAGAAACTCAAACTTCAGTCACTGTATCAGGACACTGTCACCATTTTATAGCTTTAAGGGCACAGTAGTAGATGCACATCCCCATTTTTACTCATTTTTGTTTGTGACAAACAAACTTACCATGGCTGTGTCTTGCACAAATCCTGGTGGAAATGAGCCTACTTGGACAAGCGGGGAGAAGCCGCAAGAGACCTAGGGATCTTTTGTTTGTTTCTTCTTCCTCCCTTTGTTGCCTGGGCTAATTTTATTCCTGCATGTCTACAAGGATTCCTGCACGCCTGCCATTTGTGAAATTTTGCATTTTCATGTTGGCAGGCAGGACATGGGCCAAGCACCTCTCACTTGCACAATGGCAGCAGACAATGTGCTTTGAATTTTCTCTGCACGCAAAGGTCAGTGACCCTTCCTCATTCACTTGCCCATTTCCCTGCTACCCTGGAGCGCACAGATAAGTCATTGGCTGTTTTCTGCTGGCAGTTCTGCTTATGTAAGAAACTTCTTTTGCATTTGATGCGAATTAAGGTTCATGAGTTCTGTCACATGAAAGCTGCCTCTAAAAACTGGAGAAATTGGCAATGCTCTGCCCTCTTCTTCAGGGCTGTTAAAGGCTTCATCATGCACTCAGCTCATGGTTCCCCACTGAAATACAAAGTTTTCAGCAGCAAAGACAGGCTGGGTGTCAGAAGCCCTTTAGTCCATGCCTGTGTTTTAGCCAGTAAATGTAACTGCCTGGATCACCTAGGGAACACTAATGGTTTTGACTGACCTCCATGGGGTATCATCTAAAAGCACCAGAGCCAATTGCTTTGAACAAATATTTGAAATGAGATGTCTGCAGAGCACTTTCTCTCAGCACAGAGGCACAAGCTGGGCCCAGGAGGGGCAGCAAGGTGATGGGCTGCAGCTGCAAGCAGGTGCATGAAGACTTCTGGGGCTGCACTGGACAGGGATGGGCAGCACTGCCACACTTCTCACACCAGCGTGGTGTAAACCCAGGCTCCTGGGCAAAGAGCTGCAGAAGAGGAGTCTGAGCAGTGCCCTAGTCCAGATGGTGACGTTTCTGTCCCACCAGACATCCTTGTTGTCCCTATGATGTGACACTGACATTACCAAAGACCCGCTGCTTCCCAGTTGGGGTAGGGGTCACCCTTCCCCTTGCTGCTGGACTACACCTGCTGTGCCATTGCCCCTGCAGTGCAAAATCTCCCAGCTGATGGCACATTGCTGTTTGAGGCTGTTCAAGCCATGTAGTCCTGGATCTTTTTTTTGCTTCTCACATCCTTGGTTGCTCCCCACAAGGGCTGAAGGCAAAAGGGCCTTTCTAGAGCCTGCAGCATTGGGATCCTGTTGGGGAGGAAGGATGAGAGGTGCTGCTAAATAGAAAAAATCAGTAACAGGTTGCTGTTGTGAAAAGCGTCAGATTTCCTGCACAGCCCACTGAAACCTCCATTTAAAAAACAACCACCACCACCTGTGAACTTGTTTTCCTGGCACAAGAGGCTGGCACAGCAGCCTGAGCAGGTGCTGATTTGGTGGATCATCTCCCTGGTGCTCCTACCCGTGAGCAGTCCAATGGGAACCAGCCCTGATCCTGTGGTTTCTCCAGTGAGCACAGCTGCTACAGCAAACATGTACACCAAGGCAGAGAGACCTCTCTTTTGTGGCACAGAAAACTGCCTGCACATCATTCACATCAAAAGAAATTTCCATTTACTCTTTTTAGCTCAGACTTATTAATCACAGAGACATTTCCAAGCAAAATATGGATTTGCAGCAGAACATAGGCAAAAAGTTAATTCAGACAGGAGAAAGCACAGCTCAGCTGTGCTCATCAAACTTATTTTACCATGTACAAGTCCAGCTTCCTCTGTTTCATTTGCTATGTTTGCCTTCCCACATACTTTTCCTACTTTTATCTCAGTTTACATTCTCTTCTCTCATGAACTGTCTTTCTTGCTTAAGAAAAATAACAAACAAAATACTCTTCTGGTTTTCCTCTTTATCCCTTCCCATTTTGGTTTCACAGTGGACTCTCTTGGGATATGTTCCAGACAGAGGTTTGGTTCTTTCCAAAACACTGGCAAATGTCAGGTAAGGTCAGTGCAGCACTGTCACCTTAAGGCTCCAGTCCTAGGTTGCTAATGTGTGCCTCTTGCATGGGCAATAGACTCTGAGGTGTGAATGAATCACCACAGTATTAATAAGGATTGTGCTACAATTAAAACCTGTTGGAAGAAAGAGCAGGAAGGTTGGCAGGGTATGTGGTTAGAGGAGAGGAGTGTCTCTCTCTTTCCTTATGAAGTGGCCTGATCTGTGAGAGAGAGAATTTCATGGATGGGCAGAAAATAGCATGGGACATAGAAAACGTCTCCATCCTACAGCCCCTTCTATCCTCCCAAAATTCCCCACTTTGCCCACATCTGCCCTTGTATCCAGAGTCTCCACTGACTTGGGAATAGCCCAAATCCTTAGCATTGCTCTTTTGCTAGGAGAAAAATGACTTTTACTGTGGGAAGGTACAAAAAGGCAGGCTGACCCCTGTGCCTCCCAGCTCCTGCCATGTGCAGTACCTGCAGGCAGCACTGCAAGGCCAAAAGCAGAGACAAGAGAGACTGGGCAAAGCAGCCCCAAGCTTGGCCCCTGCATAGGACAGCAGGGCAAGGCACTGGTGGAGTTATGTAATTTTGCTGTCATTAGGTGCTGCTCATAATGAGAAATCCTGATTTTACTGTGGTTCTGGTATGCTGTCCATAATTAGTGTGCAGTCCTTTAATACTAATTACCTTAGGTATTAGTTCCTTAAACATCAATTCAAAAAATCACATGAAAATTTACCTCTTCCTCAAATGAGTCATGAGTTAACATGGGGGTACTTGCAATGCACTACTTAGACTTGCTTAATTAGTTAATCTCTGTAAAGGGGTTTCAAATGCATGAAGAGCTATCAAACTGCTAAGTGCATTATCTTCAATTAATTTTGTGCAACTACATCTTCACTACCAAGAGGGTCTTTAGAGTGCTGAGGAAAGGAAAAGGAGACATTGCTTCTAATTTTAAAAGTAACTAATACAGGAAAAAGGGAATTAATTGAAAGATGATTTGACATGATGGGAATAATTGTGAATACACCATTTCTTTTGTTTCAGCCAGAACTGAATATGAAAGATTCATCATTTTTATCCCTCCTTTGCCTTTGTTAGTCTCTGGTTTCTTGGTTCCATCTCCTCTTGGCCTTAATGCTCTCCCTCTCCCTTACTGAATATTTACCCTCTCTCTTCCAAATTTATTACTACCTTAGCAGAAAACCAACCAACACACAAAAAGGTTAGAATAGGGCAAATCACAACAAACCACTCTTCAGACTGGAGTCACTGGGGTTATACCCTCATACAAATGGTAAGGGATTTGTTCCAAAAGAAGCCTCATGGTTTTCCCTTCAGAAGAAGACACTGAAGGGCCAGAGCAGAGTTCATGCAAGAGAACAGGGCCACATCCAGCCCAGGCAGTCCTATTCCCTGGATCACTGTGGTAGCCAGTAAGTTCTTACTGAGTCTTTCAAAGTTTTCTATTCTCTATAGAGCTTATATGCCTTGTTAAATATTCTCATTTTACTTCACCCATTAACAATCTGCTTTTGGTGGAGTTCTCTCAAAATGGGTTCTTTGTGCTAATACTCTGTCTAGCTGGCAGCTTTATTCAGGCCAGCTACATTCAATTGGCCTTCCCCAAGAACCTATTTCCTGGGTTCTTTTTCTTCCACTGGGACTAACAAAAGATAAGAACTTTTTTTTGTTGTTGTTGTTGAGTCTGATTTGTGTTTAGAGGTTTTTACTTGCCTATTCTTTCTTTTTCAATAATAATTAATCATCACTTCTCCTTGCTGACTGCTGAGGTCCCACATGTGAAAAATTCAAGCAGCTTGTTTCATATCAACATGCCTGAGCAGTGGTTATGCAGTAGAGTCCCCAGTCACAGGGTTTGTGAAGGGGACAGGTAATGTACATTTGCAATAAATTTCTATCACATCTGGGCATTCACTTAGCAGTTATTTGAAAACTTAATTTAATTAATCAATTTACCTTATTTTATCCAAAAGAAACTGGAATAGAGAATAGACTATTATATGGCTACAGTTTTATTCTCTGCATACTGTAAAATAACAGCTTAATCTGTTGGATGGGACATTTCTCTAGTAAGCCAGAGCTGTGTACATGGGGATCCTCAGCACAGCAAGTTCTCAGGGAAAGAACTTCTGCTACTAAACCAGAGAAAACTCTCAATCCCTCCCCAGTTCAGTTCTACAAAAGGAACCAGTGAGGGATATTCACTGTTATCCAATCCAGTGGATACTAATTTAGCTGAAGGGCCTGATCTGCTCTAATCAGGATATCTAGCTGAAGTGTAGGTACCTAAGAGAGCAGTTGGAAAATGGGTAAGTTGTTAGGGAGTACAGAAAGAAGAGCAGGCCTATGAGAAGAAGCAAAGAAAGCTTCTTGGCCTCCCATACCTTCACCACTTGCATGTTTTTACAAAAGCTTACAGGGTTCCTCTCCTTCATCTGATATATCCATACAGTCCATACGCACAGTGTGAGATGGGTAAGCCAGAAACTATTAAGGAAATAGTTAAACTAGAAGAAAGCCAGAAACTATTAAGAAAAGCCTAGATTGTCTCAACCTCAACCTAAGGCCCTAACTGAAGGATTAATGTGGTGGCCAAGGATCATTTATTCACATGGGGGTGTGTGTCCCTCCTGCCTCTGACAGAAAGGTGGAATGGAGCCTGAAGAGACTATGACTGCTACCAGATCCAAAATGAAGGGATAGGGCTACCTGAATACTGAACCTGAAGTTAACCTGAAGCCTGACTTTCCTTAGGGGTATTTCCACAGGATAAACCTTATTGCAGGAACTTATCAATAGTTAGCCAAAGAGATGACAGGGCAGGGAGCACCCAGCAAAGTCTCAATGAACAGTCCAAGATTTTTGGTCCCTCCCCTTCATGACTGTGAAAAAAGGGGTAAAAAATTTCTTCCTCAAAGGGTTCTCTTTCATACCATCATTTCAAAAGATCAACTGCCAATAAATTAAGACAAAACAAAAAACAATGTATGTCCTGGTGGCAAGGGAAGATGCACTCCTTCTCTGTCCCTGTCACGTCAGAAGAGCAGCTCCAGCAGAGCTCTCTGGGCCACACTGTGCCCTCACAGCAGCACCGGCGTGACATAGTTGGCAGGGAAGAGCCCCAGTTCCCCACGCAGGCGTCCCTTCCACCAGGAGGGGTTGGAGCTGTCCAGGACCTCCAAGATGTCCCCAGTGCGGAAGCCCAGCTCATCGTGCTCCAGAGCATCGAAGTCATACAAGGCACGGACCCACAGCGTTCGCTGGAACAGAGAGGAGAGACAGGCAGGGAACAAGGAGCCAGGACTGTGAAAGATCATCTTTGCCACCCCTCCTAAGACCCAGTAAATACATTCACTAAGCAAGGACAAGCAGTGCTGAATTTCAGACCAACTTGCAATTAAACCAGGAAGTGGCCAAGATGGCAGGAATGAGGGACCAATTAACTGGAACACCAAAGGGATGGTGTTTGGTTTCTCAGCAGCCTCAGTGTATTTGTGGGAATTTGCACCATAAGGTGAAAAGTCAGACTGAGAGCAGGTCCTTAGGAAATTGTGTTCTCATGGCTCTGCTGCCTCTGCCCTGTAAGGGCAGCCAGGACAGCCACATCTGAAGCCAGTTATGGGAGCACAGAAGAACTCCTGCCTGAGACCTGCTGGGCTGTAACTATCAGGGAATGGCTCTAGGGAGCTGGCCTGGTGCTGGTACAGATATGAAAATGTGTCCTCACCCAGTTGAGGACTGAGAGAGCCCACACACAGGCAAGAGTAGAGAACATTGTAAAGAAGGACAAAGAAGGATATTTGTTCTTTCAGGCACTTTTGGGGCATAGGAAAGGGTCTTAAACCTTCTTCAGACTCTCCCCAAGGTCAGGTCCCTGAGATCCAAAGGATTTAGTGTCTGTTTGGGTATACCAGTTTATTTGGAGTGTCCACTGTAATATGAATTATGGTTAGATTTTTTTCTAAAGGACTTTGCAGTCAATCTCCCAGATTTCTTTGGCCAGAAATCATATTTTAAAGGACATAGCTTGGGCTTCTTTCTGGGAAATTGTTGGCATCCACACCACAGGGCATGGATAATTTAGGAGGTATATCTGGCAGGGACAGAGGGAGAGATCTGTTTGAAGGCAGACAAATTTTGATAAATCTTCCATTCAGGGCCCTGTTTAGACCTCACCCCTAGTTATTTGGTTGGACATATAGAACTTCCTATAATTGGATTTGTGGCTTCTACATCACTGATGGGATGTGGCAGGCAAAAGCATATTGTTATTCATTGCCACAGCCTCTGAGGGATAAAAACCACTGTATTTTAAGCTGGATTACAATAAAGATTCAGGGCTTTTGCCAAGAAAAGAGGCATGCCCCTATTTTTTAACATGTTCCAAATAATCTAATCCAATCTGATCTTTTTCACTCATTCTTGAGAAAGGTCTGCTGTCCTTCCCTTCTCTCCTTGGATCTAGGTTCTCTGGTTATGGGCTAAGCTGGACATTTCTTCTAGGAAGAGGAGCATCCTTAGGTCACACTGAGCTGATGGGGAAATATTTGTAGCTGGCAGTGGAGTCACAAGCTGAGGCAGAGACAGACACCACCATTCTGTGTGGGCATTCACACAGTGGGACTTGGCAGAGCAGGGAGTGACTGAAGGTCAAGTGCCCGGTTTGGATCCCGTAGGGGAGTGATTTGGGTGTCACACTCACATCCACTGTGCTAAGAGGCTCTGACAGCCAAGGGTGTCAGGTAGGCGAGCCCCACTTTGATGGCAAAGCAAGTCTGAGAGATGTGCCAGGCACAGACAAGTAGAGCTGGGTGATCTCAGGCCTTCTCAGGACTGCAGCAAAAATTAATGGAAGAGACAGTGTGACTACAAGTGCATTGCAAGACAGGAGGAGCACTGTAGCATGGTACAGGATCATGAGGCTGCTCTCCATAGAACTTAAAAAATGTACTGCGTGTTTGGTTACTGACATCAGTCACTGCCTGGCTGTGGTGGCAAAGATAATTGAAAGCCCTGTGCATTAATGGACATGAAGTTCTACTAGAAGAGATGATTAGGCTTTCAGAAATGTCTTCTGCTGGACTGGTCTCGTGCTTGATCAAAATCCATGGGTGAGCTTGTACTCATTCTAGTGTCCCAGATGGGGATTGTCCCTGTTTTGCTGAGCTCATGCTAAGTTCCCTCTTCCACTGAGGGTGCACAAGACTGACCTTGAGAGCAGTTACCAGAACTGTGCTCACACTGCACTGTAGTCCTACCCTCAGAGTGTCCCAGGAGCAGGTTCAGGTGGCTGGGATAAAGTCATGAGACTCAGAAATGTCTTGTAAGACATGGCCTGGCAGGCAAAATACACTACTTCTCATGCAATCTCCATGTAGGTGACATGGTGCAGACTGCTTGGCCATTGCTAAGGGACCCAGTGACTTGGGCAGAGGAGGCCTCCCAGGTGCATCACCTACCGGTGTCTGCTGGTGCAGAGGGTCCGTGTGTCTCCTCTGCATAGCTCCTGCACTTCCTTGGCCATGATCCCTTAGTCTGTGCATCATGTCATTCCTGTCCAGACTCCCACCATATCTTTCCTAGAAAGAAAATAGCAGGAGAAAAGTCATGTTGCTGTGGTTTTGGCTGGAATAGAGTTAATTTTCTTTGTAGTAGCTGGTATAATGCTGTGGTTTGGATTCCGTATGTGAATACTGCTGATAATACACTAATGTTTCAGTTGTTGCTAAGCAGTGGCTCACTCTAAATCAAGGACTTCTCAGTGTCTGGCCAAAGGGATATTCCATACTCTAGAACATCATACCCAGTATATAATCTGGGGGGAGTTGGCCAGAAGAGACAAATAACTGGTCAGGGATTGGCATCAACCAGTGGGTGATGAGCAACTGTATTATGCATCACTTCTTCTTCTTGAGCTTTATTTCTCTCTCTCTTTTTGTTATTTCCTTTTAAATAAACAGAAAATGATAATAACAACTATTACTACTACTACTACTACTACTGCTACTATTTATTCTATTTCAATTATTAATTTGTTCTTATCTCAACCCACAAGTTTTACCTTTTTCTTGATTCTTTCCCTACTCCCACCTGCAGAAGGACGGGTGCGTGAGTGGCTGTGTGGCACTTAGTTGCCAGCTGAGATAAAACCATGACACATATATATTCTGAGATGTATAAATGAGGGGATTTAAGAGTTGTTAGTGGGAAAGGAGTGAGGACCAAGCCCGCACATCAATAATTTTAGATGTCTGCTTCCAATAAAGTCCCTGTGCTCCAGTTCTGCAAGTAATGACCCTCATGGAAGAGGTCAGCTTAGATTGTTCTATTTTGGATTTTACTTTTTAGGAATTGAAAGCTGACTCTCAGCTGTGTTTCACAGCTGCTGGCACAAATGGTCAGATAGGGGCTTTTTCTGGTCTCTGAGACTTTTGGAGAAAAACTAAGGTTGTTCTAACTCACAGATAAAACCCATGCTTGCCAGGGGGACTTCAGCCAATCTGGAGTTATTGTGACCCAGTCCTGTCCACTCCTTGCTCTTCCTCTGTCCCATATGCTGGGGGAACATCAGTTGTGCTGGTGCAGCTGACTGTATGTGAGAACTCACTACTTTACTTTTTCTTGGGCTGCTCCATAGTGTAAAGGACAGCAAGCAGGCCTATAAATCTAGTAGCCAAAATAACCAAAGAAGAATGAAACAAAATCAAATTCAAAGAAAAGCAGCCATATGACCACACATCTAAGTCATATCAACACAAACTGGCCCAGACAGATGGAGAGAAGTAGGAAACATCTAGGAAACAAGTTCTCTTTTGCGTGCACAGTTGAGAGATGCAGATTTTTGACAAAAAGACTGCTCACTCACTACCAAGCAATAAAAGCCAATATTTCATATACCTGGGCTTGATGTCCCAGCCCCTTGTTCCTGGTAGTACCTGTTGCTGCTGCAGTATGGGAACAGGATGCTCTACATATCTCTTGGACACAGAAGAATGATCTTCTCCAGCTGCTCCTCCCACGTGGAATCCTTCCCGACCTATCCGTTCCAGGCTCCCACCACGCCTCTCCTGAAGGAAGAAAGATCACAAATGTGAGGTCACGTCCTACCACATCTTGACTAAAGCTGTGCAATCATTGCACACTGAGCACTACTACTACCCACTACTCTGGAGGCTCTTTCAAATAAAAGACCCCACTTCTCTGAACAGAAGAACAAATCAGGAACCCTGTATTTTAGATCTTTGTCATAGCCACTCTCCATCTGAAGTCAGGGTAGCACTGGGAGGTGCTGGGCTGAAAATATGGGTACTGATGTGAAGATCAGCACAGGAACCAAGCTCTTTCTTGAAGTACTGCCCTTAGAAGCCATTTGTCTCTGAACTGAAATGTATATATTACAATCATATTATCATATGGCTGTAGCATCTAAAAATTTGAATTGTGAACAGAAACTCCGCTGTGATGGGTGCTAAACATACTCTGCTGTGCCCATCACCATAATAAATGTACAGAGAGTTTGCCAAAACAAACTTGAGTTCTCTTCTTTCATTTGCCTGTCTGCATCTTGGAGCAAATGCATCTCTTTCCCTTCCTGCTCACAGTCAGCCCAAACAGGTTGTTTTACTGATATACATGCATACAGTCTTTCTTTCCTTCCCCAGACACAGAGATTCATTGCTGTGATCTCTCTCTTACAGATCCCAGAGCCTGTATTTTAATACCTTACTAGTGCATTTTTAAAGCTCTGTATAAGTGGTCTAGAAAGAGACAACAACCGAGGCCCATTTTTCAGACTGAAAATGTATCATCTCTCATTTTGAGCCACAAGAATGACCCACATGCAGCCTATAAAGCTTTACTGCTGCAGTCAGCAGGTCACATACTTTCTGCCTTGCCGCTACTTGCACATCCTGGTAATTTAATACCAGAATCCGTTTCCCAGTAAAGCAGGACTTTGATTGCTGCAGTGACCAGGCATGTTCACTCCCAGTACAGGGAGGGCAAGGTGTAGCAGCCTCTGCTATGTCATTTGCTTGTTATAAAAGACCCCACTTCTCTGAACAGAAGAACAAATCAGGAACCCTGTATTTTAGATCTTTGTCATAGCCACTCTCCATCTGAAGTCAGGGTAGCACTGGGAGGTGCTGGGCTGAAAATATGGGTACTGATGTGAAGATCAGCACAGGAACCAAGCTCTTTCTTGAAATACTGCCCTTAGAAGCCATTTGTCTCTGAACTGAAATGTATATATTACAATCATATTATCATATGACTGTAGCATCTAAAAATTTGAATTGTGAACAGAAACTCCGCTGTGATGGGTGCTAAACATACTCTGCTGTGCCCATCACCATAATAAATGTACAGAGAGTTTGCCAAAACAAACTTGAGTTCTCTTCTTTCATTTGCCTGTCTGCATCTTGGAGCAAATGCATCTCTTTCCCTTCCTGCTCACAGTCAGCCCAAACAGGTTGTTTTACTGATATACATGCATACAGTCTTTCTTTCCTTCCCGAGACACAGAGATTCATTGCTGTGATCTCTCTCTTACAGATCCCAGAGCCTGTATTTTAATACCTTACTAGTGCATTTTTAAAGCTCTGTATAAGTGGTCTAGAAAGAGACAACAACCGAGGCCCATTTTTCAGACTGAAAATGTATCATCTCTCATTTTGAGCCAGCAAGAATGACCCACATGCAGCCTATAAAGCTTTACTGCTGCAGTCAGCAGGTCACATACTTTCTGCCTTGCCGCTACTTGCACATCCTGGTAATTTAATACCAGAATCCGTTTCCCAGTAAAGCAGGACTTTGATTGCTGCAGTGACCAGGCATGTTCACTCCCAGTACAGGGAGGGCAAGGTGTAGCAGCCTCTGCTATGTCATTTGCTTGTTCCCCTGGCACAAAACCAGGCATTCATTGGACTGGGATTTGTCTGCCTTCTCAAACATTGACTATACCTTCCCTGAAGGCACATCTTGTTCCCAGATCTCCTACATTCTTCTCGGTAGTACTTTCCAGTTCCTAACAGCCAGGTGAACTGCTCCAGGTTCTGCCCTCTGTTCCCCCAAATTCCTTTTACTTTGTTTGCTCAGTAGCAGAAGATGGACAATTCTTCTGAGCAGACAAACTTGCAGGTGTAGTTGCACTCTGGGTGTGTGCAAGGACCCTAAGAAACCAGACTCAAATTCTTCTCAGTCACAACCCACCAGTCAGCTCTCTACCTGCCCTTAGGAAATCTGGGCAGTAAGGTAAGTCCTGCTTCCCTTGGCATCTCAGAATTTCAGCTCTGAGCTCTTAGCACAGCTTTAGCAAAGCACCTCTATTCAGATTTGAAGAATAAAAAAAATCTGCTCAATTATACAACTCTACATACCACTGAATCCACTAAGAATCTGTGTCTCAGGCCCCACCAGTGTAGTTATGTGGCTGAGTTTCCAGGGACAGACTGTCCTCCTCCTCACCCTGAGACATTCTCATGAGATGAACTCCTTCCACAGAAAGGTTTCTGACTGAGAAACTCCTAAGGACAGTTTGTGTTTACCTTTTCTTCTTGGCTGTTGTCCCTTAGGAAGATCTGCTTCTGCCTGGAGATGGAAGTTGTCTTGTAGTAGTCCACCAGCTTGTTTAGTGAGTGGAATTTCTCTGTCCACAGGTAATAGCTACCCTTTGAATCCCTCATCACTTTGAAGTGTTGCACATCATCTTCATGCCTGGATCCCAATGGAAAAGAGATCATCAACAGATTGCACTTTTACATTTTCCTAAAAAGTCTTTTCCAGAAGGGGAACAAGACTTCTTGTTTGGCCAAATCTAGACTTCTGGAAAGTCATGCAATGGCAGTCCTTGTGCCTACTGGACCCAGAGGTGGCTCTGTTTCAAAAGACTCATCAATCTGCAAACACACAGTGCCCCAGGGCTGCTCAGTCACAAAGCACCATCAGAACAAAGCACAAGGTTTTAAAACCTCTCTTTTGAAATAAAGGTCACAGGAGCTTCCAGGGTGAAAAAGTGCAGTTGTAGTCTACCCAACAACCTCTGCAGGTCCTGTTAACACTCAATCTGCATTGACTATAAGACCTGTATTACACCTTTACACACCATGGGGATCACTACTATATGCAGACACAGTCATGTGAAGCCATACACTAAGCTTTAAGATGGTAGTGAGTAAGTGTACCATCATTACTACAGGTTATTCTCCCTATCCAAAAAGAAAAAAAAAAGGAATTTTCTGATGCTGTTACAAGACAAATTAACAATCTCAACCTTCTGCCCCTTATTCCCCCTGCACCTCCCCTCCTCTCACCTCGTCTGATGTATACAATTCCTCTTTGCACCAGATGTGATCTGGCTTTGGCACCCACCTCCTTGCTCTGTGCAACTCCAGGCACTAAAACACTCTTCTCAGAGGCTACATCTGCACAAATAAACTAGATGGGGACAGGCAGAGACTGGATGCTATCCTTGACTGCTACAGCTCCAAGCAGTTGAAGTGTTAGGATGGTTGTGGACAACTGTCCCTTAGATAGTGCTGGGCCATGGTTAGAAAGAACAGGCCAGGAACTGTTCACAAGGAGCTGCTTGAATACAGTTCTTCTGTTTGGTGGGGTGAAGAGGGTGTAGCCACACAGACCTGACCTCTGCCTCACTGCTTGACTTCGTGACCAGAGAAAGAGCCTGACTGTACTTGATTTGCTGGTGTTAATTGGTGCAAATGTAACCAGAATGTTTTCCTGCATTCCTCCTGGATACTTTTTGAGTTGCCTGAATCATCAAGTACATACAACTTGGAAAAGACTAATCATGACTTGTTAATCATGACTCTAATTTAAAACTGGTTATCAACTATTTGACTGAAAATTGGGAAACCAAACATCATTGAAGGGCTCTGTTTAGAAGCAAATACACTGAGAAGTGCTGGGCTACAGCAAGCTGCTGAAATGCAGCTGGGCTGCAAGCAATGAAAAACCAGCCCTTGTCCAATGGCAGTTTAGTGACCTGTGGGAAATAAGCTAACAATGTAAGAGTAATCTCTTCATAGGTAGTAGCTGAATTCTTGGATTTGGTAACCAGAGCTGTCAGGGAATTAAAACAAATGGAAGACACACGTTAAGCACAGTGGGAGACTTTCCCTGTACCATTCTGCTTTGCTGTAGCTCTTTCAGAGAAGGAGGTCACCAGGGGATGCAGCTTTGGAATGGGGCATTCACTGTGTCACTTGAAAAGAGGCAGAAACATTTGGGAATTAGATGCCTAATTTGTTCTCATTCACAACACAGCAGCACTACCAGTGACTGGCAGCCTGCAAACTTCTCAAGAGCCTACATCACATTAGGAATTCTTATGAGAGGAGGCTAGGGGCACCATTAAACAGGAAAAGAAGCAGGAATATGCTGTTGGAAGCAGATACCTGACAGAGATGGAGAAGTCACCATGAGAGTTCTGACTGGCTCGGACGATGAAGCAGCCGACTCCTTTGCTCATGAGGAGGTTCTCTGCTTCGTGGCGGGATATCTTCTCATCAAACCAGCTGTCAAGTGGGAAAAATCATGGAGATGTGAATAAGGATGGGAATTAAGGTGAGGAATAAAAAAGTTGAGGGTAGGGAGAACGTGAATAAGCAGGGTGGAGGGAAGAAAACAAAAGGATCAGAGGAGCCCACATGGCTACTCCCAGTGGCCACGTATATGCTGAGGTACAGGGGTTTGATGGATGCAGACCATTTTCTTTGAGTAGTAAAAGCATGTACATGCAAAGAGAACAATGTAAGCTTTGGTCTGCTAAGAAGCAACACTCAGCTGAAACTGTAATTACAGACACAGTACAATAAGGTGTTAGTCAAAGAAATTTTAAATGAAAAATGTGTATGTATACATATATACACACATAACTCTCAGACATATACATCAAATTGCTTTTTGGCAAACTGATTGAAAATTACTGGGCTGTGATGGATATATTGCATGGAACGCACATAAATTTTTAGTAGAAGCAAGCCATGAAAGTTTTACTGCTAATAAATTGGTTCCTGCAAGAGTTGCAATATCACAAAATCACAGAAGCACAGAATACATAAGCACACTTACACAATCTAGCCAGGCATACCAAAATAAGGCACTGGACTAATAATGAGAAAGTCACCATAAACAGTAAAAGAATATGATGTCAGTAGGAATTTTTCTGTAGAGAAACACAAAATCATATACATTTGCATATGTCCACTCCATAGCTAATAAGATCTACAATCTGCAGTCTTTGACTTCACCTAATACATAATTGCCTGTATTGCATTAAAATGAAGGACTGTTAAGTTCCCAATGTCTGTCATTTCTGCTTTGGAGCTCCTTATTATCATCACAGTTTACCTATGTATCATTAGCAAAGAAAAATCAGATGAGCCTTGAGAACCAATCTCAATGATTACTTAATCAGAAAAAAGATGGGCAAAAACAATCCATCAAAAATAGGAGGCAACTTTCTTCCCTATGTCTAGTTCTGTCATCTGGGCTGAACTGCTTCGAACTGCAGACCTGGCACTTAGAAAACTGTCAAAGTGGAAATATTTCTTCACAGCTCTTGCACAGAGAAAGCAACACAGGAAAAATGTGTGTGAAAAAAGAAGCTGCCAGTGCTCCTGAGTAATGGCACAGCCCTGTGAAAGAGTGAACAAGAACAACTGACTGGAAGAGCTCATCCCCCTGAGGCCCAAAAGTACAAGCCCTTATTTGCACAGCAAACGAATAATGTCCTTCAGCTCAGCCAAGCAGGTTGGCTTATGTCCAAAAAGGCCACTAAGTGCCACCTCCAAAGGGGACAGAGGCACTTATTTGCAACCTCAAAATCCCTGTGTGCTCCCAGTCTGACTGCTCAGGGCAGCAGTGCGTTACAGCCACAAGCACTGGGCTTGGTGCATGCTCTGCTTGCTCACCCCTGAAATGCTGCAGCACTTGTGAAAAAAGAGGACAATGAGAGGTGCTTCTGGGAGTTTTTCTGCTAACTGAAAGGTTGTAAAAATCCCATGCACTGTCATATTTATGGCACAGGGCTGGAGAGCACATTTAACATGCATTCCAACACACATCAGTCCTCTCTGAAAGTGCAGCTCCATCTCCTCAGCGGGAAGAGAGAAATGCAGGTACGCCTGTCCCCTGACAGATCTGTTGGTGTGTGAGAGAGAGCAGGGCGGCATGGCTGGTCTGTCAACTCTGCCGATCCCGAGTACCGCCAGCTGTCACAGCATTGCACTGACCTCTAGTGCACCGACAGAAACTCACAGGCACTTCGGGGGGCAGGGAATGCGGCAGCAGGGTGGGAAAAGGGAGTCAGCGTCGTTAAGAGTCGAAGGGGAGGAAATTTTTTTATAATTTGTTTTCAGAAAGATCTTTGCTCTTCCTTTTGTGCTTAGCCTCTGTCTCTGCTCCCAAGACTTCACATCATGACTATTCTCCTCTCTGAGGACATCTAAACGTAATTCCTGCCACATCCCAGAGTCCCTCTGCTCAGCAGCAACAAGAGTCACTTGGGACTGACAGCAATCATCGAGATCCATTTAGCTCCGAAAGAGCAGAGGATGCTTTGGGGTAGAAATATGCTGTGCTGGCAGAACCGTGTGTAGCATTATGGCAATCCCTGCCAGCCCCAAAGTGCAGGATGTTACGCCCAGCACTTCCCCAGTCCTGTCCTCTGTGCTCTTGATGGAAATGTGCCACGGTGGTGACACCATTTCTGTCACACTTACGGGGGAACATGGAAATCAATGAAGTTCTTAGGAACGTAGCCCTCGTGACTTCGGAGCTCAGCCTTGTACCACTCTTCCTGGGAGCTCAAAATCTGCAATGGAGAAATGGATGGAATAAATGCATCTCCCAAGAAAGGCAAAAGTAACCAAGATTCAGAAAGAAACCTACAATGTCTTGTAAGAATAAAATAAAATTGTATGTGTTCTCTACTCCCCACCCATGGTGCAACAAGGTTAGTGGCTGATGACCACTTCAGAGCAAGCAAGCAATAAAAGAAGCCCAAGTAGAATTAGAGAGATGGCTTGTTAACTTTACCCCTTTGTCTGACTGCCTGTCTGGGTATCTCTGATGCCTGTGAAATGGAGAAAATTCAGCTTTGAAAGACGTAGTAGGGGTTTAATTTATTCTCTGTGCTGCCTTTTGTAGCTGGTACTGTAGCATCTCGGATTCACAATGGAAGAAGAAAATATCTGTGAAAACTCCTCTGATATATGGGTATGGAGGGATATGCAGCTGTGTCTGTGTGTGTTATGGCTGCACAGATGTTACCATGTGCTCTCACCTGTCATTTCACAAGAGGTTCTTTAGTGGGTTAAGTCTTCAGCTGCCCTGAGCTTTGCCAAGGTAAAGATAAGAAGGAGGCAAAAAGTGTTTTCAAGACACTATTATACTTAGGAGAGTTTAAGATAGATAGGATAGCTGGAATTGAGTCCACAGCACCCACTGGAGTAGCTCAAGTGTGCTCACATTAATGTTCACTGTAATGGTCCTTAGAAACATCACTGCTGACCAGGCAGGGCCCAAATTCACGACACCCTGGCTGATGGCCTAAGATACAGCCCTAAGCTGCAGGAGAGAGGACAGGAATACAACCACAGTGGGATTTTACTGCAGATGTTGTGGTGTTTTGTTTGACATTTCAGCTCCTGGGACAGGATTCTGCTGTATGAAATAGACCATGTTCCTGCCCTTTCTGGTTTTGGAGAGGAGCCTAAAAGCATGAGCCATGACAGTTTTAAAAAGAAAAAGCCAGTGGAAATGACTTAATTTAAAATCTATTGTTAACAGTAATAATACTTACTTTGTGAGCCAGTCTCATGGTTTTGGGAGCCTAAGGCACATTTTAACTGCTTTGTACTGGCAACAGGATGTTTCTGTCTCTGGAGCAAATTCTTCATTGCCTTCCCTGCCAGGTAGGCAGGATTCAGAAAAGTTAAGGAATAGAAAGCTGTGGAATTCCCTACTTGTATAGTCACTGCTGTCCTCATGCCTGGGTGCTGGGTTGAGGATCTTTTTTCACTGCTGTGGCCAAACACAGGGGATGATAGCTACCCCCTGCTCATGCCTGGGCCCTGCTCTGTTAGAAGTGAGGCTTCCAGAAAGATCCACCAGCAGAGCTGGCAGGTTTCTCTCAGTGTGTCATCCTCTCAGAGAAGGATGTGGGGGGTGTAAGAGGGTGGATTTCCTCCTGTCGCTACTGGTTGAGGGCCTCATGTTTCCTGTTTTGTAATCTCTACATCAATATTTCATCTTATCTCCTTCATATATCAGGAGGTTGTTGCAGGCAGCACGAGGGGGTTCATGATGGGGTAGGAATGTGTGTGTGCCTATACCAGAACAGAGTTGTTACTCAGGCTGATTTACTGCTACTACTTGGCTTGGGTGGCTAAGGTGTTGCTTTGTTTACCTCAAGGACATTGAAGCAAGAAGGAGTTTGATTTTTCTGGTAGTGAATTCTCTGTGACAACCAATAATAATAAAACTGGAGTGTAGTGTTGACACTTTTTATCAGAGGATTACAGCATACTTTGAAAGGAAGCTCTAGCTTATAATGATTTTACAGGAAGGGAAACTGAGGAACAGACAGAAAAGTGACCTGGCCAACACCATCACCCCAGCAGGGACTTGATGGAAGTCTCCTGAAAAAAAAGGCATCAGTAAAGGTCATGTGATAATAGGGACTGACTGGGGAAGAATAAGAGTGTTTATCTGTGCTGAAAAGAGGCAGTGATTTCTCCAGAACCTTCTCACTGCTCTTTGGAAAGATTTGGTACTAATGAGCTCTGGATGCTATCAACTTTGTCAAAGTTCCAAGAATTAAAAGGCCAATAAAATAAAAAATGGTGGCGATAGAAAAGGCAAAGCTGAGACTCAATATCTGATTATTAGCTGCAATATCTGCACAGAGGGGTGGCAAAGGCTCCTCACCAAACAGGGCTGTACATCCTATGGCTGTACATCATCCCTTTGGACAGTAAAGGAGCTAAGGCCTTAGGGAGCAGTAATACTCAGGCATTTTCAATGGAAACAGAACATCTAGGGCTGAGATGTGGATAAATAATTAGGGTGAAACTTCAAGTGGCTTCATCTGTGGGACTTTGGTAACATTAACAAGAATTGCCCTATCATAACATATACAAATAAACTTTAAAGAGACTTCCAGAAGCTCTGTATTGTAGATGATCAACTCTACTCCTGCAATTGCCTCATTGTGAAATTCCTGTAAGGGTGTATATAATGTTATTAGACCAGGACCTCTTAAACTATTCCACTGTGTATGTAACAGTCTGTCTCATGGAATTTTCCTCTTCTATTTGCAATTGCCCAAGATCCCTGTAGCATCTAACAAGAATTACTAACAGTGAAAAGTTAGATATAAGTTCTAGAATGGATGAGTTATCTTTTAAACAGTTCAAGGGCTGGAAATAAGGAAGACAGCAATCCCTCTGGACAGAACTGATCCTGCCTGTTTAGACATAGTCAGCATGATGTAGTCACTGTGGATGGCTTGCCTGGTCAATGAAAACAGACAGGATCCTCAAAATCTGTCACCAAAGATCTTGATCTGTGCCCCAGAAAAGGTACATACCCTTCCCTGCTGACTACTACAGGACTGCAGGGCAGCTAAATCCACAGCTCATGGACATAAAATCAAGAAAACTGGACACAGATTCAAGTAACCTGGGAATTGTTGTCCTATTGCAAACCCTGTGGGAGAGGAGTATCCTGCATTTGTATGATAGTTTATAGATGTGTCTTCATCTGTTTTGTCAAGGCAAAGGGAAGCACAAGAAAGATGTGGGAGCAGTCTCAGAAATGCTGTTTAGTCTAGCCTGGGACTGTACTTACCTTCAACATATCCCCAGCCTGGAAGCTCAACTCGTCTTCTCCAGAAGCAGTGAAATCAAACTTGGCAATGGCTTCCATACTGTGTCTTGGGGGCAGAGCAAAGCTGGAAGAGGTAATGTCAGATACTTAGATACTTGTCAGCACCTATGAGCTACTGGGATTGTGGAGTCCAGCCTCTGGAAAGCTGACAGGCAGTGCTGGGATTCGTATGTGGAGAAGCACTCACCACCTACGGGCAGCCATTAGTTACTCGACATGGAAAGACATTAGCTGGTAGAAGAGAGGGCATGGCTGAGCTGTAATTAGCTGAAGTCAGAAGTACAAATAGCCAATAGTGGATGCTTAGTGGATCCAACAGATCTCTTTCTCTAGAGCAACCTCATGGGAAAAACATGTATAGACCAACTCTGTCACAGTTCCCAATAAAGCAAATGACTATGCCCTGCAATAGAAAAATGCATTTGTCTCCTGCAATGACTTACTCTTTGCCTCAAGAGTGAGTCAAATTGCAGACAAAACAAACAGGGCTGCAATAAATATATTTTTTTTCTTGGACACGGGCCACAATATGGAAGGTTGAAAGAGTCTTTTCTTTGTGATGGTTTAACATGGGTGACCACAACTTTCAGGTAGGAAAACACTGTTTGCAGAAAGGCTGTATTCCCTATTTTGAAGCCGGCAGAGAGTTAGCCTATCTCAGTGTTGGTTACCCAAGAGCCCAAAATATATCAGACAGCCTGCAAACCAAAGCCTGCTTTTCAGCACTAGAGCAATGTGGCAGGGGAAGTGGCAAGATGGGCTTTGCTCCTTCACCACTTCCTGCTCACGTAACTCGGATGTACCCCAGCAGGACCATTTTTATAATCAAGAGTTACCAATTTCCCATGGCTGGGTCATGTACCCCACTGCCCAGTGGCGAGGCTGCCAGTGACAAGCCAAGAAATAGCCAGGCAGTGCCACCTTAAGCAAGTGCACTGCTGGCAGGTGCACTTGCAGCACAGCTTCTGAAGACCATCAGACAGCTGCAATATAGAAGTAATTTTTACAATTTTTAAGCTAGGTCTGTCTGGGAACAAAGATCCCGAAGCCACAGGTTCCACTGCCTAATCTCAATTCTCACAAAGACACCCAGCCTTTATGTCTTGAGATGAAGTGCCAGCTTTCCTGATCCAAAAGATTCTTAACCAGAAAGCTCTAGAAAGACACTGTACAAACAAATGAAGAACCCTAATTAGGGTTAGATATTTCTTATTGATTAGAACTGACACAAGATCCCCAAAATATAAAGTGTTGATACTGAGCAAGCTCCAGAATTTTGCCACTTCAAAATCAAAAGGCTGCTGTAGCCCTCCTTCTTGGCAATACATGCTGTAATGTTCCTCCTCTGACACACAACCCAGGGATTTAGCTATCTGTGTAACCAGGATCCAGGGCCCAGCTCTGATAC
Organism: Emberiza elegans; assembly: GCA_024865655.1. Classification (NCBI taxonomy): domain Eukaryota; kingdom Metazoa; phylum Chordata; class Aves; order Passeriformes; family Fringillidae; genus Emberiza; species Emberiza elegans. The sequence goes on along the minus strand of JALJVW010000910.1, from coordinate 4,720,661 downwards.
AGCTCAACTTAAACTGCTGAGAATGAGCTGGAGAAAGCCTGCAGGGCAAAAGCTCTAGGACTGCATCAGACCAGGGATTCCAGAGGAAAACCACCAACATAGGAAGATATAAAATCTCAGAGGAAAAACAAAACCATAGTTTAGTTGTGATAGTCAGTCTAGCTGAGTACCTGTCACGAATCATTTGGGTCACTGAGTTGAGTTGTCAGTGCCACCAGTCCTGACCTAGCTGGTGGCAGATGGCAACCATGGAGGGTGATTCTTCATTACTGATTGACACCTGCAAAGAGTCTTTGGGTGCCTTTACACAGGTGAGGAGTATGCTAACGTGTAGCCTAGTATTTCATTAAATCCTAACTAGGTTCTGTGTGTGTTAACTGTATACAGCAGTTATTTATTGACTAAATAGTCTGTTTCCTGCTTGCAGAGTCCCTTTGCACTTAGTAAAGATCCCTGAATAAAGCGATTCACAAATCGCAATATCACTGGATATTAGTTCTGACAGTTGTTACAATCACTTCTAACTAAAAAAAAAAAAACTCTGTTTATATGCTTCCTAGTGGACTCTGTTAGCACTCCCTTTTTTGCTGCTTATAGGTGAGTTTATATTCATGTGACTGATGAGCTATGAAGCACTAAGGCAAATTTTTTGGCAGTCCACAGAGAGCTCTGCTTATTCAGCATGGATCTGTTCTAGAGCAATTGGGGTTGCTTCAGTATCAGTGCCTCCCAGGTAGGTCTGTGTGTGTAGCTCAGCTGAGATCTGCCCTGCGCCTGCTATTCCCACCTGCTGCCTTGGGCTTCCAACACACAGCAGTGCTGAACCCCAGCACCCTAAGGCCCATTGGTGCTTTATTCTCAGGCTTCAGCTTTCCACCTATTCCAAACATTTTCATCTCCTATTCTCCCTGTTGACCTACTAATGCTCTTTAATTCTTACTTCTGATACCTTTTGCAGATTAGGGTCACCCTCTGTCTTATTCCAAGACATTGGCGTTACCCTGCAGGTGCAGCTCAGGCCTGATCTGAGAACTGTCCTCTATGCCTGCATAGATATTTTTGGAGCTTCGGCCTGTAACCCTCCACAGGCAGTGTCAGCCCCATTGTGTGCTAACAGAGCATAGGGGTATTAAATTGGAGGGGAATTGACCCTCAAGGGAACTGGTTAAACAATTATACTCCTTCATGGAAGACAATTGAAGAGAAAGACTAAAGGAGAATTACTTTAGTAAGGGTTGTTTTTCGGTGTTTTATCTTGCAGTGGTGGCTGCTGCAGAGAGATCAGAGCCAGCAGTGCAGGTGGATCCTGGAACTCCTAAGTGCAGACCATTAATCCCAGCTTGAGGAAAAGAATACACTTAAAAACAATTTAAATGCAAACTATTTAAATACAAATCCTGTCTTTGATTATGTCCCTTAGATACAGAAGAAGTAGTGGGGGTTCTCTCTACAGGGGCAAGAAGAGTGGAAAAACTTTAATTTTTCAATAACCCAAATGTTAAAGGTGCTATTGGAATGGGGCCCCCTCCAAAGGAGAAGAGTTTGTGAAACAGTTAAAATCCTCCCTCTCACTTCCTTTCCAATTTCAGCAATCCCAGCCTCAGGGAGAGACCAGGAGAGAGATACCTCTTCAAACAATCTAACACATGGATTAAATATGCCTTTCATTGCCAGCGGCTGGATTTAGAAGTGGCTCAAACAGCATCCACAGTGTTGGCTGTGTAGATAAATCAGCAATGCAGTAATGCTCTGGCCTTAAGCTCTTCCCCCACCAGCTACTAAAGCAACACTAGCCAATAATCCTGTCTTTGAACTCCAGCCTACCACTTTTCAGCACCTGAACTTCAAACCAGTTCTGTTTTTCTGATCCTGTTCCTCCCTCCATGTGTAACCTGAGAATCCCCACTCCACATGGGTTAGTGCTGGGCCCTCATGAGAACTCCCCTGCCAGGAGCCCATTCTTTCCCTCTCTGGATGTGTGTGACTCCCAGCACCACCCCACAACACAGACAGACAGGAAATTTATCCCAAATTCTGCTTCTAACCGTGTGGTGCAACTCCTTTACCCTTTTGATCGCCAAGGACAATTTTAGACTGTGCATAATGTTCTCTCTGAAAATCACCTTTGTAGAGAGTTTAGCATGAAAGATATGCAATGTTCAAAGAGGGATTTTTCAGTTCTAACTGTGAGCTGACCAGTGCCCTTCATTTTGTGCTGGCTTTCTGCATGCAGGTGAATTTTCTCTGTGGTTCACCTTTGTAACAGGGTGGATTCAAGAGGCACAAGGCTACAGCAGTTCTGTGGGACTGGTGCAACAGAAGGTTCACAAAATGAAAAGTGAAAAGTGAAAAGCAGCATGGCTTTCACAGCACAAGGTAGGCATTTTCATTTGGCGGAATGCCATTCCCTGAGCAAGAATATCAGTGTCTCTGTTGATGGAAAGTGCCAAGGCCTAAAACATGTCAGCAAGCAATACAGCCTGACAGCAGAGTCGCAGAGAGTTTAACACCATTACCCTACACCATGTTGGTTCCAAATTCAGCAGTAAAAATGCCAGGGAAGGTCATCACCTATGAAGAGTTCGCCACTCGGGGACTGCCCAGCCTCAGCCTTTCCCAAGTTCGCCTACTTACATCAGAAGGAGAGCAAAATTACAACAATGCACTCACTTAATGGAACCTCATGCAAAAAGTTTCTATTTGTATGCCTGTAGCATAAAAAATTGCACACATCTCCATTTGAAGCTTCATCCAGTGAGGTTTTGCACCAAGATATAAGCACAAACTGCCGTGTCTTTGTTCGGCTCTGCAAGAACAACCTGTTGGACTGATGAGCAACCGGGGACAGGATTCAACCCTGAGCATCTGCACGGGAACTCCAGATGACATTTCAGCAGATACAATGGAGAAGGGACCTGTAATCTAAGAGAGCTGTGGCAGATAACGGCTTTGTTTTCACCAGCTAAGCCACATACAAGTGGCATGGGAATATTTAGCTCCAAAAACACAAACCTCTTGCTACTGAGTTAACGGTGCAGCTTCACTGACTGTCAGTGATAAGAGGGTAAAATTTATAAGGGAGAACAAGTCACTAAAACACTCAGAAATGATGCATTTAAGTCTTGGCTATTCCGCCACACAGAGCAACACGTAGCATTTTGGCTGAGCTTATGTGCAAACAAAATAAGCCTCCTAGGAACTGGATTCACAGAACTAACAAACTTTCAGGACTCTATAACCAACAGCAGTTGGTAAGAAATGCCCCAAACTAGGATGGGGCTTAATTTCCCTAGGGAACCCAGGTATTCTGTGTTCCTTCCCATCACGTCAGAGCAGCAACACGGAAAGCAGGTGCAAGAACAGGCTCAAAGAGAGGAGCACCTGGTACAGTACCAGGCGTGACATCACAGCATGAAAATGTGACAGTACAAAATCCCAAATCTTTGCTGTGCTGGCAGGGTTGGTGTGGGGGGACTGGGGTGGAGGAGAAACACCTCCTTCTGTTCGCTTACCTCCTCCCTCAGATCCCAGCTGGTCAGATGTGGCAGGGGCAGAGGGATTTGTCCTGCAAAAGAAAGCTGATAAACAAGATGGCCTTGGGATCTCCCGCTCTGCCCCTACTGCGCAGTCCTTCACCTTTCCTTCCCAAGCCGCCCTTGCTCCCTTTACCTGGTGCCAGGTGCTCCGCTCGGTCCCGGAGCCGTGGCCAGCCCGTGCCCCGCAGCGCTCCGCTCCCTGCCCTGCCGGCGCTCGGCTCCGAGCAGCGGCCGCGGGGCCACCGAGGCCCGGCCCAGGCCCAGAGCCGCGGCCCCTCCCTCAGCGCCCGTGTCACACACCGGCACCGAGCCACGTGCCAGGGGACAGCGACAGCCCGGGCTGGGCCCGGGGACACCGGACACAGCCGTGCCTGTCACGGCACAGAGAGGGCATGGGCGGTTTCCAGTCCCTCACGGCAGGAATATTTGGTACCCCGCGTATTTAAAATTTTAAATACGGTTCAGAAGGAGCTGCCCCGGCTGCTGCTCCAGCCCAGGGTGGTTTAACAGATGAAGAAAGGAGAGTCCCTCAAAAAGTGCAAGTTCTACCCAAATAAGGAAAACAGAAATGAGCACAGATCTGCTAAGTTAACTGAGAAACCGTAAGTCTGTTGAAAAGCGTATCTTGAGGAACAAGTAGCTAAAGACACAAAAACATGTAATAAAATAATTTTCAAAGACAACAGAAACAGGAAGCCTGCCAGAGTGTGTCAGTAGGGCTGACAGATGACTGAAATGTAAAAAGAATGCTCAAAGAAGATAAGGATGAAGCACAAAAGCTAAATGAATTCTCTGCATCCATGCATCTCCCATAGGGATAAAAGGAGGTCCCCGCACTGGAGTTTCCTTTGCAGAGGAAAGCCAGGAGAACTATTTCAAGATGAAGAACTGGAATAAAAGGTTTTAGGAAAAAAACAGTAAATGAACAAGGGTAAATTCAAGGATTTGATAATTTAGAAATCTTGACTGAAATCCAAACTGAACACGAAATAGTGAAGGATGAGCAATTAAACTGTGGCTTACAATGCTAGACTTAACTAAGGCTCGGCACTAGGAAAAAGCAGCAAACACAGTGCCAGTGTTTGAGATGTGTTTTGAGGGGATGCAAGGTGCTGGTCTGACTTCTGTGTACCTGAAAGGGATTAAAAGATTAATGATGAAATGAATAACTGGCCCTAAGCGAGAAATAACATACCAATTCCTCCTCACACAGCTTTTGTAGAAGGAAGTCATATGGCACAAATCTGAGCTCTCTGAAAGAGCTGATGAAAATGTGGATATAGGTGATCACTTGACATAAAATCTGCATTTCCACATCATTTCTGATAAAGTCTCTCACCGAAGAGTCTTTAAAAAGCCTCCTAAGTTCTCAAAGAATAGTAGGAAATGTCCTATAGACGATTAGCAACTGATTAAAAGTTATGAAACAATCTGAATATGCTGTTCAAAATATTCATAAATGATCTGGAAAACACAAAGTGACAAAACTTACTGGTGAGAAAATATCCAGGGTAATACAAATTAAATCTGATCACAAAGCCTTGCAGATAGTTTTAAAAATACTGTTGAAGGGCAGGAATAATCTCAGTGCTGATGGCTACAAAAGCAATGGACGTGGACAAAACATACATGACTACATGAACACGTCAATGAGCTTAAATTAGCAATTACCACTCAGGAAAGACACCTTTGAGATGCTCTTTGAGTTTCACCAAAGTGTCAGCTGAGTGGAAGTCAAAAAGGCAGGTTAGGAAGCGTCTGGAAAGTGACCAAAAACAAACCAGAAGACAACATGATGTCACCTCGGTACAAATCCCTGGGGCGACTGCTTGAATATTTGTCACTTGAATACAGCAGCTGGTTCTCATCCCTCCATCTCAAACAGAGACAGTAGCATTAGAAATAGCAGATAGAAATCAACTAAAGATGACCGAGGGAATGGGAAGTTTCTGGACAAGGAAGGACCAAATCAAAGACTGGGATCTTTCACCCTTAAAAAAAGTTGTCAGAGAGATAAATGCAAAACAACTTTGGAAATAATGACAGTCATGAAAAAGGTAAACAGGAAGTTTAATCCATCATTTCTCATATGATAAGCACTGGGACTTCGTTCCAAGACTGTCAGAATCTGGGAGGCCGTAGGGAAAGAAGCTGTGACATGTACTTGTCTAGTTCTCACTCTCCTTCCCCAAGCAGCTGTTGCTGGGTGCAGCATCATGGATGGTGAGTAACTTGAACCTGACCCAATTAATCCTTGGGAGCTGTAGCCCTTCACCAAAAACCACCACAACGTGCTAGTCCAAGAGGACTGGTCCAGCAGCAGGCTGGAGGTGCTAGTCCCCGCCCCATACCACCTTCTGGGGAGGTAGTAATCTCACTGGAATATCTGTGAGTTAAAACAGGGCTAGTGTGAACTTTATGAAGCACTCAGACAAGTCAGGGGTAGACACAATGAAAACTCCTTCTGAACGGGATAATCTTGAATACATTTGCTGAAAAAATGGTTCAGCAGGCAGGGGGCTAAAGGAAGAGTACAGCAGTTAACTCTTGCCATGTTGTGAAAAGTTTTCTGTGTGGCTATCAGTGCATGAGAAATATAAATTTCTGTACAGGAAGATGGGACACCAGTCCTCACGGTCTTCTTGGGTTTATGCTCTGTGCTTTTTCGTGGTCTGTGAATGGCATGACAGATTGCATTACGTTACACACTGGAACGACCTAATTTCTCTATTTTCTACCATGATGTGATCTAATGGGCCCCCCAGCAGGAACGCTGCTGGTGACTTGTCACTCATGCTTGCTGCCTGACAATGTCACAAAACACTGCATGGATTCCTGTTATGTATCCAGAACTATTGCATTATAATATTAAATCTATTAAATGTCAAGCCATAAGAGATGTGGCTTTCTATACTACAACAAAACACTCAATAGTGGCAAGCTCCCAATACTGAGAAAGGATAAGAAATAGGATAGAATGGGAAATAACTCTCTTTTCTTTCTTCTCCATTTCTATATATTCCTTCTCTGTCACTGTTACTGTTACACATTAACCTCTTCACCTTGCAGAATGCATCCATCACAGCTATGTTGAGAAATATGAAGAAATATCCAGATACTTCAGCCATAAGTAATGGAAACAAACCTAGTGGGAAGGACATTAGACTCCATCCAGCTGTGTTTTAGCCAATCTCTATTAGAAAACTGGGTTAAACCCAGCCCAGGCAGACAGGTTATTCCACAGCTACTTGTTGTAGACTTTGTCATTATCTGCTACTGACACAACCCAGACAGGATGGTCAAACCATAGCTATTATACAGTCTGAGAAGACCCGGATTTAAAAAGCTTAATGCGGACAAACTTGCACCTGCTTTTGCACTTAGGTGAATGACCCAAAACAGATGTGTCTGCAAACACGTCTGAAAACTGCCTAAGAACACACTGTCCCACAAAAATCTTAGTGATTTCTTGCTGGCCTGAAATTTTCAAGAGAAGAATCTTTTTCCAAGACATTTTATTCACTTTAGTTTCTAAAGTGAAGCTTTAGTATCACTTTAGTTTCATCTGGGAAGCATGCGGGCAGCCAGAAAGAAAACCAAAGGGAAAAGAAAAAGCAAAGTAAAAGGAAAAAAGGTAATTTCCAACAAAACATATACATCAAATATTTTGTCTACTCTGAATTGAGTTGATAATACTCGAAGAATAAAGTGGCCAGGTTTTGTTACCCTCAAGATAAACTGTTTCCCCCGTTCTTAGTTCGCCTCCAGAAAGTAACACCGTCAACAAGGGAAACAGAAGTCAAAGTGTGGAAACAAGGGAGATTTCAATTGTTGTAAGTAATTGTAAGTGATAACCCAGCATCTGTGGAATTGGGAGCATCAGGACTGTAAATCCACATAAAGCTGAACGTTATGAATGGAAGCTGTCTAGTCTTTCCCAGCCTCCCATCTATTGCTGTTCCCACATTCAGATATGCTGCACTCAGAGCAATTCATCCTCTCCCAGCTTTGCTCTCTGCAGACAGCTGCTCGGGCTGTCCACAGTGACAGGTCATTAGCAGGCAGTTATTTTTTTCAGGACTGAGTGCACAGAAGTGGCAATGCTATAAAAGCTTCCCTGCAGAGCTCCATGAACTGATCTGGGAAGAGCTCTTTCCCAATTTGCTGTGCTTCCTGTTAGCAAAAATTGTCTTGAAAGCTCTGTGTCTTGTTGCTCACCTGCAATAGTCCTCTTTGATCACGTCCCAGGATTTTCAAAAAACTCAGTCATCAGCATCAGTTGCAAAGCTATTGCTATTCTAGTGCCGATCTTGTCACCATCACCCTCACTGTGCCTTCACAAGTGGTACAATTATTTCAATTAAAGGTGTGAAGCCAATTCTCTTACAGGAATAAGCTTTACCTGTAAGAGTACTGCTCTAATTCTGTGGTTGTGTATCCACCAGGAGAGGGTACAACTTCACTGCCTGGTCCCATCCATTTATTGCAATGAGATGTGGTTTTAATCCTGAACATCAGTGTTAATTTGCTACTTAATTCATACAATGCTTCCCATCATTCTGCGAATTGATCTCCAAAGATATCCCCTTCCATTTCAGCTGAGTTGCATCTCTGGACTTCTGAGAGATTTTTCTTTGGAAGCTTATGGCTAAGATCCTCTACTTTCCTATTCTAAAGAAGTACTGGTAAACTTGATATTTAATATTTTCATCAAATCCTTTCAAACCTGCCAACTTTTTCTTCTACGTCCCCTACTCCATAATTCCTGCTACTGAATTATTAGTATCTCTCTAGCAGCTTCTTTATTCTAAGCAGTCAGGTTCTTTACCTCCTGCATTGGTACAGTGATTACACTGAGCCAGTCTTGTGACATCCCAAGATTATAATTTTGACAGCAATTACAAGACCACGAGACCTGAACTGTCACAGAGCTGACTGGAGTACCAGAGGAGGAAGGAGTAGATTACAACAGAGAAAGGGAAGTTTGACTTATTTTTCTCCACTACCAAATAATTCTTCTGGATTTCCACAGATTTTCTTTAACTGCTGCACTGCTGTCCAAGAGCCCAGACAGGAAGAGCTGCCCTACAGCTCCTGTGTTGCCAGCTGCTCTGAGCATACGCAGCCAAAGCAAGCCTGCAGTGTTCTATAGTGTTCCATGCCAGAGTTTCCAGTTTAGGCCTATGAACTGGCTTTCAAGGATTGGCTGTTGGGACCAAAGAAGATCCAGCTCAATGTCAAGGAGGCCTCTGTTCACCACACAGCAATTTGTACTATTCACTTGGAAATCTGGATGAATCTGCAAGCCCAAAGAAGGCTGGAGACCACAGAACAAGACAAACAGAATATGTTCCTCATAACAGCACATTTTCCAAGCCTGTACTACATTTATCTCATCTAAGAGCAAAAAAGGGCCAGTTACTCAGGGCAAAAGACCATAGATCCTGTAGCCTGACCTCTGCTCTGTAGCCTTCCACCAGCAGGACTAGTTTCTGATCTTCCTCACCATAGAGGGAGGTCTAAGAAAACTTTCTTCTCCTTGCTGGTCTCTTGGGAGCCAAAACTTTCTTCTCTTTGCTGGTCTCTTTCAGAGACTCTTAAGTGTTAATCAGTTGATCTCCATCATCATCTGTGAACTCTACTAAGCTATAACAGCAGCAAATTTGGCACATCTCACTATATAATACTAATTATATATTAGTGTTCTAACAGTGTTCTAATCTTAAACCACAGAAGCACTGCTACTGATCAAAAAAAGAACTTCTTCCCAGCTTTTACAGTTTATTACCATCCCTTCTGGACACTAACAAGTATCCAAGTAAGTCCTAGAATTGGGACTTAATTTCAATGGTACCCTGTGCATCCCTGAAAGATAAACATGACAAGAACACAGGACTCTGAAGTCTCAGCTACTACGATGATGGCTAATTTTGAAATAACAGTTAAAATTTGAGCTACAGATAAACTGAGCAGGGGATATCAAGCCAAATCAATGTGGGTTGCATGAGCTGCTGATTTTCTTCTTTGCTGCATATAAAGACAGCAGATGGAGAAAAGAAGGGAGAGAAAGAAAAAGAGACTCTTCTTCAGTGATTTGAATCCAGTGCTGGAGTGTTCAACAAAACACTCCTTTCCAGGATTTAAATTTTCCTTTGATGAGCACCTTTTGACTCAGTGGGATTTGCAAAGCTTCCATGTGAAGCTAGAGAAGAGTAATCTCACTCTTTCTTTCTTCCCCCTCCCTGCACTACACCCCTCTAATCATGATTAATATATCTAAACATGCCTGATTAAGCCAGACAGATGATGGGCCACTAATCTGAACTGATCAGGGCTCTGGAGCTGCCAAAGTGAACCTGCTGTCTCTCTATCAGACAGAGCAATAAGGGGTCGGTAATGCACCCCATTAACTGCTTCCTACAGAATGAATTTTCCCCGACTGCTCCTTAAGAGCAGACACTTGAGGAATGCTGCCTGATGGGAAGTTGCTTTGAATCTTTTCTTTTAGCACAACTGTTGAGCAGCTCCTTCTCAAGCCCTCCAGACAAACAACTAAAGCATGAAAAATGTAGCCACTTCCTTCTATGCTACTTTCTTTTAAATCTCCTCATACCTTATCTTGCTAACTGCCTCTCAATTTTTGTCATCTTTTCTTGGTAAACTTCAGCACTGACTGATATATGGTGCGCTGCAAGTGTGTGGTTATCAGAAAACCAACCCTCTTCAGAAAACCAACACTGTTCCCACCAACCCTGCTCCCTGTGCCTGTGTGTAAGCAAGGGATCCACTTCTGTGTACAGGTGCAGATTGCACTTCACGAATTCATAAAATTCAGGGCTGCAACAGACCACTATGATCAATACTACTATATCAATATACCAATGAACTGCCTGTGTGCAACATATTTGCACCTAATGTTCAAGGGTTCATTGAAGGATAAATGGATATAGGACAGAAAAAGAGCAAAATGGACACCTCTGAATTTGTTCAGGTATCTATGCACATGTACATACACCTGCTTTTATGTGGCTGCAGCCCTTTAAAATCTTCCTCCTCTGAGATCTACTTCCAGTAAAAGACTGCAGTCAAGAGGGATCAAGTGGGCATCAGGCCATGCCTGGGCTCTCTGAAATCTTGTGACTGCTTATCCTAAAACTGGTCTTTGGTATAATTTCAAGTGCCTTCAAAGCTTCTCTGAATCACACAAGCTGTGACCAGCTCTGGGGAATTCTGCTGGCTGCAAGTCAGACGGAGAATTATATTTCTCAAATCGATCATAGAAGAGACTGGGATGAAGAGTGATGATGTATTTCACACATTTATGCTATCAGGGAGGACTTTTCAAAAAAGTCACTTCCAAAGCAAAAGAGCAAAAACAGAAACAAGAATCTGACACTATGAGATTTGATTAAAAGCAACCAACCACTGACAATAAAACCTACCTACAATTAGATACAGATATTACAAGGTGCTTTCCTTGTATTTGGGTTTCAAAAGATGGGAAAGAATACTCAAGATTTAATTATTTACAACCGTGACTGTCAGAGAGAGAATTCCAGAAAACATAGTTTCCAGCATGCTGTTCTGTAAATCTGAGCTCTTGCCCTGTAACTAAGAGCTGAGGAATTCTGGTGTTCATGCAGGTCTGCATATGAATATACACTGGATGTGCACGTGAATGTTAAATTCCCTTTGTCCAGGAGCAATCAAGCACTTTGCAATGTGAAATGGAAATCTAGGGAAAAACCTGTAATATTTGTGCTAACATAGGAGCAAGTTCACCTTATGTCATTGGCTCATTTCCACAGCATTTATGAAACTGTTTTTTTCTATGTGAAAGATGGAGGATGCAAAAGATATAATGTCTTTATTTCTGGGCAGAGCACAGCCTAGAGAATTCATTACATTAAGGCATTAATCCAATCTAGTAAAAATAGTTTTTAATCTTATATTGGACTCTGTATTGGAGCAATACATTTGAGTGGGATATGGGAACAAAATGCTGTGAAAATGTGCTAGTGTATACAGCTGGGTAGAAAATACTGTGTTTCCAATCACCTATTGCATGTTTCTTTGATAAGACCAGCTGATAAAAAATTGTGTAAAATGGGAAGAAGAGCAAGATCAGTGATTAAACTGCAGCTTGTTTTTTTGGTAGTTTTTTTGTTGTTGTTGTTTTGGTTTTTGGGGTTTTTTTTTGTTTGTTTGTTTGTTTTTTTTCCCCATGTGTGTGTGTAAGATTAGTCCTGCCATCACAGAAAACTGTGCAAAATCTGGAACTCGAGTACCAATATTAAATTGTGTGTTGTGTTGCAACAGATGTGATTTGCACAAAGGTAAAACTAGAGTTAGGTCAGTATGAAAAAGTAAAGTTTCTTTGTCCTTTTAAACATAAACCCATTACTGTACAAAATACAAAATTTCATCTGACTGCAAAATTTGTGGGGTGAAGTTTGCTTTGCCTCTTTTCCTTTGTATATTTTTCCTCTCCTCTTGTGCTTTTATGAAAGAATGAAATACGAAAGTTTAGTTCAACATACATTTAGCTATGACATTGTAAACACAAACATGGGGAATCTAACTGCTTGGTTTTCATGGTCCTCTTATCCTGGACATACTACACATAATTGCAGCTCAGCCACCTTTGTTCTGAGAAGAGCTGACAAAGTGATACACATACAAAGCCTCCCATTTAGGTAAGGACAGAGAAACTGAAATGCTGCTGGTGGAATCTGTGTTGTGGTATAATGAGCACAGTTGTGATACCTTCACTGCATAATGGCCCCACTTGCAAATTTACCTTTGGAGCCTCTTTGTTGTCTTAACTATATTTTTTCTGCTTAATGGGTCTTCACAGCTCAACTTCCATTTAAACACAGAACCTCTTTTACAAGGTGTAAGTGCTACAAAACCTTTCTATAAATTAAAGGCAGGCCATTTGCATCTGCATTAGGGAATGATTCTAAAAGGGTTTTAAAAGAAATCAATTACAATAATTCATACATATAAAGATGCAACTGCATAAGTCAATCCAACTTTTCTTCTCATTATAAGATATGTGAATGCCAGCTTGTTACTATTCCTGGGGTTTTCTCTGCACAGTGATTGTACCATTTTAAGTAGAAGTGTGGAACATATTTCATGTTTGTCAATGCATTTTTTAGTTCACTTGGATTATTATACCTCTGAAATTAAAGTGCAGCAGCAGTCCCTGAACGATTTAACATGTAGACATTTTTACTCTGAATTAGGTACAACCAATTCTTGTTTATCTTAATCCAAAACTAAATGATATCAGATTGGAGTGGGTTTTTATTATCTGGAATAAAAATGGGTCATACCATAGTGTAAGAGTATTGGTTACTGAATTAACATTTAGACTGAAACCTAATTAAGCACAAAAAGTTCCTTATAGGTGAATCAAGTGTAACTTCCTACATTTCCCCTTCCCGTAGCCTGGGCACTGTCATGGCAAGGAGGTTCACTGGAACCTGTCTGCATAGCCCTTGTACATCCTGCAAAAATAATCATGGTCCCAGTCCTTCAGTGAACAAGTAATCAATTGCTGCTCTGCAGCAGGGAGCCACACAGCCTTCAGACTACTCAATAGACTGCATGTGGCAAAGAGGGAACACTGTGCAAAGGGTGTGAATGAGTCATTCGACATTTCAGGTTGACTGAAGTCATTCTGCTACATTTATTTCCAATCTTGATGTGCTATCCACATTTGCATATTAAGCAGGATGGGAAGAAAGATTTAAATTTTTTGCTACAAGACATGCATGGAACACAGCAGACTGCACGTGTGTGAGAATGAGAGCTTGCATGCTTGGGTGAGCACAGAATCATGTGAAGTGCCTCTTCTACCTTCATACAGGAGCAGGCATTCTGCTTGCAAGCCTGAACACATCTCAGCAAACATTATGTTTGAGCCTGTGTTATCTCTAGGGAGCTGAATATAAAGGAAAGATGTTCATTGGCAGTATGCCTGAAGAGAGGAAGGGAGGTCCCATGAGCATACTTCAGGTGATGTGTGTTTTGTTTTCTTTGGCAAATACAAATCGGAACGAGCTGGTCCGTGTACACTTGAAGGGTAGGTGTGTGAGCTGTGTGCATGTGGGTGACAAGGAGCACCCAAGAGCACGAGCAGGTGTCAGCTGAAGCTGGAATTTATACATTTATCAAACATCATTAGCAGTAAACCACGTACTTAAAGATTTCCATGGAAGGAATATGTGGCAGTCTCTCAAAGTATTCCACTGTAGATGCTCCCCCACTATTCTCTGCAAGTTATTGATAGCACACTCAATTAACCTTGGGGACAGAATACAGAATGGACATTGTCTCTCTCAGTTTCAGTCATTTTTGCTCAGTGACACAGTTTGCATACAAACCACTGAGGAGCAGTAGTTAAATATCCAAGTAAAAGTGCTTTGATGGAAACAAAAAGTGCACATTCCTGACGTTTGGATTCGTTTTAAGCCTTGTAAGCTTCATTATCTGAAAGCCTAAATGTTGGGCCAAGTCATTGCAGATTATGTCCCATTAAGTAGCGAGTGCAATTCTAGCTCAAAAGTTTAGAGAAAATGTACTCTTAGATTTGTTTGGCTGGCAATTGCAGGGATATTATAGCAATTCCAATTTACCCACTGTGCTTGTATTGGCTTTGTACAGAAAATAAAATGGAATGAGGTGAAAATCCAATTTTTATTAGTAAGTCCACTTCAAGGCACACTTCTTGAGTAAAAGGTCTAACAACTACTGGAACTTGTGATACAATTAGGGAAGACTCCACACCAAAGGCCTTTGTAAAACCCATGAGGGTCTTGAGCAGCAGTGGGAACTCCAGATGTGCTGAGGATATGATAGATTAGGTAATCTGGGCAGAGGCACAACATGATCTACAACAGCTAAAAGGCAGTTCACAGATCCCCTGAGAACTAGCTTTGGTCGTATCAGCTCACTTAAGCATTAAGAGTATGATTGTTTTACCTTGATTTTGTTCTAAGACTGAGAAATGGATGTGCACATATTTAAAGGAGCCAGGTGTTACATTCAACATTATGATCTATGCAGGGAGGAAAATAAGTTATTTCTTCCACAACACAATAAAACATCGTTCACAGTTGTTCCTACAAGATATGCTCCAGAACACACTCTGCTGATATCAGTGCTGTCATCTAAGGATCATCTCATGAGGAAGAGTTAGGAAAAAAAAATTTAAAAAATAAAAATCAGGGAATTGAGATCTTATTTGTTGAACTCTCTTGGAGTACTGTTGGACTACTTATTGTGCTACATCTTTCCTCCTTAGCCTTTCACTGTCTTTCCTACCCATATGGCAAATCACTTGAAGCAAATGGCATTTTTCCATACGGTGCTCCATAACAAAAAACAGTGGGTCAGACCTGTCTATAGAATCCTACAATAAGTAGATTAAAAGGGATTTGTGGCAATCCTGCAGTTCAAGCCCCTGCCCACAGCAGGGTTAATTTTGAAATCACACAAAATGAGAATGTAACCTCATCTTTCTACAGTGACTACTCTAATGAAACACAAGTCTCATTCGGGCAATAATATAAATCATACATGCCTAGATTAAAGGCATATGGAAATCATTTAGGTAGAAGACCTGCATTAAATTATTTGAGATTTCCTTTCAATATGCATTCATAAGGTGGTACTGACTGCAGTGTTAGACTCCAATTATAAAGCGCATATTATCTAAACACACACTAAAATGAGGCTATCATTACAATCGCTATTTCCTGAACTCTGTGTGCTGAAGACCCTCATTACATAGTTTCAAAAATCTGATTATTTGTAGATGGAACTCAGGAAATAACGCAGAAGAGGAAAGAAGGGGAAAATTCCAAACTGGAAAAAATGGTTACTTTACTCTGCACAGTGGAAAACACTACATGTCATGTACCTCATACAGCATTTGAGAAGGTGTTCCTCTTCTAAATACTTAGAAAGTCTGCAGAAGAAGGTTTTGAGAGCCAGAAACTGTGGGAACTGTGTAGCTCTTGTCCTTCAAGATGCATTTTGATCATGGCAAGGCTTTTCTCACAGGCTGTGCCCTGAGAAAACTGCCAGTGGCAGGAATTACTTGTCACAAGACTTAAACAAGGCCCATGCACTGCTACATGGAGATTTAACCAAGCAAAACAGGGATTAATGTGATTATTTCCATGATGAATGAGATGAATTTCTTCCAAATTTAATACATCTAAAAACTTAATCAACACTGCAAGTCTGCTTCCATACAAAAAAAAAATCAAAACCCTTTATGCTCACCGCACTTCCATTTTCTGCTCTGCTTTCTATCAGTTGCTTGTATCTACTTCACTTGCATTCAGATTTAAGGACTACAATGTTCAGATTCATTACTACTGCATATCTTGCTATATTTGATTACAGTAGGCTGTCTCTTTTGCCTTGACAGATAAGCCTTGCCTTTTAGTTTAGCTGTACAAAAACTGATTATACTTTATAAAGTGATCATCTTCATAAAAGAAGCTAATCCACAACCATCCACAAAGCATTTACTGAATTTTGGAATACAGCTTTGTTTGCTCTGTCTGATGGTGGTTGGACTTTGCTCATCTCTGCAGCTTAGAAAGGAAAGCGGTGGATGTTCAGCCCTTCTGAAGCTTGAGTCAGTGAAGCATCCAAGATTGCAGAGTAGAAAATGTTGCATTCAAAACCACTTCCTAAAAATATCATGCCAGTATTTACACTGAAAAGGAGAATAACATTTCAAAAGAACATTCTGCTCAAAAGTTAAAAACCATTTCAAGCAAAAAAAGTTAAACATACAAACAAAACTGTTCAAAACAGCAGTAATTCATTAGGAAAATAACCACTGCTCATTCCAAGAGATTCCCAATGCATTGCACAAATCATGAATTAGACTCACTTTGTGAATCTGGGATCCTGATAGACTCCATTGGGGTGGGGATGCAGCAGTACTAGACACAGACCACATTGCTGTATAGCTTCTCCCTGGTGTGTTTTAAAGAATTACAGCTGCTCCTTTGCCTTTCCTTGGTAAAACTACCCAGTACTTTAATGAAGAAGCCCTATTATGAGCTCTGGTGGTTTTTCCTGCAGCCTCACTGAAAATAACACTTCTGTGGACATGCATGGTATGGGTTAGCTGAACTGGTAAGTCTGAGTAGTAAAAAATGATGACTGTGTCCTTTGACCCCAGCTTTACCCTGGAGGACACCTCTAGTTTGGTGGCTGCTTTCCCTGACTCTGTTTATCCCTTCACCTAACAATAAAATCCATCCTCCAGTGCTTTTCAGCAGTGCACAGCAGGTTAGGAGCAGAAGCAACAACTGCCCAATTAAAATTGAAATGTCAGATATGCAGAAGGCAAACTGTAATCAAACTGACCTGCCTGGGTTATCAGGGCAAGATGCCTTTAGGCTTATGCAATTAACTGGAGGATAATTGATGACCACAGGCAATCAACCTACAGATGCAGGTCTCGTGTGCAAGAAATGTGCTCAGGCACATCATTCAGTATTGACTCAGAGAAAAGAGCTTGACTCCTAGTCAAGTACCTCCTAAAGCACTGGCTTCCTTAGAAATCTCCCCAAAATTACCAGCTGAAATCACAAAGTGCTTAGAAGACTCAAAGCAGTGGCTACAAGTGTGCTGCCATTCCCAGTGTCTGTATGGTGTGTAAGGAGTGGTAAAATATGTTTAGCTGGTGGTGGAGGCGAAAGGATCCTTCAGTTGATGATTTATTACAGTGAGACAAAATAAAAGGAGATGTAGGGAGCTTTAAGGCACTACCAAAGAAAAAGAAACCAAGCAAGAAAAAGGATTTTTTTTTTTTTGGAGTACTGAAACAACTATCCTGGGATAACACTGGGAGAACTCCCCATCCAAACAAGCCTTTCATCTTTCCTCCCTTCTACTTTTCACTCTTCCCTAACCCCTCTCTTTAGAAAGGGCTTGCTGAGGCTGGGTTTTCTTCTGCTATGACTTTGCCTGCATCTCAAGAACTGATGTGTTTAGTTGGGTTTTCTGTTTTCTTTTTTACACCAAGACAACCACTGATTATTAAATTCCCAATGAAATTATTACTGAGTTGGTACCGGTACACCTCCAAGGAGGCATTTTGCATTGGCCACAGCCAGCTACAATGCCATGAAATCACCTGTGCCTTTCCTTCCCTGAGATTCCATATGGAGCAATACACCTGGAGTAAACCACTTGACTATTAAACACTGCTTACTTTTGGCAATGAAGATATAATTTCTAGGAGTACAGAGTCTCCAATGTCCACAGTGTCTGAAAGTCAGTTGAAGCTTTTCTGTAAGAGAAATAATTAATAATAAAACTCAGGATGCTGAAACAACTGACCCTCAAAAGCCCTGGAGATTTAAGAAGTATTTTTAAACCCATTTCACAGTTGTAGTTATTAATGAATGATTAATTTCTACAGACATCATCATCTTGTGCTTGCTTCAACCTTGTTTGCTCCAGTGACTTCAACAGTCAAGGGAAAACAGCCAGAATAATGTTGAAAACTAGTTAGAAAATAAAAATAAATTAATTAGTATGTACTATGGAGGTACTAGTCGTGCCTGTGTACCTTTAGCTGACCTGTGCTTTGAACTTAAAATACAGATTCAGTGGTTTTGCTATGTATGAGAAACACAGAATTCATTAAAAATTACAGCATTAGCTGTATGGGCACATAATGAATTTCCTGAGATGTTACACATAAATCTATTCATTAATTTGTAAGTAAAATTATTCTTAAATATGGGTTAAGAAACTTGACACTCTGGGTTTGAGCTTCAATTTGTTTTTATGGCCACAATAATGGAATAATCAATCCAAATTTTTATTCTGCCTGAAGATCACAAAAATCTTGCACGGACAATATGTGAAGATTTTTTCCAAGGTTTTTTTACCTTTACAATACTTTTAATTAAAAAATTTCCCTTCCTAACATACTCGGAGTTTGATTCACTCCTTCTGATGATGCTACAAATAGAGCTTTCGGGACACCTGAACTGCCCACAGTTAGAATGGTCCTTCCAAAATGTTCATCACTTCACACCAGGCTTTTCAGTAGACAGTAGAACCTGCACCAGCTCTCAGCAGGAGCACTTGGCTTCACTTCTGCTGGAAACAGAGAGAAGCAGCTGCTGCTCAAAACAAGGAAACTTCATGAGCAGCAGCGTCAGCCCCACTGAGAGCTGCCTTGCTGTGATGTCATGGGAAGGGAAAAATATTTTCTTGAAGATCGTTTAAAGCTAATCTGACAACACAAACACTCAGAGATTTTCATTACTGAATAGGCTTGTTACAGTGAATGGAGGAGAGAGCATTAAACCTTCTAGGCTCATGGTACAGGCGTCATTACTTGGGGTACAGGACACAGCAGTATATACTATGTCAAACCAGTAGGCAAAAGATGCAAGTGCTGCACATGGCCTCTGCTGAAGGTAATAACATGATTATGACACCACTGATGTAATTTATTGCAATGTAATATTGCCTGTCAATCATTCCCTTCTACTGAGAATGTAGCAGTACTTGATGGCTTCAATGAATTAAGATTCATCTTCTGTCTAAGAAGGGAAAGTATTTACAGATGAGACTCAGTTATCTTTGAGAGTTGAGGAAATTGGGAGGTTTTTTCTGTTTTGATAGATCTAATCTCAGAGATTTGTTACTATTAGAATTATCAAGAAAGCAGTCCAAGCAGTGTAATGACAATATAGCTTGAAACTTGATAATACCACTTGAAACTGTAAACTAAACTCCCTGACAGAATTAGAAAGCATTTCTTCCATCCCTGTGTGGAGCTCTGTGTGTTCGGTCACCTTTCTCAGAATCAATATTTTTGACCACTACCAGAGAAGTGTAGTGGATGTGACAGACAAACAGTCTGATGTGGTACAGCAAGTGCCACATTAAACAGTGAGAGAGAAACCTCCAGTGTCCTGGCTTTGGACACTCCACACTTAACAAGAAAAACAATTACCAGAGCCTGATTTTATGCACAGAGACAATTTCAGAAGTTGGTCCATATCCTAAGATAATCCCTGTTTGGATTGCAAGTGCTTCTGACCTAGAAACATGATGTTCTTTATGTAACTAGATTTTAAAGATAAAAAAGGAATGTCAGAGTTCCGAGGGTTTAAGTTTGTGCTCTCTGAGTTACGGGTGGATTTTTCATGATGAGATAATAAAATGAAACAACTGGGGAACTGGAAAGGAGAGACTAGAGAATGTAAGGTATACAATGCCTCAGGGGAGAAAAGTGGCATGTTATTAGTACTGTACACTACTCCAAAAAGATAAAGCCATTTTTAAAAAAAGGACTGAGCTGGGGAGAGAGAGGAAGGATGGATCTTAGAATTCCAAGAGAAGTAAAAAAGAATTTCATCATGTGTTAGTACATGATGTTCATTTAGGCATTCAACTAATTTTCTTTTACCTCAAAATATTTTGCAGTACTGACCTCTGATTTTAGTGCCAGGATAATGTGTCCATTCTTAGCAAACTTATTCCTCAAAGAGTAGTCCCTTCTGCTTAGATATTATTTAAAAGGTACTTTAGCATGGTTCTCCAATTAGCAGAACAATTAAAAAAAAAGCTACAGGAAGAATTCAAACCATTCCAAAACATTTTTCTTGAATTCTCATTTATCTGAAATCCTTCTAGAAATAATAGACAGCAACTACGCTTCAGAGAGAGCATTCTGGGCAAAAGTCAAAAGAAAAGAAAGACACCCTTCCTCTCCACCAGATTACCCAGTGGGGTAAGTTCAACACCCCTAGGACAGTAGCAATCAAGCATCCAGAAGCATTTGAGAACAATATCAGCCCCCTAGAAGGGCTGTACCATGGGAATTAGTTTGTGTCTTGAACCATGAAATTTATAGTACACACATTTGTTAGCTTAGCTGATGTCTCTACCAATTCTACTCACATTTGTGCAAGTCTCTTTCCCTTCCTCCTTTTAAAAAAGCAGTCATTTGAAATCATATTTAAAATCAAATTATCACTATAAAATGCAGAAACAAGTCAGACTTGTTTAGTGGTGAGAAAAGAAGAGTAGGAATCAATTTTCCAAGTCCAGTTCAGTTAAAGATTTTCTGTGCATTCCTAGGCAAGGCACTTCACCTCTCTGAACTGTAGGACACGTTTAAAAATTTCAGTGAAGCTGTACATAAAGATTTTTCAATGGAATGGGGTACCAAAACCCATAATACTGCCTTCTCAGGGCAGCACAGTTTTTTCGCAGATTGTCAAGTTAGGCTGGTACAGCTTTAGTGCTTCTGTCATCTCAATGTCATCACACTCATGTACGTAGGCCTGATTATAAAGTGAAAGAGTTCATACTCACCTGTTTTAAAGGCTGGGCAAAACACCCATTAATAGGCAAAAATGTGTGCAGATATTAAGATGAAATGCTTTTGCAGGAAAGACAAAGTTACTGATGGTCATATACTCCCTTTGCTGCTGGCCAAATATACAAAGAATGGTGGAAAGCTAAGCTAAAAAGATGCCAAGGACTCCTTCAAGGGAGCTACAAAATAAAGATTTTTGAAAGATATTGAGGGACTTATTCATAACATTTGTGCTGACTGGGATATGGCTGGCAGTCAGCCCTGAGATTTAAATCAAGTGTGTTGCCATTATTATACTGAACATACATGTGGCATTCTGGGACATGGCTTAGCAGTGAACGTGGCAGTGCTGGGTTAACAGCCAGACTCGATTTCAGGAGGCTTCTCCAACCTTAATGATTCTATGACTCCATATAGCTATTTGAGGAACTGATAGAAGACAGAATTGCTACATTCTTCTTAAACCAAAACCAGACTCTCGGGATGAGGAAGAAAGGTAGAAGAAATCAGGGCCTGATTTAGATTTATAAAAATCCAAGCAAACTAAAATGAGTCCCAAAGGCCCAGGTGGATCAACTGTTGGTAGCAATACTTCCTTACTTGTCAAACCTGTGGTGTTTTGTCAGCCACAGTGGGTAGGTTTTTCAAACTGATACCAGAGACTGAACTTGCCAGTGAGTGTATTTTATGGTGTGTGTATACATATATACACATATATATACATACATATATATAAATACATGTAAAATTATGTATATATCTATACACACACACACACATTACAGCTTCACTAAGAGGAGAATTTCAGTGAAAACAATGTTAAGGGAAGAAACATAGGGAAGAGAATGAAGATAATTTTCATTGTATCAGACAATAAAAATAAACCAAAAGAGACTGCCTACAGCAGTAGTTCCAGAACTGTGGCTTAATAGCAACCTCCTGCCTGCCAAACTTTCAGCTATTGCTTGTGGCTAAGGAGAGCTGCTGTCAAGCTGCAAGTTGATTGGGAAGGCAAAAGTGTAACATGGTGCAGGGGACATCACAATGGCACTGCTAGCCCTTGAATCAGCAAAAACAGAGGGCATTGCTGTGTGGTTGCAAGAGTCAGTGTAATCATCAGGGGAAAAAAAAATAAATTCCATGTAAGCAGGTAAAGGAAGATGAAGTTTGAAGAGGAAACTGATGTCTCTTGCTAGAGTCATGGCTATAACTTACAGAAACCAGAAAAGCTTACAGGCCCGCTCTACCTTATGCAAACTACAGTGAGAAGGCGTAGGAGATCAGGATAAACAGCCTGCTCGAGCAGCAGAGCCCCCTTTTTCTGAAAGTTGCCTGTTTTGCCCAGGCAGATCCGTCAGTCTTAACAATTTTAGGAGATGTGTGCAGAGGGGTGTGGTAGAGATGAAAGTAAATCCAAAATCGAGACAGCAAAACTAAGCTAAATTTAGCTGTGTGCATTTCACAGTGCATATCCATCCATCTCCAGGTTATTCTGCTTTCTTGATAAAAAAGGGAATGACAGTGCTTGTTTGTGCCTAATATTTTCTTTGTGGGATTACCAAGTTCAAATGCAAGAATGAAATAGAAAAAAATGTCACCAAATAAGAAAGCAAAGGGAATTGCTTCACAGCAAGAGTGATGCATTTGTTCACTGAGCCACTGCTAAAGGAAACAGGTCTCCTCCCTATCTGTTCCACAACTCATTTTGCCATCTGATGATAGCCAGAGGTTTTGTCCTCTTCAGAAACCTGGGAGCAGAGGCTAAAGCATGAGTTTCTCTCTTTTCCACTTTTAAGTGCATGACTGGCACTGCTGACTTCAGCACCTATGGTCTTCCAAGCCAAAACGTAACTGGTAGGTAACTCTTTCTCATCCCAAAGCCCAGTCCCTCCTGCCATGCCCGTTGGCTAAAGGCTCAATTATCATTAAACCTTTCTTCACTGGATAATTATAAATGTGACAGGCTCTCCTGCTGCTGCTGAAGAGAGCTTAGATTATTGTTTTTTCCAAGAAAATATTGTACTGATGGGATGCTACTAAATCATGTCTTGGAGACTGATGTCCTTTTGCTCCTACAAGACAAGTATTATGAACTTTACACACACAAACACACATGAAACACATGAAAGACCTTGCCATACAGCTCCATAGCACTTCAATCTAAAGATGTGTCTCATAACTATATTGCCTATTATGCTCACAACGCATCAAAAAGCTTTACAGCAACATTTAAAAACAAGTGAGGAAAAATTACGTCTGTCTTGCCCCTTGAGAAACCACCACATTTCACAGAAGAAATAACAGGTCAGGAGAAACAGCTTACTTGAGCAGCAGAGCCCTCGTTTTGAGCAAAAGGGGGGTCAACAATGCCAAATCTCCAGGTGCCTAAAGCATTTTTCTTTCTAGGCATCTTGCCCCTTTCAGTACAACCACAATGGGTGTCTCAGAGACACAATAGCTTGATCTCTGCTAGAGCAACCTTAAATTTTTCCCAACCAGGGAAAACTGATTATTTCTTTTCCTTGTGCTTTTGACTAATAAAAAAAAAATCCTATTCATTATTTTCCTTGCTCTGTTCCAATAAATACACTCCTCCTGAGCACAGTCCTGATCCCCCACTGACAAGGAGAAAAACCTGATGCACCTGCAGTGGAAAAGAAAACACACTGAATCTCAAGCCTTGCAGATAAGCCCTTACTTGTTTAACTCTGTAGAAAATGCAATGCTAATTTAGCCAATGCATCTACCCGTACAACCTCACAGCAAAAGAAGCAAGCCCCCAAGCAGATCTGTACCTTTGTGGCAGGTAGTTACACTCTGGTCTTTCAGGATCTGTGGTGGGAAAAACCAGTGGGGGAATGGCACGAGTCTCATAACAACCTGTCTTCAGCACAAATGCTTAGCAAGGACCAAAGTCTGTGGAGCCATTTGGGACGCACAAATCTTCAGCCCAGCATCTCAGCCTCTCCTTCATGAAGTGCAGCCAATCAGGCTGGTAGAGTGCAAACCACAAACCACACAGGAACTCACAGTCACAGCAGCTTATTGAGCTGGGTATGGGACTCAGCTTAGCTGGTTTTACTGTCTTTATGCGAGGGAAACTGCATGAGAGCAGTTCCTCTGAATGCTACAGCTGTGCTGGGGCACCTCACAACTTGCTCAGTGTTCAGTTATTTAATATATTTGTCTGGACTGGAAATTCAGATATTAGTAGTGATCCATCCCCAAGAGCAAGCCATCACAGGCGTCCGAAAATGTACCCTCCTCTCTGTTATGGGGGGACAGCAGTGGCCATGAGCCATCAGCACGTGAATTCATGGAGCGCCTCTGGTGCCACACACCCCTGTGAGGTGACAGGGTCCATGGGTGTGTGTGCACAGTGCACCCCTGAGCTTGGAGTCCGTAAGCAAATGCAGGCAAACACAAGGATCATCTGTGCCTGTGTAGGCACAGCCCGAGAGGGAGTAGATGTGAGAGAGAAACCAGGATGCCACCAGATTCTGCAATAAGTGTGAACCAGGGGGCTGTCTTCAAGCTGTGAGGAAAAGAGCTATAAAAATGTGATTCTTACAAGAACACAGAAAAGGCACATTTGCTGATTTAGTTGTTGCATCAGTTTGGTTGCTACCAAGAGTGTATTGGGGTGGCCTCTGAATGGCAGTTTTCCTCCCACCTTTTCTTCTCTGCTCTCTGTGCTCCAGTCCCTCCTCCTGAAGGCAGCCTGAGGGCTGCCAGGGGTCAGCAGGGCCCCAGAGGGAGAAGGACCATTGGTGGTTGGAAAAATGATTCCTACTGGAGAGCAGAAATCCACCTTTGGAAACGCCTGCCCTGGCCTGCCCAGTGCGCTGTCTGCAGTCGTTAACATGAGGCATCTCAGATGAAACAAAAAGGAGTTGACATCAAGTGAAATTTCCCCCTGCAGTCACCAGTCGAGGACCTCCTAAAATCACAGCCTAAAAACATCATCTAAATTCTACTGGATAGCTGTAAGCTGTGAAAGGGCCATTTGCTGAAGCTGAAATAGATTCATAAATTACTGAGTTCCTGAGCCAGTGAGATCCACATGGCTCTGAGTTCCTGAAGCCACTTTTCTTTCTACCATTTCCTTGGATATGGTTCAGAGCCTGGCCAAATGGCCTGTGCTTTTTCCAGCCTGTTGCTCAAAAGCAGCAGAAAAAAACCAAAACTTTAACACTTAATTACTGTTGACTTTGTAGAACAAGCAGCCAGGTTGCTGAGGTTCCATCTGTCTTCTTCAAAACAGCACAGGTGTTGCAAACTGAAATGGGCAAAAATTTATTGATGATATTGAAATATCTAGTATTGAAAAAAGTATTCTTAATTATATCTTCAAAATGTTGAGAAAGTCAGAGACCAATTAAGGTGCTTTGTAATTGCTATTAATTTACTCTTTTTCCATTTTTAATAGTTTAAGTACTTTCAGCATGAAATGTTCTGATTTTCCGGCTAAAAACAGCTCTCTCACAATTTACTTTGATTTGAATAAAAAGGTAAAAACACATTAAACAATAAAAAATGCTTTTGGGCAAAGCACAACTTTCCATTTGGCTTAAGATAAAATATTCTTAGCTATTCAGCCAAAAATATTATTTGTTTTTCATTAGAGCTGTCAATCTTAGCAGCAAACTAAAAATCAGTTACATATGCACCATTGTAGCATTAGTCACGTGGAGCTGGCTCAAGAACAGAGGCACAGAATGCAACAATCCAATGCTGATGTCTTTTCTGCTAGCACTAAAACTTACACAGTGTTCAGCATCATTGATATGGCATGATGTGTCTGACATTAACTGACAAAAGAAAAGGCTGGGAGTTAATGCATGGCTTTATCCAGGCTTCACACTTTCATAGTCTCAGTAGCTTAATTTTAATATTACTTAAATGCAGGTATCTACCAAATTTTATATTTCAGGATGGGGTTTTTTATTTGTTTGTTGGCTTGTTTTGGTTTTTTTTTTTAAATTTTCAGAGGAAGATCTTTTAGGCTAATAACTTCTTTTAATTATGGTTCAACTATTTTGATATATTGCCACCAAAACACTGATATTGTAATGCTAAATCAGTTAGTATGTTCTTTTTACGGCTCTGAAATATTCCTGAGATGGTGAAGTGAGGAGGAGTATGCTGGCATTGTTCATGTTGTTCCTTTTGTATGTGTATAGACCCTGAAGTTGTCACTCTTGAAGTTTTCACCATTTACTAAAAACAAAGAAACAGAAGAAAGTGTGACGTACACATCAAAATCCTAGACCTACAAAAGTCAAACCACCTGTGGACCCAGCTAAGGAAAACATAGAACCAAGGTTTTTGAAAAAAAAAGACTCCATTGCAGGAGGATTAGCTAATCAACTTGTAAAGCAAATAAAATCAATGCATCCTGCCATATAACCAATGTCACAGTGCAACTCTAACAGAGATGGGGGGGGAGAGAAACATACACAGAGAAAGAAGAATTTAATGATTGAAATTTTTTAATAGCTTCCTTGAAACACATGATAAAATCAGATTCTCTCAGCAGGAGATAGACAGATAAAAATGGACTCCATTTGAAGTGCAAACAAGAAAAAGACAGGGAGTTATAAAGCATACAGCACCTTCCTCATAAACATCCCACTTTCTCTCTGTTCCAAGTGTTTGCAACTGTCTCTCCCTGCGGAATCTTAATTAAACCAGTATATTTCCCATTTAAGTAATTTGAAAATGTGTAGTTTGATAAAAAGGTTAATTAGCTCTATTCTTTAGAAATGTGAAAAGATACCATTTTGATCTTTTGCTTGAAATTTATGCCAATCTTCACATTAAAAATATCCCTCAATCTGGACTGTGGTAGGTAGCACACAAGAGAAACATGTTCATAAGGGGGGACTGTGGGAAGGGGCCTCACATGGAAAACAAAATGTATTAGGAGTTTTAATGTTTTTAATTTTTGTTTTCATAAAGTATATCACCATTGTCTCCCTTCCTGAAGCTGGGTGTTTGCCAGGGCTTCAAATCAAATTGATACACGATGAAAATGGACCTTCTCTGGTGACTCAGCTGGGAATTGCACAGAAATCTACCCAGGCTTATGCTAACCAATAAAAGGAAGGGATGGGAACAGGAACATCTCATAAAGCTGTGAAATAACAATTCACAAGCACCATTTAAATCATTTGGAAGCTGCATTCCCTTTTTATGCTACTGCTGCATTGACCAAAATGCATCTCCTATTGAGTATTGAGCTGGGAAAAGCTGATGGATCCAAGCCTATTGGTCTGGAAAAACTGGTGTTACCATTTAGCAGAGCAATTAAATGACAAATGGAAGCTCTTGTTGTAATTCCTTCACCTCTCTGCTCTTTTTTAGAGCCCTTCAACAATTCTGTAAATCGAAGGATTGCACTAGACTGACAGGAGACATTTCCTTCCCTCTCCCTAGTTGCAGATATTGTTCTTTTGCTGTAATGTAACTTTCGCTGACTCTGACATTTGCATTTGGATCTTGTTATAGGTGTGATCAAAATGCTAACTACATTAGCACCATAAGTCTACTGAAGCAATGGTTAAACAGTTGAAGGTGTTAGCCTGTGTTTAAACAAACTTACTGGACACTAAAACTATCCATTTATTCTTTTACTTGCTGGTGGTGCTCTCTGTACTTTTAATTGACTTCTCATAATGGAACACCTGAATATTGTGTTTTTAACCTGTAAATATCAAAGTAGTAAATTATTATGGCATACCAAGAATCAAGTCACTTTCCTACTAGTTTGGTCTCAAACTGTAGTCTTGCCAAAAGGAGAGGCTAGACAGAGTCTCTCTCCTTTCTCCTTGGGTCTGTTATGGTTGCTGTATTTTTGGTTAAGGACAGTTGAATGGGACCAAAAGATTACTGCAGAAAGCAATATCCACTTCTCCTGTTCATTAATTTTGCTACCACGGAATCCTGATTTTGGCTTCCTTACACAAATGAGAAATCGAGGATGAAATTATTTCTTCCTCTGCTTCTTTCTCCAGAATTTTAAGTAAATGATATTACAGAATTATGGATATCATGAGCATTCCTGCCAGCTCCCTTAGTGTCCTTGGGTGGGTCCCATTCAACACCACAGACTTTTGTGTGTCTAAGTGGTGTAGCAGGTCACTGACCATTTCCCCTTGGGTTTTGGGATCTTCATTCTGCTCTCTGTCCCTGTCTTCCAGCTCAGGGGTATGGATACTCCCTGAACAGCTATTAAAGGATGAGAGAAAGAACGCATCCAGTATCTCAGCCTTTTCCTCATCCTTTGTCACTATGTTTCCCTCTACATCCAGAAAGGATGGAGATTCTCCATGCCCCTCTTTTTGTTGCTGATGTATTTATAAACATTTTTAATTGTTTTTCATGGCAGCAGCCTGATTAAGTTGTAGTTGGTCTTTGGCCCTTCTAATTTTCTTTCTGCATAACCTCACAACATTCTTGTAATCCTCCTGAGTTTACTGCCCCTTCTTCCGTGGATCATAAACTCTCCCTTTTTTCTTGAGTTCCAGTCAAAGCTCTCTGTTCAGCCTGACCAATCTTTCCTCCTTTTTGCTTGGCTTTCAGCAGATGGGGACAGCCTGCTCCTGCACCTTCAAGGTTTCCTTCCTGAAGAATGTCTCCCAAAGGACTCCAAAAACTCATATAATTTCATGACTGCTGTGCCCAAGACGGCTTCCAACCATTGTATCACCCACCAGTCCTTCTCTGTTCACAAACACCAGAGCCAGTGGATGCCTTCCCTAGTTGTCACCCTCACCAGCTGTGTCATGAGTTCTCTTCCACACACTCCAGGAACCTCCTGGACTGTTTCTTCTCTGCTGTGCTGTACATACAGCAGACACCTGATCAGTTGAAATTCCCCACGAGAAAAAGGGCCAACAATGATGAGACTTATCCCATCTGCCTATAGAGTATTTTGTCTGCCTCTTCACCCTGGTTGGGTGGCCTGTAACAGACTCCCACATTATTGGCCTTTCCCAGTTCCTACCCATAGCCACTCAACTCTATCATCATCATCATTAAACTCTAGATAGTGAAAACACTCCCTAACACACAGGGCTCCCCCACTGCCTCTCCTTCCTCACCTGTCCCTCCTGAAGAGTTTCCATTGCAAGCACTCCAGTTGTGTGAGTCATCCCACCGTGTTTCTATGATGGCAGCTGGGTCACAGCCTTGCCCTTACTCAATGGCTTTCAGCTCCTGCTCTTTATTCCCCATGTTGTGTGCATTGGTGTGGATGCACTTCAGCTGGGCTATTCATCCTGCCACCTTTTCAGGACAGAGGCCCTAATTCCTAATTAGAGTTGTTACATTTGCAGAAGTGCATTGAGTTTTGTCATTTGGAGAATAAAATAATCACCATGAGAAGTGTCTGGCACCACTTAAAACTAGATAAAATTGACTAAACTAGACTGAACTGACTAAAACTAGATATAGCTGGAAAATAACTAGAAAAAGTGCAAAAACCTTTATAAAAAATATCTAAGAAAAGTTAAAGTGAGAAAAGCAGCCACAAACAATTCCTGGGGCCTCCCAAGTTCATTAATGTGGGAGGATCACTGAACTAACAGACAGTGCAGTTTCTCCTTCTGGATAATGGACACAGTTATGCCACTGGATGAATGGCTGCAGAAAGACCTGGAGGTTTGTGTTCCAGTGTCTCACATGGTTGGATTATTTTATAAATAATGCATCAGAGAAAGTCAGACACCAATATAAACAGGGCTTCTTCAACACTGAGACACTGCAAAAATTTCAATATATGGATAACACTGAAAGGAATCAAGGATGATTTGAGAAGGCCTGTCAATTAAAATTAGTAAGTTTGGAACTCATTATTTAAATAAATTGCTCAAGGAAAAAATAGCAAGTTAGGAAAAGCATAAGAATAAACAACTTTTCCATGTTATTCTCAGAAAAAAATACTTAAAAATACCAACATCTTTACAAGTAAGAACTTAGGAAAAATGGCATCACTCTTGGTTTTAGGCTTACATATAAATGGAAGCATTTTTGAATATAAAGACAGATGAGCTAAAATGCTGAAAATTGAAAAGTAATTAGCATCCATTTGGCATTTCTGAAAATTAGTGGCTTGAAAGTAAGCAAGACAAACTAATATTTTCTGACTCTAGAGCACATATTAAAATAGATTGGTCTTTATATTACTTTCCCATAGTTGTGTTTTCCTAGATTAATGAGGGGAATTGGACCAAAGGCAGTTAGGAGGAATTTTTGTATACAAATTCCTAGTTACTTGAGTACTGATATGAGAATAGGCTAATTAACATGGCTGCTCAGTGCAATGAGAGCCCAGTTAACTCAAGTTACACCAAGCAGCACCCTGGTGTCTGTCAGCAGGGAAGCACGTGCTGAAGCAGCTTCAGCCAGCAAGTTTGCTCACTCTGCAGTTCTGACAGATGCCACAGGTAGAAACAAGTCTGTTCTGAAGCACGTGTGACTTTGCCAAGGAATCATACTGAAGATGCCATAATGCACAAAAGAGCAGTGCAGTGGTGTACAGAGTCAGGCAAAAGGCCCGCTTGGCCCAGTGTCCTCTAGCTGGGAGTGCCAATATCATCTGTTTACTGAAAATGAGCAGGCAGAAAGGAAACAAAGCAAGCGTTCTTAACATTCCTTCCAGGAATTCTTCACTGCCACAAGTCTGACTTGACTGGTTGAGCCAGAGATTGTATCTGAACAATTATTTAAAAGAACCCTTTATTTTCTGTGAGTTTGTCTATGGTTTTTGTCCTTTGTTACATTCCGTGGCAACAAATGCGACAACTTAACTTACTGCATGGTATGTAAGAACACTTCCTCCTTTTAGTTTAAAAACTATGTCTGGTAATTTTGAGAAGTTTGTTTCTCCTGGAAGAGTTAGGTTATGCTAACTTAATGGACTCCAAGTTGGAAGTCCAGTGAAGTTTAGAGGTAAAGACAATATTTACTGTTTACCACTCAAATATCTTTACCATTGGCATTTAAGTAGCTTCTACTTCATAATTTAAAAATTGGTTGAGAAACTTGGTAGTGTAGGAAATTGTAAGAACATATAAAAGGTGTTGCCTTTATTTTCAATTTAATATCCAGACATTGATTTTAACTCTGAACCTGAAGGAAGTTCTTTATATTACAAATATCTTTATAGAGAAAAGAAATGGAAATACCAATCAATTAATAGTAGAAAAGTATCCACACTACAAAACCAAGTATCCAGTTCATACAAAGTATTCCAGCTGCTGGAAAACCCCACAGAGAATCTGAGCCTAAAGGGCCATGGAAAGCAAAATCCCTATTGTTCATCCTAGTGTAGAGTGTTTCTTCTTACCCATTACTGACACACTGCTGGAAGAACAAGAGTCATGTTCTATTCTCACTCCTATGATAATTGGTATCTACTAGCTAGAGGAATTGTGCATTTTAGATATTGCCATCTGGCATATTGTATCAGAACCAGATTTTGAAAACTTTTTCTAAGAAAAAGGGAGAATGAAGCATCAGTAGACTACCAGAGCTTTTGTTAAAAAAGAAATCAAGGCAGCTGTTGCCTATATTTTCTATATGATAGATTTTAAAAAATGTAAACAAAATATCCTGCAACAACTATGAGAAAGTCAAAGCCAGAGACAGTCTTCTTTTCCCTTCCCCATCTGCACTGAAAATACAGCACTCTCAATTAGAAGCAGGGTTATTAACACAGCACATGGAATTGCTTATCAAGTCAATTTGCATCCTGGGGAACAAATAGGTGGATTACAGTATTATGTATACAACTTATTCCTGCTGTAGTGATCCATGAAATTGCAGTTAATTAATCTAAAACAGAACATTATATTTTTAAGTGAAAGTGAAAGAAAATGAGAAGGAGGAGGTAAGCCATAGGAGCTGAACTTTGAATACAAGATTAAATGATTAGTAAGAACACAGCACTGCTGGGAACAGCATGAGCTGCTACATGAAGCCCCTGACCTGTTGACTCTCAGACACAATCAAGTATCCTCCTTGCCATAGAAAATTAGATGAATGATGGGTAGTGATGGGCCTGTCAAGTTGCACATTCCTGTCCTCAAGTGATGTATGTGAAAGTGAATTCTTGCTGATACAAACTCCATGCAGCTCCTATAGGCTCTGACATGCCAGCAGCATGCATCTGCTCTGTGCAATGAAATAATTGCATTGTGCTGCTTCTACAGTACAGCTGCACATAATGATTTTCTTGGTTTTATACTGATGAGATAAATTCAAGACTATTTAGTGACTGTATAAAAATCTGGAGGCTATGAGATTAAACTAAGGAAAGCTCTAACTATACCATAAAAATTTGCATTTCAATTCCTTTTTTTCCCTTCTCTCAGCAAAGAAAGGCACGTGTGTCAATCTCCACTGCTTAACTTGAAAGCAGTATGTGGTTTAATGTGGTTTCAGATCAACTCAGAAAAAAACAACTAACATTTGGTCACTCAGTTCTAAGTTGCTGTCACTGTCTGAAATTGTTATTGCTCTTCACCTGAGTTTTGTTAACTGACAATACATGTAGTCTTACTCCATCCTATTTCTGAACTAAAATATCCCAACTTGAAAATCCCTCTGAAGAGGAATTTGAAAGCCCTGTACTCATCAGTGACAGAAGTAACCACCTGCACTACCATCTACAAACTCATTCTATTTGTCCATGGTGTCACTGTATTTAGCTCACCATAGACTTAATTAGCCTGATGTTGTCAGATTCAGGGCTTGTAAAACTTAACAACAGAAACCAGGAATGAAAGAGGAAAAGTAAAGTTACACAGAGAAGGACATCTTAGTACTGAATTTTCAGGTTTACAGTTCCAAGAGAGGAGGGAGCCAGAGATCTTTCTGTGTCTGCAAACTATCTCTTGAGGCATTTTATAGCATATGTTAATGTCTTTGCTCAGCATCCCAAACCCAGGAAAAACCTGCCTTATCTTCCATTTCCAGTGGTTTCTGACAGTGTCAGAAGTAGTAATATGACAAACAGGCATCAAGACAACTAAAACATAATTAGATGTTGTATCTCTTATATTATGCTCTCCCCTAGGAGATCTACTATCAAAGGCTGCTCACCAATATTTAATTTCTTTTTACTCCTACCAGACTTTCTTTCTACAAACTTCAGCCTAAAGAACTCAATCTTATATCTTAAAACTATATTTGCTAATATTTTTTGTTGTTTTTTAAAATGAAAAGGCTTTCCATGCTAAGAAAAGTGGTATTTGTTAAAATAAAGATTAAAAATCCACATAATGCAAAAAGCAAAAAGGGTAGGTCAATGGCTTTAGAAAAAGGGAAAATGGAAGTCTTTAGGAATTAAGTAATGGGTCTGTTATGGTACTCTTTTGTCACAAATACAGTTGTGGGTGTTTAAATCTAGCAAAGATTTCTCTGTCTCAACCTGTTTTTCTGTTGTAATAGTCCCTATTTGATAAAGCTTGATTTGACCAAAAGATTTAATTAAAAAGCTGGGATAGCAGGGCCTATTGATGATTGGTCTTAAAATAGCTTGACAGAAAGTCCTCTGGGATCCCACAGCTAGGAAGACAGTCTTGCTTTGGGTCAAGACCGAGGTTCCTGTGCAGAACTAGGAATAGAGCATCAGTAGGGAATAACAAGTAATCAGTGAAATGGACTCTTGTTCTAACTCTGCAATAGCACTGGGACTGAAAAATACTAGATGCTGTAGAAACCATATTAAATGCTCTGAAAAGGTGGGTAGAGATCAATAGAGTGGTTACAGGAGATTTGTAACAGCTTTCTTTATACTTTATTCCAGCTACAGATGTCTTACATAATTTAGACTACTGGTGTTCACAAAAACTATTCAGGATATATAGATAAAAGGAGAAATTAATTCTTTGCATTCTAGGCAGGATTCAGAAAAAGTCATCCACTTTTCAGGTAGGTCACTAGTTTCAGAATAAAATGTCAGATAATGTTCACTGTGGAATAACATGGAAATAGGATGTCTGTGTTAACAGGATGGTAGTGTTAGCTAAATCACTATGGCTCTGTGCCACAAAACAAAGAGAAGTTACCCCCTTGTAGCATATTTCCAGTTATTTTTGTGCAGCTTTTTGCATATATTGGATACAACAGAAGTCTAAAAAAAATCAAGACTATTTACTAATGAGTAAATAGCTCTACATAACATTTAAACCCTAAATTGGAAGAAGAAGCTTGTGAATACTTAATATTAGCAGGAGTTAGTTTTGTTAGGATAATCTTCTAAGATGCTGTAAATTTCACTTGAGCTGAAGTTGCAGTAGGAAACTTCCCAAAACAAACCAGTTTTTAATATGTGAAAAAAATTACTCAGAATTTTTGCCTTGATTTTCTAAGACTGAAATGCCAGATATTGAATACAAAGCTACAGGACATGACTCTTCAAGTTGACATACCGTCCAAACCTACCAAAGTCACTGGGTGCAGCATTTAGTCTGTTGCTGCACTTTTGAGCCTTACCCATCAGTCCTAAATATTTTTCTATTTTAGATGCAGTCAGTATAACATAAAGGTTGGAATGTTGTCTAGTTTCATCAAGAGAAAAACACAAGTGCTGCAATTTTTGGACAGTGTGAAAACAAATCTTTTGTGATGTGACAAACTCATTTCAAACAGAAGATTATATCTGCTTTTATTGGTGGGGGATGTATGGTGTACTTGCTGCATCTATTACTAACAGCAGTATATGAAGCCCTTGCTGGGCCCTGCTCTGCAGTAACCTGCAGGAATTATCAGTGCAGCAAATCCAGGTGCAGGAAAGCAGGAGGCAGCTCCATGTTGATGTCAGCTGCAGCGTATGGTCACCAGTTGGCCGGCATGCGGTGTTTAGGCATTGTGAGGTCTCCAAACACCCCTTAATGTTTCCATACCATATGTACTGTAATAGCTAATCACCATGGGAGTAGAGACTAATGTTTCTGCACAATTTATTTGTTGGCTGATGAAAAACTAGCTAACACTGAAAATGCTATTCATTATTAGTCTTTTTTTTTTCTTTTTCCTGAACCAAGGCAGAGAAAACCACTATAATCTGCAGCTTTTCTGCATTCTGCCTCCCTGAGTTGCTTTTTATTCTCACCAGACATGAGCTTGTACAACCTTCTCCCTCTATCAATGCAGGCACCCCAAATGTAGAGAACTAAGAGCCTTGACTCCATGATCCAGGAGGCTGAACAATTGCTTTGTTAAGCTATATTACATTAGATTATAATGCTACTATACTATGCCAAACTATACTACTAAGGAAAAACCCGTGACCCTTTCCAGACAGTCACAACACAGCTTTGACCCAATTGGCCAATCAATCCAAACAACCATCAGCAGAGTCCAATTAACAAATTGCTTTCAGTAAACAATCTCCATAACACATTCCACATGTGCCAAACAACAGGAGCAGCAAATAGACATAAGAATTCTTTTCCTTCTTCTGTCTCTAACTTTTCTCACTGCCTTCCCCAGGAAAAATCCTGGGAGAGAGAATTATGTCTCTCTCTGTTCCAAGAGTATGTGAATACCACATCCCTCTTCTAGAAAAGAAACATTTTCACACAAGTAGTTTCAGCTGATCTGTTTCTCAAATATTTGGGACACTGTGTAGCTCCTAACAGAAGAAACTTTAGAAATGTATTTTCTATGCGAGATTAAATCATCCTGATATAAAAGAAATTCCCAACATCTTATGTCCTTTTTTTCTGCTGCTCTTGTTTCATGTCAATAGTTCCATATTGTAATATTTACTTCAAACAGTCTAGGAATTACCATAATCTTAGAAATCATTAGATTTTTTTTTTTGCCCACACTGAATTCTGTTTGCAGGTGTGGAAAAACCAAAACTATGAAACTGAAGAATCAGAGAGCTGCCAGTGTGTGCTCCACAATGCCTTAAAGAATATGCTGGATAATAACAATTGTATTTTAGGACTCAGAAGTCCTAGAGGTGGTGAATTTAAAATTTTTGATCAGTGGAGTCCTAACAATTGCCCAGTTAATTTGCAGTCTTTTGCCCAGAAAAGGTATGATATCACCGCAATGGCGGTAGTCTTATTTTTCTGAGCTCTCAAATCCCTCAGAAGCAGATGATGCAATTGGTAATGTACCTTCAAAATATGGATGAAAGGCAGAGAACCCCTTATTAGAGTGAGTTAATAGGGCTAATAAAAGTTGCATCAATCTTCTCCAATGTACTACAGCAGTTTCAATATGGATGTGCAAGTCCTTCATAAAAATCTCACTTAACCATATTGAATGTAGTTACAAGGTGATTCTCACTGGAGGTAACATAAATAATGACATATGCTCAGATCACAGTGCATGACAACTGTCTCCTTCAGAGCTATGCACAAAATGTGCTCAGCTTACCCAGCAATGCCAATGACTGAAAGCTTTAACAGAGATAATGCTTGTATACAACCTTAGCAATGTATGGTTAAAAACTGAAGGAAAACACAAAATGGGAAAATTTTGTTTAAATAACATTATTTTTGTCCTATTTTCAAGTATTAATAATTCTGCTTTAAACTCCAACTGGAACAATAAATAGGATATTTTTTCCCTTTTGTTTGTTAGTTATATCTGTCATTTATCAATGACAGGGCTTTAACTTCCCATAACATGGGTGTTATCATTTTCACTGCATACAAGTTTTCTAACTTTTCATAAAATGACCAGATGAAGACAAAGCTCAAAACAGTCTCAGATTTCATTACAAGGATCTTGGCTTTTTAAGGCTGGCTACCATCAGAGATGTCTAGAAAGGATTAGCTGGAAATCCATTTATGGCATTGCCTTTAATCAAAACACAAGGAAAAAGCTAGATTTTCCCTGACAAGCAGAGTTACACAACACTCTCCATCTATACTTGGGGGCAGTCTCTCATCAGCTTCTCTCCTTTGGCTGTGAATTGTACCAATAGCCCTCCCTTATTGCCTTGTAAGGTTGAAAGAAGATTGGCTGGTTTTATGGTTGAGTCACTGCACTGAATTCAGGCCTGCTTTAGTATTTGTATCACAGATTTCCTGTGCAGTTTTAGATAAATAATCTCTTTATTCTCCCAATGGTAAAACAAGGCTTAAATCTCTCAAACTCATAAGGATATTCTGAAGGTCTGTTGATTAGTCTTCATGAGATATTCTGCTATTAGTGAAGAGATACTTCAAAAAAGCTGGTAAATATACAGTGATCTTTGATTTCTGGTCTTCCACAGCTTTTGTTAAAAAAAACCCCAAAGCTTGCCACAGAATAAATCCCAGCTGGGTGACTGTTCTTTTTTCACTTAGCATCTCTCACCTTGCTTTCATAAGTTGGAGCCCATTTTCTTCCCTTCTCCTTTTGGAAGATCCTTACCCTTTGCCGATTTAGTACAACATACGCTTTCCAAACATTTTTATTTGTTGCTTTTTCTCCTCACATTCCCAAGTGTCTTATAAATGCATGTGTATAAAAAAAACTTCAAACAAAGAAATGAGACTGCTGCAGGGATACCACACAGCAAACAGATAAACAAGCTATTAAATAATTAGCTATCTGGTCCCTTCATTAACATATCTGAGCAGATGTCTTCTATTGGAGAAGAAATAGCATAAATTCTATAGAAACTAGAGGGAGGAACTTTTAATTATGTATAATGTAATATTATCAGGGTCCTAAAGTTAATCACTTATTCTTTTAAGTTTAATTTAGGATTATTAGCCACTCAAAGTATTAAGTGTTTTGGGGTTTATGTCTCATCCATAGTTGATTCCATGGTCAGCATGTTCTATGAATGCTGGTGTAGCAGAAACTCGGAGAAGTAGTCTGCATACTAAATTGTCATAACCCGTTGCAGCAAAGAATCCTAGCTTAGAACAAACAAGGAAGGCATGGTCCTAATAGCCTGAGTGAAATATGGAGATAAGAATCCAGAGTAGGTGCACAGACAGCCCATGTCAGCCTATGTCCCCACTGCTATACACCTCTGTGCTGAACTCAGTTCTGCAATGCAGAAGTGAACAAGGACTGCCTGCCTTCCCTAGGAAAGACTCTACGATTCAGAACACTGTCTGTATTTTGTATGAAAAGAACTATTAAAAGCTTTAATGTAGCCAACAAAAGAACATGCATACACAAAATAACACCAACATCTTTTCCTTTTCCTTCAGTAATTTTTTTTCATATTTGTCTTATGAATAAAGATTTCTCTCCGGAAATTTCATCATTAAAATTAGTTTTTCAGCTGTTCCCTACTCTCCTGTTTTGCTGCATGTGTTATGAAGCCCATCTGTCTGACATAATGCTGCAATAGCATTAATTTTAAAGTACTACCTGGAAGTGGAGGAGGAGGGCCTGATCCTGGTTTGCTGGGTGTATAATTTTTACACAAATAAGCAAACAAACACAGCTTCTTATATTCATGTCTCCCTGTTCAAAAAGGAAGCACACTGCAGACACTGGGGATATAAAGACAGAAGGCAGCAGGTAAGAACAGGAGGGCCAGGCTGAGCTGTGAATCTGTCTGGCTTTGTCCATTACTGTAAAGAGCTATAAAGTCTGTTAGTATTCAACTCCAGCCACTGGCTCTTGGCATTGCAGTTAATGGACCGAATGATGCCTCAAAGGCATTTTTCTACCTGACTAATTCTAGGAAATTTAACATCTGTGTAAAAAAAAAATCACCTCTTCCCCCCCAGTAATTAAAAAAATATTTCTCAGCAGAACATTTTCCAGAGCAGCATCCCTGTCATATCAAAATCAGCTTTCTCCAGCACCCAGGCAAAAGCTGCAGTAGCCCAAGCCAGGCAAGTTCTCTGAAAATGTGAAATCATCAGAGACCTATTTTATAAGTAACACTGATGTACTTAGAAGGGAAGAGCTGATGGATATCTAACAGATTTATTTAGTCATCATTCTATTCCCCCACTTTCCAAGTAATTAACTAACAAATATCAAACTGATGGTGTTAGCAGTCAAGTACTTCACATAAGGATGTTTCTCAGGGGCAGAGTTGTGGGACCCAAACAACTGAAATGAAGATAGTGATTTCATTTGTCATCTGTTCCCTCTGGTATAAATGCAGTAAGAACAAGAGTTTAAACGTGTCCTCATGGGTGACCACAATAATACTGAATATGAGGGACCAAGGTAGTTTCCTGCCTGACTTCTTCTGACAGCAATTGAACATGCATGGCAAAAATTGTACAAAATTACCATTTAAAAATTATGTTTGAGATAAAACTCTGTAGTATGAGCATTAACACTTTCTCCAAGTCCTCTGTTGCTCTGTTGGAACTGCAAAGAATGATGTGCAGCTCAGAACACTTCAGCAGAGGTTTTACTGAGACATTGTGGTATCTTGGGCGAGAGTTAATTTTCCTTCACATTGTTAAACTGTACTCTGAGATCCCACTGAGACACCCATTTTGAATTGTGCCCTGTACTCACTCATGTTTAGTCCTGTCTTACAGCATGGGTAATCCTGTTTAAATCGACCAGGTGCTACCTAACATGAATAAAATATGATAATTTGATTCAGCAACATAAACAAGGGATTAGATTAGTTGACTAATCTGGCATCTGGTTACCAGTCAGCAGAGTTGAAGCCCACTAGAAAGTAAAACACTCTCTAATTTTCAGGATTACATTTAATAATAGTGACTGAGTGCATAATAATACATTGCTATAAAATTGCATTGGTATTCTAGGGAAAAACTCTTTACCTGCTTCATGCTCCATTGGATTCCAGGGTTCTAGTTTTTGCACAAGACTATTTTTAAACTAGTTAATTAGTATCTAGTTATCAGTGTCTTCCATCTGTCATGTGTGAGAAATATTTCACCTAGTTAAAATGTTCAATTTAGAAGATGTTTTATACATAAATGTGTCATCCATGTTACTCAAGGTAATAATAACAGAGTGCTGAAAGACTTCAAAGCACTGAAGAGCCAACAGTCATCACATAAGGTAAACATGCTTGTGCTCCTCCCTTGATGCCAAAACTAGGAAGGACACTGGTGTGACCTATATTGAAACTAGCAAACTGGAATGAAAAAAAAATCTATGAAATTGTCAACCAGCTATTCATTCCTTAGAGTTTTTACAGTAGAGAGTACAGACCATGGCTGGATCTGAATTCAGACGTTGAGTAAATGAGATTTTCAGACATTGAATTGCAGAGCAGCAGGAGAAAAGAGGAATAAAAAAAGGGAAGAAACAAGCCTGAAAGGTTTTTATCTGTCCTGAGAGAAGCACTTTTTAAACAAATTGTAACTGTTTATAGCTCTACTCTCTATGACTCTGAGGACATATTCTCCAGCCAAGGCAGGTAATTTTTTCTGCACTCAGGAGGGTAGGAATATGCCCCCAAATATTTTACAACATCTTATGAGGAAATGGAGGGCAAACTCATCTCTCTATTATTCCTACCTGCCTGTGATGATCATTTCAATGGGCTTTGTGAAAACCTGCTGTAACTGATTTGCCACTTTCTTGAATACAAATAATTTCCTATAAATTGTGCCTCCTGCATTTCAAAGAGGTTTGTTAATGATTTTTTTTGTTTGTTCCAAAAAAATTATTGTATTATAGCAATATTCCACCATGTTCTTGCCAAGTTTCTTATTAGCATCAGCAGCATCCAACACAATCTAACTCTTCCCTCTGCTCAGCAAGCTGCCTTCTCAGTGGATGATGAAAGCTGGCATGGACAAAGAGTAAATCTTATTAGCCATGCCCACACGTGCTGTGCAAGGACTCATACGTGATCTGTAGTGCTGGAGGAAGATGTGCACACTGGTTACAAAAGGGGAATTTGGAAAGGTTTAATCTCTATGGTTGCTCAGTCAGCATGGGCAAAACTTCCACATCTCTCTTTTTAACTGGCTTGTGATAAAATCTGCTTCAGTCCATCTTGATTTCCATGCATAGGCTGCAGGAATTTAGGAAAGCAGGGCTTTCTTTTTTCTGGTTTTTCATCCTGTGGAATACTAATATTTAGCATTTAGAAAGTACTTTACTTTTCAACTCACTGTCTAATCAAATACTGCTGTGCCATACCAAGTCCCCTAAATGTAGCAGTTGTTCAGGCACAGTACTGCAGAATGTTACCTGATGTTTTGCACTTCTGTTCTAAAAATAGGAAATTGCTGTTATTTCTCACAATATGATAGCAGCAGACAAACACTGACTTTTTGACAATAATGACATTAAGTGGTACTCTTCCTGAGGTTAGGGGCCTAGTTCTTCTTGAAGGGAGCACTACTGCAAGGCAACATAAAGAGGTTCTTATGTGTTTAAATGCTATCAGGTCTTTTCATTCCCAGTTTTGCATTCTGCACCAAGTTCCCCAGCTGCCCAGGCTCCTGAGCTCTAGCTGGAACCAAATGTAGAAGTTCTCCCTGTAAGGAGAGTCTGATCCCATTTCAGATAAGACTGTGGGCAATGCCTAGAACCACCTCTTCTAATAGGTCCTGACAGTCCCTCCTGGTGTGAAATGCTGTCAGCAGCAAACTGGTTGGTTGGTTTGCTTGCTGGTAAACTATAGGAGGCCCTTGAAAATATATGTATTGTGTTAGTGGCCCTTGAGTCCATGTCAATTATATCTGTATTGTATCTGAATATCTTTGCCCCAGCAGATCCTAGTTATTCTTGATGGGCTGCAGCTGAGATGCCCTTCAATGGGCTGCAGCTGTGGCCAGTCAAGGTAACTGGGATAAAAGGGGGTGGGCTGGCCAGTCAGGGAGAGCCTTGAAGGAGCCCTGACTGAGGAGGATCTAGAGTCTGTGCTGTGAAGATCTGCCACCCACGAGACAATGCAGGAAAGGTACAGGACTCCTGAAACATGCTAAATAGAACATCTGGTGACCCTGATGTGATAGCAGAAATAAGACAGCTGAGAGCTGTGGTGGCCTTTGAGCCAGGACAGAGGACTGAAGGAATAGGACAGCCGAGAGCTGTG
Organism: Emberiza elegans; assembly: GCA_024865655.1. NCBI lineage: Eukaryota > Metazoa > Chordata > Aves > Passeriformes > Fringillidae > Emberiza > Emberiza elegans. The sequence goes on along the minus strand of JALJVW010000910.1, from coordinate 4,678,765 downwards.
GTGGCCTTTGAAGAGGACTGAAGGAATAGGACAGCCGAGAGCTGTGGTGGCCTTTGAGCCAGGACAGAGGAATTGGAAGAACAGGACAGCTGAGAGCTGTGGTGGCCTTTGAGCCAGGACAGAGGAATTGGAAGAACAGGACAGCCGAGAGCTGTGGTGGCCTTTGAGCCAGGACAGAGGAATTGGAAGAACAGGACAGCCGAGAGCTGTGGTGGCCTTTTGAAGAACAGGACAGGAGCTGTGACATGTGTTGGATCAGGGGAGCTTTGACAGCCAGGAGCTGTTAAAGAATGGCCTTTGAACAAGGAGCTGTGTGTGTTGTATCATGGCCTTTGAGTCATGGGAAAATGTATTGTATTTGGGGTATTGTAACTGCTATCTGAAGTATTGTGATCTGAAGTATTGTAATTGAATAACATGTTTTTGTACAGTGAAAGGAAAAGGGGGAAATATAGGAGGCCCTTGAAAAGATATGTATTGTGTTAGTGGCCCTTGAGTCTGTGTAAATTATATCTGTATTGTAGCTGAATATCTTTGCCCCGGAAGGTCCTAGTTATTCTTGATGGGCAGCAGCTGTGGCCAGTCAAGGTAACTGGGATAAAAGGGGGGTGGGCAGGCCAGCTGGGGAGAGCCTCGAAGGAGCCCTGACTGAGGAAGACCCAGAGTCTGTGCTGTGAAGATCTGCCGCCCACAAGAAAACACCAGAAAGGTACAGGACTCCTGAAACATGCTAAATACAACAGTAAACTAAATATCAGCCTTCACTTTATATGGGGCTCTGCCACTGAATCTCAAAATGGCTGAGTTTGGAAGTGACCTCTGGAGGACCATCTGGTTCAAACCTGTGCTCCAGCAGGGCCACCTAGAGCTGACTGCCCAGGATCATGTCCAGATGGCTTTTGCATATCTCCAAGGGGGAAGACTCTACAACCTTCCTGGGCAATGTGTATCTCCTTGGTCCCACTCCCAGTAAAAGAGGGTTTCCTAAAGCTCAATTGGAGCCTCCTGTATTTCAGTTTGTGCCCATTGCCTTTGGTCCTGCCAGTTAAAGGGGATGGAGTAGCTTGCAGGGAGTCAGCTAGGTGGAAGCCAATCCATGTATTTCATTCCAGTTTCCATTTGCAGTGTGTGGCACAGGACCATCCCTCACAAGATCTTGGGTTCATTTCAGGGAAAGAAAGATGCAAGTGTTGCAGTTGAAGCGTCTTCAGCTGATGACATAAAATGTGTCAGTCACCTCTGGATGTGGGGTTTGGCATCTGCCATGTCTCTTATAACAAAGGTGTAAAGTATTACCTTCAGTCAACTTGACAAGATGTTTTCTGCCAAAATTTAGCCTTCAAACTCATAAGTCTCAGCAACAAGTGTCACATGACGACAGCAGTAAGGCTGCAGCAGAGCCAGTGCTGCTGTGCATTTACTGCCACTGAGGCTGTGGTATCAAAACTTGTGCAACCAGCAACTTGCAGCCACAAATGCAGCTTGCCATGTGAGCATGGATAAACTTCCAGAAAAGCAATGGGATAAGCAGTGCAATTGTAGTGTTGCTGGGCCATAAAGAAAGGAGGATACAGAAGCAAAACCTCACCCAGGCGTGGTGCTGATAATTGCATCTACTTAAGGAGAGAGTCTTGCCCACTTGGGTCCAGATTTTTAACCCCCATCAAAGTAAGTAGCTCTGTTGAAGACTAACACAGTGCTGCTTCATTCTGTATGAGGATCCCCCTATTGGCAAAAATCAGCCTTCAGAAATATAGGCTCTTATTTATTTTGCTGATTCCTGCCCCAAATACAACTGTTATTTTAGCAGAGCCCTGCCTGTCCCTCTGGGGAGCTGCATGGTCCTATGACCTCTAAAGAGCACACGAGCAATTACTGCTGCAGTGGGAAAAGAAAGATGTAAAAGAGAACTTGAAAGTTTCTACAAAACAAAAATGTGTATCCTAAACCTGCTGATTAAAGACAAACCATAACCACTATTTAAACCACCTTGCTTAAAGGTAAATTACAGCATACCAATGCTTTATCCCTGGGAAGCATGAGTGAGAGTTCTATACTGTGGAATTTTGTAAGACATAACCAGAGTGAGGAAAATAGCTCTGCTCACTAAATGTATGAAAATAGTCACAGCAGGAAACTACCATTAATAAAGTTCTGTTAGAAACACATCTCCCAGATTACTCAAAGTTACTTCTCTTTCCATTTTTTTCTTATTAGTTTTTGGAAATATAATAATCTTTTTTCAAAACTTCACACAAACAAACCTTTTCCTTGGACTAGTGATTCTTACATTGCTCAAGACCAACATGTCTGCTCTGGTGAGATCAAATGATGACAAGGAAGATGAAACTCAAATATCCAGGAGATAAATCACTCACTACACTTCAATATAGAAGCAGGTTTCTGAGCATGCTGTCAAAATGACATCATTCAGAGAATGTAACAATAATTGCACAAAATTAGACCAAAGGTTCCCCTAGTTCAGTATCCTCTGTTAAGCAGTAGGAGAACGTAAGTACTATTTTAGGAAGGACTACAAAAAGCAGGATAAATTCTGGGTGATCTATTTCTGAAATAATCTCATAACTTCAAGCCAGGTAATAGCTTTAAAGAACTGACCTAAGGGGTGAATGTACAGCAGCATGTTCAGTAGTCACAAATGTATTTCTCCCCTGAATTTGTTCCGGCTGGTTGTGACACCCATTCTGATCCTGGCCTCCTCAAAACCCTGTGGTGCTGAGTTTCAATTATGTGCTGTGGGGAAAGCTGCTGTTTTGAGTTTGTATTAAAGCAAATTTATTAGAGCTTATAAATTCTCTGTGTGTCCTTTACTTCCCGTGTTGCAAGAAATAATGAGTAGTCATTTCCTATTCACTTTCTGTGCTCCACATGTCTTCTATAGATCCGGAAAACATCTCCTGCTTTTTTTTGCTAAGCTAATGAAACTATTGAGTACTTCCTCCTGTATAAACCACTCTATACCTTAAATCACACTTGCACTCCTTCTCTTTAGTCTTTTTGTTCTTTGCAATCATCAAGGTTGAAAATGCACCAGGAATTTCTACAGTAGTACAATGATGGTTTCTGTCCTACTCTTTTCTTTTCTTAGTAACTCCTAACATTCCTTTTGACTTTTTCATCTCTCTGCAACACTGAGCTGATGTTTTGTAATGTGGACAACTGGAGACTAACACTATTTATTATTAGAATAAGTATTATGAACAAAGGAAAAGGTGGAGGATTAGGGAGGAAAAAGAAACCAGAGTAGGAAAAGTGTCAAGAGAAGACATTATACAACAGGAAGTTATGGGAAGAACATTTTGGACAAACTGTTAACACAACAATGTATCTTTAAATACCTGGTAGGGTGACTAATTAGCTGTTTTACTTCTGTAACGAGGTTCAAATCTTTTCTTGATCCTTAATGAATAAAAAGAATATCCTAAGCATATTTTACTGGGAAAGTGATATACAAGCAATGCAGAGCATGACTAAGCAAAATCATAAAGTTTTCTAAACTACCAACACCAAGATGTGAAATACATATTTTAAAATATTTCAGAGATGTTAATTAATTTAGTATAAAATCTTCCACTTCCCCCACTTCACCAGTGCAGGTCTCAGAAGACAAGTTGAGAAAGAAAGGCAAAAAAAAAAAATTCAGCTTAGACATTAAGCTTTGAAGGAATACATTTCAACCACAGAGTGCTGGACCTACACAACATCACCCATGCAGATGCTGAATTTTGAAGCAGATCAGCCCTTTTCCTTACTGTTTGGAACATGCCTTTGCTTTCTTGCTGCAACCTTCAAAAGTAAATGGCTTGAGGATCTCTCTGTTGATCATGACCAGTGCTCAAATTTTTCTCATATGAATCTAACACTCTCATTTCTCCTTACTGTTTTGTGTAAATTTGAAAATACCTCCTTAGGAATTCTGAAAATAGCCTCCCCACTGAACTGGAATACTAGAGTAGAAGAGAAGGCTATTTTGCCACAGATGTGGGATTATCATTTACAGGCTCATAGCTATTTTATTGATAGCAGACACCTCAAAACACACATGATGTGCCACCTAGATTTATGGGGAACACAGATATGTACAGAAAACTGATTTTGGACTTATTGTTCTCAAGCCTGTTGTGGATGAGACAAGATGCAGTGGACAAATAGGAAGGTTTCAGGCAGAAGAACAGAACTAATGCTAGCAAAGTGCTGGAATGAGAAAGAAATCCAAACAGTGGCCAGGCAACTCCAAAAAGAGACTTTCTACAGATACATACAAATTTAAGCAAAAGAAACCACAGTGCTGAACTCAAGCAGTTCAGTTGCTGACCAGTGCATCAGTCTCAATGCAGGCAATGCTAAGTGATGAATGACAGTGAACTCCACAGCTCCTGACAGCTTTGGAGAGGACAACTGAAACTGCAGAAAGCTGTCCTTCTGAACATGGGAGTTATCGCTGGTATTGATCTTCCTTTTTTACTTTTGTAGCTGGCTTTGCAGCTTCTGCATACTTAAAAACCTCTAAGAATTCTCTGGCTGACTTCTAAGAATTCATCAGCTCAGAGGGAAAAGCCAGAAGTCTGGACTTAAAGTCTAAAATTGAGCAGCTGCAAATGTGCAGAAAATGAAAAATTTAGACATTGGGCAAAATATTAACTAAAAATATCTACTGTCTATCATTTTGTAATTATATCAATTCTTCAGATAGTTTTAACTACAACTAGTCTGCACTAAGTCAGACCTTAAAATACAAAGTGATTTCAATCCCAAACATTGTTAATTTATCTTTTTTAGCATTTCATAAAAGTTGCAGCCTCCTTTGTTTTTTTTCCTTCCAGCAGATCCTGACAGGCTAGAGCATGGCCATTGGAATAATATGTCTGTCAAGGATAGCCTGATTCTCATTTAGAAACAAAACAAGATAGCAAGCCATTGTCTTAATTTGGAATGAAACCTAAACAAATAATTTCAGAGACTCAAGAATGATTTGTCAGGTTTTCCACTCATTTTTTATTTCGAAGTTCTTTGTTTTCTTTTCAGTGTGAAACAAAATGCAGAAATGCTGAAACGAATCCCCCTCTTCCCTCAGTAATTCTGGGCTACTTTTTCAAGACTAAGAGGAAGGAGCAAAACAGATATCAGCCAAACTTTTAGATGCTTACATGGATTAAACTACCAAGACTTTAAAGTTGTGCCAGTGTGAGAGGAGTGTGAAAGAATTTGGACTTCTCTGATATACTCTTTCTATGTTGTGACAAAAAGGAGCAAAACAGGGATGTGGGCTACACTTTTTGGGGGTTTTGTCAGCTTTTCTTCTTGTTGTTATATTGTCTTGAAGAAAGATAAACAAAGACAAGACAAGTATGAATTTCAGGGCACTTCCTGAAGAGCTTAGTATTCAAACTTGCATCCTGTGCAGCATCAAGAAACTGCTTTTCACTTCTACATCTGTGTCTGTTAATCCACCCACACTGCAGTCCTGTAAGATCATACACATTTATGTCACTCAAAATTCTACTGCTTCCAGTTACATGTCAATCACAGTTACTCCCTGTCTGCACTGGGTGGCTGTCAATTTGCTACCAGGGCAGAATGACTTTCACCTACTCTGAGAATTCATGCCTTTCATCACGACTGCAGAACAGAAATATCCTTTGCTAATAACCGGTGTTAGCAGTGTAGAGTCATGCAAAGGTCTGGGTTGGAAGGGTCCTTGTCCTGACACACTCAAGAGTTATTTACCACTGCTTCAATTGTATTTTCTTTCTCATCATCCTCCTTTAAGCAAGTTATTTTTATTGTAGCATTGAAAAAAAACCAGCCTTGTTTGCCTGTTCAACTGCTGTCAGCAGTGCACTGATAAACCAAATCTATTTAAACAACTGGTGGCTTGCTGTAGATTTTAAGCCTTTTCTGTAAACAGAGATAAACATCTCAAATATTACACGCTTGGATACTAGTTGTGTGTGTTATCAGCCAGTACACAAACAGAGAAACCTGTTACCAATTTCTGTTTCTGTTTTTAAAAATCAAACCAACTCCAGGGGCCAGTTAACTAGAATTTCACTTCATGAAAACAGACACAAATTGACTGACTTCACTGAGTCAATACCCCCTCATTTCACATGAAGACTTGGCCTACCATTTTGACAGAGTTAAGAGATATCAGACCTGTGTGAGACTCCAGATAGAATTCACTGACAGGTGATGAAGCTTCCTTATCAGGTATGAATTTCCTGATAAAGACTATATTCCCTTCCTTAGCTACTGGAGATGCTCTGGGTGTGATTACACAGCGTCTTCTCCCACTCCTGATATATCTAGCCCTTTCATAGCCTATTACACAATAGTGCAATGCAGCTCATTTAATTTAATTTAATTCTTAAGGGCATTAACATAAAGGATATGATAAAACACAAGGCACTAATTAGAAGCACTACCAACAACAGTAAAACTGTCAACTGAATTAAAGACAGCTGTGTCAAAACTTAGCTTTTCGATAACAGCTATGAAAAAGCATTACAAATGTTCTTTATTTTTTAGAATAATTTTTTAATCATGAAAGATGCCCTTTAGTGGATCAGGCTTACTAAATGGGTCCTCTTTTTGTTTTAAAGGTGATCAGAGAAGGCTGTGAGTGGTCACTGAAGGGTGCTGTATTCTTGCTTTAACAACACAAAGGAGGATCAGCTATAGTTGCAGTAGAAACACTGGTGATATTACTGCATGTTGCAGGGGAAACATCCTACTCTCCTGAGCCCTTGTTGCAGAGGAGAGAAAGAAACAATCAATATTTTTGTCTGTGTTCAGTATCTGCATCTGTCTCATCACCTGAATTTCTTGTGGCTATGCAGGCAATCATCTCCTGTCTTAAGAATTTTACAAAATTTGCCACTTGGGCCAACAAGCTCATTTCTGATCAAAACCAATAAAATAAGTTGGAATTTGCAACTACTTTGCCCTTCTTCCTCCTCTCACAACTTAAAATGGATGAAAGGATATCCTCAGAACAGAGTGACTTGTGTATGAACATTCACTGTGTCATTTATAATTTCTGTATTTATTTCTAATCACAGTGTTCAGTGAAGGTGAGCAGAACACTTCCACTCCCACAATATCAACAAACTGTTTTGGCAGAAGCTCTGCAGATGAAAGGTGGTTAACAATGCTGTCAGTGGTGCCTGGAGCAAACAGACATCTTTGTTTGCCCATAGGCATCTTTTACCTTTACACTTTCCAGCTTCTCATGTTCAAAAGCTTAGCGCTACGTTACATGTTACGAAGTAGAGAACAATACACTGAATATTGTTCATGAAACTCAGCCTCTAGAGACATCCAGTACACCATGGGGGGCATTCTCCAAACATAATGAACACTAGTTTGGGAAGGATGTGTAGCCGGGAACTTTGTTGGAAGCAGACATTCATAGGGAGAGAGGAACATGGGACAGAAAAATAGAATCAAGGATCAGAGCCAACTAACATGAAAGGGGATTTAAGGCCAGGATGCCTGAAAGGAAAATTCTTATGTTTACTGAGAATAAATTATTGTTAATATTTTTAAGATCAGTTTTGCATAGTGTTAGCATGATGGAAGCAGTCTCTGAAACTGAGTTTTCTGTATATGGATTTCTAACAGCTGACATGAGCCTAAAATATCTTTTTATGTAGGAGCAGTTCAACTTCTCCCCAATATGTTCTGTGCTTTCCTTCCTTCTACTTCCCTGGGAAATCACTCATCTTCTTTGAGGACAGTCCACCTCTGCCTCCTGCTGCCTCGTCTTCTGCACCTCCAATCAAAATCCTCTGGAACATCACCACTGATGTCACCAGCAGATGGCTTAGACAATAAATTAAGGCAAGGGGTGAAAAAAGTATTTGTAGTGGGAACTAGTCAACTATCAAGAAACCAAGAGCCTATTTTCATAGCAAAATGAATGCTTGTTTCCTTAGAGATGAAAAATGAGGAGGAGTCAGATGAAGGAAATCTCAGTGATTAGAAAGTGAATTGCATTTAGAATATTTTTATGTATTCAGAGAGATTTCAGTAACTTTTTACATTCATAATGAAGACATAAAATTGAAGATATGGAACCGAAGGCTTAGCTCAGCTGTAAAATTGGTTTTAGGTATGTGTACAGGAAATGTATACAGAAGAAAAAATCCTATTGAATTTTATTCCTTTCCTCTGACTATAAAAACATAGGAGAATGTGTTACTATTAATTGTGCATATAAAGCAGGCTGTAAATTTCTTTCCAAAAAAGTCTGTGAAAAAACTGTGGGTGGAGGTGGTGGTGCTGCAACGACAAAAAGGTTCATTTTTACTCCTGTTAATGCAATAAGTCATCAGAAAAGCTGCTGCAGTAAAAACCAGTTAAAGAACCAAAAGAATGGGAAAAGCTTAACTATACACTATAGTACTGCAGTCCCCTTGCATTATCCTGAAGAGAGAAATAATCTTTCTATCATATTAGAAAGTCTTCAATAAATTGAATGGAATGCAGGAAATTGTCACTCTGTTCCATATATTGTTGCTTATCTGTCTTATTGCCAATTTGACTGCATCACATACAGATTCCTGCCCTCACCACACAAGAAAAGCAGAGAGCAGAATCTAGCCAGAGGAAGGAATGCAACATAAATAAACTAACAAATTAATAAAAAAATCAGAACTCTACCAGGTCATCTGCATTAATTATACTTCTCCTCATATATCTTCCATACCCCAAATTTTATATGTTGCCATCACTTGGTATTAATTGCAAACTGGATCATCAATCTCATATACTACCAGTTATTTTATCAGCATCTACAAAGCAAACAAGCTCTGCATCTAACTGCTGGATACACATTCACTTGGCAATAAGCTCAATTAAATCAAGACATTGTCTTCTCCTAAGTGCTTGTTACTGTCTTTTTGGTGGAGATTATGACCTGTACACTTGAACCTTGCAAAACAAAATATATGGATACTTTTCCCATGCTTCAGTGTAAAGTCAGCTCATTAGCTTAAAGAGGTGAGGCTTTGATGCAATTTAGCTGACTTATGAATATCCACACTTGAAATGTGAAAAGGTGTTTTTGTGTTACTAGAAGTAGGGAAATTTTAAAATTTTTAAAAAATTATTACCATTTTTTAATGTTAGAACTTGTATTTTGGCAGGTTATTATAAATTAGACAATGGTTCTTGATTTTCTATCCTGATCTTCACTGAACCTCTTTTCTGTACATTTTGTCCCTGCTTACCACTATAGTAGGAAAGCAAGAATTCCAGGAAAAAAGCCAGTGATGAGGAAAGTAATTTACTTAAATAATGACTTGTACTGTGGTAGCACTTAGAGACTCCTATGAGGTCTTCATTTTGCTATGAGCCATGATTTAAAAAACAGTCTTTGAAAATCATTTTTTTTTTTTTTGTGAGAAGGCAACAGGCAAATTGTGAGGAGAGGAAGGGAGCAAGCGACACGATTTTGATTAGATTCATGAACAGCAGAATTGTCTGTGGCTGCCTGAACAGTTCTTGCCTGAGTTGCAGCTTACTGGTGAGTACTTAATTTCATTGCTAGAAACAACAGCAGGACAAACAAGAATACTTCTATTTCAGTCAGGTTTTCTGTGCTGACAAAATGGTGGAAAGCCAGCATTGCTGTCATTGAAAGTCATTCTAGCTTTGCAAATGTAGCGCCCAGTGCCACTCTTCCTTGTGCAGTCTGGTAACTGCCATGTGTGTTTCCTCACAAATGTGATCTCAGAACCTCAGCTACATCCCTTAAGAGCAGACAAAAGGTATAGTTCCCTTTTTAATAAGCAGCAGCCACCTGAAATTGATGCAAGCTGCTTAGCTCCAGATGAAGCTACAGCAGTTAAACCACAGTTAAAACCTCAAAGAGAGAAGGGCTGAGAATCAGGAGTGCATCCAAAAAACCTGCAGATTTAATTGCTTCTCCTGATGCACTATAAGCAAGGTATGACTGCAGTCACAGGAAACTTCAGTAACCTTTATTTCGTTTTCTAGATCTTTCTGTTCTTTGAAAACGAAATTAATTTTGTTGCTCACATTTCCCATGCTGGAGGTTTGCTTCCTGCGGTGCATTGCAGTAAAATTCAAGGCAGACCTCTTTAACAAAACAAAAAATGGGTTATAAATGAAACCCTTGTATTTCCCAGGGGTAACTTTTAAAACAGATCTAGCAGCTTACTTCTGCCTTTCTCTGTGACCAGAAAGTCTCCAGAACACAAGCTGCCCTGCCTTAAATTACCCATAGCAGAGCACTTGAATTTTACCTCCTCCTGAACTGTCTTGCCCATAAAGAAAACCCACCATGAACACCGGAGATGGCCCCCAGTCATGACACAGAGATGGATTTTTTGCTCTGTTATCACTTAAGTGGAGACTTCTCTGCCTCTATTTTTCCCCCAGCATCTTCAGTGGTTGCTCTGTGAAAACAGCCCCAAGTTTGCCAGTAGGCATCTCTTTGAAGGGAGGAATAGCCCTAGAGCACGGGCCTTGGAATAGAGCTGCACTGAGAAGTCATTCTTTCAGCTGCATTTAGAGATGCAATCTTTTTCATGTACCAGTACACTAAAGAATTAATTCTGTGTTTGAATATCAGATTTCTACCCACTGCAAGCTGGGGCAAGTCAGACTTGTAGCCTTTCCTGTAAAATTCTGCTCAGATTCAGCACAGATAATTATGATAGTCAGACCACTGGCCTGGTCTTCCAAGCTTTCTCCTAGAACAAGTGCTGCTTTCTTCAAGGTGGGCAGTGACAGTAAGATTTTTTTTCATCTTCAAAATGTCCAGAGCAACTTGACTTCTCCCTGACTTAAAACAGATTCAGCTACTGAAACTTGTAGTCTAAATAAACCCATTCTCCTTGACCTAGTTCACACAGTGGTTCTTTTCTTCTTTTAAAAGTTGCTATGGATTTGTTGAAAATTTTGGCTTCATTGGGACATCAGTGAGACTTGAGTATGCAATTTTTCTTAATTAATTTTTCTACCCCATGAGACATGAAGGATGCTTGAAGATGACAAACATCAAATTCATTGACCCTTGTCTGAGATGCACCAAAGCTTCTCACAGCCTTAGGAGCAAGAAAAAACAACTTTGAGACACTCAGGCCCTAACTAGAACACTGTACTGCAGTAGTGCAGCAAAAAGAGAACTGCATAAAGCAAAATTATATTGTTTTTAGCTTTCTTATGCCTCCTTGCAGGCACCCAGCCCATTTCTAAGCTCAGTCACAATAATTTCTGAGTTAGTTTCCCTTGATGTCAGAGCAGCAGCTGAGCAATTAATTCTTTATTTCATTTTGAAAACGAAAAAAGATGAGTAGCAAACTCTTCAACTACATTATAGGCAAGTCTTGCAAGCAAACTAGTCAGATCTATTTCTATTTAGATAACAGAGAATATATTTCTTCTGAGGTAAAGGAAACAAAAAACAAGTGTTTTTCAAACATTAACTCCCTGACAGTGTAAGTGCAGTGAGCTGCTCTACATCTTGTACTATGAAGCATTTGAAAAAATTTCCAGGTACCTTTGAGAGACAGAACTGAAAATAACTGTCTAAACAGTCAAATACTTCCATCATCAGTGCTGGGACTAAAGCTGCATTTTCAGATCTCATCCCCAGCACTGTGCTTCTCTGAGAAAGACTCTCCTCAGTTACACCTTTTTGTTCATGAAATGAAAAAAGGCCTAAATGACTGCTGAGCAATACTTAACAGCTAAAGATAGAGACAAATCTTCCTTTAATTTTAACAGGTCTGTTAAATGCAGAGATCTGCTCTGCAGAGAGTGTTATTTCAGGCTGCTGACTTCCTGTGGGTGTTTGGGGATCTGCAGCAGGCTGCAGTGCAGGGTGCCCTCACTGCTGCCAGGGCAGGCGAGTTCACCAAGCCCAACTCACGCTGCAATGAGCCCGTGAGGATGCAGAAGCAGCAGTGCCACATCCTCAGATGGCTGACTCAGGGCCAAAGAGCCCTGCTCTTTCCATGCCATCTCCCATGCACAGCTCTGTCTGTTCTGGCTGCCAGCCAGGCACGAGGAAGCAATTAGAGCAGCGCAGAAAACCCAAACGTGAGATTTGTCTCTGTAATCCCTGCCCTTGCTGAATGCTTGCTATGCAAATGGATGGCCACTGGAACAGACCTGACTCCTAAAATATATTTGACATCATGGATTATGGCAAGTCACCACTAGCTAAGGATCTTGCAGTCACAGAAAGATCACTGAGCACAGATAAATCCTGTTCTCTCTTTTTATCACCCCCAGTGAAAAAGGGGTGGTATTAGGCTTCCATGAACAATTTCCCCCATCTGTTTCCACATGCAGAACAAAAATACTTTCCTTTCTCTGATCCAAACCAAGTTTCTTAAAAAAAAAAAAAAATTAAAGTTCAATTAAAAAAAATTATTTCCTTGTTCTGGGCATCTTTAACCAAAATTAAAGCAAAGGAAGGGAACGACTATGAACCTTAACAAATGTGTTCACTCAAGTGTTCAGAACTAAAACACAGTTCATGACATAACTACAATTATCCCACTTCCCAGATTAGTGCCAGGCAATTCACCCCCAGTTTTTGGCTCAGTGAATATTTCAATTGTCCCATGCAAAGTAGAAAAGTCAAACCAGGAAATTTCTGAAATGTATTTGTGTGCTAGTCTCATAGAGCCTCACCCTCACATCTAGGATTCCCTTATAGGTTTGGTAGGTCTCCTTGGGTAAGAAAAAGAATTTTATTTTCTTGGATGATCCTGGGGAAAATACTAATTCCTTCAAATTCCCAGAAAATTCAATGTTAATTCTTGAGTTGTTTTGAAAAGATAAAATGAATTACTGAACAAGTCACCAAACCTTTATCTGTTTACTCACTAGACAACAAGATGTCACCAAAGAGGAGAAGTATCCAGGAACTAACATTTGTAGAGCATACTGTCAGCAAGATTAATATCATGACCTGTGGGAGAAACAGTAATTTATGCCAGGAGGCATTCAGCTTTGTGTTCAAATAGTAAGACTATTGTAAGGAGTAATTTTTACTCCTGGTCACAGATAAGTAAGTTGTGGCAGGCTTCTTCTGTCCATCACAGCACCATCTACACCTCCTGGTTGGTTTCAGCTATTGCTCCTCTCTCAGGTCACTGTGTGACCCTTTCCTACCCCTGTAGATCATGGTCACTGATTTCTGCTTTATTTGAACATGTGGGCCTTCATTTTTTCTTAGCACCTGTGATGTGCACAACACCAGCCTGCAATGCTAACCACACTGTTATGAAGATTGTGCTTCTGTTCAGCTCAAAGAGGTGTGAACAACTGATTTGTCACTTATTATCTCAGAACTGCAGCCTCTTTATCAGAGTTTCTAACTCCTTGGCTACTAGAAAGCTTTGCATGATCAGGTGGCTGATTTGGTGGGTGATTTGGGCAGGAAGCTATTTAAGCAAGGCAAAGAGTCTTGCCTTCCACCCTTCTTCTGTGAATAAAGACAAACTGGCCATGATTTGGACCTTTTTGTTGACAGATCAGGTATCACTGAAGAGCTTCACTATATTACAGTGCAGAGGGATTGCTTTTTTGTTTGTTCAGGCCAAGGCAGGCAACTCTGGACCCTTCAGAAGCTGCCAGGAGACTTTGCTGCAGCCTCATAGCACCTGCAATAACTGCAAGGGCTGTTTGAGCATGGGGCCTGCCTTTGGGGCCCACGTGGGAGCAGCACTGCAGCAGGAGGTGATGGCAACATAGCAGCTCCAGGGAAGGAGGCAACACTGGGAGGTCTTTGCCCAGAGAAGGGAGGGCCCTGCGTGGGCAAGATGGCAGAGTGTTATTTACAACACTTTCACACTCCTGGCTTGTGACAGACAAACAAACCTGTGCTTCTCACACGGGGGGAGCATGTGAATGTGCTTGAAAAGAGCATCTGAGGCTTCACGTGCTGCGAGAGGCTGAGAGGAGCTGTCCCCGAGCCTGCTGTGAGCAGAGGGTAAGGCTCCAAACCCCTTCTGGTCGCAGAGCAGCAGGTCTTACCCAGTTCCTCCTGACACCTCTGGCTTAAGAGACCTTTTCTAATGACAGAGAAAAAAGATGTTTTTTCAGTGGAAGCTCCTGCATCCCTTTGAAACAACTTCATATTCTCTCTGTTATTTGCTTCCTGTTCCAAGAAGAGGATATTGCATGAATATCCTCAAGTAATTAGATATTTTTTTTCCTGACACCACAAAATACACCTCTCTCCTGCCTGGCTGTATACCACACATTCTGATAAAAAGGGTATATGCTCACTTCTATAAAGAGATTTTTTTTTTTTTTTTTGCTTTGCTTTTACAGCCTATAATTGCTTTCCAAGGTCCCACTTTGCTGGCTTGTGCTCCTGCCTTTAACTGAAACTGAGCACACTTCATTTTGATAGCCCACTAATCTTCCACTGCAGCACTGTCCACCGAGTCCCAAAGAGACAGTAACACTTCTGTGTTTTTGCTTTATGCTGAATACACTTGGCCAAAATTAAATTCCTGACAAACAACAGAATCTGTATGAACCACAGCTATTCTTCTAAAGGCAAGGGATTGTCTGGGCTTTTTTCTTTGCTTGTTTTTCATAACATAAATAGCTTTACATGCGGAGGTCTTTTTGTGTGGACTCTGCCTTCTCCATTTTCTGCAGTATCTTTTCTTACACCATTTTGACTTTCCTTGAGAGAATACCCAACCTTTTCTTAGCAATGAGACACTTTATAGTCTTATGACTTTATAGCTACCTGTTACACAAAAAGTGTAGCAGGGCAGTTTTTTCTATCTAGATGTACATTTGAACCTGTCTAGGTCTCTCTTAACCCAAATAAAATCAACATCTCAAGAACACGATCTATGAGCTGCTGTATGGGCTACCAAACTTCCTTTTTAACCATTAGTTTTGGTTCTCTGATGTCTTTTTCTTGGCCTTGAACCATTACTACTGCCTGATTTTTCATGAAGGACATCAAGAGGTAGGCAAAAATATGGATTGCCTCCTCAAACAGTCTGCAATCCCCCCTCAGATCTCCCAGATTTTCCATCTTTGTGCAAATGTAATACCTTTCAGATTTCCTGTACATGGTTTCATAACTGAGTTTTACTGTTTGAGTTGAAACTATTTAATACATCTAGTGCTTCAAACCTAGCTATTGTCAGAAAATAAAGATCTATTCTGATTGCCTTCCGTTTTTGGCATCCATTCCTTGCAGCAACAAAGTTCTGTTTAAATTCTTTCCAACTGTCTCCCATAATTCCAGAAAAAAAGAATAATTTTCTCAGATGAGCCTTTTAATGGTACCATTTTTCCATTTGGCAAATTTTAAAATTTCACGTAACTCCTAGTACTATTGTCACTCAGCTGTCATTTAATATCTAACACAAATCTGCTTCATTGCGTCTCTGTTTAGAACTGCATACCCTGAGCTGCTGCACAAGAAAAGTGACCTAATTGTTTCAGGTGGCTGGGCCAGAGCTGTTTAATTCACTAAAAAAATCAGGGCTAGGAGGCAGCAGAACAAATGGCAGAACACTCTGCCATTCTCCCTCTCCTGTCCACATTTTGAGTCACCCAAAACAAATGCATTGAGCCCTAATATTTGAAGTTTTGTGCTCTGATTGAAACACCTTTAAAGAACCTTTTGTTCTTTTGGAAAAGACTTGCAGAAAAACAAAGTGAGTGGTTGTTAAACTCCTCCAGGTGCCTCCTCCCCCTGCAATGCCACCATGAAAGCCTAAAACTAGATGCCTCAGTATTTACAGAAAATGCAGGAATAAATGGACCATGACTTTTCAAGAGTTCCTGGCAGTCATTGGCTCACCCTGGTCAGTGTAAATGCCATGATCAGCTCTGCAGTGCAGGTCTCAGGCTGCATCCCAGAGCTGGGGATGGTGCAGCCTGGAGTGTCCTGCACAATTTCATCCCTTGGATATGGAGGTCACAGCACACTCCCACTCCTTCCTACCTAGGCACATAAAAAGGACCACACACACATTCTTTAAATGTCCAGCTTGGGCAGGGGTCTGGGCACACACAGCAGGGCAAAATACGCTGTGGAGCCCACCTGCCTCAGCTTTGACAGAAATGCTGAGTTCAAGAATTGCCAGCAGCCTTGAAGGCCACTGAAGAGTCTCTTGAAAATCCACAAAAGAATTTAGCACCCCAACTTCCAGTCATTGGATCTTTAATAACCTTGATATTTTCCCTGTAGGCCTGCTCTCCTGCTTCCAGAAGGTGACAGCTGTCGCCTCCCTTGAGCACAAAGTTCAGGACAGTCCTCCACAGGAGCTGTAGCCAGCTCTTTGCACACAATCTGGTTTGGGGGTTTTTTTTGGGAGGTTTATAGAGATTCACAGAATTGCAGAAGCTTTTCTGAGAGCACATTTGCCTGCTGAACTGTCTTTGCTGTTCTCTAATATCAAAGCAAATGAGTGTTTGAGGGGAGGGAGAAGGATGAAGGTGGAGGAGGAGAAAGGAAGGAGACAAATTAAACGAAGGTGAATAATCAAGGCTGCCTTTCCTGATATCAGATGTTCTGTAGGAAAATTTTGGGTGGGTAGCCTGTAGATGCACTACAATGTCCTAGCATAAGAACTAGAGTCCAGTGAAGAACTACAAGAGAAGAAAAGGATCAGCACCTATGACATTTCTCAGACAGAACTCTACTTTAAAGAGGTTCTACTCATCCACTTCACACCAAGTTCACCCCATGAAAGAAAGCCAGAAGGCATCAGCTAGCATATATGCATTGTTACCTAACTGGAAAACCTTTGGATGTGTTTTCTGCTGAAGCTGGAGCGTGCAAGTCCAGAGGGAAATAATCTACCCAAATTTAAGATGCTCAAAGCTTTTTCAAAATGTGTAGATTTTTTACAGTTATTTTACATCTTTCCATTACCGGAGGGATATCATTGCCTCATCTTTGTGTAAGAGGTGGAAGATAGAGAAAAGAGAGAATTAAAACCTTGTCTCAAATGAGATGTCTGGTAGGACATTTGCAGTTACTGTTAAAGGACATAACATCTCTACCTTTAAATCAGTTCATTAAGCAATTCAAATTCCCCAGTGTATCAACTGTTTAATATTACAAGCAATTACACTGGCCTTTCCATTATCTCTGAGCTCTATTTCTTTCAGCAATATAATTATTGAAGGCAAGATTTTCTTCACTTGCACATTTTCAAATCAAGAGATAAACTTTTTTTTTTTTAATCCCTAGTCATCCTTGCTGGCTCTGCTTTGTAAACTTTAATGGGATATGGCATATCAGGCTAGTGGAGAAATTGCTTACAGAGACAATCTCTGAAAAAATCTAGCTTTCTGAAAGCCAGCTCTGGTTACAGGGCACAAAGAACAACACGGTGTGTGCCTGTAATGAAAGTAAATCAGCAATCAAGAGGAAACAGCTCAGGTCTGTCTGAACCACAGGTGCAGGGACTCACATGGCATCAGCTTGTGCAGCCCAGAATTACATTTCAGCTGTTAGAAGAGACTCCACAGGATCTCCTGTCATCTCCTGCATGACAAATTGAGCTGTCTCCCCATACAGGACTGTTTCTCATCATTCTAAAGAGGCCTTGATTTGAATATAAGCTCCAAGTCACAGGTAAATTTGTGTTTAGTACTTGTGTAGCCAGAGCACTCCATGAACACCACCAAACTGTGCCACAGAAGATGCAGCTTTGCTGTTGCAGCAATGCATAAAGGGATATTCTGGGTTTGGAGATGCCCATGGAAGGTCTGAGAAACTCCTTAAACTGGGGTCTTTTGCACATCAGTCATGACAAGCCTGTACCTCGTACGATTCCTGTGTTGTCTCAGTCAAGAAAAAGTAACTGAGAGAACCTAGTAAGGGAGAGAAGCCACATCAACAGACTTCCTACCATTTAAATAAAAGGAGGAAAAAACACTACCATATGCTATATGGCTTTTGGATTTCTGCAGATGGTACCTTCTGTTGCACAGTTGAATTAAAAAAATGGATTTTACTCAATTTTTACACAGGTCCTACAAAATTTGCACACATCCCTTGTGTGCAAAGTAGGAGAATATATGTTTACTCCTCTTTTTCATTTCCCACACTTGTCTTGCATGCCTACAGCTGCATGTTGTACTTTATTCTCTGTCATGGTGAGACAGCACAATGCTGTGGGACAGCCTCTGGATTTATATATGGCTCTTTAGTCTTTTTCTGAAAGCAGCTTCCAATGATTCTTACTCTGGGAGAGTTTTCTGCACAGGCTGGAAATCTCTGCTACCTTTCCTTCTCCACATGGCTCTGAGTTTGCTAACAATCACATTTAAGACCATTTGGTGCCAGCAGCTAACTTCCAGGGCTGCTCAGTGAGTGTGCTGTATCAATGTGGGATGAGTGGGTGGAATGTTTTCTACTGTTTCACTTTTTTAGGGAAAATAGAACTAATCTGGTGGTTTTAACAGTTGTGCTGTCACTGGTACGGACACAGAGATGATGAATAAATTGTTCAGTCTTGACAAGACCTTCATCAGCAACAGCAAGATTGCTCATTAGATTTCACAGCATACACACTTCAACTACATTCTGTGCATCTGTGGTACTGTCAACTGATTAGGACATTTCTTATACACACACACACACATCTTCTTTGACTTCAAGCTTTGTTGTTTGTAGCTTAGTCTATAAACAAACAGGAGCCTGAATCTTGCCATTTTACTTCATTGCTAATGCATAATACTCTATACTCTGGCTGGAACTTAGTGTGTTGGTGGGAATTGCTCCATTAAGAACCACAATAGGATAATCAGAAAAACTTTTTTTTGCAAGAGGCTGCGTGAAAGCAATTTTACTGGTTGGTTTTAGTTTATTATTTCCAAGCTATGATGGGTATTTGTTTGCATGCCAAATGTTTCTGTAAATCACCTGTATCATGATGTATTAAAGCATTGACAATTTGATAGTTTGAATTAAAAGCAGTTACATAACTAACCCAAAGTCCCTGTGTCACTCCACAGTGCATTACATTAATTGCCAAAAAAATATATTTTGTCCTTCCAGTACTGACAGGTCCCTTCACATGTGCAAAGGCAGCCAGTGTTCAGGGCTAACTGTGGGTGGACAAAGAAATGTGCCATTTTACAAATTCTTTCAGTGTGGGCCTTGGAATTACCTTCTCAAAAGACAGAACAAACATGTGAGGCATGAAATCTTCCTTAACATTGAAATATTTCTCAAAAAAAAAAAGTTTCAAGGCTGTTGTCTAGAGGAGCAGCAGAATATCTGTTCTTCAGGAAATAATAATAAAGCATATTCTGTGATCCCATGGGTGCTTTTACCAGGAAAAAACAGCTTTGAATGACTTTAATCTTCTCCTGGGATTCAGTTCACCTTATGTCTTTAAGTCAGTTACTAACACATGGCATAAATGCCACTATACTTTATAAGAGTTATTTTTCCTGAAGTTTCTGGAAAGGTTTTTGGCTCTCTTTCTGATATAAAAAAGAATTGGATCAGCTCTTATCCCTGTTGTCTAACGAAGACTAGCAGACCTGTTTGTTTTAAAAGACCACAGGATGATGAATCATGATGAGATGAGAGGCCTGTGATCAGGAGCTGCAGATTAATTTGCAATAATTTGATCACTTGAGCTCACTTCCTAGAGCATTGATCATAAAGCCCCACAGTAGTGACACCATGCAAGTACTTATTTTTCTCACTCTGAGATACACAAGGAAAACTTTTTTCAGCAAATCAGGCACTGCATTGGAACACCATAATGTCAATTCTGGTTCAACGACTAATGAAAAATGATTCATAAAGAGTTATTGTTATACAGATACTGGATTGCAGCCCTGTGGAAAGCATCTATTTTGTTGATGAATTGAGTTCAAGTTTCACTTTTTTTTTTCAAATGCCATTGCAAGAAAGCTTTCTCATAGTTTTGCTGGTCAGGAACTATTGGCACCAAGTGATCCTCTGATCCTATTACAAATAATTGTCTGGGAACGTCTTAATCCACTCTGAATGGACAATATTTTACTTATCTTCACAGTGGCATACTGATACTGAATAATAAAAATCAACTTCAATAGTTACAAAGTATTTTTAAAAAGTGTTCAAATTATAAAAAACAATGTGTTTTTTCTGTAGTATTCTACCACTCTTGTTTCATAGTTGTGTTTGATTTATTTGTTACCATTCTCCCTGAGCTGGTGAGAGTTAAATAAAATTGCTAAGAGATTCCTAACCTCTAAACTGTATTTACAATTTTCCCATGACAAAGAAACCCTCACTGTCCTCCTGAACATAAGTTTTGCACAGTTCTGTCCTGGCTCAAACGTAATGAAGCCATCAGAGTCTTCCTGACTGTAACTAAGTTACAAGAAA
Source organism: Emberiza elegans (assembly GCA_024865655.1). Lineage (NCBI taxonomy): Eukaryota > Metazoa > Chordata > Aves > Passeriformes > Fringillidae > Emberiza > Emberiza elegans. The sequence continues at coordinate 4,658,379 of JALJVW010000910.1, read as the reverse complement.
AAAAGCCTCCACTCTCTGTGAACACAGACCATTTAGCAGGAGAATAAAACAGTCTAATCCATGGCAATTTAGCTATCTTAAATATAGCTGTTTTATCATATTTTTAAAAATTCAATAGTAAGAGAAAATCCCAGAGAGTACTAAATCATTCTCAACTTTGTCAGAATTCACTAAAAAGAGCCTTTTTAGCTGTACTGCCTTGTTTCAGAAAGAACCAAGAGTACTGGCATGATAAATTGCTATTGCCTTCATGTCACCCCACACTTAATTTTCCCAAATTGATTTATCTTGAGAAGCAGCAACAATTACCCGAACACAATGTTTCCTGTATTGTTATGGATTGTCAAGGCATGTTGGAGAGTGATGTGCCCCACTGCTGCACTATATTAATTTTTTTTCTTTTACTAACCTGTTTCATCAATATTAATACTTGTAGGTAACTTTTTGGCAACAGGGATCTTTAGACTACACAGCAGCCTGAATACATTTCAAACCTTTCCAACCTGTCGAGCTGTACCATAACTGACAAGACTTACATAATTTCATTTATTAGGTAAGGAGATGGCTTCCAAGTAATTTATCTAGCTGAACTAGAAAATCCACTTTCCTAAATTTCTGAACATGTAGAGGCTTATTGCAATATCCCTTTCTGATGTCAGTTGTAAGTATTCATTCACCTCTCCCTTTTTCATAAAATTGCACAAAATTCTCTGTTGATAGGACTGGAGTAGGAATAAGTCAATAATATATAGGGAGTGATGATTAATTTTCATCTCATTTAGTATATTTTACTTTCCTCCTGTGGAGTCAGTGTCTCTGGCTGGAAGTGTGTCATGCAGTTTTTTTCCAGTTGTACATTTCACATCACACAAACATCTCAGTGATCTTAACATGCATCATTGGAGAAGACCAAAGAAGAGACTTGGGTCACTCACAAGGCCACCTGGGCTCACTTAGTATTAAGAAATGAGTCCTTAACAGTCACTGTACATGTAGGGGGAAGGGAGTGACATCATTATAATATAATACACTACCATATGGTTTATCAGCAGGTTGGGCTTTATCCTCTGATCACCCCAGTCAGGATTCAAAAACATGATTTTGTTAAATTTCAGACCGATCATATCAGTGAGGAAACAAGACTCTTTTGAGTTTAATACCTTAGAAAGCAGAACTCATTCTGAATGCATAGAATAAGCATAAACTTAAGATTATAGCCATGCAAACTCTATATCCTGATTAGTTAAGATAGCTTAGCAGTGAATATTTACAGATGAGACACCTTCTCTCCCCATTTAAGTACATCAGGACTGTCCTTCTGATTGCAATGTTAGATCTCATTGAATTGCAATATTAAATCTCATTTTTCTTAGGTAATCCAGCACCAGAATAACAAAACAGAAACTCTTTTTGATTCTTGATGCTCTATTAATGGAAAGTAAACCCAGATTTAACAACTTATGTGCAATTTGCTATAGTGATTGTAATTTGCTGTTCATTTCAGTTTCCCTTAAATTATTCTAAAGAACTACTTGATGGCAGTCAGTTTTGCCCAGTTGTGGCACGGCGCAGCTGGAGCAGACACTTGCTGTGGGAATCTCAAATCTTCCTCCTCCAGAAATACAAAGGAATTCAACAAGATCTTCAGCTAAGATTCTTTTAAAAAGTTACCTGCCAGAGCATAATGGAACTCAATGATCATGTAACAGGCAAAGGAGAAAAAAGGGTCACCAAAAAAGTCCTTTTGGAATCTGCACTGGGATATGTCCTACTCATCATATACAGAAATGATCTAGGAAAAAACCATATCATGTAATGACAGACTTTTCGGAAATGCATAAATTAATCAGATTATTAAAGACAAAGATTGACTACAAAGAGCTGCCAAAATACTGAACAGAAGTGTTGTAAAAAGACAGAGGGGGTACAGTGTAGGTGAAGCACCTTCCATGAGGAAAACCAACAACTTCACACACACTGTGAGTAGTTTTGACAATCATTCCTTTGAAGCAAGGGCTTAGCATCATAAGAGAAGTGTGGAAATGAGTTCATTGCTCATCAGTGGCCAGAAAGTAAATTTAATGGCATGACCAATTAGGAAAGGAATAAAGACCAAAGGGGATCACTTTTAATGCACCTGTACACATCTATGGTGTGCCCACATTTTGCATATTGCATCTGTTCTGATGTGTCATTCTCCCCACTCCAAGCTATCCCCAGAGTCATGTAACAGAACTGTGAAAGCTACAGAGAGGCATCAGACACCACAGGTAAAATAGGAAGTGAGGAATGACTTGGATACAAAAGCAAACAAGAGTGACATTAAAAAAACCCCAAACAGTAGTCCTTTCAGTAAGGTATAGATGATCTGTGGAATTCCTTGCCAAAGAAGTTATGAAGACCAGAAGTTTACCTAAATGCAAAAGGTGACTGAACACATGTGTGAGAAATAATCTAAAAGCAACACTTCTATCTGACAAAGTCCCTGAGCAGTAATGGGGCTAGCTGGCCATCTGGTTTGTCAGGTCAGATGCTCTTCTGGCACAATCCCATTTGCAGATTACATCAAAATACATGATCATTTTTATGTTGAGACACTTACACTCTGACCCACATGATTACAACATCCCCCACACCCCACCTGTGACACTTTCCCTTTCTGTGACATTATTTTCATTTGCTGCCTTGCAGGTGCCACTTCCTGCCCTGCAGAGACAAACCAAAGTACTTCTCAAGCAGGGGTTTTAAACAGAAAAGGAGATAATATAGCCTCAAACACACCTTCCTATGCCACCCTGAATCCTTCTTTCAAGAAGCAGACAGCATACAAAGGAAAGACACACAACCCATCTCGCTCGATCCCCGATTGCCATTGTCAAAAAATGTCACAATTTCCATCAAAACCCAAAGCCAGGGATCTTTTTTCACACAGTAGCAAAGCTGCTGTGAAGACCATCTAGCCTATTTCATTTAATGGCTCTCAATCTCTGGAAACACTTTAGTGAGCAAAGCAATTCTAAAGCCAACTCCTTCCTCTTGGGACAGCGCGCAGGCATCTGGCAAATCTCTTTCTCCAGGGCAAGGGGAGTTTACACAGCCAATGCTACATGCATTTCTTCAATCTGCCCACTCCCAGTCTGCTTCCTAGGGCTTGCTGCATGAGAATTCTCTGCTAGCTCAGCTAACAACATTAGCCCTTCACAGTTTAGTGTCTGTTAACAGCATCACCTTTTGTGCTGCAGGCAGTTCTTACTGTCTCCCCAGGTGAGTACAATATTGAATACATTAAGTTGCTTCAAGACAGTTCAGGCTGTCCAGGGTTTAAGTAATCATTATAATTTAAATCATCATTTTTCCAACAGTAGGTCTTTTTCTTAAAGGCTAAAATCTAGTCATGAATATGAGTAACAATAATCTTTAACAGAGCACTTCAAAATCAGGCGATGCATTTGTGCGCACTTAGGTGGTTTGAACTCTGTGCAGAGGCTCTGGCTTACCAATGACAAACATAAACCTCTTCAGTTACTGATACTACATGAGCAGCCTCATCAGGGACACAACCAGCCCCTCTGTCCTTGAGGGAACTCAAATCTTACAGTTATTTCTAGACGTTAAGGATTGAAAATGTTCAAAATGATAGCTTTTAATTTGGCAAAATGAGAGATATGTTCTTCGATGGACATGAAAACAAAAGATGCCTTTGTTTTGTAAGCTGAGCTCAGGAAGCACCTCTTGCTTTCTCCTTGCCACACCACAGCACCATTCACCACTGGGGAATGGCAGTGGCACTCAGAGTGCTCGTACTGCTGGAGGAAAGGGCACTCTGCCAGATAAATTTTCATATCCTCCACATGGCTGTTCTGCAGCATGCAGAAAATAATTTCAAAGCATCCTAGGGAGAGTGGCCACTCTGAAGATGCTGAAAGATGCACTTTATTCCAGTAGAGAGACATTACTGCCAGCAAGAAAATTCTGTACATACCCAGAATAAAAGAGAAGCCATTACAATAGAAGTAAAGAGAAGTGAAGCTTTTGTCTCAAATAGACTGTAAAAAAAAAAAAAAAAAAAAAAAAAAAGCATCCTGTATGATTACTGGCAGTTGGAAGTACACAGTCAAAAAGCCAATATTGCTTGCTGGAAAAGGCCAAGGTGACGGTTTAAATCCACATCTATCTGAAGGATCTTTGAAATTAAGAAATGGATTGCTATATAAATTATGAATATAATTTTCATAGGCATAATATAATAATAAAAATACTTAACATAATCTCACAAAATGATTGCATGTGATGTGCTTTCTCATGCAAGCCAGACCACGGCCTTGTTATGCACCAGTGTCTTGCATCAGCACATTACAGTGCGACAAGGGCAGATCACTGCCCACAAGGACTCTGTCATGTCTCCTGGTGAAAAGGAGCCATAAAACTTGTCTAAAAGAGACATCATTGCATTCCTTCACAGGCAGGGAATTACAGCTGTTTCAAACATGCTCCTGCATCCCAAAGAAGAAATATTCCGAACAGTAATAAATGACTGAAGGGTTATTTCCAGTCAGCATAATTAATTAGCTAAGAGGCTGAACACATCCCCAGTTGGCCCTGGGAGGTAGAGGAAGGATATAAAGGTGGTGTTCCCACTTGCACAGTTAGTCCTCAGTGTAATCTTGTCATTGGGTTGCAAGGCAGTGCTCATAGCAGTGGTGTAGGAGATAAAACTCACAGGTGGAGAGGGAGAGGAAATCATACGTGACTCCTGAAAGCAGCAGCTGCTCTGCCTGTAAATCTGCACCTCGATATGCTGCTGTTTAGTATGCTGTGGGCTGGGTAAGCACTTCTGGGGCATAGGTGAGGCCAACATCAAGCCTGGGACTGTGCCAAGGTCAGTGTGACCCACTGCGACAAGTGAGACTACTGTGCCTAGACTTTTTGAGGATTTCTTTTTTTTTTTCCTGTAGGTGAATAGCTGCTCTGGTAAACAGAAACCGAATCCTCATTAAATCTCCAGGCACTTTTGCTGACAGCAGCTCCCATTTAACTCTCAACCCTCTTTCCCCTATTCTGATACCCTCAGGCTACCCTTAAGAGATGAATGTTTCATTGCTCTCCAGCGACAGGCCCTCAATCCCACAGCTGTCACCAGCTGGTGGAGCAGCTCCACCTCTGTCAAATCGCACACTTCACCCTGCAGGTTACAAAACTCCGTCTGAAGGAGCCTGTGAGAGCTCCCTCCTTCCACCGAGAGGAACAGCTCCACAGTTTCTGCTGAGGCCACTGCTAGTGTGGTGCCTAAAGCTTTTTGCATCTATAAGATATGACCCCTGTGGAAGCTATGTCTGATGAGGGTTTGGCCTTTCCTCTCCCTGAACAAAAAGATGCCCAAAATAAATTCAAGCAACAAGGCAGGACATGGGGATCTGTTGTGGTGCTGTGGGTCCCAGGATGAGGTGAGAGATGAGAATCTGACTCCAAGTTCTCAGATTTATTATCTTACAATATTATATTATAAGAGATTATGTACTAAAACTATATTAAACTACACAGAAAAGATACAGACAGAAGGCTGGAAAAGAATGAATAATATAAACCTGTGACAGAACAGAGAGTCTGGCAGAGCTGGACTTGGATTGGTCATTAAGTAAAAACAATTCACATGGAACCAATCAAAGATGCACCTGTTGGTAAGCAACCTCCAGACCACTTTCCAAGCAATCAGATAATTATTGTTTACATTTCTTTTCTGAGGCCTCTCAGCTTCTTAGGAGAAAAATCCTGGTGAAGGGATTTTTCAGAAAATATCATGGTGACAGGGATCTAATGATACATAAAAGACGAAGAGCAAACAAGCACAAAGACCATTATCCAGATTCTAGCCCCCTCTCTCCATTCTCTGTTAAAGCAACAAGCCAGATGTGGTTGTGCAAAAAAAAAAAACCACAGCCAGACAGTTCTTCTGCAGCACACATAGTTTTCCCCTTCTCATATAAAACTACTGGCAAATATTTTTGCTTGACATTAATCTTTCTCCATGACCCAATTTCTACCTCCTCCACAATTTAGGATATTTTGGCAGATGCCTGTAATTTTTATGAATTAAAGTAAATGTCAGAAGGAAATCTGCTCCTCCCATTCCTCTCAAAGAGCTGGAAATAAAACCCCATTTCTAAGTTATAAAGCACAACTCTCCATTTTGGAAAATTGCTAGAAGAAGTTTGCTTAGCAGCTCCACATTAAAAAATGTTTCCATAAGAGTTTCTGAATTCCCTCAAACTAAATCAAAGACCAACACAAGTTATATCCCAATATCATTTTTGCAAATGCTTTTTCCCATAGCAGAGTCAGTCTACACGCTCATTTTAACACCAGTGCCTTAATATTTTATACCTTTTCAGATAGATTTGTAACCATATGATTCTTGAAACAGAATTTTTAAAGCCAAGCTGGTTGCAAGCTGAACTAACTGTATTGCATTGATCCCAAAACTCAAGAAGGGTAAGGAAGGAAAACTTTCATGGTTGGAGGTGCACAACTACAGAAGCAGGTGTAACTTCACACCCATTCTTAGGAGTCTCACAGAGTAGAGATGGACCCTCTCTCATCAGCCCCACTTTTTCTAGTTTTCCTCCAAGCCAGAAATTACCCCACAAAATGAAAGGAAAACAGCTTTCCCTGACTGGACAAGAAGCTTGTATACCATAACACTTGTCCCTTACAGGCAGCAGTTTTGTCACCATGAGTACTTTCTGACATCCATAGCAGTCCCCTTCTGCTGCCCAAAAATTACTCCCATGGTCTGACTTCAGCTCCTTTTTATTACAAGGGATAAAAGACTTAGCAATGGGGAAAAGAGAAGATGTTAAAAGACATAAATGTTTCCCCAGACAGTAGGATGGGACAGAAGGGACCAAGCCAACCAAGTATTTACAGCTCTGCAAATTACTTAGGGTTTTTTTTGCCTTCTGTCCTTAACATAGTAAACCTTATAAAAGCAGCCCTTGATTTGGAGCTCTCAAAGGAACTGACCAGTTTGGAGTCCCTCAAGACACTATAGTGGGACAAATTATTAGAGCAATGGAATATTTTTTTTCCTATGTAATTGTAGAACACACATAATTTCTAAATACTTTCAAAGAACAGAGATCCCATTTTGAAATATAACATATTTTGAAATTCTCATTTAATAGTGTTGGGCTACAAGTTCTGAAAAAAACCCCAGTGAGTCTGCAATACTAGATGAACACTTCTAGTCTCAAGATTAATTATGTTAATGGTCTAAACAAAACTAATCTCCTCTAACCCAGACAAATTAGAGTTTCTGTGTGGCTCATTAATCCCTGCTTCTTCATCTGAAGAGGCCACGTTGCATAGTGCCAATATAGGCAAAAGAACAGCATGCTAGGAATATCTCAGATTGGAAGTGCTGAAAACAGTAGAAGCACTACCCTGTTTGATCTAGACATCCATGGTAGCATTTTGTGCTTTTTCCACCTTTCATTTATCCATGACTCCCCCCTGCCAGTTTAAAGAAGCCTGGAGTATACCACCAAATGCTGTGATCTACTGAAATCCCATTGAGAATAGAAACAGAAATTTAATGAAAAGCTATGTACTGCGCATTTCATCAGAGAAAGCTGCAGCCAGCATGACAAAGGAGGAAGGAACCAGCATCTGTAAATCTAATGACATTGCCAGTGACATTAATTCATTAATGACAGTTAAGGATCATATTGCTGACAGATCTTCATGCATGATTTCAGTAAAAGAAGACAACTGAAGAAACTTTTTTCTTAGCCCCTTTCAGTCTTTCTTTGGAGGTTGGACTATCCTGTCCCTGCCAGCTCACCAAGGTACAACTAACTCCTTGAGTGAAGGAGCAGCCCAGCACTGAGCTTGGGTTCACCTCCAGCCAGCTGCTGCCTACATTGTGCCTGTGTACACTGAGAATGTGCCTGGCTTATGCTCCTCCACTGTCAGTACCAAAGCAACAAGAACAGGACCTCTCAAGGTGCTGCTGGGATGGTGCAAAAGTTACAGTATAATGAAGTTACACTTGTGGTAATTCTCAATTTAAAGTGACTTTTCTCTCAAGGTGTTTGATCCCTGAGGCCTGAAATCCTCAGTGTGGGTGCAACTGCTGCAAATCAATTGTTACTGTCAGATATTATATTGATTCCTGTGGTGCAGTGCCTGTGAGCAGCAAAAGCAAAAATGCCAATTTCAATTACTAAGCAAAACAGAAGATTTCATTGTGATTAGATGGCAAGAGGAAGATCACCACTAACTACATTCAGGGAAAGAAAAATAAAATGTAATGTCCTTTACAAAGAGGACAGAAACCTATAGGTTTCTACACTAGATACATCCAGCTACATTGTTAGTTTTTCCCCATTGTTGAAATAAATGATAAATATACATATAAAGACATAAAAGTATATAGATATATACACACAATTCTGCCATAACATACCCATCTGAATGAATTCAGACCAGAGAGAGGAGTGTAACAGAGTGATTTTCACTTGAACTCCCTAGTACAACACAAATTTTGGTGAATCAACCACATTGTTCTGATGCCCTCCATCCTCTCTGTGCCATCACTGGCATCACTGAATTTAGCCTGACAAAGCACTCCCATGTGGGAAGTTATCTCATTGTATACCCTGGAGATGAGTGGAGCTGAAAGAATAGGTCCAAGAACAGCACAGCTGGGTGTCCTTTAGCAAAGAGGAGAACCATGGCTAAATCTTCAGGTCTCTGATGTCACCCTCTCTCAAAGGGCAACCCACACCAGAAGAATCACATCATCTCCTGGCAAAGAACTGGAGAAAAACTTCTTTTTTTTCCACCTTTGTTGTGTTTTGGCCACTTCTCCCACTGACATTTTTACAGCCCTAGCTGTGCCAACAATGATGAACTCCCTTATGAGCTATCTTTCCCAATGTCTGGCCTCAAAGGCCTGTGCTGCACCGTGCAACACGCTGACTGCTGCAGTGAGCCATCAGCGATCCGCCACCCTGACCACACAGTGACAATGCCATCCCAGAGAGGGGACAGCAGCACTACAGACTGCAACAAAGCCTCCCTGGCTCGGGCCCAGCAGGCACTGCTCTCACTGCTAAGTGCAGATGGGGCTCAGGGCTGTTCAGCTCCCTGCTCCTCTGGGCCTGCAGCCGGGACACCACTGCCACCCCAGCAGGCCTGGCTTCCCCAGAGGTGACAGCAACTGGGACACCATGGAGACTGCTGCCCATGCAGGCCTGGCTTCCACAGAGGTGACAGCAACTGGGACACCATGGAGACTGCTGCCCATGCAGGCCTGGCTTCCACAGAGGTGACAGCAACTGGGACACCATGGAGACTGCTGCCCATGCAGGCCTGGCTTCCACAGAGGTGACAGCAACTGAGACACCATGGAGACTGCTGCCCATGCAGGCCTAGCTTCCACAGACGTGACAGCAACTGGGACACCACAAAGACTGTGGAAGCCAGGCCTGCATGGGCAGCAGAGGTGACAGTGAGCAGGACACCACAAAGACTGTGAAAGCCAGGCCTGCACAGGCAGCAGAGGTGACAACGAGTGGGACACCATGGAGACAGCTGAGCCTCCGTGCTCTTGTCACAGATATTTCCTGCCTGTGGCTTGATCTACCTGGGGCACGCCTCTGTGGGCTGCAGCTGGGCTTCCTGCCACAGCCTAGAGAAAGCTCAGCTGTGTTACAGTGGGCACATTGACACTGTGTGAGGAGGCTGTGCTGGAGTCGCCGTGACTGACTGAGCACAGCCCACCAGGAGCATGGGCAAGGAGCAGAACGCAGACACTGCACTGGGGATGGCCTCTTGTTTCTTGACATGGAGACACCTGCAGTCCCTGGTCTTGGCTCACATTCATGCCACAAAACTGTTCCTGCATCTAAACTCTAGTCCTGGTGTGAGTGGGCTAAGCAGCAAGATCCAAGGAAGGCTGCAGGGCATTATGCAGGGAAGAAGACCCACTCAATTTCATGTTTTCTCTTCTGCTGGGAGGGTAGGTAGGGAAAGCAAGAGAAAAGCAGGCTGGATATGCTTCAGCTCTTATTAAGGGAAAGAATACTCCAGGCTGCTTTCAGCAGCTTCTGATTCAGCTCAGAGCACAGCTGCAGGGGACACAAAGCAATGCTGTGAAGGGCAACATTTGAGGCACAAGAGATACAGAATACAATCTGCATCCTCATACTTTCTCTTACTCTACACTCCCCCCCAGCCTTCTTTCTCCAGTTTAGCCAATAGATTCCTGACAAGAAGATGGTGCACAAGAGGAAAAGGAAAATTTCTTTTTTCTGCAGTATGACTTCCTTTCAAAAAATAATGTTGTTTTTTTGATCTAGCAACACCAAGAATATAACCTGTTAATAACATACATAGGGAAAAACATTATTTTCATGCCATTTCAGACCCTTGTGCTTTTCACGCCATTTCAGACCCTGGTCCTTGTACCATTGTACAGGTGTTAAAGAACCATTGTACAGAGTTGAAGTTATTTCTGAAATTGTTGAAGCAAAAGGAACATTTTCCTGAATCCACTTTGCAGAAATATTATGTGCAGGAAAATAATTTAGAGATCTAGAGAAATCTGCAATAAGACATTAATTTTTCGATTGAATGTAAAACTGGGCTAAAGTTGTTTACAAACTCCACTGCTTCTTGGGCAGAGCACAGCAGTCCCCTGTAAAGGGAGGAGGGCTCAGCAAGAGCTCCCCAGATGCACAGGCAGTGCTGGGAGAACACATAACCACTGTGGACCCCAAGTGTTCAGCTACTGGAACATAATCTGTCTGCAAGAGTAAAGCTTGAACAACTGCCAGCTCTGTAAACCAAGAGACAGGACTTCACTGATCACTCCCTTCTCCATAGCCCAGCACCACCAGCCTAAGGAACAATTTTTGGATAGGGCACTGAAGGAGGCTTTGCTGCTATCCTGAGTTTGCTCTGTGGAAATCTAAGCCGGCGAGGATGAGAAAAGTTAGGTAAGTGCCAGATGATCTGAAAAATTTTGCCTTTAAGGTCTGCAGTCAGTATTACAAAAATTTGAAGAAGCCTTGGAAAATGCTCAAAAACCCCATTTCCTAGGTTGATCTGAAGTCACGCTTCATGCCAGCATATCATCAAGGATTCTTGCAAAACTGAACTTCTAGGCCAAGTCACTTTTCTGATAGGGCCTGAGAAAGAAGCATTTGCAAAAAGCAAACAGCACAGTTGATATTAGGGTTTCCTTTCATCAAAACAGCTTTCAATTGCCAGAAATATGGTTTATTGGCCACATATCATACAAACAAACAATCAAGAGAATGGACTTTGTTACTGAGGGGATTTAGAAGGCTTCAAAACTGGATGCAAAGCTAGTTAAAATCATTACCACATAGGCGTCGCCAATTCTCCACAGTGCATGCACATGTACACTTGCAGTTGGGCAGTCATAAGGGCCAACTGTCTGAGAGAAAGTATAAGACAGTATTCCACTTATGCAGGAATGTTTACTTCAGAGGCACAATATGTTCTCCTGACAAGGAGGGATTATACTACACATGATTAGGAGTATCTCATTGCAGCTCTCACAAAAATTGGTCTCTGACAACACCAGAGTTGTTTAATAGCACTTGACATATTAGAAGCACATACAGTATTAGCAAGAGAGTAACAGTCTTTGCTAAATAATCTATGTAGCTTTATCAATGAGCAAACACTGCAGATGCACCCAAATCTTTATACGACACGCTTCACATATGTGAGCAGGAATAGTATTTTCAAATCCTCTCTCAGCTGTGACATCTTCTTGTAAAATGGACATGCCTAATATTGTTGGAAAACACTTCTGCCAAGGGAAAAGGCTCCTTCTCGGATAAGCTTCAGTTTTAATGGGGTGAACAATCGTCATTCATAGCAGAGTGCACACTTGTCCCCGTCTGTACTAGTTGAACTGTTGGACATTAGGCAGTACATTTCTAGGAGCTCCCACTTTCAAGGTCATATGGCTTCAAGCAAACTCCATTAGGGAGACATTTGCAAGGCTGAATGAATCAGAATTCTTGCCTAAAGACCTGCACATTTCCCAATTGCCATGCACACATTGGTAGGTTCAAGACATACGTGTTATAAAGGCAGAGTAGTCCACTCTTTGCTTTCCCAATGTCACTGGGAAATGCTCCATTTAGCAAGACTCGAACATATTGCCTTTAGCCTAAGGACAGCCTGAAGCCTGTGTCTAGCCTAGAAGATTAGGATTTATTTTCTAGGGCCACATAGCAAATATCCTCAGTTGACGATCCTTGTGATGGCCAGACTTGCTGTAGGCTGCAGCACTTCATATTGATGAAATTAATACCTGCACTATCTCTATTCTTAGAATCCTTGAAGCACTAAGAAGCAAATTTACCCATCGTACCTAAAGCCAGCCAAAAATTAAAATATGGCACATAGGCTACCATTCAGGGAAAGATGCAGCTTGTCAACACAAAGGCTCACTCAGTAATAACATTTCTTGGGTGACTACCATAAGTTGAAGTTCAGACTGGATGAAGATAATATAAAATCTACAAAAAATTCAAATGTCTTTTTTAAACTTATTACAGAGATGACTCAGAGTATTCTGGCACAGGTTAAGAGATGCCCCAGTCTGAACTTTGCAACCTGGCAATTGACTAAACGGCATAAAAAATGGAATCATAAAATTTTCAAACTCTAGCTCTCTGTTGTTTCGTAACATCAACCATGCCATTCTGCTAGTAAGAGTCCTCTAAGCAAAAAGAAAAATCCAGTTTCTCCTCTGCCTTGCCCTGCTGGCCTCCTCTTCCCCCTTCTCAGTAATGCAGCAGGACACCTTTTGGAGGCCAGGTGCTCCTTGGCAGCCAATGACATGATTTACATTTCTGTGGAACATTTCATCCTAATGGATACCAAAGGACATTTCAAAAGGTCCTTCACAGAGGAAGTCTTATACCTGAGTTATGATAAAACACTAAGCAGCACATAACTGTTACACAGTAACCCTATGACAAACAGCAGAGATGAGCACTAAATACCTACAAAGGGAATTCTGGAAGGATGAGTGCAATTTCTTACAATGGCTCTGGCCAGTACATCAGAACCAATATCAGCCCAATTCTTACAAAGGGTAGCACAGAGGTCTCAGTAGCTACAAGATTTTCTGTCTCAGGAGATATGTGCTGAGACAAAAATCATACAGAGAAACTGGAATTAGCAATAAATCCAAAATAAATGAGTTCCACTTACTGGGTCAGTCATCACCACAACCTATCATAAGCTTATGTTTTCTCTTCAGCACAACCTCATCTGGCTCATAATGACTTGTGGTGAGATCCCAACCCAGCTCAAGGCAATGTCTGGAAGCAGAGGGCCAATCCTCTGCTGATGTACACCGACGAGACGTCACTGAGTGATGAAGTGGGAGCAACTTACAGCAGCTGAGAATGTGTCACATAAGGCAATCAGACTTAAAAGAAATGTGATGGCAAGGGTCCTAAACATTTTCAAAACACTGCTGTCAGAAGAAATCTCAGTCTACAAAACCCTTCTTTGAGAAGTTGTCAGAGACCCAGATGGGTTACTGGCTTATTCTGTCCTTCCTGGAACACTGTGCATTGTGCTCCCTTTCAGTTATTATTATTATTCCTGAACCCTAAGTCCCCACTGTGAGCAGTCTCTGGTATGACATCATCCCCAACACAGGGCCTAAGATTAGCCAAATATTTTGCTGAGCTTTCTTTCCCTCCCTGCCTTCATGGCTAAAACTTCAGTTTAAAACTTTCATTTTTCATTATGTCTGTGAAATGAGGAGTTTAAAAACAGACAGAACAACAACCTGCAAAAGGCAATTAATAAAATGCACCAGCAGTCCTAAAACTGTTCAGAACACTTTATTCAGCAATGCATTGAGACAGAACCTCAGCAAAGCTACTAAATAACATGTGACAAAGCAAAAAACAGGAAAAAGCAAAATAATAACTTGTGGTTTTTAGTGTCTTTTATCCAAAGCACTTTGCAGCCATATATGCATATTATATAGGGATCATTCATCTAGCTGAAATATAGCTGGCTTCACTTCAGAACTAAGTTGTATAACCACAGACAATAAAACTATATGGCAAAGTCAGAGAGAAGAAAATGAAAAGCAACTGTTCTAGCTGGATTACAGAACAAATGCCAAGTCAGCAGAACACCACTCTCATGAGGTGAAATTCAGAGGAACATTGAAGATTGCCTTCAAATTCATGGGGAAGATATCGTGACATCACTAATGACCTGGCCTTTTAGTGTACCTCTAAGTGAAAATATAGTACCTCTGGCAGCACAATGTCTGTACTGGCTTTAGAGAGGGGCCAGGTGATACCCAGTGAGTGGTCAGCATTCATTTCTGAATCACCTGCCTTCCCTCAAAAGTGTCCACAAAGCTTAGCATCAGTCACTGCAGCCTGGTGAAGATTTGAATTTCTCAAGAGCCAGTATGAGCATAGCCCAAGCACAAAACTGCCTCTAACATTTCTGTTGGGCCAGGAGCACTCAGTAGAGTTTCAGAGAGAGGCCAGTCAGGCTACATGATGTGGTTGCTTTTACTCTAAATACTGTGGTTACTGCATGATGGGAATCAAGTCCCTCATATTCCAGTGTGATTGTGTGGAGAAGGTGGTATATTCCCAGCTGTGGGTCACATTAGCTAGTTAAGGTGCATGACCCCCTCTAGCTACTGGAGATCTGCACAAAGGTTCCTGGCAGGCCACCACACTCATCCAAAATTATGATGGTAATTGGTGTTATTCACATAGAAAATTTCTGTTGCATTCTCCAGCACAAAATGCACGTTACAGGCAGCAGCCTTGCTCTCATGTGGCTCTTCATTTTCCTCACTGCCTTCAAGTGCCCAGCTATCAAATATTTGCATTATAACAAATTTCACCTATTCAAGTGACCAGCATTTTATTCAGAAACCTTTGATGATGGATGTCTGAGGGAGTCAGCTCTGCTGAAAAGCCCTAATTCTGGTGATTTGCCATTTCAAGCCTCAAAGTGCATTGGTTATAAGTGGTTCCCATGTGTAGAGGTTTTCCTTTACAAATAAAGGCTTAAAACATTAGTGTAACATCACTTGTGATACAGCAGAACCTAAATCTATTTCACAGAGCAAGGGTAATAGCCCTGCATTGGGAACTTCCTTTATCTTACAATACACTGCACTTCTAATGGCCTATTGTCATCTTCTTGCAGGGGTTCCATACTGCTGTCACCTTATTGCAAAAGTTTCATACCTTGGTGTTTCTCATGGGCAGCTCCACAGAGCACTGACTCCAGTGCCCTTCTCAACCAGCCAACCCACTCTTTTACAGCACTCTTCTTCTCATTGGTTACAGCTGTGGCCTCTTAAAGTCAGGTCTGTTCCTAATCTTTGGTAATTGGCCCAGCTGCAACTCCTTAGGGGTAAGATTACTTTCTACACTATCTTTATTTTCTTATATTCTATCCCCCTACAGCCTATCACAGCACTGGAGCCAGAACTCCTCTTACCAGGAGCCCCTTGCCTCTTTACACTTTCAGCAGGCTCAGAAGACAGTAGAAACACAAGTATTATTCATCGTTCCTCCCAGCCAGAGGTTCCCCAGGCAAGCCACTTTCCATATCCTTTTCCCTGAGAATGTTGTATAGCTAGTAGCAGGAAGTAAATGGGATACCTGGGCTGGTGTCTCATCACAGCACTCCTGTCTTTTGAGGAACTGGCTCACAGTGCAATGCAGGCCCTGCTGAAGCAATATCACTTTCTGCCACCTTTGTCTCTGTCCTTGCCTCCTCCAGCCTCACAGCACAATTACAGGACAGCTGCAGGGATATTTGCCCTCTTTCCTTTACACAGTCTGTTTCTCTTCCTCATTCACAGATATATCAATAAGGTGACTGTTTTCTGTGGTTAAAATTGTATCCCCAGACATTTTAAACCTGTAGTCAAAGTAGATTTGACTAGTCTGAATTCACCTTTGAAGTATAAATAGGAACATGGAAAGATGCTGGAATAAAAGCTATCACAATCAAAGACTAGAGATTTCCAGCTATGTCTTGAGAGACTTTATCTGGAAATAAGAGAGCCCTTCCAGTTCAAGGAAGAACAACTGCTGTGTGACTCCTTCACCTCCAAGTCCTCTTATAATTTCTCACCTTCATGTTGGTTTTCTTGTTCCTAAAAGCCATCCCTTTCCAAGCTATTTACTATGGCACACCATCCTGAACACAGAAAATACCTCCTCAACCAGGGAGCTTACTGGGACAAACACGAGTCAGTCAGCACCATCTGATACGGAATATTTCAATACAGTCTATTCTGCATTCTCTGGCCCTGGGACACTAATCCAGAGGTTAATAAAGCAGTAATCCCTTGCTGATCCACAGGCTCTGTTTCCCACATCACCACTCCAGGTTATATCTGCTCTCACCACCTTAAATCTCCCTTCCCTCCCTTCTTCCCCACCTTGCACTGTCCTCACTAGTGTGACATCATTACAGCCACCTTTCAGGACCCACAAATGGAGCCAACTGACACTCAGTTATTTCAGCCTTCCCTCCTGAATTGCTGCTATCCCAAAGCACAGGCTATTTGGTTTGCTTTTTGAGCTGGTGGGTTTTAGCTTGTCTCAGAAATGCCTCTGGTACCCCAGCATGGAAGCTGCTTTTGGCTCCCAGGGAGCTGCTGAGAGACAGTAAAAAAAAAAGTTTTGACCTCCAAAAAGGATTCCCCCTGCCTTTCCAGGCACCCCAACCTGTTCCTGAAGGGGAGATGTACAAATTACCCAACCAGAGGTCCAGGTTTCAACCTTGTAATATCCATTTACTTTGTCAGCTGCTCACTCATCTGTAACAGGAACTCTAAACCTTGTCATGGATTAGCTCACCTCCAGTTCAGTTCATCTTCCTGTAAACATCTCTGGCAGACACAAGGAAGGGAAGAAGACATGCAGCTCCCTGGCAAAGAATGGCTCCACTCTCCCAGGTCAAGACCTTCACACAGTTTGGTTTCCTGTGGCACTGCCTGATGCTACAGAGAAGGTAAATGATGCAATAACATCGATCTTCTCTGTTAGTCTTGTCAGGCTTCTTGTAAATAGGAATTGCCCAAGGGCCTGAAGCATAGAGTTTAGCATAATATCAGTAAATATTACATATTCTGAAATACCTGGATTTTCTCAGTCAGCTCTTGCATATCCAGCACAAATGGATCTTGCAGAGCTCTTGCATTCAGTGGTGTGCTGGAACAGGGAGTTAGTTTTACAGCATGCTTTTACTTAGCAATGATCTGGAGCTTGGTTCCAAGCTTGCCATCTTTTAATTTAATCAGATGTCCTTTGTATAAGGTGCTGTATTTTAGTCATGCCAAAGAGGCTGATACAGGAAAGCTCACCACTAGAATTTATCCTGAGACATACAAGCCAAAGAGCAAAGACAATAGGAGCTTGAAAAGGATACAGGAAAAGAGATACCAAATGCTCCCAACATCCATCAATGTGTAAGCACAAATTATTTGCTTTCAGCAGGAGTCTCAGGGTGTCAAACACTTCCCAGCAGTGAGTACAAGGGTTACAGGGTACATTACTACATTGCAGGGTAGGCTGTTCTGAACTCTCTCCTTTGCTTTTGGGGTTAAGAAAGGCTTTCCATCTTTCACATAGATTTAACTTTAGTCCAGTTTTTAAAAACAAAGCAGCTCTCAAAGCGATCTGTGTGCTTCATATCACAAACAAATTCATGAGACACAATGGAGCCAGAGGAGTTGCCCTCGTTGGTAAACTGCTATTTAAAGAGGACTAAAGCTGACTGCAGTCCTCATTTCATTTTCCATCTGTCCTTCCTGCATTCCTTTCTGTTCCCATCTTTCCACATGACAAGGAAAAAGGATGCACTATAAAAATCAACAGGTTAAATGTTTCAGCTACTTCTTTCCTGCCAGCTAAAAAGGAATAGAAATGCAAGAGCAAGTACACAGATTATCAGCCTGACAACTCACTGCAGCTCTCAAATAACACATAATCCCCCATCATCCCATGAGGGTGAAGAGACACCACATCCCTGCTGGCCCAGAACAGAGCCTAGGAAGAGACTTGATGACCTGGGACAATCTGAGAGTACAGGCATCTGATGCACAGGGACATCACAACATCTCATGGCTCTTGAAATAAACAGAACAAAAATGCCAAAACACCCCCAGGCCCCAAGCTGCCACCTCTTTGATCTGTTCTGTGGCTGCTAACCTGCCTGCAAATACTGCAGTTACAAAGCAGGTGGGCAACTCATCAGCCAGCTGCATCCTCCCAAGTGCCACTATTTCCTTTTGTCCTGCAATGAGGAGAATTTGCCAGCTCTTTCATCTCTCTGACAAGAACACAGGAGCCTCACAGCTCCATCCACAGCTCCTGGCTACCTGTTGGCCCTCAGTGTGACCTGCCTGCATTTGATGGCACTTGTGTGGACTGAACACAAGGACTGTGAGGAAGCCATGCTGCTGCACTGATGTCTGAAGATGTAAAAGTCAGGCAACCTCTTCTGACCCTACTGCCCCCTCCTCCCTCCTAGAGGCCCAACTTGTGATGGCAAGGCAATCCCTCCCCATGAACACCTTGCATCAGTCCAACTGCTCCTACTGGGAACAGCTTCTGTCCTTAAGCACCTGAGTAGCTCATTTGGGATTACAGGCACAGCATATGCTTGCTGCATCCCTGTCTGTAAGCTCTTTATGGAACCCTGGCAGCATGAGGATGCAGCACACAGAGGTGGCAGGGGGCTGGAGAGAGGGGAAGGATATTGGAGTGCTGACTAGGCTGTCCTCCTGAAAGGACAATGACAACTCAGAATTCATCCACTGCAGCTGCTCCCTTTTAAATGCTTATTTTGAATACTTACAGAAGAAGAGGAAAAATCATGATATTACCTGTTGGGATTTTTTTCCAGCAAGTTTTCTTCCAGAGAAGAGGCCAGCCTGACAAAACTCAGGTTGCCTTTAGCCCTCTGTATCCACCCAGCTGGCTGAGGCACTGGAAGTTTGTGTGTGCACACATCTCACCCACCTCAATACTGCCCTGCAGAAGGCTAAGGGAAGAGGTGCAAAAGTCAGAGGCTGATGAAGACACTGCTTAATACTGTATTGATTTTTCTGACCTGGCACTGACAGATCTAAACCAAAGCCCAAAGCTGTCAGATCACTGCCAAATCTCTGCCCGGTACTGATGACTTGTTACACTGCTGACCTGGGCTGGAGCCACAGCACAAGTAAGCCTGAGAGGCTTAATGCCTCCCCTCAAAGGGCTTATCATCTGACACTTCCCTACTAGAAGGCAACCTGAAGCATTAACCAGAAACCTCAGGGGTCATGCAACAAATCTGCCTTTCCTGGGCATTCATCTTCACCTTAGACATTGGCTGCAAAAGAATCATGGCTTGGCAAGCTTCATCTCATAGCTGAGATCACAGAATCAATTAGGTTGGAAAAGACATCCAAGATCATCAAGTCCAGCTGTTAATGTAGCACTGCCAAGTCCACCACTAAAACATGTCCCCAAGTGCAGCATCTACATGCCTCTTAAATACCCCCAGGGATGGTGCCTCAACCACTTCCCTGGGCAGCCTGTTCCAGTGCTTCAGAATCCTGTTGGTGAATAAATTTTTCCTAATTTCATATCAACCCCTTCCCTGGCACACTTAAGGCCATTTCCTCTTGTCACTTAGGAGATCAACCCCCATCTCACTATGACCTCCTTTCAGGTAGTTGTAGAAAGCAACAACATCTCTCCTGAGCCTCCTTTTCTCCAGCCTGCTCATATCCCACTCTAGTGCTTTCTTCCCTCAAGCAAATCAACACTCCTGCCCAGCTTGGTGGTGTCTGCAATCTGACTGAGGGAGCACTCAATTTGTCCAGAGCACTGGTGAAGATTTTAAAGACTGGCCCCAGTACTGAGCCCTGTGGAGCACCACTGGTGAGTGGCCACCAGCTGGATGCAGCTCCATTCACCAGCATGCTTTGGGGTTGGTCTTCCAGCAAGTTTTTCACCCAGCAAAGTGAACACTCACCCAAGGCACATGCAGCAGTTTTTTGGCTTTTGGCCTTCCCCTTGATTCTGCCCCATAAACACCCTATTGTCACCATCATTAAGGTAGTTTAAACCTCTTTCTACAAGTCTGATTAACTCCTGTGGAAAGATTCTTTCCCCCTTTTGTATCAAGGGTTCTGTGTCTATCACCAGCAGGCCTGATGTTATATAAATTGATTCACGATCAAAATCCAAACATTCTGCCAGTGGCAGCAGCTTTGTATTGATCTGCTGGCTTTTCCCATTCCTTCCCTCATCATTCCCTACAACTGGAAGGATAGATGAGAACACTACTTGTGCTCCTGCTCCCTTAACCAGTTGTCCCAAGGCCCCAAAGTCTCTCTTGACTGCCCTTGGGTTTGTAACTTGATTGCTGCCTACCTGAAAAATCAATAATGGAAGAAAATCCAAGGACCATATCAGGGTAGGAAGCTTTCTCTCCACATCTTTAACCCAGGTCCCAGGAAGGCAGCAGACTTTCCTAAGAAGTGTGTCCACCCTGCATATGGGGTCTTCTGTGATTCTGTTCCTCAGAAGGAAGTGCCCTATGAGAATGACTAAGCCTTTCACGGAGAAGCAGTTTTGATGCAGGGTGGAGGCTGATTTAACCTCACTGACATCTCCAAACTAGATGAACCATCACCCCTCACTATTGCTCCACTATGGCTCCACTTGCAGAGCCTTGTACCTGTTGTGCAAGGGCATCTTGAGATACAGCACAGCTGAAGCATGACTTTGCCGGGATGGATTCCTGACAGAATCCTGTTTTCATCTCAGGAAGGGGAGTCAAAATGTGAGAGAGCTTGTTTTGCTCCTTCTCATCTGTCTGAGCTGCACATCCCCTTGTACATCTCTCTATTCTTCCTTGCTTTTCCAGGCTTTGCACACAGAATCATGTTCCTGATCTCCAGGCTGCATTTAACATCACTCTACAACAGTCCTCAAGGGGAAAGCTGAGCACCTCTGAGCCCTGGAGTTTGGAGCAGATGCAGGCGAGTTTACTTTGCTAAGCAGTCCCACAGGTTTGTTCTGCCCTCAGCCCCATGATGCTGGGGTTTGGAAGGAAGACAGACTCTGCTGGAGGAGCAGGGGTATCAGCTGCTCCCCAGCTTTTGAGCTAGAAAAGCCACAAGGACATCTTCTCCCCCATGAGAGGGTGGCAGCAACTCTCCAATAGGCTAAAATACAGATCCTTCAAGCTCCCACCCTTACCTTGAGGCTGACAAGAACTCCCCCTGCTCTCTAAATCACCAATGAGCATCGCCCATGGGGTTTTTCTACTTTCTCCCCCAGCTGTGGAGTGCTCTGTAAGCACAGGCATTTTGTGCAGGCACTGATGGATGCTGATTGTCGTGGATGAGAGGGTGACTGCACATGAAGAGAACCCCAGCAAAGTTCAGTGGCTTGGAAGAGTTTTCCTCAAGGGGACAGACTAGTACAAGCACAGGATTGTCCCTGTCAGACAGCTCATTTTCCTTGCCCCTGTCCAAGAGAGTGAGAGAGCCCTGTCTGCCTGCATTAAGGTGGTTGCACTGTTGATAATTTGCAAACAGGCAGAGTTCACTTGGGGAAAAATGCAAAGCACGGCAGGGCAGGAGAGAAGAGATTTTTGAAACGCTTTTGTCTTTTGTTAAACAAAGTTATAAGACCTCTGGGGGAAAACCTATACCTAATTAAAAGTTTAGCAACTCCAAGGAGATAGTCAAGGCTACAGAAACCAATTGATGGGAGCCTGAGACTTACTCACTAACCCTTAATATGCTAATTCACAATGTTTCTGAGAGAAGAACATGACCCAGAGTGCAAAGAGTGTCTAAGGCACTGCTTCTAGGAGGATCAGGTGAAAAGTTCTCAAGTTGTTGGTGGTAGCAGCCATTGCTCCTTCAGGAAAAAAGACAAAGAACCTGTCCAGCTATTTTGAAATAGACAATTGCAATAAAAAAAAAAATCTGCCTGAATCAGTCTTGCAATCACAAAGGCTGATCAGCCCAAGTTCCCACGGTAAGCATTCCATTCCAGGAGCTTAAAGCAAATGGTGATGGCAGTTTTGATGGAGGGATGCAGAGAAAGACAAAGAGCAGGATGGGAGAGGCAGGCAGGAAGCCAGGGAAGCCCTTCCCACACATACAGGGCAGGCTAAGGCTGAAAGAGACACAGAGGTTTGGGCAGCTGTGCTCAGGGAAATGTGTTCCTTGTCAACAAAGAAAGCTGCACCAAGGACAGACTCTCCTCCACTATCAACTACTTGTTGAAAACCCCCTGCACTCCTGAGCCTGTTGTCCAGGTCTGGAGGTGGCACTGGCTCTGGGAAGGTTTGGGGAGTGCTTCATCTCCTGCAGCAAAGGCCACAAAGCAAACCCCAGCAGGAGGGCTGGTAATGTAACTCAGCTGAAGGGAGACAAAGCTGCTACTCATAGAACCAAAGAGTCGCTTAGGTTGGAAAAGACCTTTAAGATCATCACGGTCAGCTGTTTACCCAGCTCTGCCAAATTCACCACAACTACACATCTTTTAAATCTGCTCAGCACCTCCAGTCCCAAGCCCAGGGCACACAAGATCACAAACGCAGCACAACAAATACAGAAGTGTAGTTGGAGGGTTTTACTCTGGTTCCCAGTAGCCCCAGAATCCACCTCTAAACCCCTCCAAGGCCAGCAGCAAAGATGCACACCAAGGATCAGCTCCCCCACCCCACCAAAACAGTCCCAGCACAGCAGTCCCATGGCCTGGTTACGCGCACACAGTGCTGGGAAGAGAAAAACCAACTTGATTTGCTCTGCTGCTTGAGCACCCACCCCTGAGTTATTGAGAAATGACCATCACTTGTGCAATAGAGCCTTTCAGTGCCAGCAGTAACAGGAGGCAAATGCAGCACAGGAGACAGAGATTGCCAGCCCCCCCCCAGCAGAGGCAGACACACAAACTTACCTTTCACTCCTTCCTTCACAAACTGTCTTATCGCCATAGCAACTGTAATCCTAGGTCATGCAGCTAGGAAAAAAGAATAAATATAGCACAAATGAAGATATACACTATCGCCAAACACAGCCTCAGTGGTAGAATCTAATTTTCATTAGAAGCATAACAGTGGTTTTGCATAATTATACATATATTAATGCCCAACATGCCCATCTTCAGTGGGAGTTCATTAATTCAGTTCTAAATAAAAAGGGTTGCTCATTGCAGGTTAATTTCTTTTTCTTTTTTTTTTACTTTTAAAGCAGAAAATATTTCTAAAAGCTCAAATCATACTTTCACAGCTTTTCCTTAATCATGAGATTAGCAGAGAAAGGAAAACATGAAGATTAAGTCGGCTCTGAAGTAAAAACATGGCAAAACACATAACAGCAAACTTTGCTGCTTTTGAAATGAGAGAAGTGAGAGCAAGCAATAAAAAAATTCGACCAGATCCTGCACTGTACCTGGAATTGAGTCCCAAAGGAAAGCATCTAACAGCCTTTGGTGCTTGTGGTGAAAGCCACAGAGCAGCACCATAGTGAGAACAACACACTGCTGCAAGTAACCCAACACAGGTTTGGCTGGCACCAGAATTTACTACACAGCTCAAAGTCAGCATTTACAAGAGGAGGCTTATTTACTCTGGCGGCACAGATACAAGATAGCAGCACCAAGGGATGGCCCTAGCCAAGCACACTGCAAGGCAGAGAAACCCTTCCTCTGCCTCTTTCCTTCTTCAATTTGCTCCTCAGGTTCCTTCATTACCTACTAAACACAAACACCTGAGGCTGGTACCTTAGACCCCTCTTCATTACTGTTTCCAGGTAGGCCTTATCTGGGTGATGGGGAGCCTTTGGTGCTGCTCAGACCCCAACCTTTCTGTGTGTGGGGCAGTGCTGGGGGGTGGTTGTTGTCACTTCAGGTGACAGGCGCCTGGGTATGTGGGTGCTCTGGGACTTCACAGTGAGCTCTTTTATTGCAAGCCTGCATGGGGCTCTAATGTTGCTCCCGAAGTACTGAGCTGGTGCATGCTGGACTAAACAATAAAATAAAAACAGCATCCTAAGGAGATGTCTCTTCACTAACTTCATCAACACCCTAGCCAGGGAGGCAAGGGAGAATGTCCTGTTTGGTTTTGTCTCCATAGAGGCTTATTTAATTCCTCGCTTACTGAAAAGGCAAGGAGACTAGGACAAAGGGAAGAGGAGGGCTGGCCTGGAGGAAAGGGTTTGGAGGAAGGAAAAAAGGGGAGGTGCAGAATAACTGGAAAGACAGAAGAAGAGATGGAAAGAGGTCTGTCCTAAACAGCAATAAAAATCTCATGACTGTCAATCTCTAGTTCCTCTCCTCCTTGTGTTGTCACGATTACACAGCTCAAAACTCAGCCAGTGTGAGGGAGAAACCTCCCTTCTCACCCAAGCTTCTGCAGGAGGGAGAGGGAACTCATTGCCTATCTATCCAAGCCAGGATCTTGCTTGTTCTGTAGTGAGCCGTCCCTGACGTGGACTTTTGGGATGTGCAGCAGGTCCAAATGTGGCCCCTTCAGTCCACACTGTGAGCACATCCTGCCCCTGTCCTGAAGGTACCTGAGCCCTGGAAGCCCACCTATCCATGATGAACAGAGAAACAGCAGCTTGCTGCAGATGCTGCTGGTCAAAAAGAGATTTTTTTTTTTAAATACAATGAACATACAACTCAGACACACTTGTGCCTACTGTGTCTGTCCTCCCCTCTTGAGTGCCAGCCAAGACAGAGGAGGAGCTTTTTAGAGAGGTCAGATGGGGCCTGGCAGAGGGTTCTGCTGGGAATGAGCTGTGAGCTCAGTGGAGGAAAGAATCCACCTTTTCTCTGTGAAGCAGTGCTGTAGGTAGGTGGAGGCTGTTTGCCCAGGATTGCCACTGACTGCAAAGGCTCCTCAGCCTTCTGCCTGACCAGAGAGCAACGGCAGTGTTAAAACCTCCAGAAAAACAGGGTAAGTGTTCAAATGTCTGTGATAAAGTTTACCTGTGGGAGCAGGACAGGCATTGAGATATGTTGGCTAATCCAGAGGAAAGATTCAAAATCTTCTCTGAACTGGTGAAGAGAACAAAACCAGCCACTCTTCTGATTTTCATGTTGTCTGCAATTACCACCTCTGGGTGTCAAAAATAATAGGTAGGCCCTGGGATGGGAAAATGAGACAGACAGGGACTGCTCCATCCCTGGAATTATTCAAGGCCAGATTGGACAGGGCTTTGAGCAACCTGGTCTAAGTGGAAGGTATCCCTGCCCATGTAGGAAGGAATTGGGATACATTCAAGAAGGAGCCCTATATGCCTTAGGAAGCTTGTAGAGACAAGCTTGTAAAGTCCCAGAAATACTGTTATCCCCTGCTTCCCTCCCAGTGGCTCCTGCAGTTTTGATACAAGTTTGGTCTCTCCCTACAGATATCCCTGCACATACAAATCCCTTGACATGGGAAACCAAGTCCCGTGTCCCTCCCTACTCCCCCTCTCAGGGTTTTTACCCATGTTACCTGCTGTGACTCCAAAGTGCTGTGGCAGCAGCAGGGAGAGGTACAGCTCTGCTGGGAAACCCGGCAGGGGGGTCCCCTCCCTGCAAACATGGTCACTGAGCCACACTGAGGAAAAGCAAAGCACTGAGGATTCAAGGGACACAGTCCCTGTTCCCCTCTGGAGGGACATTCAAGCCACCTGAAGAGGCAGAGGGGATGTGTGAGCAAATCCAGCAGGATGAGCTTTATGATTTAGGCAAACAGTGTAAATGCTTAAGTACTTACATCTAATACTGTTCCTGGCACTCCCACAAATGGACTCTCCTGCCCAGGCAGGCAGAGCAGCCTCAGATGCAGTCTCCCAGCAGGGACCTATGGAATTCCATCCTTCTGCCTACAGGCACACCTGGGAATCTTGCACATGCAGTGTGGCCCTCTTGTCCTGGCCTGCCTTTCCACTGGAGGGGACAGGCAAGTGATGCTCAGCCTGTCTCACAGCAGCTGGGGATCTCTGTGCCATGTGCATGGCACCTTGGAGGGCGGCATCACGGGCTATAAACATGAGCCAGGGGAGCAGGAGATTTATTCCAATGTTTTGCTGAAGTCAAACAGCAATTCCTGACCAGACAGAGAAATGGAAGGTGTGGCAAACCCGCTCTTCCCTGTCCAGTGCTGAGCTGAAGCTGATGCACGCTCATACCAGGGTAGGGGTTCTCCTACCTACCCCTCATGGGCTGTCACGTGTTCCCACAGCAGCAGCAAGGCAATCACATTCCTCCTTCTCTCTCGTGCACACTGATTAAAATCATGCTCATCACAAGTGCCTCAGCTTGAGCACCCAGCCCTTTAATTGCTGCAATGAAGGATATGAATGTAGCCTATTCTGAGGCCAGCAAAGCAGAAAATTAGCATTTAGCATGAAAATGATACCACTGCATTATCACCAGTGCAAAGCAAACAACACAACCAGCCAGGCTGCCTCTTTCCTTCCCTACCTGCATGCTTGGACTCATCCAGTGCTGCAACAGCCTCATTGCTTTCCACACACGTGGGGCCTGTCCCTCTGGGGCTGCCACCAGGAGACAGGCAGGGGCTGCAAGGTGGCATCTGCTTGCTGACTCTGAGCTTTTGATGAAGAAGGTTTATAAACTCCTGGTGAAATTATCCTCCCTCAGATGTCAAAATGCCACATTAGCTGCTGCATTGATTCCTGTGGTATTTACAGAGCAGAAGAATGCAGCAGCAAGCGGGGGTGAGGCTGGAGGGAAGAAACCTGCACCCCTGGTGTGTCCTATCCCTCAAGGTCAATCACCCATAGGAAGCCGGGGGTCAGATCTTCTTCTCCAGACCCTTAGGTCTCCCCATCATTTCTGCAAATTCCCATTAGGGGAATTCCCCTCTCACCTGTTTATTAGCCAGGTTGGTTGGACATAAATAAACATTAAAATACTGTGTCCACAGAAGCCTAAAAGGAAAGGCTGTTATTTTACCAGTCAGGCTGGGATGGAGCCATCATCTGGTAGACAATAACTAACTTTCCAAATCTGTGAGCAGCATAAGGGTGACTGCCATGCTTTCCCACCCCAGCCAGGGCTGTGCATGCTGGAGGTTTCTACTGCAGGGAGAGCTGCCATTTCCCTGGCCTCCCAATGTAGAGGCCTGAACATCCTTGCCAAAAAGGGAGAACATTTCAACATGTTTCGACGTGGATCTGTGACCTCTTTGTGTTCCTAAGCAAATGGATGATGCTGAAGTGCAAGAGTTTCAGCTCTGATTAGCAGATGGAGTAACAATTTACACGGCATGAGGAGGGTCCTGCTGGTGCCCAACAGTGCAAGTGCACACACACAAACACACACGTGGGGGCTCCCACAGTCCCGGGTCCCCTCGTGCCCCACCACAGGATCAGTTCAGCTCCCTGCCAACCCAGTGCCCCTCTTTCCCCTGCCCACAGAGGCAGGTTGGACTGGCAGAGGTTGCAGCCCAGCTGTGCCCAGCCCTCAGGCTGCCACACTTTGAGGCTGCCCCTTGTCCCAGGCCCGCGGTGCACGGCTGGATGGGGCTCACTGCCCTGGGGTATGCAGAGACCTCTGCCACACGTTACGGGCAGTGCTGCCCAGACATTGCCTGTCTGAGAGCTGTGGCTCTGAGAGCAGTGTCCCGAGTCAGCAGTTTGGGCTGCTTTAATATATCCTTGAAAAAAGAGACCAGTGGGAGATCTGTTTATGAGCCACAACCACCCTGGAACAAGTATATGCCTACGCCCACGCACATACACAAAGCAGCAGTGACTATGGAAGCATATGAATAAATATTGAGCAGATACCAAGGGATTTTCAGAATAGTCTCTCTGGTTTTTTTTATTCAATGCCATGTTGTTTGTTGTTGGCTGCTTTTGGTTTTTTTTTTACCTTCCTGATTTATTTCCTATGCCTGGGCTTACAATAACAGCAGAAACTAATCAGTGGCCAATGATGATTAACAGCCTCACATGTTATTAACTCTACATTCAGGGTAAGGTAATTTCAAAGAAATTACCAAAAAATATTAGTGTACAGGGAGGATGGGGTAGTTGTGTGTATGTAGAGGGATTATGCACACAAAAGCAGATCTTTTATCCACACCACCCCATTTACACTGCACTCAGCTCTTCTTCTTAGAAATATCTATTATTAACTAGAATATGTGTGTGGATCATCTTGAAATGAACCCTTCATATGATTCAGATAAGGAGGCGAGAAAAGAAGTGTGTAAGTGAAAAAATAAATTCACTGTGTTGGTGAAGTAATTGAAAGGAGAAATGGGATCACCCACTTTCATTGTTATCCCGGTGATTATTAGATGCAGCTGAGGATGACAGTGGTAGTTTTAGAGGAAAGTCCACCTGGTGCTTTATCTCCAAAGCTGTGATAGCTCAAAAGCAAGTCTTATACCAAGGACTTGCAGGGTAATAAAAATCGTTGCCTGTGCATGGACCACATACCTTGAGTTTTTGCATGATGCTTCTCCTCCTTGTGTGTGGGTGGCTCTCTCCTAGACAGGCACTTTTCAATTTAAGAGCAAATCTTGGATTAAAGATGTTTCTCTAAAAAATAGTTTCTCCTCAGACTGGCATTCACAGAGCCCATGGTATCACTGATCATTTGTTTTGAAGCAGCATCCTAGTCTCTCTGAGTGTTTCTGAGTGAAGGAAGAGTGGCTGCCCTGCCTGCTTGTGCTGGGTGGCTGCTTTTTGAAGATACTCTGCCAGACTCTGTGAAGGAACAGAGTGCTATTCCCTTAGCAGCATAAGAAATAGAAGAACAGAAGGAAAGTTGTGGCAGCAGAACCATGAAAAATCCCACCTCACTGTGGTCAGCACAAGCAGGCAACTTACAGTTCAAAAATTTCATCCAGGATGAGTCAGCTGGAGGAAAGAAAGGGAAAGGGCTGCAGGAAGAGATGCTTCATTTGCGTGGTGCCTGACACTGCCCCAGCAACCAGAACCAGAACAGAACAAAACAACAAAACACAGCTGCAGCATATTTCAAAGTTCTCCAAAATAATGCAGGTAGTTAAAGCAGTATTAGACAGAAGGTTAAAGTGCTCTGGTCTCTGAAAATGTCCTTGGAAAAACAGTGCCTCTCCCTCTGCTATCATTCTGCTCTGTGGACCGTGAGACAAAGGGAGAGTCGTATCTGTCGACTTTGGTAGCTACAGACAAAACCACTAAGGAAAAAGATTTGTATTCCTCTGTGTCCACAGCACTGCACAGCAAAGGGGGAGTGTGAGCTGGAGCCTGCTGTGCTTTTCATGGCAACAGCCCAACTGCTCATGGGAGCAACTGCAGGAGGTATGGAGTCATCCCTGCTCTTACTGATGCCATGGGCATGAAAGATGCTCAGCAGCGCTGCTGACACGCAAAGCAAGGCTGAGAACGAACCTGTGGACAGCTCATCTTTGCAACCCCACCGCTGGCATAAGGGGAAGGGCAGATTGTTGTTGCTTATTGCTGCAGCTGATGCTGGAGCAAAAGCAGAGGTGTGCTGCAAACCAGTGTCTGGGATGCTGGTTTTGGGGTGGGGGGAGAACTCCTTCCCTGTAAACTGAGCACATCTGCTCTAGAAGTGGCCGTGAGGCATAAATATTGGATAGCAGATTGCCAGCTCCAACTCCTGTGTGGCAGGATCTCAGGAAATGTAAACAGGGGCTTGGAAATATGCATAAGAAGGAAAAAGTGCTAGAGAAGAAATATATATGTGTCTATATATAGCAGGGAAGGGAGACACTTGGAAAGTCAGGTCATATATAGATAAACTGAACTGGGTGGCAGACTTTGCAAGGTACCAAGCTCTTCCTACAAGGTTCACTGTGGTTTGTATCATAGCTAGTTAAAAAAACCGCAGGGTTTAATCCTTTCCTTCTCTGTGGAGTTCTTGTGATGAACCCAAGTGAACCCAAGACACTTACCTCCATATCTTCCATAATAAATGTTGAGTTTTTAGTTACATTGGCTAAAAATAAATCTCTGTTTCTGATCCAGTGTTAGCACAACTTTTGCTCTCACTGTATGTTGGGTGTGCAGGGCATATTTCCTGCAGGTACCTCACTGCCTGGGACCCGTCTTCAGTGCCTCATCACGTGGAAAACTGGCCTGGGGTCTTGAGGATTCAGTCACCAGAGGCCAACCAGGCCACAATACCTATGTGATGCACTTTGGGAACATTTTGAATGTGAGAGACATTTTGGGGAGAAAAATACAAAATTCCTTTAAACCCTTCCAGGTTTTCTGCTTTATGTTTCTTCTATTTGAAAAATTATTTTCCTGCTCAATAATGTTTTCAGTTCCTCCCCTCCCACCAAGTCCTGCTCAGCTCATAAGAATTTCACAGAGGGCTGGTGGTGTGCAGTCCTTTACACAGGCCTCACAAAAAACCTCCAAAACAAAACAAAACAAAACAAAAAAAACCCTAAACTCCAAATGAACAAAACAGAGCAATATCAGGCTAATGACAGCAGAGAGCACCCTGGCAGGAATTGCCTGTAGTACAGTCCCTTGTGGGAAGTGGGGAGTATTAGAGGCTGAATAGATGCTGGGCAAATCCTAAGGTGCCCTCAGGTGTTGTCTGGGAGGTGGGTGGGTGATGACAGAGGCTTTGTGTGCCAGCAGCCAGGCAAAGCTGGGAAAGGCAGCTCTCGCCAGGAGAAGCTGCACAACCTGAAGCACTGTAGAAATCCCCAGCAAAAAACACAAAGTTCTTGCTGGGGTTTAGTGTTCTGCCTCCTCTTTGGGAAGGATAGATGTTTTCTGTTTCTTATTGAAACACTTAGTAAATAATTAAAAGAAAGAGACAAAATATTCTTTAAGGATAATCTAATTTTCTGTTTCCATGGCAACCTCCTTCCTAAGCCAGAAGCCTTTTGCTCCAGTCATAGAGAGGAGGGTGAAAGCCCCTTTGCAAGGAGGTGGGTGAGGTGGCATGACCCTACTGGGACGTGAAGGGGAGACATCCTGCAGAGCAGGTCTGCCATAAACCCCAAACCACAGGAGAAAACAAAGATGTCACTTCCAGGGACAAGCCAGGAATAAGCCTAGAGGTATCCATCCAAGGGGCTGTAGTCACCCCATGAGGTCACCACCACCATCTTTTTACCCTGCTTCCCTCCCAGCTACCCCAAGCGCAGTCCATGCTTCTCTCAAATATTGGGGTAATTTCTAGCAGTCCACCAATCTCTGATGTCTCTCCCATTGCTCAGCTGAAACATTTCACAGCCCATACAACTGCCAGGACAGCTTGGAGTCCCACCTCTGTGTTCTCTTATGACAAACTTCCAAGGAGCATTCTGTGCATTGAGGTGTCTGGGGTTTGGATAGGTCTCAACTCTTTTGGTAAACCCTGCCTCTGGCTTCAAACCAGCTCTGGGTTTGGGTTGAAGCCTTGTGCAATCCAAGTTCATGGTTCAGCCATTTAGGGACTGACTTCCTTCCCTGAGGATGTGAAACCATGTGTTGTGTCCCCCCTCTCTGCCCACAGGACAGCGGGCAGGGGCAACTCACTCAAAGAACCACCAGTGCAAAAAAAGCATTTAAAGACCCTTATTATTGCTTTAATAAATCTGTATTTGCATCTTTCTGCAAGGACAAGGACCCAGGCTCTCCTGTCCTCTACTCACAGGTCTGACCTCCCTGCAGTCAGCATGCACACTTGCAACACAGCAAATGAATTAAGTCCCCGCAGTAATCATCCTTTTCCTGGCTGCTGGTCCCAAGTGATGTGCTCGCTGTTTACAACCCTGGCTTGTAAGATGCAGCAGCTGCTTTAAAGTCAGACAGGTCACAATAAAATCAGAACATCTTTTGTGCTGCCCTCTTCACAATGCTGTGTATGCCAGCTGGGAGACCTCTGGGAGGGCTCCAGAGGCCCTCTTGGGCTGATGGGAAAAAATGGGACAGGGAGCCCTGCTCCTTCTCCTCAGTGCTCTAAACATTTCTATCTCCATTAGGCTGCTATCATCTCCCTGCTGCCCTTCCCAGTCTGTCTTCTCTGACACATCTGAGTGGAACATCCCTGGGATGGTACATGACATCCAAAATCCTTTGCTCCCCTTGGGTGGTTGGTTTTCCTACCCACTTGCAAATCTGGGAAGGGTAAAAAACCTTGGAGTTGCTGCAGGAGGAGATCCAGGCTGGCCCTGCCAGGAAGGAGACTTGTGCAGTTGTACCACTAGAAAAGCAAGGAGGGAGGCAGCCTCTGGAAGCCCTGTTGCAACCACGCTGTGAGAGGATGATGCTGAACAGAATCCTGGATCCTGAGGCAAGTCATGGTTTGAGGGGCCGTTCTGTCCTCACCCTCCACAATCCTCCCCACTCCCACTGCCCTGCAAGGCAGAGACAAGGAGAGATGCAGCTCTCCTTGTCCCTCTCACCCATCTCTCCAGCTGGTGAGCCAGTTGGTCTGGGCACAGCACACATCAGCATCCTTACAATGGCATGCACACACACACACACACACACACACACACACACACACACACACACACACACACACACACTCTCCAATCAATATTCGCTGCTCTCCATGCCCATGGCTGGCACTGACTCGGACTCTGGTCCCAGCTACACTGAGGCAAACCAGGAAAATGCCAGAGGATGACGCTAGGGCGGAGACAGAACCACCACTGAGCTGAGGATGTCCTTGCAGGGTCTTCCCACTGGAACTTGGAACAGGGTTAGCCCTCAGTCAAGGGACTGACTGTGTTTTGTGTTGTTGAAGCCCCCTTTGCTTTTATGTCTTTTCTAATATTCTAGGTTTTGTATTCTTTTAATATATATAGCTATAGATACAAAAATAACAGATAGGTTTCTCTAGGGAAAATTTTTGCACCTTTGGGGTTCTAAAATAAAATATCACAATTACTGCAAATAAAAGGGGGAAAAGTTCATTTTCCTTTCCCCTTTTTACCTCTCCCTTCCCTTCCAGCCTACTTCTCCCACTCCAAATATCCCCATGAACCTTGTAATTTTTTTCCCTTTGTAGTTTTCTTTCTTTGGAAAATGAAAAAACCAAACCCACAAAACAACAACAAAAATAAGCCATGTAGCCTCCATCCCTCCTTCTATGAGCATGCCTGCTGTGTTCACGCATTCCCTTCAAAGCAAGGCTTTTCACCTCAAAACGTTTCCCTGTGGTCCATGGCTATTTGCTTTTCTCTGTTGCTGGGGCCAGATTTTCACCTGCTGTAAATCAGCATGAATTCACCTTAGGCCAGAACTCTGCTGCTTTACACCAACAATATGTTTTGCCAATTTATGCTCATCCTGAAGGTCTGGCTCACAATTTTTAACCTTGGAAATGAAAGCATGGACAATAAAGAAGTTCCCAGAAACACACCAGGCAAGCCCCAGATGCTCTTCTCTTGCCCATTACGCTGCGTCCCTTCACCCCACCCTCACGGTTTGGTGCAGCAGCTCCCTCAGGCCCCCCATTCTCTTGTTCCTCCTTAGCACTTTCTGAAATTCATAATCTCTCAGTAAAAAAAATAAATAAATCGATCTCTCTATATATGTATATGTATATAACTGAACAGCTGCCACGTAGCAGTCACCTGGCTGGAGGGTCCTGTCCCTGCCAGCCCCATGGCCTTTTCTTGTCACTATAGTCTCTGGGGTCACGGCCCAGGTCTTGCCCTCAGGCAGGACTGTTCCCGTATTGCTTGCACTCTCCCACACCTCTGAGGTACGGTACCAGAATATTTATTATATATATATATATCTATATATATATATATTTACGTATATATATATATATTTATAAATTTTTGTTTGCCTGTTTTCTTTTTCTTGCAAATCCTTTGCAATTGCTGCCAAGGAGAAGCTAGTGAAACATGCTCCCCATGCCAGCGGCCGAATGCTCCCTCCCTGCACCTCAGGGACCCTCATCTGTTCCTCTTGCTGACTCCGTCCCCCAGCTCCAGCTCGGAAGGGAGCGGGGAGCTGCGCCCCCTGTCCCCAGTCTGCCGGGGCCACCCGGCTCCTCTCCTTCCCTGGCCGAGGGGTGTCCTTGCAGAAGTCCGTCACCCAGGAGGGCATCGAGAGGAAGCCCCGAGGGTCGACAGTGTAGAAGGGCTTGGCGTGGTGAGCGGCGGGGCGGCGGGGCGAGGGGCTGGCCTGCAGGCTGCTGGTGCTGCTGCACTTCTTCACCAGCCTCAGCCCCGGCGGCGGCGGCGGCGAGAAGAGCGAGGTCAGCGAGAGGCTGCTGAGCGTCTCCGAGGGCTCGCTGTTGTTGCCCCCGCCGCGCAGGCTGCTGCCCGCCCCCTCCTCGTCCGAAGGGTCCATGGAGTCGTGGTGGGTGCAGCCGGGGCTGGTGCTGCCGCCGCTGCTGTGGCTGCGCTGGTGGCGGCACAGGCTCCGCAGGTTGAAGAGCCCGCGGCCCCGCAGGCTCCGGCGGCGGGAGGCGGGGGACAGGGCCGCTGCCAGGGGTCTTTGGGTGCCCGCCGCCGGCACGGGGCACAGGGCCACCGGCAGGTCCAGGGCGCAGTGCGGAGAGTCGCTGAGGTTGAGGCTGGTGTCCTCCAGCGTGGTCTGCAGGCTGCCGGCCGAGCTGCTGCTCCGGCTGTCCAGCGACGTGTCGCTCTCGGGGGGCTGGGGAGCGGAGCACGGAAACACAGCTCTCAGGAAGGAGATGGGCAAGAGACTTTGCCTTACTGGGTTTGGGGCTCCTTAGGGGTGTGAAAATAAGCCACCATTACAAGAAAGGGGGAAAACCATTCCTCTCTCCCTCTTCTTTGCTGGGGAAGGGAGCCATAAACCAACCAATGCTACAAAGCACTAGCCATGCAGCCTGCCATCGGGATTTCTTTCTGGGTGAGGTGGAGGGAAGGTTTCAGAATGAATCTGCCCTCCCACGTGAAGTGCTCCACCAAAGGGAAGGGATGCTGTATCTGTGAGCCCTACAGCACCACCCCTATGCTCTCCCTGAGCACTGATGGTCCAGGAGGCACCAGAGCAAAGGTTCCCTGTGGGTCCTCACTCATGGCTTGCCTATAAACCTGCCACACAGACGGGAACACATTTATCAGCTGCACAGGAATCAAGGAACTTCTGTACAGACCTTCTTTCATTTAAAAAAAATCAATCTCTGGGGAGAGAAAAGAGGCCCCATAGTTCTTTTGACCAGCACAAGCAGGAACTACCCTTTCATTTAGGGTAGAAAGGTGGAGTCCCCTTCCAGCAGGAGGAGGAAACAGCCTTAATTTCCTTGTATCACGACTCATCTAGTTAAGCTGCATTTTAGTTGTTTCTAGGAAATTGGTCTGCACTGTGTGACCATCACTGGGACACTGCACTGGGAATGATGCATGTAGGACTGGAAGCAGTCTCCTGAAGCAGTCTCCATAGATATTCAACACAGTCTGTGTCAAATAATCAGAAGTTTGCTAATTTCTCCTTTACAACAATTCAGTAGTTTTGTCCCAGTGGTGAGCCAGCTCCAGGGCTCTACCTCTTTTGTGTCTTAATTTAAACCAGAAGTTTCAACACTGCAACAACTCAATCTCAGACCAAGGCTAAATTTATCCTTCGTGAATTTATACACATTTGTATTGTGCCAAAATTGTCTGTCATATATAGCTGAATAACACCTGATTTTATTTTTTCAGTTTGTCTGGAACACAGTGCCCCTGTTCATGGAGTATCTTCCAAGAACAATAGCAGGGATTTCTACTGGGCTTTAATCTCTACATCTTCTGCACTTCAGAGACACCTGAAATCCCCCCAGTGCTTTTATTTGTCTCTTTTGTTAGTGAGAAATAGCTGCCTTTTCAGAAAGAGATGGCACCTTTCTGGGATGTGAGAGTTAAGTGGGCAGTGCAAAACAGTGAGCTTAGGGATGCAGTGTGTGGATGGGCACTCAGGGATGTGGAGGATGCAGGTGGGAAGAAGCCTGTTCTAACAAAGAAGGAGCATGATTTGGAGTCACAGTGTTAAGGGGACCCGAGGAGGCTGTGCAGCTGTCACCTCCCTGGCCCACACCATGGCTGCTGTGCACACAGGTGTCTGCAGCACACCCAGTGCCAGGGACCCAGGGAGGAGATACAGAGTGATGTGATTTCATCTTCATGTGGGGCCCACTGCAGCTGTCAAACTATTTGTTGATCCAAAGCAGAAGAACAAATGACTTCATGGGGTGAGAGCTATCCAAGACCACTTTGCTATACTACCCTCTCTCCTCCCCTACCCTTCTGCATTCTGCAGTCCACTGTGCTCCTCCTACAGACCCAGGTTATCCAGGCTACCCAGCCGTGAGCACAGCTGCCTCTCTCCTTCCTCTGCCCTCCTCCTTATTCAGCCCCCTCTGTTTGGGTGGGATGTGAAAATTGAGTTTTCCTAGCAGACAGAAGCAGGGTTCCTCACCTGATGGAGAAGTGAGCAGTTCACACCTGGAGATCTCAGTGATGCCCACGAGCCTTGCAGAGAGATCTTAGGAAGGTTGTGCGGACATGAGACTTCCTCAGGCCCTGTTTGGGTGGCAGAGATGGCTGGGTGGAAAAATTCTGTTGGTACAGGTAACAGAGGGGAAGATGCACCTGGAGAGAAGGGGCTGGGAGGGACTGATAGCATCAAAGAAAGGGAAGGAGAACAGAAACAGAATTAAAAAAAAGTTGAAGTCCTCTGATTTTATTTTGTGCCTTTGCTGCTATTACACTGAACAAAGTCTCAGGTCCAGTGAAGAAAGGATATTCAGGAACATGCACTCCTGGCCAAGAAGCCACAGTCTGGTGTTCAGACTAAAGATCCCACTTTTTGCACAAAAACCTGCACCAAAGCAGGAAGACCTAACACAGCTCAGAGCCCTAAGGTATCAGGCCAGCTCTGCTGTTGCTCTCACAGAGAAATGCTGAGCTATAATGCCTTGATTCAAGTATGTATTGCTGCCAAAGGACATTCATCCCAGATCCTGCAAGGCAAGGGATGAAGGGAGATAAATTAAGTGGTGGTTTGGGAAAGCTGGGAACCACAGGAGACCAGGGCATGCTCAAGAGTAGAACTGGAGCACTTCCACCAAGGGCAGATGTGTGTTATGTGTTCCCTGAACCTTTACTTGGTCTCAGGGGGCAGCAGAGTTTTTCTGTGCTGAGTGAGCACAGTTCATCCAGCTGGCATGTCAGGAGAATCTGTCCCCACTCTTTTCTGACTGCATGGGTGCACTACTGCAAATGGAGATCAGCACTTTTACAGTATTGCACAGTCATGTCTGAGGGAAGATATAAAAACTAGCAACAAAAATGAAGGAACTGCTCCTCCCCCCATTCCTGAAGCAAATTAGCAAGCTGAAAGCTAATTCTTGGTTAATGTAACCCCAAGTCACATTAACTCTCCCCCTGGCAGATGGAAAGTAGGAGAAAAACAGAGCTGAGCCAACCCACAGCTTCAGCAGACCTGGAGAATGAGAGCCCTGCTCACCTTTGCTACTTTCATGCTTTAGCCAAGACTGAACTGAGTCGAAAGGTGTATTCTCCATTTCACACAGGTAACTCTCTGGGTTTGTAGAGCCATCCTCATTGGATGCTGGAAGCAGGCATTCCCCCAGATTGTTTGCCCCAGTGGAGTCAGGGTTGTCCTGGCCATCCTGCTGGAAAAAATAAGTGAGGACAAAGTGAAATTTAATGGAAGATGATAGAACAGACTTTTCAAAGCCTCAAGAAGAACAGATTCTGATAATAACTTCAACCTAGCTAAGAGATGCTCAGTTTTCCAGCCCAAATCGCCTTTTAACTAATTCAGAAGAAGCTACTAACAGTAGTGAAGAGAACTTTCAAATACATGTATTCTTTTGTTCTCCTCAAATCCTACTCCACAGTATGTCTCTCTGGAGAAGCCCTTGAAAAATGACCAGAATTATATTGCTCAGCAGGGGCACCTGGATGAATACAGAACACCTGAAATGAGCAGGGGCATAAGTACAGCACAGGGTGTAAGATGCCCATGGCTGTCTGAGGCTAACCTTGATCTCCTTAGGATTCAGCTGAGCTGCGTTTCGATTGTCTGACTCATCTCCTAGAAGGATGGAAGAGGACTTGTCTGAGTTGAGGGATAATGCTTCCATTTCAGCCAGCTGGACCTGCAGGAAGGGAAAAGAGCTGTCACAGGTCATGCCTGGAATCCACATTTCAAGCAGTCACACTGTTGATGGTGGATAAGTGAGAGCCTGTAGACCCAAAATCAATTTTAGGTTATATTCCTTGGATATATCAGGAACTGCCTAACCCAGAACTGGGCTGGGCAGGAGAATTCACTTTTAAAGAAAGGTTGAATATATGATCTGCAAGCAGGCTGCTATCAGTCCATGCTCCTCTAGTGCCAGAATTGGAGGAACGTGTCCTGTGTCTGTCACAGTGGTACAGCTGGCCCAAGGCCCTGCAAATAAAGCCAGGCAGGCAGAGGGGTTCCTCAGGCTGGTGACAGGGCAGCTGGCTCTGCTCAGGGATAAGGAGTGGACCCCTCTTTCTGAAGGCACCACAGACAGCCCTGCTTAAACATGAAGGTGCTTTCATTCCAGGGAAAGTCATGCCTTTTGCAATCCATGCCAGTATCATGCTTTTCATATTCTCTTACCTTCATTACTGAAACCCTGTTTCTCTCCAGCTTTCCTGCATCTTGCCTTTCCCCTCTCCTCTAAACTACCCAAGATCTTACCTAACACTGTCTTCCATTCTGTTCTCCATCTCTAAACTCAGCCCCCTCCCACACACCTGCACTTGAGCTCTCCTGCTTTCTAAAAGCAAGTCTGACCACTGCATCTCTCATTCTTGTGCTTCAGCTCTGCTCCAGTCCCATGCCTGACCTTGCTTCATACCACATGTGCCTCTCTCCCATCCTTTTTCCTTCAAGCTTTTAAATCCCCTCTGTCTGACAACTCTTTCTCACAATGCCTGAAAAGCATCTTTTTCTACCAGCCTAAGCCATTACTCTGTCCCTCCTGTGCTTGGGTTTCCATCACTGGTCTCTGGAGTGCCAGAAGTTTGCACCACCAGCAGCTAATTGTTGAGAGCTGTATTCTGGGTTGTCTCAGTCAGGACAGCTTCTGGCCATGTGTTTGTGTTTGCAAGAGGCAGGTACAGCTCTTGCACCATGACAGCAGGTGAAACATTTGGAGAGATGACTTTCGAGCTGGAAGTTTAGTGGCTTCTGCCAATGCCAGAGACTGGAAGAGGTCTCCATCTGAGGGATAATGCACTTTAAACAAAGAGAATGGAAAACTGGAGCTGGATTTAAATAAAGTGCACAAATGACATCCTTATTTGAGATATTATTCTGACACAGGAACATGGTGCTGTTCAACCGCGGAGAGAGCCCAAAACCAACAACTGCTCCTCAGAGCATGAACGCACAGAGAGCCCACAATGAACTTATGCCAGGGATGCTACACAAGCACCATCAGCAACAGCTCCTGCAGAGAAGCACAGTCTTCATTCAGTCCCACTTAATGCGTGTACTTATCTAATACTCTCCCAAGTGCCTGCTACACCAAAGCAGCTTTACAGCTGTGCTTGTACAGACGCGAGCATGACACGAAGTAACATCTGTGACTACCTTTTCCATCCATAAAAAAGGATTTCAACAAAAGCCAGAACAGTCTGTTTGTCACTGAACCACTTGTTTGAAAATTCGGACCACCCTGAGATCTACATAAAACCCACAGTCAACAATGTCATAAACTAAATAAACTGCAAGGGTGAAAACACATTTCACTGGTGCTCACTGACAAACTCCTACCATGGCTAAACACGCTTCAGTCATCCATGTACAGAAGTCTGTCAACCATCCCAAGAGTGAAAGGATAGAAATGGCAAGAGAAGAGTTTAGCTCCGTGCAAAAAGGAGGTTTTGATCTTTTTGCTTCCCTTACGGCAGAATATTTTAAAATCTGCTGACTAAAGATGAGGAACAAAAAGACAATTTAAATTGCAGTGAGGAAGAAAGGGCTGCTGAATAGATCCCAATCCATGAAACCTGTCAGGAGCATCAGCCTGAGATACTGAACAATGGACACATATCCCTAAGAAAACAACTACTTGCAGATATATCTTTAGGAACAGACCCACGATCACAAAAATCCTTAATTGTACAAATAATTGGTTTGAAAATAAAGTATCCGGAGCATAACTGGGAAAGCCACTGAGTGCTTCTGCTCAATGCCACAAAAAGCTTAGCACACATTAACATTAAATGTTGTGTCCATCCACTGTGCTCATCATCTTGGTGAATTAAACTACCAATGAAATTGGAGGGGACATTTCTGCCTAATATGTGACTTTTGTCAGAAGGGTAGTTTAAGGCTGATTGGGGGGACAGCAAGCATACTGTTTTTTTCTAACACACACGCACTGAAGAGCACTGGATTAATAGTTTGCCTATGTAACTTGCTGTCAATTGCTTCTGGGACTGTATAATTCAGTCTGTGTACAATGCTCATTTGGGTATGTTGATGTACCAGAGTACACTATAATTTAATGACTCTGTGCATAGCTGATGTTAGCTATGACTCTGTATAGTGATTTACTATTTAAATTTCCTCAATTTCCTTTTTCTACTTTGAAATATGAAGAGAAGGTCATGGTCAGTCCTGGTTTAAAATCCTAAGGTATCACTTTGACTCATATAATCCAAAATAAAGCATCTGTATTTTATTACTAAACCCATTCTTGCATAGATAATTTCTTTTCAATTCCACATTTTAGATGTATTGAAATATCATTTTTGAAAGTAATTTATGGCTCTATAACACCCATTAGAAAGTATGATCTAAGAATAATTTTTCAGTTGTGATAATTACATCAAATTCTTTGCTCTGGCTGTGGGTTGCATTTGAAGATTTTGCTAATCTAGTTTCTTTGCTGGAAAGGTAAGAAAATGAGTTGTTGTCTTCACTCATAGGCACGGGATACTGAAGACTATCTGTGAAGTTTTCAAATGTAGCAAACTAGCTGCAAATGACTTGACTTGGGGGCAATCATTCTGGACTGCCTTAGACATCATTTGCTGAGAAAGCTGAGCACCAATTGCTGAACATAAAGACTTAAGCAAAGCAGTGAAAATTGCAGTTAATTGAAAACTAGTTATTTGGTTGCATTAATGCAGAATTCATTTGCAAAGTGTCTCAATAAGGATAAACTACAGCAATGTTTGCATTTTGATAGTTTCAAAAGGAAGCAATGGGGAAAAGCAGACAGCTGAGAAATGGAAAAAATATCAGAGCACCAGAACTAGGCATCTGAGAGCAAACAAAATACTGCTTTCTTGAAACATGAATAGAATGATCTGCCAATAGGAGCTCTTTCCCCAGGCTTCCGTGTTTCTTTATAAGCTATAATAACATATCCAGTCAGTTATGGGGAAGGAGAGGGTGAAGTTTGCCACTGATGTACCAATTTACTGTCAGAAGAGCCACACTACTGCTACAAGTCTGACCACACAAAATCAGAGCACCTACGTACAATAAAATTATTTCAGAACCAAATCAGTCCTGCTACTCACCTAACACTTCCCAGACTATTTTACTCCTCCTATTTTTTCACAACCTGAAAAGACTAATTGCTTAGGAAGGAGTTTTCCAAAGCCTCTACCAACTTTAGTAGCTCAAGTCTAAGCCATTTGGTCCTGCTCTTAGCCAACAACCCATTTGTCAGCTAACAAACTTTCTCAGTGGGCTCACTTTTATTTAGCTTTTGCTCAAACTAATTAACTCACTTTCAACACAAACCAATCCTTGCTCACAGACATGAGTCTATTCAACAAAGCATTTAAACATGTGCTTAACTGATTGACCTCAACAGGGAATAAGCAAGCACATGGTTAAAATGAGGACAAAACACAAGCTTAAATCTCCCACTGAATTGCTCCTGAGTGCTCTCATTGGGGTGAGATCCTTAGAGTCCTCTGTCCAACATGAGCCTGAACCTAGACTTTTCTTGCAGAATTGAACACAACAAGAGCTGCCAAGGGATGCCTTCATAGTAATTTCTCTACAGGTCGTTCAGTCCCTCCTGACACGTGTCCTGTAACATCTCACTTTTCCACCACCTCAAACATCCATGTGTGGCTGAGGAGGGCAGGCCTGTACTAGAGGCAGTACCAGCACTTCACAACAGATAACAAACACAGGTCCACAAGCTCTACTGTCTGCACAATCTACAGCGAGGAGCACACATGGGACGACCTGCGGGCCCGTGGGTGTGCAGGTCTGGGGGGAAGAGTCCCCTCACACATCCTCGTACGCAGGTTACCTCTTGCTTGTCATGGTTACACTTCTCGCACATGGCCGGCGAGGAGTAATGATGGAAGACGGAGCCCGATAGGTTATCGATGATCATTAACTCCCCGTCGAAGGAGTCCTTAATAATTAAAGAGACACTGTCCAGCCATAAGTT
Source organism: Emberiza elegans (assembly GCA_024865655.1). Taxonomy (NCBI): domain Eukaryota; kingdom Metazoa; phylum Chordata; class Aves; order Passeriformes; family Fringillidae; genus Emberiza; species Emberiza elegans. The sequence goes on along the minus strand of JALJVW010000910.1, from coordinate 4,615,912 downwards.
CTCCTAGGGGACAAGAAAGGGGGGAGGATGGGAGAGATCATTTTAAGAATGTCGAGTTTTTTGCTTTCAAGTTTCATGTGAATTTGGGGCTGGGTTCTCCACCCTGACTCATCTGGAGCAGCATCTTGTTCTGCAGGTACTTGCACAGGGTCACTGGGGGAAACATTTGCTCCACAGGCTGTGTAAAGGCACCAGAGTTCAATTAAAAAAAAAAAAAATAAGGAGGGACAGTCTTCACTCACTTTCAGTGCTCACGTCTCCCTTCCAGCTCTGCTGGAGTCACTCACTCTTGATCTGCCATTTCTCCTGCACTCTTCTCCTGAGCTCCCCTCTCAAATTTGCTCCTGTCACACCTTTAGCTGATCTGCTCCTTCCCTCCTCTGCTGGCCCTCAGGTTCCTCCTACACCATGATGACAATGAACAGGACACACTGCTGTCATAGCCTTGTCCCTACATGATCCTATCAACTCAGAAGTCTACTGCTGAAAGCAAACCTTTCACCCTGAGGTGGAATACTCTGTTACTGCTAAGCCCTGAATCATCTGAGCTGCCCAGCTAATGTCCACAGCTCCTTGCTGCAGTCTGGTTAATAAGTTCAAAGGTGTACTCACCTGGGCCGGAGAGTAACATCTCATGCACAGATGTCCTTCGGGTTCTGTTCTACCACCACCTCCTCCTGTTGCTGCTCCTTTTCCCTGTCCTGAGTTTGGAGAGCCTGACTTGTGGGAGCACAGCCCATGAGTAATTTCCATCTCAAGCTCAGCATCCATCTCTGCATCCTCCTGGGCCTCCTTGTTGCTGTCGTCGAGATGTTTCATGAGCACAGCTACCACCACGTTGATGAGGACAAACTGGGCTGTGAGCACAAAGCTGACAAAGTACAGTGGGGAGATGAACTGCAGGTTGCTGAGACAGCTCCGGTCATCGTGGCTGCAGTCACGCAAGGTATCCTTGAGGGGAAGTTGGGATTGAGAGGGAACCATAGAAGGAAGGAAAGACTAAAGTAAGAAACAGAAGCTTGGCTGTTCTCTCTGTCAAAAAACACTGATGCTAATGGAAAGAAAAGGCAGACACTTCTGTCACCCCATGCCTTTTGGCATAATTCTCCAAAGAATCTGGGATACTCTCTGTTCATACACTGTTTGCTTCAGAGCAAAACCATCCAAAGGCATATGAAGCAAATTTTCAGACCATGACATATTCCTGCCACTGTAGCCCCACATATGTAAACAAGACCAAAAATTAGCAGGTTGGTACTACCTTCTCCCCATCTATTCTCAAAAGCACCATTTGTGATGAAAGAACTTTCCTTTCTCCGTGTCCTCCAAAGGAAGTATTTCTTTTGTGTTTTCCTGGTAGCTCTGCAGATGAGTGCCATGTCCAACACACATGCCCTGTGCAGTTCTGACTACACTGGATATTCCCTCATCCTAAATGATTTTCTTGTTCCTCCCAAGGAAAATTGGCACTTTTCTCAATCAGATGTCTCTAGGACTAGATGAATTACCATCGTGAGGAGAGAGACTCTGGACCAAGCAGGGACCTTATCCAGCAACCCAAGTTCTGTGTTCTGTTCCCCTTCCCTTTGCTAGCCCAAGCTCTGCTGAACAGACCACACATAAGAATTTCTCTTTCCCCACAAACAGGAGATCCTTGCCTCCAAGTCCCAGTTACCTTCATGATCCCATTCCAGTTGTCACCTGTGGACACCTGGAAAAGTGTGAGGAAGGCCATCCCAAAGTTCTCGAAGGTGGCGTGGCGGCTCATGCCCTCACAGGGGTTCTCATCATTGCACACTGAAAAACAAGGGGAGTGCAGGGCACAACACTCAGGGGAGGACACACTACCAGCCCTGAGACCAACAGCATGGACTCACAACCTGAAGACCTCAGGTAATGAATAGTATCAGCACCCTGCCCAACAGTTGGCTGTCAGCCATCAATATGGAAAAATCCCTGATGGCCCAGCCCCAGGATATCAGGCAGTGTAACTGCTGCTCAGGGGGATCCTCCCAGCATGTTGTTGTGCTGCCTTTCTTCTTGATCAACATTCCATGGCAAGAGATGTAAATAAGATTTCACAAACTTTTTCTTGTAATCTTGAAGGCAATGTCAGAGACAGAGTGCAGGAAAATAAATTTTTTAAGAATGTAAGAGAAAATGGAGGCTGCACTTATTTTGTTGGCCTGTTAGGATAACAACAATTTAGAGGGAAATTCCTCTTACATCGATTATGCATAAGGGAGAATGAAGTGCATCAAATAACTCAGTCCCTTTATTGAAGAGTTCTGATTTTGAGAAACCCCAACCAGCACATCTATGGCTCACATTGAAGCATGGTCTGCTTGAGACTTACCCAATTTTCCAAAGAGCTCCACTCCTAAAGCAGCGTAGATGAAAAAGAGGAGCATGAAAAGGAGTCCAAGGTTTCCCACCTGAAAGCAAAGGCACCATCAGCCTATCCCAAAGCCTATTTCATCTGTACAGAAAGTGTTTCTGCATTTCCAAGCCTGAAGAAAGTGAAATCCTGGTATACAAATGTGACCAAACAATTGCTCAACAGTTGAGAAATGTTCAGTGATGGCTCCAGTTGCCATCAGGGCTGGGGGAGGAGCAGGAAGGTGGGAAGAGAAGGCATGGAAAAATTAGGGACTTAATGGGTTTTTGAAACACTAAACAGTTTCTGGTCTGAATACATGTGGTCACTGGGCCTTCGTTAGGATCATCACTTCAGGAGTCTAATTTAGTCATTGCAACTGCTGTGCCGTCCAAATTCAGGAGAGAAATAACTGATTCAGCCCACCCACTCCCCTGGACTGCCACATCCTGCCTCCCTACATACTCACTGGAAGGAATTATTTCTGATGACTAAATTAGACACCATAGTAAATGCTGTGAAAGCACAGTGCTGGGTCTGTGTCTACAGGGCGTTAAGAAAAGGAAGTTAATAAAACTTAGCTAAGGACTACATTTCCAAAGGGCCCTTTAAAATTAAAGCTCTATTCACTATTAAGAATTGCTGCAGTGTAACAAAGACAGGAAGGGAATTGAAACAGGACAACTGGAGATGCCTGGTATGCCATTAGCAAGCCAAAATCCCTGATTTGAGTCTGCTCTAGGAAAAAAGAGAAAGGTCAGGAAGAGGAGAAAGTGCAAGGGAAGGACAGCTTATTTTAAACTACTTCTTTTGGCAAAGCCAATAAATCTTAGAGAATAATATTACAGATAATTCAATTGTCCCCCGAAGACCTGGTGTATAAAATATGGAGACTAGATTCATTCTTTCAACACTGAAACTGGTGGATTTGAGACCTTTAAGTTCAGGTTTTTACACAACTATAAGTATGGGGGGATTTTTTTATCCCTGCTACACAATTTTATTAATCAAAGCCAACTTGTTATAGGAAGCAGCAAAAGCCAGTCAATAGGAAGTCATAGGCTTTGATACTGGAGGGATTAAGTACTGCTTGTTATTATCTTCCAGGGAATACTTAGAGACCAAACTTTCAGACATCTGCTTGCTTTGAGGCAGGTATTACTGACCTCCAAAAAACCTAGCCTACAAACTTGGTTAGCAAAGGAGCTGTAGGCAAATGGGAAAAATCAAAAATGAGAAAGTGTGGAAGAATATACTTGTGGTTTTTGGCTAGGACCAGAAACAGAGATTCACAGGTCCCAAGCTGTGCTCTTTGCCATCTTGAGCAAAACACTTAACTGTCTAATGACTCTGTTTTTCTGTTTACATGACAGGGATATTAATATTTCTTCCTCTCTTATTTATTATCTGTATTTTGGGGGTAGAAGTTGAATCTCATAATTTAAGTGCAAATATATTGCAGAGTCCTCTTACCAACAGTTTCTGGGTACTATTTCTTAATATCTGTGTGCATTTATGTGGGTTTCAGAATAAACATGCCACAGACATGCAGACACGGGATCTGAAGACCTGCTCCGTCCCAGATCCTTTCCTGAGAAAAATCGTCTGTTGTGGCTCCTGGAATGGAAAAGAGCAAGGTGCAAAGAAACTGCACTGAGCCAGTCTGTGGCAGCACAGCTAATAAAAAACTAATAAAAATTTACATTCCAGATCTGCCTGCACTAAGAATATCCTTTATCTCCCCTTCCTTCTATTGTCCAGTGTATCTCAGCCCACAACTATCCTGAATGATGTTGTATATCGTACAAATGAATTATTAATATTGTTGTTATTACTATTATTCTAATAAATCACAAATAATTATTGCTTAATAAAAAGCATGGAAGATCAGACCGAGCTCAGGATCCATAAAAGATCACAGAGTTTCCTTTTCACTTTTGTGCCATCATATTCCACTAATTCAGATTGACATTTATTGTCACCCACACCAGAAGTAAATTCCCTGGGTAACTACTCATGCTGTTTTCAGATTGATTCCCAGCTCATCATCACTCACCAGCACTGGCACATTAGCTGATAAATCAACTGACAAATGCCTGTGCATTTTGATATCACGCAGTAGAGCTGCCTTCTCAGGGCCTGCCAAGGGACTGGTCTGATGTATGATCGGCAGAGCCACTCGCTGCCATTACTCCTTGCTTAACAATTCTCCCCCAACAATCCAAAAGGAAGGGGACCAGACTCCCTGACTGCTCATCCATCACGGAGGATGCTCACAGTGGGCTCGAAGCCTGTGTAAAGCACGGTGTCAGCGTCTCGTTTGGGAGCAGCTGCCACTCACAGCTCATGAGATCCTTCTGTCTCGATGTCTTGCAGCAGACACTTAACTGCCGGCTGTGTGAGCCACAACACAGCGTGTCACTGCTTCTCATGCATGAGATGTTAGAAACACAAAGGGATCCAGGAGGAGGAAAGAAGAAAAAATAGGAAGGGGGAAGCACTGGCTAAGAAAAGGAGAGTACAAATGAAAGAGAAGGAGGGAAAAGGTGACACATTCAGGGAAGGGTGAGAGCTGCAGTGATGGAAAGATATCCTTTCCTCCTGAAATGGCTTCCAATCACTCTTTCCTTCTTATGGAGAGGGGAGAAAGGAGCCAAGGACTAGTTGCAAACAGTTAGACATTAGCTAGACATGATGGGAAGAAACCTACCCTTATCCAGGGGCCAAGCCTTATTTCTTTCACGTGCTGGAGAAGAAAGATGTGAGGTGAGCTGTAACCCCAGAAATGACACAAGAACTTGGACTTGACCTTCAGGCCATTGCCTGCACACCACAGTAGACACCACCACTGAGACTCTACAAGAATCAACCCTTTGGAAAAAGGGACAGAAGAGGAGAGTCTTTTGGGAAGATGTTTTACCTGTGGCAGGGCTTGAACAACTGTATCCAGCAGCGCTCGCATTCCTGTGGCCATCTTCAGTAGCTTCAGGACTGCCACAACAAGCACAAGAGAAGTGTCAGTCAGACTGAGCTCAGAGGCATCCTTTGTGCAACTTACTAGTAACAGTAGCATAAGACAGATGTCCTGTCTCTTGTTCCCCTAGAAAAACTGGATTTTCCACTCATTCCTCTTCTTGCTTTTCATGGTACAACCCCAGCTGTTCCTTCTCCTCAAACTGATTTCCTTTTTACTAAATATTTTGTTTCTGCCACCCATGTCTGTTGCGTTGCTTCTGCTTCACCCAGACACTCCAGCCACATGCTTCTTCCCAGGAATGTGTATTGTAATTGTCCTTCTGCTTTGATTTTTCCTTCCATCACTTTCTCTCCCTTCAGCCATTGCTGTTATGACATCTTGGCACACCTTGGCCACCCCCTTACCTGGCAAATTTCAACCTGCTCAGTGGCCTCTGCTCCCCACACTACTACTATAGTTGTCCCAGAAATGAGTAACAGAGAAAGTTCAGCTCTCACATGATCTGCCCACCCTCCCAGTGCTTCACCTCCTAGGGAACCAGAAAGCCTGAGCTTCTAGGTTATCCTAGATCCTAGAATCCCTGCTGGGATGTGATGAAAGACACCCCAGAGGCTCCTCAAGGCTGGGGGAAGGGCAAGCTCACAACTTTACAGTCACTGCTAAATGAGCCATGGCACCAGCCTGCACTCGATGGCCACATGCACCCCTGCTCTGGCCAGTGTCTCTCTCACCCCGGGCGATTCGCAGCACCCTCATGATCCGGATGATAGTGGGGTTAATTGGGAGAGCAGCGTTGATTTCAATCTCTTCCAATGTGATGCCCATGACAGACAGCAGCACAATGGCCAGATCTAGCTGGTTCCACCTTTAGGAGAAAAATTGAAGAGAATAAATGAAGATGGAGTTTTTCCATTTTCCTGAGAAAGAAAGGTACTTGTCTCCACTTCATCCTAAACATTTCCTTACGTATGAGTTCAAGGCCCACTCTGAGTCAGCCTATATGGGCTTTTCCAGAGAAACAGAGATTCACTTTGCACACACCCTGAGCAGCCAGAGGCAAGCCAGGCTGATTTGAAAGCATGGAGCTGTGTTACTATGGCGCTATGCTTTGACTAATGGGCTGAGCTTTTTATGGCCTTACTACCTTGAATCAACTTTGCTATATATGTTCTTCTTTTGCATGCTCACAGTTTGCCTCAAGGACAGGAAAAAAATGTCTCACTCTAACCTCATTTCCTTTGCTTTCTAGCCTAACCAGCTGACTGCAACTAAGAGGAAATTTTTGGACAACTCTTGCTATTGCCTAGGCATTGCAGCTTGTGAAGGATGAGGTTAGGTCCATGCAGTGCAGAACTGGGAGGCAGTCAGAGCACTCTGGTCTAGATAGCATTTCATGGTCTAGATAGGGCACCATCCCCAAGCCTCTACCCCAAACCCAGCTGTCTCACAGCCACAGCTGACAACCCTCTGCTCACCTGTCTTTGAAGAATCGTCGCAGACCAAATGCCACCAGCTTGAGGACTGCCTCAAACACGAACACAGTGGTGAACAGGTAGTTGCAGTATTTGAGGGCGGTCTCCAGGGACTGCCACAGAAAGAGAGGGGAAAAAATTGAGGCAAAAGCAACATCAAACACATAACCCCCCTGTGCAGGGACTCTCCTATGTGCCAGGAACTCATCCTGGGGTGCAGAAGCTGCCCCAGCTATTCATTGTGGGGTGGGGAAGTGGCCCCACACTTCCTACCCACTTGAATGTGGAGGTTGCCTACTAAGGGCAACCACCAGCCAGCCCCTCTGCCCATCAGAGGTGGGATCAGTTCTGAGGATCAGTTACTGCTCCTTTCTTCTGTGCTGTTCAACATAATTAGGAGGAGGAGGCTATTGCAAGAGAATCCACAAAATGCCATCCAGCTTTTCTTCTGCCAGTAGTCCGTGCCACCTGAATGACACCTTGTCAATGGCACTGGAATAACTATCAACCAGGAGTGAAGCACAGAGGTTACTCTGGTTGTGGATTCAGGTCATCTCTGACCAGAGGAAACCCTGCTGTGCCTTGGTCTAGTGCCTGCACATCACATCTCTGAGCTGTTTGGTTTCTTGTTCTTTTATGTGCTGCCCCTTCACAACCACCAAGAATCAATGTGAGCAGTGGGCAGCTTTTGGTGGCATTTTGTACTTGAGAGGTTTGAAGTGCTTTGAGAAGATTGTTTAACAGAGCCTGACAGCAGGCTGGCTTGGCTGGACCTGTGTTCCAGGGAAAGGAGCTGAGGAGTAAAGAAGAGGAGTGACTTGTTGAGGAACAAAGACCTGATATGAGGACGCCAACAGACAAAGGTTCAGAGTTCCTCAAATATAAAGCTGGGCACCATCTAGGGAAAGATGAATGCTGGGCAGTTGGGCAAGGTGGGCAGGAAAAAGAGGAGCCCAGCAATAGATTTGAATGAGAACAGATTCAGCTCCCGATCAAAGCCTGAGTTACCTCAGACAATCTGTTCAGACACCAGAGCTGTCACCTAAACCAAGGGTCTTGTGAAGAGAAAGCTGAAATGTTGCTGGGCAGATGTCATGATGAATGCTCTGTCTACATATGGAGGTAGAAAGCTCCTTTGATATGTGCAGTATACATTTTTCCCACCAAAGGCATCTGCAGTTTTTTCAGGAACACTGAAAGCTACATGGTCTGTATCCAAGCAAAGTGAAAAACTTATTTGGCCTCCAAGGTGCTGTATTTGGAACCACACCCTGCAGCTGAGAGGGGCTCTGCTCAGCACTTTGGTCCCTGCAGTTTCTCTTATGAAGAAGGGGGGGCTTGGTGAAGATGGCCCATGCCATGACATACAGCCAGCCCCACTGGTTTCCTCAGCTGAGGCCATAAGGCAGGGGAATTGGGCTGACATTTGGAAATCTGATGCAAAGCCTGAAGCTCCCAGGACACTACTGCTTCCACCACTCCTAGTAGGAACAAGGGAAACATAAAAAGCAGAGCAGGCAGCTAAATTTGGGTGACCCACATACCCACTTACTAATATAAAGCACAGAGACTTAATTGTACCATGCTTTCTAGGGGCTTGATTTTTGCTCAGACACCTTCTCTCTATGGATTTTAATGGATAACAAGTGTCTGAGTAGGAACTACCTTTCTGGATACACATGAAAATCTTCGCACAAATTTGCCTACTATAAAACTAATTCCTACAAAACAGTAGTTTTTCGAGACAACCAAGTGTCCTATTTATGCTGGTGGGCAGTGGTCACCAGAGAACCATACCAAAATTACAACGTCTGGAAGGAGGACGTATCTCCATGATCTCACTCACCACAGGCTGGTTGTAGTGCTCCAAGGACATAGTGACCACGTTGAGGCAGATGATGAAAGTGATGAAGATGTCCAGATAGTGGCTGGTGCAGACCGAATGGATAAGGAGGCGAATGTGGCAGTAGGTAGCATAGTACGGCAAACGCTGCGCCTCTTCAGTGGAAAGAGGGATGTGAGCAGAGTTAGGAAGAAATCAGAAGAAAGAGAGAAATGGGTAAGAAACACTGAGGAGGGAGAAGGTGTAAGCTTGGTGATAGGTATTGAAAGAAATTGGAATGTAGTTGGGAGAGAGAAAAACCAGAAAAGAATAGGTAAAGGATAGGGAAAGAGGGGGAAAATTTAAAAAAAATCAACAAAATATCCCACCAAAAGAAGAAATGGGGAAAAATATGTAGGAAAAAAACCAAAGAACTGAATACTAGGAAAAAAATCTGTTAGACTGTGTTTGTGGGAATGGTGCTAAATCAGCATTTCATGTCTTGACAAATTAAGATCACTTTTGATAAAAGGGACCAGATGGTTCAAGGAGAGGCCCTGGGGTGTTATAGGAGAGAAGGGGAAAACTGGAGCAGAGGAAAGGAAAGCATGCCCATAGGCTGTGAATGGAAGTCTGGGTAGTAGGGAGGATTTCCAGGAGCAAGTATGCTTCAGCAATTTTTATCTAAAGGTAACACAAAACAGGACAGAAACACTAGGAATAGAAGGTTTCCTTCACCACAGAAGGTTTTAGATCCCAACTGCAACACTGGGGTCACTGGGACACAAAACACAGGGGTCTTCCTCTTTTTTTTTTCCCCCCTCTTATTTAGATTTGGGTTTAAACACAAAGAATGGTCTGTCCATGTTCTTCTTCAGCCACCAGCTGAGCTGCAGGAAGCCCAGGTGGGACTCCACCCCAAGCACAGGAAGCGCATCAATGTGTGCATGCCCCAAGCCAATGGTTCCTGTCAGCAGGTGCACAGGGGTGTTTTTGGTACGTTATCTCCTGAGGAGCAGGGTGCTAAAACCCTTCCCCAGTGCCTTCCCTGGAGTCCCAGCAGACCTCCTCAGCCACCCTTCTTCCCGAGACCGCCCCAGTGAGGTGTGTGGTGACACAGCAGTGGTGCGGGGAGGAAGGCTGAGAGCAAGGCCACAAGCAATGGATTTTGGAGACCAGATCATTGGGAAATAAAAATAAGAGGAAAAGGTTTTTCTCAGAAAACCTTGGCCTACGAACCAACCAAACACTTAGGCTGTGCCTTACTCCTTCGCTTCTTCTCCAAGCGTCGCAGGCGCTTCTCCTCCCGCCGGCGCGCCTCCTCAGCCTCCTGGTGCTGCCGGCACTTGTGGAAATTCTCCACCACCACCCCCACGAACATGTTGAGCACAAAGAAGCTGACGATGAGGAGAAAGGAGATGAAGTAGAGTAGCATCCAGGGGTTGTTGTTGATCACTGGCTGGAGTGGGAGGAGAACAGAGGCAGACATTGTCTTAGCAGTAGAAGAATAGGGATGCAGTGGGTGGCAGCCCAACAGATCCTGCTTTACAAGGTATTGAAATAGCCATGAGTGGGACAGGAGGGAGCCAGCATGCCCAGAAAGACCCATGGCATTATTACTTCTTCATTACAAATAGATGAAGGCCCACTGACCCTACCACAGACACCCACAGCACAGCATAGCCACAGCTACACCTTCCTGCACGGACTCGACAAGGCCATGGACCTGAGCCCTTGCAAACAGGTGAGCAAAGGATTCAGAAGAGGCCTGGAAGGGACTCTTGGTTTGAGGGAGGTACTGAAGCAGGATGTTAAAGGATGCTTCTGCATTACAGGCGCAAGGAAAGTGAAAAGGTCCTTCCACAAGAAAGTCCATGTACCTGCTGATCAACAGCCACAGCATCGAGTCCATTATACATAATATTGACCCAGCCATCCTTGGAAGCCAGAACAAAGAGGGACATCAGAGCCTGAAATATATAAAGCAAAGCTGATATGGAGCAGGTACATCTGGCAGGCAGAAAAAAAAATTATTGTGGGTTTATGCTCTAACACACAGAGCACTGAAATACTCTTCCTGTGTCTCTCCACACATCAAAACCTACTCTTTCCCTGAAGGAGCACAGGGACAGGGTGACAAGGAGCCATGCGCAGCCAGACCCACCAGAGGAGAGAGTTCGTGAAGAACATCAGCTTCATGGCAGGAGAAAAGAGAAAATCAAGCTCTCTGCTGCCACCAGTTTTCTTTCCCACTCATCCTGTAAGTGTCATTCTGATACCAACCAACCAGCGACACAGCTTCTGCATGGGCATGCATGCCAAATAACTGCTCCTTCTGGCTTTCCAGGCACTGCATCTGTTCCCTGGGGAAGAGACAAACCCTGTGTTGGGTTCCCATCAGAGGGAGGGGCTGTGGGCAAACTCACCTGTCCCAGGTTGTCGAAGTTATACTTGTGGTGCACCCACTTGTAGTTGGCTGCCATGCAGTCAGACCGGTTGGTGATGTTCCTGATGTCGACCCCCAGGCAGTGGTAGAACTTGCCCTTGAAAAGCTGCAGGAGGGGAGTGATCCCATCAGTCCCTTTCCCCACAGGATTCCCCATGCTCCCTGGGATGTACAGAAGCTGCCAAGATGCTGCATGGCCTGCAAGACTGCAAGCCACATAGAGCATGACAGGGACACCACCAACACAATGTGCAGCACAGGCTCAACCATTGCAAAGGAGGCAGGACCACCCTTGTAAGTTCACACTTGGCTTTTCAGCCTTCTCCATTGCTCCAGGGCAGCAGTGACTGTAAGCCCACCATCTGACAGTCCTTAAGGCAGCCTTTCTGGGTACAAAGGGAAAAAGTATCTTCTAACCAGTCCCCTAGAGTAATCTTCACTCCCTGCTTCCCAGTTACTGAGAGTGCTGATGGGGAAAGAAGATCTCATCTGAGGGTAAAGAACCAGAAAAAAACATCCTCTTCTTCTCATATATATTTTTCCACAAAGCTGCACTGCACTTCTGTGACTCTTCTGCCCAGGGCTCTTTTCCCATATGGAAGGTACTGGATTGTGCATTTGTACAGATGCATCAGAGCAAACTAAGTATAGCGCATTCCCTGAGATGGAAGTAACGCCCACACCCTTGCTCCTCTGCAATGCAACAGCCAAAAATAAGGAGGATTAAATTAAAAAATTAAAGAAGTTTGTGGGTGGATTTAGGGCTGAGAGTGAGGGGGAGAAAGAGAGCTGACTGGGGGCAGGGTTCATGTGAGCAGGCACTGAGCTGCTTGCCCTTGCAGGGGTGACATGGGTGGGTCCAGGGAGCCCTGTGCTATGCCAGCCCTGCGCTCTCGCTATGACACGGACCCAAAATGTGACCCAGCTGCTGCCAGGTGTGAGCACTAACTCCTGTCTCTCATGTCCAGCAATGCCTGCACTTGCTAAGCACCTGTCTGTGCTTGGCAAAGGCTGTGTCATTAAGGAGATGACTTGTGGAAGAGGGTAAACACAGAAAATTCACTGGCATCTCTGTCTCTCCTGCTCTGCTTGGCTGCCTGTGTCTGTTATAGGACCTGGAGGTACAGGTGCCCGTGGGGTGGGGGCTCAAGGGCTGTTTGATGGACAGTAACAACCTACCTGCACACCCAGGATGCCAAAGATTATGAAGAAAGCACAGCAGATGAGGACAATGTTTCCTATGGGTTTTAGGGAAGAAATGAGGGTCTCCACCACCAGCTTCAGACCAGGGGCTCGACTGATGACTCTGGAAAGAAAGGAAGGGGAAGGGTGACAGAGGGACAGGGCAGGGACGTTTGACTAAGCTAAGCATTTTCAGCAGTAGCAGACTCCTGTCTCCATGTGCAGTGACCTCTCAGTGGAGATCCCTCCCCTGTGATCAAAAAGCCATGGATTTCTCTCCCATGGGTTTGTTCTTTGATGAGGTACCTCCAGCATCAGACCCATATGGCTAAGGGGGACCCCTTGTAGCTTACTGCTTGTTAAAGACCACACTTTGCCTGGCACAGCTGGATCTGACCCTGGGACCCCTCCTGGGGGTAACCAGTGGGAGGAGGGGGCCAAGCAGGGCTCGGTGGGGTTCTGACCGGAGGGGACGGAGGGTGCGCAGCAACCGGAGCACTCGCAGCACGCCCAGGATTTTGGCACCACCAGCAGAGGCCACTGAGACCACAATGTCAATGAGAGACACGAAGACCAAGAAGCCATCCAAGATGTTCCAGCTGCTGCGGAGATAAGCCTGGTCCCCAAAATACAGGCCTAGAGAGACCACCTGGAAGAGAGGGGAGAGAAGAGGGGGTGAAATTACTCCTGGTTACTTGGTAAAGGGCAATGGGAGGAGGGGGAATAGTTATCAACTCCTCATGACACTGAAGTGTCATCTCATAATCTTTTCCTTTCACCTGGATGTCTGTGAAGGAAAACACCTTTTTTCTGCCTCCCTGAGTAACATGACACTGTAGGGGACACACAGGAAACCTTTCCCTGCCACACCAGAGACTTGGGGAAAGTCTCCTGGTTCAGAGGTCACCTGGGAGGTAAAGTCAGGCACCAAATCCATACTTTGGCTCTTAAAGGAGTAATTTGTTTGTCAGCAGTTCTCAAAACCAGTGGGTGCTACAGAAATTGGTGGTCATGTGGAGATACTAACATCCTCCAAATCATGGTCAAAATTCAGATATGAATTTTAGGGGTTTAACTTCCAGCACACAGTTTTAGGACTTTTCCCCAAATATGAGAAGGGAATAACAAGGTTTTCTGATAGCTGCAAAGTACATTGACATCTATTGAATCATTATCTCAACTTTGAGCATGTCATTAATGTTGTTGTAATGTCCCCCATTCTTGCTCCAGGAGAAAGGGAACGGACATTTGACATCATTACAAAATCCATACTTGAGGTCCAGCTATCCTTCATGAATACTAAGATCCAAGTGGATCTAATGCCTGTAATAAACATCTCCTATGCCTAACAAGACAGGACTGAACCCCAGGCAGAATCTGCCTTTATAAAGGTAGAGGGAAGGACTGGCACACCAAAAAGATGAACACATTTTAAAAGGGTGCTGAGCAAACATGAACAGTGTTTGACACTGGAAAAAGGCTCTGAGCTGTTCTCCAGTTACTTACCTTCAGTGTCATCTCAGCTACAAATATTGCTGTGAAAATGTAGTTGGACACAGTGAGAAAGATTCTTTCCTAGAAAAAAAAAATAAACAAATAACAAAACAGAGAAAGACCTTAAATGTATTTTCACTACTTCTTGTTACTCTGTCAGTCCCTTCTGATGATCTTGATATTTCTGCATTCCTGTGAAGGGTCTGAAAGTTGATGAAATAAGGGAGATGTTCTTGGCAGAGGTCAGTGCTAGGCAGACTTCAGCTCATATACCTTGGCTGGGACAGGATCCTATGCAGCTCTGCCAGACCCTAGTGGATAGGATTTTTTTGCATCCTGCAGATCTGGTTTCAAGGCAGCCTCTGCCCTTTTCTGTCAGTGCTGCTCAGGCCTAACCTGCTGCACTGACCTGGCACTCCTTCCCGAAGAGCTGCTGGGCACCCACCACTGATTGTGTCCAAGTGCAGCAAAGTCTGGGAGTCAGCTAAGGCAGACAAGCAGAAAAAGTAATTTCACTTGCCAGCTTGAGCCACCTCCAAGATAGCTTAAGAGCAGCATACATGAATGATGATGTGCCATTCCTACAGCATGGAAGTTACTTCTTTCTCTCAGTTCCACTCCTTGTCCCTTTTGCCATTCATCCCTTATATGCAGGCTCCTGGAGGAGACACTTACTTTCCAAGACAGAAGGAACTAGGCTTTTTGTGTTATAAAGTGGGTTTCCCCATTATAAGAGCCCACGGGGGAAGCACATATTTATGTCAATTACTAATATTTAGGTATTTTAATAGATTAGCTGGAGCTGGTGTTTAATGCTGAAGTTCTTCCAGAGATCATAGCAGGACCAGGAACACTCAAGAACCACTGTTAGAGGTTGTGCTATGAAGTGGGTGATAGGTAATGGTTCTCACCGTGCTTCTGTGCTCAATCTGGGGTCTTTCCAGGGCAATGGTGATGCAGTTCAGGAAGATGAAGGCCAGCACTACGTGGTCAAAGAGCTTGTGAGCAATGATGGTTTGGCAGAGGAGGCGAAACCTGCAAGAGAGTTCCAGTAGGACCCTGTGCCTTGGGCAGAACAGATTTAGGAGCAAAGAGGACACAGAATTAAGTATTCTAGCCAAAACTGGGCTCTGATATAACAGCTTTCCTATCTCTGATACTGGTGTCCCTTGGAATGGCAATAGCCCAGGGTGGTAAATGGTCACATAGGGAGCCTGGAACAGAGCAAAGGCAGAGCAATGTGCTGAACCTCCATCGATTTCTCCAATGCCAGAGTGGTATCCTAACCACTATGACCCTGTGCTCTTCTCCTGCCTTGTAAAGAGGCTGAATTCCAGTTTTCCTCCCAAACTCACACTTTGTACCCCTCCACAGCAAAGAGGCCACATGCTGAAAGCTCAGGAGAGGCAGGTAGGTTGGCACTCGTGGGGACCACACTTCTGAAAGACACTGTGTATATTAATATAGGCGTCACACAGAGCAAAAAAAGCTCTCCTTTGTGACCTAAAATGAAAGCCTTTTCTTTTCAAGGGGCAATATGAATGGGTGACAGTAATGTTAGCTGGGGTATGTGGACATTTTCTTCTGGTGACATCTCTTTAACAGGAAGAGTTCAAATTTCCTTTTTTTAGGCAAGAAGAGTTCTAACTTTACCCTAAAAGGTGTGATATAACTTCTGGTAAGTTGGTACTGGTACTGTAAATTAAATGAAGAAGCTATTCTGGTACCAGGGGAGGAAATATCAGTATTATGGAGTCATCAATAATGCATTCTTTATCCTCTTTATGTTAACATTAGTATTCCCTGCCTTGCTTTGCTATAAATATTTATGATTACAGAAAATAAAAATGGGATGCTCCAAAGGGAGGGAAGATCACAATAGCTATTTAGGATGCTCAACTTTCCTTTCATTGCCACAATCTAGGAAAAGAAATGCAGTTTGGCTGTAGAAGGAACAATGGAGGAGAAAATACATATTCTCAGCTGGTGAGTTTGAAGTTGCCACCTAGCACCAGGGGATATGGCCAGCAGAGCAACAGAATCTGTCCCATCTTCTCAACCCTCTCATAGCAAAAACTGCACAAACCTGTTCTGTGGAGAGAAGAGATATATGGACCAGTCTTCCCGTAACTCACACCAGTCTGGCTTATAGACTTCCATCATCTTCCGGATGCGAAAACACAGGCTCTGTAGGGATGCAGCAGAAGCAATTGCCACTGGTCACCTTCCCACTTGCCTGAGAGAGACATTCTTCCTTTCACATCTGACTCAAACACACCACTACTTGCTTTTCTTTAATCTCTTGATTGAGAAAATCAAGTCAAAGGCAACAAGTCATGGAAAAGAAGGTAGAAGCTGCTTTGCCAGGGCTTGTTTACCTCTTGGCATCTGGTTTCCTCCCCAGATCATGAAAAATAAAACTGCTGGTGTCCCTTCTAGAGGAGGATGCTGTCCCATGGTGCCTTCTTAGAGGTGTTGGAGGGACTGTGTTACACGAGGCCAATGTTTCCTCCCTAACTCAGCTAAATGAGAAGGCAGGACCAGAAGGCTTTCTGTTGGCATTTGGACTGAGAATTTCATACAGACATTTATGTCTCTTCAAATTTCTTCTGACCCTCACTCCACTTTTTTCCACTCTCTGATCTGCTCACAGATTGCTGTGTCCCAGGCTGATACCACAAAACCCACTTGCCTTGCCTGTGGTACCTGTGCTTCCTGTTCTGGTCTGCCAACGTTCCCCATGCAAAACTCTCATTCTTACGCTGCCTGACCTCCCCTGCTTTGTAGAAATCACTGGCTGCACTGCTCTGAAATAACAGCTCCTGACTGACCACATGTATGTTGCACACCTGCCTTCCTCCCACCACCCACCTGCCTTGCAAGCAGCCTGACAACGTGGTGTGAGCTTGTCTGTGCCTAGAAAGTCCTATCTGCATTTAGTCCTCCAGCTGTCCTCCAGCTCTTCTAAAGCACCTTTGCAAGCTTTCCCATCCACTTTCAAGAAGACTGAAATTTGAGGATGGATTTGGGGTATCCCAGAGCACTGTGATGTAACCCCAGGGCCCTCCACCAAGCACTCACATAATCTATTTCTTCATCATCCTCTCCCCGTTCTTTGTGGTTGTTCATCTTTGGGAAGATCTCCTTGACAATACTGGGCATTTTGCCATTGCAGTCCTGATGCTCACTGGCCCCAGGTGGTGCTCCCAGCCTGTGGGTCACTCTGTGGCCAGAAGGGACCGAGGCCAACTCCAGCAGGTCAGAGGAGCCTTTGTTATCCAGAGAGAGTGTCCGGCGGTGATGAAGCACCCTTCCTGTCCCATCCGCCTCCCCATCTGCCACCTTGTGCGCTTCCCCAGACAGGAGGGACTCGTGCTCAGCGGAGGGAGGTTTGTGTTTCAGGCTGTGTCCCCGGGCTAGGCTGTTCCAGCTGGAGCGACGGCTTCCCCAGGCTCCGCTGCGGCTCCAGGCACCGTAGTGGGAGCTGCGGGAGCTGGACTGTAACAGAGTGGGATGGGGACTTGGTGACTCTGGGCACAAGGAGGGAGCATGTGCTCCTCTCTCAGAGCAAGACTGCTCCCTGAGCCCCTAAGCCAGAAGGCTGCCATTTATCAGACACTGAGCAAGGTGCATGGTGGAAATTCAGCAGTAATCTCAGTAAATCTGACAATAAATTGGTAATGAGTTAGCAATGGTGTTGACTGTGATCACTTTATAGCACCATCTGTGTGCAAAGCACTTTTAGGGAAGGTAAGTAATAAAGCCAAAGGCCAGGTGCCTGATATTGTTACTTACACCGGCACAGAGCAAGAGTAAAGTTCTCAAAGAATTCGACTGGCAGCTTTTTACATTGCACTGGGGTTAAGGACAACACAAGGCACAGGGTGATGGATCATCTGACACACCATCTTTGAGTCCAGTCTTAGAAAAAGGGGGAAATGAGAGAAACAGGCCTGCTGGTTACAGCCTAGTCCAACCACATCAGCAAGGTATCATGCAGTACATGGCTGCTAGCACTCCCTGTTTGGAAATAACAGGGGCATGAACCCTTTAAGCACCAAGGCACTCCCCAGAGCTGTGTATGCCAGTGGGTAGAAAGCCCAGAAGCTGATGTTACAAGGTAGGCAGGTCTGAGAGGCACTGGTTAGACAAACCTGCATGCTTGGGGAAGTGCTATGGGGCAGCAGAATCTGCCATGGGGAGCTCAAAGACAAGATTTTCACTGTTACAAAAGCTCTAATACAATCCCATCTGTAATGGGACTTGGTGGTTCTGCCATCACTCCTTAAATCAAGGCAACATTTTGTGTCCTTTAATCTAGGAGAACAAGGAAAAGGCAAGGAGGAAAAACATGTTCCACTGTAAGAGGGAGACTGTCTTGTTGGTATTCTCCCTCTCCCACACCCAAAGGAATATAGATAACTAATCTGGAAATAGACTTCAAAAATCTGGAAATTTAGAAAAATAATGTGAACTGACGTGGATTCTAAAGACAGGCAATGGAGTTGTGTCAGAAGCCTACAGCAGCAGGGCAGTCCTTCCCAGAAATCCCCAGATGATGGCAGAAAACCAACAAAGTGCTTGGCCTTCAAAGGAAGGGTATGACACACATTTCTACCCCCTCACTCACCAAGGACCGCTGGTCATAAGTCATTCTCCCCAGGGACATCACACTGCTCTTCCGGGAGCCAACAGCAACTCGGATCTGGTCAAGTTGCAGGGAGTTGCGTGAAGAGTTGGTGACCCCCCCAGAAGCCACTGGTGGGTTAGAAGAGGGCAAGGATGGGTCCAGGTGCCCATTAGGTGTCACAGGAATTGCACAGAGCTTGGGATCTGAGTGAAAAGATGCAGAAAGAAGAATGAGGAAAGAAGAAGTTGAGTTCCTTGTGGAGAGTCAGGGACCTGTGTGCAGAAGAACTCGGGCTGTATGGTCAGTCAGGACATCCCCCCATCCCCTTGAAGTCAGACCTTTGCCCTGTACCTGGCCACTCCCAGGCGGACGTGAGCAGAAGGAAATGACACTGACTGCCCAAGTTACAAAAACCCTTGTGACCCCTCAATAAATGCCATTTGCTGTCCACCACGTTGGTGTCAGGAGCATATGGACCGAGTGACCCTGGGGCTTGGGTCACCGTGCCGGACTACGACCAGGTCGCCACACCGTGAAGGCAACAGAGTGGTGCCGAAACCCGGGACACGAGCGCCCGGGCTTTGGGGATCGCCTGTACGAGGGACCGGCAGCTGCACAGCTGGCCTAGTGCAGTGGTGGGGATGCCCCCAGACCAGTGAGGAGCAATGGACACTATCGCGAAGGTCGTAAGTCAGATCCACGCACAATGGGGTATTGAGTGTAAGCTCAAAGATTTATGTCTTGCAGTACCGAGACTGATTGAGCTTGGGGCTATAGAAAGCCCGGTAGAAATTCTCCATCCGGAGACCTGGGATAAATGCACAAAGGCTCTGGCCGAGGAAACCATGTCCTCAGGCTCAGGGAAAGCCCTCAAATCGTGGGGCAGAGTTATCCAGGCTCTGCAAAAAGCTCGGCAAGAGCAAGAAACCTGGAAAGCCGCAGAACCTGTTTATTAATCAAACCGCAGTTGGGGGGTAGGGGCTGTGACACAAACCGCAGAGGAATTTGATCCGGTTGGGCGCGCAGAGGTGCGAACGCCGGAATCCCCTCAGGGGCACTCACCATCGGAGTGGGGGGAGCCCGCGCGGATGGTTTGGCAGGAGCTAACGGAGGAGGCACGGAATGCGGCTTTAGTATCGGACCCCGAAGCGGTTGATAAAAGTGCCCCCCCGCCATATGCGTTTGAAGATGGCGCCAGACCGCGTGGTCAGGGGCGGAATGATGATACGGGAGGTAGAAATGCAGAAATGCAGAAGGCTCGCTGAACAGCGCAAGTGTGGCCGAGCAGGGGGGAGGTGCGGCCCCCGAGAAGGGACTTAAGACCAATCAAACCGCTCAATTTAAGTTAAGCCCTTATAGGGCAAGGAGCTCCCCCAGCAGGAGGCGGAGGGAGCCCAGGGGTAGGGAATGGCCCGACCCCCACAAGAAGGGGCAGGGTCGGAGCCCGAGAAAACGGCGGAGCAGCCCAGAAATGTCCGATCAGTTGACTTCCGGCTGGCACTCTGACTCGAGCTTGGACGGGCACGAAAGCTGGCTGGAGCACTCCAACACAGACCCGGGCTTTAACAAAAAGGGAGCAGCGGCATACAAGATCACCAGCCGCAGTGCTCCTGCGTGGGTTAAAGGGATATCAGAGAAAGATCAAACCCCGCTTACAGACTGGTGGAAAATAAAAATGGTTTGCGCGGACTGGGCTCCATCCGCCACTCTGGTGTTCCCGGTCCGGGTTTGGGGGGCAGGCGGAAATCAAAGAACCTATTCCCCAGTAAACCTGAAAGACGTACAGGCAATTATTAAAGCGACTGCAGACAGGGGGATTAATTCTGCCATGGTTTCCACACTCATTGACACCATTTTCGGAGGCGATGATATGCTTCCCTTTGGTATCAAACAGACTTGCAGGCTAATTTTCGATGGGGCGGGGATGATTGTTTTTAAACAGGAATGGGAGGACAATTGCGCGAAGCAGCTAGCTTTGGTGACAGGGGCAAATGACCCACTGCACGGCTCCAGCATACAGAGGCTAATGGGCGCAGACCCCACTATGATTACTCCCCAGGCACAGGCTGAGGGCCTGCGGGCCCATGAGGTTATGACAACAACCCGTGCTGCCCGAGAAGCCATCCGTGTGGCTTCCAAAGTAATAGCCAGACCATCGCCATGGTCTACTATAAAGCAGAGTGAGAGTAAGAGCTTCACTCAGTTTGTGGACCGCCTTCAAGCAGCAATAGACTCCTCAACATTACCCACAGAGGCGAAGGGTCCTGTGCTAGCAGACTGCCTACACCAGCAATGCAACTCAGCCACCAAGGACATTTTAAGATCACTGCCACCTGGGTCCAATATTGCTGCCATGATCAGACATGTTGCAAAGGGAGAACACCTAGCTCCCATCCAAGCAGCAGTTCACACTGCAATGAAACTCATGAGAATTGTGAGACTTTGTTTGCAGGACTGAATCATCGGACGCCCCCGCAACCCATACACACCACTACCAGGGAAGAGAGAGAGACCACTGAGCAACCCGACATCACCTGAGAAGCTCGCACCATCAAAATCCAAGCAGCAACGGTATCTCTGTGTGATCTTGTTTCTAGGGTTGGTAGGCGGAGGACAGGCAGACACAAAACATTACCCTCACCAGCCATTCAGGTGGGTTCTACGCCATCCCTTAGGTGAGGGGGTCATCAAAGAAATTGTTACAGCTGACACTCCATCTTTCGAGTTCAGGCTAAAAGACATTTTCCCTTTGCATACGGGTCACCCCAAATTTGAGGAGGCAACATTATTTCAGACCTGCTGGTGCCCTGCTTCCAACCTAGGAAAAAGTTACTGTAATTACCCAGGGTATGGATATTGTGGATATTGGGGGTGTGAAACTATTGTGACAGGGAATGGATGGAAACCACAACAGCCTGATACGTTCCTGCAAATTAAGTATACTCCCCATGGTTGTCTCGAACCAAAATTTGGTATGGATGGGTATGTGATTTTGCCCCAAGGCAGGAAACTGCACACCTGCACAGGCTATATAATGACAATCCTGCATCTGATCCATGATGGCTGGGCCACGGGCAAAGTGTGGACAGCGTTTGTTTATCTCTCTCGCCACATCTGGGCGAACATACAAATTATCAGATTCCCACCTTCAATATCCCAATCAGTCGGACCCAATCCGATTCTTGCAATGAGTAAGGAGATCACAGCTAACGGTAGTCCTAGCAACAAAACACAGATGCAAAAACTTACCTCTTCCCCATCCGATCTCTTAGCCAAACCAACCCTCTCCAATCCGTTAAATGCTACCTTCTTATCGTTAAACCAATCCAACCCGAACCTCACAGAGTCATGCTGGTTATGCTATGATGCACAACCCCCTTTTTACGAAGGTGTTGCCCTCAATCTCCCACTCATCTTCTCAAAGTCAGACAATCCACGCCAATGCAGATGGGACATCCCCCAGAGAGGCATTACCCTAAGTCAGGTTACGGGCCAAGGCAAATGCTTTGGCAATGCAACCTTGGCAGAGCAGATGGGCAACGTCTGCCGGGAATTCGTCAAACTTAAAGGAGGGAAGTTCCAGTGGGTGATCCCAGCTGCAATGGGAATGTGGGTCTGTCAACAATCCGGGGTAAGCCCATGTGTACTCCTTGACAAATTCGATCATTCTAACGACTTTTGTGTCCAAGTTTTAATTGTCCCCAGAGTCCTGTATCACCAGGAAGAAGAGGTGTACCACTTGTTCGAGGAATCTGACCAGCTCCACAAAAGAGAAGTGATAACAGGTATCACCATCGCAATGCTCCTCTGTATAGGAGCTACCGGTGCTGCCACAGGCATCTCGGCCCTTGCAACACAACATCAAGGACTGGCACAACTGCAGATGACTGTTGACGAGGACTTGCAGAGGATCGAGAAATCCATTTCTTCCCTAGAAAAATCCCTTTCCTCTCTCTCGGAGGTCGTCCTCCAAAACAGGCGAGGACTGGACCTTTTGTTCATGCAGCAAGGAGGCCTGCGTGCCGCCTTGAAAGAGGAATGCTGCTTTTATGCAGACCACACCGGAGTCATCAGAGACTCCATGGCCAAACTGAGAAACTGACTAAACCTAAGAAAAATGGACCAATAAGCTCAACAGGGCTGGTTTGAGTCGTGGTTCAACCAGTCCCCATGGCTCACCACCCTGATTTCTACCCTAATAGGCCCACTCACTATAATCTTACTAACCCTAATCTTCGGGCCTTGCATATTAAACAAACTGGTGCTATTTGTTAAAAAGCATTTAGAAACGGTTAACATTTTGTTTGTCGAGTGCCGACAATTACTTTAAGGCGTGCCAGTTACTAATACACTTACAATTTTATACTAATCTTACTAACCCATGAAATTTTGTAACCTCTACATTTTATAACTTTATACGATTTTTACTAATCATGAGGGAGGGGGGAAATGTGGAGAGTCAGGGACCTGCGTGCGGAAGAACTTGGGCTGTACGGTCAGTCAGGACATCCCCCCATCCCCTTGCAGTCAGACCTTTGCCCTGTACCTGGCCACTCCCAGGCAGGATGTGAGCAGAAGGAAATGACACTGACTGCCCAAGCCATAAAAACCCTGTGACCCCTCAATAAACGCCATTTGCTGTCCACCATGTTGGTGTCAGGAGCATATGGACCGAGTGACCCTGGGGCTTGGGTCACCGTGCCGGACTACGAACCAGGTCACCACGCCGTGAAGGCAACAGTTCCTCACTATCCAGTGACAGTTCTGATGCCTAAGCAGTTTAGCATGTTAACAGCAGCCAACAGATTGTTAGCCCTTTAGCACCAATCAACATCAATTTCTCTGATTTAGGGTGTGGTGACAAAAGCAGTGCAAGCTGGGAAGGCTTTAAAGTAATTTCCTTAGCCTCCAAATCCAACCACATCTCTCCTTGCAGACAGACAGACAGACGCAGAGTGGTGGCCAGGCAGCCTCAGACAGACAGGCAGAGCATGAAGGCGAACAGAGGGACAAGAGAGTGCTTCTGCATGCCAAGAGCAGATACCAGCATCTTCAGGTCTGAACAAATTCCACCAGCTGTCAGATTGGCTACTTAGAGCAGTTAGGCTGAAACACTGGGCAAGAGTCTAAGATGTAGGGATAGCCACAGCCATCTATGTACTGAGGTCACCTTAAAATTCCTGCAATCATACTGCATACAAAAATTGCATCCCAGTCTATCCTACTACACTGCCCTTCTTCAAATGGCTGATCCTTGACCTTTAAGATCTAGGACACTTTTGAAGGAAATCTTAAGTCCTGTAGATGACCCATCAGCATTTTTTGAGATGTATGGAAAGTACAGGGTGTTGAATTTTAATGCCTGAAAGGGCTGGAGCAATCATTTTGGTTTGACTTATTGCATAAATGAAGGTCACCTATCCACATCTGCATGACAGGCAGCCATGAGTCCACTAACACCTGTGTAACCTCTTCCTCCTCTGCCATCTCAGGGGTTTGACTGCCTGCATTCAGCATAAGCTCTGATATGGTGCAGCCATGTAACTCAGGATGGGACTGCTTTGAAAAGAGCTTAGTTGCAGGAAAAAAACTGTGAGCCAAAAACTGGAGCCACTGCTCCCTGCTGTGGGAGCTGCATTTATGCTCAGAAATGTGCCCGTGGTGCTTGTCTGAGTTGTGGTGTATGTTTGTGCCTGTCCTAGCACCTTGCTGATCCTGATCTTGTCTTGCTGACTGGACTTGGCTTGACCTTAAACCTTCCTCACCACTGTGGGTTTGCCTGGTAATTACTGAACCATTGGCAGACCCTTACTAGTGTCAGTGGACTTGCTCTGTTCACCTTATGCAAGTGTGTGCAGCATGGCCCCTGCCCTCTTGCCTGGCTCTCTGTCCCCTTCAACTCCTGGCTCACCATCCATTGCAGAGCAAGCTACTCTCACTGCTCCCTGCCACCAAATCCTGTTTGAAGTATAATAGCTCTTATAGAAAGACTTTCAGTCTTTGAGGGATAGAGACCTTACCAGGCGGTCTGTACTCAGGTTGTTCCCACTGTTAATTATCTCTCCTTGAAAATACACGGCTTTTTTTCTGCCTGAATTTGTCTAGCTTGAGTTTCCGACCTTTCCAATCTCATTATGCTTTTTTCTGCTCAATTAGAGAGCTATCTACCACCACAACCCTCTCCTTCTGGTCTACAACTACAGAGAGAGTGATCAAGTAACTTTCCTGATTTCTCTAAGCTTCATTAGTCTCTCACTATGAGGGAAGGCTTCCAGATTTGCCTGAGTCCTTTTTACCATCTTGGTATCCCTTCTCCAAATGTGGGTTTCAGATTTGGACACAGTGTTCCTGAAATAGTGACCCCGAAGATAACCAGAGACAGCCTCATTTCTCACTTCCAGTTGCTGTTCTGGAGGTCATTCAAGAACTGTTCCACTTAGCTACCACATTCCTCAGAATGCCAATATGTCGCTGTTTTTCCACAAATAACACCACAAACTGGCATAAAGTTCAAAATAAAAACTGGCAAGTTCTCAGAAGTGGGAGTAAATTTTCTGCAGAATCTGCTTTCAGGTTTCTCACCAAACAGCAGTAGGACCCAAGCAAATAAGAATGCTTGAGCCATTGTACCTGAGCCTTCCTGGACCTCTTGGAATTGATCAAACTCCTCCATGTTTGAAGAACTCTGATCTTCATCTGAGTATGACCGATTGGCATCACCCTGGAATACACAGATTTAGAAGTTGGAAACTCAAAACACAAAAGACCATTTGTTTCTGTCTTTCATTTCTAGAACAACTGCAAAATTGTCCCTGGCAGTCAGGCATCGTGTGATCACTGGAAAGAGTCTTCTGTGATTTGGGATGGCTGACAGACTGCGCTGCTGCTTTTGGATGGCTAAAGGGCTCACCCTAAGGTAGGTTCTGTTGTTTTACACAGAACAGAAATTGTGAATCCCCTTCCAGAGAGCCTCTTTCCTTGTAAGGAATAACACTCATTTTTTTTTCTTTTGCTTAATTAAATACTACCCCAACAAGGGTTATTTCATGAATGAAATTAAAGAGGGGTGATATTTTCTAAGTCCTCCAGTCCAGTATCCTCAAAATGTCACAAAGGACCCCTTTTTAGCATCTCTATTCCTCTTCTGATGAAGCCTTGGTGGTAGCTCACCTCAGCCTGGAATCCCTCCACAAGAATGGCCACCAGAAGATTGAAGAGTACATAATTCCCAAATGTCATGAGAGCCACAAAGTAGAGGGAAGCCCATGGCGAGGTGGAGGCCATGCCATTATAGAGTACAACATTCCAGTCTTCCTGGGTTAGGATCTGCAAGAGAGGACGAGATAGTCAGAAAACATGAAGGAAGAACATGAAGCATATTCCCAGAAAAGGACAGTCAGAGAATACACATCAGGACCAGACCAGGTCTCTGACCTTCCCCATTTACACACACCCACTGTCACTGTCCAGCTCTGGCACTGCCCCAAAAACCTTATCTGAGCAAGAAGAAACAAGAACAACCATTAGGACAGTCATGTGCTGAGGTGAGAATGTTAAATTTGGGAGTTGCCACAACAGGAGTGACCTTTGCACACTGTCTCCTAGGAAGGAGGAAGGTCCCCTGTTTGAGATTTACACCAGGAGTTTGGTTCCAATATGCAGTTCTTCCCTCCACAACCTTTTGTGCTGTCAGGAGTCAGTGCAGTGCTCCTCAGTGAGGAACAAGCATCTCCTGATCCTCTTCACTTTGCCCTGGCCTATCCACAGAGGGCAAAGTGGGCTCACCTGGAAGACTGTGACGATGGCCCATAGCAGGGAATCAAAATTCTTCCGGTCAGGAACTGTATCTCCTGTGTCTGTCCTGAGGCTGAACTTGCAACCAAAGATGTGCATTCCCAGGATGCTTTGGAACAAGATGATGTCAAATATAAATATTTCTGCTACCACAATGAACTCATCAGAGTAATTCTCTTATGAAAATCTAATGCAACATCACAGCAGCAAGAGGTACAGCAACATAATCAGACCACTAGGAGCTATCTGTGAAGAAGGAACCACATATTGCAGCCCTGTAGGTCACCAAAATTTTGCTTTCCATCTCTTCTGACTCAGAGCTCATATATTTCCTTCAATCTGTCAGTCAGATCTGTCCTTTCTATTGTCCTTTCTGCTCTCATATGTCTTCATCTTGCTATCAGGGCATCCATGGCATGCATGGACAAACTTTCTTGGTTGCTTCCTGCTGCTCTTCTGCCAGAATCAGCCTCCAGACTGAACTGTTGCTGTAGCTAGTGCTGATTAGTAGGAGACTTCACCTGTCCTGTAATGGGACATTATGCTCAATGTCTGCATTTACTGGCAGTATTTCACCACCCCCTCCAGGCCAAAATCCTCAACTGCTGAATCCAATTTAAGGCAGGAGCAAGTTCAGCCCTTATGAAAAAATAAATATTTGTCAGCACTGTCTTGGCCTGGAGCAAAGGGCGAGATGAGTTATGCAGTTGTGCTCTGAAGCTGCTGTCTCCATGAGCCACACAGTGCCACTCCAGCACAACGTGAGCTGACTGCCTGCTCACCTGAATATGAAGATGAAGAGCATGAGGAGCATGCAGAAGGTTGCTACGTTGTCCATAGTCTTCATCAGCACCACCAGCTGTCGGCGCAGCGCTGGCATGAAGCGCACCAGCTTCAGCACGCGGAGGAGCCGGAACGTCCTCAGCACCGACAGGCCCCCGTCTGCCTGGCCAATGATCTCCCAGATGCTGTGGTCCAGAGAGGCACAGCAGGGACGAGGCACAAAACAAAATACAAGTGAGCAAACAGAAGAACACAAGGAATAACAATGCTCAATCTTCACTTTGGCATTGGCAGTACATAGGAATGTGCCCCTTGTTGACGGAGTGACAAAACTATCTTTCGTTCCCTTAAAAAGGAAATAAGCCTAGAAGTTTCTCTCCTCAGTTAGGTGAAAAGAACTCTCATAGGACCTGGGGGACTTCACCTCAAACTTAAGGATAGCTAATTGGACAGGAGCCAAAAAGTCCCGCCTGAGCAATTTACTAGAAAAAGAAGAGAACAAATAAATTAATTGCTTTTGTGAGGTGTTTTACCAGGGGCAGGGGAACCTCTTGCACCTGGCTCAGTTTTTCTCTGTAAAGAGTTTTGTTATTTTGCCTTTTATTAAAACCTTTTCGTTTCCAACACTACCACAGAAGCCATCCTGCTGATTTTATGCCTTCTAAGGTAGCTGAGCTATCCTAGGTGTGAAAGAGGTCTTCAAGAGCTTATGAAACCTGGCTCAAGGAGACCCCTATTTCAGCAGTACAAAGGGATGAGAGAGAAAATCTGTCTGAGCAAGGCAGAAATATGAACTACAGGCTTATCCTTGTATGTTGAAAGCTGCATTTATGCCTTAAGAACATGAACAGGGCAGTACATGTTGCAGGAATGAAGAAAGGCTTGCAGCATCAAATTCCAGCAAGACAAGTTCTTTTATCACACTTTAAACATTTGTCACATCTTCAATTTGTGCATTTTCAAAATATTTCGCAGCTAGCATTTGTTGTGAACTTAACAAGGCAGTTGCAACTGCCTCCACTCTACAGAAGAAAGAACTAAGGGACAGAAGTGCTGCATGGCTTCCATAGCACCAACACCAAGCATTGGGAAAAGAAATCTTGGTCTCCCAATCCTTGGCCTTGTGCATCAGCCCAGCTCCTCTCAGTGTAGCTGCTACATCCTTTTTGAAATAATCTGCAAGCTCTGTGGTACTCTTTTCTGTGTGTCTTTCAGCTGATCCCCAAGGCCCTTGTCACCTGATGATGACGATGATACTGTCAAAGATGTTGTAGGGGTTGCGAAGGTAATCAAAGAGACCAAAAGCAGCAAGTTTCAGGATCATCTCCAGGGCAAACATGCTTGTGAAGACAACATTGCTGATCTCCAAGATGTTGGTCAATTCCTCTGGCTAGAGAGAATGCAAATTCAGAGAGTCAGAACTGAAAGAGCTCTGAAATTATGGGAAATAAAGTGTTACCATTCCCCGGGAACAGGGTTTGTAGGGAGTTGCAAATTTCCCTGGGTGAGACTAGAGTGGGGCTGGACAGCAACACTTGCACTCCAATTCCTTTGCAGATTTGCTACGTTCATCATAGATTAGATCCCTAACAACATTTTTTACTAGAGAAAATCAGGAGCCTCACAGCCATTCACTCAGCCAAGGCTGACCGAGCATCTCCTACATGCCACCTCAGATCCCGTCCCCCTGGCTAAAGGCAGGGCAAAAAACTCATTTTGGGTAAAGAACTTATTTTGGGCAAAGAACTTGAGTATTTCTTGAAGAAGAGCAAAATTGGCTGATTTGCAGTCAACCTCTTCTTTCAAAAATTTCTTCCTCTGAGGTTTCCACAGGTAGCTGGTGCTTTTTTTTTTTTTTTCCCCTGAAATTTTGAAAACATTTAAATGACTGGAAGGCAGTTCTCCATCTTCCTCTAAACATCACTGCACCAATCTGTGCCTTTCCTCTGTATTTTTTCACCTCTCCATTTTTATCTCTCCCTTTCCCCACCAAACCCTTGTATGCATTAGTTTCCTGGTTTTGCTCCATCAGTCTTACGTCTCTATCCTCAGAGTGGTCTCAATATTTACCCAAGAAAATATCAAACTAGACAAGACAACAGCAAGGACAGACAACTGCTAAAACTTATCTGTAAGGGACAGGGAGAGAAGGACAGACTGAAGAATACAGATAAATGGACAGGAAAAGGAGAAAGGCAAGTGCACAAGGTGAAAAATCCAAGAATGACACAAGATGACTGTTGAAAAATAAAGAAGGTGCATCTTCCTTTGCATCAGTCTGAGCTCTGCCTGGCCACCAAGCCACTCTTTTAAGCATCACATAAAATGGATGGGAACAAGAAAACTGCAAATGCCTGTTGTAGAGAGCAAGAGTAGACAGACATTCCTGGCCCTTTGGAAATGAAAAAGTGAGTCCCTGCAGGTCAGAGCCAATATTTTTAGCATTAAATCAATATTAGTGCCCACGAGGAAGGGTCTCTCCCCATGGTCTGCAAAACTGCTGTTTTGCTGAAGGGTGGCCTTTGCATTGGCCATGCCTGTTACCTGTACAGCTGGTGGAAAGGGAAGTGAGGGAGGAATGCAGTTCTGGTTCTCTGCCTGAAGCTGGGGTCTGCTTTAACCCCTGCTCTGAGGCCCCCTGGGGCCAAAATCCTTCCAGGTGAACAACTGATCTGGAATCTGCTCCTCACAGCTCTGGCTTCCCATGCCCTTTGTTAATTTCTTGCACTCCTCATTGCAGCTTTTTATTAAAATAGTCCATGTCTTTAAAATGAAAAAAGTGGAGATGGATCAATTTCCATCCATAGTTATATCTGAAAAGCAAAACCACCCTGAAAATGATGGAGAAAAGAGTGAAGATAAGAGAGAGAAGGAATGAACAAGTGCATGTGGGAAGGGAGAGATGAAGATCATTTCGCCAAGACCCAGCAGTATCAGTTGCTGAGAACACAAGGTCTATAGGTTAAACTGAGATGCCAATTTCAGTCTGAATCAAACCATTATGTCAGTGAAAATAAGCAATGCAAAAAAGCAACAGGTTATGATGGTGGTTTATCCTCTTTGCTTTCCATGCATTCTCTCATGCTCTTGTAGGGAGCAACTGATGTTTGAAAAACCATGCTTGCATCTTGCTTGTGGAAAAGGTTACCTGTTCCTCTGTCTCTCCTTCCCTCCTTGACATCTGTTTCTCTAGTCAATCCTCACCTGTTAATCTGTTTCTAATGGACCATCAACCAGCCCCAGCAAAGCATTCTTCCTAAACAGAGGAACAGGAAAGACTAGGCAGAGAAAGAAAGACAGAAGGAAGGGATAAGCAGAGATAAAAACAGACAAAAAGATGTCAAAAAACAAAGCTGGAAAAAAAAACTCACTAGCACCCACAAGAAGTAGAGAATGAAAGAGTTGTTTAAACAGTGGAGCAAAGAAGTAAATGCTGGGAAAGGAAGAGCAACACAAAAGAAATGAACTCAGAAAAAAAAAAAAAGAGGTGATAAAGAGGAGCCAAATGGAGAGGCACTACGGCAGATCCAGCATTGCAGCCGTTTCTGGAGATAGAGCTAATTTGTCAGAGTGCAAAGAGCCATCAGCTGGGGGCCAAGGCTGCAGGGTGGGGCTCACCGGGGTTGTGTCCTGCGTGGCAATGTCCTTGTTCCTAGGGCGGTGTGGCTGGGAGTGACAATGGACGAGGCAGGTGTCTGGGACTCAGGGACCTTCTCTGGCCAGGGAAGTGAGAACCTGATGAAAAGGACAAGCAAAGGGGAAAACTGGTTCTCTGCTTTTCTTCCTACCAACACATGGGCTCTCCAACACAGTGGATGTGTCACCTTGCAATGTGAGGTCTCCCCAGGCTTCCACAGACAGCATTCAGGCATTCAGCATCTAAAGCCTTCCTCCTCCCAGGTTTACCTAGAAACTGTACATTGAAGAATCTCCAAGGAAAGAACTGAGCTCAAGGCTACTTTAGTCCAAGGAAAAGAAAGAACACCAGAAATGTCCCCACAAGCAGTCTGTTCACACTGCCAAGACAGGACAGACTGATTTACCCATCACACTAGAAGTGAAACTTGAACATAATTACAGGAGCTGAGTATTGGGGTAAGGAGGATGACTTGAAGGGGCAGAGATCCCAGGGGCAAAGTATGTCCGGAGCCAGTGTTTTAACCAGAATGGTTAATCTATCCTGTATATGGATCTCCTTCCCAATCCATGAAACAATCCAATTCACGTTGTGGAATAAAGTCCTCTGTCTCTAACAATGTAGATCAAACACTGAGAGTAAAATATATGATTCAGATTTACTTCAGCACTCCTGTCCCATGATCAGAAACTAGAACTGGGGCAATAGAGGGCAGCAGCTCAGCTTTTTTCTCCCTTTAAATTTCTTACTAACTTTGGAGCTCTTTTGCCGTATTTGACTGAAAATATAATTAGTCCATTATCTAGCAGCAGACAGAAACTCCTGCATCATAGGAAAGGCTAAGAAAATACAGATCCCCATGAAGCCCCCGCAGAAAAAAAGCTTCTCCTAACCAGGAGTAAATTTGCAACTGTCTAGAAACCAAAGAGTAATTGATGTGACCTATGCAGACCAGCCCTACTGAACCTACACATCACCGCCTCTGTGATGAGATCACAAAAAAGAAATATTCCATAAAGAGATCTCTCCAGCCTATTTTTACTCACAATTTCAAAGTCACTTGGCAATAATTAGAAGAGCCATAAAAAACAGCTAAAGAACATACCAAATTTTATATAAGTTTAATCACCACCCCACAACCAGTGCAGGATTACATGATTGGTTCTACAAGGTTCTACAAGGCTGAGGTAGCGTGGTTTTGTCACCACTCCAGGGAGACTGTTCCGTCCTCACTAAACGTCAGTATGATGAGCTGGCTTGGACATTTGCTGAATGTTTCTGACAAGGAGCAAATAACAAAAAGAGAAGCAATAACTGTAAAATACAAACTTGTGAATGCAATAAATGCTGGTATAAAGTGAAATCCCACAGGCTAAAGAATATGAGGGTACTGATCCACAGGATGGGTCTAGTTAGGAAACAGGGGATCATCATCTAATCCACACAGAGAGACCTCATAAAATACTGATCTGATGGATGAAGGAAAACTGTAAGTAGATACTGGAGAAGATAAACCAAGTCACTCGGCTGTCTAAAATGGCGGCTAATGGCAGAGAGGCTTGAGTCCAACAGGCCATTCAAGAAATTCATTATCAGAAAGGCAGCCTGGGAGATTCAGCTCCGACAAGCTTTTCATTCTCATGCTGAATAAGGGAGAAAAGTCAGCAGCACCAGACTCACTGTGAATATTAAGAAAAAAATAAGCCTCTTAAAAGAATTCTTCTGGACAGCCACAAGAATCTAACATTTTCTACACTGGATTTTAAAAATAGACATTTCCAAACAGAGGCAGATCTGAAGAACTGCTAAAACTATTTCAAGCAGGACAAAGCTTGAAATGATGAGGCTTGGCTTATGCAATGTCTCAGCAATATCTAAAGGCCTAATACTGAGAATATTACATGGTATATTGCAAACTGATGTATTTACATAAACATAGCTATTTACAAATGATACCTTGTTATAAGATCATGGATTAAAAATTACTCACAGAAATGCAGTTTCTCCTAAAATGAGTTGATTTCCCTCACAAGAAATAATATATGCAGATGGAAGCTGCCTTGGCCACACAATAAGGACTGGATGAATAAGCCAAACTATGCCAAATTCCAAGGTCATTTGAATATGAGTAAAGTTATTTGAGTTGTTGAGGTTAAGTCTCCTGGAAGAAAACCACCATGAATATTAAACCCCTGAATTATAACAAAAGTTTAAATTCATGTCTTTCTGTCTGTTAGTCAAGACTGGGCAACACTCATGCATGTGCTCTGTCCCCTGGATTCCTGTGTTTATAAGCCTGAAACTTGTCCCTCACCCCTTAACCTGATGGCTGTGGGTGCTTTGGTCAGCTTGCCGGTGAACAGCCCATAAAAAAGTGGAGTGGCAAGTTGCTGACACACATGCTATGAGCTGCCCAGCCAGGTATGTCCCCAGAGAGTGGCTGGGCTTGTGATAGCCCATGTACCAGAAAACAAAAGCTCAAGAGGTCTCCATAGGCATTAGCTCTGGGTCAGGAGACATCACATGATGAAATAGCTGAAGCAACAGAAGCTTCTTCAATCATAGGATGGTGTCACCCTGCAAATCACAGGTCCTGGTAGGCAGAGGGGCTTTGCTGGATTTCGTCCTGTGAAAATTTGTGCTTTTGGGAGAAAAGACAACAAGGAAAAGAGAAAGAAAGGAGAAATAAGTAGGCAATGAAGCACCAGCCTAAGATGTACTGCTGGCATGGTTTGGGAAAAACTTGAGGAGAGCAAAGGGAAGTACAAATATCTGTGTGCTTCTGAGTTAACTGCTGACAGAAAAGAACCCAAAATTCATTGTATGGTATGAATATGTTTTAGTCTTGTGCCAGGATAACAGAATTCAGTACACATTTTGAATAAACAGGCTGCACCACATTTTTCAGTTATGATCAGTTTGGCTGACAGCTCTTCTGGTAGAAACAGCATGTAGGGTCATAAGCTTTTCCCAACTACTTATGGATAAAAAGTGATAGTACAATTTTAAGGACTATCATTAAGAACCCGCTACAAGAAACCCCAAGTCTGCAGAGGCAGATCTTACTCTGCTGCAGGCTGTACAAACACAGCAGAGGCGTCCTAGAAGGGCTTAAATCTGCACATACAATAGCCAGAACATGAGAGTGAATTCTCTATCTCCAGCTCAAGTATTCTTCTGTCAAACTATTATTCATGCTGTGTCCATTAAACCAGGATGAACAATGGCTCTCCCTGCTTAGTGATCACATGTTTAAAATACCAGTGGGCAGTTTTCAAATTGTCCTGGGCTCCAGCCCTTAGTCATCTCTCTGCTACGTGATAAATACTTTGCTCTTTTTTATCTATTTCCATGAGTCAACCCCTCCAGCGTCTTCTTCATTCTCCTCTCTTCTGGGCTCCTGCCAGTATTTCTCTGGTACTGAAGCAGCCACTGCAGTTTTGAATTCTGGGATCAAATTAAGGTGTCACAGCCTTGTATCAGAAACTAGCTGGGCTTTGAAAATTGGTTTAAAGCTTGATACGTGGGTGGGATCCAGACATCTGAGGCTTCAAATACTGCCTCAGACACTGTGTTGCCTCAAACAGGGAATTTAAGATACTCTGGGTCTGAAGGTATCTTCATCCTGATACAGCACAGGACAAATATGAGTACCTTGCTTGAACTGGGCTCACACTCTGTCTCCTTGCTGCCTGAGACTGTGCTCAGGACCAGACTTCACCTTGGCTCCAGAGCTTCAATAACAGTCAGCATCTCAGTAGTGCAGCAATCTCTTGTTTTGTGATCTGGGCAGACACATGGAGTGAATCTTGGTCACATTCAGACTGGCAGCATAGATCTGAGATGTGGATGTACAGCATGGACTGTTCAATGCAAAGTGCAGCAGAGCTACCAACCAGCAATGCAGATGCAAGGTCATGGGTATGCTTAAACCCCTCTGACACTGGCACTGCACACCACAGTGCAGACACAGTCTCTGTCTCCCAGCTATAAAGTGAAGCCACACAATTCCTCTCCATCTCACAAGCCTATCATTAGGATAAAGTGTACGGCTGACTCAGAGCTGCCTGCAAACTACTGGTGTGAAAGTCAAGCCTGTGCCCACACCTGCTGCTTGTGTCTGACCTATCTATCACTACTTACTCTCAGGGCAAAGGAAAGGCTCAAGCAGCCTGAGCCCCCAAAATGACTGGAGATTGGAGGTGGTGCCTCTCCTAGCCTTCTTGTATAGATAGAATGTGCTCAGACATCTCTTAATTAAGTTGGGAGGGCTAGCAAGCTGATGGATTTGAATTGAGATGCTGGTGAAGTGCCTCTGACATCCCCAGAGGGCACATTAAATTAACCACACAGACTAAGGATTCAGTAAGCTAATGAAGAGAGAAACAAGTGAGAGAGATGAGGAAGATGGAAAAGATGAGAATGACAGAGAGAGAAGCAGACAGAATGTGGAGACAGGGCAAAAAAGAGAAACAGTGGGATGAATGACCAGGGAGGAGGAAAAGAGAGGCATTGAAAAGAGGTGAGAAGAAAATACATGGAGAGAGAGACAAAGCAATTAAGTACAGGTATAAGAAAGTAAGAAACCCTGCAAGATCCTGAGGCTTTCTCCAAAGTCATGCTGGGACCATCTGTGCTGCAGTCTGAGGTCCAAATTGCTCAGTCTCTGCCTCCACCAAGTTGCATCAGCTGCTTAGCAAGGCCATAACCCCCAGCAGGAGGGGGAGTCCACACTGCCCACCTTGTGCCCTGAGGTGCTTTACCTGTTCATGGTGCTCAATGCCCATGCTGATGGTGTTCACCAGGATTGCAATCAT
The DNA here is from genome assembly GCA_024865655.1 of Emberiza elegans. NCBI lineage: Eukaryota > Metazoa > Chordata > Aves > Passeriformes > Fringillidae > Emberiza > Emberiza elegans. The sequence goes on along the minus strand of JALJVW010000910.1, from coordinate 4,580,481 downwards.
GATCCCACGGTTGAAATACTTGCTGTCCACAATCACTCGAAGCTTGACCCTCACTTCTCGCCACATGTCACTGCAGAGCTTCAGCCGTCCTCCTTCTTCCAGCTCCTCCTCCTTCTCCAGTGCCGAGGCACCCTGGTCCTCTTGGCTGCCCTCCCTCTCCCCCTCACTGGCCCCTCCATCCTCCTGGTCTGAGCCAGTGCTATCCAGCACTGAGAGCCTTCTGGATGCTTCGTGCTCTGCCCTATGGCACTGGGGGCAGTTGGTGGGGTCAGAGGTTGCTGTCACAGCGATGGGCTGGACTAAGCCCTGAGCAGGGCAGCCAAGAGAGTTGTGCTGCTGGCAAAGCCCTGGAAAGAGAAATGGTGCTGCTTAAACGAGGATATGAAAAAGACATTCAAAGTGGACACCTGCCTGGCTTCTGGGTATTTAGACAGGGTAACTGGGCCTTTAAGCTGTGAGGATGATTAAATACTGACACATCATCTCAAGGGCAGCAAAGGGAGCTGTTGCCATTGGGGGCTCTATGCTGACAGGCAGTGTCTCCAAAACACACAGTACTGTTCAGCTTGCCTGTGATTAGGCTGAATGGGGTTCATGTCCATCAGAGAAAGAACTGCTTTGTCTCATGCAGAAATCATAGCTTGAGACTCACGAGCTTGTGTTAAGTGGAACCTGAGGGGAAAAGTGGTCATGAGAGCTGCTTTTGGCCTGAACTGCTACAAGTGGGGTCTGAGAACCCCCGGGCCAAATTGAACTCTCTAAATCAGAGAAACTACATTAGCAAAGCATCTCAAGAAGCCAGAAGAGGTAACACAGGAACACTTCCTCCTTCCAGTGTGCACCATGAACCAGAGAAATCTAAATTTGACTTCCTTGATCCTCTATTTTGGCCTGGAAGATCAAATGGACACTGGGGGAAATGAAGCAATTAATTCATTAACAGAGTGCATGAAGCCTGCAGAAACTTTTCTCCCAGCAAGTAAAGAAAATGAAAGTTTGAGTATGCAAGACACGCTGAAGGAAAATCTGCCTTTTTGGTTGTTAATGGGAGCATAACTTAAGAGAGGCATCAGCAGGCAGTTAATACTAACTCTGTAAAACCATTTTTACAGTGACTTTTCCAGCCAGGAACCCAATTTAAATGATATCTCACGTCTAATTTTACGCAACAGCATGTGCTGCCGTCAAGAGAAATTGTCTCCATCATCCTTGTATATCAACCAGACTTCTTCAGCCTCACTCCTTAGGTTCAGGTGACACCTTATTGCAATTCAACACTCTTTGCCTCTCTCTTGAGGTCTGGAAGCAACTCACTTTGGGAGGAGAGCTCTGGGAGACCTCCTGTGCCCCAGGTCCAATCCTTTGCCCCACTTTGTGGTATCCCCTAGTTCTTCTCTGTCTCGAACTGCTATCAACACCTGGCTATACCAGACATGGAGGCCTTTACAGCCTCTCCTTATGGTCTCTGGATTTCAGATCTGATTATCCATGCTCCCTGCTGGCCAGCCCTGTTGCATTCCCATTCTTGCTGGTCACCCCCACCTTGCTGCTCGGTGTGCTGGCCACGGTGCCACGCTCAGTGGCCAATGTTAATTCTAATTCTGTGCTTTATAGGCACAGGTCCTTTGGCAAGCTGGCACATGGAGACGCTCCCATTCCTGTCACATTTCCCCCACTGGCATTTCCAGCTTTACCCACGCAATCCTTACTGTGGTGCCTCTGGCTTTTCCTGTTGCCGCCGGGTTTGGCACGGCCGGGCTCGTGGCCGTGGCGCCAGCTCTGCACGCTGTTGTAGAGCCCCAGGGTGCGGCGCTTGGCCTTGCGCAGGATGTGGCAGACGTACTGGAAGATCTCCTCGTAGCAGTCGCCCGGCTCCATGTAGCTGGCGACGGTGCTGGAGGACAGGTACCGGGCCCTCTGCTCCTGCATCAGCTGGTGCTCCCGCTGCTTGGTCTCCGAGAACTGCGTGGCAATGACCACCAGGCACAGGTTGATCATGAAGAAGGAGCCCACCTAGCAGCAAAGAAGGAGAAGGGACCAATGTCAGCATGAAAAAGAACATGTGGGAGCAGGAATGTAAGAGAAGAGAGGAGGGGAAAGTGACTGGAGGCAGAGGAGTGGGAATCAGTCTGCATATGGAGAAGAGGTTTCAGAGAAAGCCAGGAGTGCATGAGCTTGGTTTTGATAGCTCACTCAGCATAATTTCCATTAAGAATTTAAAGCTATGCATTGAAATTCAGGAAATAGGTCCAACTTTCAGCAGGTTTTGGGACCCTTAGCAATCACTTTTAAGTTACATACAAAGGGTTTGATGAAAACTGGACTATATTTCCCCCTCTTCTTTGTGTTAAATAGACGGTAGGAGACAGAGAACCAGTTTGGTTCATTTCTCCTCTGCTAATTAATTTGCCACTGGAAAAAACATTTATTGTCTCCACCTCTTGGAAGAAATGTCAGTATTCTCAGGTCATTTTAATGACATACTAGTAGACTTGGGGGAAATTATTGATTTCTACCATTTGCATCTTAATTCTCCATATAGGGAGATGGGGCTTTCCTGAAATGAGTGAGCTTTTGAAACCAAAAAAGATTTTACAAATAACATGTGTCCTTTTTTAGAGGGACACTGAGTAGTCTGGTAAAGCCAGGCTTCTTTGCTTATTTTCTATTCTTCTGATACAAGACATATCATATTAGCTTTTCTTTAACTTGTCCTCTGGCCTACATAGACTTCTCATTTCAAACACAAAAGCTGTAAAAAACACAACACTCCCAATTTCTTAGAAAGAGCAAACAAAATGCCCAAGTTCTCCCTATTCTCCATACAGAAGCCCAAATGTCTACCAGACTTAATTTAAAACTTGAATGCTCCCTTTAAGCCTCAGTTTTCCTATTTATAAAATGGAGCAAGCATTTCTTTGTGCTGAGAGTTCTGGAGGTAAAATAAACTCACCCTATATGTTATATATAATGAAATTAGAGCTTAATTTCCATGAGGAGATCTATAGATAGATAGATAGATAGATAGATAGATAGATAGATAGATAGATAGATAGATGATAAATCCCAGGCTTCAATATGATGAGAATTTAATACATAAAAGGGCTAGTAACTACATTCAAAATAATTTTCAAAAGCTATGACACCTTGATTGGTGCCTACTCCCTGGAGAGCTGTGTCAATAGGGCATTGATAAAATGCAGAGCTTAAACTCTGAACAAGGACTCTGCATCTTCAGTGCTCTGAAACAGATTCTGTGGGGCAGCCCCTCAGAGGAGGTAAGCACCAGCTCAAGATTTCTGCTTCCCCTGGACCTGTGAGCATCCCTGTGAGCATCCCTGCCAAGGGGCACCCTGGCACCAGTTTCTCCTGTGTGAACCCACACAGGACCCATCTCCCCTCACTGTCCCTCCTTTGCAAGCAAACAGCTCTGACAGAGAGCATGATTCAGTCCTGACCTTGACTTCACATGTCTCCTCTCCTGTAAAGCCTTTCCAGCAAAAGGGACAGAGCAGGCAAAGGTGCTGAATACCTGACCCCAGTGCTTGTGAATGGAAAAAAAGCTTATTTCAGCAAGTACCTCAAAGCTTGTTTTACCTATCCAAGCAGCTTTTCCCTCAGTTCATAGCCCTTCCTGCCCCCCTGACCAGCTTGCCCTTCGTGGTGACCCTTTCTCCTGGACACAGGTGCCCTTTGTTCAAAGAGGACACGTCCCTGCTAACATCTCAATAACCCTTTGAAACATGAAGCTCTTTCCAACCAGATTCAACATAAGGACAATAAAGTATCTCAAAATAAAGGGCTTTTTTCCCCCCCCTCCTCCTCTCAGCACCCTTCAAAGCTGTTCTAATTCTGTTTCCCTTCATCACTGAATCCTTCTCTTCTCTTTGCTTCCCCCATATTTCAGCCTATTTTTCCTTCAGCTTCAGCATGCAGCCTTGAAAATTAAAATAATGCCTCGTTCAGATTCCTTTGCCTTCACCCAACATTTTCCCTAGTCTGTGATGTCTTGCATGTTTTATTTTAACTGATGAGCATATTACCAGGAATCCAAATTCTTCTCGGATCCACAATCCTCAGCAGCATGATACTTATCCAGGCTTTCCCTTTTGGTTGTGTCCCTCAGCTGGCACTGAGTGAGGCAGGGCAGGGAGGCGGGCACCAGCTCTGTGAGCATTTCTGGAACACCACCTGTGACACTGCCCCATACTCTGCAACCTCCCACAGCTCCCAAACAACAAGCAATCAGGGCTTGCCACACCTTCTCTCTGGGCCACAAGAGGAAGAGCTGAGGGCTGAGATGCCTCACCAGGACTGCACTGTCAGCCTAGGGTTGAATCTAGAGTGAAGTTCAGGTTCACATCCCTGAGCCCTGTCCTCACAGGCACCCTGAGCCCTGTCCTCACAGGCACTGTTTGCTGCCATCTCCCACCAGATGAACAAAAAGGGGGGGGAGTGAGAGGACTGGATATGGGAGCAACTCCTCAGTCCTTACTCTTTTAGCTAGAAACATCAAACCCAAAGCAAATTAGCTTGGCTAATCCTTAAAACTACAGGCAAGTCCATAAACTCTCAGTCTCTGCTGAGCTTGGCATGGCCTTCCAGCTAGGAGAAGGACAGGAAGGGTCCCAGAAGGCTCCTAATTGAGTGATTCATCTCAGCTGGATGAGCAGAGAGACAGAAAGAGTCAGACATGGAGTCAAAGCATTTGAGAGAAGCAGATGGAGACCCTTGATTGTGAGTCCCAACACAGGGTCCTGTTGAGCCCTGAGACTGAGCTGTGCTTTGATAAAGCAGATCCTGGCCTCATTCAGCCCAAAGTTCAAGCCACATCTCTGTAATATCTGACAAAATCTGACTAGTGCTGCAGATCCTGACTTGTCAGTTACTTTTACTGCCTATGCCTGGATATCCAGCTTACCTTCTGAGGCCCATGTGTGTAAGCACAGAGCCCTTCAAGGAGCCCCTAAGTGCTGCAATGCAGATGCCAGTGTAAGAGTTCAGAAGAGCTTGCTCCAGTCCAGGAGCCATAGCAGTGGCCGAGTAGCTGGAGAGGTGTCAAAGAGACACCTGGACCTCAAGCAGGAAAACCCAAGTGAAACACTGACCCAAGGGCAGGAATCAGTCCTTCCTTCATGTCATATCCATGATCTCTGGTCAAGGGGGAAGCAATTTAAAATCTGCTGAACACATAAAATGCTTTTGCCCGGTTGTTCTACAAGACCACTCAGAGTGCCATGGTCAGTCAGCACCCTTCCCCTCAGAGAAGCACATCTGTTCAGGATTTCTAACAGTGCTGGGAGTGTATCCAGGTGGTGGAGCCTTCTTCCTGCCATATGAGCAGTAGCAGGTAATGCCCCATGTAGGTGTTTGCAGATATCATTGTAGGAAAGAAGTCATGGATGAAAGCCCACCTCTAGAGAGAAGCTGCAGAGATCCAGACCCAGAAGAGTGCGCCTGAGCCAAGGCTAGAATGTGAGTGGGAAAGCAAAGAGTCAGGGCTTAAAGTACAACTGTCAGAACAATCCTGCTTAGAAAGCCAGACCTTCAAAGCACAGAGAAGGAGGGAAGGAAAAAGGCTGGAAGAGCTGTACTTCATGAGACTTAAAAAAGGATCATCATTTCTATATGAAGATTAAGATAGAAAATGCAGCCAAATTATAACAAGTTAGACATGGTGGCATTGGTATGTGCTGCAAAAGATGCACCACACACCAAGAAGGTAGCAGGAAGGCTAAATACTTCCTTGGCCTAACTCCACAAAGGTAAAGAAAATATTCCACCTAGCATATGACTCCTTTGTTCTCAGCAGTCCCCAAAGTAACCTGAGAATCATGTTCTCCTGTGTTTGACAGAAATAAACACATATGGCTTCTGCAAATGAGGAGGGAGTGTCTAGAAATGTCAATGACACTCTGCAGTAACATCTCAGGTGGAGTGTTTAATTGAGGGTTTTCGGTGCCTGCAAATGCAGAGACACAGTTTGAATCACTGTGAATCCACATGACGTGAGCCAGCACTAGAAGGATACTTAGAAACCAAAAATACGCTGACAGAATTTATGTAGTTTGAAATGTGGGGGGAAGGGCAGTTTCTGGAACTGGCCTACAAAAGACTGGGTATGCGTGCCCCAGTGGTTAAACACTGACCCTGCACAGTCCTTTCTGGCTCTGGGAGAGACTGGGGCTGTGGGACAAGGAGTAATTGCATATTCCACAAATTGATGTATCCTGACCATGCTCCTCAAAGTCAAAATGCAGGTGGGTACTAAATATCTATTGCATTGTGGGGTATAGGAACAAAATTATTGGGAAATTATTATTTTCTGAACTCCCAAAAAGCAGTAGATGTCCAGTTTGCCCTTGAGAACAGAGCCTGTGGAAACTCCCCCCATCATCCCATGTGCAATCACATTTCTGCACTGTCTCTTTGGGACTCTCCAGCATCAAAGTAAAAGCAACATTCCTTAAGGTATATTTCACCTCTGCTGTCCAGGTTCATGCTTCAGCCCACAGGGAGTACGTCATATTCCTGTTTTTATCTCCTTGTCTTTCCCTTGTGAGAATAGAAGGCCATAAGGCAGGGTGAAATCAAGGATATAGTAAGATTTTTTTTAAGTTGTCTGACCTGAATGGGCCACTAGATTTTTTTCTTTTGGGCCACCCTCCATATGTACAGGCTGCAGAATTTCTCACAAAAATGGATTAAAGTCTGCTTTATCTCAAGTCATTGCATGCCAGCTTGAATGTAAACTAGATCCTGTACTGTCAGTCTGTTAGTGTTACTTGGGTGACTGCTTCTAGAGATCCTATTTCTTAAAGGGCATGGCCCTGTAGGACAAGTGTTGGATGAGGATCAGAGTCCTGGCCAGGTCCATTCATCCAAATGCACGTTGGCCTTGGAAATACACACTGAGGTCCTTGCTCAGTGACCTGAAACTAAATTGATCCTACCACATACAGATTTTATACTTCCCATAATTCATCCTATGTCTTTCCATTTCATTCTTGACTTTGGTCCCCAAGGTGAGCAATCCGCAAGAGCCTTCATAAAAAACACCATCCTTCCTTGTTAGAAACAGGATATTCCCTTCAAGAAAACACACTTATGCAAGGGAAGCCTGAGGAACAGGGAGGCAATGGCACCATGTTTCTCAGCTCTCATCCCAGGTGCTGATAATGAATATCCTTGCAGAAAACCAACCTTCAAACTTCATTTGTATAAATCCACAGGGCTTATAAACTGCTTATTAAGTTCTCATTGCTGACACACTTCTCTCTTTCCATCCTATCATCCACAAGGGATCTCACACAGCCAGTTTATTTCGGACTGCTGACACTTTTGGAGCAGGAGCTCTTTTTCGTTCATGGTGAGGAAGTAATTCAGCATGACAGACCCTGAATCTAACAAAATGTGAATCTCAGACTCTGAACCTGATAAACCCAGGTGCTGCCAAAAGCTCCCCACTCAACATGGCTCAAAAATTACTCAAGAGCTTAAACTGTATAGAGATCTAGTAGAAGGGCAGAGAAAGAATTGGCTTTTAAGTCAACTGGTTTGAGGAATTTACTTTGCAAGTAGATCTGCCAGTGAGAACATTATTCTACACTGGGCATGTATAACTTTAAAAATCAATCCTAAGTATATTTTTGAGTGAAGGCTAATAACTTGTCTGACAACTATATATGTGATCCTGCCTCAGACTCTTGGTGAAAATCAACTAGCTGTATTTCTGAAATTTCTAGAAATTTGCTTCCCCAGTATCTATGTTGACCTAAGACCTGTTTTTTGTCAGCTCTTAGCTTGCATTGCTGACATTCATCAAACCTTGTACTTACGATTATCAACAAGATAAAGTAGATAAAATTGTAGAAGGAATGGGCATCCATCACATAGTACATGATCTCCACCCACCCTTCCAGTGTGATCACCTGCAAAGACAAACAAGAGAAACAGGAGGGGTATTCCAGAGCTCACTCCTCAGTGTATAACAAGCAGATACTGGCAGGATGGTTGCAAACCAAGAAAGGTGAGAAACAACAATTCATTTCAACGAAGCCAAATTTCCATTTTGGGAAATCAGCATGGTACTGCTTGGTGACACTGGCATACTGTCAAAGCCTGTGAGATCATTCTAGTCCGCAGCAGGAATATTTCATTAAAATAGTTCATTTCCCTGGATCACAGCGGGGAAAACCCACAGCAGGTTGCTGTGCCCCTTGGACTGGACACTGCGTACAGCCGGAGGAAAAGAAAAAAGGCCTGGGTTTTAGCTCCCATCTGCAACACGTGCTGGGAATTAAAAAAAAAAAAAATCCTTTACTATAGCTGTCTGGACTGGAGGGGAAACTGGTACAAGTCAGCCTGAAGAGCAGAGCTTATTTTGGCAAGCGCGTTCATGTGTGCACTGTCTGCCTTACCAGGGGAGTTACAAGGCCCTTTACTTTGCATCTCTGTCACACCCTGCAGAAACTACTCCTGGAGCCCAGAAGGACTGAGTTTGAAAAACAGAAATATAAGCTTGAGCCTTGTAAGGAGGCTACCTCAGACTTACCTGAAATATCACAATCCAGGCATAGCCGATGTTGTCGAAGTTGATGGCACCCTTGTGCGGGTTTGCGTTGCCAGTGCGGCACACGTTGTAGTACTGGTTCCAGTTCACACACATGCCACTGACATTGAACTCTTGCCGGACTGAATTGTAATAATAATAATCATCCTTGTCCAAACAACACTCGTGGCCTCGCTCCTTCAGCGGGGGTATTTCGTGACAGCCCATAATTCCATTATCTCCTGACAGCGAGCAGATAAAGGGCATCTCATCATCTTCCTCTGGTTGGTAATAAGGGGGCAGGACAATGTCACCTTGTCTGCAAAAGAAGCTACAGTCAAATTTCCTGTGACAAAGAGTTTCCTATCTATCAGTGATACTGGTGGGGCTGGGAACCCCTATTCTGACATGGGGACTGCATTGGGTGGGGGATTTCCAAGTTTTTTGACTCAGGAGAAGCGGAGGAATGAGAGGGCTCCTGAAAACCAGCAAATTTCTAGGGTGAGCACACAGTGTTCAGAGCTTTTCTTGCCATCAGATCACCCCAGCCAAATTGCACAATCTGCTTGCATGGAGATGAAAAAAAGCTGGAATGCAGAGATTTGCAGTCTCATACTCTCCCCATTAACATCAAAGCTAAATCAGATGCAATGACATTAAGGGAGTTCATCAGGCTTTACTGTAATATGTTCATATATGTAACTGCTGATGGACATGTTTTATAACATTTGGTAGTGAACCTTCTGTACTTCTAAAAAAAATCCAGTTCATGCATAATTAACATAGCACAGATAAGCCTTAAAATTCGGAAATGGAAAGATAAAATTGACTTAACCTTAACTTTGACTCCTCCTTGACAGCTGGCATTATGGGTGCAATGTTTTATGACAAGTTCATGTATTTTTTCCAAATAATGCAAGCACCTTCCAAATGCATGAATAATTAAAATCATCTCTGCTTGCCTAGCTGGAGATGAGCTAATATCAGAAAAGTGAAAGGTGGAGATACAAAAAAAAAAAAAAGATTAAGCTCTAGCTGGTGTATTCCTTGCAGTGGTACAATGCACAACTTTCACATTGTGCAAATGCAGACTTTTTCACTGAGTGTCATTGGAAGAGGACAGGTGTTGATGAAAAAAAAAAGACAAGCTCTGATTGTTAACTAATCAGGACTAAACTACAAAGGTATGTTGTAACTCATCCTCATCATTGGTGCATGGGCACCTTCAGAACTGATTTCCCTAGTAATGGTCAGCCAAATATTTTCTAATATCTGTCATTGTGAAGGCTGTGGCCCCAATTCACTTCTCAGTTACATCAACTCTGCATGGATGTAATTACACTCATTAAGTAAGTGTTACTCCTGATTTACATAAAGGACAATCATCCTAAACAGTAGTTTTTCCCCAAGGAATAAATAACACTGCTTTAAGCAGCTCCTACTCTGCAACTCCACTGCTGTTCTGCACATTGTATTTTCACAGGTTTTTTTTTCCAATTTGAGATGCTCTAAAGCTTCAGAACTGTTTAATCAGTTTAAACTGATCTACAGCTCTAGGTTTTCTTTAAGTAGTCTACACTGATAGCACCCCTGGGATTAGCATACAGTTTTAAGAAAACGTTTTAAAGCCTGAGATCTACTAAAGCCAGAGAGTCAACAGGAAGAGCTGTGCCCTGAAACTGGGTAATTGAAGAATTCATGGCAGGCAGGAGCTTTTCCACCCCACTGCCTGTGGGAGGAGTAAAGCTGTGCTCTGCAGACTCCCCCCTTGAGCCCCCAAACAAACCTCAGATACCTGTAATTGACCCCTGTGTGGCTTCAGGCTCTCTTTGCCAGAAGTGTTCCCATGTTTCCCCACGAGTTTTTTGTCAAGTTTACACATTCATTCTTTGCTTTCATATGCTCTCATTTCTACTAACCCAGCTGTGGGACACCTCTCTCACCAGCCCTCTATCTCTTCCCCATGGCACTGGCCACATGCAATTCTACTCCTGAAATTTTCTAGAAATTTCTCAGTGTCCATCCAAAGGGAATGCACTACTGTTGAAACAGAGACCCCAGCTCCATTTTGGAGGTGTCAAAGATGTTCCTGGATGCATCAGGCAGCACTATGGCTTTCTGTAAGACTCCTGTGAATGTTGTTTTCTGCAAGGAGGAGCAGGTTCAGGATCTTTCGGCAGCATGTTTCAGAGTTTCAGTTCTTTCTGGGTGTAGGAGCACCATCCTATATTACTAGGCATGGCTGGAGGGGGCAGCCATGCTCACCTGTGCCTTGATCAAATCCAAATGAGCCCAGACACTTGCTGTGAAGACAGAAGAAAACCAGCTGTCTTTGAACACCCTCCCTTTCCACTGCAAGATGTGACCCTTGGTGACACACCAGCACCTCACACTTGGAGTAAGTGATACACAGAGAGCCTGGCAGAAGACATGAGCAGGCAAAGGGAAAGAGAAACATCCACAGCAGGAAGGAAGGAAGGAAGGAAGGAAGGAAGGAAGGAGGTGACGCCTCCCAGTCACTCACACTGTGAAGTTCTCCTCCATGAAGCAGCGGTTGCGGAGCAGCCCAGCCCACAGCTGCACGCCGATGATGCCAAAGATGAAGAAGACAAAGAAGCAGAGAAGGAGGACGTTCCCCAGCATGGGCAAGGTGTCCAGCAGCAGGTTCACAAGGATGCGCATGCCTGCAGGGAGAGAAGAGAACCAGCAGGAGCAAGTGTGGGACACAGAGACAGAGAAAGGGAGAGAGGAAAGGAAGGAGAAGAAAAGGAAATAAGTTTACAAGATATACATAATAAAAGCAAAAAGCCCCACGAAAATAAAAGCAGAGTGTCAGAAATTAACCACTGTCCCAACCTGGCCAGATTTATGGTTATTGCCCTTTCTTGTCCTAACCTCTACTGACAGGCAGCCAGCAGAGCTGCTGTGATGCTGTGATCTCTTAACCTTAGGCCTCCATCTACAGCAGAGAAGAAAAGAGAATGAGACTTTTGGTGCCATCAGCTATCTGACTGACATACCTCCCTCCCTTTTCCCTGCAGGACAACAGAGTGACAAAGGTCCCAAAGGGGCATGTCAGCTCAACAGCCTCATTACCCAATGGCTCCAACTAAAAGTCATCCCAGTACAGCAACTGCATCCTGCAGCCTGTGAGATCTGCATGGATAGACCAAGGCCAGGCTGCCAGCGGCATGAACCTTTTCAGAACATATAAACTAGCATAGATAATTGGGTTTTTTTCAGTAACAGTATCATCAAGAGACAGTCATGAAAACCACAATTTCCTCTCCTGGCTAGTCCTCATGTCCCAGTGGGGCTGGAGCACACAAGTAGCAGGCACAGCCCAAAAGGCTTCCAGCACAATCTCTGCCCAGGGCAAATGTTTAAAAAAATTTTTTTTTACTCTCTAATTACCTAATGAATTATTCCTGTGGTTTTATTTTCCCCTTGGCTCTTTAGCGCACAGCCACGAGTAGGGGTAAACATAGTCCATTTCTCCATGGAACTAATGGCTTTTCCCCTGCTCTCCACGGATGGTGAAAGCTTAGAAATTCTTCTGAGCATCACAGTACTGCCTTTATCCCTGTGCACACCTCACGAGGTTGTCTTTCCTTGTCTCCATGGAGGTCCCCCCTCAGATACCCAGAGAGCTCCTTCACTGAAGATGTTCCATGTAGGCCAGCAAATAATTAGCTTATTAGGTATTTATAACCAATTCATTGCTTCAGATGGCAGTGGAAGGGGAAAGAGGAGGGGAAGATAGGATTAGGATTCTCTGACAGCCCTTTGAGGCACAAGATAATCTCCCTTGTGTACCCAGCACCAAGTAATTACCACACAATACCATACATTATGCTCTGTGTCTATTCCCCAGACTGCTTGCCCCACAGAGAGGGGAGGGAAATGGCACCTGTGGTGGGGCAGACAGGCATGGAATTCACAAACACTGAAGGAAGAGGAAGAAGTGTGCCTGCTGTGGAACAGCAGACTGGTTTAGATTAGTAGAGAATGCTTTGGAGACAGAGCAGGGTGGAAGAGACAGGAGTGGTATTTACAGGTATGTGATGTAGGAAGGAGAAGATGCTCATTGGTGCCTACAGGGGATCATGAAGGATAAGGGATGATGGCACTAGCTCTAAGACCAGGCTGTGGAGCAGTAGATAAATCCTGCTGCCTGCCTGTCCAGCTGTGTCACCAGTCACCACATAAAGCAGCTTCTAGATGAGTACATCAGGGACACAGCTCCAGCCACTCACTGAGGATCACAGCTGTGCCCTGAGTCACTGACAGCTCTCTGAGCTCTCAGCACACCAAATCCAACAGCACAGCCACTGAGACCTGCTGGGCCCTGGAGAAATGCTCTGGACGGTACTGGGACTTCAAGTCCGCGCACCCTCACTGTAGAGCTATGTGCTCCCAGCATTAATGTTGTGTCACAGGAGGAGCTCAGTAGTTCCCACAAACTGTCCTGGTCAGTACAGGAGAACCAAGTGACATGGGAAGCCGTGCCAGTAATGCTGCAAGAGGGGGTGGTGTTTTTCAGATAAATTGATGCTAGCTCCATTTCAGAGCTGGGTAATGGGAGAGATGAGGCTGCCCTTACACTGAAATGCAGAACAGACAAAACAGATATTCACACCAGAATTTTACAGACAGCATCCTTGTTGGGTCAGAATTTACAAAAATTGATTTTGTCTGTGTTCCAAGAGAAAGCAAATGATGTGCAAAACTTGACTGACTTTTTCTTGGAAACATCCTGCCTGCCCATACGTTCTCCATCCTGACTCTCAGAGGGATTATTGATGGTACAAGATTATGCTCTCCACAGCTCCAAGATCACAGATATTGCCCCCATGTTAGGCCCTCTGGGGTACGTGGGGCCATGACCCAAGAACTGGCAGGTGGCCCCTGTGGCATCTTTCCCACATCACAAAGAATTTCATCATTAACAGGTTCTAAGTCCAAATGAAACCAGTTCAGGGTTTTGTTTTTTAATTTCACAATTGGACAGATTAATCTTTCTCTTCCCATTGATGCTGACTGTGGATATGAGATTGGCTCTTCAAAAGCAGTAATGCTGAATCTGCACCCATCCAAACATTCAAACATCAGTTGCAATTGCAGGAGAAAGAGGGAGAAAGGCTGAATGGCCTAAGGCCCACAGGTCGTGATTTACCATAGAAGCTGGTGGCCAAAATAATGAGGTTTCTAAAGCAACTGCCCAACAATGGAAATGGGAAGTGCAGCTTTGGGAATATTCTGTTCTGGGGAACTGGGATGTCTCCTTTTTCCAAAGGGCCCTTTCTGGACAAGCTGCCATCCACAGCAACACCTGTGCATCTTGAATGACAAATTCTGAAAGGTGCTGGAAAGCCCCTTCACCAAAATCCTGCTGCTGCCTCCTTCCCACCTTCTGCTGCCTCTACCTGCTGCTCAGCCATTTGTCCTGCCCGGCCTTACAACTCCTCTCTGCCTCTGTGCTGCTCCTCAGCTTCTGTGCACACCTTTCTCCCTCCCCACTGCTGCCTTTCCCCACATCCCCATTTGTCCTGCCGTGCTGGCTCACAGTAAGGAGGGAATATGAAAGGGACAGTGACCTTTTCTGAAGCATCCTTTGTAAAAAAGGGAACACTGCTCAAGAAGAGAAAGGAAGAGAGGCTGGGCAGTCTGGAGGAAAAGCGAGGAGGGAGAGCATTGATGAAACAACATTCAGCAACCAAACAGCCTTCCAGGGCATCAAATATGAAAAGGTTTTGCTCTTCAAGGGAAATAAAAGCTATAAACATTAAATATTCATGAGTGCCAGGTGTGGGCTTGGAAAGATCTTTTCTCCACTCACTCTGACCAGGGGAAGGGAGGAAATTAAATGGCCTTGTCTGTAGGCATCCAAGTAAGGAAACAATGCTCACACAATGGTTCCCTGCTGCTCACCCATGCCTTTGAGCAAGGGGTAGAGAAGGTGGTACCTCGAAGGCAGGGCTGCTTCTGGTAAGATATCCCACAGGAGCAAAGCCACAGGTGTGTTCACCACTCAAACACAGGAGGAGATGGGGGGAAAGTATATTCAGGGATGAGAAATGATGGGAAGGCACGAGAAGTGCCCGGAAGTGACCATCAGAAGGAAGCAGCAAAGCCTCTGAGCTCCCTTCATGGTTTAGAAGAAGTAAATCGGCTGTCTCACCCTGGTGGCACCCAGAGGCCCTTCCTGACAAATTCAGCAGACACCACAATGACCCCAGCACCCTCCGGACACTCGCCATCAGGCCTGATTAGCCTGGCTATCGCAGCTACGCAGACTCACCTGCAGTGCCCGCCCCGGGGGGACCGCGGCCGGGCCGGGCCGGGCCGGGGCTGGGCCGGGTTGGGCCGGGCTGGGCAAGTCCCGGGCAGCCGAGCCCGCGGTGCCGGGAGCTGTGCCCGTCACCGCCGGTGACAGCAGCGCTGTCACTTCGCCCTGTCCCCCCTGCCTCCTCCCGAGTGCCAGGAGAGCTGGGCTGATTCACTCTTGGCGCTAATCCCCCTGTGATACGAAAGGGGACTGGCTGAGGAGAGGTGAGAAAGCCTGTTCTTTCTCACCTCTGAGGCTTTCAGTCCGCCCCAGCTACAGCGTGAGGGACAAAGCCAACACATGTGAAGTCAAAAGGAGATTTGAGGCCATCATTCCCTCACTTGGGGTAAAGCAATGGAGGAGAACGTAATTCTCAGCACCCATCTCACCTGCGTCATGGATCAAGCTACCAATTGTCATTTTAACTGGAACAAACCCAAATCTCCTTCCCGTCAGCACTTGTGACTGTAGCTGGCAGGACATTTTGCAGACTGCAGAAACTGAAGTGTCATTATGTCCCTCAGCCAGGCTGCCTGTCCAAGCGTGCCTTCTTTCCTTCCTCCCCTGCCCCAGGACACATGGCAGTCCATCCAGCTAGCATGGGGTTGGCAGCATTCTCCTGTGCATGCTCCTTTATGGAAACTTTCAGAATCGAGGAGCCATTCCAGCAGATAGATTGTGCAGAAAGTACACACAGAGAGACGTGCACATTCTTCTTTTTTTTTAATTTTGCAGCCAACCCCTGCAGTTAAAATAATCTCAGTTTGTGTGCACAGTGCAAGCTGGTGCTCCAACTTGTGGCCGTCCTCACTGATCTCCTGCTGACCCGAGGCTTAGCTGTCATTTCACACATTGCATTCATAAACATCACCTCCAGCTTGGGCCAAACACCACACTTGGTCTCTCTCACCAAGAGACACCAATCAGCTGTGGGTCCAACAGCAGCCACACTGCCAAGCTGACCTATACTATAACCCACAGCTTCCCTTGCCATGCAGATCTTTTTCCTTTGATGCATTCCTCCTAACTGAGGCCTCTTCTGCAAACAACACGGGCAAGCTAAAGGAGTTCAGCTGGAAGAGCCAGCATGCAGCTCCAGATGCTTTGTCATCAAGATGCAAAGCCAGCCTCACTCACATTGCAAACCATCACTGCCTGCTTTGCACCAAGGCAAGAGAGAGTGTCCAGAGGGATGGCCAGACCCAAATTAAATCAACTCTCTGGAAAGACTGGTCCAGTTGACAGACAGTATGAGGTACTGAGAGGTCTTAAGCCAGTTCTGCTGCTAAGGAAAAATTGCCCCAGACACACTGGGCTCATTCAGAGAAAAGCAAAGTCTTCCCATCAATCTCTTTGTCAGGTTCTGGGTGCACTTGCAGGGTACATTTAGAGCTGGGGGTTTAGCACTTGCAGATGATCAGCATGATCCATAGCCCAGGAGCACAGCTCAGTTCCTCACCAAATCCCCACTCTTGCCTTACTCACAAACAAAGCCTTTTAGCATCCCTGACTGGTTCAGGCACCTTATCCTACACAGACTGTTGATGACATAACCTCAAATTATCTTTGTCACTTCCGAGCGTAACCACAGAAGAGATCAAAACATGACATTTGTAGCACTTATAAAACTTCAGCCAGTATGGAGAGCTGTTGTTCATTTTCTCAGTAGCATGGGCATACCAATCCTGATCTTCATATAATGACTTTCCTTAGAATACTCATGTTTAAATACTAAGTGCCCCTAGTCCTCACCTTCAAGGTACTTCTCAGCTTGAGCCTGAGGTAGCCAAAAGAGAGACCAACTCCAGAAAAAACTTTTTGGCCAGAGCTTCACCCTGCTGGAACACAGCTTTGCAGACTAGGTTTAGAGTACAGTCATATAAGAGGAAAAAATATCTTTAAGCTTGCTCCAAGGCTCTAGAAAAAATTCCCTTGAGATCCAGAGAGTAACACAGACCTCACCTCTTTTCAGTCAGAGAGCAAGATACAGACCAGGTCAGGTCACGAGCATGAAAAAGGAAAGTAAGAAGGGAAGAAAAATACATCACTTAAAACACCTCCCAACAGATGTTCAGCTAAAACAATCACTGAAGAGAGAGTGCCAATGAAACCAGAGATAAGCTCTTTTCCTTGGAGGGGAAGAGGAGCAAATAAACACACAGGCACTGCAAAGCCCCAGTGCTCTGCAGGCTGCCAAAGGGGGCTCAGGTGGTGCTGCCAGGTGATGTGAAGAAGCAAGCTCAGAAGTGAAGCCTTGTAATTGCAGACCTGACCCCACGGCTGCAGTGGCTTCAAGAAAGAGAGCAGAGCAAAATCCAGGGCATTTACCTTGACACCTAGATGCTGACATTTCTGAAGAGAGAGTGGCCACAGTCCAAGCTTTTCTGTCATCCAAAAATGAGACACCCAAGCTCTGCAGCAGGGTGCACCTTATGATGGATGCTGTAAGCCCAGCTAAGGTTCACAGATAACAACCAAAAACTCCTCCTCCACAAGCAGTCACATTCAGTACGTGCCACCTCAGCATGGTTGGTAGCCACATAATCCGTGACAGGAGCAGAAATGCATGCAGGCAAAGGTCCCAGTCAGTAGCCCCCTTCTTCTCTGTCCTGCCATTATCCCCTTGCAAGCTTTGGACTGTTAAGCAACCTTGTCTTGGAAAGTGATGACAGGTGTCAGATTATTTCTTAGAGAGGTGTCTCTCTGGGGGATTACTGTCATTCTGTTCTTTTTTGTAATACTGAACATCTAATAAGCAACACCTACTACCACCTGCTACAGCAGTTCATTCAGTGATCATCTCATTTTTTTCCCCATTTATCACTGCAGTGATGACTGCATTCACTTTCGGTGAAGAGTCTATTAAAAACATACAGTGCAAGCTTTTCTTTCAGAATTGGAGGAGCCACCTAACACCAGGGACAAAAGTCAACTCCAGTGCTGTGGCTGCGAGCCACTTGCCTCCATCCTATAAATATCCTTAAGCTCTTTACACATCTCTAGTGCTAAGGGAGACAGAAAAATGCAAAATATTATGTAAAACAGTATTAATGCAACTTCTGGGTAAGATTTAACAGGGCTAGTTTCCTCTTGCTGTCACTAGCATGAATCATGTTTCTTTCTACTGCAGGCAATGACATGACATTACGTGAAATGAGTGTGAACAGGAGAATCGGTCCCAAAATACACAAAGATAGAGAAATTTAAGGTTATGATTGTAAATTGCCTTGCCCACACACACAAAGTTTAATTTGCATTAGTGTAATATGACAGTATCATTCACCCCGTAATACACTGTCATTATTGCTCACATTTCCATGGTATCCATTGCTTGATGGGTCCCATGGGACAGATTTTGCAAAACAGCTCAGCTCCCATTTAGGCAGCAAAATACATGGCTGGGCTTTCGTGATTGCTGTGTACACTGGAGGCTAGGCTTGTTTGAACAGGCAGCAGAATTGTCACAATGGGAGCTGTGAGGTACTAAGCATTTTTTTAAAATTCTGGCTCTGCAGGTTCCCCTACAGTAGAAGGGAGAAATAAAGATTCCATCAAAGGTTTCTATGACTGGTTTCTGTAATGTTTTGGTTTGTTTTTTTCCAGGCTAGCTTTACTTTCAGTAACACAAATTCTGAAGTGTTGTTATAGACTCTTGTGATTTTTATCATCAGTCTTTAGCTGCATGGCAGAAACCTTCAGGTGGGAAATCTTGCTATGACTTGAAAATCTCAGATTACAGCCAAAAAGAAAAAAAAAAGGAGAGAAGTTTTTATTCCCCACTAGTATGGGTGGGGAAAAAAAAGATATTACTCAAAGGTATAAAGGTCTGAAAGCCACAGGAAAAATAAATAATTATAATCTGTGATTGTTTTTCAAATCTCATGGCTTTTAAAGCCATCTGAAAAACCTACAAGCACACAATTAGTGACTTTTGAATACTGGCTAATAATCCT
Organism: Emberiza elegans; assembly: GCA_024865655.1. NCBI lineage: Eukaryota > Metazoa > Chordata > Aves > Passeriformes > Fringillidae > Emberiza > Emberiza elegans. The sequence goes on along the minus strand of JALJVW010000910.1, from coordinate 4,561,649 downwards.
GAAATGAAGTGGACTGGTTCAGAGAAGGCAATATTACTTTCTCCCATGACCTGTGACCACAAAAAAATAGAAAAAAATCAATGTATCGTACAAAACAAAGCATTTCCAGGTCTCTATTTCCTGCATTTCAGTGTTTCCCAGCTCCTTGCCATGATGCTACATTAACAAAGGAATATAATTTTCATTATGTTTTAGGGTTTTTCTCCAAAGTTTACTTTGATTGCCCAGTTAAATACCTGGCAATACACTTCACACTTGTAATCCACATGAAAACAGCACTGAGATTGGACAACAAGTAAATAAAACTGAAGCCTGTCTTCAGTGACTGAAGACTTAAGTACAGGAAAAAATTGTTTACTGTGAGCTGTGAGACACTGGAACATCCAGAGAAATTGTGGATGCCTCGTCCTTGGAAGTGCCCAAGGCCAGGCTGAATGGGGCTCTGAGGAACCTGCTCTAGTGGAAGGTGTCCCTGATCTTTAAGGTTCCTTCTAACCCAAACCATTCCAGGCTTCTATGAGGGCTTCCTCCAGCACTGCAAAGTGGGCCTGGTTACAGACCAGTTGGTTTGTTAAAAAGCTTCAGAGATGCATTGTTTTTCAAACCCATCCAGCATATTTGTGCATCAACAGATCTTCTTTATACTGTCCTTGATTTCGTATCAGTTTTGATTTCCTCCCCGCCTCTTCTCTGCATTATCCTCCACACAGAGGTGCATCAGGCCTTTGTGTGCTGTGTCTACCAAACCCTATCACTTGCCTCCTGTGCATTTCTCTTTCCAGCCCCCTTCTTCTCTGTTCTCATCTCTCTTGATCTTCATTCTGCTCTGCTCCCCTTCACATGGTTTCCTTTTATCCTGAGCGTGCCCATCTAATTTAGGGCTTGACTTGATAAAGATACTTGATAAAGAGCTGCACACACAGGATGGTGCAGCTCTGAGTACAATTCCATCTCTGATCTGTCCCCCACAGGAAGTTGGCAGCTTCACCTTTAAATACATTTCAGTCACACGGCCTGATTAGGGAATGAACAGGGCTTTGTGACATCTTAACTTTTTCATATGGGCGCTGCCAGAGAACATCACTCCTGTGCCCTTACTAACCTGCTCAGGCTGTATGTGGATAAATCTGTGTGTATACACATAGCACATGGTTGAGAGTGTGGTTTGTTTGTCACTGAGGTGTGATAATAAGTATTTACAGAGCACATCATACAAAGAACTGTGGGTTGAGCAAGTTAAAATATTTGGAAAAATCAACTGTATCTGAGTTTTAGCTATTGCTTCACAAATAAAGCTGAGTGGGGGGGAAATTTACTTTCAAAAGAGTCATTTGGAAGAGTACATTTTTGAAAGGGAATCAGTTTTGGAAAAGAAGAAACAAGTCCTCTTGCAAAAACACTGAAGCATCTGAAGCAAAGACCCCATGGGGGGCACTTAGAAGAGGAATTTCATAATCCGTTTGCATTTCCAACTGCTAGGGCAGGACTGTGCCTGTCAAATGTGCTTGGTTTTTGTCTGATCTAGCTGGAAATGAGACTGTTTTACAGCCTCATATATCTCAGTCAGAAGCTCATTTCACACACGCTCATCAGTGAAATTAGTTCTTAAAAAACACATTTAGAGAAGTAAATGTCATCACTTTTCCCCCATGCCAAGTGCGGGGTTCGTAGCCAGCTTACTCTGTTTTAGGAACTGTTGCAGTGCCAAGCACAGGTACCTTGGTGTGGAATACTGATTTAAAACAGGCATATGCAGGCTAAACATCTGCTTTTCCCATTTCAACACTCAGATGGTTCAGATTATTTTTATTTTGGGGCTTTGGTCTAGTGAGATGAGTGCAGAGCTGGGAGTTAGGAGATGTCACTTGTATTCCTGAGTCTGCTGGTGACACTCACTGGGTCCCACTAACCTGGTGTGAAACATAAGAAAGACTAAAAATAACAAGTCATGGTTTATATCTTTGAGATCCATAGAGGAAAAGGAGAAAACTCCAGTCTATTTGGACCCATGGAGCTACTATAATTACAATCATTAAAAAAGAAAAATGGAACTAGATCAAGATTTTTTATACATAGCACATGTACTAGGAAAAAACTTGCTATTTGAAATAAAAACACTGCAGTAGTCATTAAAACATTTAGCAAAAAGAAAAGGAGGACAAGAAGAGAGGAAAGCATTCTTATACTAGAATGGCATGATTAAGGATTTCTGATTTTTTTACTTTTTTGTCAGGACCCAGTGTAAGAAAAAACATTAAATGAAACAAAGCTTCTAAAATTAGGCAGTATAAAGCTGTAATAAAAAGGATGGGGAAAGATTATTTTTGTTCTGACTGAAAAAAACACATTTAAAAAAGCAGAGCTTTCCACAAATCTGAAATTTTATTTCCTGCACACCAAATAATAAGCATATATGTTATTTTTCTAATACCTATAACTCCACATAAATATTACTGTACTTACAGACAGAGTACTAGCACATATGTATACTTTCTACTCTGTAAAGTTGCTTTGCAACAGATTCCTTAGCTTGCATACAGTGCATCCAGCTGAAGAAATCTGCTTCCAAATGATGAATCAGCTACTAAATTGTAAGTGGAAACTGGAGGACATCACACATAATGCAAGGGCTCTTCTTTGCATAAGGCTAATGTGACAAGAAAGAGTAAAATGAAGAAACATTTCCTTCTTAAATTTCAAAAAAACTTAAGAAAAGAAGAGCAAGAAATTCAAATTATCAGAAATGATCACAGATTCACAGCTCAAAAGCAGGCAAAAATAAAACAAAACCAGCCTCTCTCCCCAAACCTTGTGCCTTGCCTTGAGAAGAAATAACAAATAAAGAGCCAGCACAAAGAGCAATATTTCACCCAGCAACATGTGACACAATCACAAGAGGATAACAACAAATGGATGAGGAATTTCACCCCAAGACAGGACACAGACATGGCCAGAGCAGAAGGCAGCTACCTCTGACAGAGACCTGGAGGGTATTTTTTTACTCTTTACACTGATTCAGTGACTTGCAGGGCTTGTCACACCAACTCATTGCCATGGAATTGAATCCCATGGCAATAGGACCAGACCAATCTCTGACTTTTCATTTCCTGCATTTTCAAATATGACCCCAAAAGGCAGAGTTCCTGGGGTTGTAGTCAGGAATGCAAGAAAAAGAGGGAATGTTAATGAAGGTGTGGTACATTTACAAGACCAGGGTGCTTCATGTTTTCTCCAGACGCTCCACAGATGGCAGGAGAATGGAGGAATGATCAGGCAGGGCAGAACCCCAGACTGCTTCAGAGAGGAAACCTGAAATGGTCAGTAGCATATCCTGCTGAGAACTGCAAGAAATGCAGTCAATTGCTGATAATTAGGACCTAAAGATCAGCTCTAACCCCAAAGGAGGTTTGAAATCCAGAAGTGTCTCCATGTGAGTTCCCACAGAATGGTTTGGTGTGGAAGTGACATTGAAGATCGTCTACTTCCAACCTCCCTGCCATGGACAAGAGCATCTTCCATCAGACCAGTCCCCCAAAGCCCCATTCAAACTGACCTTGAACATTTCCAAGGATTGGAAAATCCCATTTTACTTCCTTTACTTGCACAGTGCCACTTCCTGTGGCAGCGAGTTTTACAGCCTAACTACAAACTGGGTAGAAACTGTCATTCTCAAAGGACATTTACCACCTTTTGGTTACACTGGTTGTCCCTTTCTTCTTCTGTCATGATTCAGAGAGGCTTTACATCCTTACATGCATCCTTTGTACCATAGATAATGAGTAAATAGAATTTGACAGCTCTTTGTGGGATATTGTTTCAAAGCCTCAGGAGTGTCACTGTGAGGAAGGGCTTTCAGTAGTTTCATGTTGCAGATGAGCACACGTAAGCAGAATTTAGATACATCCAATTTGGGAATTTGGGCATTTAAGCTTCAGCCTTGCCCACCTGCTAAGAATAAAAATAAGTTTATTTAAATTTTTACTCTGCCATGTTGCTTCTGTTTCCTTAGAAATTCCTTCTGAATTCCCTCTCTTCTAATTCTCTGTTATTGCCTTTTTTTTTCCTTCAGGTAGTATAAAATTTTTCTTAAACTTCTCTAGAAATTTCTCACGTAAGTATGTGGACATTTCAAACACTGGCAGATCAGTAGAGTTCTTTGGGCACTAAATAATTTACGTGACAGATCACTTGAGCACTCTTCCATTAGTGTTCTAATCAGTCAGGTTCCTAATCATTTTGTCAATTCTCCTGATAATAAACTGCCATTATTCAGTCCACACAGCCAGACTCCCCTGTGGAATTCAGTCCCTACTTGGGTGTCCATGTGGGAGCCTTTGAAATGCCCAAGGTGAACACTGGGCCCCCCTGGCCCAGCATAGCCTTATGAACTTGGCTTTGGGATCAACCAATCAACCACCTCCCACTCCTTGCCTCTCCCAGACATCTCACATTCCCAGCCATGACCTCAATCTCCCTCTAGCTCCTGCTGTCCTTTTCCCACTTTCTTTGGTAGCACCTGCAACACCTCCGGCTTGGTATCATCAGAACATCTCACTAATAGAGTTTCCTCTTGCTTCAGATTAGTAATGAAGAACTTTAAAAAGACATTAAAAAAAGATTTGTGGCCAAAGGTCCCATTAATTATGTTTGTTGTAGCCCACTAGGCACCTTCTTCTAATGCAGCTCATTCCCATTTATCACAAACCTGTGTTTACAACCTCTTCGCTAGTTTTCAGCCCTCAAGTCAATGCTTCCTCTCCCAGGGAATCCAGTTTCTTTCTTTTTTTTTTTTTGTTTTAATTAATGGCAGGATGTCTTTTTTCCAAAACACTCTCTGCATATTACCACAGATTTATGTAGCAAGAAAAATACATAAAGGTTTAACCACAGAGTGGAAATTAAAACAGCATCAATTTCATACAGGTATAGTTCTATACTGATGAAAAGAGCAAACAGGCAGCATCAGGGCAGGGGCAGCCAGGAAAAATTCAATGTCATCTGCTCTGCAAAGGTCAGGAAAGATGATGGAAAGCACCTCTGGTGCTTCTGCATGGATGGAGCAGGTCAGTTTTGACGTGGCTCACACTGTTCCTCCCTGGAGCAGCTCTGGCCGTTCCAGGAGATAAACAGGACTAATAGAAACCCTTAAGTTTCTGCCAGGTAAGCTCTCTTCCTGACCACCTTTGTCCAGCAATTAAAATGGCAGACACCTGTAAGAGTTAATTGGATGTCATTCCAGATGTTTCCATTTGCCTCCAAGGTTAAGTCTACCCTGATAACAGGGATCAGTCTCTCCAAGCAGTCTTTGAGCACAAACTCATGGCACGCCTGATGAAGCAGGGAGGAAAGGAGGCTGCACAGCATGAGGATGGTGCTGCTCTCACAGGGCTGCCCCGATCTTCCTGGAAGGGGTGAGTCTGCCATGCACAGCCTCCAGGCCACCCCCTCACAGAAAGGTGATGCCTTCGGTTTTAGCTTTCACATTTTCTAGATTCTGTACTGCCTTACCGTGTAACTCTGGACTTCATATAAAGTGTCAGAAAGTCCTCTTCACAGGCCAGTTAGGCAAAGCAATCCTTTTCCAGCCTGGGAACCAAGGACACTGTTGCAGCTTCAGGCCCAAAAGTGTAAACAGCAAATTGAAGAGAGCAATCTGGGAGGAGGGGACTTCATAACCTGGAGCTGTAATTGGACAATTAACCCCAATATGTAAATGAACCAAAACTTCGTGACTCAGGATCCATCTTGGGTGGAGCGATGGCTGGGCTCTTGGACTGCCCAAGGTGTATCCTTTGAAGGCCTTTTAATAAATACCTACTTTATTCCTTTAACATCATCTAGCCTCTGATCTAGGCAGCCTCAGAAGGCATCAACCCCAAGACCAGGGCTGGTTCCCAGTCCTCTCCTCTCTGGAGAAGGGCCAGAGAGATGGAGACAGACTGGGGGGTTGTTTTGCTGACCATGAATAGCTAAAAGCTTCTCCTGAACCTCATCTTTATCATCCCAAGATGCACCTGTCACATTCCTGGCTATTCTCTCAGTGTCCCAGCCCATGGCTCTTTTGCCTGGTCCCCTTCCGCCATGCTGAGCACACAGGACTGTGCCTTGATTTCTCTTTTAAACCTTTCAGCACCTTCTGTTCAAGGCTATTGCTCAAAGATAAAAGTACATCCAGGAAGAGGGACAAGATCCTCTTATAAAAAGGCTTTGCATGAAGCCAGAGTCTCTGAAATCCACCTCCGCAGCATGTTCAAGAACTAGGTGACATCATGAAAATTACTTTGGCACAAGGGAAAACATATGATGCAGATTAGGAGGTCAACTGTGCAAACTTTCTCAAGTCTGGAAAAGAAAAAGGAGCATCTGAGATTGAGAGAAGGATTAGGAGAGCTCTGGCAAGGTCTTATCCACTGCAGACAGCCTGATCAGGGAGATTATGGAGAACAGTGAAGAGACTTCCTGCCATTCTGTAAGACTGAAAAACTTGCAGAAGAAATGGCTGAAGTCTCCCAGGGCTGATACATCTGGGCTTGGGCATAGCCCTGGCAGCACCAGACCTGTCTCATACACACACAGCAGCTCACAGAAGGGACAGCCGGCACAAAAGAGAGAATACAAAGCACAAGGTGAAGAGGAGAAAAAAAACAAGAGTCAGTGCTACATGCCCCTAACCTGTAATGGCATGAAGATTTTCCAGATGAGAGGATCTGGAAGGTCTTGTGGAAGCCTGAGCAAACTAATTCTCCCTGATTCCTGAAGCTCATCCTTCTCCAGACCTCACACACAGGCCTTTTTGAGGCTACAGACATCATTAAACCTGTGATGTCTTTCAGTAAGAGAAAGAAAAACCCCTTCCCTTTGCTGCACATTGTTCACCTTTGGTTCCTGAGGTTCCATTGACACGGCCATGCACAAAGGATGGCCAGGGCAGGTACACTGGGAGACTGCTGTTTTCCTGCCCATCCAACACCACCTCTGGGCCCTGGGATGAGGAAAAGCCTGCACACACCCCACAGAAGCCTCTATTCCCTTTGTACCTGCTGGGACACCAGCAGCACAGGCAGCCTGATGGATCATGTTCTCCCCAGGAGCAGAGCTGGGAGGGGTGGGAGGGGAGCATGACTTACTGGGCACGCGGTTGATCGCCTTCAGGGGTCTCAGGACACGGACAGTACGGATTGCAGACAGGTTAATGTTCTGGAGATCCAGGGAGTACTCCACCATCCTGCAGCAGGGGAAAGAGAGGGGAGAGAGAGAGAGAAAAGAGAGAGAAAAAGAACGTTTAAAAGAATCCGGAATTTTGGCTTGAGCCACAGGTTTATCATTTCTTCATTGAAGAGTTTCTGGAAGTTATGGGGATGGATGAAGCCTGAGCTTCATCCTGGCACTTCTGGCCAGGGCACATGTGGGGGTGGCCACTGCACACAAGGCCAGCAGGACAGGAGCTATGTGGCCAGATTTGTTGGGAGTTACCTGCAGCAGAGCGGGGTGCTCCCTGTTGTCCCCTCATCTCCCACTGCAGGGTGTGTCTCGGGAGGCAGCTTCAGCTAAACCTGCTTTATGTCACACTGAAATAAACCCTCTTACTTAGAGCACTAACTGCTTTGACTAGGTGGAAAGGCTGTGAATCACTCCTTTTTGACACCAATCAAAAGGAGAAAAGCCTAATTTTAGGACATATGCTAGACCTTAGCTCCCTTAACCCAACAACATGTGCTGTAAATAACCTCAAAGTGCAAATAGGTGTGACTCATGCATTGGCTTTGCTGCAAGAGCAGCAGGTGCAGGTGACAAAAAGTGACCTGGCCCAGCAATCCTTAGCCCAGTGTTCTCTCCTTGCCCAGTATGGCAAATGTCCTGTCTTTTTAAAAGCACAGCAGGAAATCATTATAATGATAATTTGATAATTATAATGATATAATGATAATCCTGGCCAGAAATTTCCACCTGAGGACCTCAAATCATCTTTCACGAACATGTTTTCATGAACAGAGATGCATGAGGCCTCCAGGAAGACATGGGCTGTTGTCAGCAGCTTCCCTTGGGTAACTCTGGTCTGCACATGGGATCAAGAGAGTGACAACGTTGGCAGGTGAAATAGCAGCAGAGTCAGGACAGGAACTGCTTCTACTGAATCTCTTCTCAGACATGAATAATGAAACTACAAAAAGTTCCCTTTTCCCTGGCCTTTTAACAAGAATCAGGAGACAGGAAGGGATTGGGGAGACTGCCTTTTGTTACTGCACCCTTTCTCAAAACAAAACCCTAATTTTTACAGAAAGACCCACAAGTCAACAGAAAGTTTACACAAATCCCTCTGACCAGGAATCACTGAGAATTAAATGAGAGCTTAAGTGAGACACTGAGAGGGAAATGGGGCACAGCCAGTCTGTAAAAAATAATCAGGGAGAGGCATTGAGTGAAATGGAACAGTGGACTGATCCTTCTATAGATTACCCTCCATTCAAGAGGACCTTGAAGAGCTAATGCCTGGTTATCTGTCTACACCTTTCACAAAGGGGACTTGTCAGAGTGATAGATTTTCAAACACGATGGGGTAAACCTGTCGAAGTGTTGTGATTATCCTCTCTCATGCTCTCTTTCTCTCCTTCATTCCTTTCAGTCTGTTCTCTCCTGCACTTTTAGTGTAATTGCATGAAATAATTCTTCCTCTGAAATGCAGTGGCATTCATTTACCTCCCTGGAGCTGTCAGTTCCACATATACCAAGTGCAGAAGAAGAGACAAGGGATTTCATGCAGATAATCAAAATATTCCCACACCCAAAAAAAGCCCTGACCCCAAGCCAAGCAGAAATGTTCAACCAGCCTACAGAAAGAATTAGTGATAGACGGAGGGCTTGGGATGCAGTCAGATGAAATTGGAATCAGGTACGAAAGGAGGAGGAATCCACAGAGGTAAAAATGCGTGGAGATGACTCCAGGACATCCCTGTGTGGTGCAAAGGCACACAGTGAAAGGGCCTTGAGTAAGCACTGACCAACCTTGCTCCAAATAAAGCAAGATTGTCTCATCAGCACATTGTTGCTTGAGAATTAAACAGACCTTGCTGAAACTTTGGAATTACAGTTACATTGCTCCCAGGCCATGAGCTAGCAGCTCTTCACAGAGAGCTGACACACAGAAGCAGCTTCCTGACTGAAGGAGCCCCCACGCTGCAGTCTGTTGTGGGGGTATGTATATGCACAGAAATATAAAGGCCTCAAGCTTGGTGAAGTCCCTCCCACTGAACTTCCTTTCCTCTCCCAAAAACACTCAGCTCCTAAGAAAACTCTGGGGTGCCTCTGAGGAGAAAAAAAAAAAAAAAAAAAAAAAAAATTTGAGCAGTAGCAGAACAACCCAAAACAAGAGTCAAATGCCAAGGAAGCTGTTGGCCCAAAATACATCTAATTTCAGAAAGTATTTTTTTCTGAACTGGGAGGAGCCAAATGAGAACTCCTGAATAATACTCAGAGAAACCAAGCACAAAGGAAAAGCACAGGGCTAGGAGTGACATGAAATGGAGGTGACATCTTCTCTTAGCCTTAGCCATGCAAAATTAATTTTAAAATGTTTTCAAACCATTTGAGGTTTTTCCTCTTGTGGCTACAACATGTGAGTAACCTTAACCCAGTGAACATCACTGCCTTCTCCTAGCTGGAATGAGTTTGCCACCTATATAGTACAGCTCCTGTGTCACTAGAAAATTATCAGTCATCCACATAGTGACCGTGGGTCCTTTCAGCACAAGACAAATGCTGCCTTAACTCAACCCTGTGGTTCACACAGCAGCAAGCCAGCCTCCTGCAGCCCTCAGTGGCCAGAGTCACAGATTTACTGCCATTATGTTCCAGTGTAGCCAGATAAAAAAGCTGAACAGACAATCACACTGCCAGGGAAAACAGCAGGCTGTTCCCAAGGATGGGTTAGAAAAGGGCAAATGCTGAATCTTTTAGAGAGCAACTGTAACAAAAATGAACTCAGCCCTAGGAGGCTCCAGCTCGATTAACAGACCCCTTCTGCCTACAGTTCTTCCTGAGGCCTCCTGGTCTTAGCTGTAATAGCAGAGAAATCCAGGATGCTTAAATCCCTGCAGATGAGATATGACTATCGTAGTCATGCAGATTGTATCCAAACAACTGTGATGCAATTACAGTGTAATTTTGCATTAGAGCTGCTCATTTTCACCTTTTCATTTCTAGTGATGACTTCAGCATTGGCTCTGTGCAATGGTTGCTTGCCCACACAATGCAGGTGACCAAGGTGCAGTGAAACTCCATTGATTACCAAAAACCCACCCATCTCCTGTGTAGGTAAAACTGATAAAATCCAAATGTTGCCTCCATTCTCATGAAATAGGATCTCTAAGTGACTCTGGTGGAGTCTCCAGGCATCTGCAGTATTTCAGGGGTTGCTAGCCCAGCTCTTTTTGTTGTTACCATTCTCCAGCCAGCCCTGTTCCCCACAGCCTGGAAACCCTGGACACTCAACCCCCTCTAGGTTTGGGCTGAACCCCATCTCCCAATGCCACTCGTGGGGGTGACATCAGGCTGACACAGAGTTAAAGGGATTCATTGCAAGAAGTGATCAGTCAGAAGCTGCCAGCAGGTTTTTTCAGGAGGTTCACATTTCCTGTGTCTAGAGACCTTGTGGTGGTGGGTCAGGTGTGCTGTGCTTGTTTGGACTCTTGTTAAGCTGGGGTTTGGATCCTTATCCCATCAGCAACCTGCAGAAGCCTGTGTTGGCTGGGTGTTTGTAAACCCAGGTAAGGTTACAGCCTGTACAAAATGGTTGAACTCCAGGAGACTCCCAGGCTCCTTGTCCTTGCTTTGTAGCAGCTCAGTGCCATGAGTGAGGGTACCCCATTACCTGACTACCCTCCATCTTGTTCTCGTCTCTTTCTTGGCTGCTTAAGGCACGTCTTGTTAGTAAACACCATAAATTCTTTAAGGTTTGGGGGCAGTCAGACAGAGTCTAGGAAGGGGAAAAAAACAGACAGAGTGGGAAGGGGAAAAACAAAAAAAATTATGTGCTGGGTGTGAGTCCTTCCCCTTTATCATGACAGAACAAGGTGATACGCATCTCTTCTGAGGGAAACAGCAGCTCATTCCTGGCATCACTAAACTATTTTGTGGCCTCTTGTGTGAATGGATGAGTAGAAGGACAGGTTCAGAAGCTTAAACTATGCTAAATAAGACAAACTTCTCATCTGTGATGGAATTTGAGCACTGAGCTGTCATGATAATTGAATATTTACAGTAATTCTTCTTCCCTTGCTAGAGGTTTTCTTTTTCAAAACCTTCCACATGAAACTCACTGGAAGGAGAGGGGGGATTGGCACAGGCAGTGTCCTCACACCACACAGCTCAAGACTGATACATGTTGGGAACCTTGTCAGGGTGGGAAAAGGGACAGGGGCACTGCCTGCATGCACGGGGTTCATCCTGCAGAAGCAGGGGGGTGCCTGGCAGGGAACACCTCTCTGCTTGAGCTCTGCCTCCCTCCCCCCTCTCAAGGTACCCCATCCGCTCCCTGCCTCCTTACATCTCTCTGACACACGCCTGCCTGCAACATTTCCATCTCTCATTTCAACCTTTCTTCTTCAATCCCACTTTTTCCATTTGCCCCTTGACTTTCCATCGTATTTTTCCATTTAGGTAAATCTGCTCAGCTGAACACACAAAGGATCTGGAGTTAAACAGAAGAACTGCAGGGAACAAGTGAGCAATTTGTTAGCAGCTGACCCTGTCCAGAATGTGGCTGGTGTCGTGTCCCTCTGTCCCGTGTCACGACACTGGAGCAGACAGCGAGTGCACGGGGACAGGGGGGCACAGAAACCTTCAATGCTCATGAGGCCTCGACAACCAGAATGGCTTCATCAGCTCCAGCCTGGCACTCCTTTGGTCCTGTGCACCTGTGGGCTCCAGAGTGGGCCTGGATCTGCCTTGGCACTCGGCAGGAGCAGCACTCGTGGTCCAAGAGCAGAAATGCCCAGCCAGCGTGGCTCTGTGCCAGGCACAGGGGAGCAGACTGACCAGCAGGAGGGAGAATAAAGCTAAGGCTCTCTAAAATAGGCATAGTGACAGTACAAATGCCACGCAAGGAATCCAGAAAATTCAGACTTCATCTGCTGCACGTGTGATCCAAGATAATATACTCATGAAATGCCTGGCTAGCTGCTACCTAGCAGTTACGTTCAATGAAATCTATTAGTAAAGCAGTTCAAACATTACCATTTACCTCTTCATATTTACATCTCCTTATACCTTTATTAAATACTTATTAACTTTCCTAGTCTTGCCTTCTGAACTTCTATTTGCTGAAAATTAGCAGCCAAAAAAATGGCATTTAAAACCTATTCTGAAATCATTCATGAAAAATACTGAGGCAGTATTTTTCTTATGACACAAAGCCAATATGTTTTTGTCAAATTCAAAAGCTGCCTAATTCCCCTTCTCTGATAAAAGTTTTCAATTGAAATCTAATTAACTGCAGACTAATCAATTCATATTTTTGTCAAATAAATTTAGGTTTGGCACTGAAGCCAAAAACTTCATGGCTGTGACTTGCTAGCTTGCTATGGGTCTCTGTGGGAAATGAAGCTTTTTCTGCCTGTGGACTTCCATTTGATCCCTACATCTATGAGCACCTGATATGACCAGGTCAGAAGACTTTAATTGGTCTCTGCTCTGAATTCCTTCAGCTTCTCAGCTGTGTGAGGGCTCAAGACTGGTGGGTACCTATACCACAGCTAGATGGGATTTAATGAATGTCTTCTATGTACAGGAATTTGTATTTCTGTCCTTGGCTCCTTGATCTGGATATCACATTTTGCAAACTGGAATTTCTACCACTTTGAAGATCTAGAACATAGGAGTCCATAGGAAAAACATAAGCCCATCACTTTTCCCTGACTGAAATTTTATTCAGACATCTATGCCAAAGGTTGGTGCTGACATCTCTCCATTTACCAAAATGTCTAGCCCCTGATGCATGAGCTGAAATCTTCCACCTGAAGTTTGTGGGCTGGTGGGAGACTGATTTACCCCTAAATTCTTCCACTTCAGTCACACATACCCTGATGAGAAGGTGGTCTCACTGCCTCTGCTCTGGCTTCAAAGACTGTGGCTACAATACAAATAAAGGAGCAAACTGGAATTTGCACTGGACAATGAACTCCAGTGGTCCCATATCTCCCCTCTTACATTACTGATTCACCCTAGGGGAAGGAAAGTAAAAAAAGGCACCGGCTTTACTAGATCCACACAGCCCTGGTCCTCTGTGGCCAGAGGTGTAGCCATTGGCAGGGAGCATGGAGAACAGGGCTGGCCAGGCTACCCCAGAGACTCCATCAGCTGTGCTGTGGAAAGGGAAGGCAGGCAGTAAAATCCACTACTGGGGTCCACAACTGCCTGGGAAGTGGGGACCCCCAGCACTGGAGTAACAGCAATGAGGCAGGAGGAAGTGTGCACAGATAGGCAGGAAAAAGAGAACACGGGTCTAAAGCATGGGGCACATGGGGCATTCAAGATTCCTCCTGTCATCCCTTGCTAAGGCTGGACATGCCTGAGCTTGTACACAAAGAGAGCTGCAAGATTAATTCAATCTCTTATAAATCCATCTGGACACATAAGAAGCAGGGCCAGGAGATTTTGATAAGGCCTGACCAGACACTGGGCAAGAGTGAAGGGCTACTGCTTCCACTCAGGGTCTGCAGCCACAGGATGCACACAAACCAGCAGATGCACACGTGCTACTTGCCAGACCAGCAGGGCTCCCAGCCAGGACCTATTTTTTTAAGCTTTCTGCCACATGCACCCACCATTTTGCTCTGTAGCTGCAGCCACATCCTTATTTTCCCCAAAGGTCCAGCAGGCTGTGGCAAAAGCTAAAGACTCTTTTATTATTTGGACCTGATCTTTTGCTGTATGGACATTGTGGTGCAGGAGGCATAGGGCTGCCAGGCAGATCCCAGCACCAGCATCAGCTCACTTGGGATAGATAGGTATATCTATATAGATACCTGAAGAACAAACTGTGCATTTGCACCCAATTTGCACAGTTTGGTGCCTCTGGGGCCAGGCTTCAACATGCATCCTAAACAGATGATCCAAAATCCTTTCAACATCTACCACAGAAAAAGTGGAATAACACAGTAGGCCTCCAAATTGCTCTGCAAACCACAGTGTACTAAGCTAAGTAGTTCTGCTTATCTCTTTTAAATTTAGAGCTCATTATGCTGCAAAAAGACAACTCTCTGCTGACATGAAAACTGAAACACAGAAGGAAAAAAGCCTTGCTAGTAAAACAAGAAATGCAAAAATTACACTCTTTTTTCCTCATTTATAAAATATAATAATAATAAAGAGTCTATAATTTTGTTAGCAAAAAGACATTTCCTCAGGGAGTTATAGATCAATTACTAATTACACAGTCAGCTCCTGAACTGTGATGCTTTGTATTCTTAAAAAAATAACCTGCAACTCTTCCCCCCTCCAGTACAAAATATTTTTTACTTTTTTTTTTATATTGCTGTGCAAGCAAAAGCTGCTGAAAGCTTCCAGAGCCTGTGAGACTGGTCCCTCGCTGCCTGGAATGTGATTATTTCACACCCTGGAACACTCAGATTTCTCTCCAAACTGTGTACTAAGAGAAAATGTCAGAGTTTCTTAATAGTTTCAGAGACATGATACGAAAAGACATAAGCAGGTTTTCACACTGTGATAAGAAAGCCAGAAGGACTCGCCGAGCTCAGATGACTGAATGCAAGCGATGGGGCCTCACTTCTGAAAACCAAGAGTCAGAACACAGGCTGAGCTCTGTATTTCACTCCTTAGGGGGGAAAAACAGGGAAAATAAAAAAGAATGCCTGCATTTTGGTCCTATAAGCCTGCTGGCTTTACCTTTTTTGGGGCTTTGTGTTTTGTTTTTTTAAAGAAACCTAACATTCACATGGTAGGGAATTAGCTTTCAGGAAGGCAAAAATCAGAGGCAATAATTGAAAACTACCCGTTACACAGGCAGGGTAGAGCTGCCTCCTTGTTTTGATTCTTCTCTGGTGTGATTCATTTCGTTTTGATGACTGCTTTCATTTCAATATGTTGCACATCTAGGGATAGCTTTACTGGGAGAAAGCAAATGAAATAATTAGTATCATTAAGGAGGGAAAAGCGAGTGCATGTTTGAGGGGAGGGCTGTGCTGCTGCTATTTCTACCTTTGGTTAAGATGCTATTTAGCCTGCTGCTTGCTGGTTTCCATCTTTTTCTGATCACTACTTGAAACACCTAATTGCTATATTTATTACAGTTTTCTTTGACTTGCCATAATTTTATAGAGACTTCTATTTGGCATCGAACATTAGCTAACTAGGATTTTCTGAGCATTCTGCTGTTTACCCTGCTGCTAATAAGTATTTAATGATCTGAGATTTTAAAGTCATAACTATGCAAATTCTGGCCAGGTCCCTGAAGGACTGCAGTTAATTAAAAGCAAAGCAAAAGCAGAAATTGGCAACACTTCTCCATCTTGTGAGATTAAGGCCAGTTGGTGTGTTTCGGGTTAAGAGGCGTCTTCCCAGTGTGGAAGGGCACCACGCAGTGATGGATTTGTTTCCTGGAAACAGGTGGGCATTTGAGAATGGGGGGTTGGTACCTCACATCCTTCAGAGAGCTGCCAGTTCCCTTTCCCAGGCTGAAATTTAGAGGGATGAACCTGGGGCTTTCCATGTAAGGAGAAAGTTGATGTTCACAGTGATGCTGCACATGTCTGGAAAGAGCTTGGATGGATGAATTTGGGAGGCATCATCCCTCCAGGTTTTTGAAGAGGATGCCATATCTAGGGAATTATAGGGAACAGAACCCAAGGACAGTAGAGAACTATCAGAAAGAAAACGTAAAAGTAATATGTCAGTTAACAGAAAATACTTTCCGGACTCCCCATGTGGAAGTTGCATAAAGCACTCCTGAAGTAGCAACTAGCCAAAATGGACAGGGAGTGAGAAGATGTGTTCTGCTCAGCTTAAGGGGCTGCCAGGCTTGCCTGGAAAGGGATCTTCAGCTGTGCAAACCCTTCTCCCCAAAGGTTGCATAACTACTCAGAAAGTTAAGGGTGCTTCGGAAAAGAAATGGAGCTCCAGGAGCACTGTGCTGCCATACTATAGGTGAAATTAAAAATCAAATTTAGGAAGGCATTCAGACTTCAAGGACAGTATTCACCCATGATGATGTGTTTCGAAACTAATTGTTTTTCTTATCATGAGAGATATACCACATATTATAGGCTTGGATTTATGAACCTTTCTGAAGAAATTGGACAAGAAATATTTAGCTGAACTCATTAGTGGCACATTCTGGCCAACAGGCAAAAAGGTGAAGGAGGGGAATCTGGTGACAAAGTGCTGGCTTGGCCAGCCACCTAGAGCATGAGACTGGCAGAGAACTGGGCTAGTCCTGTGCAGAAATATTAACCAGCATTTAATTAGAAGAAAAATTAGGTTTTAGAGAACTGAAAGACCAGTCAGAAGATTAAATAAAAGGCCAAAGGGGAAAGTGATAAAACTAGGAAAAGAGTTAATTCTCACAGAACCTACATGTCAAGAACAAAACTAATCAAGGCACTATAAGATGTAAAGAGGAGAAAAATAGTGTTGCCTATATACCAGTGCCAGGGGCCTGAGTAATAGAGAGAATAAGAATTGTTCGTTTTATGAGCAGAATGCCTAAATGGCATTAGGAAGGCCTGGTGGGAAAATCTGCATGAAAGGAATATTAAAATAAAGGATTTTAACCTAGTCGGGAGGCTCAAGTGGACAGAAAGAGAGGGGGAGTAACACACTCTGTCAGAAATGGCATTTTCTAGTACGGAGTCAGTGACAGAATACTTATGGATTAATTTTCTGCCATATAGAGAATTCGTCCTGGCCAGAGAAATGGGCTGACCGGACCCTCATGAAATTCAACAGATGAATGCAAGGTCCTGCATTTGAGCTGGACTGATGGACAGTGGTGCTGCTGCAAAGGAGCTGCCAGTCCTGGGGGACAGGTCCACGCAGGGAAGGACAATGACACACCAAGCTGCACCAGTCAGAGTGCAGCAGGCAGATGAGGGAAGGATTATGCCCCTTACTTTGCACTCAGTAGACCGTGTCTAAAATATCACATTCACTTTTGGCCCTCCACTAAAAGGAAGTGTTGATAAATTGAAGCAAGTTCAGTGGAGGCTCACCAAGGTGCTTGGGCTTGGAGCATTTGTCCTGTAAGGAGAGGAGATGATTTTGGTGGGACCTAAAAGCAGTTTCTTGGTACCTACAAGGCAGTGGGATTTAAGCCAGAATCTTCATAGTTCCATATGGCAGGAGAACAAGACACAACAAATATAAATACAAAGAAGAAAGGGAGGTTCAGACTTGTTCCAGAGACACATCAGCAGTGAGGCTGGGATGGTGAGAGATGGTGCCATCTCCAACCGTGGGGGTCTTCAA
This sequence comes from Emberiza elegans, assembly GCA_024865655.1. Classification (NCBI taxonomy): domain Eukaryota; kingdom Metazoa; phylum Chordata; class Aves; order Passeriformes; family Fringillidae; genus Emberiza; species Emberiza elegans. The sequence goes on along the minus strand of JALJVW010000910.1, from coordinate 4,544,171 downwards.
GACTTCACTGGACAACTCTAACTTGAGTTTGCTGTTGACTCTCCTTTGAACAAGATTGGAGTGGAGACCCTAGAAGGCCCTTTCCAACCCTGATTACCTGTGATCCTGTGGATGTGATTAGGTATGTCCAGAGCACACCAGAATACAGGCTGACCAGTTCTCTTGATAAAAGCACTCTCCCAATTCCCCTCTAAGAATTAAATTTGGGCAATGCATTGGGGGTACTTAAATCTTCTTGGAAGTTCCCAGCCTTACAAATCACAGAAAATTTTATTCAAGAATGGAAGACAGATTTTCTATAGAGTTCTTTAAAAAAAATAGTTGTAGAACTTGATTGCATGTGTTATGTCCAAGTCATGTAAGGTCATCAACAGTACCAGGTATATCTGGTGGATTTGAGAGGCCATATTCATGAATTTGAAAGCACACAGAAACAGCCATTGAAACAGAAAATCATTTAGATTGGAAAGCACTTTTAAGATCATTGAGTCCAATTCAACCTAGCCAAGTCTACCACTAAACCCTGTCCTTAAGCACCAGTCACATCTACATGTCTTTTAAAAGTGCCAAACTAGTCAGACTTCAATTCATGAGCTGTGGAGTACAGTCAAGTGGTGTTTAGGAATATTTATCAGGTATCCAAGAAGCTTCAGGAGAGACAAGAAGGGTGAACAGGCTAAGAAGATAGTACAACATGAGTGAAAGCAAAAGCAGCAATGTAATAGCAGGAAAGGGAAAGGTGATACTCATGAATATAAATTAGGAGATGGACTTGTAGAAAATTTGTAAGAGAACTGAAAGAGCACATAAAATGGTGTAAGTTTTAGAACAAGAAAACAGAATTGTCGCTATCAGTGTAAAAAAGGCAGAAAACATCAGTTAAAATAAAAGTCCTCTGGAGAAGGTCAGATGATGTAAGTGCACCATTGATCATAATGAGCTAATTTCAGCTCCAGCTGTGATCAAGTATTTCAGGCTGTGTCTAAATAGGGATTTTCTAAGATAAGCAAGTCTGGACAATTTGTATGCAAGAGTTTTAAAAGAGACGGCCAGAAAAGATCTGGACCAGTACTGATAGTTTTTGATTAGACTCAGAAAACTGGGAAAGCATCCAAGGGTCAAAGGAATTCTGATGTTGTGCCGGTACACAGTGATCTCAGTGACAGGACTGATGCTGGTGACAGTACAGTGATGAAATTGTCAATATGCATCTTGGATAGATTATGGATTAAAAGTGGATAACTAAATTAACCATACCCAATACAAGTGTAAGGAAAAATAGACATCATCAAACTAATGTGTTATAATCTCTTATGAGATTACAAGTCTGGTTCACACAAGTAATTAGGTTGATATGGCTGGAATGATATGTAATCATCATGACATACATTAGCTGGAGAAAAACCGTCTAAGTAATAAACCTCACACGCAACACTAAATGGGGATTCATTTGTGAGCAGATGTACTTCTGTAATGCACAATTCTTGCCACTCTGTTCTTTATTTATTTATCACAACCTGACAGAAAACTAAAAAAAGTCCCTGATGGATTTTGCAGTTGAGGCGTATTTTTGGGAGAACAGAAAAGAAATGACGATGACAAGTCAGGGATAGAACAGCATGAACTGCTTTGGAAATGCAAATAATATGTATTCCAGTATTCCAGTTTGTAAAAAAATGGAACTAACATACATCTGTGAACAAAGTTTACTGTTCCTACTAATAGGAAGGGGTTTTCTCTCTTCAGAAGAGGAGACAGGAAAAAAACCTCCAACCAATCAAGCTTGGAGACCATGAAGAAAGCAGCTGAATTAATTGATTGTGAGGTGCTGTGATGGAATGGACAGGCTATTGCAATACTTGGCTATAGGAAATGGGAAATTTCAGTAAGACAATATTACAACCAATGGCACTGAAACAGACTGAAGCACTGACAGAGAATGCTCTGTCTTATTCTGATGTGCACCACTTTTAAAAGCTGTTTAAGAACATTCCAAGAATATCTCAAAATGCCAAAATATCAAAAATGCCATTCTTCACACCAAAGGTAAGGACAAGAGGAATTCAACCACAGTTTGAGATCTGCATGGCACACTCCACTGTGATAATGGAGAGAGGTAAAGACAGCATTCTGTGAAAGACAGACCCTCTCCTCTGTCAATGGGATTCAAGCAACAAGTGGTTAGAGAAAGATTTTGGGCATATTTTTGGGGACACATGAGTAATTACAATCAAACACTGACCCCCCCCACACACATAGTGAAGTCCTTTGCCCCTTAATTTACCTAACATGTCTCAGGGATGCCACAAAAGAGGGCAAGGACAGACAGAATTCCCACTACAAATGGTTAATTACAGCACTTGGATCGTGAGAGGCAGAACAACCTCTCCCTACCTGGAATTCATGCCCCCAAGGTCAGATGTATAAAGGGATGGTATCTCCTTTCCTAGAGGGACAGTGGCATCATCTCCAGCCACATATGAATGCAGCTGTTTCACAGAATAGAGCGAGCAGGGGCAATTGCTCACTCTTGCATTGCTAGAGACCTGCCTGGCTTGATGAGCATGAGCCCAGAAACAAGAGACTCTTCCCCTGAATTCACACACATACAGACTCTGGCTGACATTTCCAATCTGATTAGCTTTCTCATTATCTCAACTTTCAAACCACCATAGGCTCTCAACTTGAGGTAGCTGCCCTCTGAGGCTGCCTCAGTTGAAGCTCTCCAAACACACCCATCACTGTGGGAACCAAATGACGCCAGACAGGACCTGATCACGCAGGGAAGGGAAGAGGGACTCCCACCAGGACAGCTGGTGGTGACGAGCACAGTCTGCCTGAAACGTCTGGGAGCCTGCAACCTCCTGTCACCAGCAAGCAGTTGGGAATGGGAGCATCAACAAGCTGAATCTGCAGCCCTGGTTGTTTGTGCACACAAGGGGCATTGGGACTCTTCAAACCAAATTGCTTCATATGATTTTTGGAGGTCTGAGGGGAACATTGAGGGAGAACATTAACTTATAACTGTTGTTTTGGGTTTTTTCCTAGCCCTTTCAGAAAAAAACAAAAAAAAACATTTTGAAGGTGGTTAGGGGAGGGAGTGTTTGAGAGGGGAGAAAATTCTGGTGATGTCAGCTCCTATTGCCATGGAAACAGAACATTTTTAGTGACAATGGAGTCTTCCTCCTTGAGCTGCTGGGTTGCAGGGGCAAGCAGGGCAAGGGCACATGAGGGAATTCAGCTAACTAAAACTATAGCTTCTGGCTTTCCAAGGAAGTGAGGAAATAACTACAAATGATTGCCTGAATACATGGTTTATGTAACCAGAGCACTGTCTGGGGCCACAGCAGCAAACACTTATTACGCTCTTTGATAAAACTTGCTGCTGTGCAGCAAACCAGGTGAAGACATCTCAGCTGCCCAGGAATGCCCCCCAGAATGGGCCCAGCCTTCACCTCCTTTTTCAGGCTACAGTCTATTCTTTGCAACCTTTGCTGCCTTGCTGGTGTTTATGTGGAGAGGGAGAAGGGAGGAGAAAGGGCCAGGAAGTGCAATCCATATTCTGGAAACTGAGAGAAGCTGCATGGACTCCAGGCTGGGTGTTGCTCCCCAACATCAGGGGTGTTTCCTTAGGAGCCAAGTTTATGACCTCCCTTACAGAAAACAAGAATCCAGGATAATGAAAAGGAGAAGGCTCTCAGAGAAAACTGATTAGCCTCTGATCAGGATCTAGCTCCCTGGCATGGAGACAATGTGCAAGACCTAATGCTAGGTGTCCTCCCTAAGTCAGTGCTAAGGCAGCATCTGGACAGCATGGCTTCAGTAAGCTGAAGCCATGATCCAGGTGTGGAATCAATAAGGATAAAGGTTGGGGCTTACGTTTGAGGTTAAGCAAAAGCCTACAGTATGTAAGGACAAGTTAAAGCCTTGGGTTTGATTTAAACAGTGCAGACAATTTTAATGAATTTCAAAGAATAATGAATTAATAACCACAAGCTTTTATAACTCGAAATACATTATATAGTCATTAGTTCTATATAACTAAATGGAAAAATCTTTCTTTAGCAGAAGTCCTTTGAGATCAGATATTCTAATGAGATTACTATAATTTCATTCTGACACCTCATGAGGACAATTGAATAGAAATCAGGAAACAAATTTCTTTCAGTTTTGGACCTGAAATAAAAAAAAATCCTCCACACAGATCATTTCTGAGGGGTTAATTCAAAGTCTCTTTAGCATTAGAAGTTGTTCAGATATGAGCTTTTTTTTCCTGGTACTGCTATCAGATGCACAAAAGACTCTGTCTCTCCTCAAATTCCTGGCAGCAATGGTGACAGAAAGAAATGTGTAAGGGAGATTGCTCCCTGCTTGCCTAGGTAGTGTGGATTTCACTTGTTTTCTGCATGAAGTATTTGAGCTCTCCCTCTTTCACTTAGTATTGCCCCACCCTCTCTTCATACAGCACCGCTCACATACATACCATGCTTGCAGGGACCTCAGGCAGAGCAAGACCCCAGTTCCGTCACCTTTTTACCCCATGCTGCTTTTCCCGTGCCCACTGGAGCAGAGTCTTTCTCCCAGCACACTGCAGCGCATCACCCATATGGAGCAGCACCACGGGCTCCAAGGCCCCCTTTTCAAACCTGCCCAGCTTTTCCTTCCTCACAGGCTGCTGTGCTAGGGTCTTTGCTTTCCCTGCACCCAGTCTCCAGCAATTCAGCCACCAGGAGCTCAGGCTAGAACACACAATGATCTGGCTTTTCCTCAGCACCAAGTCTCAGGGGCTTTAACTGGCACTTCTCATGTCAGGCCACTTTAAATCAGATGTTAACCACAGCAGAATCAGCTACAAGAAAGGTCTTCCCATCTCACACACATTGTGTTAATTTAGGAAAGCCTACAGCTTTCATCTGCCTGTCCTCTTTCATGCACAACCTGGCTGAGAATCAGCCTTCAAATTTTTACAGCTGCACCAAGTTTGAAAATCTCTGCTTCTCCCAGAAGCAAACAATTATCTGCTCCTCCAGAGGGAATGACTTTCAACTCTTGCTGTAGAAGAACTCTGTCAAAAGCAAATATAAAGACAGTGCTGCTCCACACCAGGGGGAAAACTGCAAAGTGAGCTCAAACTCACTGCTAGCTCAGTCAGTAATACGTGCACTTCCAGGCAACAGTGGAGCTGGTAATTCCTGGCTAAAGAAAAATAAAATTGAGGGCTTCCATCTGAAAAGATGTTCACTTGTTTTTTTCTGTGAGAAGAGCAATATACCATATTTATTTCTGATTTTTTTTTTTTTTTCCCACAAGGCATTCTAATTGAAAATTAGAATTCTGGGGGGAAAGCACATCCCACGGGTATCAGAAATGGACATTTTGCTGTGGTTTAGCAGGCAAATTCTGGTAGACTTTCCACTTGATACATGCAGAGGGGAAAATCAAAGCTTCACCATAGCAACTTTGTTGTAAAAAACCCTCAAATGTCAACTTGTCCCAATAGTACTGCGGGTAGTGCTGGTGCAATACATAACCAAAAAGCCCTGAATAAAAACCCACATTCCTACCCTTGAAACACTGCTGCTGCAAACAGAAATGCTAGCTTCAGTTTGGTTCTGGTAAAGGTTACACCTCTTCTACCTAGACATTTTAAAAACACAAAAACCTAGAAATGTCTCTGGGCAAGCCCTTCAGCTGGTACAAATGAGCACCCTCTGCTGAAGTTGGGCTAGACAGGTGACTGCACATCAGCTGAGGAGCTGAGCTACCTTGTCTGCTCTTTCTTCCACTGGCTGCTAACCCCAGCATGCCCAAATCCAGCTTGGCTGCTGCACCACAGTGGAAACTTTCTCCTCAGTCACATCATTTCTGTTCCATACAAGACTCTAGTAAACCCAGAATAAACCAAACCAGAAATTATCAACCTACCCAGCCATGACAATGAAGAAATCCAGGCGGTTCCAGGTGTCTCCAAGGTAACACTTCTTGCCAAAAATCCCCAGGGCCACCATCTTCAAGACCATTTCCATGGCAAAGAAGATGAAGATGAAATCATCAAACACCTGCCAAACAGAAACCCAAGAGCATATTTGACAAGCATTCGCAACCTTGGACTTTCAAACACAGGATGTGAGAAAAATACTAATTTCAGCACTCCTGAAAATGAGATCAAGGCAGGGCTGGAAAAGTTTCTTCCATGTAGCCCTGACATCATAGTTTCTTGCTGCTCAAGCTCAGTGAGGGTTTTATAGTTTTTTCACCCACAAGTGAAGTAACTGATGCAGACTCAGAGACTCCTTACATAGACTTGAGAAGTGGTGTTGGTTCAGCACCACACTGTTTTTCCAAGATCCCCCCAGGAGGGACTCCTCATCACATTGCTGCAGATGGCTCAGCTGAGGGTATAGTGCAGCTTCCTGCACAGCTTGGACAGCACACACCCAGCACAGAGAGAAGCTTCAGATACCTGAAAGCCTTAGCCACTGTGGATGACAGCCTTTGCTGTCACCTTCTCTTTGGGGAAGCATCAAGCACAGCTGGTGTCTTACAGTCTGGATGTACTCATGGCCCTTCTAAGCATTCTCTTTATTTCTTCTCCCTTTGGGCATCCTGAATTCCACAGTATCTGTTGAATCAGTAATAGTCTTGCACATCAGCAGACTACCAAATGCATTGGGAGCTGCTGTTCCCTCCTGCCTGGGCTGTGTAACCTCAGTTATTTCTCCCTGGCCTAACCCTGACCCACGTGTTTTGTGGGTGTTTGTGTCAGGAAACCCCTGCTTATGTGTAGGTTCAGGAATATTAGCAAGTGTTCAGTATTGCACAGTCAGAAGCAAAGTTCATTCGTTCTCTCTCTTGTCCCCTGCCCAAAGCAAGCTCTTGCAATTTTATAGCAGGACAGCTCACTGCCAGGGACAGCCTTGCCAGCCTCTCCAGGAGGGCATCGCCCACACGCTGAAGGAAAGCATGCATGAAAATTTGTGACTTGGACTGAAGCACCATCACAACAAGAAGGAAATCTGCTTACCTGCAAGATTTTACACCTGTCAGAAAGGCAGTCCATATCCTCACATGGCTGGTACATTCCCAGGGTAACACAGTTTAGCAAAATCACCATCATGCTGACACACTCGAACCAGGTGGAAGAGAGTCAAGGAAAACTTCTGCAAAAGCATCATGGCTGAGATAAGCTTGCTCTAGGCTTGAGTAACAAGGTAGAAAGATTAAGGGAAAGAAGTGCTGGTAGGCTGATTTATTACATTCCCACATTCTCTGCACCCAGTTCATCACTGCTCCATTCCTTGATTATGCCAAAACTCCTTTGCAAAAGGCAAAGCAGAGGTAGCACAAAAGGCCTAAAATATTCACACAAGTCAAATCATTGCCATAGTCAAACACATGCTTGCTCCACTCCTGTTGGTTTGCAGAGTCCCTTCCCTCGTTGGTTTACTGAATATTCCAAATACATGGAAGAGACTTTCCAAGGTGGACTATACCTAAAGGTATCATAGACCTCCAAGATCAAGGGATCTAAACCAAAATGGGCAGATTGATCTCGACATGATTATTGCCCTTCTGGGAAGGCTGGACCTCTCTGTTGTCCCCTCTCAGAGAAACCTGGGGGTAAAGAAGTGCCACTGCTTGTTGGGGATCAAGAAGTGCCACTGATCCTGGTACTATGTTTCCAGCAGTGACCAATACTGGATAAAACTCCACAACATGCCCAAGTTACTCACTAACTATAAGGAGAATTTGTGTTTCTGACCCCAGCTGGTGATCTGTTTATGCCCTAAAGCATGAGGATTGATAGTCCTTATAATTGTTTTCTCAGCTACACTGGTGTCCCTGCAGATGCTTTGCTTATTCATTTGAATCCTTTGTTGATAATCTTGCTAAAATATCTGCTTTGATAATAGTTAGCAGCCTGGAGCTACATTGGCTAATTATACTTTACATTAAAAACTGTTCCCTCCTATTTATTATTAATTTGTTGTCTTATAATTTTGTCAAGTGCCACTTCATTTATGTATTAGAGAAGTAGATAAAAATGGTGTATTTGTGTGACCTCTGTACTCTACGCACTCTAGCTGCCCCCTCTCACTATCCCTCTCCTCCTGAAGGACTTTTAAAGCCTTATACACACTTATCCAAGAACTCATTTACAGTATTTTAGCTCTAAAAGTGGGGACATTTGTGCAGCGCTTTCCAGTGTTCTCATTGCAAAGCAGTGATGTAGGCTAAATAGACCTCCAGCCTCTGGCAGAAATGTTCTTGGGCATTTTACATACCCCACAACAACATATCTGTCCAGTCCCCACTGTCAGACAATTTTAACTTTTTTTAAATAGAAGAGGCACAAAATTATCTACTTGAATCCAACCCACTGAGTGCATCCATTTTCAGTCCTTTCAGTACTGAATCTAAAAGGGCAGCCTGTATCTCTGATCACTTCTGAAAGACATTCAGCTTCTGTGGTTTGTTCTGAGCAACTCTTCCATGCTCATTCTCTGACAGTGATTTATGACTAAACTGCACAATCTGATCTAGAAGATTATTAATTCTCTCTCTTCTCCCCCACCTGGTTTGTGGTGAGCTACCTTCAGTTGCAAAATCAGACAAGAGCAGGGCACTAGTTCTACTGTTCCAATTATGCTCTAATGTGATTTCAAGAATGTGTTATCACTATCCCTCACGAAGTTAGTCCCCTGTGCTCTACACAGTAATGCACATGAAGCCCACCCTCAATGTGTGCTTCAAAACCAGGCCCTTTTCTGAGAGGAATGCACCAAAAGGGCACCAAGTACTTTCACTGAGGGTCTGTGCAACACAACTTCAACTTCCCACCTCCCTCTTTCTTGCACATTTCTTTAATGATCAGATCTGAAGGCCAGGAAAGCAATTTGAGAGGTTTCCATTAGCTCACACAGGGTTTTTAGATAAGACTGAAGTTCTTTTCCTGGATTCTTCAAAATCTGTTTGGTGTCACCATTCCCTTACAGAACCACAGAATGGTTGATGTTGGGAGGGCCTCTGGAGGTCATCTTGTCCACCTTTCCTGCTCAAAGTAGCATCAACTACAGCAGATTGCTCAGGGTTAAATCCACTTGGGGCTTGAATACCTTCAGGCATAGAGGCACCAGAACCTCTCTGGGCAATCTGCTCCAGCATTTGATTATTTACACAGAAAATAAGTGTTTTCTTAAATTAAAATAGGACATATCCCACTTTTCAGGCTGTGACCATCACCTCTTGCCCTGCCACTGGGCATCACTGAGCAGTCTGTGTCCTTTACTCCTCCTGTCAGGTATCAATACACATGGATAAGAGCTCCCTAAACCATCTCTCCTCCAGCCTGAGCAGCCCCAGCTCTCTCAGCCTTTCCATTTTTGCAGGTGCTTTCACAGTTACTGGAAAGGCAGCACCAGTGAAGCCCTGATAGAGGGATCAGTGCTGAATTACATTCTTCAAGGGCCAAAACAGTTTCACAGCAGTCTTAGCCAATGGTTGCAAAAGTCCTTCTCCCTGGGCTTAAGGAGGTCAGAAGATATATGGACAAAACCAGGGCCTCAAACATTCCTGGATTAAATTAATGCATGACAAATGAAAAGCAGAAATTGTTTTAAAAGCCGGTTGGCTTTTTTTTTCTCCTGAAAGCATGACACAAGAGAGTTGGAGGCAGAGAGTATTGCTCTGACAACAGCCCAACTCAGGAAAGTCGGGAGTTTTGATCTAGCACAAATCTACACCTCTGTGCACGTGCCTTGGCAGCAGCAATGCCAGGGCAGCACTCTTCCATGTTTCCTTGCAGAGCCCCCCACAAGGCCATGCAGACCATGGCAGGGTGCTGGCAGCTTCTGGTGAGACCCTGAAGCACAAGACCTAACAAGGCATGGCAAGCTCTCCCAAAAAGCCTGACACTTAGGCCAGCTGTGCAATCTCATCTCTTCTTCCTGCTCAAAATGCCATGGCTGGTTGCAGATGATTTCTTCTCCCCTGCTTTTTAGATATCAAGCTCTCAGAGTTTGCCAGCACTGTTCAGGCTTCTCAACAATATTACAGAACCACTGGCCATTCCCAGGCTATTACAGTGGCATTAGAAAAAGTCACTGCCCCACAGTTTTCCTTTCAGGAGAGCTGGAAACACTGAAAAAGTATATCAAACCTGCAGCAGAAAGGAACAAAGTGCAAGGAGAAAACCAGAGCATCTCCTACCCTCAGTCAGGAGGGGTTGCTGCCTGCTTGGGTCGGTGGAGGGGGTAATTAGGACTATCTGCTGCCTTCAATGTGTCACCATTGTCAACCACAGCTACTGCCTCCTGTCACCACAGCAACAGCCTGCAGCCAGGTTTATCATCTTTCTTTTGGTGATGCCTCCCCTCTCCCACATCCCTCACCCCCCTCCTTTTCCCTGTGCCTGAGCCTGTAATTAATTGCAGCTGCTGACAAAGCCAGTCTTCATAATCTGCATCATTCAGTCAGAAGTTTCATTATTAATTAACTTCTTTCAAAGTTTAAATCTCCTAATTACAAGCAAACCCATGCACATGTTCTCCCCGCCCCGCTCCAGCCCTTCCTCACTGCTTCTCTCCCTTCCCACAGCCTCATTCCCAATATCTTTCCCAGTGAATTCTGGGGCCTGCAAATAGTTTGAAAAACTAAAAGGAGACCCACACAAATTCTGTCCATGGTCAGCTTCTCTCCTCGGCCACCACAAGGTGCACCAGAAAATTCACAGGAATCCACTATGTGGTAACTTGCCCTTAAAGGGAAGGTTTTTCCCCACTAACTGTGGCAGTTCACAGTTGAATCAAACCCTTTCAGATAAAAGTACCATGTCCTTCATTTGAAAAAAGAAATTCAGCATAAGAAGTTAATCACAGAATATTCTCAGCTGGGAGGATCCACAAGGATCCTTCAGTAACCATGGGCTGGTCTCATTATCCGTAGAAGTCTCTCCTCCTTAAAAAACTTTTGCTCATTTCAGCACTGTCTGGAGGCACTAAGATCCATATCTAGATTATATTTTGCCTAGAAAACTTGCACTGATTCTATAGCTGTTGCCTGCCTGTGGCAGCAAGACTTTTCTTTGCTGCTGGGTGCCAACCCTGTCCTCCTGCAGCCCTGTGCAGCCCGAGCAGGGCCTGGCCAGCTGCTGGCCAGAGACAGCCACTGGGAATCACACCCTGTCTCCCTATGGTCAGGGCAGCTCTGGAATGAGGTACAGGGTTCAACAGGGACACACATCACCAGCACACGCCAGGAAAGACCCATCATTCACCCCAAACCATGCACTGCAAGCCACAAGCTACAGGACACTTAGGGAGATATGCAGATGTTTCTGAGACATGTTTTGTGGTAGTGCTTGATAACGCAACTGTGCATATTGGAAAATGATTTTAGAAACAGGTGATGGGAGACAGGCAAAGCTTTTGGCCTCAATTTCTGAATGACAAATAGCAGAAGAAACGTCTGCTGTGCTGGAGCTGTAAATACCTTGCACCTAAAAAGCTGAGTGCCACTTAAGGTTCTTGGGATTGACTTTAATCTCCATTTTCTATCACTGACAAAAACACAACAGAGCAAAATAAAACAGTGCTTTGGGGACCCCTCTCTTCTTCCTCTGTCATCAGCTGCAGAGGCACAAGCAGCTCCCCAGGGGCTGGCAGGCACTCCTAAAGCACAGAAAATATATAAGCTTTACAGGCATGGCAACCCCTCAGTGTTTCCTGCTGCTATTTCCAAACTACTCCTAGGGAATGCCTGGTGCCAATTAAAGTCCTGACTATCTCAGACCTGTTTAATGTGCAGAGAAATGCCTGACTACAAAGCATTTCCAACAAGGGGGGAAAGCCTGCCAGCCCTGTGGTATGGCTGGTCAGGGCAGAACCTGTTCCTGCCCCAAAATGGAGAGAACAGCTCAGTGACCCAAGTGGGAACATGGAGCCCCATGCAATGCATCCCAAACACCAGCCACCCCTCCTAAAACTCCTTGTGGCCTCATATCTCTGAGCTGCTGCCAGGCAGGCTCAGCTGAGGACACTGCACCACATCTGCATGAGCATTCCTCTCTGCTCCCCCTTGGGCTCCTCCCCACCTACCACTCATCCCACCATCCTTCCACCAGCTGAATGGCTTCACCCTGTCATTCCAGTCTGCAGTGATTACATTTTCTTGCCCTCCTTTTGGAACAAGATAAAGGACAGAGCTGTGTTCCTTCCCTGCTTTCCTCCCCTGCCTTGTGACTGTCTTGGAAAAAGCCAGTAGGATGCTGTACTTGAAGCAGGACGTTAATATTCCATTTATAATGGAAGGAGGGATTTGTTGTAAAGGTCAGAGAAGGCAACAGCCCCAAGGAAAGAAATGCTCATTTTCTCTACCTCCTTGCTGTTGTCTTCTGAAAATGTTTTCACAGGCAAGTTTCACTCTTTGCCCCCTCCCACTTTTTCTTATCAACACTCAGCTTTTGTGGGGTCTTTTCCTTCTGTGATGATACATGGGAGTTTTGTCTTTTCCTACAAAATAAGCTGGCAGAATCAACAGGGTTCTTTCTCTTCAGCTCAGTCTGCTGAGCTAACTCACTAGAAGGAATTGAATGTAACACTGTGTTCACGTGAAGGAAAATACCTCTCAAAATGTGTTTGTGTTCAAATAGATCAAAACAATCAAAACATTTTTTCAAACAAAAAACTTTTAAAATCCTATTTTGTTAAGACTGAAGCATTTCTTCTATGTCTTTTTTAGTGCAAAGAAAAAATTCAACATAAAAAAAAAAAAGTTGGGGTTTTTTGTTGACCCAACAGAACACCCCAGTTTGGAGTTCTGAGTTTCTGTTGCAAATCAAACACCAACACCCAGCATTGCAGTGCTGGGATTTCATGGTGGCCAAGCCACAAGGGCAGTTTATAAAGCTTTTCTACAAGGACTCAAGGTTGACATGCTCTGGGTGCTCCCATGCTGTGCAATCTTGTACACCTTTGCTTCCATCACATCATCATTTAAACACTTTTCTCATGAAAGAGCAGCACCTGAGCTTCAGGCACCTGACATAAACATTGCTGAGGTCTTCAAGCCTTCAGCAATATTGATGCCAAGGAAAGGACTGTGGTGCAGCCAAGTGCAGTGAAACTTTGCTTTGAGAGGCATTGGGGAAGGCTTAACCTGTGTTGGTGTTACTGGGAGGCGGGACAAGAAACTGCAGAAGGGGGATGCAGTAGAGAAATTTTACATGGTTGGCAATGCTTCTATGTTTCTGCCCTTCTATCAAGGACAGGTTCATCACAAAAGACAAAGATTCTTCAGTTGTTCCCATGTTAAATCAGATGAACACCAAAAAAACAAAGCATCATCAGTCAGACCCTCTGATCTTACTTCCAAGGGATGCTCAGAAAGTGGGTCCTGTGTGAGACCACACAGAATTTTGGCTGCTTAGCTCAGTTTTCATTAGGTTCTAAGTTAAATTTGAATTTAAGTCAGTTGTTTCTCAGGCACCACATCATATTCCCCTTCAAAGTTTGGCAAGGGCTGAAGATGGCTTTTGAAAAATTTTGTTAGGTTTGCTTTTTTTCATTACAGAAACAAGATGAAGCAAATATGTCCTTTCTTAAAACTCTTTCCATAATGATTTATTCAGACGTTCTAAATGCATCCATTAAACTCTCAAGTCCACTAAAACCAAAAATAGTAGTGAGAAATTTCTGTCAGGAAAAACATACATTGAAGATTAAAGGGCTAAGAAAGAACCTGAAGAAAAAAAGAGGTATTAACACAATGAGACAAGTCTTCAGACATTCCAGAAATGGGAGACAACAGGAGATATCTGAGCTAATATGGGGCCCCTAATCAAACAGGAGGCTGCAGGGAAAAGCAAGGCTTCTTTCAGATACCCTTCACCACCAGAACTCACTGGCACTAAAGCTAGCATGAGTTACACCAAGAATTCTGGCTGTCTGTCACAGCATTTACATGGACAGACATGGGTAAAGCAGCCTGGTGTTTTCTCCAGGAGAGGTGTGTGCATCCCAGCTCTAATTATTCAAATATCTCACAAATACCATGCATCCTCATCAATGCTGCTGCACAGCCCTGCTATTAATGATCACCTCCTGCCTGTAGCAGCTGAGCCCCAGAGCTTCTCAGCTGATAATGACCCACCTCCAAATTGCATCTGTCTTTCAGGGTGCGACAGAGCATCTGTTTAACAGTGTGCAGCACTCCTACAAAGCTGTTTACTACAGAAAGCATGAAAAAATAGTGTACCTAGGAAAAAACCCACCTGAGAATCTTTTTTTAGGTCAGATGAAAGTAATTACCCAAGTTTAAACTTAAGCAGGGTATTAGAGATAATGACTGTTCCTGGAGAAAGAGCTTTTCAATATCCTCAGATGGCTGGGATTGAGGTTGCCTGTCTTTCCTGCCAGGAAAGCAATACTCCACCATGCTGTGGAACCAGTTCAAGACTGACTTGAGGAATCACACCTCCTGCTGATTCCCAAATGGTGCCTCCTGCAGCATTCTGGCTCTGCCTTGCAGATTGCTGTCCAAAATCTGACCTGGCTTCACACTAGGAGCTTCAACAAGGTCACAGCATGAGGCTATAGGACTGCAAGCTTGGAACATTGTTATGCTGTGTGACAGGTGAAGGAATTTTGCTCCAAAATCTCCTAGTCAGAGTGGCAGATCCAGCAGTTGCTTCCTGCTGCAAATGGAGTCACAGGAGTAACAGACACCAGAGAAGGACCAGCTGAGAAAACCCCCTGAACCACAAAACTGGGGTCCAAATTTTAAAGTTCTTATTGTTTACTGATACTTCACATAGCACAAGCAATTCCCTATTGACAGCAGTGGCAGAGTAGGGACCTTGGAAGAGCTAATCTTTGATTTTGGACTCTGTTGGACTTCTGCTGCAGAGAGGAGCTAAACTTGGCAGGCCAAAACAGAAAGGCATTTGTAGTCCAGAAGTAATTTCAATTAGTAATGTGCTCCAGAATGATGAAATGTGAATTTTACCAGTATAGCTGAATGTTCTGGTACAGTGCCCCATCCTCCACGACCCCAGGAAGTGACATGATCAGAGAGACTGGTGGAGTCACCATTCTCTGACCAGAGCCTGAGTCACTTTTTATCAGATTTAATCTGGCTGTGGCCAAGCTTTCTTGGAGGAAATTTCCTTCTAAAGTATAAAAAAAGTGTTTTGCAAGGGGAAAGGAAAAAAATATCTCCCAGTTCTCCCTCTGCTTCTGTGTTTCACTGCCCTGTCACCCAGCAGCTTCATCCAAAGTTGTGTAAGTGTTCCTCAGCACCTGTCAAACTGATGCAACAGTCCTGCCATGATTGGTAGTGCTGCAGTCCCTTCTTTTACCTTCAGATCATGATAGGTTTGAACAGGGTCCTCATCTTGGGGGGCCCACTAGACCTAAACACTAAATAAATACAGCACCATAACAGCAGTGTTTGTGTGACTCAATTTCAAGGAAGGAAGAGGAAAGAACAAGTGATGTTAGAGTTGGGAGGGCAGGGAAGAGAAATTTAAAAAGGAAAGCCTTACTTCTGTGCCCCCTCACTGCTCCTAGTATTATCAGGTTTGTTTATGGATGGGTGTAGGGCTTGTCCTCTTGTTGTGGGTTTTAGGTTCTGTGTGCCTTGGGAAGCCATCTGTGGGGCATGAAGAGGATATTCCAGTGAACCCCCCCTGAAGCAGCTCCCATTCACTGCCCAGGCTTGAGCTGGGAGTCACCACCCCCAAACTGTAGGCACAGAACCATGAAAGACAGAGATTTGGGTCCTGGGTGTTGAACTTTACAGCAAATACAAAGGAAGGATGGAATGTCTTTGAATAAAAAGCCATTTCCCTGGAGAAGAATTAGGGCTGAAGAAAGTTCACCAGCACCAAAGGGCTAAAGCCCACCACCAAACAATAACTGTGCTCCTGTTCCTTTTCCTTGCACTGGTTTCTTTGTTCAGCATTGCCATCTTTCTAGTCCATAGTAGTTTTCAGATGTTAAAGACTACTTTTTCCATTCTTTGCAGCTTCCCTCCTATCCCTGTGAAAGGCCACACAAGTGCAAGCTGAGCTTAGAGGGATGTACAGCTCAAATATGTCTGAAGGGAGTGCAGGGCACCTTTAATAAAAGGTCATCTTGCCTGGCAGGAATGTGAAGATGACAATGAAAATACAAAAGGCAGATTAAGGACCTTCTCACAGTTTTAAAAGGTGTGTATGCCCCTCTGCACAGGGGCTCTTCTCTCTGCAGGTTTCAGGGCAGTATCGTGTACCCCAGCACATCACCTGGTGAAGGACGTGGAAGTGAGCACCTCACTCCTCCAGACAGCCAGTTTCCAAGGCTAAATTATCTTAGAGGCCACTCTGCCTCTAGTAGAAATCCTAGATTAGAGGGGCAGAAAGAAAGGCAGAGTGGCTTTATTCTTTCTCTCCTTCCCAGCAGCATGATGTTTGCAGTGGCTGGACCAGCACTAAATCCTATGCTTGGTGCTTAGCTTAGCAGGCCTTTCTGACAAGTGCTTCAGAACAGAAAAAAATAATAAAAAAGATATGCAGGGACAAAGCTTTGCAGCAAAGTAAATAAAGATTAATTCAGAAGTGTAGGGAGTTCTCAGGTAAGGTCACTCAGAAGAAATTGGATACAGTCTAGGCAAAATGCAGGGCAGTAACAGAGAGCTGGATACAAACTCCTGTTGTTTGTTTCATTTATTGGCTTTAATTAAAGCATAATTTTCAGAGTTTAAGTTGTCACCACCCCCTATTTTGAAGACACCTTTTTCTTCTCAGTTTTAAATTCTTTTGAAGGTTTGTAGCTGGCCACTCTACCCTGGTTCCCAGAGGGTGTTTGGGAAGATTTGGCACCGATGTCCTGCAGGACACGTGCCTGGAGAAAAGACTGCAGATGACTGAGCCAATCTGTCCCAGCAGATAACTGGAAGCTGGGAGCTCCAGCCAACATACAGGCTCTCAGCAGCTGCTGGAACCTCCTCGAGCACACAACTGGGCTGTGGATGCACTCCTGAAAAGGAAGGTCCTGGTGTGTCTGTGTGACAAAGGGCAGGAGAGATTCTCAGTATTTAAGCTTCTCATCTGAGGAGGAAAAGAGACCCTGTGGTGGCTGAGCAGATGTGTCAGCACTCTCCTAGTACATCTGGTCTCTTTTCCATCCCTCCTCTTACATCCTGCAACAAAGAGCAGTCAGAGAAAATGAGATTATATAAATCTTCTAGTACTTTCCTTCAAGATGCCATGTGAACTTCTACTGAATTCCACATCTACCTCTTAAGGTACAGAAATCCTTCCCCTTTGTTCTTGATTAGAAAGCAAGCACAAGAAGAGCAGGGTTTTTCAAAAGGGTCCCCCAGTTTGGGTTTTCCAATGCATGATCTTCTTAGAGACTGGTTTTCAGCATGTGTAATCCTTTTAATTTCTAACACATAAAAGCTCTGTGAGCCTCTGGCTCCCACTATCTCAAGTGAGATGGCCAAAGACCAGAATTCACTTTAAAAAAAACCCCAAACAAACAACATTACCCAGCAATGACACAGTAAGTTACTGCCAGGGCTGCATTAAGATGCAGGTGTTCCTGACACCCAGTACATGCTCACTGAAGGCCTCAGCTTCCTGGCTACTTGACAGATTGAGCCATGCCAGGGAAAGGAGCCAACATGACTCATGCTCAATCACTGCGACGTCGACAGTGCTGAGTGCTGTTTTAGGGGGAGGTTAAATGCTGTGAATGTGCTAAGCATTAACAATATTAAAATATTATTAGTATTATTTATGAGGTATCTCCACGTGTCCTGGATGATGCTAGCCAAGATCAAATTATGCAAAATGTTACATAAACATGCAGTAGAACATGCTGCC
The DNA here is from genome assembly GCA_024865655.1 of Emberiza elegans. Classification (NCBI taxonomy): domain Eukaryota; kingdom Metazoa; phylum Chordata; class Aves; order Passeriformes; family Fringillidae; genus Emberiza; species Emberiza elegans. The sequence continues at coordinate 4,526,305 of JALJVW010000910.1, read as the reverse complement.
TGCTCCAAAGGGTTTTTAATCTAACTGAACAGGACAGGCTAACGATGCATTATGATTTCTGCTTTGCACACAAGAAGCAAGAGCACAGAGAAATGAATGCATTTACCCAAGGGCAGACAGGAGACATGGGGCACAGCTGGGAACTGAGCAAGAGGCTCCCAAACTGTTCTCCAGCATCTTTGACCGAAGAGCATTCTCTATCTCAACATCTTCTGCATTTGATGAGGACTGTGCTCACAGGGAAAATGATTCGTCCCAAAAAATCTTTCCTAAGGGCAATGGGAGAAGTGTCCAGGTTCCACGTGTAGAGGCAAGTAACATACTGCAAATAGATAACCATAAATGCAGGGCTCCCTGACTTCAGAGAGGTTTCTGGCTGGTCAGGTGTGCAGGATAAACACGCAAGAGCCACAAGGCACGCTCTCTCCCTCCTCTTCCACTGATACCTTCACTGGGACCTCAAGAGAAAACTCAGCCCATAGTTGTGATAGTGTAACACTAAAACCAGTCTAACACCCACGCATCTCTCTCTTTTCCAATCTGCCAAAGAATTTGCTACCTTCCAAAGGCACTCCAGGCTCCTTTAATAGAAACACGATATATAAGAGCAAGTTACCAGCACAATTGACTGCAGACCAACCATCTCTGAAAAAGGCAGGTCCTACACAGCATGTTGCTAATAGGGCAGGCTAGCTAAAGCCTTCATCAATCAGAGCAGCATAGCTCTACTGCCTCTTTGATGTCTTTCTGCCTGTTGTATTCATCGCCTCTATTCAGATTTAGGACTGGTACCACATTTGTATTCCTGTGACCTATTTGTTTTCATATAGATTCAACTTCACACTCTATTTATTCTAGAGTTTTTGACAGCCTCTGGAAATACATGTTTCTTGCTTATTTTTCCCCATACTCTTTCCAGTCAGAAATTTCAGTTGTGCATTAATCTCACTTCATTTTGGACACACAGGTGATAGCCTAGCCCATTACCCCATCCTTACTTTCTAGCCATGCCAAATATTTCCTTTTCTCTTTTCAGAGTCTCTTATGAGCCTTTTAGTTTTAATTTTAACAACCATTCCCCATTCTGCCTGACTCTGTAGGAACTGCTTCTTTATTGGATTTCTCTTTGGTACCTCCCAGACATCCATTTAAGAATTTAAAATTTTAAAATAACACCAAGGGATCGCGTGCATTTCCTCTGTCCCATGCAGGTTCCCTTACCTTCACTAGCTCAGCTGCCCTCACATTCCTGCCTCCTCTGCATAGTGCACACTGATTCAATACTGCAAAGGTGTCCCTGACCACAGCAGGAGGGTTGGAACAAGATGATCTTTAAGGTCTCTTTCTACCCAAACTATTCTATCATTCTGTTGAGGGTGGTGAGGCACTGAAAATGGTTGCCCAAAGAAGCAGTCCCTTTTCCTGGGAATGTTCAAGGGCAGATTGAATGGGCTCTGAGCATCCTGGTCTTGTGAAAGGTGTTCCTGCTCATGGCTGAGGAGTTGGAACAAGATGATTTGTAAGGTCTCTTCCAACTCACACCATTCTATGACACTTAACTACATCACTTCCACAGAACACTTCCAAAAGTTCCCTTCTGTTTCTCACAATTAAGTGACTTCACCACGAGGACAGAAGAAAGATGATTGCTTAGCTGAGACATAGCTGGTATAAAATGTTGGTGAGCAGAGTACAAAACCCAGCCATCTTCCCCTAACCAGAGGGCAGGGCTCCAGTAGGGCCTCAACAGCCTGCAAAGGTCCACTGCAGAGAAGGCTGCATCATGATGCAGACATTTCAGCCCTTGGACCAGCAGATCACCAAGGCAAAGAGTCATCAAATTATTGGTAATCTGCCCAGCTCAGCAAGATGAGACATTGTCAGTCTCATCTGGAGGAGCACCAGTGACCAGATAGATATATGTGATAAAGCAGTGCTTGGTGGATTAGGATGGCTGCTTCCTGCCCTGTACAGCCCCGTCAGAGGACCCACCAGGAGCAGTAGCTTGATGTGCTGCTCTCTGAGATAACACACCACCTGCTGCTAGGCTCAGGATACCTACAGCTGAAAGACCCATCAACTTCTGCAAATTTATTTTTCAAACCAAACATGCAGCATCCTTTTTCAAACACACCTAGCAGTGACTTAATAAAACTCATCTTCTCTACACAATCTTTTTGTTCATCTGAGAATGATTCTTCCTGCTGAGATACAATCAGAATGGAGTCAGAGGTGTAGTAAAAAAACTACAACGAAGATTTCGGCTCCTTACTCATAATATACCCTTATATTTCAAGACTTACTTCCTACAGATCCTTATATGCCCCAAGCACTCATCCATTTTGCTGCCAGGCTGCACTCTGCTTCAAGCGCCCATCCCCATGGAATGTTGTGCAGGAAGGACATTTGGTTTGGTCTGAGTCAGAAAAGGGTCAAAAATAATTTAAAATTTATCAGCAAGGAAAAGAAGGGACAGTCCTGTCATAACACCTCTTTGAAAGAGGCAAAACCCCCTCTGCAGCAGTGCTTGTTTCTGGAAGAGGAGCTGCCATACCTGTTTGTGTGCAGCAGGTGTAGAGCAGAGTGTGTGAAGCACAGGGGGTGCAGCACAGGGGGTGCAGCAGGTGTGGAGAACATTTAGTGCAGCACAGCCTCCTCCCAGGCATGCCTGGAGCACCCACTGCACTGCACTGCACTTAAAAAGCTTCCACATTATTTGTGACAGTAGTGGAAGAGAAAGAAAAACCAGAGCATAGGTCAGGATAGTAAAGACAGACTTGGCACACCGTGAGGAGACAGCCACTGTGGACCCACAGTAAATCTCAAAGAGTGACTGCAAAAGAGCTCCCATCTTTCCCAGAAAGAACAGCCTGTCCCTAAAGCCAGCTCCGCTCCCCACCCCTCTGCACCAGGGAGAATGACAAATCCCAGCTAACAGCACCATGGCTGAGGTTCTGCAGCCCCGTGGGCACCCTTGCCAGGCAGTACTGGGGGCCAGGGCAGTCACAGTGTGCCAGGGCTGGAGCCAGACACCCACTCAAACCCCTGCATGCTGCACCAGGCTGATAAAGCAATTTTCCCCACACCACTCTGCCTCACTCTGCACTCTTCCCACCCACGTGCCACTAAAAATGGGGAGGAGAGTACAAAGGAAAATCAAATTTGCACTAATATTTTATGCACAGCGACCCATAGTATAATTTTTTCATTTATTTTATTTTAGCTTTGTTTCTCCAGGATAATTAGTTTAACAACACTTCAAAAAAACTTTTCAGCCTCACAGAGCCATAAGTTCCAAATGGTAATTGTCACATCAGCCTGCACTCTGAGGTACAAAGCTTTTAGTGGTCCTGTCTACCTCCCTGCTTTAAGACTATTTCCACAAACACTCCACATCCGTGCCTGATCCTTCCCTTTCCTGTTAGTGAACACTTTTCCCCTCACACTCTTCCTTTCAGCTTCCCCATGCTGCCTGACAGGATTTTGTTTGAAGATGGATAAAAAAGAAATGATAGACTGAAGTTGGCCCCATTACTGGCTGCTGCACTACAGCTTTCCAAAGCAAGGATGCCTGTGCATATGTAACACAGCCAAGGATATAGGCCACATACATTGGACAACCATCAGCTGATACAGGTCTTTCCCTGGGAAGGCATTTACATTCAGGTGGTTTGATAGTCTGTCAAGTGATTTGTTTCTTTAGTAGAATGCCCAGGCTTTTTGATGACACATTTGATGCACTTATTTTTAAATTATCAAAGTCCTCTATTTTAAACCATTCTTACCTATTTGAAAACTTAATCTCTCTCTTGAGAAGGCCTTTTCTTCCAGTTTTTGAGAACTGCCCAATTTTTTTCAATTAACCCTAATTTAAAAGAAACTGAGAAATAAGCAATCATCATTTTTCATTGCACTGAAAGCCTCTGCTCTGCATAAGGAATTGCAGTGATCCTTTAGCACCCTCTCTTGTAACTACCACCATTAAGGTCCAGAACAAAGCCACTGGAGCCAGGAAATCCCTCCATGCTCACAGACAGGGTCCTGAGTAAAGCAGCCACCTGTCAGTCCATGGCACAGAGAACTTCTCCAAACACGGGTAAGACCCTGACAACTTGACTTAGGGTTAGACAACCATCTCCCCTTCCCAGACCCCATCAAATATTGGCTACCTCAGCTCTAATCTCAATAGCACTTATTGGGAATCCATACTTGTTTTCTTACCTATTACATCAAGAGGGAGCAGCATGGATATGCATGTGCAGGTTTGTCTGCTTCCTTGGGGCAAGAGTAGCGTAACCTCCCCTTTTCACCCAGGCACTGTGACCACTCACTGGGTGAGGTTTTGCTTCTCATTTCAGGCTGGTGAGACACAGCACAGGACTGGGATAAAGCAACTAAGGCAGAGGAGAGCAGGAACCCATGAAATACTTGGCATTCCTATGGAAACAACCCGTTTTGTACCTGATCCAGGGAGACTCACCCTTCCATAGGAAGGAGCCTTCCACATTTTAACAATTCTCCTGCTTCTCTTTTAGTCGTGAAATGCCTCCAGAAAAAAAAAAAAAAAAAAAAAAAAAATCAGTTTAGCATTGGAGGAGTTTATCATGGGCTATCTTTTAGAAACAGAGATGGTTCTTTCCAGCCCTAGCAGATGGAAACTAATGGCACATTATGCACCTAACCCTGGCAGGGACAGAAAAACAGCTGCAGGAAAGCAGATCTGAATTCCCCAAGCCCTTCACAATGCAGCCAGCTTTCTAATGTGCTTTAGAGCATGTGGTGGCGTAATGGAAAGGTTTTATTAACACAGAACCTGCATAACTCAATTGTGAGTTTTAACCCAGTACAAATCACATCAGTAAAGCCTGTCTGCCTAATCCCCATTCTACAGCTGAAATAGCAGAGGACGATGGCTCAGCTGAAGGAAATACAAACTGAGACAGCTCCAGTGCTTACCGTGCAATGGCTTTCAGAAGGGTCCTGTGTTTGTACATTGGGCAGGAATAACCTGTAACTCCATCAGTCTGTGGAGCTCTACACCTGTTTAACATATCTTAGTTAATTAGTTAATTTGGGATTGAGAGGAATAGCAGATTTGTCTTTACAAACAAGCTGTGGGTCTGCTGGTAGCTAAAACTAGCACTGGGATACAAAAGAAACAATGGGAAGGATTCCACTGATTGATGAATGGAAAAGATATTTGCTTTTACAAATGAACTTTAGGTTTGCTGATAAATGAAATTAGACATTGAAAGATGAAAGAAACAATGGGGAAGGAAAACCCCTGAATTCCATAAGAATTAAAAATTAAAAGAGAGGGTTATACATTAGAGGGAAATCTTTGGTATCAGGTGTACTGGGAAGTCTGTACCTCTCAAGTACCTCAGCCAATGGGGAAAGAGAGCAGGGAAATGTGCCCAGGAAATTAGGATAAAAAGGAGGCTGCATCCTCCAAAAATTTGAGAGATCCCAGGGGAATGCCCCATGGCCTCTCCCTTTATTCGAACAAAGAAAAAGAACTCCCCTGTCACCTTTTTGGACATAAACCTCTGATGTTTGTGGATTAATTTTCCTAACAGGAGGGACCTTAAAATCCTCTAGTTCCAACCACTGTGGGCAGGGATGCCACTAGGTCAGGTTGCTCAGGGCCTCGTCCAATCTGGCCTTAAACCAGGGGAACAGAAGATGGCAACTGCTTCAATCTTGCCAGGGTGACCCAACACTGCCTGTGGGACAGCACCACACAACTGCAGTCAGAAGCAGAGCACAGGTCTGTTGTGGCTGATTTATGAGGCCACTTGCACACATCTAATCACGTTTTCTGTGATGCAGAGATAACGCCAGGCAGGCTCAACCTGGTTTTAAGACACTCACTGAAAACTGCACAAAACACTTCCTCACAGCAAGGCTGGGATAAAGATATCTCACCCAAGGGAGCTAGGCTCCTCAGGAATCTGTAAATGGAAGCAGAGAGATTCCCAACACACACTGTGTATCAGGAAAGCCAGTTAGTTAGACTGGAGACTGGTCTCAAGTTTAACCTGGAAGACAGTGAGACACAGGGGTTTTATCACTTACTACAGAAAAGACAGATGGATTTGGGGCTTGTGACAGAATGATGAAGAGTGAAGCTAAAATCCAGGACAGGGCTTGCTTGACCAAATTCAGTCACTCAGCTCTGTCACTTCTGATTTCACATTAAAACTTCCACCTCTTCCTATAGCAGCACCTCCAGCTTGCCTCACCTCTCACACAGGTTAGTGAAACATTTATCTACAGTTTTGGGTTCAAGCCTTGGAAAAAGCTCTCCATGCTCCTTTTCTGGTGTTCTGTGAACAGTGTCTCTGTTCAAGCATTTCTGCTCTCTTTCCTTGCCATGAGGTTACTCTGTTTCTAGACTACACAATTATATCATCATCAAGGTTCTCAACAGCTGTACCATTTCTTTCATGATGACAAATCTAGAGGAAAGAAAAAATGCAGATCCCTATTATGTTGCTGGATATGTAGGGAGAGAAGAACTGTTTATTCACCACTGACCCTTTAAAACAAATATTTTCCTGTCTGGATTAGAAAACATGCCTCATCTGAGTAAAATTTAGCTCAAATCTCCTTTCTGTTTTTCTGTTGCTCTTCAAACAGGGAATTTCAGAGACTGCTTCACTGATGAGAAAAAAATGGATTTGGTTTATTTCAGGAGCGGAGGTTGTGCCTTGGTTCTCTCAGATATATGAAACATCCCTTGATTGTGCAAATGCATCCTGATGGTGTCTTTGTGTTCTTGTCACTCCTGATTTATGGGGGCCTTTTCTACACTCAGAAAAAGAATTTGCATTTCAATTTCCATTACTTGTTTCTCTCCTCACAGCACTCCAGCTCTGGAAGGGAGCTTGAATTCTGGTTCTCCCCAGCTGGCCCACATCGCCCTGGGATACAGGAACAGGGGCACTACAGGCTCTGCTCTTTGGGAACAAGGCTCATGCTGCCATGGTCTCTGGTGAGATGTACCTTTGCTTATGCCCAGCAAGGACCCCTGGCATGTTTGCTCCTGTCTCTCAGCCCTTCCTCCACACTGTGATGAAGGGGAAGGCCACAGCCCTGTCTCCTCCCTCGTTCCCAACACAGGCCCTTGCTTGCACACCCATTTTGAGAAATGGCAGCCAACAAAGGAGCGAGGACAACTAGGAACACTCACCCCTCCGCCTTCTCCACTCTTGCAGAGATGGCAGGAGGACAAGCAGGAAGGCTTGGGAACTCATCCCTTCCTTGTTTCCTGCAGGGTTGTGCCTGTTCTAAGGTGAGTTGGAAGCAGACTCCTATCCAAAACCACCTGAAAGCATATCCATGTCTTGGACAGGTGGGTGGCACAGGGATCCAAAAGCCACTGTCCCCTCTAGGCTTCATCTTCACCCCTCCTGCAAGCCTGGTGGCTGCTCTAAGTTCCTGTGCCAGCCCAGGCACTGCTCCCTCAGCCCTGCACTGTCTCTTCTCATTTGTGCAGTCTGGCTGGGCTGTCACAGGCAGCCTGAGCGTGCTACCAACCCTCCGAGCCTGCACAAGGGGTGGGCTTGGAGCCAGCAGTGTGTGGGAAACCACATGGGCTGCATTGCAGACCCCACCAGCCACCTCACAGCTAAACTGGGGCTTGGATAGATGTAGCTCACGTCTACCTAGGAAACATTAGAAGCTTTGAAAGGAAAAAAAAAATCCAAAAAGATAAAAGATAGCTTCAGAAACGGGGGAGGAGTTGCCAGGACACATCAAGCTTTAAAGATGTGAGTTGCAGAAATGCATTAAGGCTGGTTGTTCAGAGCTGTCAGCCCCACAGCCTTTGTCAAAACTGAACTCAGTTAAAAATAAGAGAAGCAAACTGAATCTTATTGAACATTTGTTTGGACATTAAGGCCACAGATTCCTAACAGGCTGTTGGAAGTCAAACGTCATGGGCCATAAGCCTGTGTCATCCTAATTTGCAATGGCCTGAAACAATGTATTCAAGAATGCATTTTGCTTTGACTTGTTTGAAGTACATTTGTTTTGACCTAAGGGTTTTGACTATCACCATTACCATGTTGACATTTACATTAACATATAAAGCCAAAGGAAATGTGTTGAGCTGATTAAAACATGCACATCATTTCCAGGGGGTGGAAGGGTGACAATAAATTTGTGCTGACTTCACTGAATCAGCAATTTCCAACTGAACCCAGTTCCAGGGCAAAATTCTCCAGAAGCACCACTAGAAATTGTCATGCTGTCCCCAGTGTTCATCTGAGACACTACACCCTATGTCTGGACAGTTTCAAACACCCAATTTTGGCCCCTTTTTCTCCAATGGGTTCACTTTTTTTTTTTTTTTTTTTTGACTTTCAAATGTTTGTACAGAGTGCTGAAAGCCATCATGTTCAGCAGCATCTGCCCTATTTATCCAGCTCCCAGCTGGCTGCAGAGTAGCATTCATCAGTGGGTCTGAACTCACAAATGCTGACACAGAGATTATCCACCCTGTGAAGAACAGTTTAACCAGATTAATCTGTGGGAGGTCCCCTCAGCCTCTTCCCTGCAGAGCCCTACAGCAAAGGATTGGCATAATCTATGATTGGCATAATCATAAAATAGCTCTCAGAGCCCATGGTGTTTGCTCCCCTGGGAGGAAGCTACCTGATTCCCCAGGACGCTCCATCCCCTTCTCCAAACTGGACCTGGCTGCTTTGCAGTGCCCACCCTCCCCTTTCAGGGAAGGGCCAATCCTGAAGGACAGTGGTGGGGTGGGGCAGGAGATTGCATTCATTTTCCATCCCCTGGAGCTGGCAGCCCTGCTCCCAGCACATAAATATGGCAGTAGGGACACAGAGCAAAGCCCCATAGCCCTCAACCCCTTAAACCTATCAGGTTTACACAGCAGGGTGAAGTAAGGGGAATTACTGACAGCCCTTTCTCACCTGCTGACTCCAATTTACTTGTTTTCATTACAGCAGATAAAGAAACAAACCATTTAGTCAGCAAATCCAAGCCCAGGAATCAATCACATTCCCTCAGCACCTCCTGCATTGTCAGAGGAGACAGAAGCAGGAAAGACCAATCAAGTTCCACCTTACCCAGACTTAAACCAGGGAGAAATGCTTGCCATTAGCATTTCTACAACTACCTCTCTCTTTTTTTTTTTTTTTAACTCCCCTCTCTCCCCTTCAAGCCCAGCTTTAAACATCTCAAAACAGGCTGATTTTAAGGTGAACTAGATATCCTGGCATTGGATGATGACTAATACACTATGAATGACAGAAACTTGGTGGAACACTAAAAAGCAAATTAGATGTTATAATACCTGGAAGCAAGTTATACAGAAAAGTGGGTTCAAGCCAAGGGTTGAAGGAATAATGCAGTCTGTTCAATACCTTGGTGGAGTTAATTCAGAAAACCTTAACATTCTTAAGGGGGAAAAATATGTGCAGAAGATCATACCATCAACTCTGCATGAATTCACAACCCCAGGAGCTGCAATACATTTATAATCCCATACTGCACATCTATCATCAGGGCTACAGCTAAAGACAGCTGGGTATGCAGTTTTGAAAGAACACACGATTTCTAGAAAATTAAGATGGTGGAATTCATCTGGCACAAAGAACACAACAGCTCCTCAGCTCTTTAAACAATTGCTTCTTGGAACACTAATTCAAGCATCCACAAGGAAAAGCAGCAACTCCTGACTCAATTTTCAGCAACATGCAGGAACTAAATCAAGAAGTGACAATAGGTGAGCCCTTAAGTAATATGGTTCACGGTGTAATTAAGTTCAGTGGCCTAGGAGGAGGTAGTGAAACAAGAGATACACAAATGACACTAGATTTTAGAAGACTGTTCAGAGCACAAAGGGCTGTTCAGAAGGACATTAATTCAGAGTAAAGGAAGCAAGTGCTGTACAGATTATTTTAATAATATATAAATTATGTGGGAAGAAAGCTCGTGGTGGGGTCACAAAGTCTGTAGAGGATACAGAATATTTTGGGCAGTTCTAAACAGCCTCTCAAGATCAGAGAGAATTCTTGGGTATTGGATTGAGACTTAACCAAAACAAGGCAGATGGCCAACACAATTATAAGTGACACTGTCAGTTTAAACAAACTGATTATCCTGAAAAACCCACATTAAAGCTGCTCCAAGTCCTCTCACAGGATTTTGAGAGGCAAGTGCACAGGAGCTGGGCTCCCCACACCCAGCTCAGCACTGCCCAGCCAAGCTCAGTGTCATCAGGAGAAGTGCCCAGCTGCAAAAGGACCAGAGGAGGAGGGACACAGGTAATAAGCAGGATTGGCTATCTCAGGTTGCAACAGTTTTTGCAGAACCTGAGAGGGTTCAGAGAAAGGTGGCAGAAGTAATGGACAGCCTGGGAACAGTTGTCTCCAAGGAGGGGAAAACTTTGGGTTGGTTTCTTGTCCCTTTGACCAAGGAAATCCTCTTCCCTGCTACAAGCACCAGCTGCATTAGCAATAGCCTTGGCTCCTGGCAGGCAGGGCTGTCACCACAGTATATTACTGGTGGAGATTTTTGATCTGCTATTGCATTGGTCCTACATCTGCTGTAAAGCACACAAAAATATTTCACAGCCTGTGACGTGTGAGAGTACATTTTTGGCAGCTCATTCTGGACTTAGCACAGGGGCTCATGATTGCAGGGTGCCTGATAAGGCAATTCCAGCCATCCCTTTTGGTTCTGAGCTCATCTGAACAGAAAAAAAATATAGAAGTGCATGAAATAATAAAAGCAATAACAGGCGAAATTCTGTGCCTGCAGCACAGGGCCAGGAGGATACAAAGTCATTAGAAGATGGCAAATCCAACCTGGCAGAAATGAAATACTGCTCTGCTCTCACTCCCCTCCTCCCAATTTCAATATACGATTAAACAGCAGAACTCTGCCACAGAAGGCAGCAAGACCAGGATCGCCACATCACTCAATACAGAACCAATCAATTCACAAGAAAATAAATCCAGATGCAGAGTTAGCATCCCTGGAGACTCAAAGCCCCATCACTTACACCCATCTCTAACCCATACACAGGGGACAAATGCACACTTGCCTGCAGCAAGGTCTGGACACCTTTTTGCGAGGTGCTCCCTGCTGTGGTTAATCACCAGCAGTTATGTACTACAGCAGCTCAGCCATTCCTCTTTCATCCAAGCTGGATGACATTTATAATCAAGGCAATCACATTTACTGCTTGATTTTTTGAAGTACCTAAGCATATTGGAGTCCTATGCAGAAAAGCAACATCTGAGCCAGAGAACAAAGCAAGTAAAGGGCAGCTATGAGTTGCGGCAGATAAAGCGGGCATCAGCATGAACTTCTGTGATGCTCATTTGAATATTTTTCTGCTTCCAGGATTAGTTTCCTCTCATTATTTTGAGTCAGACCTTCACAGATCAGGCCAGGCAAACCCTGCTTAACAGCCCGTTTTCGATTTATAGAAGCATTGTTTCTATCAGTACAACTGCTATGCTTCCCATGCTAGTTTACAGCCCAGAAGGTAGAAACACCTTTCAGGCACCAGTCAGGCACTTGTCACCTTCCCCACCAGTCACTGTCAGGGACACCACACCAGCACATCAGACTCAATCCAGCACCACACATGCCCAGCATCCGTATCCCTTCCCACATCAGCTTCCTCTGTGAGATAAACAGGCACAGGAATGTTTGCTTAGCTCTGTGTCCGAGGAAAGTGCAGCTACAAGATGGTATTGCACTGAGAACTGCTGAAGTGACACAAGCCAGTTCCAGGATAAGCAGATTGCTTTGCCAGCCAATTTTTTTTGCATTGCTTTATCTAGCTCAGTTAGCCTGACTGCCAAATGCCCAAGCCTCCTCTGAGCTTCCAGCTCCTTTTCAGTCATGCCACTTGACCATCTTTTCTTTATGGATTGCCAGACAATGAGAACAATGCTTCCAATTCCTAATTAATTGGATAGTCATTTCCTTATCATTGAAAAGGTGGATGCATGCAGGACTGAAGCTTACACACACGTATTGTGAGCAGCTAGAGCACATTGCTTCCTTTCAGTGTAAGATTAGTCTAAATCTCAATATCGTCACTCCCTGCCTGCTGCTGCTTTTCACGGCTCCCAGGATATTATTTATTCCTTCTCACATCCCTCAGGGTATTCCTCATCTCTTTTTCCTCTTGCATCACTTCCCACTTCTTCCACCCCCCACCTACTTTCCCTGCCCCACTGTAACAATTCCAAATTTCTTCTCCTCCATTACTCTCCTGCCACTTGCTAGATGTCACTACTTTTATTCCTGCACATTTCCACCTTTGCCCTAACATATTCTCACTTTGCAGCCCTCCCTCTTCTCAGGAAAGCAGAGGGGGGAGGGAAACACCGCCTCTCATTTTTATACAGAGCATAAACCCAGCCTGTTTTTAGATCAGGCTCTGACAGCCAGAGCACTGGAACTGCCTGGGATAGCTAATGGTCTCCTCTTCTGCAAAGCAAACCATGAGCTTTTCTCTTGGCTCATTTTCTTTGACCTTAGCACAGCCTTATATGCTGAGCACCTCCATCCTCCTGGAAATCACCACTGGCATCTCTTTTTCCTGCCCAGCTTCCTCTCATTTGTGCTTGTGGGGTCAGGTGAGAGCCAAGGAAACAGTGATAGGGCTTCCAGTCTGACTGACTAGTAATTCACATATTCTCTCAATTTTGTGCTTGAGCTGATGCTTCTCTCCCTAGAAATCACAGAATATTCTGAGTGGGAAGGGACCCAGATGGATCATCAAGTCCAACCCTCAAGTGAGTAGCCCATACCGGGACCAAGCCCATGACCTTGCTGTCATTAGCACTGTGCCCTCACCAACTGAGCTCGTCTCAGCACGAAGATGCAAGTCAGCAGTGTCAGAGATGTGCAGCAGCCAGGCCCCTTCCCTTGAAGGATCCTAGCAACACAGTTCCCAGTGCCTTTGAGCTAGGTTGCAAGTGCCACAAGCCACGACGAGGCATTCGTCAGCCTAACACCTTCACATGTACACAGCTCTTTGGAGCATTCAAAATATTTTGTCCCTTTCCTCCTCCAAAAGCCTCCAGCATTTCTACAGCCTTAAAGTAAATCCCTCCTCATCCCTGGGACAGAAACTTCTCCTATTGTTGTAAATTCCTTCCAGGCTTCCCCTTGACTTGTTGCTAAGTTGAACAACCCATAATTAGAACTTTTAATTCTTTCCTGCTAGAAAGTGGGAAAAAAAAAAAAATCTATCCATCCAGATTCTTAGATTCTTTGGCACTTGCCTTGTTTTCTCTTTCACTGCTTTTCCTGTTTTGCTCTTCCCAAAATCCCTCCCAGAACTCAGAGTACTCAATGTGTAACAACTGCAATCACACAGCAAAAAGGAGGACTACATGTCAGGTCTACAATGTGATTTCTTGCTGTGCACCTAAACAAATTCTTTAAAGCAGGGGCCATCTTCTCTTCCTATGTTTACACAAGGTCTACCACAGCCAGTTCCTGTTCCTCCCACACAACAGTAAGAGCAAGGGGCTCTGAACTGCAGAATTTAAGCTTTTGCAGTTTTTGTCTCTAACCTCCAGAAGCCCCCTTTCCAGGAAGAGGCCTCTGACCCCTCCTACCAGCTGAGACACAAACAGGAGGCATCATTAGTTCTGCTGCTCACACAACTCATCTCTTCATCCTCTCTGGGTTTGCCCACCTACCAGCACATCTCAGGTCAAACTCTCCTACAACTCTATGCACTCCTCATCACACCACAACGTTTTACACTTCCTCCCAGTGTTCCCAACATCTCCTCAAGAGTTTGCCACCATACCTAGGTCCATTCCTTGTTCCCAGCAGTGCACCCTACTCAGCACAAACACCCTCCCAGCCTGGCAAGTGTTGGCAGCCTCCCCAGCTGCTCCTGCTCTGCATGGGTGCTGTTTGGCCATCTGGCACAGCAGGCTGCCTGCACAGGTCACTGCCTTTCAGCAGCTGCTGGATCAAACAGAACAGACAGCGTCTCTGCTCTGCTCATCCTTCCTTGGGTGAGGGCATTAGAATGACTGCCCTCCTCCACCCACCCACCTGAGACTGAAATCAGCCAAAAGGTTCTTACAGGGGGGCATTGATCACCTCCATTTCCTTAGGAAACGGAGCTAAAAATAACAGTAGTAATAGCATTAACAGTGCGGTTCAAAACTGCAATGAACTTTTTTTCTGACACTTTGATTCGTAACTCCATACCTAATTTACTTACCTTTATTACCTCTAGGACTCTCCAAACGTGTGCTGTACATCTGAATGGCTTTCAGACGTACAGATGGGAACAGTTATTTAGGGAGAAGCCTAATTAATCATCATTACAGTTTTCCTGAGTCTCCCTTCACTGCAACCTTCATCCACACTTTCATTTCCTCTTATCCTGACCCATTTCCCTACTTTGCTTCAAGTCCCGCTTCACTCAACCATGCCCCCAATATCACTCTTATTGTTCATGTTGTACAAGGAAAAGCTATCATCTTTCTTGCTCTTGAAGAGATTCATTAATCTCCAATTCATTTAGAAGAAACTAGTTTAAATTTCCCCTTTTAAAAGTTTTGTCTCTGGCCTCTTTTCCATCCTCTTCTGCACTAAAAGTGAAACAACACTGCTGAAGGCTGAGGGACCAGGAGGAGAAGCAGCTCAGGAACAAACCAGCACAGCAAAACCCAAAAGCTTCTACTCCCAAATATTACACCAATGATCTCTAAATAACTTGCAGTATGAGGCAATTCCATCACTAAAAATTTCAGTAGCATAATCTAAATAGGGGAATTAGCAGGCTGCACTTTGCATTTGGAAAGCATCTCAGAAACCTCTATACAATTTCAAGTTAGGCCTCACAACTGATATAAAATAATCTTTAGAAAACATAGTAAGCATAGTATCTAAACATCTGGAAGAACATGCTGTGACAATTTATTTTTTTTTATACACTGAAGAAAACAGTGTCTTACCACCCTCTGAATATTTCAAACGTGACAAGCTAGTGAATGAATAAAATTGGTCAATGTTTGTACCACATCAGTGCTGAAATCCTTACTATGGCAGCGAATTCTGTGAGAGATGAAGACTCATTTCTAGGCTGTGTCACATTTTACTTAAACACACTTAGCTGGAAATGAGAACACACAGCATGTGACAAAATTGCAGACAACACCAAGTTATTTGATGTAGCCAAGACCAAAAGGAATAGGGAAGAACCTGAGTGAGACCCAAGCAAATAGACTGTGATAAGAAGTTATATTCAATGTTGCTAAATGCAAATAATACCTCTAAAGAGGAGAAAACTGCATATCATTCACATATCTTTCAAATTTATGAAATAACTCTTTTACCAAAGAAAGGAATCTAGATGGCAATAGGAACAGCTGAATGCTGAGCTCAGCTTACTGTGCAGCTGTGCCAAAAAATAAAAAAAATAAAACAACCACGATGTCAGAACACAGGAGGAGCAGGATGAAGCAATACAAAGACTGTGCTGAGCCCTCTATAATTCAGGGCTGGAATCACACTCAGATTATTATATGCAATGCTGATCACCATCTCAAAGAGGGGGAAAAAATGGGAGAAAAATGAAATGGGGAGGGTGAGTAAAATAAAGCTATGACCATGATCCCAGTGTGCAATTTTGGAGGAGGTACACTGGCAGCTCTTGCAGGTTGAGTATCCATCCTAAGGCCATTCCCTGTTCCCCTGTCTTCTTCACTGCATTTCAGGAAAAACAGACTCCTGGATTTCCCCCCATGTCACTCCCTATCCAGGTGTTTCTGTTGTTTCATGACTGGCCCACAAAAAAATCAATCTTGCACTGAATTTAACTCCGGTGTATATTAATGCTCATAGCTGGAAACATCTCTTGTTTTTGTCAGTGGTTCACTTCTCCCTTCCCTCTACTGTTGCTATTATTGAATTCCCCACTTCTGTTATGTAAAGTAATTTGTGCTATTGTGCTCAGAGAATACAGCTAGCACAGTAGATAGCACACAAAATAAGATGATATTGTGTCACTTATCTGCAAATCTGTGCTTAAAGCAGAGGAGAAAGGAGGAGAGAGGGTGCCTGCAGGAACAGCAGGTGGGGGTCTCTGAGGTGGGCACTGCCCCATGGTCCTGCACGTACCACCAGCAGCCCAGGGGACATGGCATGTCTGTACTGCAGATCCTGGGTCCCCACTGTCCCTGGTGATGGGCACCAAGAAGCAGATACATGGAGCAAAAGGGCTCTCCCATCCCTCCCTTCCAATGCCAGGGAAACAGGCTGCAGCAGTGCAGGCTCCTGGCAGCTCGGAGGGTTGCCCAGCTACTGGATCATGTTTTGTGTGCCTGAAAGAGGAGCTGTGGCAGAAATTATAAAACTCTCCTCCTTTTGGATGAAGGAAAGGATTTTGTAGCACATGGGCTTGCTTTGGCTAATTAAAAGCACGAGGCCATGCAAGGAAAGCAGCACTTTAATAGCTGAAAATAGCTGGAATTAAAACTAATCACGAGCATTTAGCATGCTACAGATAAAGATGTTTGAAAGTGTTTCAGCCAGGGGCCTGTGGGCTGCCTTTGCTCAGCTACAGGATAAAAGGTACAGACTCCCTCACCGATGCAACACCACATCCACCTTTCTGCTGGGTGCTTTGCCACCTTCCCTGGGGGCTTAAGGGCCCTGCCAGGGGGCACAGAAAGCACCAGGGCTTCACTCCTCAAGGACTAAATCTTGTCACACCTTGACACAAAGGCACCTCAATCCTGGGTAAGGGTGTCTCCAGACTGTGCATCAACAGGACATGGAGCGGGTATCTCCTTTGCAACACGGAGATGGACAACCTCCAAGCTCCTACAGCAGCCCACCACATCAGACAGCCAAGAGCCACCACCTTGTTGAGGGAGGGTGTCTAATTCACCCCAATCCACCTCCCATCCCAGCCTGAAGCCATGACTTGTGCAGCAGCTCTCTCATCCTCCAAACCCTGCTCTGACATAGACCCAAAATGGGAAATCACTTGAAGCACATGAATGCTCATTGTTCATGAGGCACTGGTTGGACCAGCTGACTCATTGCTGGGGCCTTTGCTCTTACAACATGAAGTCCTTGGCTCCATTGAAGATTCCCCCAAGTGTGGACAGAGCACATGTTTGAAACAAGGTTTTTATTACACTTGAGGTTACATCAGGACAGTGCACTCTTTCCAGCTTCCTAGAAGTTTCCTACATCTCCATTTTCTAGCATCCTCCTACAGACCCTAATGATGAATGATTTATAACAAAATTCAAAAGAAAGGGGACTCAGCTTACAGTTCTAAATGGCTTCTCCCTACAAACTATCTGTTATTCCTTTTGCTGATTTTCTACCTTATTTCTGAATATTCAAATTGCTTTAGAAATGCCCTTTAATTAATTTATATTATATTTCAGTTACTGAGCTGCAAAGATGTACAAGTGAATGACTCTAGCCCATAATCACACAATCAAAACCAGCCCTTGAAGTAAGATTTTGACTTACACAGGCTGTATTTTTGTGAACCTACAGCTCAGTGGTCACACCAAGCCATGCAGGTGAGGACACCATGCTTGCATGAAGACGAGCATCCACTGTGAGAAGACGTGCAAAGATCTGTCACACCACAATGGGACTGGGAATTTAAAATGCACAACAGAGCCTAGATCAGTGGAGCACCACTTTTTCAAGCATGCTTTCTGCCCTTAGCCACATTCAGCAAGGCCTAAGACCACAGGAGGACTGAAATTATTCAAAGTGCCCTCCTGTGTGACAGATGGACAGCATGACAATTACTCTGCAGACCTAAACAAGATTCCAGTGTTTTAGCAGCACCTGAAGCACATGTTCAGTCATGAGGAGTATCTGGCCATAGAAACTCAGAGTGCTTTGCTTCTAATGGGCCTGATTTAATGGTACTAAATGATAGAAGGCAGACTGTCACTATTTCCCAATGAATAAGAGAAGTGGGGAGTTTTGTTTGCTTGTCCCTAAAAGAGGCAAGTTATTTTCTTATACAAGCAGCAGTTTCCTTTGCAGTAGCTTCCACCCAGTATCAAATCATCCCTTTATTTCTGATGACAAGGTCAGCAGCTCCATCTTACCTTCAGAGCCTTTACGGCTCCCACCAGACTGTCTGTCCCACGTGCCAAATTCATAGCAGAAATGATGAGCCATATCCTTTTCCTTCAGGGCCTGGATGGGGGACAGTCAGCTGTCAGGCAGGGTGATCCCCACTCAGATGCCACACTGGGCACATCAGACAGCTTGCTTTACAGCAAGGAAAGGCTCAGGAGTATGTGTTCTGCCCAGCAGCAGAGGCAGCTAACAAAAAACATGCAAGACTGTATTTGCAGGACTTTCACCAGTAGGTTAAGGAAAACATTTCTTTCCCTTCATACTGAACACTTGCTAGACCATGCATGGATCAGCTCTGGATCTGTCAGCACAAGAAAGATGTTCACAAACTGGATCAGGTTCAGTCTAGGGCCACCAAGGGCCTCAGGAGGCTGAAGGAATTGCCCTGCAAGGAGAGGCTGAGAGACTGGGGCTTGCTCAGCCTGGGAGATCTGAGAGAACAAACAGCCCTCTATCCAGTACAGAGAGGAGATGGAGCCAGGCTTTTTACTGCAGTATGTAGAAGGATGAAAGGAAACAATAGTTTTTAAATGAAATGGAAGCAAAAGATTCTTCCCTACTTAGATAGTGCAGCTATTGCAGCCATTGCCCAGAGGGGTGCTGCAGACTCCACACACTGAGGTTTTCAAAACCCAGTTGGACAAAGCCCTGCCTAAGTTCAATGCCCACCTTGCTTTAAGCAGGAGATTGGACTCCTGAGGGATGCACTGAGGACCCTTCCAGTCTGAAGGATTCAATTTTTTTTTCTCCTCAAACTATAGAACCAATTTCCTTAACTTTTAATCCCATCCAGACTTTCAAATACAGTGAACATCTCAATGGTTAAATAAAATGGGACAGCTCTGAAAAACTAAACCTGTTCCTTAATCTCACACACACACACAAAAATCAATAGATATATCTGAAGGAATCTTCCGTCTCTCCATCCTACACAAGGCAATGTCCCTCTGCCCTCTACAGAGAGCATCCTTTCCTGAGGACAGATGCACTATTTGATCTTTTACTCTTGTTTATTGTGTTACAGCTCTACAGCCACCCTTGCTCTATGATTTGACAGCCGTGTTCTCTTGCCAGAGAAGGAAGAAGTTTCTCTGCTATGACACGAAGAGATGTCACTTTTGTATTCCTGTCGTTTTCCCCAGATGCACATCACTCTCCCAGTCTGAGGGAATGTGCATATTCACACAAAGTTGGAAATGAATATGCCTGAATCAGCCCCTAGACTGGGCATGCATACACAGCCTTGTGCTAACACACCCACCCACTCAAAGATTAACTAAATTTTGACCTGATTGCATCCAATTAACCTGAATTTCTCACTTTCTTGCAAAGCAGCTTCCTTCGCAAGCCCGTTGGCCTTTACCTCATGGCAATATTCTAAGTGTGATGCCCTAGAAAAATGCAATGCAATGAGAGAAAAATTAAGCAGAGAGCATAAATGGGAAGGAAAATGAGATAGAAGAAGCAGGAAGATGTGTAAATAGAACAAAGAAAAAGGAAAAAAGTGAAGGGAAATCAAAGCTAAATAAGGCACAGAAGCAAAGTATGTAAATCTGGTAAAAGTCATGGGGGTGCAGCGGATCGAAGAGTTACAGAAATATATTTGGACCAAGAGGAAAAGGCTCCAGTCTGGGGACAAGAGAGACAACACAAAGCCAAGCCCACTGAGCTAATTAGAAGACATATTAGAGAAAGCTACAAGCTACAATCAACAGAGATTGAGTTCCTGGAGCCCATCTCTCCCCAGAGCTCCCCAGACAGCTGCCAGCCTCCTTCAGTGCAGGCACATCCCTGGCACAGCAGATCCAGCACGAGCTGGGACATCACATCCCATGGTGACAGAGCAGAAAGAATGGGGGCAGATGAAGATGGAAAGAGAGCAAACCAGAAATGGTATTAATGAGACCAAGTCCATTTATCAAACAAAGCAGGAAAGAAATAGAGACTTATTTTTGGATAGTGCTTCTGAAGTGAGTAACCCTGCCCCCTCCCTGCTTGGTCCTCTAGCCCACCTCCCTCCCTCAGTTCAGTGCTCTATTTTGGGTATAATTACACACTGTGCACAGGGACAGAACACACCAATATCTTCCCTAGTGCAGAACTCAAACTCCTCTATTTTACCTTTCCCCCTTTTCATTTCACACAGGCATAAAAGGAAAAGAAAATAATTTTGTTTCTCAGATTAACCAGAGCACCATTTGTTTTCCCCCTTCAATCAGGCCTCTGTGCCTCAGTGTCAAGGCAGCTCTGTCAATCATGAGCAAAGGTTTTATCAGGTCATTTTCTTTAGCTCCTTTTAAAAGAGGACATAGACTGAAAGGGGAAAATGTAAACAAGTACAAAGTTAAAAAAAAAAAAATAAGGGGGAACCGAGAAGACAAGAAGGGGGAAAAGACGTATTGAATTGTTCTGCAACAAAACAAAGGATCTCACCCAGATTCTGGAAACTTTTTCTGCTGCTCCTGACATGTCCCCCCAATACCACTGGAGTCCACCTGACAAGCCCAGGTTGTCAGTCTTGGTGCAGCAGCAAGGTGTGCCAGGTCTGGTACATATCCTTGGCCACTGGGGTGGGAGATGGCAGCCGGGAGAGACCTGCAGGCAGTGACACACCAGAGAACACAGGGCTAGAGGAGCCCATCCCCTACAGAGACCACCTCACATCAAGAGACCAGCATCCCCCCTACAGCCCTGGGCTGCCCCCTGCAAGAGGTGCAAACCTCATTTGGAGACAACCTGACAAAGAGAGGAGGGCACCAGTTTTGAGGACAGCACACAACAAATCCTATGAGCAGGCTAAAATAAATTAGATCCTCTCAAGTCACAGGTCAGAAGGGCCAAGAGCCCACACAAGATTAAAGAGAAGCTGTCAAAAAGAACGTGCTGATGGCAGCCAGGATAGACCTGCAGTTTCTACCTACTTCTTGTCACAAAATAAAGCCTTTCTTTGCCCAGCCATCCAGCTCCAAAGCATTCCTCTGCTGCCTGAGACCTTGCAATTAGCACTACTAATTGTTTGCACAACTGCAGTGCTTACATGCCCATGTCCAGTCAGGGCCCATATCCCAGATGGTACACAAAGGGAAAAAGAGATGATGCCTTCCCTCCACCACGAACCACCAAGCAAATCTCAGCAGCAATAGGAAATTGGGGTGGAGGGGGTGGGTGTTCCTCTGGAACCTTTAAGAGCAGGCAATGCAATCCCTCCCTGCATCAGGCTCCCAGCAAAGCAGGCATGCGTGGCTTCCAGATGAAGGGGAGAATGACAAAACAGGGCACAGACAGGTGTCAAGGCAAGGAGCCTCTTCTGTGCAGAGAGGTACTGGTGTGGGACCTTCCTCCTTTGTTCTTCATCAATGGAAAGATGAATCAGTAGATGCATATGACAGACCTAAAGCTCAAATATGTCAGTCTGAGGAAATACAGTTCTTTAGTGAAGAGATTAGGCTCATACACAGAATACAAAAGGACCCAGCAAGTCACAGACTCATGTGGAAAGCTGATTTAACCTTAACCCAAGCCACAGAGATTTTGAAAAAAAAATCTATGAAATACAAATTTATTTTACAATTAAATGCAAATTTAGGCTTGAGACGGCAGAAGCAGCTATTCCAGGTGACATCGTTGGGAAACGAGACAAAGAAATCCCCAGAGCCAAAAGATACAGAAAAGTAAAGCAATCACAGATCAAACTAGAATTGCAAAGGGCCAACTCCACACCTCATCACAGCCAAAAGAAGATCCTCTGCTGCAGCTGTAACAAGCTTTACACAAACAGGAAAACAAAACCAGAAAACACTTAGCATTTAGTCAATTGCATCACCAGTGCTTACACACAAGAAATCCTTTCTCAATCTCAAAGTTACATTACAGCTACAAAAAAACTTCCTGCATGCTTGGTCAGCACTGGGACAGTGATCCACATGTTTTGGGAACGGTGGTGACCACAGTACAAACTGCTCCAGGAGTTGGACTTCCACAATCCTTGTGGGTCCCTTGCAGCTCAGGACATTCTGTGATGCTGGGATTGCAGCTACAGCTGAATAGAGCCAGAACTCTGTCTTGTTATCCAGACACCGGTGCTCTGAGCAGCATTAATCATCAGAAGTAAACAGCACATCTAAGGAAAATGCACAGAAATTGTAAGGCAAGGCATGCTGCTTATTCAGGACTCGAAGTACAAGTGCAAATAACTACTTCCCCCCTGGTCACAGAGGGAAAAATTAGCAGTAGCACTTGGTGACAACTTTCCATACAGTGCACACAGATTAATGTGCTGTACCTGTGTCACTGCAGTGCCAGACACGGGGACAGGGCTGCAGGTCTCTCCTGTACAGCATGGCTGCCTGCAAGGCCCTGCAGAGAAACACACTCCACTCCTCTGTGGAATTGCCCTCCCTTCATGGACTGCATTAAGATGGAGGCTATTCACCACTGAGTCACTCAGATGGGACTGGAAAACAAACTCCAAGCAGGAGGAAGAGGAGGTGGGAGCAGCCTTCAGGCTCAGGGGTCAGCTGTCAGATGCATTTCAGAGGCAGAGCCTCCAGAGAAAGCAGCTTTTAAAAATAAATTTGAAGAAAATCTCACCTCTGCTGTGTACAAATATTCATCTTCCAAGCTGCATGGACAGCTGAGGGATGAGAGTGTCCCCTCTGCTGACATTAAAGCAGATGAATAGCAGACTCCCAAGGCACAGGAGCTCTGCAGGGAGCAGGGGCTCCCTTGCATGCATGTGTTCCAAGGCTGAAGAGCCACTGGGAGTCCCTGCTGAGTGACACAAACTGAGTGCACATGGCAGGATTTCTGCTGCAAAGACCTTTGTGTGGTCTTTTACATCCATGTGACCTTGCAGCAGCTTTGCTTTGATGCCTCTGCTTCTCTGCCAACAGGGACTCTAGTAGGACCAAGGGATTCAAGAGATGGATAGTAAACACCAAGGAGCTTTCCTCAAGGAGACAGAGCTAAAAATTTTATTTCTCCCAGCATGCAAAAACTGTAGTAGTATAGAAAGTCTGAAGAGTTGTAAAAAAAGTAAAGCTTCCTGTAAAGCTAGTTTATGTCTGCTACTGAAAGTGTGAACTCTCCTGAGAAAGCCCACTGCTGAAGAGAAAAGCCAAGTTCCCAAAAGACACAGGACATTATATATGCAGGTGCATACAAGCATTTTGGCAGAAAGCAAGGATTAAGCTTAAATTAATGATCGTGCACGTTGTTTGGATGTCATATGAGAGCTCTCTAACTGGCTTTAAATCTCCTCTTCAGGTCTTGCAAAGACTGACTACTTAGATCATTACAGAATTACAAATTAGTGCATTTTAATTATTAAATAATGAATTTCTAATTAGGGTAATCCATTAGAGGAACAATTAGCGAACAGGGCCTAATTCTCCCTGTTTTATTTCACTTCTCCTGGATTCTGCCACGAACATGACATAACAAGTGGTAAAGAGCACCCTACAGACAAGCTTTGCTACAAATACACATGCATTAACTCGTAAATGCATTAAAAGCACTCATTCAATAGAAAAAGCCATTTGCTCTCCACAGCTGAGATTCATGAGATGTCACAGCTTTCAGCAAGCACACAACAGCTCAGCTCCAAACCACATCACAGATTTCCAAGACAAGATTCCTGCTCTTCTCCAAGATCACTCAACCCCACCTTTTGAGATAAAAGTCATAGATGTTAAAATATTCTGCCACAGTACCAAATCTCAGTGGCTTTCCCTAATCATGTTTCACTTATCTACCTATCCTCACACTACAGGGGGGCAGAAGATTTCTGGTCCCAAGAAGGTGCTGAACCTCTACTTGTTGAGGGGGAGAGGATTATGGGGAAAAACTGGATGGCCACTCACATGTCTCATTAGGTGCTGGGAACCTCAACGTGCTGGCATAGCTGCTCTCTGGTGCTGCAATGGTCACATACAGGCTTTTAAGTCTTGCCATGTGTTCAACTCAAGTAACCCACACTCAAAATCCAAACCTATGGGCTGATCACAGCTGCACTCACCCATGCAAGAAACAAAGGGGAGAGATGGATCTTCCACATGATAAACTTGTGTGCAGGGTTTGCAAGTATACATGGAAAGCAGCTTTATTTCATGGTGATGTGTGTACAGAAAAGCTAATATGAATGGACATATAAATATATGCAAAGCTTTAAAAGCATGCATTTCACATCTGCTAGAGCATCCAGCAGCACTTTGGTTCAGAAAACAATATGGACATTCCTTTGTGCTGCTCTCTGCAGGGCAAACAGTTCATCTCTGCACGTAAATCACTCTTCATCTTCATTTCAAAAGCCCAGCTAAGGACAAACACACACACACACACACATAAGCTCCTGATGAAATACAGGCAGATATCACAGAGGAGAATTCTTTACCTATGCCCAGCTAGAAGCCAAGCAACAGTCAAGCTCTGGATCATCCCCTTTTATAGAAAACTTCACTTGCAGTGAACAAAGACAGCTTAAAACAAAATAAAGGCTATGGGAGAAACAGCCATATCAGAATCTAATCTGCAAAGATTTTTGAGTGTGACAAAAACTGAATGAAAAAAATGCAAGTCTACTATTAAACAATAGAAACACTCCAGAAAAGTGCTGGAACATGGCCTGCCTCCAGCAGCTGGTTTGAGGGATGTAGAACAGTAAAACACACTGGTCAACAGGCTAGCTGTAAACTGTAATTTAAATAAGTCAGCTGTAATGCCAGCACCATCTATAGCTTTTCCTCTCTGCTCCCAAAGCAACCCCAAAGGTTCAGAAGGCATTTGTTCCCTCAAGAGCAGCAGCCAGTTGCATTTGGATTGCAATCTTGACATAGAGCTAACAGAAAGCACATCCAGGAGTTTTGTAACCTTGCTTTCAAACACAATACTATACAGCACAGAAAGAGAGAGAGAAAGATTTAACTGGCTGAAAACCTTTTGAAAGGTTGTATGCCCTTTAGCTTAGTTTATTTTATGCTTACCTTTTAATACAGAATAATAAACTCCCTGATCTAAAATTACAATCTCATAAATATCAAACAGATGGCTGTGAGCTCCTCTTAAGTGTATGCTTTGGAGCAGCACCTAGACGACAATATACAATGCCAAAGCTGAAAAGATGATGGATCTTCTTTCACCTAACAGATCCTTTTTGCTTTTCTAAAAAAGACTATGTAGTGATGCATGGGAAGTAGCAAAAAATTGTCCTTTATTTCCAGGTAAAGTACGAACAGAGAAAACTCCGCACTGGGGGAGGTGATTGTCCTCCTCTGCCCTGCTCTCATGAGAAACTCTCTGGAGTTCTGTGTCCAGCTCTGGGCCCCCAACACTGGAAGCTGCTGGAGCAAGTCCAGAGGACAGACACAAAGATGGTCAGGGGGCTGCAGCACCTCTCCTGTTAGGAAGGGCTGAGAGAGCTGGGGTTGTTCAGTGTGGGGAAGAGAAAGGTTCTGGGGAGATCTCATTGCAGTCTCTCAGTCCCTGAGAGGGGTAGAAGGGAGCTGGAGATGGACTTTTCACAAGGACATGTAGCAACTGAGCGAGAGTGAATGGCTGCAAAAACAAAAGAAGGTAGATTTAGATTAGATAACAGAAGAAATCTGTACAATATAGGAATAGGGGAAAGACACTGGCACAGGTTATCCAAAGAACTGGTGGATGCCTGATCCCTGGAAGTGCTCAAAGCCAGGCTGGATGGGGCTTTGAGAAACCTGGTCTAGTGAAAGGTGTCCATGCACATGACACAGGAGGCTTGGAACTAAATGTTCTTTAAGGTCCCTTCCAAGCCAAGCCATTCTGTGATTTTATGAAAAAGCTGAGCACACCCACATCAGCAATTGCTTTGGAGTGACATCTGTCAGTATGGAGGTAACAGCAGACCAGCTGCTCCCACAGGTAGAGCCAAGAGCACTTTCCCACCAACACTTGGACTTGCAGTTCTCATGCAGGTGTTACAACTGGCAGTCTCAGCTTTTATTAGGAAATCTGCTGCCTCAAAGGACACCCCAAGCAATTTCAGCGAAGAGTCTTGAAAACTGGCACCATTATAACAAAGGAACAAGAATTGCACATTCCTTCTCCAAAGCTAAAGGTATTTTTAGTGTTTACTGCTTGTGTGTGCATTGCACTACTCACTGATGACAGCACTCACATAAGCAGGGCTTTCACAGCTTTGGGGAGGACCAAAACCTGCCCTGGCCTTGTAATTGCTCAGTTCTAAGACTTTTCTCAGAAGCTATGCCCACAGCATGTAGGGCAAGCAATGCAGCACGGGGTGCTGAGCAGAGGGGGCTGTGCCCACACTCAAGGGGAGCACAAGGGAAACATTTGCTTTATTTCAGTGCCACAGGTAATGCCACCTCAGAGTGCAGGCAATCAGAGTTTGTGCCCCCATCCAAAGGATGGCAGTCCCAGCCTCAGGAAAGCAGCTGTCTCTCCACATCCAGATGTGCAGCATTCCAAGCCAAATGACAAAGAAAAGCCTTGTTTTGCACAAGCAGCAATTAGCAGTTTCCCAGAGATGGCTTACAGCAGATGCAAATTGGGATGGCACTGGCCACTGACAGAAGAGATCAGTGACAGGAATGTTCTCACAAGAAGCGAGACAGATGACTTGAGCAGCACTGAGAAAGAGACACTTGCTGAAATGCATAGTGGTCACTCCTGCCTTGGAAACAAAATGCAGGCAACAAAGTGACTTAATTTTACAATGGGAAGGAAAGCTCAAACAGCATACTAGATCATTTACTGCAAACAGAAACACAGGAGACCAACTCTCAGCTGTGAAGTTCTCTAATTACACTAAACCACATTCATTTCACCTTTTTACTTCCTCATCAAGATGCACACAGAGAACCAGACATCCCATTGGACAGCAGATACATATGACTAAAAGAAGCTAAAACTGACAATAAAGAGCTATATCTATCTCTGCTGGATCCTAGAAACACACCAATGGAAAGATTAGATTTCCCATCACAGATGCCAACAAGTAGACAAACAAGTACTTTTATCCCCCACAAGACATCAGTTATCCAAATCCAAGCAAACCCCAGACTTGCAAACACAGCTGGGCGAGAGGCAAAATAAACCAAAATTTTACTATGACATACAAAACCATCATTTAGACAATCAACCAGTATGGCTGAGATCAAACAGTTACAGCTGGAAGTCAAAAAGCAAAGCTACTAGCCCTGCTAGCTATGCAATTACGTACTGCAGAGGGCAGCAGGACAGAAAAATAAAGAAAAATCTTTACTTTTGACATTAAATCAAAACATTGATTACAAAAAAAAAAACTGTAACCACTTGAGTTCTGAAATCCGGCTCCATGGGGCTCCTATCCACTTGTTCAGCATTTGGACGTCTCCCTGTATTCGGTCCTTGTTCATACCACTTTAGTAAAGCAGGGCAGCTATTTTGGCAGCCAGGAGTAACAAATCCTGGCAGCCAGGCATCATCAGGAACAGGTGTCTGGCTGCTGTCATACCCTGCAGATGACCTGCTCTGTTATGAGCCAGAACTCACTGCAGAGCCTGGATACTCAGGGCTTGCAGCAATCATTGCAGGCCCTGTGGTGTTGTGCTTGTTGCCCCACATAATCCTTTTCTGTGAAAATGAGACTCTTTTCATGGCAAAGCTTCCATGAAATTAAGAAGACTACTTTCTGTTGAAAGACAGTTGTGATGAGAAGCTCTCTGAAAGAGATCAAAATACAAAGGCACAGAAGAGCAAATAACTAATATTTACCTGAAATACCCAAGGCAAAGCAGGCAGAAGTTCAAACAGGTACATAGACCAAAAGGGGATTCCTTCAGTTGAACCATATTTCCCACATGGGAAATTTCACAAATATTCCCTGTACAGGAAAATCAGAACCCCTATTTCCCTGCTTGCAAAACTGGCAAGAATTTAACACAGGTGTTTGGCTCCAAAACAACAATTGATGGATGCTCCCACCAAGTGCCAAGGCAAAATCCCAGAGATCAGCTGTCCCTGAGGAGGCTGCAGCTCCCAGCCCTGCTGAAATTGAGCAAGAGCTGCACAGCCAAGGGTCTCACCACTGTAATCTGAGGGAGCAGCTGCCGTGGCACCACATGATTCATCCAGTGTGGTGTGGAGCACCATCAGGGTGGTTAAGCATTGGAACAGGCTGCCCAGGGAAGTGGTAGAATAACCTCCCCTGAAAGTGCCCAAGAAGTAACTGGGCTTGGCACTGAGTGCTCTTGTTTAATTGACATGATGGGGGTTTCGTCAAAGGTTGGACTTGATGAACTTGGAGGTCTTTTTCAAATTTCATGATTCTGTGATTCTAAGATTGGCCATTCAAGCATGTGGTCACTAATTTGGTTATTTGCATTATGCACTGCAGACCAGAACCCAAGTACAGCCTGACTGACAGCTCACTTCTGCATCTAAGGCACTTTGAAGATAGCAAGTGCTACACTCCACAGACTCTGGAAATTACTAATCCCATGTACTTCTAATTAGGATTTCAAAATTACTGAATGCTTCTGATTTCAATCTGTGCCCACTTCCATCTCCGCTGTATAAGCTGAGAGCCAAGAAAAGCCCTTTCCTCCCAGGAGCATTGTAAAGATAAATTAATGTTTGTGAAGCACTTGGGCTCTATAGCGATGAGCACTCAGATACTACTGTGATAAAAAAAATAAAAAGGACTATGAGGAAATCAATAATCCTATCTCCAGAGCAGGACTTACACAGTGTGCTGTCAATAGGGCCCAGAGCCACGCATTGAACAAACACAGGAAAACAAAGTGTAATCTGGCTGCTCATTAAGTGAACACCATCCTTCAAGCACCTGACAGAAGTAGGAGAACAATGGGAAAAAACATGGTCTGTGAAAACATAAGAAAAAGCACCAGCCAACTTGTTTAATGCTGCCCCTTTGAACAGCAGGGGACTTGGTTCTGCACCAGTTCCTTATGTTTCCATCCTCCTCTCCTTCTATTCCTTAAGGAGGCCTTAATTAGACACCAAGTGGTAAAGCACAATTATTTTTATTTTCAGGTGAGCAAGAAATATAGACACGTCCAGAAACACACCTAAGGCCAGCCTCAGAGGGGAAGGGAGAGTTTGGCTGATTTCAGCCTTAAATTTTCATGATAGGACAGCCATCCTGGTTTTGGCTAGAATAGACTTAATTTTCTTCTGGTACAGTGCTGTTCTGGATTAAGTACAAGAATCCTGTTGGTAGCACAACAATGTTTCAGTGGTTGCTAGGTATTGTCTTACCCCGAGTCCAGGACTTTTCTGTTTCCCATGCTCTGCCAGTGAGGAGCTTCACAAGAAGCTGGGAGGGAGCATGGCCAGGACAGCTGGTGTGACTGGACAAAGCAATATTCCACGCCACAGAACACCTTGTCCAATATATAAACTGCAGGGAGTTGGTCAGAAGCCACCAGGCCTGGTCAGGAATAGGTAAGGCATTTGTCAGGGGGTGACGAGCAACTGCCTCTCTCTCCTTCTCATTACAATTATTGTTATAATTAGCAGTATTAGTATTGTTATTTTACTTTGTTTCAGTTATTCTTATCTCAGCCCACCAGTTCTATCTCTTCCCACTGGGGCTGGGGCAGAATGGGTGGGCAGCTGCATGGTTCTTGGTTGCCAGGTGGGATTTAGCCACAGCAGCAGCTCATGCTCTAGTCAGATCCGTGACTGAAAGACCAGGCTTGAGGACACAAAAGCTGTAATGACACTGCTTTCTGCATCCCAATTCAGGCAAAAAGGGAAAAGTGTTCAAACATTAATACTGACATTCTAGTAACAGTTATGAGAGAAGGAACAGCTGAGCACCCACAGTTGTTTTCCTTCTGTGGAAAATGATCCTCACAGCAGTTTAAAGTGACATTTCCAGACAAAACCAGGGCCATAAATCCAGTGCTCAATTCCAGTGGACCCAAAATTTTAGTGCTGTGACTCTTGCCTAAGCTGAATGGACAAACCTGGAAAGTCTTGCTCCCCAGAAATAGTCCAGGTTTTGCTGGACTTCTATTGCTCCAGCCAGAGTTGTTTTTTTATATCATGGATAAAATTAAGAGGATGAAACAAACCAAAATATGAAAGGATACTTCCTCTTGTCCTAGGGTTATGAGCAAGCACTCTCAGTAGGGTTAAATTACAGCAAGTCTGCACATGCCATGAGATATCTATTCACCAAGGAGAACAGCAAATTAGGAGAGTGCCAACAGCCACCACACATTGGATTAATGACAAGAAACAACATCTTTATATAATAAGATCCAGTGTGTCTAGCACTGTAAACTGCAAGGAAAAAATTGAAACATGTACAAAAAAGCTGAAACACTTCCAATTTTTCTTGCATTTTTTTAAGCCTTGTGCACACTGGGACACCTCTTCCTGCCAAGGCAAAGAATAGAGAGGATCTGGGGAGTGAAGGCAGAGAAAAGGCAACAGCAGAAAGAGCTCAGGAGTTAGAGAAAGTTCCTGGTGTCCCTGTGGCTGAGGAGCAGCCACAGGTTCACGCACACAGCTCCACTGACAGCCTCATCACCTCCTAGAAACCAGCCGCAGGGAGCAGAGCCTGACTGCCAGCACTCAAAATGCCAGCCTCATCCCTGATGAGAGCACCCCATGAGGACAGGATGCCATGCCTGATGGGCACAGAGATGGTGCACCCTGGCTGATAGCAGTCCAGGAGAGCAGGACAACAATCAAACAATATGTGTCATTACACACAATGGGATAATGGCAGACCGCTCTCTCACACACACACCCATGCTCACATTCCCCTCACGTCCCTTCAGCCAGGAGAAGGTAGCCCATGGGAAGGTAGGGATGTAGTTTAAGTTGGCAAATCAGGCTCCCATTCTTGTCATTGGTGAGGTACTGTCATCTCCATGGGCTTTCACCTCCACATCTCACCCTCAGTGAAAACCCGTCAAACTGAGAAATCAACACTCACACAAATAAACCCACTCCTAGGGGATGGGGCTCTCTGCAGTGACTTGTGTCTACCAGCACAGTGCTCACCTGAGCTCAAGAGCCACGGCAATGCCAAGGTGCTTTGGATACACTCTAAAGCCTGCAGATGCTCCACCAGGAGGTTGCAGCTGACCTCAGCCCCTTTGCAATCCAAGCAGCTCTTGTTAGCAGTTCCCCCTGGTGTGCCCATGCAGAACAGGTCTGCACAGGCTGGAGACATCTAGGCTCCAGGAGAGGAGAGAGAACAAGGACCGGCTCCTGGAGACATCCAGGGCTCTCTGCCTCTCAGGTGAGCTTGGCTGATCACACAGGTAAAGGTG
This sequence comes from Emberiza elegans, assembly GCA_024865655.1. Lineage (NCBI taxonomy): Eukaryota > Metazoa > Chordata > Aves > Passeriformes > Fringillidae > Emberiza > Emberiza elegans. Next base: position 4,494,866 of record JALJVW010000910.1, on the reverse strand, counting down.
GCATTCGCTGGCTCCCCAGGACAAAGGAGCAATTGATGAATCTGACTCCATGTTCTTAGAAGGTTAATTTATTATTTTATGTACTTACATATTATATTAAAGAATACTATACTAAAACTATACTAAAGAATAGGGAAAGTATCTTGTTAAGCTTTCTGATGTATCCTAACTAAAACCTCGTGACTGACTCCTCAGAGTCCCAACACAGCTGGACAGTGATTGGCCACTAAGTAAAAACAATTCATATGAAACCAATCAAACAACGACCCATTGGTAAACAATCTCCAGACCACATTCTAAAGCAGCAAAACAGGGAGAGCAATCAGATAATTATTGTTTTTATTCTTTTCTGAGGCTTCTCATTTTTCCAGGAGAAGAAATCCTGGCAAAGGGATTTTTCAGAAAATATGCTGGTGACAGGTAAACTCTGCTGAAGGTGGATAGAAAACCATCCTGCAGAGCTGCAGCATCATCAGCCCTCCTGCCAGTTTCACATCCTTCTGGCCAGTTCCCTGTTGCACTATTTTGGAAAGATGGGTCTGTCCCCAGGCCTCAAGCAGCTTTAATCCATGCTTGTTCCAGGTTGCTTTATTTTCTGCTGTCATTGCCAAGCCCTCTCTTCATTTGACACACAATGTCTTCCCATCCCTCAGCTGCCACCCAAACTGCCCTTGTGTACCAGGACCTGGAGGATGAGAGGCACGGGAAGAGCCAGTGCAGGAGCAAAAGGCTCAGTGCTGCAACATCTCTGAGCATCACCTGCCACACTGGGCAAAGCTGCTGAGCCCCATCCATTCCCTCCTCACGTGAACGTAGAGCCAAGGTTTTCAAGACTGGTTTTTCTACATCACCAAAGGTCAGAGCTGACTTAAGTTCCATAGGGAGCCTGGAGGGGCCAGTTCCCAAGCCAGGGAGCACCAGATGTCCGGCTCCCCCAGGGTACTACAGCTGCACCCGGCATACTTTGCATCCCTTTCCTGTACCCACCGAGCAGCACTTCTCACCACTGCTCCAAGGGAAAGCAGAAATGTCAACTGAGGCTGCAGTGCATCAGTGAGGGGTGGGAAAAAATAGCATCAGGTAAAGGAGAACTGTAAGAGACAAAGGAGAAAGCACCCTGGGGAGGTGATGTGAAGAGATTAGAGAGATAGAAGCAGACATACTTAATAAGGCAAGAGCTATCAAGGTGATAAAACATTAGATAGGGACCAAGGTGCCTAAAACATAAAACAGATGGAGAGAGTGGTTTGGGAAGAAGGCAAACACATTTATATTCTACTACAGGAGACTTCAAGGCAATGTTGCACATACACCTGAGTGCTTTCCCTACAAAACCCTCTCTGAGGAGCACAGCATTCATCCTTCCTCCTCTTTTAATCAGGGCTCTTTCACAGAGTCTCAACTTGCCTTCTGCCCAGACAGGGACAACCCTCAAGGGAGAGCTGAGATGATAAATAAATGATGATAAATGAATGAACCAGTGTCCCCACCCCACTGCCCACCAGGCTGCGCCACCCTCTGGCAAGTGAACGCCTCTGGAGCTCCCTCCGGGCTGTCAGCGGCTGCTGAGCAATCATTGACACCTTCTAAACTCCAGCCCAGTGCTGGGCAGAATTTTTACAAGTTGTCATTTTCTTCAAGCAACCTCTTAGGCAAATTAGGCACTTTATCCAATTTGAATTAATCCCTCCCTTCAACATCTGTTCTGCCCTCAACCTAAATTCCCTTCAAAACTGCAAGCATCAGCTGTATCCAAACATTTTTTTCCTTTTCCCTTTTGACTTCTTTAGGTGTACAGGATGCTTCTAGTAAGAAGGGGGAGTGGGTTCACTGATCACCCACCCCTCCAAAGCCTCGATCACCTCTGTCTCCATTAGCATTGGTCTGTGCTACTGTCAGTGTAACACCTGTGAACAAGGACCAGCTCCTGGGGATTGAAAGCAGGCTTTACCAAGGTTGACAGCATTTGCTTGTCATTCTCAACAAGTTAAATAACACACCTGCCTGACCCTGAGTCCTTTACAGGGTTTTTTCTTGGATGCCCACCAAAGCTTGTGTTCATTCATCCCATTGCTTTAATTCCAAACTACTTCATGCTTGCAATATTTTATTAGGTGCAGTCCTGAACAGTAAGCATGACTTGAGAAAACAGCTTAGGAGGTCTTAAAACCTCAAATTATGTTGTGTCTAAAGAAAGAGGCTTGGGAACAGCACCCACAGCTAAATCCATCACAAAGGAAATGTTGGGTTGGGAGGATAGGAGGACAACCTCATATAAAATAACACAAGTTACTTTGAATATGATTTTAAAGAAAAGTCAGAAATAAGTGATTCTCTCACACAAACACCCATCCAACAGCAAAAGAAAACCAGTTCCATTTAAGTCACCTGCATCTCTTGCTGCCATATATTGGTGTTATGACTAAATCATAACTCCAGCCTGTGGGAGCTTGAGCTGTTGTGGGAGTACAGAAAATACTGCAGATCTGGTGTAAAGCCACCAATGGGAAGTGCAATAATTGTGCAACAGGTCTGTGCCTTTGTGCAGTGGAACAAAAGCTTCTGCCCAGCCAGTGCTCTCCTTCAGCAGCCTCAGGCTGCTGGGTCACCTGTGTACTTGATTGCTGTGCTACAGATTTGTCCTCAAATGAGCCTCAAGACTTGGCTGAGCCTCCAACAAGTAATTAAGTTGGTCTAGATCTTTCTTTTTCATCATGGACTGTAACTATCACAGCCTAGAAGGAAAAGGCCACCATAATTAAATGCTTATACCAAAGGTTCATATGCACACAAAAAAGAGAGGGAGATGACAAGCAAAGCAAGCCTTGAAGTAGAATTCAGTGTACAGGTTAATCAGAGCCAGGCTGATGTGTCCAACCAAGGGTTCCCCTCTTGGAGGGCATTCCATCCTCTCAAAGCAAGCAGTTCATCTCTATGTTGCATCTATTTTCCCAAACTACATTTACCTCCCTCTTGTGGGAGAGCTCTTACTCCTGATCTCCTTTCAGTGGAGGGACGGAGGATGGGACACCACAGAGCCTGGACAGGGACACTAGTCCAGCCTGCTCCCTCAGTGCTCTAGGCAGCAGGTGCTGAGACTGGTGTCTCCAACCCCACACACTCACTGATCATGAGCAAGAAATCCCCCCCAAGAGGTGTTGAGTAGAGCAGATCCTGTTTCCTCCAGAGCTGGAGGTCCCATGTCGCCCTAAATGGGAACACCCATCAAAAGGATAAGTGTCTTGAAAGAACGGGGAAGAGGGATGGCAGATGGTAATAAAAATTAAGCAGAAAATATGTTTAAAAACAAAACAAAACCCACAATTGACCTAAGAGTTTGCAGACTCCCAGCCTACACAAGTCAGGGAATGTCAGAATAATATAACAAAAACAACTAAAAATGAGCATCTCAAGTTGGACCAAACATCTGCCCAGACTGGGCAGCAGCACAGCTGCCCAGAGAAGTGTGCAAAAATGGGATGAGCAGACACAATACTTCCCTTAGGCACTCTTCCAGCTGCCAACCACTCTCAGCTGAAGGACTTCCTGAGACAAATCAGGTTTCTATATTTTTTTCACTCCTCCTTCATGGATTCCTCCTAATGAGGGAGGAATGAGAACAGCCAAACAGAATAACAACATTTGAGGAGAGCTAAGGTAATGCTCAGTATCAGTCTTGATACAGGATTATGGAGAGACAGCATCAACATGCAGGCTTCCTTCCCATGCAGAATGTACTCAGATATGAACTCCATACTGCTCTTGCAAATTCAGATACATGTTTCACATCTTTGGGAAAAAAAAAAACATTAAATGCTGCTGTCTTGTACTGTGACTGTTTTATCACTTGTCTTAACCACATATTTCAGTACCTAGGAACATTTACAGAAATGATGGGGGGAAATCCCAAAAGGTTTTCTGACAGTTTTCTCTCTGTGAATACCAAAGGGTAGGAAAAACCAGCTCAGGTTTATAGGAAGCCATCAATCCTAGGAAGGGGTGCTAGTTTGTTATGAAAGCATGTTATTTTGTCATCTGAGATAACATTTACTTTTTGTTCACTCCTTCACATTTACTAACTCATGCTGGTATAGACCTGTAGCACATCCTGCCTTTAAATGCAGTAGCAATTGTCTGTGTCCTGTGATATTTTCTGAAGCCAGACAGAGCAATCAAGAAAACCTGGAGACCAGCCCCAGGCTCACTTGCATCTTGAGCCACATCAAATGCACTTCATATCCTTCCTTCCACTATTGCCCCACTCAAAAAAACCCCAAACCCAAAAACTACCATGGACCTGCTAACCTGTCACCTGCAGACCTCAGCTGGATGAGCAGCAGGAACAGACAATTCCACCAGCTTAGAAAAAATCAGGCACAGTTCACAGGGACAGAGAGGCAGCAAACAGTGGCCAGGAGACACCATGCACAGGAAGATCACAAAAGAAAGGTGCAGTACCTGCCACCCTAAATGAGGTCTCCAGAGCTGAAACATTCAGAATTAAGTCTGGACTCCTTTCTACATTTAAAAACTGCATCTGCTACAGGTGTTGAGATTTTTTTTTTAACATAACCAAAGCCTGATCTAAATTACTAAGTGAATTTAACCCTGGATTTGCAGGGCATGGGGAGGAACACAGTAGTTATTTACTGTATTTTTTAACTTAATGGACATGGTTTTCTCTCCTTCTAGATTCAGCTCCCAAACTGGGTCAGGGTGATTATACACATCCAGTCTAAAGGCAACAGGTCTCTCTGCTCTCATGGAAGGAAGGGAAGCAGGAAAAAGCAAAGGGTGATAGAACTGCATAATGGCATTTGTATATAGGCAGAATGCAAGGACACAGTGGCCCAAAACCTCATGAGCTGAGACAGTTGAGCTTTCTGATTTCTCTTGGGCTCTGCCATTTCCTGGATCCTCAGACACTCAGTGACATCCATTACACTTCAAGTTTTGCCTTTGTCAACCAATGTGGGATAAAGTCAGAAATCCTTGTGGATACTTTTACAACCAGATTCTGTTCCTGCATCACCTCAGCTGAGCTCAAGGCTTCACTGAACTGAGATGCAGGTCAAGTCATCCCACTTCCAAGAGCAGATGTCAAGAGGACCAGGCACCATATGGAGAAGGAAAAGGGCTTGAGATGGTGAACGATGACACATTTCTGTCCAAAGGGGGCACCTCTAAAGGGGACAGAGCTACACCTACCCCAGCAGTAGGAGAGGGGAGCAAGACCCAGCTACACTGGAGTTGGTTACTGTGTAACAGGTGCTGTGAGTTTAACAGGGAAAAGAAGAAGAATGTGAGGAAATATAAAGCAAAGGCAAACTAAAGCTTTAAAGGTTGAAGAAGCCTGGACTTGTATCCAGCATAATTGGACATTTCACCTCTGGAGAAAGTAAGGTCCTAGAATGACTTGAGATGGAAAGGCCCTTAAAGATGATCTGGTTCCAGCTGCCCGCCCTCCCTCCCTCCCTCCCACAAATGCCATCCTCTAGATCAGGTTGCCCAGGGCCCCAGAGATAAGAGGAGCAATGCAAAGAAGAGCGCTACATGTTGTCAGGTTTTTTAATTATTATTACTTTTTATCAGCCAAGCTTTTCTTGTCCCTCCCACTCAGAATCTCACCCCATTGAGAAGATAGTTTGATGGAGCATCTTAAATATTTCATGCAGCCTTCAGACTTGCCATCCTTCCCTCCCCATCTGCTTCAGCCTGGCCCTGCTGCCTTCTCAGCAGGCCCATGGCAGACTGCCCAGGCAAGGGCTCCTTTGACCCTTCTTTCTCTCCATCCACCTCTCTGTCCTCTCTTGCCCTATTAAGACTTAGATTTTTCCTTCTCTCCACTTTGCCTCCAGAGAAATCAAGTCCCAAACTGAATTTCTTCTTCCCTTTTTTCACTCTTCTTCCTCACAATTCCCCTTTCATCAGCTTTCAGCCTCTATTTCCTCTTCTATTAATTTTCAGTTTTATTTTCAGTAATGACATATTGCCTCAGGTCAGGATTAATAACCCAAACTCCAGACACCGTCAATCCATCAGTAACCAAGTGTGGGCACAAGAAGCCTGGAAGTTCACTGTGAAGGAGAAAGACCCACTGGAGAAGCTGCACAGGGGCCTGGGGACCCCACAGGGCTGAAGGAGGGACAGAAAACAAAGCAGAGAGCAGCCTGGGGCAAGAGAGCAGCAGGGCTCTCCAACAGGGCTCCCCTGGGGTACCTCACCTGTGACAAGACTCAAGGCCAGTTTTCCCAAGCAAATGATGTTTGCACTGAACCCTGACAGGAAAGGGCTTCTTTTCACGGGAACTGCCTCTGCCTAACACAGGAGTATTTTTGGCTGTCGTGAAAGGGGAGCTGACACAGGACAGAGAACCTCTCCATCGAGAAGCAGCTGCTTATTAAAGCAAGGAGAGATTCAGCACGCTGCACTCTGACAAACAGGACTGTTTCTTCACCATTTCAGAGCTCCTTCCCTGAGCAGGCATTTGGCTCACCCCCTGCAGCAGTTCCATCCCACTGAAGGGAATCCACATCACCTGAACTGCTCAAGAACTATAGAATGGTCAACCCCATGCAGAGGAACAGCAGCAGCTTCTCCCTTTACCACCACAGCTCCTTCTAGAGACATTATTCCTCCCATATTAGATGCTGAAGGAATAGTGACTCGACTATTGTCTCCCATCAAGCAAGAGGAGTGAAAGGACACAGTGATTTTGCAGATGGAGGATGGTTGTGGGCACATACAGGTGAGGGCCATGCTGGCTCCTGTGGCACAGCAAGTCTTAGGGAGAAAAAGACCAACCAAGGTAACGGGGCAAGACATTGGGCCACAATCAGAGGACTGGAGAGAGCAAGTTGTGGAGGGGCAAGGGGTGAAGACTGAGATTTAATAGGGCTGGTCCCCAGCACCCTGCAATGGAACAGTGTGGCTTGCCCGGCTGAGGGGCCCAGGCAGGGACAGCAAAGGATCCAGGAGGTCTAGAGAGAGTCAGATCACAAGGCAGTGGGAGATGGACAATGGGGAGGAAATTCTATAGAGGAGACAGAGCTAAGCAAGATGAACAGGGTTAAAGTGGCATCCTGTGTCTTTTCCTTGCTACTAATATTTCTTGGTCATCTTACCTGTAATATCTTGTAGTCAAGGATCTTTTGACACGTCTGCTTCAGGACCATTAACACACTCAGAAACAGCTGAAGAGGAAGCTAAATAACACCAGACCACCACAAACCCAGTTCTGCTCCTGTTTACCTTAGTGGAAGTACTGCCACTGGTTCTGCTGCCTTCAGTCCTACACCCACACCCCTGGCTTTCCAGAAAGTTCTCTCTCTCTCTCTGCTTTGTAGTTCATGCAGAAGCTGTGGCAGGTGATCTCTCACAGTGTGGGAAGCAGTGCATTAGGCTGGGGCAGCAGGTACCAGGGAAGCTGTTTCACCCTGCCCCTGTGGGGGACTGAGCTGCAGGAGCCCTGGGTGGTGGAGGGTGCAGGAGCCAAGGAGAGCACACTCCAGCAGGAGACAGAGCCTGTGCTCTGCATTGTTTTTAATCCCCTCACCATTCTGCTTTGCCTGAATGGAATTAGAGAAGCAACAAGGGAGCTTTACTGCCAGGCACACCATGGCAACACATCAGCTTTAAAGACATTCCAGCTCCTAGGAGCACTAACACTCTGCTTCCTCTCATCCCCCAGGTCCTCTTTCCTGTGCTGTATCCATGCTCCAGGCTGCCTGGCCATCCCAGGAGGTCTTCCCTAGCACTTCCCCCTCAGACAGCTACACAGAAGTGAAGTACCCAAGCTGGGAACCTTCACAGTGCTTGGACTGTTGCCTCTTCTCACGGACCTTCCTCCCGTTTCCCTCAGCAAGGCCTGCCCCAGGAGCATGCCCATGGAGCAGCATCCCAGCGATGCATGGCAGCAGCTGGGCACAGCTCCTCCGGGAGCTCAGCTCCCTGCCTGCCACCAGAGCAGAAGGCAGATGATGTTCTGCTTTGTCTCCTCTTCCCACTGTGCCTATGTGAAGGCACAGAAACTGACAACAGCTCAACAGCTGCCTCCCTGTCTGGGGGATGGGGTGGGAGGTACGAGCATTTGGGGGAAAAGGGAATTGATCTGAACAAAGCACAGGCCAACTGAAGCCGAAACTCAAACTCAACTTGCCAGCTCAGATTTAATTTTGTTTCAGTAAATGCCTGGTTTGAACAGAAGCATGAAACCAGCACAGATAGAAAGGCTGTTCTTTATGGTATACTCACCCTGACCAAAACAAGAAATGTGGCTGAAGTTCTGCAAGAGAAAACTTGTTCTCTGTTCTAAAATTTTCACCCGGTTTGAGAAACCCAAGAGGCCCTGAACTGGGGTTAGCAAAGAGAACTCTAAGTCAGTGGAGTGGTGTGAGCTCATTATCCACAGCGCACACAACTCAAATGCTCGAGCACCTGCCTGCACTGACCCCAGCAGCTTTGGAGGCCCAACACACCTCTCATGCAGCCAGCAGGCAGGGGCAGCCCTTTGCCCACCTCTGCCCAAACAAGGCTCTCTCATTAGCAGCCCATTTCCTGGGTGTGAACTCCAGTCCCTGTAGCACACCTCACTTTTTAACCAAATCACACCTCCCATCTTCACTGGATATGTCATCCCACAGGGAGGTGCCCAGAAAGAGTTGGGAGGACCTCAGTCCCACCATCAGCACAATTTCTTGCACTGGTGATTTACACTGGGATTCCAACACACCTGAAGAGCATTTGGGAGCTCACTGATTTTAACTGTCTCATGCCTTTCATGATCTCCAGATGCCCCAACATGCAGCAGCCCACTAGATTTCCAACCCTATGACCTATTCTTCCCTCATAACTCCAGACTTTCCTCTACCACTTGGTCAGTAAAAACAAGTTTAAATCCTCACCTTCCCCTCAAAACCTTTTCAGTTCCCCCAGGATTTCAAACACCAGTGAAAGGCTCTACCCATTTCTCCCTGATTCCCTCTGGCATCACCCAGACAGATGTACAGAGGAAGGCACAGCAAATATATCCAAGGGATAATTGCAGAGGAATTCACCAGTAGGTCAAATATTTACCCAAGACTCATCAATGCAAATGTTTTCTAATCCTCGTGCATCTTTCAGGGATGGCAAAGGAATGGTGAGTGCACCTCTGATTTATACAGATGCATACAAATTAGAGTAATAAAGAACTCAGATGATTTATTACGTAGTAATTGTATCACTTAATCAAATATCTTTGTTGTGCATGTGCATCAATACAGGAGTTAACAGTATAAAAGCAATACATGCATTGCACTAACAGCTCCTATACTTTTCTTCTGGCCAGTCCTCAGTGCTGTTTGGTGTTCTGACTGCTGCTTGCCCACATTTCAGAGAACCACTCTGGCTCCATGAGGTGCACAAGGCCTTCCCACAATTTTCAAGCACAACCTTGTAGCTACATGCTGAGGGCACCAGGCACAAGCAGCACTCTTGGGGAAAGGGTGCAGAGGTAAACCTATAAATACAAACCCACCTGGGGGAAGCAGCAGTGTCTCAGAAGAGGTCATTCAGTGGGATGAAACAATCCCAGGTGTAACTATTAAACCCAGCGGCTAAAGACTTGGCATCAGATCCTCCACTGGGAATGCCTTTGTGTTCCTGAAAAGCTGAGGCCCATGAAAACATTAATCATCAGAAAAGAATAATCCTGACTCCAGGGAGGAGAGGTGTCACAGCCATGGGTGAGGAAACCCTTCTCACATGCAAACAAGAATGGGAAATGCCATGGGTACAAGAGAAAGCCTCAAGTGCATGACACTAATCAGCTTAATCGAGCTCAAGAAGTACCCAGAGAAGTCAAGTGGCTGGGGAAGGAAATAATTACTTTTGTGCTCTCCCTCTAGATCTGCCTAACCTGTCACCTTTGCTTCCACTGATGGGATCACTGACACCCTCAGTCTGGTGGGGGACATTCCAGGTCACCCACCCATCCCCTTGCTCCTATGGAGGCACACCTCCATGTCTGTATTTCCAGGGATATGCAGCACCTTTCTGCTTTGCCAGCTTTGTGCCCTCACTAACAGCTTCCCCCAGGGCTTTGCTCCTCAGTGCCTAGGAAATTCTGCCCAGAAATGCCTCAACAGCATGTGCCTGTGCTCACACATACCAGCAGAGAGACACTGACTGCTACCACAGCCAAATAATTCTTGGGCATTTGTACTGCCCAGAAACTCAGGAGTGCCTCCCAGGTTGTGCACAAGAGGGATGTGCCAAGTGCCACTGGCAATCTTTTGAAATCTAAAGCTGGAAGGCTCTTCTGTCCTAACACGACAAAACAGGGACTGCTGGTGCATTTAACTATTCTGTAAGAGACACCTGGTGTTTATCCCCACTGCATCTGTCTCACTAAAGGGGGATGTTGGCACAAGCATTACCTGCAGGGCCTTGCAGCAGTTTCCCTGCTCATCTTCCTCCCCTCCCCCTGATATTGCAGGGGAAACAACAGAGGGGCCTGCCCCAAGCACGGTGCTCAGTCTGGGAACAGGAAAGAAAACACAGGGACAACTCACCACAGCACAAGGGCAAGGGGACACAAAGCCACATTCAGACAGAGCAGAGAGGAAGGAGTCAGAACAGAAACACAGATCTGCCAACAGATCTGCAGACAGAGATTGTTGGCCAACACAGATGACAAATTTCCTTCTGTCTGTCCATAAACCACAACCCTGCAGTGGTGGTCTGACACATCCAAAGTGATTGCAGCCCTGGCATGTATGATGCCTCTCCAGGAGTCAAATTCAGCACCACACAACCTTCAAGTGCCAGCTCACTTCAGGGACCTGGGTCACAAGTATCAGGAGTTTTCTTAAGGTTTGAGCAACCTCAAAGCTGCCTCCTTCTCTTAGAGGAAGGTCCAAGGACAGTCCTGATGTTACTCCTGTAATTCCCATGGAGCAGGGGATCCTAGAGGAGACCTCCCCATCCTGTTTTCCCCCTTGTAGCCCTCAGAGGATATTCTTCAATGGGAAGTCCCCCTTCAGCCAGGGAAGGGAGCACATCTTCCCTTGTGCAGTTTATATATGATCTGGATTCATGTCTCACACCCAGACAGAGAATCCCTGATGTGACAGCTCAGGAAAATCAAATGAAGTGTCAACCTTCTTTCATTTTCCAGCAAAATAACCCCCATATGGGAGCAAACACAGTTTCCCCAGACATCTGCCACACGTTGCAAAAAAATGCATTACAGACATGCCACTAAGTGTGAAATAGATCTTTAAAAGTTAAAAAGCTATTGGATATTTAAAGGATGTGTGACATATCACAATATGCTGTAAATGCATTTTAAAGAAATAACAGCACCTCAAAGATACTGTGGAAGGATGCAATTAATTCTGTGCTTTGAAAAAGAAATCCTGGGTTATGGTTTTCTGGAGGAGGAATGGTTTTTTTAAGTACCTACTTTAATAGTTAATTATGGCATTGTAGGGGAAACTTGAGGCTTCAGAGAGAGCTGACCTATATGGTGGAAGGCTGCATGCAGCTACACTGATAACACTAATTTTAATTAATCCTACCACAAACTCCTCTTCCTTCCAACACCCTGTCTCATTTGCTTAGAGCTTCATTTGATTGGCAGCTTGAGCTGAGACTTACATAGCAGGTATGAGTGCTATGAGGAAAACCTAAGTTGAATGTCAATGACTGCAAATAAAAAAAGTTATTTTGTCTGTTCTTAAGTGCTGCTGGATGGTTCAAAACACTGCTTCCACACTGGGCAGCAGGGTAACCCAAGACCCCTCTCACTCATCCTCTAATAACCCATCCAAATGGAGATAAATTAGCAGCTGCCATTAAAAAAAAAAATTGTGCTTTGAATATGCTCAGGAGAGACTGTTTGATATGACTCAATCCAATAAATTAAGACAGAATTAAGGATGAATGTGGAATCTCAGTTTCTCCCTCTCCACATCACCTTCACAACACAACCTTTCACTGCAGGTCCACATGTTCAGGTTTGGTTTTTTCCCCACAGGGAGGGATGGCATCAGTGAAGACAGTAATGGGACACCTCTTTATCCAGGGAGCTCACAGGAGCTTGCTGGCAGAGGGAAACAGAAATCAGTAGGAATGCAAAGCATGAAGTTTCTAGGGTAAGGACATGACTTCACTCCATGGGGTGCTCCCACCTCACCCCTTCCTGCTGCGGCTGAACCCTCCAGCCCTGCCTCCCCTTGGGCTCCCTGCCCCAGCCTTCCCAACCAGCTTCTCCCACCCAGACCTTCTCCTCACCCACCCCTCTGTTATCCTCACCCAGCCCAACCAGTCCACTCTGGAGGGCAGATGCCTGGTGGATTTCCTTCCACTCCAGATCCCTGCTGGCTGCCTGACCCAGTGGCCTTGTCATCCTCCTCAGCTTCTCAGTGCCCCACTTCAGTGTCCTTCCTCAGAGTTTCACCTGGTCCCTGCCTCCCAGACCTCAAATTAAGGTTTTATTAATGGATGAAAAGACTGCTACAATGGAAAAGCTGGACAGCTTTTGAAAACCATGCTACTACCTCATGTAACAATGGAAACTATGTCTTCCATTTCTTCAGTTTTATTCGTGTTCTGGCCCTTGGATGAACTGTGTGAGATTCTTCAGAGATCCTGCTGGGCAGGAAAAGAAGGAAAAATATTACTCAGCACCCAAGCAAGGAAGAAAACATACAATATGTGGAGTTTGTCTACACAGGGAAAGACAACAGGGTCAACTGACAAGAAAAAGGAAAATTGGGAAACCTGCGGCATGGGATGAAAAAAATGCTACAAGAAAACAGCGAGAAGATTGCTGTCTCCAAAGGACTTTCCTGTATAAAACAAGTGGGATAACATCTAGAGCCTCCTCCACTCACTAAAATCCCACTTCCAGAAAGGGTTCCAGATGGGAAGATAAGAGCAGTTGCCAGCATAAGGCTGCTAAACAGTGGGTCAGCAAGTACAGAGAGAGAGAGGAGCAAACTCCCAAACTGGGAAGGATCCTCCTCCATCAAGAAAATTAATCAGAAAGGAGCCACAGGGAAAGGAAAAAAGCAAGAAAAAATTGCCTTGAGGGAAAAAAATCCTTCATTAAGAAATATCACAGTTGGCCAGTGGCACTGAACATCAGGCAGTACCAAAGGCAATATATTATTACTGTTGCACTTCTATACACCTGTCTTTTTTAATATAACTTACTCATGATGAACATGCTCAAGATCTGGCCTGAATCTCACATGTGGACAAAAGCAGAGCCTTCCAAAATCACCTATAAACCCAAAAGACTTACTCAAAGCAAAAGTTAAATCACAAGTTGACAAATATGTGAACAAAAATAATTACATAAAAACTGCAATACATAAAAAAACTACTTTTCTCAAAGATGTTTTAGCTTGATTATTGTTAACAATTCTTGTTAACATCTGCTAGCTGGCTGGTAAATGATCTGTAGAACATTTTGTAGAAAATAAAGACATGGTATTCTTAAGGGAACACTAGAGTGAGGCATTCTTGGCTGCAAAGCAAGATGCAGGATACAGGTACAGACAGGGAGATTTCCTTTTGGGGTGTGTGAATGATGGGGCAAGGCAGATTTGCCAAGTACTGATGTTTCAGTATGCTTCCAAATAATAAGCAGGGCTTGAAAGATGAGCAGATATTTTGGATCTTTGATGTGAGAAACTATCAACCTCTGCATGGAAGAAAATATTTCTCCACCCTCAAATATTGAGCTCCTACATCTTTCATGCCATGAAAGAGAACAGCTGCTGTTTGTTGCAAACTGCCTGTTCCAATAGGGAGGTTAATATTTTACCATGTTTTCTTTCCTTCTTTCCCTTCTTGCCTGTTGAGGCAAATCTCAGAGCTAGCATTACAAGCACTGGATTCAGCAGCTTTCTCCTGGATGAATTTGTACTGATGTTAGCCTTTTTAATCCATGACTCTGAGAAGAAAAATCCCAGAAATCCCCCAAGAGATACATTTGGTTCCTTCTGCCTCTCCCAGCATCCAGCTCCTACAACCAGTCTTAAAGCCCTTGTAGTATTTCAGCAATTTTTTGCTACCCTGGGGAAGTAGTGACAAACAACACCAAGTTATTAAAGTCAGGATGAAACAGCCCTCACAAAGGTCCAGGGGTCAGGAACAAGGCTGAGACAGCCCTGTTGGTTCAACTTTTGCAAGTGAATCCTTGAACACCTTGCCCAGCTTCCAAGCTGGGGCACGGGGCCAGGGGATTGCAGCCACACAGCTCCCAGCCAGCACGCTGAGCTCACATCTGTCTGTGCCAGCCCACAAGAGCCAGAGCTGGTTAGCAGGGATTAGCAGCAGCTACAGCCCAGGGAAGGCCAGAGCCAGCTGATCCAGCAGCAAGTGTCACCCAGGGTGGCTCAGGAGATGGCCGCCTCCAGCAGCCTGGCCCTGCCCCCAGGTGGATGCACCCCTTGGACTCTGCTGCCCAGAAATGAGCCCAGTGCTCCTGCACACTGACAGCTCAGGATGGGGGTGTCAGAGAGCACAGGAGGATAGCAACTGAGCTGGGCTTGGAATGCTCTAAAGGGGGATGGAAGCAGCCTGTGAGTACAAGGAAGAAGCAATCCCACCCTGGCATGTAGAAATCCCTTCCAGAGATAGCAGAAATCTGCTATTTTCACAGGTAAACTCACACCTCTGCAGAGCCCTAGCCATTTCCTCATTCTAAATAAGCCAGTGGGTGACGTCCTCTGTTTAAATCCCACCTCCAGGTCTCCCCTTTAAGCCCTGACCTTTCACCCCAGGAAGCTGGGTGTCCACAGCACTGGCCAAGAGAGGCACTCACCAGAAGGAGCCAATTCAAGGGCAGGAACAGTCAGTGCAGACAGGCTGCTCGCAGCAAAGCCCAGGAATGACAGCAAGGGAAATAATAAAAGAGGGGGAAAATGACAAACTGCCACAGACAGAGAGGAAAAGGGATAGACAGGGTGGCTAGTCACAGGGGAGTCTGCTAGAGGAGCTGCAGGGACTCAAACATCAAATCACACTCAAGGAGGGGGAGCAATGGCTTCTTTTATAGACTGAAGCACAGTAGGTGATGACAAGAGGAGACTGGGGGAGAGGAAACTAAAGGAAGAAAGGATAAGCAAAGAGTGTGATGTATCATTAGCCAGGACAGATTTATCTTTCCTCTTGGATGAATTGCAGTACGTAAGTGTAAATGGCACCATTGTCTCAGGGGGACAGATGGTCCCCACATCACAGCTTGGCACATCCCCCATCCCCTCTGAGGGAGCTGCTCCCCTCCCCAGGCTGCACTGATGCAGTGGGCATGGAGAAAGCTGGAGAAGGGAAAGGCCAAGATAAACTTTCCATCTCCATCCCCACATGCTGACCTTGCAGTCAGGATGGGCAGGTGAGAGTTGCTCCAGCCACAGCACTGCTCACCAAGTCCATCCCTCAGAGCAGCCAAGCCACCCAAGCAGCTGTGCAGGCCCTCTAGCCAAGGCTTGCACTGCCACCACTTCCTACTTCACAGTCCTTGATGGCAGCCAGAGATCCAGCACTCGTGCTGATTGTCCCAGGTCCATCAGCTGCCTCCAATCCCACTGATTTCAAGGTTTGCTGAGATGCCTGCCAAGGTCAGCAGGGAGTTGTGTCACCTGTTCCCAGCCTAAATAACCTCCACCTAACATTCCCCATCAGTACCTTACGTTGTCATCACCACACTTCATCTCTTGTATTTCAAGTCCAGCTGCTCTCTGACCTGCCTTCCTTGCTCATCTCAGTCTCATTCCCTGGCTGCTGGTCACAGCTCTGTTGTTTTCTTGACATGGAATAAAAAGCCATCCCCCTGAGCTCGCCTCTCTTCTCCTCCTCCAAAGCTCTCCCTGAGATGATTCCTTCTCATTTTCCCAGCTGAGCCCAGAGAGCCCCTCCAAGGAGGGGAGGCAGGGAGGGCAGCAGCCCCTCCCTGGTAGAGGAGTACAGCCAGCAGGAGATAGCACAGCACAAACTCACAGCCCCAGGAGCAGCAGTGACAAAGAGCAGGGCAAGCCCAATCCACCACCAGACCTGTCCCCAGAACAGGCAGCCCCAGCTGGTGGCCCTTCCCACCACCCTCAGCCCTCATCCCATCGCCCCACCAGCCAGAGGCTGTAAAGCCCCATTTAAGAGAGGCACTTTTCAAACAGGACGTGTTTGGGCTGGGCTCCCTGCCCCTCAGCAGCCAGGGAAGCACAGGAGAGGCAGTGGCACCGAGATACACCAGGCACTCCACGAGGGGGCTGACCAAGGACCACCAAGGACCAGAGGGCAAAGCACGCCCAGGACAGAAGTGGGTGCAAGCTTGGGCCTGGTCCATCCTACGCCAGACTAGAGCCTTCCTACACCAGAACACAGTGCCTATCCAAAGATAGTGTTTCTCCAGAAACACAAAGATCTTTCCAGCTTAGAGCCTGACAGCTTGGCAGACTCTTTGCTCCTGTTCTCTCCGCAGGTCTGCAATGGGCCAAGTGTTTCACAGCCCCATCTCAGCCACACTGGGACCAGCTGCAGGCCATTTGCTGCAGAGGAGCTGCAGCTCTGCTGACTCTCCCTCACCTGAAGCAGCTCCTGTCAAGTATTATGCTCACAACCCACAGCTGCAGGCCCTTTCCCATGGTCTAGGGTGAGAAGACTGTCAAGTCCTCAAATAAGCAGCTGGTCAATTTGTTAGTGGTTAATTCACATTGCTATAACAAGACATGCAATTAGAGGTCTGGTCAGAGTATTTTATAGGTCTTGAACTCAAAAGGAGCATTTTTATTGCCCTTTCTATTCCTACAAGAGCCCCTTTGGCACTCTAACACACCCTGCTCCAGTGTTCACAAAGGCTGAAAAAGGCAAACTGACCATTTTTCAAAGAATAAATGGTTCTCATCTCCAAGGCAAAATATATTCCAGTGAATAAGCACAATATGCTCCAGAAAGGTTTTTCAGCATTTGTTTCAGTTCAGTTCAGCACTCCTCAGAGGGATGGGATGTCCCTCAGCACAGGCACTGCAACCATCCCTGCACCCCAGCTGAGCACACCATCCCTCTCTTCTGGCCTAGCAATACCAGATACCCGCAGACTGCCACAAATACACGGTGCTGTATGACAAAACAAGACCAATCTCCCCAGCCTCACCTGAAGAGCAATGGCTGGTGCATGCACATTTGTTCTTACTAGGTAGAACAGAATAACACTGATTTACACCAGTCAATTTTATGACTGGCATCTGCTATGCCCTCTCACCTGCTTCCCTGCATTTTCCACATTCATTGGCCATAAACCTAGCTGCCATATTAAGGCACCTCATCAAAAGCTGTTGCAGTAAGAGTCCTTTCCCTGCTTTCCTAAAGCATGGAACCCTACAAGGTATTTTATTGGGTTTGAAACATATTAAGGAAACAGGGCACTACAAACACACAGCAGAAATACCCCTCTCCTAAACCACAGGCTCCTCTGTGCTTTGCAGTTATTGCCCTTCCTCCAACAGTAGGAATCCATCCTTCAATAACAACAAAAATGCTCAGAGCTTGGAATGAAGACAGTAAGGATGCACCATGAATTTTCAGCTTTATTTCCAGTTGCGTTAGACCCTATGAGCATTAAATCTTCAGTCAGAGCCCTGGTTTTGTATGTGCTGCTGTCCTGCTTCATTTCCAAACCATGGTCTTTGAGTTCTCACTATAAAAAAAAAAAAAAAACAACCTCCAGGGATTAAGCTAAGGGATGGGAGGCAGGGATTTATCCTGTTTCAACATTTGTGCTTAGATACCCAGGGCCATCTTGCAAGCCAGCCAAATTTAGACCTCATCCCTTTACATCTGCCCACTTGCCTGAAATTGCATACATCTCACATACACACAACCCAGCCAATTTCTTACAGATCTCAAGCATGCAAATCCCCTTCAAACATATCCATCCCTTGTGTGCTACTAATGACAATGCAGGAGTTTAAATTCCATTTACACCACATCTGACTGTGCAAATGGTTCCTCTAAACTTCCCCCGTAAATTTGCACATCAAATGACCCGCACTAATGGCACTCCCTTGTCACTAGTTTTGTGGAGACAACTTCCTTCTCAACTACTTGTGAAGGCCCTGAGCTTTACCATGCTCCCCCTGCCACCTGCCTACCAACCACAACCAGGAAACAGCTATCCTAAGAAAAAGCTGGAATTCAGAGAATTGCTTTTCCCCAATCCAGAGTCCAGGTGGATGGGGTTCTTCTTCTCCCACAAAATGAAGATTACCCAATATTTCATTATGAAAACACTGAAATGTTCAACTCTGCAATTTCCAAAACTAAACCTGCTCCCTGTCTTTGCCTTCTTCTAGAGCATTTGGGAAACCAAAAGCATAGCAATCCTAAATGCAAATGCTCCAGCCTGCTATCCAGCAACTACTTCTTTGTTAAAGGAAGAACAGGAACTTCCAGAGATCTGCTTCTCCCTCTGAAGAGAGAGGCTCAGTTAGGCATACTCAATTTCCTGCTGCAGTCTGTCAAATATGTACAGAGACCTTGGATGGTTTTCAGACAGGTAGAGTTAGATGGGGTAAAGCCTATCAGCTTTCCAAGGGGAAAATTAACAGGGAAATTAAGGGTCAGTTCACAAGGGTAAGACATGTCTGCTTTAAGGCACATTGCTAACACAAAAGGGGAGGAGAGCACTTGATGATAGATTGATCCACTGCATTCAGTGCCTTCAAATATTAATATTAATCAAGATACCAGACAACGGACTTATTAGAAGTCACCCTCATTTGCTAATAGCAAGCTTCATTCCAGCAGGGAGGCTGGCAGTGGCAGAAATCCCAGCAGAACCTAAAGCAGTCTTGCTGCCTGAAAGCTTGAAAAGCATCTGGCACATGCCCATGGGAGCACCAGTGCCCCAAACCCTGCACACCCACTGCACAGCTCTGGCCATCTCAGCTTCCCATGCAACAGGAGCAGCTGCAAAGTTGACTCAGAACGCTGTGGAGTACAGAGGGGTTAGATCACCTCTTAGAGAAAAAGAAAAAATTGTGCACTTGGTGGGGCTTGGGTGTACAGAGATCTCCTTGGCTGGAGGGGGCACAGCAGCAACATCTGCCTGGTTACCTAGAATGCTACAAAGCTGTCAAAAGTCCTCAAGTAAATGCCAGACTCTTCATGTGTCTTCTGAGAGAGGCTTTTTAAGAGAGACAGGAGAGCTGCCCTTAAAATGGAGACACATGAACCACATATAAATTTTACTGTTTTTTAAATATGCACCTAAAAGCTGATACTGATGACCCCAAGAGCAGAAAACCATGATCCCCAGGTTCTCAAGAATGATCAATGCTGCTTAAAATTCATAAGCCACTCAATTTTTGATGTATTATTACAGTTTCTGGTCACATTTCCAAGCTTCTCTCTACTTACTAGAGATGCAGAAAACCATGATTTTTATTTATATATACAAACACATGTGAAAAAGAAAAGTAAAATTCAAATTATTAGAGGAACTCAGGACTTAAGACAGTCATCAAGTACTACAAGATTTGCAATAAATTTGCAGATTATGCTTGTTTATTCTATAACTACAGCCAGTCATTAAGAACAGTGTGTCCAGGGTTTGACAGTGTACAAACTTCAGGCAGAAACAAGCACAACATACAAGAGAATCTGCACATATAACTTCTCTGGACATAAACTAATTGCCCAAACTGGTATTTGACATAAGCATATTTTTCATATATAACACATTCACCCAAAGCTTAATGAGCAACGGGGTCATTGCTCCCCTGACCACACAGCACCCAAAAAGCAGTGATTCTGGCAGCCCATAGTCCCCATGCACTGTGGCACCTCCTGCCACTGGCCCCAATAAAAGCACCAATTCACTCACACATTTTTTTCTTCTCCAAAATTTCATTTTGCACTGGGCTCTCAGGGGGCAGTGCCAGCATGAAACACCTCCATTGCCATCACCAGCCATCCTCTACTGCACTGACTCATACATAAATTATCCCCATGGGGAATAAATGCAAAGATTTCCTCTGATTCCAACCCAAATGCCCAAGGCCAGGCCTGTTTCCTTGTGCACAGAGCACACAGTCCAAGCAATGCCACCAGTGAAAGCCACAGGAAAAGTATCTCCAGAAGCAAGGTGGGATTTTGGCAGCAGGTAAAATGGCAAAGCCCCTCTTCAGTGGATTTTAAAGCTAATGGGCTACAAGGCAGCTCCTCAGTACACACAGTCATACCACAGCTGTAAGAAGTCACCCTGCTCAATACTCTGTAAAACACAGCTCCCAGTAATAAAAATTAAGTGTGCACATAAGCTTGGGCTCATCTGGGATCTGACCTGCTGCTCCTACACCACTGAAATCAGCTGGAAATGCAACACTTCACTGCTTGAGAGCAAAACAGAAGCCCAAAGGGCCAACAGCTTCACCAAGGGGTTGGTACATAAAAAGCAAGAAAATGACAGAGTAGTGAACTGCAGAGCCTCTCATGAGAATCCATTTGTAAGGTGCCATGTGGCTTACCCATTATTTAGTCCCAAACATTTTATAAATTCATAAGATAAATGCTATGCAGTTGGTTTAGAAACATGTTTTTTACACTTTTCATCCAAGCTTGACTTTAAATCCTACATGACAGAGTTTAAGTTTTATAAAAGAAAAAATCTTCCAGCCATTCTTGTAACAGTATCTCAAATAAGGGCTGTATTAACCTTGTAGCTGCAACAGCTCCATGATCTACAACTCCAAGTGGTCCAGCCTTCTGTTAACAAAGCACAAATTGACATAAACAAACCAGCTGGCTGGTTGCTCATGTGCTGCATCACAGCATCTCCTTTCTAATGAGGGGACAAGCCAGGCTCCAGGTGCATGTTGAGTTGCATTGCACACCCAGCTGAAACAGCACTTACCTGTCTCTAATAAGCTATATTAGGAATAAAATTTTTAAAAAATTAAAAACCCACAAAAACAAACACCCGCTTCCCAATAAACTACAGTTATTCATGCATTCACTTGAGCTGTAGGTAAAGCCATCCCAAAAGCATTCAAATCACCAAACTCGAAAGCATCAGGCTCCTTTTCACCACACACTACAAGAGCAAAAACACAGCAGATACTCCCTTTGGGGACAAACACATGGACTTTCACAGGCATCATAGTCCTCTTCTTAAAAGAGAGTTGGGATCTACAACTTTTGCAACAACAGCATCACACATCTCTACACTAACATGCTTCCAGAAGCAATTTTAAAGCAAAGAAATGAGTGGTTCTTTTTCCTATTACTGCACTGCAGCAAAGCAATATGGCAGCTGTTTAATAACACATAACAAAATTGCAGGACTGCTCACAAAAGGAAAAATAATCTCCAGGAGAGGGGGATTTAAGTAGTTAGAATGCAATTACCTAAATTGAAATTTGGTGGTTAATGACCTCGTGCTTAAAAAAATTGTTACATGGCCCTTAACTATCAGAGTTTCCTTTTTAAATCTCATTGACAGTACTTCCACAATGGCAATCGTGAAGCTCTAATCCAGGAAAAAATTCCACAAGAAGATTAATAGGCATTTAATTAATGCCCCATCTTTTTGCTGAATCTTCACAGAAGGCCAGGTGTTGACCTATGACAGTGACTCCTCCTGCCCCTGCTTAGCTTAAGCACATTGGAGAGCCAACAGCTCAGTATAACAAGGATGAAAAGCAGGCAAGCATATCAATTCCTAGAAGATATGATTTGATTTTCATAGAAATGTCTCTTATGAAGGGTCTGATTCCCAGCCAGGCATCTGCCACCAGGCCATGTAAATGTATCCTGTCTATGGTGCTGTTAAAAAAAATGTGTGATGCCAAGAGTGTATGATTATCTGTAAAAAGCCTTCAGGGTGCAGAAACAACCCCTCATTTGAGAAATAAAGGTAATTATTTATTTCATGAGCCTTTTAAAAAGAGAAGCACAAGGGGTTGAAAGGAAATCAGAAGAGGGGCTGAATCCCCACCTCTCAGGCTCTGCTAGTCATGAAATCTCCCAATGTCACACAGTTGAGCTGAAGCCTCAGGTTTGACACAACCCTTTCAAAAGGTTACCAGCAGCCCCACCACTGCCCTTCACTCCCTGGTGGCCACGTGTAAGGTCATCAACAGGTGATTGGATGAGGCTTTTTCCTCCTTTGTCTAGTTTCTAATAAGAAAAAGTCATTTTCCAAGTCAAAGAACACATTTGTCTGCAGATTAGGACAAAAGTAACACTTAAAAACTAAAACAGCCCAATTTCTTGAATAATAGTTCCAACAACTTACAGCAAACTCCTTGCAATATACCAAATTTGAGGGATTACTGAGTGACTTTTTAGCCAGCAATAAGGACAGGCTCTTGTCTTCTTCCACCACAACCTCCTTCCCTCATCCAAAAGCAAGCCTTCATCCCAAACCCACGCCCTTGCTCTTCTTTCACTTCCCAAATCCAGCCTTTTATCGTGACACAAATGTCTTGGGCTTTACTCTGAGTCTTGCTCTACCACATGCTGGGACAAGATTCCTAGGACATAATAACTAGCACAGGCACACTGTGATAGAAAAGCAATGCATAATTCAATACAAAGTTTTAAAATTTTATAGAGCAGCCAGTGGAAAAGAAAGCAAAATATCTAAATCTCCAATGTGTTCTCAGCCATAACCTGTGTTTGAGACTGAAACCTCTCTTCAGTGGCTTTTGAACTTTAAGACAAGAGCTCAGAGCTCAAACACAAACCTTTAGCTACACTTGAAATTAAAACAAATCTCATCCATTTAAGGTCAGCTGTTACTGCTGACACTACTTCAAGTCCTCACCCAGGGTTAGGCTCTTAAAGCTGAAAATACTCTTGGAAACATTTTGCTAGGCTCCACTGTATGCCCAGATTTAATCTATACATCAAAAGCAGAGCAGGCATCCTCATAGCTAATACCCACCTAACAAGGAACTAAGAAACTTCCCTGCAGAAAGAGCTGCCAGTTGAGATTTCCAGCTGGAAAAACATTCATATAAAACCTCAGACCAGCCTCTCTGATAACTCATCTTCCCCATTTCCTCCACACCACCCATGATCCCACAGTTCAAGGAACAACAGCACTTCTCTACCTGGCTTTCATACCACTGGAGCCACAGAGCTCCTGGTGATGAGCTGTGCAGGTGGGTATCAGTGCCCTGCTGGGCTGCAGGGGCCCTCCTGCCATCGAGGCGCTGAGCATGAGTGACAACACCTGTGTGTGATTGCTGACCATGGAGAGGAGGACATGCCTGTGTCCCAGAGACCTCTCCCAGGCTGTGTGGAGCACACGCTCTCCTGTTCATTGCTGGCCAGACATCCCAACAAGGCACTGGCAGGACAGTGACACGTACTACATGGAAAGGCAAGGGGTCACCTGGGTTTCCCAGGGTGCAGAAGAAGTGGTGGTTCCCTCACTAAGGCAAGGGGACCTCTCAGCAAAGCCTGTATTTTCAGACACCTCCACTGCTCATGGCAGTCTGGAAAACTCCTGGGCTGGGAAATCCTACTCTGCCCCAGGCAAAAATGGAGCTGGGAAGGGGAAGAACAGGCTTTCTAATGTACCTCTCCTCACACCTCCACTCTCCCTACTCCCAGTCCCAGTGCCTGGGACTGTCAGCAGCTCTTTCTGAAGTCCCTTCTTTCATAATCAACATCTTTTAATCACACACTAAACCAGCAAAGGTTCTGTTTAAACACAAGCAATGAACAAAGAAGGTTGTTAAAAATGTAGTAAAAGTTATTCCTTACCTGCACGGCACCCCAGGAGGGCAGGATGAGGGGAGGACAGGGCAGGAGGGAGCCAGAGGCAGGGAGGGAGAAGGGGCAGCTCAGAAAGGATATGGGTTGCACACCATTTTGATGCACCAGCTCCGTGGGCTCGTGGTCTGCTTCAAGCAGAAGAAGACAACTGGGGCCAAGTCTGGGTAGGGGACGTCAGGATCCGGAGGGGAGGTGACTTCTTCATCCTCACCCAGCTCCAGGGAGGAGGGTGGCTGCTCCGGTGGTGTTGGCTGCTCCGAGATGCCCAGATCCACAGGCTCCAGGGGGCAGCTGGCAGAAGTGTGAGGGGGCTGTGGGCCTGCAGGCCAGGTGGAGGGAGCCTGGGGGATGTACTCTGCCATGCCAGCCTCAAGCGAGAACCCCTGCAGGGGAACCGAGAAAGAGAAATTATATCCCACAAGGAATCAGCAGCAAAAGCACAGCACATCTGGGCTCTCCTAGCAAGTGCAGAGCAAGGGAGAGCTGCAGGACTGATGGCTCTGACAAGTGATAAACCACTGGTGCTGAAGCAGTTTTAAGCTCTTTTCTGCCAGTCAACTCTCCACCGAGACTCCTCTGGCTGCTCCTCTCCATCGCCATTTAAACCATCCCTGCAGCCCCTGAGACACCCTGTCAGAGGGCTGCACCATCTCAGGGGATGCTGGCACCTCTTCTGGAGGCAGCCTGAGCGCCAGAACAGAGCACAATGTTTTGAACAGCACGGGCCCAGCCTGACACAACAGAGCCATCCTGCCCTTGCAGTCCCTGACAGAGCCCTGCCAGCTCCAGGTGCAGCTTTGCCGGCCCAGCTTTTCCATCCAAGGGGACTCTGGGCTGGCCCAGTGTCACACCATCACACAGGCTCCATCAGACTGACACTGAGAAGCGCATGTCAAACCCATACACAGCAGTCACTCATTCAAGCAGTGAGCTGTAACACAAGCCAGAAGTGGGATTAAACATTAAGGACCTTTTACTCAAGCTTGTTGAGCTCTCCTATGCTGCAGCAGTGGAAACACCATGAACACGAGCTGCAGAAGTTATTTCCCTATACAGAATGGTCAGAGAGCATGGGTGGGAATGAGAAGACAAGGTCTCGAGCTCACTGGCAGTCTGTGCTGGCTTTGGCTGGGGAAGGGTTAATTTTCTTCGCAGTAGCTGGAGCAGGGCTGTGTTTTGGATTTGTACTGGAAACATGGTTGATGGTACCAATGATTTAGTCACTGCTGAGCAGGGCTCGCACAGCACCAAGGCATTTTCTGTTATCCCACATCGCCCCAGTGAGTTGGCTGGGGTTGCATGAGGAGCTGGGAGGGTTCACAGCCAGGACAGCTGACCCCAACTAACCCAAGAGATATTCCATGTCATATGATGTCATTTTCAGCAGATAAAGCTGGGGGAAGAAGGAAGAAAGGGGGACATTTGGAGTGACAGAATTTGTATTCCCAAGTCAGTGTTATATATGATGGAGACCTGCTTTCCTGGAGATGGCTGAACACCTGCCTGTCCATGAGAAGAGGTGAATAAATTCCTTTTTTTGCTTTACTTGAGTGCACAACTTTTGTGTTACCCATCAAACTGCCTTTATCTCAGTTTTTTTGCCTTTTTCTCCCTTTTAGTCTTTTGATTCTCCTCCCATTCCAGCTGGAGGGTAGTGAGCAAGTAGCTGTGTGTGGCTTAGCTGCCACTCAGGGTTGCCAACCACAACACTCCTGCACACCACAGAGTACCAAACTTTTGCTAAAAAAATATCATTTTGCTGCCTGAGTGCTGTCCATTCAATAGCAGAGTGGAAGGGGCTGGTCAAACTGAGGGGAATTAAATAAACTCCAAGGCTTGGCTTTGGAGGGGTGTTACAGGGACACTCTCAGGAAAGAGAGCTTGGCCAATGACTGCTGGTGTCTTCCCTTCACCCTGTTGGCATGTTCAACCATCTGGAGTGCCCATGCTGCAAGGACAGATTTAAAAGCCACACAAGAGCCCTCAGACACACTGCAGTGCAGAAAGGGATGATGAGCAGCAGGAAAGGATGTGTCTGTCCAGACCTCATCTCCTCACATACTGGCCATAGGTTATCCTCCCTGGCACTTGTCTCAGCTCTCCTCACTTTAGGATCACAAAGCCCACGAGGGGCTCTGTTCACACTGCTCTGCCTTAGCAATGCACCCTTGACATTTCAGCCTGTGGCCCTTTTGATGCTCACACTGCTGGATCTGTGATCTCCAATGCTCTCCACACCACTCATCTGTCAGGCTTGCCAACCACTCCACCTCAGGCTGCAGTGCCCCATCATTCCCAGATGAGACCCTGAAACCTCTGCCTACCTATCCTGTTTCCTCAGCCTCCTGCTTCCAACAGACACTTTGATCCAGAGCTTTGCTTGTTCTTCGAGGCTTGGTATTTGTCAGAATAAAGAGCAGCAAGTGCAGGGGTTTAGAAAGCAGACACAGTGTCCCTGAGGGGATAGCAGAAAGACTCTTGGAATTCATTATCCCAAAGGCCTGCAGCTATTGGAAAGAACAGATACCATGTCTCCTGACTGGCTTTGGGATGCTGTTCATAATTTCTTAAGCCCTGTGAAAAAATTTACAGTGCATCCTTCTCACTATCTATCACTACTGTTTTCAAAAAAACTTTCAGCAGACTTTTGACTCTGGGCACCCATGCAACTACTTGTACCTCTTTTTTCATTCCCTATTCCCACCAGCTCCCCATTGCCAGCTCTGAGCTGGCTCCCTTGCAGTCTATTAACATGCTGTGGCTGAGCCCAACTTCCCTCCCATTACAGCACAGAGGAGAAAGATTAGCAGAGACAGCCAGGAGGAATTACTTATTATGGTGCTCAGAGCATGCACACTGATGAGGGCATGACAGCTCCAAACTGCAGCGTACAAAGCTTCATAATTACCAGTACAACTGAGAGGAGGAATAGGAGAAACAACATCATCAGCATTTCCCTGCTTTCCCTTCAGCAAGCATCCAGGGCCTCTTCTCCATCTCACCACTGCTGGATGCAGCTGGGACTCAGGGATGCTGCTCTGCCCATGCGAAACACTCATGCACAAACTGGGTAGTGTGCTTATCACAGACAGTTCATCACTCTAATTTGTGTAGCTCAGACTGACTCATTAGGGCTCATATGGACACAGGGCCAGGTGAATCCCTTTGGAAGTTCTAAAGCTAAATACAGTCCTTGAATGACAGCTGCCCCACTGGAGATGTGAGTAATACCCATTACCTTCCTGAGATTAAATCCTGTTCTGCCTCCCAAGGCTGTGATCACGATGTATTTCCTACATTAAGCAGATTAATATTCTGTGTCAAAAGACAGGGAGGGGAAAATCAAGCACTGGGGCACTTCTGAGCTCTTCACACTGTCAGTCCTCCCATCTCAACTTCAAAGAAGAGTAGAGTGGTTTTCCTGCCAGAGATAGGTCCAGGGTTGTCTCTGCTACCATTTCAGATGTGGAGGTTGGAATGAGCTGTTTCCCCTGGTTTTGTCAGGCTACAACTCATGCAACGCTGTTATTTCCTCTGGGCTTGCAATCAGCGGCCTTCCCTTGCTGTAGCATTGCTCTGTAACCTGGTTGGAGTCAGCCTGCTACAGTATTTCAACCCAGGGGAGCCCTGTTTAAATCAAAATGAGGAATGAGTTTGGCAAATGCATTTATCTGCATACACAGAGAAATGTGCATCAATGGAGAGAGTTCCTACCCAGATAAAAGGCAGTTACAGTAATACTCAACAGAATTATAAATCTCCAGAATTTGTCTTTGGGATGCCTCTAACCTCCCCTTTGTGCAAGTGCAGCTTACCGTGACAAGGGCAGTACAGGAGGACAAGCATCCAAGATGAGGGCTATGGGGTGGCCAGATGCATGTTCTTCTCACTCAGCTTTTGCTCAGGCAAGCCTAACCCCAGAGAGTACAGCAGGCCAGACTCACCAGAAAAAATCAAACCCTCCCCAGCCTGGACTTATCTTAAATGTCCACCAAATACACAAAAAACCTTCTGCTGCAAAAGTCACATACCACTGGAGGAGTGATGCTACACCAGCTGCACTTCCCTCCCAGGGGAAGGGAAGTTATTTGTGGGCTGGCAGCTCCTCCTGCTTCTCTCCCTGCACAGCCTGTGCCAAACCCTTCTGTGGAGCCAGGTCTTGAGTCTGCACTGTCCGTGCCCAAGGACCATTTAAAGCCAGCAGCATCCTGAGCTGAGCACCCACTGGTGCTGCATCCTGCACACACACCTGCCCTGGGCACGTGTGCTGGCAGGGAGCTCCTTGCCTTGGCAAGCACAAGAGAAGCTGACAGCCTCTGGCTCAACCCTTCCCCAGAAGCACCTGGTCCTGCCAGACCACTGAGCAGGAAGGGAGAAGGATGCTCTAAAGCAGCAAGAGAAGTCGTGGACTTAATGAGAAGTGGAAATTGGTTAGGAATAAAAGGAGAAAATATCACAATGCAGGAGAAGTGCTACAGGTTAGGGGTGTCTGTCCAAAAAGGCCGATGTCACCTCCTGGCATGCATTGCAGAAGTCTCTGCTCAGACACACTCCCCCTTAGGGCTGCAGCCAGCATCCCAGGACTGTCAGTGCCATGACCTGCCATGGGTGAGCCAGCCCAAGGTGTCCTGCAGGCACCACACCCCAGCCAAAGCAGCCTCCCAGCTCCTCTCTGCCCCCTTGGCAGAGGGGCTGACAGGGCCTTTACAAGGCTCATGCAGCCCTTTCTGAACTCTTGCAGCCTGACAGTGAAAGGCCTTCTGCAGCCAGCCAGGAGAGGGAAATACCAGAGAGAGGTCCCCAGAGCACTGCCCCAGTGCTGGAGGGGATCCACCCAGAGTCCAGCAGGATACAACTCCCCTCTCACATGGGACCATCCTCAGAGTTCACCTTCCCCACCATCATCCCTAACCCTGTATCCCCTGCCAGCCCACACTGCCTCAGAGCTGTTCCTTCCTGCCTGTGCACTGCTCACACAGACAACACAGGGGTCCGCATCAAAAATGAAAGTGCAGACTGCATTTCCTTTAAATGTAAACACAGCACCTCCCATTCTGAGGGCACACAAGTTCTTTCCAAACCATCCATCACCATCAGTCACCCATTACTCAGAAGCAGCAGGAAGCACAGCAGCCACTCTGTCCTGCTAACACCCTTGCAGTAGAGGGACAAAAATGACAACCTCCAGCTGGTGCTGCTGGGGAGATCAAGATGGTCCCATCAGCTGGAGCAGCACCTGAGGCACACGTATTTATTTATCATCTCCAAACATCCATCCAAAAGCTGACAAGCATCTGGGGGCATGGCTTTTGCAGCCAGCTTTGCACAGGCCCAGACTTATTTAAGGAGGGTGTGGGTGACCCCAGCTGGAGCTGTGAGAGCCTCCCAGGGCTCTGCTGAGCACGGCCATGAGCCCACTTTTGTTTGCTGCTATAAGTGGCAAGCGTTACCTCTGATGCCTGTGTCTGGCTGCAGGGATGTGTTAGTCATACAGGTTTCACATTTGGAGCGTTTGTCATGGTACAATGTAATTAGTGGTACCCAGCTCTCTCTGTGTTTGTGTTCAGCTGGCACTGGCGTGTTTCTCTGCCTGCTCTCATCTGCCTGTGTGTGCGTGGGGTTCTACGAGTGCCAGGAAGGAACGGGGTCACTTTTCTTAGCACTTAATTTGAAACAGGAGCTGTCACATCTCCATCATCTCAGCACCTCCAACTGCAATGGGACGTGGCAGAAAGCCAGTACGGAGTGTTCCAAATGGTGCCCGAATCCATTGCTTGGAGATGCTGGTGCTCCCACAAGCCCCTGAAGCACAAGACCCATGGCCTGCACCAGAGCCAAGGTCTCCGAGGTTCCCTGCCCTCGTCAAATGCCTGTGACCTGTCACCTTTGCAGCTGCATGCTGATTGATTTCTGTGCCTTCTTTCCACACGTGCTATTACCCTCTGCTAGATTTGCTTGAGTGCTTGACAGCCTCACCCTTTTCACCCTGGTCACTTTGCACTCCTCCTCCTGTTAAGGACAAGGAGCAGAAGAAATTCCTGCATCCCACTGTGCAGGGGAAGGAGCAGTCCAACCAGCACAGGACAAAATAAGCAAACTGTCTGTCCTGAAGTCTCAACAACGCCCTGCCTTCAACCTGTACTGCAGGCAGCATTCTGCAGCTGTAGGAAGAGCAAGCCCTGATCTCCTGGACACTCCCACCCTCATCATCACACTCAGTGTCCAATGTATCACTTCCCTGTCCTGTGGCTGGGACAGCGCCATTCTGTCCATACCTTTGGTCCCTGGCACAGCAAAGTGGGGATCTGCTTACATTGCTAAGAAGCCTTTGGCCAAGCCAAAGGAGATGTTACGGAGATCAGTAAAATTTTGCTGGAGAGATGGAGGAGGGAAAAGTAAAGAATGAGAGAAGATAAGGCATAGGGGTAATATGGTCACTTTGGGTGTAGGCAATACAGAGGAGAAAGAAGTTTCCCATTGGAAAATCTTTACCTGACCTTAACTATGTGGAGTGTTTGAGACCCAGAGGTGAGTGCTGCTGAGGACCCTAACCTTATCCCACTGCTTCCCAGAGGATATGCACACTTGTTTTCAACAAAGCATTTTCATTTTTGGTGTTCCAAGTGAACAGACTCCAAAAAGCTCCTTCTGGGGATGACTCCTTACTGCAACAGACCCATCTCCATGTGGAGACTCTGCCCCGGAGTCGGTGTTTTCCCTTTCAAACCCCCGCCCCGGCTCTGCATGGCTTTGCTCTGCACAGCTCCCAGCGATGCCTCCTCCTCCTCCTCGAGCACACGGGCACCTTTCACGGGAGACAATTCCCGTCGTGTCCTCTCACTCAAAACCACCGCTTAGCCAAGCCGCACATCTTTAGCACTTAATCCTCGCTCGTCAAATAATCTCCTTAGCCCCGCGGTGGCTCCGTGCGGGTGTCGCTGCAGGCTGTGCCGGGACCGATGTGCCGGGACCGACGTCCCGAGTGTCGCAGCGCTGGGCTGCCAGCCCCGGGGCTCTTGCTGGCCCCGTCACGCTGCGAGTCCATGTCTGATGTGCCATCTACTGCCAAATCTTGTGGCCTGAGCCGTCCCTTCCTCGCCCCTCACCAGAGCCCCTGTTTCACATTTTTGATTGCCTCCAGATGCATCAGCTTGCATTTTTCCTAAGGTTAATCGCAGTAAGTTATTTTCCACTCATCTTTCTGACCTTACTAGTTTCCCTTTGTGTTATTTTACTGTATCTCCACTGGCAGGCAAAAACCTGGTTTATCATCACCCAGGGAAGTCATTAATGTGCTACTTATACTCTCCTTCAGGTCAGCAATGAACATGGCAATTAAGAAGGTCAGATGAGGATGATGAAGAGGAAGATAGTGGTGTCATAGGCTACCAGCAATGATGGCTTTGGGGCCATCCTCACACTCTTAGCCCTTTGGGACCCACATCCTGAAGTGCTAGCATGAAAGACAAAACATGCAAATACCTCAGCTGTGCCTCCAAGAGAAGCCCATGCAGGGAGAGCAGAGCTGCAGCTCCTGCCCACCACCAGGACAGGTGCCCCAGGCTGCAGCTGCCAGCACTGCACCTCTAAAGTGCATGGAAAAGGCCATCCAGAGGCTGCTCCCACACAGGCTGAGCCAGCAGTGAGAAGCTCTGCTTCACACCATCCTTCCTGTATCAATCTCTCCGCCCTTTTCATCTCTATCCCAGTGCCCAGCCCAACCCAGTGTCCCCTCAGGACCTGCTGGGGTGAGCAGGAAAACAGCAGCATACAAGGAGTGGGGAGACCCCAGGAGACTCCCTGGTCCCTGTCACAGCACAGAATGGAATGCAACTTCCCACTTCTGCACAAGCATCCTCACCACCTCCAGACTTTTTCCCAACTCACTATCACCACTCACATCTGGAGAAGAGATTCCCTGGGGTGAAAATGGAAATGGGGAGGTGGAGACAGTAAGCATCACATCTAAAGGGAGCACGAAATGAAGAGCTTTGGGGAGCATCAAGGGTTACATCTACAACCTCTCTCCTCCCTAAAAATTACTGCTCCCCCTCAATCCCTCAAAGGAGATAATCTGCATAAACACAGCTACACATTTGGAGCAAACTAACTCTTGGCAAAAACAAAAACAGGAAGGGAGCTAAAGCTATGTGGAGTGTCATGATGCCCCAGGCTCTGCCTCCAGAAAGGAGAGAGGATATGGGAAATAAATGTAGCTCTGAAGATGGGAATCTTCTAGAAGCAGAGAAGAGGGAATGTTGCTAACTCTTCTGCAAAGGCCTACAGACTGTTCAGTCTCAGGTCAACAGATGGACCAGGACCTTGTGATGGTTCCCCTGCATCCCACATGACTTGATTACTGACACTGCTGCTCATTTACATGAGCTTAAAAGTCCCCTCCTGTCCCTTTGGTCACCAGGGGGAAAAAAGCAAAGCTGGGACAGTTGCTTGAATAGCAATCACTGAAAAGCAGCAAAGACACCAATGCAAGCATATCTGACCACAGACCTGAAAGGGACCCCTATATCCAAGCCAAATCCTCACAGCCTTGCCAGAAAACTCCGTCTGAAAGAGTTCATAAGGAGTTACTCTGCCCCCTACCTCCATCCATCCCCTCTGCCAAACTCAGAGTGGGTTTAAAGGCAAAATAAGGGGAAAAAATGCCCAAGGAAGACAAGCAATTGAGGGCATCAACACTGCCAAAAGTCCCCACTCAGAGGTGAGATGCAAGACAGTGCTGGGCACACTGTACACATGCACACACTGGCAAACACACACATGCAGCAGCAGAAACAGGATCCAAACCACTCCTGACAGTCTGACCTGCAGGAAAATCCATTCCTAACCTCTGTCCTGGAAAGCAACTTAATTGAGCCTGCCAGACAGACACACTAAGGCAGCACCTGAGCGAGGTTTAACACCACTAACCCCCCCTGTGCTCTCCATACAGCAGCATTTTGTAGCCACAGCCAAACTCTGACACCTCAGAGAAAGGAAATATAAACCTTCCCCACCCTCTGCCCCCATCCCAATGATCGTTCCAGACAAGCACTTTCAGCAGCCACATCACAGCAGCAAAATCCCTGGCATTTGTCACCTCACCAGCCACCAACAGCACAGGTCAGCAGCTCCTCTCCACCCTGTTCAACCCCACGGCCATAGCCCCAAATCCAGTCGTTTCATAAGGATTTGCCCTTTGCTTGCCCTCCAGGGATGCCCCCATGGAGCTTTACATCAAGGCACAACGGAGCAGGATGTGGTGCCCAAGCTGCAGCTGATGGTTATGTCAGAAGCAGAGACCAGCAGTACCCTTGGTACAGTTTGTGTTTTTTTAATCACACTCACATTTGATAAGAGGGTAACAACCTTTGCTTTTGAAGGCACCCTTCCAATCCTGCCTTGATCACACAGAGATGGAGCTTCTGCACTGCATTCTGCAGGTGCTGGTAGGCACAAGCCAGGGCAGAAAAGCCCAACAAGCAGGATTCCACACCAGGAGCACACAGGATGCAAGGACTGGATGAATCTGCAAAGCCCCTGCTGACTGAGGCTGGCTTGGCCCAGAAACCACCTCCCTCCTGTGCCACCACAGCAGCACACACCTCCAGTCCAAGGCAAGAGAGGAGGCATTTTCTGACATCTCCTCATTGCAATTAGTCCCTGATACACTGGGCTGATTGCTCTTCAGGGCACACTGCGGTGCTTCAAACACCGAGGCCTGACAAGCACCGGGAGAGAGAGTTTATTACAAAGTTACTGGGTTGATTTATGCAATTTGAGTTATGATTAGAGGGCTTAAATAAATTTTCTATCAGTATAAGACATTTTTCAAACCACTATGTGATTCCTAGGAGCTTCAATATATGCACTTCAGACACAGATGAATAAACCAAGTAAGCTGCCTATATTAGGTCATTATAAACAGCAATGTACCTCTGCATAACTGACAAGAAAATTCTACTTTCCAAGAGCAGTTTGAGGTTTTACAGATCTTTAACACCCTTCAAAACAGCTCTAGATTATCCCATCTAATTTTTTTTAATATAACTAAGAAATGATACTACATGATCTTGCAGATGCACCTGTACCATTTGATTTCTGAACTCATCCATGGACTCAGAGATTCTAGTAAGGCTCTGGGCAACTGCAGAAATTCACCTGCTTGCTTGAATGTGCAGGACTGGGACTTCAGTTTAATAAAAGATTAAATTTATTTTAAATCAGTGCCCCATTCTTTTAAAGATTCCTAACACTGTGTGTGCTTTTCATGAGTTTCCAGCTGTAGACACTTGTTCTCTTTGAGAAAAATGAATAAAAATTAGTTTCAACTCTTTTTTCACTAGGAAAAAAAAGCTGACCAAGCATGTGGCTTCTTTGCAGCACAGCCTGGAATTGCAGGCTTTTCCCAAAATCAGAGGTGGCCAGGGCTCAGCACAATCCCCCTGGTGTGCCTTGCTGTCATGGGGCAGGGCAGGGCTCTAACATTAAACAGGGCTGTAGGCTGGCACCATGTCACACTGGGCATGGACAAATGGATTCTCCAAAAGTGGATCAGGGAGCAGAGATGCAGCCAGGTGGGATGTGGGTTGGTGGAAGGAAGCAAGCAAGCCCAGGAGTAGAAGAGATGCCAGAAGTGCAGCCTGAGGTGCATTATTGGCACCTTGAGGGTGCTCAGGACTGCACCACCAAGGAAGGTGCTGCTCTTGGTGGGAACAGGAGTGAGGACACAGGAAAGCTCACCCAGCATTGTAGGTGCACTGTGATAGACCCCCAGGAAGCCCAGCTGGTCTCCTCACACCCCAGCCAAGGCCACTGTGCACACCCAGGAACACCCACAGGCAAGCACTGAGCTCCTTGTGAGACAGCATCCCCCTCACATAATGCTTCCCCTCCCTCCCTCGATGGCTGTGGATGCCCTGGCCCTGCATCAGCCACATCCACAGCCAGAAAACACTCCCAAGGCAGCAACAAGGGGAGATTTTGAAAGATAAAACATGAAACAGGTTGGCATGACCCCCTTTATAATAGGCACTGTCAGATTGATCCAGGCTTCACAAGGCAAACCCCTTAGATGTGGCAGATCAAAGCTGCTTCTTTGTCCCCCTGACTCTCCTCTGAGATATTCACTACCAGATCTCCTGGCAAGCCACGTGTGCATCTTCTGGTGCATGGAGGTGGCTGGTGTTTAGACACAGCTTTCCAGTGAGATCTGCAGGGAAGCTGCTTTTCCCCACCTTCCTGCTGCAGTCAGGGCCCAGGCTTTGCCAAGCAGGCACTGCCCCCTTGCCCAGCCAGCCTGGTGCAAGCACCCTGGCACTGGGCAGCATCCCAGGGCCATGCCCAGAGTCCATCCTGCCTGCCTGCCTGGGAGAGGATCGTGGCACCACACCTTCACTGACAGGCATGCACTGCAGCCCTTCTGAGGAAGCTCACATCCAGTGGCCATGCCATGAAACTATTTTGTTATTTAATGGAGAGAGGAATAACTGCTCTCAGACCCCTGCAGGCAGCTCCCTCCTGTCTGAGGCTGTGTGCCTGCCCAGACCTCAGGGATGGGGCAGTGCTGGCTGGGAGAGAGCTGCTCAGAAGGTCTCCTTAAAAATATAAAGGGGAAGGGGGGCAAAAATAGGGCTCTTGGATTCTCTTTGCAGTGCTCTCAATTAAAAGTTTCTTTGCAGGCAGGGTGTTGAGAAAAGAATGTGCTTGGGGATTTCTTTCCACTGATAGAGAAGCTTACGTGTCAGAGTTAAAACACTGAGGGGTAAGCGAGATGGAGGGTCAGCAGACCCCTTCCTTCTTTGAGATAATAAATCCTCAGTCACCAGCCCAAATCTAAGATCAGGACCTCTGCAATAGCACACAGAAACAACTGACAATTTACATAGCAGTCCTCCAAGCGACAGGGACACAGAACCAGCAGCAGCCCCCAGATCAATGAGATAAACACCTCCTATTAGCAGAGAGAAAATGCACAACAAGTTCTGCTTTAGATGTTTACCATTTTCCTCTGCAATAAATTGCAGGGAAATTATATATATATATATTTGAGGGTTTTTTTTTTCTGGCCTTTCATTTTTTTCAAGCCACCGGTACTTTTCACATAGCTGCTGTTACCAAGAAGCAAAAGGTAACCATCAAGAGGGTTATGAAAACCAGTACTGGCAGAAAATATGCCTGATAATTGCCAGTCAACAAGGTCTAACATTATTTCTGTTTCTCTTCTTTTCTAATTCTTCTGTTTCCACCCCACTCCACCCCCTGACTTCAGCCAACAGCTTCCAGTGATGTACAGAAGATGATGCATTTTGCTGAATTAAAGTACATCCTATTCCATGTCCCTTTTCAGGATGTTGCACATGCAATTGAAATGCAATAACAACCATAAACAAAACAAGAAAAGACAATTTAGGAAACCTGAATCCAAGACCAAACTCCTGCTTTGAAAAAAAAAAAAACCCACAAACAAACAATACCCCAAACCCAAGAAAACCCTAAACAGTGAGAAGGTTTTAGGAAAAGTTACGTATTTACAAGTCTCAGGCAGTTACCTCTCCAGGGAGGAGATTTTGTAACCCTCCCTCTTTCCCACCATCCTTCCCCATCATAAGAGAACAAACTAACCAGGGCTAAATTTGAAATTCCTGGAATTATTCACACTCCTTGTATCATTTACAGTCATGTATAAAGAGCTGCTGATTATCTGTGAGATACACATTCCCTGCTGCAATTGCTCGTGGACATGAACTACTGGACACACAGTTGCTCCCTTTCCACCACCACCACTGTCCAAAACACAGACCAAAATCAATTATTGCTACTTGTTGGGTAAACAGAGGCAGTTTCACATACATGGGCGCTGCACTCGGACATACACATACCACCGGACATGCACACAGAAACAACTTTCCTCTCTGGAAAGACAGAATTATTCCCATTACAGACATGTCTACCCTCAGCTTTTACTTCTGCCAGAGAGGAAACAGGTACGAAAGAGAACAGGAATGATGCAGGTACATGGGTGGGCACAAGTTTTCTATTAAAAGGACAGCAAAACGAGACAGACACAAGGTTAGCCAGGTGTGCATGCGTCTCACCTACCTTTGCATGGAAAAGAAATCTCCGAGGGAGAAGTCTCCAAGTCAGAGAAGCAAAATAAAATAATAATGAAGATGCTTTGAAAAAATTCCCCCACCAAGATAAAAAAAAGGCCCCCCCACCTCCCCCCCTTGCACACAGGCACACTCACACGCAGACACACACACCTCGGTGCCCGGGGTGGGGAGAACAGGAGAAAAAAAGATCAGGATCAGCTGAGTGATGGGGAGCAAAGAACCTGCCGGCGAGGAGCGGGGAGTTGTGTTAGATCCGTGCCTGCGAGGACTGAGCGTGTGCAGGAAGGAGACGGTTTAAAAGGAGAATACATGGTAAGAAATTGTGGCTGCTCAGGCTGGAGTCTGAAGCTCTAGAGTCAGAGCAAACAAAAAGAGGTTAAAAAAAAGGACC
The DNA here is from genome assembly GCA_024865655.1 of Emberiza elegans. Taxonomy (NCBI): domain Eukaryota; kingdom Metazoa; phylum Chordata; class Aves; order Passeriformes; family Fringillidae; genus Emberiza; species Emberiza elegans. Next base: position 4,457,588 of record JALJVW010000910.1, on the reverse strand, counting down.
TCTTCCCTCACAGGAGGGCTTGGGGGGGTTTTGCCTCTGTGTGTTTTTCCAGGCGAGGGGTGTTAAGAAGTGACAGAAGCTTCCTTCCAAAAAGACCAGAGAGAGGGTCAAAATAATTGCAGGACGCTGAGAGGTGATGGAGGTGTGGGTGGGGGCAAGGTAAGCTATTCCATGGTGGGGAAGTGAGGAGGAAGGGCTGGTGTGTGGTTTCTGTCTGTCTCGCTCTCTCTCTGTCTCATGGTATGTTCACCACCGGCTTATGGAGCGAACTGCACAGAGAGAGAGAGAGAGAATAACTGTACAGGCAGAGAGAGTGAAACACCGTCCTTACAGTGACACCAAATGTCTTTGGGGGAACCTACAATTAGAGGCACAGAATGCAGGAATTCTTACAACACAGCAGGAAAGGCAGAAATCTCCTTGCACACCATCACACACCTGCATCCACAGTGGGGTCTCAGGACAGCTGGTTTGCCCCTTCCTTCAGCCCACTCATCCTTCCTTTTTGGGTGGACACTGCCTTCGGCATGCTTGCCTTTCCTTGAACTTTTAAGCATGTGTCCCTCCACAGATCAAGCAGGTTAGAGAATTACCATTTGGGAAGAATTAAAAAAAAAACAACCCTCCCCCAAAAGTCCTTCCCTCAAAACCAATCCCTCCTCTCCACCCCATCCTACTCCCAGATCTGTTACTGGAACTCAGGGGGTGGGAACAACTCTCTGCAAATTAGTTTCCCATGGCACTTTGTGAAGCATGGGGAAATGAGGGGGATGGATAACGTGCAGGAATCCCACCTTCCAGTGGCTGGAACAGAGCACAGCCTCCCAGCCTCATCCAATGGAGGGCTGGCACAGCCATCTGTCCCCACAGGCCCCATTCTGGGGCTGAGCAGCCCTGCCCCACGTGAGGACAGGCCCCTCATTCTTGAAGCATCAACCTTCAGTTTTCCTAGTGGGGATCCCAAACCCACCCTGGGAAAGAAACACTACAGGAAACCATCACACTCCTCAAGGCTTTTCATGGGTTTTTCTGTTCAGGCCAATAAAATTCCACATGTTACAAGACATGGAGACACTCTTGCTTCTACCGTAGGCATATATTGTAAATAAGAAGCTAAAAAAAAATATCCAGCTGCCAGCTAGGGTGTGACACAACAATGCAGCCCAGAAGTTCCTCTGCTTCCTTGCAGGGTTCCTCAAAGCCTCTCCAAACCTTCCTCACCAAGACAATGTCCACTCCAGCTATCACAGACTTTGCAGTGCATGGCTAGAATAGCTGGGTCAAGGTAATTAACACATCTAAACTACAAATGACTGAGAAACCAAGCACTTTCATCATACTGAGAAACAGACCCTTGGATGTTAACTCTCCACAGGAAGGCAATGGAGCAAGCCCACCTTCTGGTAAAGTCAGGACCACTCTGGCTTTACCTAAAGGTAACTCACACATGTTCAGCACCTAGGGTGAAAAACATCCTGTAATTTATCTCCATGTGGCTTGGGTTTGCTGTGCCAGGGACTTGAGGCAGAAGTCAAGGAGCTTCTAGCTTCTCATATCACATAAGCCAGGCTCCCTGCAGCTTGAGCAACATGGTTGGCACCATCACTGTCTCTCAGGAGGCCCTTAAAAGACTTTAGAACAAAGACAATGGCTGCTGTCCGCTTTTAAGGCAACACTTTCGTGGGTTTTTTTAAGTGTTTAATCTTGTTACCTCTCCTGAAAGGTAAACTCATCCCTTAGAGGATCCTCAGGCTGCTCCAGAAGTGCTAACAAAGAAAAGAGAGCAGTCTTATAAACAACAGGAATGTTGTGAGCATCAAATGTTACCCCACGAACAGCTTCCATGAAAAGCAGCTCTTCCCCAGACAAGTCCAGCCTGTCCTTTTTCACAGCCTCTGACCAGGGCTGCAGTTCCATGGTGTACCCACACATCTTCCACAACCTGGAAAGGGATTTTATTCCAGGATAATAATTTTCTGTGGTGGTCAGACCTCTCCCTGCCCAGGGTCAGAGCCTGTTTGCATGGGAGCTGTGCAAGACACTATCTCTGGTCACCTTTGGCCCCAGTGATGGTTGTGCTTACCCTGAGGTCATTGTCCTGCATGACCTGGAAGGCTCCCACCAGGAGCAGGGAGCCATCCACAACAGGAAGCCCTTGAAAGTGAAGGATTTTGGGACATACCAACCTCAGCTTCTCAGTGTGATGGGGATGTGGTGCTGGGCACAACCACAGACCCACAGAAGAGTTTGGGGTGATACCAGAACTCTGTAAGTGCCCCAAAAGCTGGCTGAGGCAGATGCCCAAACAGATCTCTAGAGAACCTCTCTAACTACTCAGGTGTCAGGCCACTCCTTCCTCAGCCAACTCTGGGCAGTCCCCTAAGAGGTTTACTCCCCCTAAGAGGTTTACTCCCCCTAAGAGGTTTACTCTCACACCACACAGTGAACACTGTGCAGCGATCACAGGCACTCACATCCCACACACACACACCTACCCACATGTGCCTTCCCCAAGCCTGCAGAGCAGGGGCTGGCTGACCTTTCAGCCCCCTCTGCTAGCAGGGCCACTCTGTGCTGCCAAGGTTAACCTCCTTGCCTTGTTCCTCATCAGCCACAAGACACTCACCATTCCCTCTCCTCATGAAAATCATCTATTATTCCTTCCCAAGAAATAGAAGGGCTTCAATTCTGTCCCAGAAATGATGAATCTGAGCATTATATGATTTCAGATGCCTGTAATTCACCAACAAGCCCCTTCAGGGGGAACAGGGAAAAATGCAATTGAATTTATTCATGCATGAATATCAAATGAGAAAAGGAGAATGAGGAGGGCAGGAGAGAGAGGGAAAGGGTGAGGCAGGGTGGAGAAACAGGGCAGTAAGGAGAGGCAAAAGAAACAAAATGTTAAAGGGAGATGAAGAGTACATGCAGAGGGGCACAGCAGGACAGAGGCACATAAACACACACTCAGGACAACCTGTGGGTCATCTCTCATGTCTTCATCCTAGGATCATATCTGTTTGCCTTCCAGCACATCCACAGCATAGGCATAAAGAGACATTTGAACTCTCACTCAGACAAACCCTCCAAATGGATAAAAACATGCTACAAGCCTGGACAGGAGAGGGAAAGGGGCTGGGTGGGGAAATGGAGTTGTGCCATTCAACACATCACGGATTTGGAGCTGGTGAAAAGAGCAAGCCTGGGGCAGCTCATGCTCCAGAGCAGAGCCCTCTCATCCTCACAGACCTCTCCATCCATGCATTCTGGGGGGGATTTCCATGGGCTTCCTGGCACATACAGCTCAGGCATCCCTCCAGAGCAGCAATTCCAAGCCTTGGGCTGGGAAGCTGTTGTTCTCCCTGAGCAAGGCCCTCCTCTCCACCATCCACAAGGGAAGGAACTGAAGATTGCCTCCTTGCCCGGCAGCTCAAAGGGCTCCATCTCCCACCTCCAGCGCACTTTCAGAGCTTTGTCATCTGTCCTGAGTGACACAGATGGGCTTTCTTGGAAGTGACCTGGGGGTAGATCACACCAGACGTGAGCATGGCACAAGCTGCTCCTACTGCTGCATCCAGAGCATTTCCAAAGGTTCCCCTCTGTTCTTTCTGTGATTTTTGAGAGGAACAGAAATGTCCACATTGTTCCTGTCATTACCTGAGCCAGCAGCCCTGGCTGGTGAGTTAGTAAGGAAAGTATGTGATTCACTGTAGCTGCTTAAGGAGGTGGACCAGGGGAGAGGGGAAAAGCAGGAAAGGGGGAGCCATATCAAAGCAGAGACTGCAGAGATAGCTCAGTGAGATGCAGCCCTCCCCTCTGCAGGTTTGCAGGTGGCTGTGGGCTGAGCCCACCAGGCAGCAACCTACTCTGGATTTAAAGGCATCTTCTAGCCAAGTCTCACAGGCATCATCTCACCTCCTGCCAGGCTGAGCCAGCCCCAGCCCTTCCTGCAGATCCTGCTCCCCTGCATGGACCATGGGAGCCAAACACAGGGAATCCTGTTGCTGTGGCCACAGGAATGGCTGCACAGCCCATTCCATCCTCCAGCTCATCTGCACAGTGCACAAAACCCCTTGGAGCTGGGTCCACTGTGTGCCCAAATTAGCCATGGCTGCATGTTGTCCAAGCTCATCCCTGGGCAAGCAGCAAGGAAGAGGAGCAGTCAGACAGAAGGCAATATTTGCCACAGTGCTCCCAGGTAGGGCATCATCAGGTCCTGCATCTGTTGCTGTTGTGGGTTTGTGTTTGTTGCTTCCAGGAGACAGTGCCCAGCTTTTCCCATCTCCTTCAAAATAGAAAGAGAAAAATAAAACGAGAGAGAGAGAGAGTAAGCTCTGACGTGAACCTAACTTTAGATCCAAGGGCTGATGACTCACTCCACTGGGGGAGAAGTGGCTGAGCTGGCTGTAGGTTTCTGTTTATATACCTCACTGAGCTAAATATGTAGACTGAGAAGTTCTTCTGTTCTGGCCCAACAGCTTCAATCTGCATTTTATCCATCTTAATCTTAATGTTCCCTTCCCTACTAAATCTCTCTCTCTTTTTCCCCAGCATTGCCTTCCTAATCCCCTTGATGCTTGCTTTGTTGTAGGAAATTGAAGAAACACATGTCCCCACCTTCCACTCCGGTGTTTATGGTTAGACTGACAGGGGATTTCTGGGAAATGATTCAGTGTGGTGACTCTTAAGCACAGCTCCTCACACAGATCTGCCAATGCTTTCCAGACCTGGCCCAGCACTCCCAGCCATGGTGCTGGCAGTCACAGCCTCTGATGCCTCCTGATCTGCTGGTCCTGATTGCTACACAGCTCACAGGATGAGCACCCCTTCCCTCCCATTGCTCCAGCATAGATCTCCACTCCTGGCCCCACCCACATATCCCAGGGCTGGCAAGGTGCTCTCTTCTCCAGCCCAATGCCCTGGGGCATGATGTCACTTTGCCATCATGCCTCAGGCCCTAGCTGTCACACCATCAGGTGCCCCAGGAGGAAAGGCTGACAGCCACTGCCAGCTATTGTCCACTTCTGAAACCAGAAAACAGATTTTGTCATTAGCAAAGGGTAGCTCTGTGAGAGCTCCACAAATCTTTTCACTTGCCAGAGCATGGCTGGCACTCCCAGCTCCATCCCTCACACACTTATGGCACGATGGGGCCATGGTCACTCTCCCATTTGCCATGGTCACTCTCCCATTTCCCACTCATCGCGTTTCAGACACAGGCTGCAAACTGTCCATCAGCTGCACAGGAGGTCACTGTGGATCTGTAGCATCCTGAAGTTGGAATATCCTCATCCCTCCTCATCTGAAACAGCAAAGAAGGGGATGGTAAAAAAAAGAGCTCAGAAAGAGGCAAGGGGAAAATTATAAATTAATCCCTCCAGCAGAGAAGAGGAACAAAGAGTGTGCAAGAGAAAAGGGAATCTCCACCCCAAAGGGCAGCTCTGAACTATGGCGGCAGACAAGTTTCTAGATAAGAAACAAAGAAACATTTACAAAAAGGTGGTTTTATGAAAACCAACAGTAGAGAAGAAAAGCATAATGATAGAGTGGGTATTTGACAGAGAGGTCTCCAAGGGATGAAATTCAATTCAACACAACAGCTCAACCCAGGAAAGAAAGATCACCTTTGCAGTTCAAGCAGATGCTGGGAAGAGGAGCACTGAGTTCAAAAGCGCTCTGTGAATCCTCTCTAGATGTAAGTCTGTGGGACCCAATGGTGAAACCTGGATCTGAGGTTCCCCAAGGCATCCTTTGGGTTTGGACCTAGACTGTGGTACATCAGTCCCTAAGGGACAGTCTCATACAGCACCTATTTATCATCTTGCTCCAAACCTTCTCATCTTCAGGCAAAATATTAGAGAGTTGATTTCCCAGCAAAAGTATCAAAGCTGAGCCATTCTGACCTGCTTCACCCCGCTGATCATCCAAAGGACAACATGGGGAGTCTGTGCATTCTCCAAGCAAGAAGCACCAGCTCTTCATTTGGAGAGCATAGGCAATCTAACAAGTGTGTCTGCAAAATGCCTCTTGCAGAAGGACAGGCTCTGTTTAGGCTGAGGCCAACAGCATCCAAGAGATCCAATGCTCCCTTGGCTCAGCTGTGCTCCTTGGCTCTGTCAGGCAGCCCCTGTCTGCCCTCACGCAGCCAGAGGAAGGCCAGAACAGGCAAGAGGCATCCTCAGATCAGCACCTACTCCAGGAAGCAGAGAAAAAGGCAGCAAGAGCTAGGGAGCACCCAGGGCAGACTGCAGTCTCCTCTCAGGCATGTTCACTGCTCCTTAAAAAAAAAAAAAAAAAAAAAAAAAAAAGAAAAAATCTGTACCTCAGATAACAGAGTCCTTCTCATCACCCATCCATCCCTTTGGCTTAACTCTTTGAGGCTCTGTGCCATGCTCTGCACAGCTGCTTTGTCTCACCTGGCCTTGGAGCCAGGGCAAACATCTGCACTCAGCTGAGTGGCAGGGAGCAGCAATGGGTTGGAAACAAGAGGACTGCTTGGGGCCAGTAAGAGTAAAGGAGGAAGATTTAGAAAGGCAAAATAAAAAGAAAGGCAATCTTGTGGTGCCACCTCATGATGGGTTTGCACAATGTAGCCTGGGCCAAGAAATCCTGGGACCAAGGGCAGAAGTGGAAAAGTACTGAGGTGGAAGTCTATATGGTTTAAGATCAACAGAAAGTGAGAGCCATTCACGTTTGCTACAGCTCAGGAAAGGCATGACCTTGACGGAGACATTGCTTTTCCTGAGAGCAACAAAAGCCCAGGGAAAGCAGTAGATAACTCCAGCACAAATGATAGAGGACACCTAAACCACTGATGGATTCAACCTTTTTCCATCATACTGTACCCTCTGGCAGAGAAGCTATGGACTAAAGGAACAAAACAATATAGGAATGAAAAGGAAAAATGTGCTTTTTACTGTAGGACTCACCACTGCAGTGGAGGGGTAGCTGCAAAGAAGCCTTTTGCTGAATCAAAAGCATAAACTGGCACAACATGAAAGGTTGGAGACTCACCTGCTCTCCAACATAAGTGAAAATTTATTTCATCCAATGATCCTTATTCTGAGCTCTGGAGCAGGAAGAAACAGGATCAAATCCCCAGGACATAAGCTTGGAGGAACCTTTCCCATTGGGGTGACTATATCCCCAACAGTCTCTCTTTCCAGCTCTACCTGAAGCACAGTGCATACTGATTTCTCCCTCATCAGGGGGAATATGCCCTTCCAGGTACTTGATGCTACCAGCAGGGAATTTTCCAGCTCTAGAGATTGCTGAGATACTTTCTCTTCTATTGTTGAAGTATAAAACAAGGCATCTCCTCCAGAATTTTTCAGCTGGAGAAATGTTACATAAGCACTTAGTTAGTTCTCATCTTAGGGACACAGAAACTGAGGTCCAGAGAAAGAAGGTGATCCATTCAAGATCATCCTGCAGAGCAGATGGAAATCCAGGTCTGCCCAGCCCCAGCACAGCACCCACAGAGTGGACCATCCTCTGCCGTCTGGGAGAGCCCCTGATTAACAAATGTCACCTAATGGAAACCAAATCTGACACTTCAAGGTGTGCACTGCCACGGGGAGGGTGAGGAAGGTGTTTCCTGCCTAACTTTCCATCACACAGCCATGTTTTTCACTGGGATAGGCAGTTTAATTTTTCTGTGAAGGGAGGGTATGGGCAGAAATTCAGATCTTGGAGTAGATCAGCTAAACCAATGTGGCATACCCCGTACTTCTAACTCTTCCCAAGTCCTACAGCCCTCTTGAGTATATTTTCTAAATAAGAGAAGAAATAGAAGAGACAGAAAGATATAAATATTGAAGGCTAAATTTGAGCTACAGCAGTGCCTGAGGGAGAAGAAAAGAAAAAAGAAACAAACAAACAAAAGAATCAGAGAACAGTTTATCAGATGCAAGGTTATGAAGGGACAGGGGTTATGGTTAATAATAAGCCAGTTTGCTGTTCTGCTCCCAGGCTAGAGCCCAGTCTCTCACTCCCCTCCCCCAGCTCCCCCATCCCAGTCTCCCTGTCGCTCACTCCTTCTGCTCCATCACCTCGCGTCAGGCTGGGGACTTGATGCTCCTGCCTCTCCCCCCGGCCGCGCACCGCCCGCCCCGCCGGCAGCACGGGCACACCCACCCACCCCCGGGGCACACCCACCCACCCCGGGGCACACCCACCCACCCCCGGGGCACACCCACCCACCCCCCGGGGCACACCCACCCAGCTCCCGGGGCACACCCACCCACCCCCAGGGCACACCCCACCCAGGGCACACCCACCCACCCACCCCACCCCACCCCCTGGGCACACCCACCCAGCTCCCGGGGCACACCACCCCAGCCCCAGGGGCACACCCACCCCAGGGCACACCCACCCACCCACCCCGGGCACACCCACCCCACCCCGGGGCACACCCACCCAGCTCCCAGGCACACCCACCCCAGCCCCCGGGCACACCCACCCCAGCCCCCGCCAGCCCTCCACACGGGCTGGGAAGGAAATGCTGGGAGCACACCACAGCTGGAAGGGAGAGTTCAGCACTTGTTGAGGATGGAGCACGGAGACCAGTCTGTGTGAGCAGCCAGGGCTGCAGGGGATGCACAGAGCCACGAGGGTCAGCCACACCAGTTTGTCCTGCTGATAGAGCTGCCCCAGTGCTGTACCCAGGCAGTGTCTGCATGGCACTGGAGTGGGCCTTATCCGCACCCAAGGGCTGCTCAGGAGGCCTGGGCAAGGGCAGCAGGGCTAATTTCCAGCTTGCAGCACAAGCATGCCTCTGGTCACCCTATCCTGCCCTCTCTGATGTGCAGACTGTGAGCAGAAAAGCCTTGTTCCACTCTGAATCCCACTGGGACACGAGGTCAGACCCAGCAATGCGCAGAGCAGGCTGGTGCTGGGGGCTTGGACAGGAAGGAAGGGACTCCAGCATTTTAAACTGTGAGATGAGGAGTAAGAAGAGTTACATGTGAAACAGCTCCCCACAACACACCAAGAAGACACCCACAAAATAATTTGCCTGTGTGTAAACAGAAAAAATATGTGGCTTCTTGTCGCCATCAGTACTCCAGAGCCACCATTTCAAAGAGGAGATGCCTTGATGTCAACTGGGCAGCAAGGCGAGGGCCCCAAACTGGTCACGAGCATTTCAGAAATGCTTAATCTCATCTGCAAATCTACAGAGCCCAACACCATCCTCCCCAGCTAAAAGGCTGGCACACAGCTCCAGGGAGAAGGCTGCTCGTCCCATGGCTACTGATTGCCTGTCTAACTGGGGCTCTCCAAGCCAAATACAGAGCTCTCAGCAGCCAGCCCTGAGGTGAGATAGAGCCATTGTTAGCCAGAAAACTGCTGTGCCATAGCAGGCTCAGACTCTGCCTTTCACTCCCTTCCAGCCTCCCTGCTGTCATCTGTTCCTGGTGACTCTCCTCATTTCCCTTCCTGGGCCACCACAGCTCTGAAAAGTAGCCAGGCAGAGAGTTCAGACACTGTGAAAGCCACCGGGGTCAGGAGCCTGTCTGTGCCTAGAAATGCCCTCCAGCACTCAATACCTGCCTACACTTGCTCACAAGCACTCAGACCCAGAACAAGGTCAGCCTGTGCCCACACAGGGACATCTTCACATGCACAGACATCCCCAGTGGCAGGGTGTCTCAGGCACGCACAGTCAGAGACAGGCAGGACTGCCTGCCCAGGGGAAGCATCAGGCAGGGCTCAGGCTGCCTGCATTTCCCTCCCAGCTCAGGCACAGACAGGCTGGGCAGCTCTGTGTGAGTCCCCTGCCCCCTCTGAGCAGAGGGCAATATCTCAATCGTTTTGCTGAAGTGTGCTGGAGCCCAAGGCTGAAAGGCAGCCTGTAGGGTTATTGTGCGTCCTGAGCACACATCACTGTTCTGCATGTGTCACTGCTGTGAGCTGAACCTTCAGCAGCCAGGGATGCAGGGAGAGAGGACAGGTGACATTTCAGCTGTATGCAGCAGGAGCAGATGTGGTGTAAAGGGGCAGGCATGTGGCTCCCAAAATGCAAGTGCCAGCTAAGGCTCTCACAGCCACTGGGGTGAGATCCCAAGGAAGAAAGCAGCATAAGGAAAAGCAAGCAGGGAGGAAATAATTTTCAAATTGGCAACTGCAGCATCAGGGAGATGAGACCAAGGCTGAGGAGAAGACTTCAGCCATGGCAGGTAGGCAGAGCCTACAGCCATAAGTACTGGAATACTGTGTCTGAGGCTCCCAGCATAAGAAAAACACAGCCCCACTCCAGCAGGTCCAGAGGAGAGCCACAAAGATGATCCAAGGGCTGAAGCAGTCCCTCTGTGAGAAAAGGCTGAGAGAGCTGGAGTGGTTCAGCTTACAGCAAAAGGCTCCAGAGAGAACTTCCATCAACCTTCAGGTACTTAAAGAGGGCCTGCAAAAATGGGAGGGACTCTTCACCATGGACCATAGTGATAGGACAAGGGGTAATGACTTTAAACATAAGGAAGATACATTTAGACTAGATAACAGGGAGAATTTTTTTTCTGTGAGGGTGGTGAGGCACTGAAACAGGTTGCTCAGAGAAGCTGTGAATGCCCCATATCCCTGTGAGTGTCCAAGGCCAGGCTCTGTGGGTCTCTCAGCAGCCTGGGGTAGCGGAAGTTCTCCCCTCCCAGAGAACCAGAGGATCTTTAAGGCCCTTCCAACACAAACCATTCCATAATTCTGTGATTCTGTAGGTGGGCAGAAAGAGGATGAAGATAAAGAGAGGTGCTTGAATGAAATGAGGTATCAGAGGAGAATGAGTTTCTGCTAGCCCATAGGACAGACAGGGGGAATAAAAAACTGTGGGGATAAAAAACTGTGGAACAGCAAGATTGGCAGAATCTTGCTGTATCATTTTCATGTGCTGTTGTGCACCCTGCATGGAGGAAACAAAATCCTGACCATGCAGATATGTTGGCTGAGGGGACCTAAAGGCAGCCACCCAGGGAAAGCTCATCTGTCTGCAGACTGCAGGCAGTAGAGTGGGTTTCCACTGCTGAGATGGTTTCCCAAGCAGCATGGGAGCTTGCACAGAATGAATTGAAAGGTTCTCCACCCCTTAGATCAACACTACAGACACATTCAAAAGGAGACACATACACACATAAAATCAGTTTTCCTTTAGACACCTTTTTGGCTCACATCTAAGCCAAGACTTAGCTAGAATTAATTGCCTTAGTGAACAGCAATACACTCCAATCCAAGCCTTGTGAGGCAAATCTGATGAATGACTTTGGTTGTCCCAGAAAATGACATGCAGTCAAAGTGGCATTTTGAGGAGTGAAGGATAGCATGCCTCTCTGTAAGGACTTACAGTTCCACGGTGATGGACAGGTTTTCTTCCATCATCTTGAGAGTGATGGGGGAGGAGAGCACAGCACTCCTCCAAATAGCTGGGAGAATCATGCCACCATGAGCAGAGATGCAGAAAGCATGACCTACCAGAAAGGTACTGAGCAAAAGGAGGCTGTTTAGACTACAGAAGATTGACAAAGGGTGCAGTAACCATCCTCAGATGCATACAAGTTTGCTAAAAAAGGAGAACAGCTCTCAATTCTTAGTGTCCACAGTGGACAGAAGCCACAATGGGCTTACAGTGCAGTACAGGGCATTTAGTGGTGAGGAGGGCAATGCTCAGACTGCCTGAGGATCATCCTGCACCTCAGGGTTTTGAAACCAGGCCAGCCCAACCCTCTTGGGAATAATGCATGCATTGATCATCCTGGGATGAATATGAAGTCAATGACACCCTGAGGACACAGCCAGGCCTGTCTTCTGTGGGTGTCTAATCCCAAATGGCCTGTGGCCACCACCACGATCAAGTGTTGCTATTGTGGTGCTTTTCGTGGAGAAACAGCAGCTGTTTCTCCCCTGGCCATTTCTTCCTGAGCAATACCCATTTATTTTGTCTTCCTGAGAGTCTCACAGAGCCCAGCATGTGTTTGCAACACTTTGTGAATAATAACACTCATATATCTCCAGCAAAATAAAAAACTGGGTCAGCTAAGGCATATGCCTGTGTACATGAGGAGCAGCCAATGCATCTGCCAATGAGCCCTACAGTGCTGCAAAACCCAACCCACCAGGCCCACAGGGGCTGCAAGGCAATGTGCCTCCACAGGGGAAAGAGGGGAGAGATCATCTATAACTGGGAACACACAACCATTTTAGTGACATTTCACAGGTGAAATCATGAATAAATCAGGACCTGAGAGAGGGTTCTAACAAATTGCTCATACTAATATCCTGGCCACTGGAAGAGAGGGAGAGAATGTGCAATTACCCCAGCTCCAGAAGCTGCCTCCAGTGCCTCTGATTTGTGTGCATACATATCAGAAAGGTCTAGGTGCAATAAACCAGAGACAGGTACCTACCTACTGTAGTGTGCAGGAGGGCAGCTAAGGAGGAACATCCAGAAGGGAAAAATGAGTCAGGAATGTTGAGGAAGAGCAGAGACAAGACAAGAGCACATCACACTGTAATACAGAGACTTTTTTAACCCTGAGGAATTTAGAAAGAAACCAGAGGCCTGGCTCCCAAGCTGGAGCAGGCTCCACACAAGTGGTCAGAAGGCCCCAGCCCCTGAACCTATGTTTCTCCAGTGGCTGCAGCCTGTGCACATAGATGCCAAAGCAACTACACTGCATTAGAGAGAAGCTAAGCTTGGGATGCTTGTCAAGAGATCAAAATGAGGAATCTTTGCTCTGTCCCTCCCCAGTGAGCAGGACCTTCAGCCACCTCATGTACACTTGTGTGCATGTGCACAGCTGTCCCTCTTGGGCAGAAATCCAGGCTGAAGTCACACTCTGTCAGAGAAAAAGATGTTTGCTGCAGCAAGGGAGCCAAAATGGAGAGAGAATAAACCTCAGCAATGGGAGTCACGGAAGGAGCTGCCCATTGGCCATTTCTCCTCCCATATTTTACAAAACCCTGGTGAGCAGCAGTGGGCTCCCTGAAAATGCTGTGCTGTGTGATCTCTGCATGACCCCACATCCTGCACATTAAGGTACAGCCTGGAGAAGACAGAGAGCTGGCTGATGTTACCCACTGCCCCTCAATCATCCCTGATCACCTCAGTGAAACTGGCTTAGGTCAGTCCTCTCCCCAAGACATGGATGGGAGACAGGAGAGGGCAATTGCCAATTTTAATGCAACCAGCAATAATCAGGATGGCAAGGATGTACAGAGCACAAAATCAGGCAGCAGGAGCACACAGGCAGGGAGCGGGAAATAATTACCATGATACTGTAACCAGAAAACACAAGGCCAAGCTATTTACCATACTAATTAGTGTTTATCCCTGTTTATGGCTGCACATGGCAGAGGGATTGGAGGCCTGATTGGAGGTATAAATGCTTAAAGGAACAAGCTTTGGATATTAGTATTAGACACCAGGTCAAGGGAAAGCTTCTGCTGAGCAGAGGACAGGGAGAGCTAAGCCACACATCCTCTCTTCCTGTACCGGAAAGTTGGAGCTGCTGAAAGGAAAACCCAGATGGTCCTTCCAGAGCACAGCTATGGGGAAGTGCCCAGAGACTGCTACATGCTATTTATCTGCTAATGCATCTCCATGTCTTCATTTCCCTCAGGTCTTTTTTTCTCCTACACTGTTTCTCTTGGATGCTGCAACCAGATTAAAGATTTCCCTAAAGTGTTCCTTAATGTTCCTCCTTCTAAACTGAGTCTGTTTCAACAAAATAAGACACAATTTTCCCTATATTACAGCAGAGTTATTTTTCCAAGGCAGGTTTCCCGCATTTTCCCCCCGTCCAACATATTTTTCTTTTTTATTTCTGAACAGATTCAGAGTAGAGGCACGGGGAAAAGGGAGGGATGTGCCGCTGATTGCCTGGCTGCCACTGACAAAGGTGAGCACTAGGATGAAGATTCAGGAGTTTATAGCAGGACCCCTTGCTCCAAACCCTGGCCCCCCACTCCCATCTGAGTGACCTCCCACTGGGATGTTCTGCCCAGCAGCGGCCAGTCAGCCTCTGCTGCCTGTCCTCACCACTGCCTGCTACAAAGCTGCCTTGACAACAGCAAGAGGTAGCTGAAATACTTGCCTAACCATTTTTTAATTTGTTTAATACTGTAGGCTATGTCATGGGGAAATAAGTCTCTGGAGGTGCTGCTCATGCTAGGGAAAAATCTGAGTGTTGAGGCACTGGGCACTGCTGATCTTTCCAAGCCTGGGTCTATCACTCCATCCTGCAGGGGCTGATTCACTCTTCCCTTGCACTGCTCATCGCCCACAGAGTCTCCCTCCCCAGAGAAGCCCTGCAGCTGGTCTTGTCTCTGCCCCTTGCACTTCATTCTTCAGCTCAAGGATTAAAACAGTGCCTGCCTCTGTCCTGTGAAGCTCTCTCCCAAAATAAAATCAAAAAGCAGTGTTGGCCCCAATCTGTCCCTGTATCTTCCCTCCATGCTACATTACCAGATGCTCTCAAGGAGCTTGGCATGTCCTATTTGCTTCCATCGAGGATGTGATATCTGAAAACCCCTGGGAGACAATGGCTTTCCAGTCTGGAGAATTTGCCTCCCCCTCTGCATCAGATGTGTCAGAGCAGCATTTCATTTACCTTTTCCAGTGATTTTTTATCAGTCTAGTTATTAATAAGGAAGTTTAACCCACTCCTGGGCAAATCCCTGGAAGTCAAACAAGTCACAGTGAGGGGGAACAATCTCAAAGTGAGACAGACTCCAAGCAGGCACCGACCCTTTGGTGCACAAAGAGTGATCCCACCTCAGCTGACTCTGTCCCCTGCAAAGGCCCGTGGGCACCCTGCCTGCCACCAGCATGGCTGGCTGTGCACTATAGCCAGGTCACTCTCCCTAGCTCTCCCAGAAGCAGCACCCTGCACTGCTGTGCTGAGAAGCCATGGCAACCGTGGCCACCTCTACACAGCTTCTGAACACAGCCGTGGCCAAATCATTGGTGCCTATCTGGGAAAGGCATTTAATTTCTCAGATAACAAATAACTCACTAAATCTATTTGATCTATTTGAGTCTGTTTGTCTGATGATCTTCTCCTTTCCTCTGTCCTCTTCCTTCAGGATAATGTCCTTACTTGCCCAGTGCCCAAACTTTCACCCTTCTAATCCATATTTTTCCCACTGAAGGATTCCACCACACACCCTTCACAGTCCAGACATCTGAGAAATTGCCACCATGAAAGGAAAATAAACTTCTCAAGGGGAAAAAGTGACTACATCAAAACCTCACCTCATCCTTCAAAGAGGGCTGCTGTAAGCTACCCAAATTCCAGTGTTTCCAAACCTCCCCTCCTCCATGCTCTTGTCACTTTGACAGACACAGACACACCTGTAATGCCTCCTCCACACCACTGCCCCTTCCAGACAGTGCTCCCATAATGCCAGAAGCCACCACAACTGCATCTGCATTTACATTCTGGCCACGGGTGAGGGAAACCCAGAGCTGCCCACAGTGTCAGGCTCTTGTACAGCTGCAGGAGGGAGCTGAGCTGCTCCTCCATTGCCACCAGTCCGTACATAACTCACCCTGACATGCAGCAGCTGCTGGCCCATGGACCATGGCAGAAATTTGCACACCCATATGTTGGCAGCGGAAGCAGTGCAGAGTCACACCTTGGCCTGCGGTGCAAGGGGCAGCTCAGCGGCTCTCCCAGAACACACACCCTCCCTGGCAGATGCTCCTGGAGATTCCTGGTGTCCAGCTGCTGCACCAGGGGCGAGTGCTCAGTGTCATTTGGCCCTAATGCTGTGTGCATCTCAGCACTGTTGGCTCAATAGCCAGCCTCTGGTGGGAGGCAGCTTAGGGAGGAGAGGGAGAGAGAAAGAGAGGAGGGAGGGGGAAGCAAGCAAAACAAAAAGAGAGCAATGTGAGTAGGAGCCCACGAAACAGAACAACACTGCCAGGCAGAGCAGCAGCTGAATTGGCTGTGACAGGCAGACCCTCTCTGCACCTGGGATTCAAACACAAGCTTATTTTCCTGGTTTCTTTGAGAGACAATGAGTCCTGACTACCTGTCACCGTGTACCCAGGAGATGCCACCAGCAGAAAAGGGGCCCCAGGTGCTCCTGACCCACATGGCTGACACAGTTATGAAGGCTGAGGTCACAGGTTACATTTCTCAGAGGAGAGCAGTGAGGAGCTTAGAGGGAAAAGGAAAAAAAAAACAGCTCAGCAACAGCAGAAACCAGAGATCTAAACCAATGCACCTGTCATGACTCCTGGAGTTCCCAGAGGATCCAGGACAGCTCTCCTCCTGCACAGCTCCTGTTCTGCTCATCTGAGGGGCAGGGGAGCAGTTAAGCAATGTGTGCCTCCAGACAGACACACTTCTTCCCCAAGTCCCAGCAGGTGCCCAAGTGAAGACATTCCCTGTCTTTCCTCAGCTTGCTGAGGGGCCATGAAAGGACATATTCCCAGAAAGGTAAGGTCAGGCTGTGCCACATCCCCTGACAAGCAAGCTACACTCTCAGCAGCCCATCAAGACAAGGGTATCAAAACCAGCTGTTCATGTTCACCCATAAGGGACCAATAGAGGAGCTCTTGAAGAAGACCAATTTCACCCTAGAGCATGGCTCCCCTTCCCAGGGCTGGCAGCTGGTGCACAACCCTGAAGGCAGGGACCATCAGATGGCATTTTTAGCCTCCCTTCCTGGGAAGGAGCAGAGCAGGTCACACCACATCTCCTGGTGAGACACCCAGCCACTCCTGTGCACTCTCACGTGTCCACACAAAGGTTCCCCCTATGACTCAGCACCTCCCCCTGCCTCCTCCTCCTCCTCAAACCACCTGCACACCCTTCACTGCTGCAACAGGCCAAGTACCTGCTTCCAACTAAAAGCTGCTGTTCTCACCAGTTTTTTTAATAAGAAAAAAGTAATTGAAATTTAATTTAGTCAATGACCAAACGACAGGGTGTGAAAATGAACCAGCATTGGCTCAGGTTCTGTTAGGAATGAGCTTGTGGGAGGGGACGGGGGAGCTGCCTGGGGTAGCTGAGGGGGATCTGTACAGGAGGTTTTGAATCAGGGTCTCTTGAATCACCACATCTGCCAACCCTATTTCTTCCCTAGGCCACCCCCAGCATCACCTGCAGAGCCTCCAGGCACCCTCCTTCAATAATCCCCATACTCCAGTAAGAACTTCCCTTCCCATCCCATCCCCACAGCCTGCAAGCTGTGCCTCTTCCCTCGCTCTCCCCAGCTCTGCTGTGACTAGAGCCCCGTCAGAGCTGGCAGCCAGAGGCCAATCAGCACAAACTGCTGGCTGGGAGAAAGGGAGAGAAGCAGAGGAGTCTTGGGGGCCCGAGAACAAGACAGGACTCGTGAGTCATCCCCTGCATACCCACAGCCCCCGCCGGCTACCGCCGAGCTCCGGGAAGATGCTGAATATTCGATGAAGGGGTTTTTTTTAGATCTGCTGAAAATGGCAAGGGAAACTCCACTGACAATTTTTTAAAAAAATAAAAAAGGAAAGATCACAATCTCATCGCCACAGCCAGTCTTACACCTTCCCTGAGGATATGTTAGAACAGCCAGGGGTGTGAGAGGAAAGCAGCCCATGGCGATGGGTTTCTGGCAGGCAGAGGGAAGGGAGGATGAGGGAATGGCTGCCTGAGGGTGCAGTGTTGCCATCCCCACCAGTTTGGATGTGTGCAGGTGCACAAGCAGCCTGGGTTTGCAGGAGAAGGGGCAGAGGACATGCTGAGGGAGAGCGTCACCATCACCTGGCTCTGCCACCTCTGCTCGAGATCTCGGCATCTCTGCCCTGGTTGCCAGTAGAAGACCTCCCTTGGGAAAGGCAAGGTTAAATACAATACTTTGCAATGCCAATCCACACAGCAAGGACAAGGGGCACAGGCTGTTTTCACACAGTGTCACATGAATCACTACAGAAGTGTGGGGTGACAAGGGATTACATGGGGTCAGTTTGCTCTTCCTGAAATCAGTGAGGCAAACACCACCTCTTGCTAATGTTAGCAAAGTAGGCATTTACTCCTTATCTTAGAAAGCTCCTTCACATCAGCTGACACAGGGTCAAATCTTCCCAGTCAGTAAAACCTCAGCCCAGTAAGAGAAGGAGCTTCTGTTGCACCTTGGTGTGCCTGTCAGAAGGAGATGTGGCACAAACACTCTGTTCTAAAGCACAGTGCTTGGCTGGGGAGGTGGAGAGGAGGTGGGAGTCAGGGATTGCAGGCAGGGATGTGGAGCAGATGTTCTGGGCTGAAGGCCCTCAGCTCACCATCAGGAGAAGCAGAGTTCCACCTGAATGGTGCCAGGGGAAGTACTCAGCGCAGCTGAGGGAGGGGAGGATACTTCTGTGTGTGAAGGAGCAGGATGCAGAGATTTACAGAAATTATAGAAATTTTCTCCCACTTTCCTCTGCCCTGTCATTTTCTCTTCTTCACTTTTTCTTCTGGTCTCTGTCTCACCTTCTGTCTTTCCCTCTGTAATCACTTGTTGGCAAATCTTCTCCAAAACACAGTTATTTTGAATGTGTGTTCCTCTACACCCCTTACAATATTTTCTCTCCCATTCTCAGTTATCCTCCTTGCTGGTGAAGCTGATCAGTGTAATGATGATAATATTGAACATGGTGAAATGGTTTCTTTCACAACAAAACCAATTATTCAATGCTCTGCTTTCAGGTACCAGCCACTTTCATGCCTTTCCTTGTCACTTCAGATGCAGAAACTCAAATATCAGCTTTTTTTATTCCCCTCTACCATCTTCTCCACTTGGAAGGGAAGGACATTCTCTATCATATATTTTTTATCTGCTCCTTGAGAAAGCCTGAGATGTAAAATGGACTATTTTAGTCCTATCCCTCATTCCCAGTCAGATGCCACTCTTGGGAAAGGCAATCTCCTCAAGTTAATGGTTTGCCTAGTGTGGAAGTAGCAAGTGATATATTCCTTGTCCTCCTGACATGCAGACCTTTGCCCAGACCCCATCCCCATCACTTTTGCGCTCACTGCACAGACGTAACTGCCCCAGTGCAGAAGCTGCTGGTCCACAGTAGGGTCATGCTTTTTGCAGTAAAAGAAGCAGGCAGATTATTTCTGCTTGTGATTCATCCTAGAAGAGAGAACAGTGTGGGCTCCCATTTCACTGTGCGTCACAGAGCCTGCCCCCAGTGGGAGCCCACAGAATGACTGGTGACAAAAGGCATCTCAGGAGGCCTCCAGTCCAAATCCCTGCTCAAAGCAGGGCTAAGTTCAAGGACACAGCAGGTAGCTCAGAACCGTGTTTGCTTGAGTTGTGAGTATCTCAAAGGAGGCAGACCCCAAAACACCTCTGGGTCACCATCTCACATCAGATTCACCCTCATGTTTATGGTTTTCCTTCATACAGAGCTGAAATTTTACAAGTTGCAACTTGTCTTTGCTGCCTATTGCCCTTGATGCTCACCTCTGGGAAGAGTCCAGCTCCATTTTCTCTACACACATCCCCCATTGTCTCATCAGTCAGATCCCCCTTAAATTGCTTTCCTGCAGGCTAAACAAAGCCAGCACTCTCAGCATCTCCTGACATGTTATGTGCTACAACTCCTTAGCCATCTTCATGGTCCTCCACTGAACCCACTCCAGTTTGCCACTCTCTGTCTCATAGTGGAGAGGCAGTACCTGAGTCTACCTCTCCTTGCTCAGGATCTCCCTAGGTTGAATTAAACCCTGCTCTGAATGTTTCCTCCTTATTTTACTGTTAAATGGATGATACCCAGCCTCAGGCTGTCCAAGTCAATTATGTTCAATGGAAACTGCAGTTTGGATCACCAGGTTCATAAGACAGTATCTAGATTTTACTATCAGCAAATCAGGTTCCCAGTGCATAGGAAAAATTTCCTCTGACAAAACCAGGATGAGGTATCAGATGATTTGTAAACCTCTTATCAGGGATGGGGAGCCAGAAAACAGACCTAGTCTTGTCTTTCCTGCCCAGCTGTCACTGCAGTTTGGGAATTAACTCACCATGCTTTATTTATCATCAAAATTTTCAGTCAACAGCCAAAAGAGAAAGGCACATTTTCCCTCTGTAAAATGTACTCAGCCTTGTCTCAATCTCTCTCAGCATTCACTTCCACCCAGCATCCTTAAACCCCTTCACTTGATTCTTAAACAGGAGGGAGACAAGCTTCAGGAGTTCCATCTGTGCTTGGTAAAGGGAGGAGGAAGACACAGATTCACACCATCTTGACATAAAAACAAACAGAGAAAGGGCCCCAAGACAGCGGCATGGAGAAGACTCTGCTCCTCCTGCACCAAGGATGATTGACTTGGGGAACTCACTGCTGAAGGACACTGTCAGTGCAGGCAGCTTGAGTGGGTGTTTAACTGGAGGTAAGTGGGTTTAGAGGCAGAGATGGAATTTAAACCTTCCAGTAACTGTGGCAGCATCTAAGGGCTTCCAGGTGGGCATTTGTTAAATCATCAGGGATCTCTTCTTCCTTCTTTCCTGTGAGGTACCTCAAAAGAAGCATCACATGAGGGGGGTCAAATGGGAAGGATTCTCTTCCTTCTGACAGACCTGTGCAACAGCTCTTCCACTTTGGTGGAAGTTACCTGGTGACCCACACACATTTGCCCTGTTAAACAACTCTGTGAAGAACTTCAGTGATGCCTCAAATTATCTAGGGGGAAAGTGCCACCATTCCTGGGGAAGGACACTGTATTTCAATTACATGGAGATATTTGAGAGTGATTTTGAGTGAGATGCACAGTCCCACCTATTCCAATTCCCCTCCCTCAAGCTCCTGTTGCCATGGCAATGGTACTGACAATTTCAACGCATAAACCCAAATTTGCATTTTAATGGAACATAATTAGAATGCTGAGATAAACGATTCTTCCTTGATAAAAGGTAACATAAACACCACATCTCACAAATATGCTCTACCAAAAATTATTGCACATACACACACGCACAGAGCCTATACATCACTGGGCTGTGGGAGCTGGGAAGTTGCTTTCAGTTCCTTCATGCCTAGCTGGGAAATTTTAAATCCACCACAAAACCTTACAGTTTCCAGTACAAAATGTTAGAGTTAGTAGATGTTTGCTGCAAACTGACTGTCACCTCTCCTGGCTGCTGTCCTCCCAGGTCCAGTCAGGGTGAGCCCACATCTACTGTCCCAACACTGGATCCTGAGATACTCTGTGTATGCTGACAGCTCCCAGGGGCTCAGTAGCCCCTGGGATGATATCCCACGGATGACGAAAAACCTCTCCCTCTCCAACTGTCCTAAGATTTGTTTTCCTTTTGTTTTTACCTAAATTTGTCGTGAGATGTGCTCTCACTCAGTTTTCTGCAATATGCCCAACAGTGTATTCTC
Source organism: Emberiza elegans (assembly GCA_024865655.1). Taxonomy (NCBI): domain Eukaryota; kingdom Metazoa; phylum Chordata; class Aves; order Passeriformes; family Fringillidae; genus Emberiza; species Emberiza elegans. The sequence continues at coordinate 4,436,251 of JALJVW010000910.1, read as the reverse complement.
CAGCTCTAGGATCAGGAAAGGAGCACATTGGTAGCACTTATCCCACACTCTCAGCCAAGAGGTCAAAGAGCTACAAGAGGTCAGAAGGAGATTTTAAAAAAGAAATGTTGCCAGGACATCTATCTTTACTTCAGCAAAAGGCAGGGAAAGGGAATAGAGGAGGGGGAGAAGCTATTCTGCACCAAATATGAAATCAGAAAGTGAATTTCTCCTGCCCTTGAAACAAACTAAATTCCAAGCAGGCAGCTGGCAGGAGTGAATTCAGACAGAAAAAAGAAAGAAAAAAAAATTAAAAATAAAAAAGGAAAGAACAGAAGAAAAGCAAACAAGTGAATCAGAAAAACTGCAAACTGCCTGGAAACTTCATTTGGCTTTTCAATTGGGAAGTGAAATGATGTGTACTTGGGCAGGGACAATCACACCTGGGAGAGTCCTAAAGCAGCAGCAGCCCAGACCAGCTTCTCCTGACCCAGCTGAGTCCTGCTGGCCCACCCAGCCTTCAGGGGACTTCAGGCAGCTCTGTGAACAAGGGAATGGCACAGGAGTCACCTCTGCCACGAGGCAGAGTCCATCTGCCTCATCTCACCTGCCTGGGCTGTGAAAGCAAAGCCACACGTCCTGCTGAGCAGCACTGACAGCGCACCCCTGACACTGAGTCGCTATCTGCCAATGCATCAAGTAAGTGACACAGAAGTTGTTCCTCAGAACTCTGTGGCCTGGATCTGTCCATTTCTTCCTGCAGAGAGCTTTCCAAGGGGTCTGCTTCAAGTCCTGCACCTTCTATGAGCACTGGCTAACTAGCCATGTCCCCTCTATTAGATTAGTATGGTTAGGGCCCAGAGGGTTCAGGCAGCTCACTGCTCCTCCTCCATCACCCCACACAGTATTCAGCCTGGTTGAATCCTCAGTCCTCCTCCTAGAAAGGCTTTTAGTCCTACTCCTCTGGGCTGCACAAAAAAGAGCATGTCTGCCTCTCACCACTCCCACCACCCCAGCCAGCAACCCCATTTAATCTCTCTGCCCTTCTTCATTCACCAGAATCAAATATTAATTGGGCTGCACTGTGATAAAGTGACTGTTAATGTGCCTTGGCACGAGAACAAGTGGAGCAGGATTCAGCCTCCAGTGCAGCATGCAGCTAAAAGAGCAGGGCAAGGTGAGCCCAGTGAAGAATCTCTGGGACTCCCCACCAGTTTGGCCAGCCACAAAGGCTATAGGTCCTGGTGGTTTGGATCCAGTTGCTTTTCCATGCTCTCTAGCACTGACAGCTGCGTAAATGCAGTCACCTACAGCCACCCAAACTGCACACAGTGATCTGGCTGCACGACACCAGCATGGCACACTGTGCCCGCCATGGCACTGTCTCCCTTTGTGCAAGTACTGCCAGGAAGACACTCATGCGGATGCTGACATGTACATGGGGTGTGCTCTCATCCCAAAATAAATCATGGTGGTCCCAGTGAGACAAGAGGCTGTACAGCTACACACCACCAGACCAAAACGCTTCCCCAGAGCTGATGGCTTTCCACATAACCCTTGTTCAAATTGCAGTTGATTAACTTAAAAATAAAACAAACTAACTCTCCTAAATACCACCCGTGCCACTGACACAGTGGTTCATGGGACATTTATTAGTTAGCTACTCTCTCTTAGGACACAGTTCACAGGTTCTGCTCAGTAGGGACTTCTCAAAGGCTGCAGACATAATCCTAGGGCCCAGTTTACAAAGTTTAAGGAACAAAAAGCAGAGTAATGAATACAAGAAAAGAAAGAGATGGTATTTTGATTTAGAGGAATTCGAGTGCTAGGAGTCAAGATCGAGAGATAAAAGGCCCACCTTACACTCATGCCCCATACCTTCAGCAACAGGGGCCCATGGCTGCAGCCACTTGGCTTCCTCAGCAAGAGGAAAGAGCAGCCCCTGGCGAGCCCCCCTCCACCACTCGCCCCCACCATCTCTGGGGGCAGCCACCGTGCCTGCCAGGGGTCCCTCCACAGCAGCCCCGCCAGAGAGATCTGTATGGGGCCCCCATGGCCACTCAGAGTACAAAGCTGTGCTGGGGCCGGGGCTGCACAGGGGTGCGGGCAGGTGGGACAATAAACAGCAACCCAGGGCTGAGCACTAATTAGCAAGAGACTTGCTGCCCGGCCGGTGTGGTGACCCACAGGAGATGAGCGCGACTCAGACCAAAGTCACCCTAATGCCCTGATGACCGTCACACTGTGCTCCATGGCAGTGCTATGGATTTGCACCCCAAAGTTCTGCTCCCAAAACTTGTCAGGGATGGGTAAAACCTACAGCAACTCCACGTTCGTCCTGAAAATCTCTTCCGTGCCCTCCTCCTGCTTCTGGCAGGGCCTTCCTGAAACTCATCACTCAACTCAGCGCCCGTCGCTCGCGGCAGGCAAACTCAGCCCCACAGTGACATCTAGCGAGGAGAGCCCTGGTGGCGCCATGCACCTGTGCAGGGCATGGCAGCAGCCTCTTCTCCCGCTGGCTTTTGTTCCCCGGACTTGAGGGGACAGGGGCCGAGCAGGAGATGTGGCCCCGGCGAAGGCAGCCAGGCCGCGGGGGTCTCATGTCAGGGCCTGTGGGTGTCCACACCCGGCAGCTCCGGGGCTGCCCCTGCACCCCAAGAGAGTGGGAGTGCCCCAAGTACCTGCTTCAGTGCTCCTGCTTAAAGCCTTAGTGCCTTCTGCACTGTGCAGAGAGGAGAGATGGCTGAAAAGGAAGGAAGGGAGGAGAGACCCAAACATATCATTTAGAGCGACTCAACTGCTGGGAGTCAAGAATAAATAGTAAAAAGTCAGGTTGAACTGTCACCCTCCCACGGCCTCAGAAACTGCAGATCCTGTTTGGAGAAGCAAAAGCAGTGCCACTGATAAAGAGACAGCAGTCAAGGAAGCAGGGAGTAGGACAGGGAAAGCCAAAATACAGCTATTATGGAGAGAAAGAGCAAAGGAAGGAAAGGGGGGAAAATGGAGAGAGAAAAAATGGCAAGAGCAGAGTGCAGAGAGAGAGGCCTGGCACTACACTGACGAAGGCAGCATGCCAGCCCCTGGACAGACTATCTTCCCTTGACCTGAGAAGCCTCACACGTTATTCCATGCAGTTGCGAGCAATTCTGAAAAAAATCCCAGAAATTAGGAGACCACAGCGTGTGCTGTGGCTATAAACATCCAGGCCTCCAAATCTGAAGGGAGTGGGGAACAGCAGGGGAGATGTCCAACCTTTAGCAGGTGAAGCAGGGACATGCATGACATAGCTGCAGCCGTGGGAAGATCAGGCTGTGCCAGCAGAGGACAGAGCAGGCAGGAGCTGCAGCAGCAGCAGGCAGTGCTGCCCCAGCTCCCCCGGCTCTGCTCTGCACCAAGCAGCACAGACATCCTCTAACAAGGCCTGCCTAAGGCAGCAGAACCCGTGATGGCCCCAGCCCACCTCCTGTCTGTCTCCAAACCTTTAATAATTGATGACAAGCATAACTAGCTAAACTTTGCTGCATTCTGAGCCAGCTCTGGGGCTTGTAAACATTTTAAGGAGCAGAGAGGCTGGGAAGAAAACACAGAGCCTTCCACGTCATTGTCACTGCTTTGAAAGCAGCCACGTTCAGCAGCCACTGACATTCCCAATTTCACATCTACACAGCATGAGGACACATAAGCTCTCAGCTCTAATGCAATGTCTTCTCTGTGTATTTCCAAAGTCTTTACATGAGAAATCATTAATTCCACTGTAATCATGATGAAATACATCCTTCCTGGAAGAAACAAGATGTTATTTCATCAAAGCCCACAATATCCCCAGAACAGAGAACCACTACTGCCTTTTTACAAATCCTCTACTTAAAGAATGTTATACACTGAGCCTTGCCCCAAAATCCTCATTTCAGTTTCTGCCCATTTTCTCTGTATTCAGTGGAGATCTTTCTTGGGGTGAATTTCTCAGATTCTGACATGGAAGACCTATTTCTGACTAAAAAACAAAAGACAGTCACAAAGCAGGAAACAAATAAGGCAAGGAAGGAATGAAGAGTAAATGGAAAGCCAAAAGTTGAACAAAAGAAGGCCAGGTGTCAACCAGTGAGGTCAGTGTGCAATTTAAAAAGGAAAGATCAATTCAAGTAGCACAAAAAGGAAGGAAAAAAAAAAAAAAAAAGATAGGCTGAAGTCCAGAGGCAAGAAAGCAAAAAAATAAAGTCAGCAGGTAACAGTCCAGTAGCTTAAAGCTGATTTAAAAGGAAAACAAAAGCCTTGGTATGCCTCAGCATATGTCACAGTTGAGAAAACCACAATACAGCCAGTACCACCATACAATTTCAGAAATCTTCAACCCATTTGTCCATACAGAGTAACACCATACCACATCAGAAGGCTTCAGGCACCTGCCCCTACAGAGTAACATCAGTTCACTCCACACAAGGCTGCAAGCATCTGCCCTTCTCTTCTTTTTTTTTTTTTTTTTTTTTTTTTTTTTTTTAGCCCAACGTTTTATGCCCTCATGTCCATGCATTGCACCTGTGTGCCCTCTGTTTCCTTTGGTGATGGGTCGGTGCCCCTGGGCACTCGATGGCTCATTGCTGTCAGTGCTGCTCACCTGCTTCCCACAGCTGCAGCCCACTGGGGATGAGGCTCAGCCACAGCCCCACTCCAGTTAGCACAAACTGTACCTACACTGGTAAACTTGGAGGCTCACATGCTGATGAAAGTCTCATCAAGTCCACACTAATTGTAAGTTCCAAAATAACAAGGGAAGACACCCTGGAAGAGTCTGCAAAGACTTCCATGAAACAGCTCTAAACTTCTGATCCAGCAGTGCTAGTGACACAAAACCACAAAAATTAACAAGTCAGATCCCCAATAAGCAAGAGAGGGGCCTAAATCTCTCAAGTTCTCAGTAGTTCCCAATGTGTACATGTGGCAGTAAGTGTTGTCCACAATTTACTCACTTTTCTACAATGCTTTTCATTCAGCCTGAAAATCTACAAAGCAAACTTGTGCTCTCTCCAAGCCCTGCCTTTGCCCCTTCCTGTGTCTGCCATCTGTTACACCTGTTCTCCAGCACTTAGCAGTTCCACAGCTCCTGTATATTTTGTTCAGTCAGGCCCATTCCAGCTCCTAAGGATCTTTACATCTTCTCCTAGGTTCTTAGGAAAAGAGAAAAGCAACTGAAGCAGGATAGGTTTAGGTCTTTCAAACTGAGGGTAACAGAGGCAGTGAGGTCTGCCCTTTTCTCCCAGAGCCAATGCTGCAGGAATGAAGAAGGTGAGGAGGGTAGGAGGAAGACCCAGAAACCATGTCCATGGCCCCCAGAAGGAGCAGGGCAAAGTCAATCACTCTGGGCCCTAGGATCCTTCTACTCCTTCATCCTTTTGACATTTAAGAATAGCAGTGGGAAAGAGAGAGAGAAATCATTACCCTCCAGCTGCAGAACTGTTTTGCCTGCTCCACTCTAGGAGGTGTGCAAGACCAGCAGATGCTCTTCTGAAGAGAATTTTCCCTTCAGGGAAAAATAGAAAGTATGAGAGCACTGGACTTTCAGGCATTTTTGTGAGGCTTCTAAAACCCATTTCTCTGGCCACAAAAATCTTGTGACACCAACTCTGTATTTTATGTAAATTATTGCAAGCAAAGTGCTTTCTTCTGGTATTCTAAGCCCTGAAGAAGGGCTTGTTTGGTTTTTTTTTATTTTTTTCCAAACACAACATTTTATGTACTTTAAAACATTTCTTCTATCTACAAAGTGGGCTCTTACAGTACCAGCAGAGTCACTGATGCTTGTTCTCCTTCCATATGGAGCAAAAGAAAACAACAGGTAGAGGACAAGGATGTCGAGAGTTGCTTAATCTTCGTGCTTCCTTATCTCTTCTGTATAGGATGTCTCTTTCAGGGGCAGAGTTCATTTCTTCCTACAGCATCTTGTACAGTGGGAAGCTGATTTAATCTTAACCTGCTCCAACATTATCCACAGACCTGTGCAAGGCAGAGCCAGATTCTTGGTGAACTGGAACAGGTCACTGAAAAGTGAATGGAAGAGGTAGATACCTGCACCGGATCAAAAAAAAAAAATTAAAAAAACACACAAAAATCAAAACAAAATAACAAAAAACCCACAACAACCCAAAAGAATAAAAGACTTTCTGTCATTCTAAAATAACTAGATATTATCCATGCAAGTGCATGAATCAAAGCATTGCCCAGGCCTTGTTCAAATTCAATAGGCTGGAAAGTTAAATTGCTTTTCAAAGGCATGTCACACTGTTAAAGGACAAAGGTTCCTGTGCACTTGAGGTACAGTGATCCATGAGTTTTTGTAGGAACAGTGACCACAGCACAAACTGCTTCAAGTTGGCAAACACAGCTAAGTATTAATGACAGCAGCATTGGGTATTGCTGTTCAAGAGAAAATACAGAATATGGGAAGTGATAAAACTGGACAGCTGCTTAAAGCAAAGCACATTCCATAATTCACATATGAAGAAACATGCTGAGTTGAAAATCTGCTATAAATCAGCTTGAAAATCAGTCTGGTTCATTTGGAAGGGACAATACAGATGTATGTGTCAGTGTGGACTGTACCAAGTGTTCAGACATCAGGAACCCATTTCCCAAAATCATAAATTGTGTTTTTTTAAAAAGCCCTAAACTAAATAAATGCTTGTGTTTGTGACATTTTACTTCTAATGCTGTCCTTAGCTTCTGTCTTCTCACATCCTTCACAACATTCCTTCAGACTGAGACTCCTACATAACCCCCCGAATCCAGAAGCTGGAACATAAAGTAAGAGCAAACAGACAGCTATTATGAACTGCTACAGACAGCAGTATGATTAGACTTGAATATCAGGTACATCTTTGTTAGCATGTAACACAGAGTAATAAGGTGGAACAAGCTAAATCAGATGTCTTCCAAAGCCCAGAATAATAGGGAAATAATAGTTGTTCCAAAATGAACCAGGAACTTTATCCGCATATTCAAGCAGGAAAAATTACCATTTTTCAATGCCATAAGAAAGCAAGCAGAAAGTGAACTGATAATATTCACATATGGAAGTTACTTCAAACTCCAACTGATCTGTAGGCTGGGTTATTTAATACTTGAAAAGCCAGCTACCCACTGAGGCATGAGATTTAAAGAAAGCAATAAAACATGAACATTAGTGTCAGGAAGCTTTCGAAGACATCTTAAATCTCAGAAAGAAAGGCATTCTCAATCTGAAATGCAGCACCTGTGGCTTTTGCCATCTAAACTCAGATTATTCAGGCTCTAAGATAGTGATTTATTTGGATGTTATACATTTAAATGAAGAACATTTGGCATTCATTCTGTCCCCAAAGTGCTTCAAAGAGCTAACCGAACTGACTTTTGAGGGATTTCAAAGCAATGAAATTTTAATTTTATTCATCTTGGATGAAATTTTAATTTGAATAGAGGCCTTAAAACAGTATAATGAAATACTGATTTTTTTTTTTTTTTTTTGTACTGACATAGACAAAGTCTCATAACATTAAGTTTTTAATAGTACATACTAGTCTGGAAAAAGCTATTTGTAGGGTCTGCTCAGTTGCTTTCAACAGTGAGTAAAAGAAAGGCATAGTTAAATGTATATATCATGATGACACAAGGAGCATATCACCACTGAGAGACTGATAAAGCCATGGAAGCTCCTGTAAAGAGAAATATAACATTTCATATGCTGTGTTCAGCACAAAGCAGATTTATCAGAAACAGGCAGGTGACTTAATCTAAGGTCAGCAGAGGATATTTTACAGTTTACAACACAGAAAAGACATTATGTGATCCAAATGCGTACATTCTACAGCTGTAGTAGAAGTAGCATATACTACACAGGCAAAACCCAGTTCATATTAAGAGATGATTTCACATTCCTAATATAAGCCAACAAATTGATCTTGTTTTGCAGTGCAGGGAACAGATATAGAGCAGAATTCTCTATGAAAGTCAAAGAGCAAAGGAAGACTCTGCACATGTGTCTGCATGAGCATGGCAGGTGTTGGTTGTACCAGAGCCACCCAGCAGGAGCAGGATAGATGCTGAAATCACCATGTCTGGTAAGACCAAGCACAGCTGCCTCCAGAACACAGTCAGGAGAAACAACAACAATCATGCCCTGAGAAAAGCTGCCAGATCCTGTTAAAAGGAGATGAAGAAATGTAATGTATTAATAATAGGTACAAAAAAAAAAACCCACAGCCCCTGTTAGACCATGATCTTTGGCAACAGATCCAAGCCTGGGGAATATGTCAAACCACAAAGTGTGTATCCATTTAACCTCTTGGTGAACTAACCAGTTTCAAGAGCCTGATCAGACTCTGAGGCAGGAAGCTGTGAATGCAGTAAGAGAAAGTGCCTTGCCTTCCCTCTGCAGCAAAGTGACCCCTGTGTGCTCATTAAATTCTATTCTGCAGGTAATTGCTGACTAAAATCACAGCAAGTCTGCACCCAGCCTTGCTGGTCAAGGAGGAGTTGCCTGCCTTATGGGTCCTTGCTACTGAAGGTATTTAATAAGAAGGGACTCAGATTTTCTGAGACACCTACATAACTGAGAATGTTATTAATTGGCACAACAGAAATGGAAATTAGATGGTAATGGTTTACTTTTGAGGTAGAAAAGGGGATATGTGTTCCATGAACAGGATAATACATCAGTGCAGCTTCTATCACACTAATTTGTTTAACGTGTTTTGCAGTGTTGGCAAAAAAGACGTTCTTCCATCAGATGCCTGCATAAGGCATTTGTGGGGTTGCACCATTCTGACACAAAGCCTGTATAACAACGTATTAGGTGTTCCTAATAAATTATACAAACGTGGTGTTTAATCAGTAGAATAAGCTGTCTTGAATATACTGTGTGATATGAAACCATGAACAGCTTACACAGAACATGTAAATTGTATTTTAGGGGCTAAAAGAGAGTGTTTGACTGATGAAGTATTTTGAAAATACCTTCCCCATGGCATTGGCAGCTATCATTTATCTCACTCTGACCAAGATGAAGATAATGTGCATATACAAGCAGTAACAACTTTTCTGCTGACTATAATATTCTTTATTGCTTTCTTCAATTTCAGCAATAGGCTACTAACACATGGCTTGTTCAGCTTGTTCACAAAGCTACAATAACCTCTTTGTAACTTTGTGAGCTTTCACACAACTGGAAGGACAAATCTGGCAGGGAATAAGTGCTGAACAGGTTCAATTTTTCACCAGCTACTAACAGAAGACAAGAAAATGAAGAAGTATTCTGTGTTACATATCCAGCGACTGTTCCTCCAAATCAATTTTTAAAAATATAGCTCATTGAAGGGAAAACTAGGAGTGAGAAGTGACATGCTGAACAAGCAGTAAATGGTTAATGTTCCCCAGCTCTGAAGCCAGGAATAGGCACCACATAAGTCCTGTCCAGAAAAATGAATTAGCAGCACTAGCGAAAGCTGACACAGGATGCTGATATTCATCCAGGGAGGGATTCAGAAGAGAAGGAACAATAAAAGACAGGCATTGAGGTGACATCTGCAGGGGCTGGAGAACAATTCCGTAGAATGACTGTCTTTTAATACACAGAGGTTTAACTGTTATTGGTCCCTGTTACAGATCATTACCATGAGAAACAATGAGAGCCATTTGTATTCCCTTCTCCCTGCAGGACATGTCTGAGGGAGAATAAACTGCTTTCCTCCTCCAGTGTCAGCTTGTTACTGGCAGCACTGGCTATAATTGAATAAGCTTTATTCAAATGCTAGCTAAATTTAGCAGATATTAGCATGAAGTCTCTAGAGGGGTGAAAACTGGAGAAGAAAGCTTTAAACAAATAGACTAAAGTAACCCTGAATAATATATGCAATTTATGGCAGAGTCAACCTCTCGGCCTGATAAGTCTAGCACAGTTAAATCTGGATTTTGGGGCCTTGCTGAGACAAAACATGACACCATCCCCTTCCTCCTGGCCTGTGATGACCCCTGAGATGGCAGGATCCCTTGTGTTGTCCACAAAATCAGATTGATTACCCACTGTGCAACCAGCCAATAATTACACACTTAGGAGAGACTTGATTATTTATTTCAGAGTTGTGTGAGCCCAGGTGCTCAGTGACATTCCCCAAACCAAGCACATCCACCAGTCTTTCCACACCATCATTTATAGGCAGAATTTCAGGGTTTGTAACTTTCCAATTACAGCCCCTGTGCTGAGATGACTTAGCAGGAATAGTTACATAACCCCAGTTAATTTCTGTGCAGGCTCAGGGGAAGGGCCTTCACCTGGCATGGGGTCTGTTTGACCTTTCAGCATGACTTCTAGTATTACAGAGGACATAAATAGAGTATTTTACCAAGTTGGCAATATATACATAGACATACATCAACATCTTGATTTACTACATCCTTAAAAGTTGTTAGTTCCAGGATATCCTTGAGTATGGGATACTAACTGGTATCTGATCTACTGATACAGAACATCCTGACTTAGTTCATCCTTAAAGTTTGTTAGTTCCTGGATGTCCTTGACTAAGGGATACTGGTTGCTGTCTGTTACACCCATTAAGTGGTTTTTTTCTTGATGATTAAAAAGTATTCAAAGATCTTGCATCATCGAACTTCCTGACTTAAGATAATCTGTATATTCACATCATTTAACCCCAGTCCCTGCCAAGTCAGGGTCACCTAGAGCAGATGACACAGGAACATATCCAGATGATTTTGAATGTCTCCAGAGACAGAGTCTCCACAGCCTCCCCGTGCAGCCAGTTCCAGCGCTCTGCCGCCCTAACCACAGAGAAGTTCTGCCTCGTTTTGAGGCGAAAATTCCTATGTTTTAACTTGTGAAAAACGCCAGTCACTTGTTTTTAAAATTTTAAAAGTTTAATAGTAATAAAATGGTTATAAAAATAGTAATAAAATTAGAGTAATAATAATTTGGACAAATTGAATTAGGACAATATGAGACAATAAAGACAAAGAGTTACAGATGTCCGGGTACCTTTTTCTGGGCAGCACAAGCCTGAAAAAGGACACACAGAGGATGAACCCTTAAAAACTGTTGCATATTCATACACCTCATACATGATGCATAAATTCCATTCAAACACAGGATTCTATCTGGTCTGTGCCAACTTCTTCCTCTTTATCCTAACAGTGCCTTCGAGGCGGGAAAAAGTTCGTTTCTTCTGATAAGAGGGCAATAAATTCTTTTTCTCTGAAAGATTTAGGTGTCCTGTGGCTGCTATCTGGTGAGAGTGCCTCATTCCCTTCTTAAAAAAATATCCCACTTACATAGTTCTTATTTTAATTACAAAATTACCTTTTAACTACAAGACTACATTTATCGTATTATTAAAATGTTAATACAGCACTACTAATCAATACACCAAAATCATATAGTAAATATCTGCGTAGAGCCATATAACATGAACTTTTCACAAGCCGCTGCCCTGCAGCGTCCTGCGGCCGGGAGGCCCCGGCGGGCTCCCGTCCGTCCCCTCGCCGCCGGCCCCGTCCCGCCCAGCGGGCGCTGCCGGCCCTCAGGGCGGAGTGCGCGTGCCCGCCCTCCGGGCCGCAAGGGGCGCTGCGGGCCGGCCGGGAGCGCGCGCGCGCGGCCATGTCGGCATCGCTGCTGCGCCGCGGCCTGGAGCTGCTGGAGCCGCCGGGTGAGCCCGCGGGCCGGGGCTGGCCGGGAGGGCGTGCGGAGCGGGCTCCCCGGTACGGCTGCAGTGACTCCGTCCCTCTTGCACTTGCAGGCCGGGCGAAGGCGCCGCCGGGACTCCAGCGAGGCCGGGCCGGTCCCAGGGCGGCGGGGGCGGCGAGGCGGAGGAAGAGGGCCCCGGAACCCGGCAAGAACAAGGCCACGGTCAAGGGCAGAGTCGTGAAGTCGGCGATAGGTGAGTCCCGACCCCTCCACAGCCCTCGCACCGGGGACCTCTGTGGTGTCCCGTAGCCACGCTGCCGGTTGCTGTATCCATCCCATCCCATTCTCCTGCATGGCCTCTTGGTGTCGCCCTCTTTTGTGTCGCTCGCTTTAAACACAGCCTGGTTTGTGGGCGCACCCCTGTCCCTGAGCTGTAGCGGTGTCTTTCTCCTCTTTCTCCCGGGGCTTTGCTGATCTTCCTCTGTCTCTCCTTGTGAGCTGCCTGGATGAGCAGCTGATGCGTTTTGTCACTTTCTGCTCTGCCCCAGAGGAGTACCATAAGAAGAAGCCTGTCAATCACTTGAGAGAAAACCTGCAGTACATGTTAAAGGGACGACTTGTTGCAGACAAAGCCGTCACAGAACAAGTAAGACTGTAATTTTTGGGGGGTGGGGGTCTGTTTCCACAGAAGAACACAGGTGAATGGGAATCATCCCTGGATCTTCCGGATTTAAACCTTACACAAGAGAATCAGGTTAAGTTTCTGTCTTCAGATGGCCTTGAGGAATTTCTGTGTGCACTGGCAAAATAACTTAGTAAGATTTAAACTGATGTTGAAATGTTGCCCCCTATGATGTTCTCTGATACTAGTGAAAATCATAGAATGGTTTGGGTGGGAAGGGACCTTAAAAGATCATCCAGTTCATCATTCACCCTGCCACGGGCAGGAATGTCACCTACTACATCAGGTTCCTCAAAATATCCTGACAGTTGTTGGCTTTTCTTAATTACCAAAAATATTTCATGGTTTCAGCTGGCAGAAGTGCCTTGTTTAGACCTTCTCATTACTGTTGATCAAACTGGCCTTCTCCGTAGCTGGAAGCTGATTAACAAGGAAGCAGATGTGCTGCTGGCTCATCTAATAGGAATTACTCAGCTTCCTAAATGGTGTTTCTCATAACTTGAGAATTTCTTGAATGGTCTTCCCCAAAAGGTAGTCTCATGCCAGGATTTGAAGAGAAGAATAGATGACAGTGCTAGGATCTTGGGCTGTTTTTAGGAGATAAAGGCTGTTAATTTACATAAACAAAGAAAGTGGTTTAGGCCAGTGTTTCTCAGGCTGGAGATTGTGACAGGAGGTGACAATGCATTAGAAAATGCTGAGGGAATTCCACCAACTTGTTGGTTTTTTGGTTTGTGTCTTGGAGAGAGGGGATAAAAAAGAAGGTAATAGTTTCAGAAAGTTCTGAATTGAAATCCATGCTTTTATCTCTGTGACAATTACTAGAATAATTTTCATATTTGACTCCAAATAACAAGTTGGTATCTGCTGTTGTCCCAGTGACCTGCTTTGGTTAATATCAGTGGTTTGCCTCTCACTTTATTTGGAGGCACTCTGGAAAATAGCAGGTTTCTTGTAGAACAGCAGGGGTGCTGCAGGTGAGCTTGAGAATCCCTGTTTTGTGGTTTGGTGTGGATAACAATGACTGTTGTTTTTCCATTTCTGTATTGTCTGAAGGTTCTTGCTCAGAACAGAGGCAGGAAGTCCAAAGATCAGCCTCCAGAGAAGACAGAAAAGAAGAAGCCCGAAGGCACTGTGTTTACTGAGGAAGATTTCCGTAAATTTGAGAGGGAATACTTTGGGATCCCATAAACATCGTGACAGGGATTCTTGCAGTCTTTCTGCAGCTTCTCCAGTCTGGCTCTCAGGCCTGGGCATTTCCTTGGCGTGTTTGAGATGGCACATGGCGGATGTGCCTCTGTGTGGGACTTGAAGAGCAGCTCTGCCTAGATGCAGAGCTTGTTACTGGCCAGTTAAAGCCACAGAGGTGCTCTTGACTCTGAGGTGTGTTCTCCTTTTAATTATCTTCCTGCAGCCACCGCGTCTTGCATTCTTGATGTAGAAGGGTGGACCAAGCCAAATAAAAATCTTTTTCCCCTTCCTCAGGATACAAGACTCCTGCTAACTGTTATTTGGCAGGGAGTGTTGAAAGTACTGTATCTGAATGGAGAAATGTTTTCAGCCAGCATTAAGGAAGGAAGGATGCTTTCAAAGACTGTTAAACTTGAGTAACCCTGCAGTTTGGGTTCTGATTACAGCCCTTGTCAGGTCTGTCAGTCATTGCAAAAACTTTTTATATGCTGTTTGATTAAATAATTGTTGCAGACACTGTCTCTCTCTGCCTTTGTAGTAGTGATTATTATGACAGGTGATGAAGATGAGCCATGTCATTGCTGTGATCCAAGCATTCCTCTCTTTAGGATGACTCAGTTGTGTGAATGGCCTCTCCAATTCATGTTAACACATGTATTAGATCATCTCTCTGACATGCTTAGGGCTTCAAAGAGTGCAGTTGGAATGGAGATGACTCCTCCGTTTTGGCTACTCACAATCTTCCCTTTCTCCAAGGAGGAGCTCTCACACGGAGAAAGTGTCCTTTGAATGATTATAGCTGAGTGTCCCACCGAGATGTAGCCATGCCATCAGGGCACCACTACTGAGTGTTGCCAGGTCCTGTAGCCAGGAGGGCTTGTGACCCAGATGTTAGTCTTGGCATCAGATTAAAATCTGAGCATGACCTGTGGTGCTGGGTTGAAGGGAAGTTGCTTTCTCTCAGACTCCCACTAAGTTCCCAGCTGTAACAAACAGAAGGCCCTGCAGGTGGGAGTGTTGTTCCAGAAACTTCCTCACTAAACCACTCTAAATGGGCTTCTTGGGTGGCTCTGCCACTGCCTTATCCTGCCCCTTGCCTAAAAAGATGGAAAATGTGTTCCCTTTTTTTCCTTGGAGGAAAAAAAAACAGGTAAGGAGAAGGACTAATGCCAAGCTTTGGTTAAGCTCAGGAGTTGATTACAAGGGGCCTGTCTGACCTGAGCAGCAGCTGCTTGATGCCAGCACAGGCAGGAATTCACTTATCCTTTCCCTGCCCTCTGATTATAGTTCCTGGGGCTGTCATTTTAACTCTGTGCCTCCTCTGTTGAGGTCTTTTCCTGTTGTGTGCATAGGAGGAAAGGTCACTTGGATATATGAGTTCCAGACAGGGGAAATGAATAGTGAATGTACTGAAGTGTGTGTACTGGAAACTGGGTAATAGCACGTGGGAGGGGATTTCTTGTAATAGGATCAGATTCTACAATCTGCAGCCAGAAGTGGTAAGTATAGAACAGTTCAAAGAACAATTCCCTTTTTTTATAGTTTGTTCTTACTTCCAAAAATTAAAAAAATGTGGAAAAAAATAAAAACTTATTAAAAGAATGGAAGCACTATTGTTTGAAAAAATAGTTGAAGAAAACATATATTCAGCACGTCTCCTTAAAACTTCTGCACCATGTGCCTGCTGCAGTGCATGCAAGCTGGCCTAACAAGCAGCTCTGTGTGGAGCTGTCATGAGGATAAATAACTGTGTGAAAAAGCTGGCTGTGCCACAACTTGATTGAAGGAGGTAGATTTCTGGACTGTTACTTTGTTTCAAGCTTTCATCTTCAGTATTTGGCATTTCCTATGACCCTACAGAAGTCCTTCATGTCCTTTCCTGCTCCTCCTCTACCCATTCCTCCTACGCATCCTTGTTTCTGTGGTTTTTCAGCTCCTGGGCCCTTCTGCAGGCTGAGGGAGGCAAAGCCATCCTTCCTTGTCCCAGAAAAGGGCAGGAGGTATTGTGGTTCAGTCTCTTTGTGTAAAACCCAGCCTGTTTGTTTGCAAATGTAAGCAACAGGAAAGCTCTTCTTTCAAAGCTAATGAGGAACTTTAAAGTGGGGCCCAGAGCAGTTCTCCATGGGGATAATAACACCCAGATCAGTGGAGTTTCAAAATTGGGTGGCAGCTCTGATTACTGGCTGGAAAAACTATTAAGGCCAACACAAGTAATCAATATACTTCTTGAGGCATTATGTTTTCAAGGAGAGTAAAGCTACCTGACAGACTGAGTTTTGCCATTTGAAACTAAACTTGATTGTAGAGTCAACAGTGTCCTTAAATAAATTAAACTTTATTTTGTGGGAGGAAGAAAAGAAAAAAAATAAGTGAATGGTGGCTGATAGAGAAACCATCTGCAAGGGCAAACATCTAATATGTTGCAGCCTTGATTTTCCCCCTCTCTGGCAGGGTATGAACTCCTAGGAAAGAAGAGCAATGCCACCTGAATACTGGGTAAGTAAGGACAGGTGGTGCCCCGTGAGGAGAATGGCTTCAAAGGAGAGGGAAGGTACCAGGTACCAGCCTGTTGCACGAGGCCTGGTGTTAAGCTGAATGCAGGCACCTTCTCACACTCCCAGCTGTGTGTCTAGCCATGCCCAGAGGATGCCAGCTGTGCTGGGACCCCAGGAGGTGGCTCCCTCAAGTGTTTGAGGCCAGACAGGATGGGGCTTCAAGCAACCTGCTCTAGAGGAAGGTGTCCCTGGTAAGGGGGATGGAATGGGATGATCTCTAGGGCCCTTTCCAACCCAAACCATTCTATGATTCCATAATCTTTGCTCTTTGCATCCAGACTTGTCTGCCTGACGGAAGAGACAAGAAGGGGTTAGGGAAGCAGCAGCTGCCGTGGCTGCTTTTCCTAGCTGGCCTCCAACCTGTTTCCCACGCTGGAAGCTGATGGGCTGCAGGCCACAGCAACCTTTGGACCTGCTGGACAGCATTTCTGTCCCGCGCATCTGCGAGCGGCAGCGCAGGGACGTGTCCCACTGCTGCCGGGCCAACACCGCGTGCTCGCTGAGCTCATCAGGCTGCTGGCTCCCTTCCCAGCTCTGCGACACCAGCTGAGCATCCTGCAGCAGAAAATAGAGGCAGCTGAGCTAGGGAATGCTGAGGGTGCCATCTTACAGGGCATCTCCACCCACACGCAGCAGCGAGTCAGAATGGGCAGCAGTAGCAGCAGCTTTAATATGAATGCAAATAAAAGCTCTGGGGTGTTATTAGTGTGGTAGAACCTTTCCAGGGAAACTGTTTAGAATAGTTCCCAGATGCTCAGCCTTGAGCTAGCTTAGTGTGAATAAGATTCATCAAGCCTCTTAATGGCCTATTGCTCCCTTGTTATGTGAATGGAAAGCAAAAAAAGGAAATTTGTTCCAGTGGGTACAAACTAATGTAAGCCCACACAGCCTGTGCTGTATCAGCAAGTCTCCACTTCCTTGCCACAGAAAGCAACAACAGCTACTACCAGCACTATGTGTGTCTCAGAGAGGGGAGGACTGCAAATGTAAACCACAAAAACACGTTTGTTCAGGGCACCAACTTCTTGCCTCTGAAATGACATAGCAGTAATGAACCTGGCTGCCAATGAGCTTGCTCAGGCAAATGAGATTGAAAACACTGAAAAAGCTATAGGGGAAAATCAAGGGGTGGGGGAGAGTCCTAAAACCTTCAGCCAATCTTACCCTCTGGCAGTTTTTTCCATGACTGCCTTAAGTTTCAGTCTTCTTGATGATCAACACAGCATGAGCACCTGCAGCACTTATAGGCTCCTGGATGCTTCAGGAAGGGGACTGGTTAATGTAAAAAAGGGTACACAGCAGCAGGGCCCTGAATAACTCAGAAAAGTTGCAGTGAAAGGAAGTTTCTCATTTTGAGACATAAAGACCCATCAATTCAAGTCAAAATGAGGAGGGGGAAAAAAGGCAGATTGCCTACTGTCTGCTTACAGCTCAAAATGTGCTACTCCAGCCAAGGCAAGCTGAAGGGTTGGTAGGTTGGAGAGGGATTAAAGGTTTGCATGTCTATCTGTAGTTTTGTTAAATAGGATTAACAGAGCCAACCACTAACTGGTGGGGGTGGGGACACAAAAAGCATGAAGGTTGCTCTGCCGCTGTCTAGAGGGTTACACACACCTTTTTCTGAAGAAATGAGCTG
Organism: Emberiza elegans; assembly: GCA_024865655.1. Lineage (NCBI taxonomy): Eukaryota > Metazoa > Chordata > Aves > Passeriformes > Fringillidae > Emberiza > Emberiza elegans. The sequence goes on along the minus strand of JALJVW010000910.1, from coordinate 4,418,546 downwards.
TTGGCAAGACTAAACAGTAACACAGCTAAGCTGGTCTGTCCTGAGCTGCAGAGTTGCATGCCAGCAAGATCATTTATCTCCTTTAATGGGAGGCAAAGACCAGGGCTCTTTCTCCACCTGCCTGCACACTGCAATGGAGATGCAGAGGAGTTTCAGGACTAGGAGATTCTCTGCCCTATATAAATTAAGCTGACACATCTGCTGTGTCTGGAACTCACTCCAGCCATTCCTTAAAAGGGTGTGTGCGTGCAAAAGAGAGGAAGAGAGCAGCTGAAGGAGAAGTGAGAGGTGGCTGGCCATCATTTGGAGAGCATGCACCTCTGTAATAGGGAAACTGGAGCTTGTGGGTGCAGCCAGCTTCCTTCATTCAGTGACTTCATTCACTTCTGACACTGCATGAGTGCGCTGAAAATAATGCAAAGACTGCATACCTGGGATACCTGAGCAGCCAAAATAGTATTGCCTAGGTTAGGGGACTGAATTCCTCTGTTCATTCACAGGGCCTGAAGCATTTCAATGAGAAAGTCAGCAAAGGTGAGCACTTCTGGCCCAGCAAGGGATGCTCACCGTAAGACCCCAAGATGGCCTTTGCACTGGAAATGAAGTGTAACAAGAGTTTATGTGCAGGACTGCATGGGAGGGCTGTGAATACAGCAGGACAGAGGAAGGTAGGATATCCCCATAAGCTACTGGGACCATACTGAGAAAAAATTAGTATGCACAAGATGGAAATTATTTCTATAGGAAAGACAAGAGAGATCCTGTTTGGTTTTTTTTTTTTTTTTTTTTTTTTCTGAAGGCCTAAGTCTATGGGAAGCTAAAGAAAACTGGTATTCTTCTGGCCAAAAATATATAGATTTCCCATCCCCCCAAAAAAGGCTATGAATGGACTATCACTGTGTGAAACTGCATCAGAATAAGCCACATTTTCTTTCTATAGTCCAGCTTGGGAGCACTGGAGGAGCATTAATCTCCCAAAGGACAGCCTGTCCTTGCAGCTATTTCTGGGCTTTCTGCCAGGGCAAAAGCTATTTGAAAGATTTTATCATCATTCTTTCTTCATTCCCCAACACTGCAGCTGTGGATTTATTTTTGGAAGCTAGCTGCAAAGGTGCATCTGATTCTCCACACACACATGTGAAGAAGTTATCTGCAGTGATGGTTTCCCCTTTTCCTTTTGAAAGAGAAGAGCATGAGCATACACCTGGGTCTCTCTAAAGGCAGGGTGAAGAGGAAAGTAGTTATAAATATTATGATAACAGCAGAAACAAGCTTGTGAGAAGGGGTTTTGCAAGCAGTGAACTGTAAGAGGTTGGTTGGTTGGTTGGTTATGTGGGGGAATACTGGACTCCTGTTTACCACAAAGCACAACATTGGCTAAGGGATTGGAGCCTGAGGGGTCATGAACGCTGTGCGTGTGAAGTCTACCTCACTGCCCTTAATTCAGAGGAAAAATAACTGAGACAGAAATCCCATCAGCTGTGCCAGCTTCAGACTCAAACAGCTTTTATATAACACAGACTGGGGGAGTTCTGCTGTTTCCAAGGATGTAGAACTAGGCTCCTCCAGGGGTAAAACCTGCATTTCATGCACTACAATCTAATTTTGGACATGGTATCATGTTCTATCCAAGCTGCAAGGAATCAGTTGAAGAACATTTGTTCTGTGAGACTGTGAGAAAAAGGAGAGAGCTCCTGCAATTTGCAAAGTATAAAATCAGTTACTAGGCAGGAGGCTAGCAGACGTTTTACCCTTGTGGGCTGGAGCTTGTGACGGTGTCCTGGGTGTTCCTTGGCTCCTGCTGCAGGCTGGACAAGCTGCTGGGCTGCAGAGCCAAGTGGTGTGATGCTTGCTGTGCCTAACTGAAGCCTGGAGGAAAAGTCTAGATAAAAAAATGCAGAGGAAGAGTCAGCCCTGATCTCCAGTCCCTGTAAAATCTTAACTAAGTTACTAACTATGGAAACACAGCGTCATTTCAGCAGGCGTTGCAGGAGATTGCCATATGGGCTGCCTCTGCAAAGCCACAAGCTCGGAGCCTCGGCAAGCCCTGACAGTGCTGACTGCTCTTTAAGGGCAGGTTTCTGACTCTCCTGCAAGGAGTTCTATAAAGCACGCACACGGCTGCAGAGAGCAAAGCAGCACAGATGCATCATGCATTCCTCCGCACCTGCTCCAGCTCTGATCTTCCTTCCATGGAGTGAGTGTCATTTGGTAAATTGGAGCTGCATTCCCTCTGCAGGGCTGTAGAAGCCAGAATCATGAACTTACTGACCAGCTCAGACACTGCCTCATCTGCCCGAAGAGCATGAATGTGGAAAAAAATTTGTTTTAGCCACAAGTGGCTCACAGACAGTCCTGCTGGGGCTGCCAGGGTATTTATCCCCTCCCCACCCCACAGACGGGTAGGGATAAATGCGCTGCCATTTTTTCAGGCTTCAGGAGAACTAAGTAAGGGTAGAAGAACACAGGAGATGCTCCCTCAGCCCTGGCTGCTGCCAGGTGTAAGCAGAAGTTGCTATGGCTCTAAGGGAAGAGGAGGTGGTTGCCCTATGGTGGGAAAGGGGGAATCAGTGTGAGGAGAGGAGGGTTTTCCCCTGCACAGGAAAGCCACCAGCTGATAGACTCACAGCCACTCTTCTGTGGCTTAACTGAAACCAAGCACAATGAGACCTCAGGTACAAATTTGACCAAAACCTTGGGGCTTTTCTATCTTTAATTATCCCCATCCCCAACCTGGCTGATGCAGCTCATTTGAAGGACACCTATTACATTGGTCTACCTCCTAAACCACAACAGAGTCCCTCGTCCCTGCTTGTAGTCTCCAGTTTGCAGTGCATCCCATTCATATGGTACCTGATCACCAGTGCCCTTACCCAGGAGGTTTGAGACTACTCAAACAAATTGTTTCATGATACCAAGGATAGGGTCTTAGTTATCCACCCCCTCCACAGTGTGGCACAAGCCCTAACTCCTGATGGGGAACCTTCTTGTAATGTAACTAGCACCCAGGCACAGCTGTAAGCACAGACAGGTGCCACTGAGGGCCTGGCCCACTCAGCCCTCCATGGCAGCAACCAGCTCCTGCTGCCAGCAGCACCATTCCTGGGCAGGAGCAGACTCAGCATGCCAGGGCCCCCAGCACACAGCTGTTATCCCACCTCACCTAAGGGCTTGGGCAAGGAGCAGGGATGAAGGACTGCAGCCCTAACTTGAGGGTTTAAGGAGCTCAAATGTCAGAGACTACAACCCTCAGCAGGCTGCAACTGGAGAAACCATCCCCCCAGGTTCCCTTAAGGAGCTTTTCCCTCCCCACTCCAGCAGGGGCTGGAGTCCTGATGTCACTGCACTGCATGTGTGCCAGCCAGGCTCAGATGTCTAGCACTTGAGCCCAGCAGCTGAGGAAGCCACACTAGTGGTGCATCCATTTGCCAAAGGGATTAAGCAGTGTTAAATGGGGGTATCAGTGGCCAAAAAACCAAATTTGAGCACACATGAATTAGTTTAAAAATGGCACATCCCAAATCCTTGACACCCAACACTCCCACAGAAACACACGTGCTGCTCCAGCACACCAGTACATTCCCTGCACAGCTGAGGCAGGACTAGAGCTGAACCAGTTTTAAGGACCAACTCAGCTACAGCCTTAGCTGAATAAAGGCAAATCTATCTTTAAAAATTTGACTCATCAGTGGCTGGCTGCAGCAGACTCTCACAGTGATACAGGAACATGTCCAATCCACCTGGCCCAGTTCACACCAGTTTGACAGGGCCAGGCAACAGCTCCCGCTCTGGTTTGGGCACTAGAAAACCCACAGGCACGTGGGTTAACTGCAACCCAAGGGCAAGTTAAGACTGGCGCTTGCTCTGGACTTGTCTACTAGCAAGCATTCTTGAACCAGTGTTCACAACTTTTTGTCCCTGGAACCTTTTCCACCCTTCAGAGAAATACCCACGTCTGAAAAAAAGCACCTTCCAACCACATGGTATTACTGACCTTGTGTCTTCCATAAACTCTCACTTGTTTCAATGGGCTTACAAATCTGCTGAAAACCCAGAGGCACCTCAGTGTTAGGCCCTTACTTTAGAACTCGAGTTCCAAACACTCCGTACACCTGCACTGCATCCACACCCAGAACAAGCAGCAGGAGTGACACACTGCACTCATCAGACACACAATAGCTTGCTGTGCTTGTACTTACACCTAGGTGTGGTTCAAGTCATGCTGGTTTTGCAAGTACCACTCATCACACACCATCATTGCACATTTACTACAAAATTATTTATTAGACAGCAATACACAGCTTTAGCAGGAAGCTTATATACATGCACACAACACTGCTGACTACCCTACTCGGGGACTCTAGCTCTTTTGCCCTTGGCCTTGCGGACCTCTTCTATCAGATCTTTCAAGTACTGAATTTCCTTACTAAGGGAATCTGCTTTCTCCTTCAGGGCCTGGTTCTTCTGCTCCAACTCTCTGCACTCCCCAGACAGCGCCTCCTGTTCCGCCCTCTTTTTCTGCCGGTAACGCGTGGCAGCAGTTTTATTCTGCTCCATCTTTTTTAGTTTCTTATCAATTTTCTTTTCTCCTTTCACCTTAGCTGACACTACCTTCTCTGCAGGATGATCGTATGGTTTGGACCGCACAGAGCCACATGGGGCATCTGCAGGGAACTGGTTACCATTGGGGGATCCAAGTGAATTGGTGGGGCTGTGTTGGGGGGTTCCCAGGTAGGAGTCTGGGCTCATGCATATCCCACTATCATCTGAGTGGTTCTCATCCTCTTTCTCAGACTTGGTGATCACCACCACCACAGTGGGGTACTCCCGCTTTCTTTCTCCTTCCAGAACATCCACTTCACTTCCTAGTTCTAAACTAAATGAGTGGTCTGAAGTGGAAGTCAGAGACCCTGGGGAGAGGGGAAAAGACCAAAGGGAAGCCAATGGGGCCATTGGATCTGCTCCAACAGGGGATTCGGGGAGATGGGTGATTATGTTATTCATCAGTGGAAGTTCTTTGTTGTGAAATTCCTGGATGGTAGCATTAAATAGATCACACGTGTCTTCCAACGTGGCCATCAGCTCGTCTGGTGAGACGGTGGCTTCCAGATGTTCCATACCTAACAGGGCATCAAAATCAAATTCCTTCAGATCCATCTTCTCCACCATCCACTCCATGCCAGAGAAGGCATCCTCTGCACAATACAGAAAGTAAATTACCACTTCAGTAAACCATCACACAGTGCAACTCAAGGTTATGAAAACCATCTACCAGTTTATAATCTCGGCATCTTTCCTCTCTCACATATTATAGCACAAAGAGAAAACGATCAGGAAAAAATACTCTTTCATTAAGCTCCTAAAAACTGCAGGGTAAAATGTAACTAGCTCTTGTGACATTCCAACCCTCTCATTTAAATTCCAAACGAATTCAGGGACATTCACAACATACAACCATGCTCTCTTATTGTTATAAACAGCTGGTTTGTTATTTTAAGGCCAGCTCAAGAGGCACTTTACCATAACCAGCAACCGTGTGTAGAGTAAGCAGCGTAGAGCATACACTCTTTCCAAGGATCGCCTTCAGATTTAAGAAAACCTAGCAACTTAATTTCAACTGGAATGTTGTGATACTATGTAATTGTTGGCTTTTACGAAAATAAGTAATACCTTACCCTGACTGCTATCTATGGTGTTGCCTAAACTGTCCACAGCAAGCCAATTGGAGGAGACTGCCTTAGCCTTGTCGCTGGAGAACCCATGCGAACCGAGGGGCTCGGCCACCTCCAGGTAGTCATCTAGGAGTCCCAGACTTTCCTCAGCCACCGAACACGGCTGGCTGAAGGGGGATATTGAATCCCCCAACAGCATCTCGTTGTTCAAGAAGCTCATTTTCGTCAGCTTTTAATGCTTTGACGTCGAAGGATGTAGACAAGTAGAAGGTTTTTTCGTCGACTACAGCAATGCTGCTGTGCGATGCCGTGAAAAACCTGCGAAAAGAACTTGCACCCATCAGTATTTGGTTCGACTAACATAGTAGCCTTTTCTACCAGGGGCACCTCAGGGAGCACGGCGGAACTTCACAGATTATCTCACTCCTTTTTTTCTGTGCTGCTGCGCGTCCCCCGCCTCCCTTGGGGCCGGCCCCGCCCACCCGCCGCCATTTCGTGGCGCCACCGCCATTTTGTGTCCTGCCACGTTTCCACCGCGGCTCCAGCGCCGCACAGGGCTGCGCGCCCGATGGCCAGGGCAGGCTTAACGCTACATTACTACAATACTTAGCATTACTACTGGAGCCAGATGAGTAACAACCCCCGTTCATCTATCTGCGATTCCAGCACGTGGTCCTTAGACTCAAAACCCTACGACCTCTAATGCCCCATTTTCCCTTACATACAGCAGCGCTTTCCCTCACGAGAGCCGAGAAACCCTCCCTGGGAAAGTCCCTTATTCCCATAAAAATCCCAGGAAGTAATTATTATGTAATGAAATACCAGATTTTTTCGAAAGCAAGGTTTCTCGAACGATAGGAAACGTAGATGCTCCTCGTAAATTCTTTCGAAATGGCATTTCCTGCTATTTCTGACACTCGCTGCACCCGGGGGTACTGAGCTCTACAAAGATCTCCCCACCTCGCACCCATTTTGGCGTAACAAGGTAATTAATGTATTCATTTAGTATACCTAGATATTTCCCCCCGCTCCCCGTAAGATACCAACTAACACCAAACGCGCAATATACCCACCCCAAAAGCCCACTTTAAGAGGGTAAGAAGGCGCCTATCAACACACAAGAAAGGGAGCCACCGTCCCTCACACACGATACTCACGCCATGGTTGCAGATGCCGGGGGTGTGCTGAGGCCGCCGCCGCTGCTGCTGCCCCTGGTGCACTGGCCGATGCCGCCGCTGGCCCTGCCGCCTTAAAGAGCCATGGCGGCCAGGGGAGGGAGGGCTGCTCTTATCCGCGCCGCGCGGGAGGTGCTGCGCACACTGACAGAGCCACGTACACAACCTCCTCTCAGGGCAACAGGAAACAATGAGGTGGCAGCGCGCTGCTCCGCTCTTATATAGGAGACGCGTTGCCAGACAAGCTGCAGCGATGAGATATCCTTCCGCCGAGAGTCACCTGCCTGTCACCAGCAGCTCGGGGCCTGTGGCCTGTCTTTGTGGGCTTGTCTCCTGCCGTTCTGCTACGAGTTAAACGCAGGAGCCACCGACAAGACGCCACGGCTCCACGACGGGACAGTCAAGAAGGGACTATATGATGTATACATGCGCGCCGGACACCCCCACTTCGGGTGCGGCTGTGTCACGTGACCAGAGCGACGGAGGACGCTCCCCCCACCCCCTCCCCCGCGGGGAGCGTTGGGAGGGGGGAAATTTTACCCGCCAACAAAGACCCGGAGCTCCCGCGGAAGACGTCACGCAGCTCACCACGTGGGAAGGGCAGCGCTCATTGGCTACGGGCGAATGGTTTACGTGCCCCGTGAGCTGTCATTGGCCAGGCTCGGAGGAGACCAATGCGGAGGGGAAGCGAGGGGAGAGGAGAAGGAACAGCGGCATGGGAAAATGGCGGCTGGACGGGGTGGGGGAAATTAAGATGATGCTGGGAGCGGGCGAGAATGAGCGGCCGGACAGAGAAATGGCGCCCGCTGACGCCAGCCCTGCGTTTCCCTGACATGCCCCTCTCGAAGCAGTGTGTGCTCCCCACTTCGATTCCCAACGGCTCCTTTTGTTGGCCACACAAAGTCCCGCTGAGGTCAGGCGGGAGCTGGCGGCTGCGGCCCAGGCTGAGGCGCTGGCATGGCGCCCCCGAGGCGGCGGCAGCTCGCCGTGGTGTCCTGCTCCCTCAGATAACGCGCCGCCTTCCCTCCCTGCCTACCCCACACATGGAGCGCGTAGATTACGGGCTCTCCTGGGCTGTTTGTGTGTGTGCGTGCAGGAGGGCGTCTGCCCGCAGCCTCACAGCGGCCATGGCGCCGCACCGACGCTCAGAGGCTTCTGAGGAGCCCGGCTGCAGAGCCGCGCTGCCGGCAGCCGACAGTATCAGTCAAACCAGTGCCTTCAACCCATGCAAGGGCTGAAAATTAAGTTGGTTATTCCATAACTGAGGAATAAAAATGTCTCCTGCCGTGCAGTTTCATGCTGATGTAGTTGATTCTCTGTTGTCTGTGCAGACATCACTCGACTGGTGTGAGCATTAATTGATCACCCGTAGAGCCTCGCGGCTACAAAGGGCAGTGTCACCTTTGGTAGCTTTCAAAGTGCGGTTTTGCATTTTATCTCATCCAAATCAACCTGCTTCTAGGAAAGAAGTCAGAACTGTTTCCCCACCCAGTTCTGCTAAACAGTTCCACCATCTGGCCTGGCCCCCACTGAGACAGCGCGCTGCAAGAAACTCTCAGGGGTCAACAGTTTTCCACTGGCTTCAGTTCCTTCATCATCCTTTCAGTCGGGTCACACAGGCACTGGACAGCTCCGGTGAGCTGGGGGTTTCAATACCTGTGTCATCCCTCACTGTGTCAGAGTTACCCAGCTTCAAAAGGTTGATTTTCCACTTTGCCAGCACCATCAGCTCTGAGAGCTGCGGTGGGACTTTGCTTGTTCAAACATCATCATCCTGCAGCTTAGCTTACTCTCAGCTACTTCTGCAAAAGGCTCCACTATTTTCCATGTAAGGCCTCAGTAGTATTTGGGTAAAGCCATAGCCTTCACCTTGTTTGCTCAGGTCTAACTGCCTGGAATGTCTTAAAAAACTGGTTGATGATTTCAAGGACAGAGTGTGACCCAATTTTTACTTTTAGCAGTCTCGTCTTAGCACTGTCACTACAAAGCAGAGTATGTCACTGTATGACATCTGTAATGTGAGCACTGGCTGCTGAATTAAAAAGGGCAATTTTCCCTACTTGTTGGTTTGTTGCTATTTTATTTTGTTGGTTGGTTTTGATTCTTTCTTTCTTTCTTTCTTTTCTTTGCAAGCACAGAATTTTAAATGACTCATTAAAATAGAGGAGGCAGAGAAAAATGTCCTCCAGTGCCAACAAACACCAGTGTAGCAGTAGAGCAGTCTGAGATAACTGTTCTGATAAATACACTACAGAGGAGGCAGATCTTGCCTCCAAGGAGAATTGAGAGGATGCAGCAGCTTTTAAAGAAGCCGAGTGGGTGATTGGCTGTGTGGATGGGTGGACAGCACTCCCATGTCCTTGCTGGCTAAGGGAGAGCTCTTACTCCACTGCCCTGCCTGCCTTCCCCTCCTTTAAGTGAAAAGGGCGATTGTATGACCATAATAGCAGCTAAACAAACAGAAATGCACCCAATATTTATACACCCAATCCTTCATCCTGAAAAGATAATTATAGATTTCTCTGAAAGGACTCTGGGAATGTGTGCGCAAGAATCACGTAAGCAAAAATGAAGTATGCGATGAGGAACTTAACCCAGATCTGCCTGTTTCCCAGCTGCCTGCTTTCCCTTTTGTGTGTGAACTGAGGTGGAAATTCGTCTGTATTATGAGTTCCAGACAGCTTTTCTGTAATGATCTCCAATCCAGAAAGTGAAATCAAGTAACAAGAAGCCAGCCATTTAGACAAAAGCATAATTTTCCCTGTTTGCTGCAAGACTGCAGAATAACTGTTGTTAAATCATTTAATGACCTACAACACCAATTCCTTCATAAATCATCTTTCTTCTTTTGCAGCTATTATGTCAGAGATATCTTCACTGTTTCTAGATTTTTTTTAACCAAGGTAGGAGAAACTTCTTTTTTAAGCACAAATAATAATTTTTGGAAACTTTTGTACAAAAGAAATTACAAGTATTTTCTAAGCACAGGACTACTAGCTGCTCTTTACTAACTCAAAAGTGTCTAAAAATAATTTCTTTCCAATATTACATAATATGTTTGTTGCTCAGAGACTGAGCAGCTCTGAAGAAAATTTAATTTCCAGCACAAAAAGGTGGCTTCTGAGGGAGCACCAATTTGTGTGCATGGTGAGTAAAGTCCTGCTGTCATATTAACAGCTTTATCACCATGGATCTTATTTTTCTGCCCTGGGAAAATAAGATCCATGTGTCAGCAAAGGGAACTCCTGGGATAAGCAAGATCCATCCTGAGACAGAAACAAGGGGCCAGCTGCAGGAGAGAGGAGCTGCTCTTCCAGAGCTGGCTGCAGGAGAGAGGCCAAGGGCCTGGCTGGGAAGCAATGAAGTGCTCTGATAAATCCAGCGCTGCAGAGCCACCTCCAGCCAAACAGCATCACCAGGAGTGGAAAACTAATACTCCTCATTCACCCTCCTCCTTCCTTAGGATGGAAGGTCAATATATGGGCTTTAATAACCTCTCTGGTTTTTGTTTGTTGTTGTTTTTTTGTTTTAAAGTAAACATTGCAAAGAAAAAAATGTTTTCTTCTTCCACCAGCAAGACTACAGGAGACAAACATGCTGAATGCTGTTAGTAAGCACACCAAAGACTGAGAGGACGTAACTGTTTCCATAGTAACATCCTCTCACAGTCTAGACTGGCTCCATAGGATGCTCTCAGGGACTGTCAGTGGCAGGGAAGTGCTGGGCCTCTCTAGCAGGGGAGCAGGGGTGCTGGGAGGAGTGGGAATGGCTGGGGCTAGGAGGGGAACCAGCAAAAGTAACAGTGACACAGATGTCTGCTCTTCTCCAGAGTGCAGCCAGGGGGAAGGTGGGCTGACACTGCACTGGGAGAGTGCATGATGGCCATGGTGGCACTGGGCAGGCAGCTTTGGGCCCCACTGAGCGTCAGTGCCCTGGAGAAGGAACAGATGGGCTTTCTGCGGGCCCTGCGCTCTGCTGGGCTGGCTGCAGAGGAGGGGGCACTGCCTGCTTTGCTGAAGGGTTAATGTGAGGCAAGCCCCGAGGGGATTCTTGTGAGGGATAACTCGAGTCCTTTGAACCTTCCATCAGGAGGGACAGGAAGCCTTACCCTGCACTTCAATGAACAAAGCATGTCCAGAGACTAGCAGGAATTTTTCCTGGAGACAGAGTGCTGAGGAAAACACAAGGGAGGAATTTGGCCAAGAAGAGAGACATTTTGAGCAATTTTGAGGGAGAATTACCTACAACCTCTATGGCACAGACTAATTCACAGTGCTTGCTTGCTTCTTTCCTCATGTGGTGCAAACAGCTATCTGAAAGATCTTTTCTGCCAGATTCTCATTGTAAGCTCTTTAGGGATTGCCTTATAGATGTTCCATTTTAAAACTAGATCAAAAAGCAAATATATATGATTAAAGATCAGGCTGGGAGGTATTAAGATCCATCTTTTATTACATACAAAATAAGTTATCCATATGCTCTGCCTCATTTGTTTTGGACTAGTACACCAAATGGAATCTCTAATAAATCATTCACTGCTTACCCACTCCCTCACTGTCTTCTGTTTCCATCCTGCTAGGTAAATATCCCTGACATTAGAAATGAGACTAATAAAAAAGAGGATTAAATCTGCAATTTACATCTGCAACTTGCAGTTCAATTATTTCACACAGTTATGGAAACAACCTTGGTTGTCCACCTACATTTTTCTTACTGAACAAACTTGGACATGCCAAGCACATGCTGATAGCTCACAAAACAATGTGTCTCCAGAGGCTTAGTTACTCAGAATCAGCCAGGCTGTGGCCAGCTGCCACAAGTAAAAACATTGTGCAAATCTGGTAAGAGGGAGGTGAGTTGTAACTTGCCCAAGCATGAGCTTCCTAAGCAAAGCTACAGTTGGCTGAAAATGATGTTTAACAAAAAATATGTGTGAAGGAGGGAGAGAGGGGATGCTAACTTTTGTTCAGACCATTAGGAGATATTTTTAGTTGTCTCACTGTCCAGCCTTATTTTATTATGATGAAAGGACTTGGGGGTCAAGAATAATCTTTCATGTGCATTAGCACATGTGGGCTCAGTTTAATGCACAAACAAAAGCCTTCCAGTTATCCAAGCAATAAAAGAACAGAAACACATTTCATGTCAACTATTGTTCTTCATGGGCCTGTAGCTGATGTGACTCCCCTGCAGACTGTGTGCTCAGTGTCTATCAAAAAGTATGTACCTGTAGGTTATCAGCATCTGCTGGAGTCACACCTGCCAGGTGTCTTGTGCCCTTCTGTGCAAAAGGATGAAGAGCACAGTGACAATGCACATTGCTTATTTTCTACCAGTGTGAAGTTAGCAAGAACTGAGGCCTGACAAGCAGGTACAGATTATGAGACTGCAGCCCAGACACCAGTGAGTGAGTTAACTTCAGAGCAGCTCTCCTTCAGTGTCTCAGTGCCCCTCAGAGCAGTCGGGGGATCTTTTGGGGCTGTGTGAGATGAGATCTGGTGCTGGCAGGCAGCTTCAGTGAGAACACTGACACAACAAGTGTTCACATGAAGCTCTGAAACTCATTTGAGGATAAGTCACTGTTGAGGCTGGAGCTGCCCAGGTCCCTGGGGAGGAACACTGCAGACATTATTCAGTAATAAGTTTCCGCTCTCCACAGGCAGCAGCTTCTCAGTGTTTTACCAGCAGACTTTGTACTGTTTTAATATATATTTGTTTACAAAGGAGGAGAGAAAAAATCCTGGCGGATGTTGACACAACTGTGATACCATTGAGTTTACAGCTTTTCCTGAAGGAATGCCATTTTCCCTCCTAAGGTCTCTGTGTTAGGGGATTTGGCAAATTATGTCAGAGGGATTCTTTCAGAAGACTTTGGGCCTTTTCTGCTCCCTGCACTTGTACATGGACTGATACAGGTGGCCTCAGTAGAGCCTCCTCAGGTGTGTTACAGGTGGCCTGGCCATAGGTGGGCTGGATAATAGTCCCCAAAGAAGACTTTGCAGCCAAAGTACCATATTGAGTAGGTGCTGTGGCTTCTCAACCCACCTGCCCTCTTGCTGCCATTGCTGTGGTACCTGGTGAGGAGGTTTGCAGTTCCCTTAATGAGAGGAGGTTTCTGTGCTTGACTGCAGAGAGAACTGGTTTGAGACCTAACCCAGGTGTGTCAGGAGCCAGCCACAGCAGCCCAGCTCTGCTGGGGAGGCACAGCTGGCCTGCTTTTCTGGCAGTCAGAGGGTAAGACTGTTGAGGCCCTATCCTGGCTTCAGGAGGAGACATCTCTGCGTTTGAGGCAATGCTGGTGCTATTCAGGAAGATAACATTTGAGCCATTCACCTCAGTCATGCAGTGTCAGTAAGATGTGCTTGGATGCTGAGCACTTATCAGAAATACAGGTCTCCCCCAGGCAGGGCAGGCTCACAAAAGGGTAAGTCTGTCCCAGGGCACAAAGCTTGGGAATCACTAGTCTGCTGGTGACACCAAACATCCTCCATGGCAGTGCAAAGTGATGGTCTGAAGATGCATCATTCTTCAAAGATGCATCATTCTTCATTCTTCATCCATTATCTTGTTTTACACAGAAAAAAGAAAAAAAAAGAAAGAAAAAAAAAGAGAATGATTCCTAGCCCAAAACATAAGCTCACTGCTCCTTGTTCAAGAAAAGACAGCAGACTAGGTGCTTTCTACTGTGTCTCTCCCAACGACAGGCAGCAATTTGGAAAAGAGAAGGTTTGTGCCTTGGTCACATCCTTGAAACAGCCTCCCTGTGAATGCCAGGGAGCTGGGCCCCTGCCATGTGCTCTCTAACAGGCACCATGGGAGCTGCAGCTCTGCAGCCTCTGGGACTGCTGTGCCTTGTAGCGCACCTCTGACAGCGCTGCAAACAAGCAGCAGCTAAATATGATTCACATCTTATTATCCATGTAAGTGCTGGTACTTACTGTCTCCAAGGTCCCCTGTGCTAAATAAATTCAAGAATCTGAAGGCAAAAATGTCATTCTGCCATAGTGCTTCCAGGAACAATTGCTTCTTGTCTTTCAGGGGAGGTAAGGAGCCCACCAGGGCCCTAGGAGTTTTGAAGCAATGCCCATTGTGGGAGGTAAAGAGCCAACACAATCCAACATTTGCCATCTGTGCCCTCGTGTCTGCTGCCTCTGAGGCCTGTCCTTTGCAATGCTGAGCACAATGAGACAAGAGGGCTGTACAGGACTGGGATCATTGTAGTGGGATGTCTTATGGGACAGTATCACCCCATGGCTTGAACAGGGACAATTCTACCACAGAGAGAGGAAGGGGAAAGGTGGAATTGCACTGAAGCCAGGGAATTGTTGCCTTACAAAAGAAAATCCTAAACAAAACAAGTAACACAAGTGAGCAACTTTTGTCCTTTATTTGTATGGAGAAGGCTTTTCATGAAGAATGTGGTTAGAATTTATATATATATATATTTCCCCTGAGAAGCTTAGCACTGAGTGTTAATAGACAGATCAAAGAGCTACTTAGCCACAGGAGCCAGGGAAACTGAACCAGGGCAGCAAAATAAAAATCTATCCAACTGTTAGTGTGTTTAATGTGATTTGGTTCAGAACTGACTTCTGCATGAGTACTTAGCAAAGCTTAAGATCATGAGAAGTTTGAGTTCCTTGAGCCAAACTTTGCTTTTTGTACAATGACAAGAATGTTTCCTATCTACAGACTGACTTGAGATCTTCCCTGCCTTACCCATTGGTTTTACCTCCCTCTTTTGCCTTATTGTTTGCAAGATTATTCCACAGGATCACATACTGTAAAGAAAGGAGTAATAGCCTGCTCACCAGCACATTTCTGGGTCGGTGACTTGTGAGTAATGCTGTCCTTCTCAAAGTATGCTAGTAAAAATTTTATCCTTGATTGTGCAAGGGACATTAAACTTATTCTAAGAAGGTTTGAATGTTACAAAGAAAAAAAAAGAGAGAGAGATGAAAAAAAAAAAATAAAAGGGAGAGGAAGGATATTTATTGAATCCTTCAGATCATAAACTCAGCCTGACAAGGATAAATCCAGGTATCTCAAGCAGTTCTCCTGGGGCTGGAAGCCAATACTGGGTTTCACTGGTAGGAGGTAGAATCTCCCATTTCTTCTTTGCTGCATCTGTGGGCAAAGCCCCACATTTCAAGATCCAGTCCCAGATTCAGTGAGCCATGCTGGAGCCATTGAATAGTGCAGGTAGTACGCAAACATATCTTATCTGGAAGAAAATTTCCTCATTTGGAAGAGGCTCCTCTCTTTTTCTGTGAAACTAAAAGCTGGAAGAGGTGCTTCTTTTTTTTTTTTAATATGAGACTAAATTTAAAAAGCAGCAGCTGTCTGCAGCTTTTCTAAAGGGTAGAATATTAAAATAAACCTTAAAAAACCATGTATGCAACTAAGTATTTGGGAACAAAAAAAGAAACATTATTAATGCAGTTCAACAGTTTAGCATGATAATCTCAAATTTGGGGTTCAGTCATCCTTTCTTCCCCAGTTTAAGATTATATAAAAAATAGGCTAGCATCTATGTATTTATTTTTAAAATTAAGCAATGCAAAAGTAAATAAGGAAAATGTAAACTCAGCTACATGAATATCCAGGACAGGACTGTGGTTATATAACAAAGGGGGCAAAATATTTTGCTTATTCCAAAATTCACCTTCCTCCTAGGGTGTTTGTTCCTTAGGCTAAGAACAAAAGAGATTCTAAGTCTTTGCAGCCTGGAGAACTACTTGTGTTCTTCTTCTTTGTAGCAACTTTTTCCATACTTGCAATAATTATCATCACTCCCCTCAATTATTTCTTCTTTACATTAAACAGACACTTATCTTTTGATCTTTCCTCCCTGTTCATGCCAGGACAGCTTTTATGCACAGGGGCAAACCGCTGTCTCCATTAACCATGTATTGCAGGCTCCAGGCATTCCAGGGGCTTTAACTTGAGGGGATAATGCCTGTCACAGATTTCACAGAGCAGCTTATTTTAGCTGCTCCTGTAACACTCTGTATGGCATGAAATGTGCTTGATCTCATCTGATCTGTTTCTACAGAACAGATTAAAGGGGAAAAAAAGCAAAGCAAGGCAAGGGATACTAGAAAAAAAGTTGGAGATGTAGACTCCCTTTGTATCATAAAACACCCTCTAAAACTGTTAATTACAGAGTCCTCATTAAGACAAGTCCTACAGGACGACGTTGCCACTGTGGCCTGTCTTCCAAGAATTAAGAAGCCCGGGACCCATCAACAGCAGCATGACTTCACACCTTATTTGACATCCAACATTTCCACTCCACCTTCCCAGGCAGGCACATAAAACTGGGAATTATTGTAAAAAACTTCACCACACCAGACATGGGCCCCTGGCAAAGCAGCTTCCTCGCTGCCTCAAGGCCGATGCCTGGATAAGAGGAGGCCTGGCACACAAAAACCAGGGTGTGACTGAACAAGGGTGGGGGCGCCCGCACAGGAAAGTTTAATATTCCAGAGGCACGGAAGCCTCTGAAGTCTGGGGAGCCACATGAAAAGCAGGTGCCTGTCCGGGCACATCGGGGAGAGGATGAGAGGCCCAGCACCACAATTACACATCGTCTTGTGACTGGTGCGAAAGCTGCCAGGGGCAGGACGCTGCTGCCGAGCTGATTGCTCCCTCGAGACAAGCTGCAAAGTGCTGAGTGCCCAGAGCTGCAAAGGGAAAGCAAGTGACTCAGCAAGGGGCAAGTCAGTCCCCAAGCACTGGTGTGGTGCAGAATTGTATCAGCATGAAGGTGATGCACTGAGATGAAAGCAGAGAGAGAGGTTCCTCTGTTTATAAACATGCCAGAGACAACCAGGTTACTGTGGAAAGTAATTTTATTTCAGAATTCCACACACTCTGTCACAGATCATGCACTTGGACTTTCCGCTTTGTAAATCCACAGCCTCCAGGCCTGGGAGAGATGAGGCATCATCTCTTCACTTCTCACTGCTGTGCCCACATGCTAAGAATGAGGGCCCTGATGGCAGCTTGCCAAGGGGCAGAAAGCAGCCTCTTGTTTCCATAATTGCTTTTAAACATGAAAAAGAAATCCATCTGACTTGAAAGATTAGCAGTGGAGCTCAGTAGCAGTGAAATCCACAGCTGAGCAAGTTGGTCCTCACCCTGTGGTTACAGGGAATAAGACAACAATCTCATGGGAAGCTTGTGTGAGCTAAGCTAGAGCAGAACACAGGGAGACATTCTTGGAGCTGAGGCAGCCACCAGCCCAATGCATGCCCTGGGCCTCTTACAATCAATCTGTCTGAGCCGCTCTGCCAGGAAGGTGGCCTGGAGCTGCCCTTTTCACATTCAGCTTTAGGTTCTTCTGCTCTGTGCTACAGATTTGACCAGGAAGTAGCCCACCTGCAGGTAAGCCAGCCCTCCAGGCTGTACATCAACACATGTACTGCATTTAATACTGAAAGGTGCCAGTTTGAAAGACTCTGCAACATTCTGTTTGACCCAAAGGCTGGGTGCACCATTAGTGGTTGTTTCCTGCATACTTTCCTTACACCTTCTTCCCTGCTTCTATTGCCTCTTATACCTGACCCTGCTCTTAAAATATTCCTAGTTGCAGTGTCCCTGTGACCCATCACATCTTTGGCCTTTGTCAAGACTGCCACTGCCAGGGCAGCTATTGCCTGGTGTGGTGGCTGCCTGTAGGAAGTGATCATTGGCCTCCTGAGAACAGGCTCATGGCTAGCTCAGAGGAGGGCAAAAGTGAAGGGAAGAAATGATGGAGATGGTTGATGCAAGTGAAGTGGAGCAGAGTCTACAAAAAAGGCAAAAAGGCAGCTTCAGTCTCCATTTGATACACAAATTGAGCTCAATAGCAGCAAAAAAATGGCCATAAAATATTAATTCATTAGGTTGCCAGGAAGAAGTGAAAGCATTCATGTAAAAATTATATATCCAGATATGTATGTGACAACTGTTCTCAAGTCATATCTCACTTTTTCTTTTTTGTATCTAGAGTTTTAATCATTTCCAGCCACACTGCTGTTAAAATGTGAAGACCACAGTACTGGAGTCAGCACCAAGTGAGGGATGACATCACACTGAAGATATGAGCTTTGGGGGAACTCCTGACAACCCAGATATTTTAATATTTTTGTTGACCTTCAAGTAATTAAAAACAAGGGGAATTCCCCCCAGTAGCCCATAGGCTCCAAGTCTCATCAGTCTGCTTTTAGGGTAGGAAGGCTGACATCGGAAAGGCAGTGGGGGACAAGGGAAGGAAGAGGGGAAAAAAATCTGGGAACCAGAGTGAAGAGCAATCAACAGTTGAACAACACTGACTGCTGCAAAACTTACAAAACACAAAGTCATACAAATGGGATTCCTGTTAACCTTTGATAGACTATAGACTTTATATATACACACACAGACTCCAAAGTACACATCTGGCAGTCTAGAAAATACCAGTACCCTAAGGATTAAATAATTTAAAATGCAACATTGCGTTATCACTGTATACAGAATGCTGTCTGACACACTGGCTAAAATGGACGGATTGTCCGAGAAATTGCTCCCTCCCTCACCTCACCAGCACTGCCTCTAAAAAAACCCAGGGTGAAAGACTTCCCTCCGTGGTTCCACTCCTGAAATTCACCTTGAAACTTCTCTGTCAAAGATGGGGGAAGTCCTGAGAGGAAGGGATGAGAAAAGAAAAAAAGGATTCCTGCTCCCTCCAAACTCTGCTGCTACAGTACTCCTCTCCACTGGCTAAGGAGGCTGGACAGCAAGGGTGAAAAAAGCTCCTAAAGCAGGGAAAAGGCAAACATGTTTGAGAAACATGTTATGAAATAGTTCTGAATATAGTTATGCTGGTCTTTTGAGATACACACAGAGCTCCACACTCAGAGGGACACCCTCTCTCCCACTTTTTGAAGACAGCAGGTGGCTAAATGCAGAGTATAAAGAGTCTACAGCCTGAGAGCAGCCACAGACAGGAGTGAGCAGAACTGCACTGCCAACAGGTCCAAAGAGATGGAATGGGAAGGTGTGCCCTCACCAGCTTTCTAAGAGTATTTGTAAAATGGGAGCACTGGAAAGTCAGCACATGGGAATGAGGAAGGGGATGGACAGCCTCAGTTCTGGGGAGGAGACTAAAGCACAGAGAGCAGATGGCAGAGCTAAAATATCCCTGAATGCCAGCTTTGTATATGCACCCTAGTATCACTGTATGGGACAGAACCTTGCTGCTGTCACCAGTTCAGTTCTATCACCTTCACAGCCTTTAGAGCTGGTGAGAATCTGGCTTGTGTGTGCTTATTCCAAAGCCCTTTGAGGCATGCAGTCTTGTTTCCACCTCCAGTAAACCAAAACAGCCATAAGCTCTTGGGGGAAAGATGAAAAAAAAAAACCCCATTCCCATGTGTGTCTCCCACCCCTCCCTTATAATCACCCTCTCTTCCTCTAGGCAGAGACAACTGAAGAGCTGCCTTGTTCTCCACTCCCGAGGCCATTCCCAGCAGATCTGGCTAGGCAGGAACAGCAAGCTCTGCTCCTTCAGCCTCATCACACAGCCAGACCACAAAGGTTCCTTCCTCCCCTGTGACAGCCTCAGCAAGAATTGTCTGTACAGGACGTTGTGTTGCAGCAGACTGGACAAATTTTGGCCCTTAATCCTGAACCCAGCTTCCAAAGGATGAGAAGACTCCATGGGAGCAGGAGCTGTGGGAATTCTTCAATTTCAAGCTCTACAGCCCTAAATATTGCCAGTGTAATCATTATCCACTCAGAAATACAAAAAGAACTCTATCCAAAATATCTCACTCAGTCTGCCCTGCATGACTGGGCCAAAATGACATAAAAGAAAGTGAGACAGTGTAGGACAGCAGAGAAAAAGAAACATAGGGCAAAATCAGGCTGGAGGAAATTAAACAACCTCAGTGCAAGTCTGCTAAAATCATCACTGGATTTACCAGCCCAGTTCCACCTTCTTGAGACCAAAAATGATTTGCTGCAGTAAGTGTACTACAGAAGAAAGAAGTGCATAGTTTGGTTTATTTTTTGGTAGACACTTAAAACTCATCAGAATTTATGTGAAGATCTCAGAGCTGCAGTTTTAGCCTCTCCTCCATAGCCAATGGGTACCTGTTGGGGCAGAGATGGTGGAAATGGACCAGTAGCACCAAGAAATTCAGTGGGAGCACCAACTCCAAAGCAGGAATTACTAATGAACCAAAAGGGGGGAGTGGTGAAGAGAGAGACAGAGAGAGAGAGGGAGATAGGGAGAAGTGGAGGAGACATAATTTGCAGTAATCAAAGTCTGCATTGGCTAAACCCTATCAACACTTCCCTAGGTAAGGCCCCATTACGTCTGCAGCAAGACCTCTGGCTCCGACAGAGAGCTGTAGAGGGTGTAGCCCAACTCATCCACTTCTTCGGGGGTGAGCTCTGAGAACAAGTTCACCTTGGGGTTCAGGGCACTAGGGAGGACACCAGCCTCCAAGTGGCGGATCAGCCCCTTCAGGGCCTGCAAGAAGCGGTCAGCCAGCATGTCCTGGGACCAGTCGGACTCCTCCTGGGAGAGGTGCAGGATGACGTTGGTGAGCTGGCTGGCAGTGAGGTGTCCCAGAGCCGGGTTTAACTTGCACACTGCTTTGAAGATCTTGAGGCACAAGCAGCGGCAGCCAGAATCCCCCTGGTCCAGGGCGCGGAGGCGCGCCGTTTCCGCTGGCCGCAGGCTCAGGCGCCACAAGTTGTCATTCTGGGCCAGTCGGTGAGGTTTGGCAACGAGGACGATGTCCCCCAGTGTCAGGGATGGCAGAAAGTCAATAAAAAGATGCCGATCTGCATCATACTGGACTTCCAGAGTCAAATCTGCTGGGGGAGCTGCTGGACGAATCACGTAGTCCAAGAGACTCCCGATTGCTGGCCAGTTGATGGACCCAGCTACAACTTTTTCAAAGGTGTCTGCTACAGTTTTGGGGGAAAGGTAACCTCCCACCACACAGCGGTCCCAGTAGCTGCTCCCGCGAGGAAAGTACTCTGGGTTTTCTCGACGCACCAAGTAGAAGCCAGGAATGTTCATGATAGTGTCCTCCCCGGGGATACACGACCACAGGTTCTGCTCCAGCATGAGAGGTACAATGAGCTGGATGTGGTCAGCTGTCACTACCTTTCACAAGAGAGAAAAGTCAGTAAGAATAAGCTTTCTCTCTCCACATTCATTTTATTCACCACCTTTAGATAGCCTTCTGCCCAAAGGAACCTGGAATAAGGATTCAGCTGTCTCGCTCGCCTCTCTGCGTGGGATTCCCAGCCTCCCTTTGTTAAAAGGCATTCTGAAGGACTATTTCCAGCCATCAGTGGGATAATTCCAAGGTATAGCTGAAGCTAGTGCTTACGTAGTATGTACTATTTAGAGACCTGACATGGACTGCATATAGATGAATCATTCTGCCACATATTGCTTTAAGTCTGCTCCTCGGTTGTGAGGTGCCGCTGGCCTAGGTCATGGCAACACCACATGACAATTTAAACAGGAGACAGAGTTTCAAGTTTCTTGACAAGCTTCCATTGCCATGGTTTAATAATCCAATGCTACAGCTAGGTACACAGCCCTCACCTGGTCTGCCACATTGTTTGGAAAAAGGTCGTTAAAGATCCCTTTTCATCAATGTGATTAAGACCCCAGGTCTAATTTTCACTGGACATTCCATGCTCCATTCCAGAGCTCTGACTCAAACAAAGAAGTGTGCCTCTGAATCACTCACTATAGCCATGGGCATCTTGCCATCAGGGAGATATTGTAGCAGGGACTGCTGTCCAATCCAGGTCTGTCATGCATTAAAAAAAAAAAAAAAAAAGGGTAGGAAAGACCTACACGAATACATGGGAGCTCTAAGGGAATGTATTTGGATGGTTACAGAGGGATGGAGAGAAAACAGACATATACCAGAGAAACAGCAAGAAAAACACAACTAAAAGAAGAGAGAGTGGAAACAAAGAAGGACAAAACAAAAAAGCAAAGGCTTTGCAGACAACGACAGAGCAGCCTGGTCACGCCTGTTCAAACAGCACTGTGGAAATCAACGCCTGGCTCCACAGTGGGAAAGGCAGCACCAGGGGCCTTATTACTGAGGAATGCTGTGCTGAGCCAGCAGCGCCACCAGGAAAGCCTGAAAACGCCCCTGCGTGGTCAGCCTCCTGCCCAAGGAGCCCAGGAGTTACCTGCAGGTCATCGTGAGGCTGCCGCTGAGGTACATGTCCCGCAGGGGCATGTCGGGCAGCTTGGCGCGCAGGAAGCTGCGCAGCTCCGTGCAGATATCCACGGCCGCCTGCTTGGCCCGAGCCTGCTCGTCCGCCGGGATCGCCACCCGCCGCCGGTAGTATGCCAGCAGCTTCTCCTGCAGGGACAGCCGAAGGCGGGACTTCTTCAGCTCCACCTGACTCCTCTTGGCAGATGGCTTGGGCTTTGTGGGTCGAAAGAAGTCTGCAAGACAGAAGGAGAACTGTTGAGGTTGCAGCTGATTTTGCTGCGAAGCATTGTGCAGAACAGAATCTGCAGCACGGAACTGCGGCCTCCCAGGTCTCAAAAAGCCCTTGGCAGACATTTTGCAGGCTTTAGGTGGCTACCACTCCAAAGGGGCATGCTGAGGAACTTCAAAATATACTAGTAAGAGCATCAAAATGGATGAAAACAAGTTACTGGATTTAAAATTTAGCCAGACTAATATTGTGTACAAGGATGTAATTTTAATGGCTATGTGGACAATATCGCAGCTCAATTTCATCAAAAATTCAGTGCTGTTACCAGTTCAAAAGCTTTCAGTGTGATGCCAGATCAGTGAATAAAACACTTTTGAACAACCACCATGATCTCTTTGAGTTTTTAACATTGAAACAGATTATTACAAATTACCAGTGAAAACCAGTCCTGACTAGCATATGAGATCAGAGAAGACTGTGCCACCTGGAAATGAAATAGTTGTTGGGAGTCTGGTCAGCACAGTTATTAGGATGATGAGCTGACAGATCCTGGGGCCATCCCAGCTCAGGCCATCATAGCTCCAGTGACACTCCCACTGAAACCTTCACTGCAGAAAGACCAGAGCCCACTCAGAGGCACAATGCAACACAAGGTTTACATTGTATCTGCATTAGTAAACAATGTCTGACCTGCACAGACTCTCTGAGTCCCTTTTTTGTCCTGACTGCTTTCCCAAAGAAATAAATCAAAGCTTCCCATCCGTTTCAGATTTCTCTTAACATGGAGGAAGAGTTTCAGAAATTAACAATGAGAATTAAAGATCTAAAATAATGAGAATTACAGATCTAAAAGAACTTTGGAAGGACTGTGATACCTAAGGGCTGCAGGAGAAATCCCCAAGTCAGTGGCCCCATTAAAGCAATTGACTGTTGCCAATTTTTGTTTGATGATTTGGCCACACAGCACATGAGGAATGGCTGACCAAGCTGTAGACCAAGCCATCCTATCCCAGCCTCAGCAGCTGCTGTCTCTTGTCTCACTGGGTTCTTTTGGACAGATTTGAGCTTTTTTTATGTAAAGGAAATAATGCACTAAACCATAGGGAACTGAATTTCCTTGCCTATTTATGAAAAAAATTATTTTTCCATACTGAGTTTTAATTTACTTCTAATTGAAGAATTTAAGACACCATCATTGTTTTTATTACTCAGCCCACATGCTTGGGGACTCAAATCAAATGATCTAGACTCCATTTAACACAGCTGTCTAGTTTTTAATGTTTCCTCAGCAGAAAAACTATTGCCATCCCAAAGACAACTTCCTTTAAAGTAATCTGGAAATCAAGTTAATAGCTTGATTCTGATTTTTAGTTTAAATCTCCAAGTATAAATCTCCTGAAATGAGTGATCAGGGATAGAAAGTAAAACCATTGAGAACAAAGAACCAATCACATAAAACAAAACATGGCTGGATTCTAAATTACTGATTAACCCACCCAGAAAGAAAACCACAGGATACCTCCTATAGACTATTGAAGAGAAACACAGTGATAAGCAGCACTAAACAGGGAAACATCGATCCAGAAATTATTTGAAAAATGGTAGCAATAATACAGGAAATACCGTTATAAACTGCTAGTACATTCACAGCTCAAATACTCCCCCCCTAAAAAGATGCAAGCAAACTGGAATGACCCAAAGAAATGCAGCAGAGTGCTTGAAATGAATGGAATAGTTTTTTCAGGAAAGATTAGATATTCAGATTGAAAGAGCAAAAATTAGGGAGAATAAAGCTTAACACCATGAAGTTACGAGAGGAATGAAGAGTGCAAACAGATGACCATTACTGACTAGCTCCCAATGTCAGTTCTGATTCTTGAAGTTACCAGTGGACCTGCTTAAAAGAAAAACATAAAAATCTTGGGCCAGACAGGGTATTTCCTTCCTCTGCATTCCATTAAACAAATGGAGGGTTTATAGGCCTGGATGGCTGTGTGATGCAGGAGGATGACCATGCCTCTTACCAGTGTCTGCAGCTGAAGGATCAGTGGGAAGGGTCTGCAGGGAGCGGCTGAGGCTGCTCTTCATGTCCTGGGTCAGCAGGCGTGAGGAGGAGCCCAGCCAGTTTGGCTCTTCCCAGCTTCTCTTTCCCGACTGGCTCAGGCGAGTGGGGCTGCTGGGAGCACTGATTGCCCGGTCATACATCTAAACCGGGAAGAGTTTGAGTCACCGAGGGGCCAACGCTGGCATTGTCCCCAGGCCACTGTTGGCACCCCGCTGACGGAGCAGTGCCTGGCGCTGGCCGTGGCACTCCCCACTCCCTCCCTGCCTCCTGGCTCACCCTCTTGACGGCCAGCGTGGCGATGCCCAGCATGGCGGCGCCGCCCACGCCCAGCACCAGCCGCGCGTTGGCCAGCACGAAGTCGATGGCGGTGCCGATGCCGTTGTCATCCTTCTTCCCTCTGCGCTGCCCAGCGCCTGCCATCTCACCTGTGAGGGACAGGAGTCACACAGTGGCACAAAATGACCGTTCACCCCCTCCTCCCACCTGCTGCTGCCCCAGGTTTTGCCACAGGAAGGGACCACCCAGCCCTGCACCCTCTCTCTAATTATGTTCCCTCAAATTGCTGCTTGCTCCCAGCAGTGCCAGGACAGTACTGACCAAGCAATGTCCAGTGCCTCAGGGAACACATCTGAATTTGAGGTGAGGTTTCTAATAATTGAATAGGTTTAATGAAAGAAAGAAGAAGTTACTTCCACAGTATTTTGCAATAAAATCCTGCATATTAAGCAAAACCCTCTAACTATTCCGTATTTTTCTTATAATTTGTGCTTCCCAACCAAAACACATCCAATTTATTTTGTAATTTCTAACGTAACAAGTGTGATTTTTCTTACAGACAAGACAATACAGGATTGGTCAACTGTCTGGCACAAAGTGGAATCTTCCCCAAGAAGTGACAGGCAGTCTCAGAGCTTCCATTCACAGATTAATTTCTGAACAGTGTCCAATCCCAGATACTTCAAAGACACCCAAGAATCAACAGCAGAGACTGCAACACAATCATAAAAGAAACAGCTCCCTTGCCTTTATTTGATGTTTATTCCTGCCCTCGAGGCTGGTGGGTTCGACTCTCAGACAAATCATGTCAAACACTGACATGAATATTTTCCTACATGTGTACTTCTGTGTCCTCAAACTTCCACTTAACCTGACCTTGAGATTTAAATTTAAAGAGTCTCTCAGGTCAACATGGCCTCAAGCTGTGCCAGCAAAGGCTCAGGCTGGACATCAGGAGGAATTTCCTCACAGAATGGGTGATTAGACATTGGAATGGGCTGCCCAGCGAGGTGATGGAGTCACCATCCCTAGGGGTGTTTAACTTGGATATGACAAGCAGTGCCATGTTCTAGTTACAAGGTGGATATCAGTCAAAGATAAGCCTCAATGATCTCAGAGGCCTTTTCCAACCTCAATGATTCTGTGATCCTGTAAAACACACTTTACCATCACTGTAGCCACAGGGAGACCCCCAGTGAACCTACATGAAAACACCAAGAAACTCCTGCATTGTGACTTTAGGGCTGTTTTCCGAGTCAGTGCCCAAGGCTCTAAGCCTGCCTGCCTGACTGGGGTGGTTGAAAACTGCCCTTTGTTTTTCCTAAAGCCAAGCCAGCGGAAATGTTCCTGCCTGGATGAACCAAGAATACATTCACTTGTCATCCCCAAGCAGAACAAACCCCGCACTTTCACAAAGCTCACTGTAAAAGCAGCATGAAGAACATGGTTATATCACTGTAAATGACCTACCTGTGACCTAATGCATTTGTGAAGAGAACAGGAGAGCCCTCCTGGCGTGCCTGTGGAAGCACCTTCAGGACTTCTTCAAGAAAGTGGTGGGTAGTGAGTGTTAATCATCTCTGCTGGCTGGCGAGGGGATTTTGGAAACAAGAGGGAGGCTCGTGGGACCGGTGGGAGCTACAGGGAATGGCTAAACCAGGCCCCCGAGCCCGCTCCGCAGGAAAGCCTGCCCCTTCTCCAGCTGCCTTTCCTTGTCCTCCAGCCGCTGCAGCCCCTGGTTCCGGCGGAACTCGCGGCGGATGGAGGCCAGGTAGAAATCCCGGTCGGTGTAGCGCAGGCCGCGGCCGCGGCGCAGCAGAGCCCGGTACAGAGTCAGCACCGCCTCCCGGGACCACGCGGCCATGGGGGACAGCTGTGCGGCGCGGGCGGGCGACCGGCCGAGGAGTGACCGAGGGCGGGACCCGGGTCAGCTTCTCCCTCCCCGAGAGACCCGCCGCCCGCCGGCGGCCGCTCGGTGGCGGGCCCCGCTCGGTGCCGGGGCCGCCTGTCCAACGGCGCGGGGTAACGGCCGGGCCGGGCCGCGGGGGCCGCTGCAGCCCCGCGGGAGGAGCGCGGCCGCCCCGCTCTCACCGGGCTGCGCGCGGGGGCCGCTCCGGGCCGCTCCCGGGGTCACCCGGCAGCGCCGCGCTTCCGCTTCCGGGCCGCGCTCCCGCGCCCGCCAATGGCAGCGCCGCGCTGCGGGCAGCGAGCCGCGCGGGCCTGAGGCGGTGGCGGCGGGGCGCTACCGCCCCCTGGCGGCGGGAGGGAGGGAAGCGGCCCGCGCCCGGCCCGCCCCGGCAGCCCGGGATGCTCCGGCCGCGAAGGGCCCCGGCAGCCCGGGCTGCTGCTACCCGGGGCTCCGTGTGCCCTGTGGGGCTCCCGCTGCCCGGGGCTCTGTATGCCCCGTGTGGGGCTCCGTGTGCTGTGGGACACAGTGCTCTGGGCTGCCGGTCCGAGAGGCAGCGTGTCTGCCGTGCGCCACGGTCACGGAATCGCGGATTCCGTTAGGTTGGAGAAGAACTCTGAGGGCAGGGAGTCCATGCTCTGTCTGAACAACACCTTGTCAGCCACATCATGGCACCCAGCGACTCCACCAGCTCCCTGGCAGCCCATCCCTAATGTCTAATGGCCCTTTCTGCAAAGGAATTCCCCCTAATGCCCAGCTTGACCCTCCGCTGGAAGAGAGCAGTGCATCAATGCTGCATCTCAAGGTACTTCTGACTTCTGGGATGCTTTTTACGAACTAACTTATCAAATTCAAGCTCTTTATCTCCAAGGAACCCCCCGAGAGCAGGGCTTGGTCTGGAAGCCTCAAGGCTCTAGGAGAAGGGCAGTAGCAGGCAGCCTCTCTGGGGTCTGCCTGAGCCGATGGAAGGAGACTCCCAAAGCCAGAGCTTTTTGTTCCACTGTCCAGGTGTAAATCTCACTTTTCCATTGTCACCTTCTCTACTATGAGGCATCTCTGGGGCATATATATTTCTCCTTAGCCATCTCCTCCTCCCCAGGTCCTACCTAAATATAAAACATAATGTGCTGTGCCTCCCCTGGAAGGGAGGGTGAGAGAAGGAGCAAATGGTGTGTAACAGAGGAGAGCCACATCACTTCACACAATTCTCAGCGACACCAGATATGACAGTGATAGAACTAAACAGGAAGAAAAACAGAAGCTCTGGACTGGCTCACTCCGTGCCAATCTCCTCTTGTTCATTTCCTTTCTGAGATAAACAACCCCAATCGTTTTGATCTCTCTGTGAGCGAATTTGCCATGCCCCTAATCAGCCCTTTCTGAGAAGGGCTTACTTGAACTGCAGACAGTATTCCCAGAGAGGCCGTGCTAGTAATTTACATAATAGCATTATCATATTTTCCATATTATTCCCTCCTTCTTCCTTCTGCATGCTAATATTTTATGTGTGTTTTTTTTTTTTTAACTTGCAGCTACTCTCAGAGCCAGGGTTTGTGTGACATCCATATTATTTCTTGGTTTGCTAGAGAACATCTGGAGCTTTGTAATTCTTATATGCAATTTGTTTTCCCTCTTCTGACCTTGCATATACCCAGTTGATCCTTGGCAAATGTGTGGTGTTCCCCATTTGCCACATTTGCATTTTACTCAGTCCTTTTTGATCTCCTCAAGAGTGTTATTTAGCTTTGATCAACTTTTAAAATTTTACTCAGTCCTTTTTGATCTCCTCAAGAGTCAATAGCTTTGAGTCAACTTTTAAAAATGTTCAGTGTATTGCTCATCTTTATTTCCAGATCATCAGTTCATATACTGGGCTATCCAAGACCTTAGAGGCAGCATTTGCATTCCCTTCTCTTAACCTGCTGCCAGAATGAAAATTGATCTTTGACCCCTCCTCCCAGCTTCCTGCCTCCTCCTTGGCTTGTTAATCCCCAGAAATACTTCCCTTCTCACAAGCAGGCTCTGTCACCCCTGGGCAGGTGTGCTGATCAGCCCAGTCCTCAAAACTCCCACGTCTGGATCAAAACTTGAGCAGCCACGTGTGGCAAACCCCTGGAGCACTACCAGTGGGATCTGCTGGGTCAGGCAGAGTGGTGAGGGACTTCCCTGCTGCCCTCCTGCCATGGCAGCCAAGGAATGCCACCTCCACAAGCGCCCCCTCCCCAGCCCAGCCCCTTGGGTTGTGCCCGTTTTGGTGTTTCTCTCGGTTCTTTCCCCCCAGGCTGGCTGCCAGCTCCCGGGCCCCTCACCAGCAGCTGCGTGTGCGCACTGAGAGCTCCTCCACCCACCCTGTGCGGTGTGTCCCAGTGCCCCAGCCCCTGTGGGACGTCACTCGCTGTGCCCGCTGCCCCACGGGGGCTGCCCACGCCTGCATTGCGGGGCAGGGCCCCAACCTGCCCCTTGTCCCGTGCAAAGAGGAGGGCGAGCGCCAGGGCTGAGCAGCACGGGACTGACCCGCTCCAGGCACCGTGTGAGTGCCCAGCCTCTGGTGACACGCTGGGGGTTGTGCCTTTGAACTCTGCCTTGAGACAGTGGAGCAGGATCCCTCATCTCCAGGGTTTCTCAACTTCTGCTGACCCGCTGCATGCAGCTGGAGGGACCCACCCAGCACCCTAAAGTCTTGTGCTGCCCATGGACTCACTGGGAATGGGGATCCCCCTGTGATTCCAGCCTGTATCCCTGTACTAAAGGGAATTTACTTGCCCTTTCAGGGCCAGGTGCAGGCAGAGAGGAGGGAGCAGACTTTTGCTGTGCTCCTGGAGAACAATAACAATCTTTGTTTCTCAAAATGACCAAAGGCAGCATGTGCGACAGGGCACAGTAACCCGTGCTGTTACCTGGAATAAGCCTAAGGCATCCCCTCCTGTCCCTTGCCTCCTTGGGGGTCTCTAGAGCTGCCACTCCTTTCCTGGTCTTCTCATGCTTGCAGCCAATCTTCCCCCTCAGGCAGCCACTGCCACAGGCTTTGATGGCCACTAAAACCAGAAAATGGCTGCCCCTGAGCCCACCTTGCAGCCTCTGCTCCTGGGAGCCAAGTGCCATGCCCAAGGCTTCCCACCACCTATTCTGCAAGGGCAGGACCATTCCCAGCCAGGGAGACATCCCTGTGCTGCCTGTCACCAGCCAGCAAACCCTCCCTGGGCAGCAGGGCAGTGAATGTGAGCCTCAGGGCTGCAAATGGCATCTTGGAGGGGCTGTGCAGGGATGGGAAACAAACTGTACTTGGAAGCAGAAGGCTGGTCTCTTAGAGGAGCCAGAAAGCAGTTCTAAAATGTGAGGGGGATGATGGATAGTGACCCACCAATGGTATCTGAGCTTGAGCCTTGGTATCTTCTAGTAAATGGACCTCGTAGGAGGCCTTTGGCAGTCTCAGCCCCGTTCAACAGCTCTCTCTTTAGTTGCAGCTCTGTTTCTTTACTTTTGTTGAGCAGTCACAAGGATTAATGGCATTTGAGATCCTGCTCTCCAGCTGTGACAAACCAGGAGGGGCAGAGGCCCAAGGGTGGCACACGTGGTTTCATTCCCTGAAGCCCCAGCAGCTTTGATGCTGAGTGCATGTGGGAAGACAGGTGGTGAGGGAGGAGAGACCACTGGTACACAGCCACCTTTCAAGGGGCATCCCTGATTTAGAGCTGAAACCCACATTTCAGTAGGGACAGTAAATATCTGATCTGGGCAGCCATGCTCAGGGTGTGTTTTTGACAGGGGGAAGAAGGGGATGGTCCCAGCCTCGCTTCAGCTGAAGTGGGGCTTTTCAGACCCCCAGACTTCCATCCCTGCAGTGCAGGGGACTGCAAACACCATCAGCAGTGAGTGGTCTCCTGTGTGAAACAGAGCTGCTGTCCCCATGAGGGACTGCACTGACAGCCACTGAGGAGGCTCAGTTTTATTACCTAACACATTGAAATTGCTCCTGTAGTACTTTTACAATTGGTCTGTGCCCACCTTCACTCCCAGCATGACTCATGTTTCCTCAAACAAATTTCTCCACGGCTGGGTTTGCTGGGGACTTTTCTCATTATTCCCTGACTGGTAAGATTCCGTCCCCCGGCCTCCCCCTCCCCATTTTTTGCTTTGCACCAGCTGCATGCTGCAGGAGGTTTACAGAGCCATTCAGAGACCCCGCTTTTGTGAGTGCTGTTGTCCTTGCAGTCTTGCATCCCTACAACAGCCCCTGTTTTCTGCAGGGGAAGCGTCAGCAGAGAGCAGAGGGCTTGCAGCTGGTGGTACCACCTGCCTGAGCTGAGCTGCACATGGTGACCTCAGGCTTTCTTGTGCTTCTTCACCTGCTGTGTGCTGGGATGAGGCCCTCTCGGTGTGAACACCGGCTTTTGGTTTGTGTAAGGGTATCCGGGACTCCAGCATCAGGTATGGTTTGCTCCCATGTACATACAGACCACTTGAGAAGGGCATGGCTGCTCTATCCTGCTGCTTCTCTTTCTCTAAGCAAAGGCACCAATTGCACACCTTGCCTCAATAAGTCACAGCCCCTTAGATTTATTTTTGTCCCATTTATCTGGTTTTGGTTCTGCCGTGGTCTGACATTCACTTCTGGGTAACAGTTTGAGATAA
The DNA here is from genome assembly GCA_024865655.1 of Emberiza elegans. Classification (NCBI taxonomy): domain Eukaryota; kingdom Metazoa; phylum Chordata; class Aves; order Passeriformes; family Fringillidae; genus Emberiza; species Emberiza elegans. The sequence goes on along the minus strand of JALJVW010000910.1, from coordinate 4,387,361 downwards.
AAGCTTTAAAAACACTGCAAAGCAAAAAGAAGTGGGTAGATGTTTTCTACATTCTTTTATTTTGTGTGTATGCCTGGTTCTTAGTAAGTGTCTGAGGGGGGGAAAAGTATATATATATATAAAACTGATGATTTGTGGCTCTCTCTTTAGAAAAAGTCCAGGCTGTAGAACAGGGCTAAAATGCCAGGAAAGAGTTTGCTGCATAGAGGCAGGCTTATGTTATTTTATTTTATGCATTCCTTGGATAACATATTTTCTCTAATTTCAGATCCTGGAGAAGTCATTTTAGATCTTTATTCAGTACAGTTTATTTGCTCTTCTTCTCAGTTTTCCTTATTTTTAGAAAGGTGAAGTGTGTTCCCAAATTAAATCGTTACTGGGATGGACTTCAGCCAAGAGGATCCATTGTTCAAGCCATAAGGCATAGGAAACACAAGAGTAGAACAATGGAGTTTTATACTGTGTTTCATTTGGCAGGGTGAGGAGAGATATGGCCTTGAAAGATTTGTATTCTTACATAGCTGTAATATATTTTAAAAGACAGTAAGGACTATTTTCACTTCTCACTTTGCTTTAAAAAAATAAGCACACACAGAAATGCTGAAAATGTTGGGATTGCCAGATGCTCCTTAGTTCCAAGTAAAGGCTCATGTCTGGGGATCTCAGAGATGCTTACAGTAATGTCCCAAACATGAGCTGAAGAGGGCTGATCATTTACCTTTTTGCTGATATGCTTGTCCCTGCCGCAGCTTTAAAGGCAGAGCTTGCAGCAGCTTGGCCCTAAGCCAGGCTCTTCAACCAAGCATCCATGGGTTATATTCCTTATGTCAGCTTCTCACTCCAGTGATCTGGAGCCCTTCCCCTAGATGGGACAGTTTTGCAGTGACAGAGCAAAGCCCTGCAAAGCTCACTGCCCAGTGAAGGTTTGCCTTCAGCGTGCCCAGGAGCCTCAGGAACACGCACTGCTGCCAGGAAGCAGAACATGCCTCCCCTCTGCCATGGCCATGGCCAAATCCTGTCCGTGGCAGTGCTCTGGAAAGCAGGGCAACCAGTGCCTGCAGCTGTGGGCACGTGAGCATGAAGCCATTTGCTGGTGACGCTCTCCTCTCCTCTCCAGGGCTGGGGTGACTCTCCCTGGCTGCTCCACGGGCTGCCTGCCAGCCAGCTGAGACCTCACTGTTTCCCCACATGAGCTGCTAAACCAGCGAGATTTAGAGGCATAATATAAAATTGGATTAATACTTGAAAATTAACTGTCCCTGTTAAGCAGCACATTAAAACGTGTCCTCACACAGGGAACAAACTTATCCCAGCAACAAACAGCTGGCAAAATGGGGTCTGGTATCCCCCTTCCAGCTTTCTGATAGGTGTCCTAAGTTTATAATGAAGTCACTTTGTTTCCAAGCACCCTGGTGCTTGGAAACAGCATGTCTATCCCTTTATCAGCTAGCCTGATAAGCATCAATAAGGAATCAGCTGGAGCCAACTCCTGCTTAAGAGGGTCCTTCCCAGCCTCCCCACCGAGCAGTGTTGCACAATGCCCAGGATAAGCACCAGACATCCATGACAAAGAGCAAGAGCTTGGGAGAAACCACTGACTCCCAGGCAGGTCACCCACCCACAGCTGCTCTAGGATTCATCAGCCCATCTAACACCTGCTGGGGTACTGAAATCCTGCAAAACACGCAGGATTGCTTGGCATCAGATGGCTTGCAGGCTCCTGATTCCATATGGTGCTTTAGGGTCCGTATCCAAACCCAGGATGGATGCTGCATTGGCGTGTTGAGGGACCCTCTGACACAGTAAATGGGGCTTTTGGTGGAGCCACGTGCTCCCCACTGCTCCTGCAAATTAATGTCTCCACCCCAGACTGGTTTGTCCAAGAATCAACCCCTCTCACTCACAGAGGCACTTAAAGCTCCTGCAGCAGAAGCTCATGCTTTCCAGGGAAAAAGGTATTTTAAAACCTCACAAGAAACAAAAAGAAATGTCATTTATGTTACTCTTTAAAATAATATAAATGCCAGAAAGGATTTTGTGTTAGAAAAGAAAAATAACATGGGAGAACTTTGACCTAGTCAAAGTAATTTCTTAAACTGTCTCACTAAGTTGCCATTGGTCTGTGCTTACAGGCTTATACTTCCCCTCTTGAAAAATTGAAATTTCAAGCATGCTGGTCATCAACTATTTTTAGACTATCCTCTGTTCAGGCACAAAAATACAGTAATCACTAAGAATGCTAAAAATTCTAAATAGAAAATTTTAATTGCTAATTTTTAATGGCAGGTTTCTTTCACGCCCTTTGTTCCAGAGAGGGAAGCAGCAGAATTGCATTCAGCAATGCACAACACAAGCCTCTATTTTGATGAGACCCTTCCACAAAAGGAGAACTGAGAACATCAGACTGGTATGGATGAAAGAAAGACAAGGGAATTCACTGGAGCTAATAATTATGAGGAAAATAATCTATAATGCTTACAGTCACTATCTCTAAATGGAATCAGGAATGAACCTGAAGCATAAGACACTTTAAAAGGTAAAAAATTAAATAGCTGTAGGTGGCACATGAGCTTGCAAAAGGCCCTTGCCAAAAGCACTGCAGAGGCCAGATGGTTAGGAGGATTCAGAGCAGGACCAGGCTTTGATACCAAGTAATGGGAACAGCCAAAACTACAGCAGACAGGTTTAAAAATAAACCAAAACAAGGAGGTCATGTTCTCTCATGCACTATGCCAAAAGTCAGCCACCAGAGAGGCATTTCTGCAGTGGGAGGTTTAATTTGGGGCTCTGGGATTTCCAGGTCTTTACTTGGAAAAAGGGATGCATCCAAAGGAGCAAAGATGGTGTCAAGGGACCATTTTATGAGATGGTTCCCATGTCCACCAGCTCTTCTGAGAGCCACGAGCAGCCATTGTTCCCCACTCATGTGCCTTTACATGTTCATGCTCGCCTAACATGCAGATTAGCTCTGACAGGGACCCACAAAATCAGGAATCAGTCCCCAAACCAGCCAGGTCCCTTTCCATCTCCCTTCTTGGGAACAGTGTTCTGCCAAGATAGGAAGCCGCCTCACCCCATTTTCCAAGCAGCCCCCTTGGCTAGGCAATCAGAAATAAAAGTTGTCACACACATCTTGGTTTCTTTTCATACTTTGTAAATTTTTTTAATTTTTTATTATTATCTCCTCCTTTTAAGCATCCCTTTAAGGGTGAAATGAAATCCAACCATTTACAGAGAAAATGATTTCAGAATGTACATTTGATTTATCCTTACAAAAAGTTCATTATTACTTGCTGTTTATAAATTACAGAGTTGAAAGGAGCTTTGCAGATGCTCTTATTTTTTCTTTTCTTTTTAGTTTTTGGCAAGTCCACGCATTCTTTTTCCAAAGCAGGGTGTCCTGGAACCCCTCCAGGAGCAACACCAGCAGTAGGTCCAGGTGGACCCCAGACTCAGAAGTGCTGCTGGACCACCTCCAGGATGATACTGCATCATCATCCGCACAGGCAGGAAAAAACAGCTGTTTGAATTCTCAGAGTATTTCAGATCCCTTCTTAATCCATTACCTGTAGTGCCCAAAGCTTTAAAATGTCAGTGTATTGCATTAGAAACAGTTCTTCTTTCTCAATGCTGGATCAGAGCCCCTCCTGCCACTCCCTTACCCTCCTGCTCCCCTTCCCTTCCCATAACAGGAGTGAGTTTGTCCAATGTCTCAGAAATCAGGGGATTAGGGAGGGTAGGGAGAACACAATGATGGAGGGATACACGATCCGTTCTCCCACTCACTTCCCTCCTTTTTCACCAAGGTTAGAGGTCAGTGAAGCCAGGACAAGCCATCCCTTCCCTCTCCACCACCAGTGTTCACCCATGGAACCAGGAGCAACCCTGGACAGCATCTTCACAGTGCAGAGGCATAGCAGCCACAGAGATTGCCAGCAGGAGCTGGGACACAGGGACACAGCCCCGGGGACACTGAGGAGGGGAAGAGACACCATCCCACAAGGAAACAGCAAGGCAGGCAGAGGGGAATGAGCACCCGTTCTGCTCTGACACTCTCCCCCCATGCCAGCTCGGTTTCCTTGTTCACCTGTCACAGAGACACAGAGTCGGTTGGCCTGGGCAGCACAACACAACACCTCAGCAGGACACAGGGATCAGAGAAAGCAACAGCAAGAGCGGGCTTGAGCATATCATCCTCCATACCGACCACAGGCACAAACTCACCGTGTCTTTTCTGTCACTTGGGTGTGGCATTACCCCCAGATGGGCAAATAGGTCTAACCTGCCCTACTCCCTCTGCTTTAGCAAGCTCACCTGCTGCAGGTGCACCAAAGCCCACATCCTTCCTTTCCCTTGGGGCAAAAGAGGAAGAGGCATTCCCCAGTCCAAAGCCATGTATAGGCACACAATCTCTTCCTAGGTGGGAAGCGCAAAGACAGAGCGAAAGAACTGCAAGGCTTGAGTATGCCACACACTGCTTCACCTATTTCCTGGCCCCACTTTTACCAATTTGAAGGTAAAAAAGGCTTTGGGAATGAAAAAGCACAAGGCTGAAGAGGGCTGCAGGAAAAGGCTGGTGATGCATTCTCTCCAAGAGAGACAGCAGGATTCAGTGCCCACTGCCCCCATGGGATGCAAGAACCCACAGACACCAGGCTCTGACAGTCTGATCCCAGCTCCAGCCCAGTGCCAGGACAAGGTTCTTGGTCTTTCCTTTCTCAAATCTCAGAACCTGGTTCAGATAAAATGAAGGAGCTTCAGTGCTCACCTCAGAGTCCTGCACTGGGAAACAAGGATCTGACATGAACCTGCCTCCTGCTTTGCCTCTCACTACCTCACACACACACTTACTTTTGACTTCCCTCTTGTGGCAGCTGCCTGGAGGGGTGGCTGTTCCACCTGGAGCTGGCTGCAGAGGTCCCAGCAGGCAGCACAGGCAAGGCTGAGCAGAGGGCAAGCCACCACCTTGGAAAATCACTGTGTGAAAGCCAGCTTAGTAGTGTCTGTTCCCTCCAGGGACAGGAAGGAAGATTTTTAATGACAAGCACTCTAGCTCCCCAAGGATAATAAACACAGAGTTAGCCAGACAAATTAGACAAACATTGACTGGCTTGGCCTTAAATCAAAAAATGCTTCAACAATTCTTGAGAAAGAGAAACAATAAAGAATTAATTTCATCTCTAAAGCCCCTTCCTCTCACTACAACAGAAGTCTGGTTTCAATTTAATTTCCTAAGAATAAGGAAGTGAGTAAGTCCAGGAGACAGGCAGGGCAGGACTTCTGCTCAAGAGCCCCAGCATTCCTTTCCCAGCAATACCTTCTTCTCCAGTCCAAGGGAGCAGAAGGGAGAGACAAATCAGAGAGAGGAGAATGGTGGAACAAATAATGGAGGAGGGAAAGCAACAAGCTGTAGTTCAGGAATGGGAGAAGCAGATACTGCAGCCGTGGGCTTACTAAACTCCCAGGAGACAAAGGCCACACCTCAACACTGAAAACATGACTGCTGTGTACTAAAAATCCCCAAGGATGTCCGTGCCTGGGAAGGGAAGGGCTGATATCAGAGGAAAGGCTGCTCCCACTGTGGGAGATAAGGAGGTGCAGCCCCAGCACATGTGAACTTCAGCCCCTGCTGAAGCGGGGCTCTGGTGCTGCCAAAGCACCCACGCAGAGACTGGCTTGTCTTTCTCCTCTGTCTCCAGCAAAGCCTGACAATGACCTTGTGTTACCACCACTGAGACAAAGCAAGGCCAAGAGGTCCAAGAGCAGACCTCAGGCTCCCTCCTCAGAATAAAAATGAGAACTGGCTTCTTCCTTCCATTCTGTGCTGCTGCTGAATTGCACAAGCTAACACACCTGCTCTCCTCCAGCTGTCCCTGGGGAAAGCATCTTCTTCCTGTGCTGCATCCTCAGTGCTCCAGCTTTCATCCTGCTCAATACTGGCTCCTCCTTTCTCAGCTGGGACCCCACTTCTCTACCATCTCTCTATACCTAAGACCTCCACACAGCTGCTCAGCACCAGAACCCCATCACTGTGACAGGAGTTCCTCCTGCTACCTCAATCAGTCTGGACTTAAAGCCACAACTTCCCTTTGGGGGAAAAGCATCCTCTTAGCAAAGTTTGTCTGTCCACCCAGTTCCCAAAGGGGCTTCTCTGCCTGTGGGGAAGGCACAACAGAACTGAGAACAGTAATTTTAAAGAAACCAAAAATGGTAACAAAAAAGAGGTTCCTTCAGTTCTTCTAAGGAGGCATTATGGCACACAACATGAGGAAGGAGCTAAGGTGAACTGCATCTCCATTTGATCAGAAAAAAACATTCATCTTCTTTTTATTGCAGTCTCTGCCTTATTAGGCAAGCAAGTTGGTTTTGTTGACAATTTTATCTTCTCTAGAAAAGGGACTAGGAAGGAAGGTAGGAAGGAAGAAAAAGAGGGAGACACAGGTTGGAATGAAGCACAAGGGTGGCACATGCTGGGCAACACAGGACCATGGAACCCTGACGGAGTTAAGGGCAATGAAAACCCTCCTACTTTAGAACAGCTGGCCAGAAGGGCCACACTTTGTGCCAACGCCTTCCTCTTTATCCTCCTCCATGATTTCTGCTTGGAACATGAGTCAGTCTTTCCACTGCAAAGCTAAGAGAGCAAGTTCATTATGATTTGCACCCTCTGCCCACTACAAGCCAGGCTCTGGGCACCCTGTCAAGCCATCTGCTAAGGAAGGGTGGTGGTAAGGGTGGAGACAAGAATCTGCCTCCTCAGTGAGCTGAACAACCCAATACAACAGCGGGCCAGGTCCTCACTGCCCATGCCTGAGCAGACACCAGCCTAACCAGCTGCAACTAGCACACTCCTAAATCCCTTCTCCTCTCCATGGTCTTGTCTGCATGGCCCAGGCTGCAGATGTGGGCTGCACATGCTCTAGATTCCACTGTGGTCCCCAAACAGCGTCTTGGCCCCAGGAAGAACTGGCCCATGGCTTGTTCCTTCATGAGCCCCCTCACACCCTAAGGGCAGACAGGGGGACCCTGTGCCTTGACAGGCTTTGTTTGTGCACAACAATCAGAATTTTATCCTTCCTCTTCTCCCTTTCATTACCCCGTGGTAAGAAGGAGTAGCCAGCACACGTAAGCAGCAGCCCTGCTACAGGCACATCCTGTGGAGCTCTAGAGGCAGCCAGAAAGGCATGCAACAGTCCCACAAGTGTATCACTGCTACGCAGAGCCAACGCTATCCCTGGTCCTCTCCTATGAATTGCCCAAGAAATCATCCATGCCAACACTGAGATCACAGCTTCTGGATCCCACCATTTTCTGCGAGCACACACAGCCAAGCCCCACTATGTCCTCCTCCCCCCCAGTACAGGTAATAAACACCCAGGTGCACACCAAACCCATGCATGTGAGCACTCATGCACACAGGCAACCATGCACTTGCAAACGTACACTCCCACCATCTGACTGAGTCCCCCACAGCTTATCCCAGCCCCAACAGAAGCCTGTACTGCAGGGAAGATACTCTGGCTTCTGTAGAACAAGTCCATGCAGTGTTGTGGGGGCAGGGGGAAAAAAGAGAAAAACCCCTCAAACCCAGCTTTCTCCTCTGCTTCCTATCTATCTGCTCCAGGATTGGTAGAGTACTAGGGCAAAATCCAGCCCAGGACAAAATGCATTAAGCCTGTGCAAGGGGCTGCATCTTGAGATGGATACCTTGGAAGCAAAGGATTTCCCTTCCCCAAAATACCCTTTGAATATAGCAGTATTAAAAAAAAAAAAATCCTGAGATGCTTTTGCACATTCACTCATCCAAAAAATGCCAGTGACACACATCTGCACACGCAACCACTCACAAGAGTTTGTGCCTGCTGACTCACACGCTCAATAAACAGCCCAGGCTTGCATCTATGCTTGCTCCAATCCACAAAGGATGAGGGTGGATGGGAACAGCTGCCCTGTCTCCCCATGGGATCCTCTCAGCCTCCCCCAGAGGAAAATCTGCCAGCTGGCTGCAGAGATTCTCTCCAGCCAGCAGGAGAGGCTCAGAAGATGCAAGGAAGTCTTTATGCTACTACAGAGCAGGCTCTCAACATCTCTCTTCCTCCTGTCCAGGTCTCCCTTCATGTGACTGAGGAATTTGGGCTCCCAGGCACCACCCTGGGATGAAGGGAAAAAGAACAGGAAGTGATGGAGGGCAGAGAGCCCATAAAAACAGCACACCCTGCCCACAAACAAAGGAAACAAAAGAAGGAACAGACGAAAACACCCGACTCTTTCCCTTTGTTGTGAAGTTCTGATTTCCCACCCGGCGGCCTCACCCAGCACCCTCTGCCTTTCGGTAGGGGTTCTCCAACAAGTAGCGGAACCGCTGGTAGTTCTTGAGCAGGTACTTGGGAGCATACATCTGCTCCTTGGGGTCAGCAGGGGGATACTCCTGCATTGTACCATCAAACCAGCCACCAGTCCTGATCAGCTCCCGGATATAATTGAGGTCTCGTTTATCCTCATAGTCACCCCAGCGGGGAAAGTCCCCGTTCTGGGCTGACACCAGTTTGAAGTAGATCCCCTCTGGGGTGAAACACCAGGAGCAGTGCCAGCCAGCAAAGTGGAGGGGGCTGCCCAGCGACCACTGCACCAGGATGTGTCCCGTGCTGTTCTCGTACTGCCGAAACCCAGGCATGGTGTAGTAGTCACGGCGTCGCAAACGTATCCCGTCGGTAGCATAGACAGCCTGGAGCATGCCCATGGTGCAGCCCGAGACCACCTCCAAGGTGCCTGGTTGCTTCCAGAAGAAGCCGTAGAGCGACTTGCGCATGTGAAAGGCGAAGGGCTCCGTCCAGCCGTCGTAGAGCTTGAGGAAGAGCACGCCATCGCGGGCCGGGATCTCATCAGCATCATCAATGATGAAGACGTCGTCCGGGCGCAGGTTGCGGAGGCGGGAGATGCCGTCCCGGGTGAGGAAGGTACGCAGGTAATCGTCAGCAATCCAGCCATCCTGGCGGCCACCGGGTGGGAAGTGGTCCAGGAAAACGTAGAGCACCTTGTGGCGGATGTAGTCAAAGGAGCCGTTGAGGAGCATCTCGCGGAACTTGAGGGGCCGCGGCTCGCCGTAGGCCGTGAAGTTGGACTCGCACACCACGAAAGCATCCACCACGTCTCCCAGCTCATGGAAGCGGACATCCAGCAGGTCGAACTCGTGATTGACGTTGATAGCATTGATCACCCGCCGGGGTACCTCCCGCGGCACGAGGCGGTCCTTGGTGGGCAGGTTGGAGTACTGGACCACAGTGGGGACGCCACAGCTGGGGCCGTGCCAGCCTGGCAGACACACACATTCCACCCACTTGCGCCGCTTGGCTCCGCCGGCGCTCAGCGGCTTCCGAGCTGGCCGCCCCGAGGCCGCGCCATCCGCCCGCTCCTCCTGCCGGCCTCCTGCGGGTGGCTTCTCCAACACCTTGGTGCCTGGCTTAAAGCAAATGCCACCGGCTTTGGTACGGACAAAGTATTCTGTTGAGTCTTCTGGCAGCACGAACTCAACCTTGTGCAGCTCTTCGCTGGCTCTGCTGGGAGACAGGGGCTGGAGCAATGGGGAGTGGGAGTACAGGGGTGTGCGGAGAAACTCTGCACCCCCTGGCTCAGGGCTGACCTGAGGCGTGACGGGGGCATTGTTCCAGAAGAAGCTGGAGACGAGGTTGGGACTAAGTGAAGCCAGCTCCCTGGGGAAGGTGACATAGGAAAGGGCCTTGAGGAAGTGCAAGAAGGAGATGAGGCAGAGACCAGCCATGCAGAGAGTCAAAAAGAGTTTATGGCGTCTCATCTTCATCCTGTGGAAGAGCCACGAAAAGGAAAGTCACATTCAATAGTTACTGAGGTCCAGAAAGTTTACCACTGTTAGAAAAACAGTTTGGGGAAGGGAGAAATGCTGGTCCAAGTTCAGCACGCATCTTTAGAGACCTGACTCCAGGAATTACACCCCCACCCCCAGCCATCTTTAGTGGGCCTTTTGCTTCAGCTGGGTTACACCAAGCTGAACCTCTGATAGATCAGTCTCATAAATCCATAAAGTCTCATAAAGGCACTGGCAATGGGGTAGAAAGACAGGAAATCCGGACTAACAGGAATTCATGATCTAGTGAACTCACCGCACATGGAAGATTTGCCCCTACTCACCAATGGAAACTAAATGAATGTAAAACTCCTCTGAGGTGCATTACCAGAGGGTTGGAAGAAAATGAAAAGAGCAGGAAGGGTGAGAGAATTGGGGGGCATGGTTGAAACATGACCAGTGCAAGAGAGGCAGTTTTAAAAGACTGAGATATTAGTCAGACTGCCAGAGGCAGCCTACACTCTCCAGATCTTTACAATGTTTGTACAACACACACCCTAAAAAACCACCATTGTTCTTAGGATATACTACCCAAGTTCACATGGAGGACAGGAAAACAAAAATAAAATTAAGATCCTGTCACATTTACTTTTCTCCCACCTGTGATTCTCAAGTCCACTGTTATCTCCATATGTTGCCACTTGCTTTTCACTTTCTATGGACCAGATGCTGAGGTTTTTCTGCATCTGGATCAAGGTGACAAAAATAAATGCCTAGCTGTCTCTGCTGGTAATACTGTGCCATCATGATGGATCCATGTCAGGCCAGGAAGAAGCCAGCAGTGCAGAGCCCTTCCCTCCAAACAACATGAAGCATTGCCTTCATCCTCCCCTCCACCACCTCCCCTCCTCCAGCCCAGGCAGGGAACACAGAGCTGCTGTCAGGCAGAGAAATGATTGAAGACTACAAATGAGAAAAAGGACCAAAAAAAAAAAAAAAAAAAAAAAAAAAAAAAAAACAAATCTCACACAGTGCTTCACCAAGGAGAGGTAGAACAAGTGTTCATCACCTGCTGTTTAGGGAAAGGCAAGTTGGGGCAAAAGTGGGCAAGGGAGAAAGGTCATCCAAAGTAGTTTTCAAGGCAGAGGCTGTCCTGGAGCATGACACCCTTCCTGCAGTGACAGACAAAGAGGCAGAGATCCCCACACACGTGACACGTACCATTTCACCCCCTCCACCTGCTCCATTCCGGTGGTTCTCTCCCTGGTGCAGTCCCTCCCAGGGCCAAAGTTCTTGAGAGGCACCATCACTTTTAAAGGTTCCACCGGGCACACAGTGGTGCATACGCCTTCACTGGAGGCAGTCCCTGCTCCTGGGGGTCATAGGGCAGCTGCCCCACACGTGGGCAGGTGTGGGGCAGAGGGAAGAAGAACCCAACCAGCTCCCCATTTCTCAGAGGGTATTAGGTAAAATACAGCAAAGTGTGTTACTGAGTAACTTGAAGAGACTTTAATACTCAAGTGAAAAGCCATAAAGCATTTAGACAGATAGCAACTGCCCAAAGGAAAATGTATCTGGCTTTCCACACATGGCTCTGACATGGTCTTTGGTAGAGGGGCTGTCCACAGTTGTACCTTACAGCTCAGCAAAGTGTTTCTGTTCACCTGGCAGTCACATTTTTAGTGGAAGTCACCATCCACTGACATGGTCCCCAGTGCTTAGGTGGCAGGGCAAGGGAGTCCCAGATTAAGCTCTGACTGAAGGACTGCAGCCTGAAGCTGGTGGAAAAGTTACACCATGGCCATGGGAGGGGAAAAAATTGAAAGAAAAATAAACAAGGAAAAAGGAAAGAGCTCGATTCTATTAGTTAATGTTTAGTAGGGGTTTTGATATACTTTGCCACAACACAAGTCAGTAGCAGGGCAGGGTGCTGGCTCTGGACATCACCTTCATAGCAGCCCAGCCATTAAGGGGCCGGATATTCTTCTGTTAAAAGCCACAAAAGATAATCTTGGGGCTTGCTGTCAAGCTTTCTTCATGGGGGCAAAACAAGGGGCTGCAGAAATGCCATGAGCATCTCACTCTATCCATGACAGATTTTTTTCTTGAGCAAGATCACTTTTAAAGTAGAGGAATATTCAGTGCCTTTTCCTTGCACATCGCCAGTTTTCAGTCTGTCTTGAAGTGTGGGGAAGGGAAGGGCACAAGGAAGCCAAACCCCCACTAAATTAGCAGTGACTGGGTGTCAGTAGAAAGTGTCCCTCACTGGTAAATGAGTACAGCTTTCTCCAGTCAGGTGTCCTGTGACTTCTCCAAGGCATTACTTCCAGACATCAGGCTGCTCTCTCAGACACTGAAACCAGGGCAAGATGAACAGCTGACCTGCTCCAACACAGCAATCCCAATGACTGCCAGGTAACGCTGGTTTTGCTCCAGTTCTGACAGGACACACAAATGCAGGGCAGCCAGCTTCCCCTGGGCCAGCCCAGGGCTGAAGGCAAGTGCTGAAGCAATCACACAAGGCACATCACCTTCTCAGATGGCTGTGATGCTCTGCATGCCACAGTAAATTCCCAGACAAAAAGCCATAACTCTTGACATTCAACAAACTGCTCTGCTTTCTGAGATGTAGCACACCATGTCAACATAGCAGGATGCATGGTTTTAGGAAGCAAAGCATATTTTCCTCCCTTGCCATTAGCATACATCAGTATCTGTCAGGCTCAGCATGTGGCTCTGCTGCTCTCCAGCCATGGGCACAAGGAGCTCTGGGCAGGGCTGCCTGGGCTCCTGTGCCAGGCTGGGGTGCACAGCCCTCCCTGGCTGCTCTGCCAGGCCAGCTGGCTCTGCAGTACCCTCTGCTGTTCCTGCTGACACGGCCCAGGAGGCAGTTTTCACTGCTCAGTTGGTTTTGTTAGGGAGTGGGAACACGGACCCATTTCCTAACCCCTCCTGGAAGACGGGAGGGAAGCAAAGAAACAAGGTGTGTCCTTTTCAAAATCTCTTCCCTGGGAACCACCTTCATTCTCACATGCCAGGGATTCTTCTGCCAGGGAGTGGAGAACACTCATGCACCCTTGGGTGAGCCAAAATACCATCAATCATGTATCCCTTCCCATATCCTCTGATCAGCCCTGCAGTGAAAGGCGTGTCTGGTGGCAGCTAGTTGGAGACAAAGGCCAGCAAGGGAGGACTCCCCACCCTCCCCATCCAAAACATTTACATGTGGTGGAAATGAGAAAGGAGGTACCAGTCAGGGAGATATCTCAGTGTGTCACAGAATAGCCCAGCTGCTCCAACACAAAGCAGCCATCAGTGACCAGGAACACAGAAAACAGCAAGAAGAGGTATTTCCCTTCTGACAATTTTGATTGAGGAACGGGGAAAAAGTCAACTTGATCTCTGGGAGAGTGATCAAGTTGCTGTCAGCAGCAAGAAAAGCTTTAATGTTCAAGTAGAAGAAAAAGCCTGAAGTAGTATGGACAGTCAGCTCCATTAAGACAAAGCTCTTTAGGGAGTGCACAGTTATAGACTGCTTCAGCAACACATAGTCCTGGAGATACAAGCTGAAAGCTTCTTTTTGTTAGGGACCCCTTTGATATTTCCTTGCTTGAAGTTCTGTCTCTACCATGCAGGGGAAGTACTTTCAAAAAAGGAGAACATCTAGAAGTGTTATGCACATGAGTTATCCCCAGGCACCTGCTACCATTTCAGTGACCAGTTGACCATCCTGAAATAATATACTTATTTTTCAAGAATCCAGAGAGAAAGATATGCACCGATAAGAGCTGGCAGTTCACCAGCCCAAATGTTCTCTTCTGGAGAACACTGGCAAGAGGCCACACAACAGGCTGCTGGATACAGGCTTGTTACCCCATCTTGTCAGGGCATGGGACTCGAGACTCCTTAGACCTCTCCCATGGTTACAGGGAAAACGAAGCTGTGGAGAACAAGTCAGAGCAGAAGCTTCTGGTTTTCCCGATACCATAATGCTCATCTCCTCTGCCTAAAGTTATCCCATAACACCCATGCAGTAACATATTTGCAGATCACTCAGACACTTCAACACAAAGCAGCAATTCAAATTAGAATCACTTTCACATGGCAGATGAAAAACCCAGTATGACTTCCACCCCTCACTCCACACAGAGGGCTCAACTCTCTCCGCTCCAGCTAGAGACAAATGGAACAGGCTCCACATTTCTGGAGTACTAGGTCTACCTGCCATCCTCAAGTACAGGAACCAAGCAGGCATCAGAGCCACAGTACCTCTAAACACTCTAAAACTCTCAAGTTACTTTTGTCCTGCAAACATCCACAGAAGGAGAAACCATAAAACTTAGTATTTGTCAACAACTCAAGCAAGCTCAGGCACAGCAGGACTGCACTTTGCTTAAAGGTAGGAAAAGAAAATTATCCTACATTGCAGGAAAATCTGAGAGAAGCAGGATGTACCAGAAGTTAGCTAGGGCTCAGCATCTCTCACATGAAGGATGCCATGGTGCTTTCAGGGACTGCAAGCTACAAGGACGTCAGCAAGAAGCTCTGGCAGCCAGAGCACAAGGTGGTTTCAATGTAAGCAGGTCCATATCAGCTTCCCTGCAAGTTCCAAGGACAGAATAAAACATTCTTCTGTGTCCTTCATCAAGAGCTGCTGCCCACAGCACAAATGCAAAACAGCAATACCTCGCACTCTGTGTCTCCTTTGCAGCCCCAAGGCAACTGACCACAAGGTGCCACTGACCTGGTGCCAGCCCAAACAGCTGGATGGAGCCATCCAGCACGGGCACTGCTCAAGCAAGGTCAGGCTGAGAGACAGCAAGGCTCTGTCCTAAGTACCTTCCCTCCATTTTTGCAGACAGGTAAGAAGAGTGGTAAGGTAACCACTCAACAGCGTGCCACCATGACTCCCATTTGCCCCCCAGAGCTGCATTCCACCCACCACTAAGAGGTCTTGTCAAGTCAGAAAGAAAACCAGATTGAGGAAAAAAGACAGCTAAAGGGTGAATCTACACAAAACTAAGGTTTGAGGTTGGCCAGGGAAGGGTGACAGCACAGCACAAAGAAAGGCATTGCTTTCCCCTTCCCAGGGAGGACAGGTACATGATGTACATGTCAAGCACAAGCCTCCAGACTGTGTGCAAGACCTTGCGAGGTCTCAACACACCTGCAGCATCTACAGTCAAAAAACAAACAAACCAAGTATCTCTTTTATGCATTCCTCTAGGAGACCCAAGTGCTCCACACCAGCAGCTGCTATCTGCTGCACACAGAAACTAAGATGGATGCAACACAAAACACAAAGCCTCCAGCTTTTTATACGCTGTATCTGCTCACCTCTTTACCTCTGCAAGCACAGTATGTTCAGAATCCACACTTCCCATGGACCTTCATCTGTTCTCTCAAGTGTCTTGTCCTGCCCTTCAGTGGACCAAGCCTTGGTTATTTCAGATGCTACACCTCCAGCTGCAACAAGACAGCTGCACACTGTGGGACAAAGCAGCTCTTAACCCTCCACACAGAACACACGGGATCTGGAGATAAAGTGGTCTTTGTTGATAGGACTTTGTCTCAAGACTGATCTTCCAGAAGTCAACTGAACAGACCAACATCTGAACACCTTCAGAGTCCATCATAAAACCCTCCACTCAGACTGTTCTTACTGTAGCTACCATATTACTAATAGCAGCATAATTATCTAATTCTCCAACCCCAATTTAAAAGAAAAGACCAGAAAACTCTAGTGAAATCCAGTAATGGCCTACAGGACACCAATTTAATTTTATCCAAGAAGTACTTGGACGTCACAAGAGTGCAGTACTGCATGCTAAAGGAAACTAAGCTGGATTTCCAACTCCACTGGAATCAATCAAATATTCTTGTCAGCATCCTTCAGATATGCTGGGCTCCCTTGTAGCTAATCTTCTCTCTCCAGCTAAATCCAGTCTCACCACAGGAATTTCCATTGCTTCGGAGATGCTTCTGCACACTAATCCTTCAGAGGCTCTCAGAAGCTGCACCTTCAATTTCCTAGCATCACTAGTCTGAGCGCTCTCTGCTGTAGGAGAAGCAGTGACACCTCTCTCCCTCACTTCTGCCTGATATCCTGGAAGAACCCTTCCTCAGCCCTGCTTATTGCCTCCTCAGAACATGTGCTTCCACGAGGTCTGCTGGGATGGCCCTGGAGCTCATGTCACCACCTGGCTCCCAGGCTGGGCCTCTCTGCACATGCGAGGGCGAGCGGAGGTGCTGCTCATTGCGCTCACCCAGGATGCCAGGCCCTTCTGCCAGACAGACACAGGACGGCTGCTGCTCACTGCTCCAGCTGCACAGCAGTCAGCCACTGCAAAACACAGCTGGCTAGGTCTTCCAGGGTCTTACAGGGAAGGGATACTCCATCATGAGGAACAGGAAAGGGAAAAGGGACAACGCTACACAAAAAAAGCAACTTATGTCTTCAGACGGACCACGGGGTAATCAAACAGGTATGCAAGATCTCCCTGCTAGTTTTGGTGCCTTGCAAAGAGGGACAGGTCAAAACCAAATAAAGCTTGCAGAGACTTCAAGTGAGGCACGTGATAACACAGGCTGTTGTGTCAGAGGTTCTCCCCCCTCACTCACCACCATCACAGCTTACCCATCCCTCAGTTGTCAGTTGTATGAATTCAAGTTGTCAATCACATGAAAGTCTGCTTTTACAGCCATATCAGCAGCAGATCTAGCTGGGTTAAAAATAAACTTGAAGAAAACGCCTAGGCATGGGAACAAGCAGATGACCAGCAGAAACTTCCTAAATTATTTCACCAGTTCACTTCTGATCAAAACATATAGATGTAGATACATCCTCAGACACTCAAAATTACAGAATTGTAGGTGCTGTTCATCTAACCAAATCTCCAACAAGGCCCCCATTCAACCACCATGAGCTCACTAATTCTTCCCAGAAGCATGAGAGAAGGAGCACATCTCAAGGAAGGACATGGAAGAACCAGCAACAGCAGGCAACTGCTTTCAATGCAGATCCTCGCAGGCACTCCAGGCAGGTCAAGCAAGCGGAGTACAAGCCACAAATCCTGAGAACAGCTGCAAGATGAACAGTCCAGATTACCCTCAGACCTACAGGTCCATGGGTGAAGAGCACGAGCATGTGGCAGACATGCCAGATCAGACACATAAACCCTGTGCAAAGGAAAGCAGGGACTGTGTGACAGCTCAAGCAACAGGGAGATGCAGGCTGAAGAGCCCAGAGGAAGGTGAAGTGTGCCCTGTGAGCCCAGAGCAAGGCACTTAAAAGAGGAAAGAGGCAAGAAACACTCGATGCCATGGTGATGGGTGAAGCACACAGACCCACGCAGGCAGGAGAAACCACGTTAGCTCCAGCTATTTTTGAAGCGGGTGGCAGTTGTTTGTGCATCCCCAGGATAAGGGGTCTCCAAGACAGATCAAGGAGCAGAATAATTAAACCCCAGGAAGACAATAAATAAAAAGAGGCCATGGAATAGCAGCAAGATCCTAGGGGCCAGGAGAAGAGCTGGCCCTCCATCCCCACCCTCTTTCCTCCCCCATCCATCACCAACTACTTTGGGTTTGGCAGTGCGCTCACTTTCCCACAGTAGCCGATCTATTACTGTTTGGAAGAGCCTCTTCCTTCCCCTCCTCCCCTCCTTTTCAGGCCACAGGGGTCCTGCTTGGCAGCCCCCAGATCCCCCTCCACTCTGAATGTCTGGTGACCGGCCAATCCCATGCAAAGAGCATTAACCCCTCTGCACCAGGAACAAACGCAGAAACCTGACTCCATGCAGAGAGGGTTCTCTAGGATGTCTCTCCCTCCTTCTCTCCTCCCCTTCCCCAACCCCCGCTGCTCACTCTCTCGCCTTTTTCCCCCCCTTTCCCTTAATGTCTCAAAAACTAACTCCAGCCCAGGGAGTGTCACATCTTCCCGAGAATGTTACACAAGCCCATGGGAATTTTTCTTGGACCACGAACAGACCCTTATTTATTTGTCTCTTCTGCCTTTGTTCTTCATTTCCTCTTTCAAGACTTAGGCAAGACCTCGACACAGGGCTGCCTGGATCCCCCGCTGCCACTTCACTTTGTTATTATTTTCGGACAGAAAGGGCCGACAGGCAGAGAGCTCTCCAGTGCCTTGCCCCGAGGCAGGAGTAAGTCAGCCCAGACTCCCACCTCTGGGGTGGACAAAGGGCATGGGCTCAGGGGCTCTGGCTTGCAGAGACAACCTCCTGCTTATGTTATCCTTCTGACTGCAGCATTGCAGCCCCTTGGATTTAATCCCCACGAATCAATTCTGCAGTCACAGCTCTATGCCGATAACAGGCATATGGTACCACGAAAAGGGGCAGTTTCCCAGAATGAAATCAAAAGCTTCCTAATGCACTTAACTCAGGGTCACATAAATCTCTCTTCTGCCTCCCACAGACAACTGGACCTTGTTTACAGGCATTGCAGCAGGCCTGGGTCGCAACAATATGTTTACTGCTTCTGCACAAACATTCCCTTTCACTAAGCAAAGCAGTACCCTGATCTCCAGATTAATCCAAGCAGAAAGAACTGGGAGCAGGTCTATGGGGAAAGAAGGATAAAGTTTGTCTTCATCAGCAAAATGAAATGCCATCCTCGACATCACACAGATTTGGGGATCACTTGTCTTCACATTCTTCCTTTAGGTTGCCTTATTTCTTGAGAAGGATGAGGAGGAATTTTGTGTTTAGCCAAATGGTGATGCCCCTGACAAGAGGTAAAACCATCTGATGAAAGAATGGGTTCTTTTCAGGCTGATGAGACCAAGAACCAGGCCAGGGCAAGATGGGACAGCACAGCTTGTCAGGGAACATACGATCATTACCTGTCCAACTTTGCCCCAAACACAAAAGCCACAAGTGAACACCGTGCAAATAAAAATAGGGAAGCTGAGCATTTCCGCCCAACTGCACAACAGAGCCGTTTACGACCACAATCACTTGATTACAGCTTCTTTCTTTCTTTCTCCACCCTCAGCCCTCTTCCTCCCCTTTAAGGTCTTCAGTAACACAAACATTTATATTGAACTGTGTTTCTGGGAAGTCAGCTGCCACAAACAGGTCAAAAAGGAAGGAAAGGAGAAAGACAGAATTTATGTGTAAGCACATTATGAAAATCGGTCATGAACAAGAAGGACGTGCAGTGCAGGAGGGGAGTTGTGGTCATGTTGAAGTCAACAGGACAAGCAGGGCAGAAGCAGGACAGCCCACCTGTGTGGTGCAGCAACCTGCCACAGTGGGGCAGAGGGACAAAGGGCACTAAACTCGCACATAGCCGGGCTACCCAGCTCATCTCCATGATGTTCCACTGCTGCAAGAGCCTGTAACAAACTGCCCCAGTCAGCTTCTCTTCAGGGCTTAATCACTGAGAAGTGATGGGAATTTCAGCTGCACGGTTTGCTACTCAACCACCTGGTCTACCCAGTGCTCAGATCCTGATGATCTTGTGCAAAGTCCAATGGACCGTGTCATGACAAATCTAAAAAACACTTTGGCAAGACAAGATGGGCCTTTGAAAGAAGAAAAATGCTTTCAAGCATCTAAATATTTTAGAGAACAGTCCAGAAGATTCCAGCACTGTAATTGAGTGAGGGACCAAATCCAAGCACCAGATTGACTGCCTCCAGCTCAACACAGTCTCTTTACTGCACACACAAGGCTCTGAACTCAGGAACCTCTCACACAATCCCAGGCCACAGAGATGCTCAGCAGTATCACACACCTGAGCGATACAGAAACCAGAACTGCATTTTCAGGGCTGCACAGAGCCATATGCAAACAAACACAGGCAAAAAGGAAGCCCACAGCACTTCCTCATCACTAAGTGATAGACTCTGGATGCCTGACAAAGTCCCCTTCCCTCCCCCCCAGTGCTCACGGGAAGCGAGAAGACTCTGTTCCAGAGCACAACTGCACTATAAATAATTCAAGAGACTGCTAAATTATGCAGAAGCAATCCCATCGTACCCCCGGCCAAGCTGAATGCAGGTGTGGTCAACCCTTCCTCCAGAAGTTGCTGCTAGATAGGGATTCTGAGGCCACAGAGGCTTTGTGCCAGTAGCACATATCCGAGAGCACGCTGGCCACTCGCTCACAGCCAGGCCTGCACCAAGCAACGGCACGAGAGGAGGGATTTGGGGACACAGGGCTGGCTGATGGGCAAACAGCAGCTCCTTTAATCCACCTCCTCTCCAGAGACCTCACACGGCCCCAGGAGCAAGTGTAGGAAATCGTGTAAGACCCCTTCGAGCAAGGCTGCTCAGTAGGTCTTGCCTCCATGGATCGGATTAGCTGGCAAAAGCTGCAGCTGGGCAGCATTGGCACGGTGAGGCAGGGAAGAAAGGACTGCTGGGGCAGGTGGGAAGGAGAAAAGGGAACAAAAAAAACCTCTGGAGTGGTAAAGAAAGAAGAGTTGTGCCAACGCAAATAACGTACAAGGAAGGCTGAGCTGAAAGCAGAGAGAAATACAGTCAGTTCTGCTGCCCCAATCTTCTGCCTTCAGGAGATCCTGCTTCCCTGAATCTCAGGGCTTCCAAAGTTTCCCTTGGAAATGGGGTCATTAAGCAACAGAGTGCAGCTCACGCTGATCACTCCAGGGCACTGCTCTCCTCATTTACCCTGCCCTTTGCTCTGCCTCAGAGCCAGCCCTCACGCCACAAGCTCCACAAAACACAACTTCCTCACACACAGTGAGCACCATGCGCCCTCAGCCCCTGCAGCCAAATCCTTCTTCCAAAAGCCTACCTTTCCTAGCTGCTGCAGCCTCCAAGGTCTGTCGGTGCCCAGCGTGCTCAGCTTGCACAGGCCTCCATCCTCCTCCTTTTCCCTGCTGCCCGGCTAGGATGGTCTGTGTTAGAGGAAGGAAGAACTGAAAGCACTACCATAGCCCTTTCTTCAGCCTCAGCACAACCAGCTTAGAATCTCAGGGCTCTAGCCTACCTTCCCCTTCTTAAAGGGCTCAGCATCTAGGAGAGTCCCTGTCAGGACTCCTGGCCATGCTGTCTGCCTGGCTGTCTGTCCAGCCCTGTATCTGCACGCCCAGCCAGGGGATACCTGTGCTTAGCTCGCAGGTGTCACAGCTGCGAGCCGCTCTGCGGCGGGGCTGATTTGCATCAGTGCTTCTCTCAGCTGTGCCCCAAACCTGCCTCATGCAGGAGACACGCAGCAATATCCCAAGATAAAAATTACCCCCAAGCCTTGAAGAAAACATGGAGCTTGAGTCTGCCTGCTAACCCCAGCCCAACCTGTATAGATTTACACACCAAGGGGAGAAGGATTCTCTGAGGGAAAGGCAGCAGGGGGCTGGGATTCTAGATTAGGCAGCAGATCAAGGAGGAGGCAATATCTGTGGTGAGAAGGGCTGCAGAACCCAAGTGATGACTAGAAAGTTCTGGATAACCTCTGGCTCAGCCCCCCACCCAGCTGTCCTCCAGGATTTCCAAGACTGCCAGCAGCAAAGCAAGTACAGGGAGTGTGGCACTTCGGTCACTGTGCTCCTGACCAGCCCCTGCCTTTGCCACTGGGCACAGCACAGCCTTGCTCCATGCCTCAGTTTCCCTGTGTGGGAAGTACAAGAGACTTTTCCACTTTGGGTAAGGGCTTATCTAATTAAAAGAAGCTTAATAGATTGCTTGAAAGTCCTTGGAGAGAAATTCTGTCAAAATGCAAGACAGAGATGATCCTCAGAAAGAAGAGAAGCCCCTCTGCTTTTCTCTCTTCCAGTCAGCCACATCCACCTCTTCTCACCTCCCCTCTTG
Organism: Emberiza elegans; assembly: GCA_024865655.1. Lineage (NCBI taxonomy): Eukaryota > Metazoa > Chordata > Aves > Passeriformes > Fringillidae > Emberiza > Emberiza elegans. The sequence continues at coordinate 4,365,747 of JALJVW010000910.1, read as the reverse complement.
CTTGCAATTTGAGCTTTACAGGCTGAAAAAGACTTCTGTCAATGCTCAGTGTGGTCATACGCCACAGCCATGGCTGATGTTCTGGAAAAAGCCAGTTTAGATACAGACCTGGGCACTCCCCTTGGTGGGGAAACAAGGAACCTTAGCTGAGGTCATCAAGCTGCCTGTTCAGCCAGGGGGCTTATTTTGGTACAAAAGGCCAAGGCCTCGACAGGAAGCAGCTCACGTAACTCCTGCTGTCCTAAACCAGGTAATAATCACTTCCAAAACCACCACTCCAGAACAAGTCCTTGCCACTCGTAAGGCAGCCAGCTCCCTTCAGCCTGCCTGATGAAACCTCAAAATGCAGTGCTGCACTCCCTGTCACCTATCAGCTCTACTGAGCAAGGTTCTGAGCACAAAAATAAACCCACCCTGCTACAGGTGTTCAGAGGTCTGAAGAGGAGGTACCTGTTGTACTTCAGGAAGAGCTTTGGGAAGTAATGGGTCTGCATGCCAAGGAACACTAAGAAGTTCAAAAAAAGGTAAACAAATCATGTTTCTGCCTTCCTCAGATATGCAGCCAGAGTTTATTCCACAGGGATGCAAGCATAGAGTGCTTTTGTAAATCCTACTCCACTGCTCCAGCACGCAGCATTTCTCTGCACCTTCCCCTGGAGAAGGGGGAACTCCCCAGCTCTGTGACTGCAACTCTGCCCTGGTCCCCGGCACAAGCAGCTGGTTCTGGCAACCCACCCAGCCCTGCTGCTGCGACACAGCCCAGTCCCCGCCAGAAACTCACCTAATGCTATCATAGCACCCCAAACCTGACCCAAAACTGCCCACAGTGCCAGGCTTGGCCCCTCCACACAGCTCTGTCACGGATCCTCAAGGCCAGCCTGCATCACTGACTTGACAGCTCGGTTCACATGTGCATTGCAGATATGTCACCACCTTTCCAAGAACACCCATAGTTGGGAACAGCAGGCATTCCTAAGACTCTCCCCACATCCCCCTAGATTGCACTGCCCCACATGCCTACCTTCCCCAGACTTCAGATCCCACTGTAATGTTTCATTGTAGTGTCCTGATGGCATTTTGTGCTGTGAAGTGCAGCCTGACCTTTTGTGCAGAACTGATGGGTGACAGCAGTAGAAAAAAACACGTGGGCACAACTACCCACACTTTTCTGCTTCTGTAGTCAGGGGCTGGTAACATGAACCAGCCCTCTGAGGCACCTCCACTGACCCAAAGTCATGAAGACATCTCTTGTGCCAGTCAGTTCTCCCTCCTCTCTGCCAGAGTTACTGACAGCTGTACCAGTCTTCGTTAGCACCACCTCCTCCAGCTACATCCCACTGATTGGGTCACAGACTCCAACAATGTACAAAGGGCTCATTTTAGAGCAACTAACCCCACCTAAAGCCTAATCGGCCGTTAGGAATGAATGCTGGCCCAGCTTGCCCCATCTGTCCATCAGCAAACTCCCCCACCTCCTTCCTGCACCTTTATGATCCAGCACAGAGGCTGGGGGGTGTAGGGGTGTCAATTTGTGATAGCAGGTGCACCCTAAAGATGCTGCTCTCAAGAGAGGAGGAAGCTCAGACACAACAAACTGAAATCTCAGCTATAAACCCTTCCACGAGACAGAGTTTATCTCTGCTTGCTGACAGGTCAAAGCAAGGGAGGGACAGAGAGGAACTTGTCTAGCCTAAGGTGCCCTTCACATACTGAACATGCACCACAACTTCTATGTGCTCTGCCCTGAACAAGTGCCATACCCACGACTGCTTACATGCTCTACATTTATTGCAGCCATAAAAATCAGCAGAAGTGCCTGTGTTCCATGGTAAGTGCATCCAGCAGGACCCACGTGCATTGCTACACACACCCAGCAAACAGCCACCCCACGTTTGTCACACCAGCCTCCCTCAAAGGCATGCAGTAAGCACGTTATGCCAATCTGGCAGGCCCCGGTGTCACACTGCACTCAGCCAGATGTGCGTGGGAGAAGGAGGAGAAAGGTAAACACAAGGCACACAGGAAGCCCACAAGTACACAAACCTCACAGGTACGCTCCTCGGGCAAACACACCGAGTGTCTGTGCCTGCCATGTGCCTGGCCAAGGTTCAACAGGCTCTGTGCTCACCATGAGCCCCAGCAAGCCTCCAGACCAGCTATCCCTGTGTCATGTTCGGCACAAGTGCTCCAGGTAAGCTCACAGCTGTGAGCATCTGCTAAAGCCAATATTCCTGCAAGTACACTATTTCCCACCTGCTTTTCTTGACCTCCTTGATAAGACAATCACTGTGTGCCATACAGGCAACTTTTTCCCAATCTCACCAGCATTTTCAGGGAGAGAGGAAAGCAGGCAGGCAACTCAGCCACCAAAACCCTTTGGAAACAAGAATGTGGATGGCACTTCCAATGGAGGTGAGCCACAGCAGTGCCTAGGACCAAAAGTATACTACACAAAAAGCAGCAGTCGGGCCACTGAATTAGGAACTGGGCAAGAAAACACACCTGCAGCTAGCCTGAATCCATCCCCTCTCCTAAGGATGTAATTGGCATATCCAGGGCATTAGCAAACAATGCAGGTATAACTGAGTCCTCGAGGGAGGAATGCGATACCTTGCAGCGGATTTCTTACTCCTACTGCAAAATCACCTGAGAGTGTAGAGGAGCTGTAAATCTTTGAGGGACTTTTACTACACGCAATAGAAGAGCCACAGCTTCATTCCTCTTCTGCAGTTTGCAATGGCTTTCATTCATTGCTTGTTTTATAGTGCTACAGGCAGGCTGGAGCCTCCCTCCCCAGGAATAGCTCAAAGGACTGCTCTTCTCCTGCTCTAGCTTGGAGGACACATTCCCAGCACTTGTACTGGGGCTGAAACAAGCACAGGTGCTACAGCTGTGTTTAGGGGGGCTTTAGAAACTGGAGGTTTGCTGGAGTGCAGGGACACCCATAGTCCTTCCTCCCCTCAGAGATGTCTTTCCATTGCCTGAGGTTCAAGCAATGAATGGTAGACCCTGCTTGATTTCTGCCCTTCTCTGAGAAGTTGGCAGCAGCCAGGCTGCAGCAACAGGAACTTGCAAGTGCTTCCTAAATCACAGGTGCCAGCTGGACCTAAACATCACTGCTGCAGGAGGGACCCACAGAGCACAAGAGACACCCTTTGGGGAAGGAACTTGAAAAGTTCCTGCTGACTCACACCCTGCCAAGGTGAGGGACACAGGGGCAAGAGTATGCAAGAATTTGAAATGCAGTTTGCACAGGCTTGGGGGTTCCTGGTGACTCAAGTCCTATTTGTTAGCAGGGGTGCCACTGAGTGTTTTCACAGGCTTGAACTTCCTACTCAAGAAGGGAGATTTGGAATTAACTGGAGGGCTGTTCTATAGGAGAGGTGCTCAGCACCCACACTATGCTCTGGAGACAGGGCAGGCACGCTCCTGACCCCAGTGCTCTGCCCTAGGGTGCAGAGGAGAAATGCAAGCCCCCAGCATCATTTCTGGGAAACAGGCGGCGTTCCCGTGCGACCCAGGCGTGGCTGGAGGAAGCACAGCAAGTGGAAATCCCCGAAGGAAAACCACGAGCTGAGGCACTGAGAGAAGCCTCTCTCCATCCCGCACCACGCTCCCTCCCTTACCGAGCTGCCTGAGCAACTCCAGAGCTGCAGCAGATGCCGTGCTCCCCACCAACCTTGTCACGCCCGCCCAGCGAGCAGAACTCTGCAAGGACTGAGGTACACCACCAGCCTGTGTCACTCCGGTAGGACGCACAGCTATCCCAGCCCACAAACAACCCGAGAGCCCCGCAGGAGCGGAGAGAACTTGGGCGCCCGCGTCCCTCTGCGGCCAGCCCCGACCAGGGGACCTGCAGCCATCTGACATGGAGACAGAGCAGGGCACGGGGGACGTTTGACGATACACATTTATTTGTATGGATGTTTTCCCTCCCACGCACGCACTCCTGTTACTCCTTCTCGCTTGCTGCAGGCTTGGCACGCATCCCCAGCCCGTGCCCTCCTCGCAAGCCGAGGCCGGGCAGCAGATGGGCCTTCGCTGCAGTGCCCCGGCCGGAGGGAGGCTGCCTCCATCCCCGGCGAGCCCTCCGCTGCGGGCAGGGGGCTGGCAGCATCACCGCCCTCCTCCCCACAGCCGATGCTCCCTAGCAGGGGATGCCGGGATTATGGGGGGGTGGGGAGGGGGAAGAAATAAAAAATAGCACTAATATAAATAAATAAGGAGCGCGAAGGTGGGGGCTCGGTGGGGGAAGCCTCTCCGGCAGCGCTCGCAGGGGATGACGCCGCACCCCCGGGCCGAGGCACAACTTGCAGGTGGCGACAGCGGCGGGGGGGACGCACCGATGGGGGTCCCGCCGCCGCTGCCCGCAGCCCCGGGGCGGCTCCCCCGGGGCGCGCTCTGCCCGCAGCCCCAGCCCCGCGGCAGAGCCGCTCGCTCACTCACCCCCGGCCGGCGCAGAGTCGGTGCCCGCCGGGCCCCCGGCGGGGCGAGGCTGCCGCTCGCCCCCAGCCCGCCCGCCGCCCCCCGGCATGGCTCGGCGCCGGCCGCGGCGAGGCGAGAGGCGAGCCCGGAGCCCGCAGCCGCCCGCCGCCTTCCTCCGCCTTCTCCTTCTCCGCCGCGGAGCGGCCCGGCAGCTCCTCCCGGCCGCGGGAAAGGATGCGCTGCGCTGCGGAGCCGCGGCGAGCCGAGCCCCGCCGGCGGCAGCGGGCAGGGCTGCAGCAGCCCCTTTTGTGCCGCCCTCACCGCCTGTCTCCTCCCCCGGCGCGCCCGCCCGCCCCCCCGGGCCGCCGCCGCGGGCCGCCCGCCCCCGGGGCACGGCCCGGCCGCCCCCGCCCCCGCACGAAGGAGCCCCGCGCACGGGGCCGGGGGCGGCTGTCGAGCGGGCTGCGGGAGCGGGCGCGGGCCCGGCGGTGCCCCCCGAGGATGCCGCGGGCCGAGGCTGAGCCGCCGAGGCGCCCGCAGCCCCGCGGCAGAGCCGCCCCCTCCGCATCGCTCCCGCGCCCCGGGGGGCGGCGAGGGCGGGAGCTCCCGCTGCTTGGCGGGAGGGAGGGAGGCGAGGTGGGGATGCGTGAGCTGCCTTGCCCAGCGACATCAGGAAGTTTTGCTGCGGTGCCAGAAATAGAACCTGCGTCTGCTGACTCCCGGTCGTGCACCCTAACCGCAGAAGCTATCTTTTCTCAATTCAACTTTTCCCTGCCTTCTTCCACGTTGGGCCCATCTTTGGAAAGGAAAACAAAGCCAAGCCAAACCATAGTACCACCACCCCCTCCCCCCTGACGGAACAGCACCGCTACAAACATGCTGAAACACAACCATGGGACCTCACTCCTTGCAGCCCAGAGCGAGCAAAAGGTCAAAGGAAGCAGAATTAGAGTACACCCTTCCTCAACATTTCACGGGAATTTGGAAAAGCAGCACATTACAAACAAGCCTCGGTGCCAACACCTCTCCAACTTGCCATTTATCGTACGGGCACATGAGGCAGCTCACTGGGGAGGAGGTGAGAAGTGGCTCTGTCAAATTGCCACCGCCTCTTCTGAGCACTTGTGGCACGAGAGTCTGCCCTGCGCTCTGATCTGCTGCCTGGCCAGCACCAGAGAGGGTTTCCATGAGAAAGGGTCGCCCTAATTTTGAGTTTTAAGGCTGAGATAGAGAATGTGTCAGAGCTCAGGCAAAGAGACAGCATAGCAGAAGGGGAATTTCCCCGATGCAAACTCAGCTAGAGGGATGAGTAAAGACAGCCAGAGGTCAGCTGGATTCAGAAGTGCCTCTAGAGTATTGTAGAAGTATTGAGGGAAAGGAATGAGGACACAGGAGGAAGACAACGATACAGCAAGGGAAGTTCTCATGACATGAGAGCGGTCATTTTGTGGCAGACACAACACCACACCAGCACAAGTCCTTGAGGACACAGAAAGGCTCCACCTCGATGACTGCAACATCATACTGGTGGGAACACACTGGGAAGACAACAGCGTCCTCATCTCTGTGGGTCCAGGATGAATTGCTCTCTGATAGGACTATATTCTTCAAGACAGTCACGGGTCCCTAGCAGAGAATTGGGCTTGGAGGGAGTCCCCAGCTCCTACATCCCTATGAAGAATTTGACAGCCATGATTCAACTTGCATTGAGTCCATGACTGCTTTTCCTTTGGTTTGGTTTTTTTTTTGAGATGGCTGGCGAGTGACAGCATTAGCCTTGCATGTGTGGGTGATTTCAGCTCTGGGAGTATAAATCCTATTAGGGATGGGCAGCCATCACCAATTCATTTCCCCCAGCCAGCAAACACCCATCAAGAAGGGATGGTTGGCACTAAAGGGAAGAAAACATCACTATTTCAGACTTCCTTTCCTCATAAAACATTATCCCTTTGCTGCAAATATTACCCCTGGGGTGATGTGAAGACAGGTAACACTTTTCCATATTAATGTGATAAAACTGAAGACTTACGGGCTCACCCAGAGATTGCAAATGTTCAAGAGCATCAGACCACAAACCTAGAGGTAGAATAGCATCCTGTGCACAGAGAGGCACCTGCAATACCACAGCTCCTCGGTCTTGTGACAGTGTTTGCCACGCTCAGCACTCCTAACTAGAGAGACAGGCTCCTGCAGCCTCCCTGAGGTGTCTACCCCTCTGCTACACCATGCAACAATGTGAAGGGAATGTGGGATTTTTAGCTTCGCCTCTGAATCTTTGTGTGAGGAAAGACAAGATTTTGCTCCTCTTTCCTGAGCTAACTCCAGAGCAGAATGATGCAGAGGGCTGTTGTTTCAGCATGTGCTAGTACACTGCCAGATGCAACAGTGTGCTGGTATCTCCTCCACACCATCTCCTCCATACCAGAGCAACTGCCTCTGTACCTCCTCTAAAGGGGGACCTGGTTTCCAAAGCCATATGATTCTGGGTTTGCGGGCCCAGACACAGAAGTTGGGGGTTTTATATATTTTTGCTAATGGTATTATCTGCTTTGATGGCACCAGGTGAGGCTGTAGTCTTAGATGTAGTATCCAAGCACCTCCTGATTTCTAATTTACTCAGTCATCATCCTTTCTCCTAAAGGTAAAACCCCAAACCTTTGGCACTGTTTTACATAAAAGAAACAGAGGATTAGAAAAGTTATGTGATTTGCTGGAGGCCAAACAGAGAGGTTGTGGTAGGGTAGAAAACTGACTGTGCTAATCTTGAATTCGCACCGTATCCGTTGCTGTGTGTGGAGCGTTTTCTCCCTGTTTTGTGTACTTCGGTTTGAGACATGCTGGACAAGCTCCCTTGGGATAAGGAGTCATTTTTAGCCCGATTCCTTACAGAAATGAAGCTCTCACAATCATGTTGTCTATCTGCCTGTCTATCAGCCGCCCACCATACGGTTTGAATCGACTGGCCAATTTCAACCCAACCCAGCACCAGCAGCAAGGAAGGGATTTTATAGCAAAACAATTCAGATGAGCTCCATGATGAGCCAAAAGAGGGGAGGGAGGAAGAGAATGATCATGTGTGCCTGTGGGCTGCATGGCATCCAAACGCCCCTTCTGGCGTGGGTTGTGATGCTTCCAGCTCCTCTCCGGGGCAAGAGAGAGGGATTGAGCTCAGGGTGATGTGTGGGGCTGGTAAGGCCAGGAGGTAGCTGAGCACACTGCAGGGGTGTCCTGGGCATGCAGCAACCCCAGGCATGAATGTAGCAGAGATGATCATCCTGCCGCTGGCAGAGCAACTTCTGCTCTCCCCGCTCCCTAAGCCCCGGCGGCTGCTCCTCCGGGGAAAACAGCCGATTAACATATTGCAATGAGTTAACCTTAAATGGTCTAAAAATCCAAACGGCTGCATGCAAATGAATTCTGATGGAAGCAGCAAGATAAAACAGCAGCCAGCCACAGCTGAGCCTGTTTACTAACTGAGACACTTTTGTGTGTGCAGCTGAAGCCAAGGTGGTGCTCTCACTCCTGTGACGATTTGTGCCTCCCCACTCCATGCTTCTGCCTTGCCAGGTACAAGGCTTTGAAGAAAAATATTGTTCTATGTAGGTTTTTCTCTTATACTTTGGGGGCCATGATCTGTGGCATGCCCTATTTTCCCCTCTTGGGCAGTGCCAAAAGTGGCTGGTGTGGGCGAGACCCTCCAGGCAGGGGTCGGGCATACGCTGGGCGTTACAAACCCGGCGGAGCTGGTAGCTCCAAGCTGCCAGCCAGAGGCAGGGGATGCAAAGGCCCTCCTCCATCACTGCTGGGTGAACCTGGTTTGCACCCAAGGGCATGTGCTCAGTTGCTATTAGGCAACTTTTCTTCACCCGTGGTTAATGCTGGTAAGTGATTCTTGGTCTCTGTGTTCAAGTCACTGACATTTGGTTAGCTCCTTCGCGCTGAGTTACAGAGCAGAGTTGATGGTGGCAGAGCCAAACTTTCACTGTCGCCCTTTCTCCAGAAGAGTACCAAAAGGTCACGTCTTTCCCCCCCTCCCCTTTGGAATTAGAGTCCTTTTAATGCCCTTTGGAGCTAGACTCTGCAAACAAAGTTCTCCTTTGAGCCAACCAGTCTTGAAATCCGATGCCCTTGTTCACTTTGCACTGCTGGTGGCAGGGAGGGAAACAACAAAGTGACATTTCTATCAGTCACGATGCAAACGGCCTGAGACAATGATATTTATCTCCTCCTTGAGTGCTCTGAGGCCTTGTATCCGAAGAAAATTACAGTCACTGGCAACCACCATTTCCTGCAATCAGGCTGTAGTTGAGCAAGAGGGAAGTTGAACAAGTGCTGGTACAAATACTCAGGGACTAGCCCTAATAGCAGGATCCGCCCAGAAAAGATGCCTTGTGTGCAACAGAAACAAACAAATGCCCTTAAACTTGCCCTGCTGTTAGGTAACATAAAACTTTGCCAGATAAGGACTGTTTGCTCTCATTTAGGGGTTTCTGGCAGCCCTGCTCCTTGGATTATTTGCTGAAATGCAAATAGCATTTGGCTATTTTTCTGTTTGCAATCTTAAAGGCAAAGGAATTGTGTTTCATCCTCATCTCCTACTACAGAGCAATTCTGTGCGGCATGAAAAAATCCAGTCTTTCTGCAGCTGGGAGGGCAAAGGAGGGCAGTGGCATGGAGACAAAGAGTGTTTGCTGCCACTGGCATCCTGACAGGCCCAGTTCACACCACATGTACCTGCTAATGCCTCTCCAGCCTGCAAACTCCTTAGCATGGAGCTATATTTTATGGTAGAGTTTGAGACCACTTGATTTATGAGAGCTTCTACCACAGCCTCTAAGAACCATGGAAGTGGGAGTAATACCAGGTTGGTGGTGGCTTGTTGGAAAGGTGAAGCAAAAGCTTGGTTTGCAGCCACTGAATATGCTTCAGCATAAGTTTGATAAAAAGCTCCACCATAAAACAACAGAAGAAGTGGCTTCAGAGGCATCTCTGCAGCAAGGCAGAGGAGGTTTTCAACAGCAATCGAATATAAGCAGCTCAGGGCACTGAGAATCCTGATGTCACTGCATGCTCCTGTTCTGAATCACCTGCTCTGAGTATGACAGCAAACCTTTCTTGTGGAAGAAATGCTGCCTGGCTGGGTGTTTCTGGTGTCTTCCCCTCAGGAGCAGCAGCAAACAGAAAAGGAGAATATCTGCCTTCATTTCTCTAGCTCTTTTCATGCTTGAGCTTGGGTTAGGCTGCACCCTCTGGAGTGCAGGGGGTCAGTACCTGCCAGCTCTCCCAGTGATGGACACGTGAACCAGCAGGTAATCACTCTTTGGCCCTGAAAACCAGATAAGCCTGAGGATTTTTTTTTCCCAGTGTGCAGAACTGGATGAAGCAAAGGTGAAGGTGAAGTCAAAAGGAACACATCTCTGTGAATGATGCAAGAGCAGGGGTTGGAAGGATTCTGGGAACATGTTGGAAGCCATGTGTACGCCAAGGGAATGGCTGGGAGCCTTGGGGATATGCAGAGCTGTCCCTGCAGTCAAGGAGGGGCAGATGCCCTCTTGGAGGGAGGCAGTTTGCTCCTTCCCTCCTTCCCAAGGCTGAGTTTTGCTCTTCACACTTGAGTGTTAATTTGCTTTTACAAACATAATTATCACAACATGGTGGAAAAAAACTGGAGAAAAGTGAACTGCACTTCTCTCTCCACACCCAGCACCCGCAGGTATCACCTGTCACCCCCTCCAGCCCCCAGTTCCCAGTTTTGCAGGCACTGACTCTGTGTTCCTCCTCGCTAAGCCAGGCTCAGGTTAAACTGACCCACCTCTGTGCTTCCCTGGGCCTGCAGCCTCCCCATCTCATGTGCTCCTCTTATCCCCCCCGCTGCAGGTCTGGCCTGCTGGGAGCTCCCAAGGGAGAGCTGAGAAGTACCAAGGGGAAGGCACAGGCAAAGGGAGTTTTCTCATTTGCCACTTGGGTATAGTTTCCAAATTCTCTGAAATGGAGCTGTGCCATCAGAAAAGGAAGTCCTGGTCCCATGGAGGTGCTGAGGGGGAAGACAAGACCATCACATGCTGTCTCCAGCCTTGCTGTCCTTAATCCTCACTGCAGGCCTCTTCCAGACCTGAATTGCGGCACCTGCATGTCAAGTTACTCACCAGTCACGGTATCTCTAGGCATATTCCCTCCCAGCATTGTCCCAGGCAGCAGCCACAGCCAAGGCCGGGATTTGCCAAGAAATGCTTTCTTTCCAAGGCCCCCCCAGTGCAGCACTGGCCGTGTCCTTGGGTGTACTGAGATGTGTGTCAGTGTCCCTTCACCAGCATGGGCAGGAGGAAAATGGCCTGCTGGCGTGGTTTTTGGCTGGTGGCTGTAATCTAGAGGAGTTTGACTTTGCTGCTTGCATTCATTCCAGATGAATCCACCTCCATCAGCTTTGGGGTGCCCCCAGTGTGTCAGATGCTGCCCATATCCAGCACCCACAGAGGAGGAAAAGCCCCAGTGCCACAGCACTGTAGTGGCATGTGTCTCTGACCCAAAGCCTGGTGCTGATCTCAGTGATTAATGCAGTCAGGACCTTCTGGGGCTGAAGGAGGGAACTTGGGAAAAGGGGGGAAGGTGTTGTCAGACTGGACATGGCCACATCCCCGAGCCCACATCCTCTCCATGGTGCGAAGGCTGAGCCACAGCAGAGCTCCGAGCTGTCCCTGCCGCTCAGCTTTTGGCTGCACAGCCCCAGGCTGAGCCAGCAGCTGTGCTCAGCTGGCAGCCAGAGGGATGCCAAGAGCTGCCTGGGCAGCACATGAGTGAGATAGTCATGAAGACATGGATGGAAAACAGTGAGGGAAACCACAGGAAGCTCCCTGTGAAGCAGCAGTTAACTCTTCTGTGCATGCTGTGGGGGCCTAAAGTGTTCACCAGCAGTGGGAGAGATTTATCCTGGGACTCCCAGGAAGGGATGCTTGCTGGGCCTTTTCTGTGGGAGTTGGCCAGGACCAGACAGGCTCACCTCAATCTGTGAATTTTCTCTGGCTGCCTGTTGCTTGGGGATGGCCCCAACACCTCTGAATTGTGACTTTTCCTCCCATAAATCAGAGACAGGAGAAACACATTAAACCATAGCCATCTCCATACACTCACAGAATTGCTCCTGGGACAATGTTTTCTGGAGCTAGGTTTGAAACATTCCCCATGGTGTGGTTTCACCACAGCTTCCCTGAAAGCACATCTTTCCCTTGAAGGTCTCAGGCAGGGCCCCAGTCCAGCCATCCCTTCTGCTTTTCCTTGCCCTCCCCTCTTAGGCCTTGATGTTGTTCTGAGGCTTCCTTGATTTGGCATCTGTTCCAGCATCTTTTCTTGTCTTGTTGCGATCACATCTATCAAAAAGTCACAGGCTGGACTTTAAGCCACTCAGACATGCAGAGACATGGCGAGTGGCTTTGGGAAGGGGGAGAGGGTAGGACCAGAAGTCCTGCAGTCCCTGAAGGCCAGCTGAGGCTGGCTCACACTGCAGCACAACAGCTCCCCTCACCCTCCCCCATCCAACCTGCAGCCCAGGCAAAGGCACCGTGGGACCTGCAGCCAGATGAGTTGAAGTGCTGCTGACTGAACGGGGGGATTGATTTTCCCAGCCCCCGTGGATGATGCAAGCGTGTCCAGATGGGTAACTAAAGAAAACAGGCTTGAAACCAATTTTATTGCAACCAGGTGCCAGCTGCATGCATTGATAAGGCCTTTGATAACATTGTGGAGAGGAGTTATCAGTGTTGGGTGGGGCTGTCTCAAAGGTGCTGCTCCTTCTCCACGGGCAGAGGGGACATGGACGCAGGTACCAGGAGGTGCTTACAGCACCCATAAGACATCCCTTAAGACCCATAGGACATCCCTCACAAGCAGTGAGCAGCCAGGGCAGCCCCTCAGGACATGAGGGAGACCTCAGCCTGCCCACGCTGTGCTGGCAGGCTGCTTGCCTCAGCCCTGCTCGCACCTCGCTCGTATCGACCCACAGCTCCTCCACCCTTGGCAAAGACGGGGACACAGAGCAGTGACATCCTGGAAATCCAATAGCTGCTTTTCCCTTCAAAGGGGACCCCAAGGAGGGGACTGTTGTCTGTGTCTGGAACTGGCAATGGCAACATGTGTGCCATTTGCTCCCCCCTTGTGTGCCCACCCTATCTACATCCCATTTTATTGCTCTTTCCTGAATTACTTGTGAGATACAGAGGTTTATCAAAGCATCCAAGAGAAAACCATTTAAACTGTCTTGGGAGGGGTGACAGGCACAGGCAGGAGAGCCAACAGAGCCACCTTCAGCAGGACTACTCTGACCCTGCAGTCTCTTAGCTGGCAAATTTTGGCTGCATTGGTTTAATGATGGTGCCCTCCTGGGCTGCACTGGGTGAGCCACACGTGTGAGGCGTGAACCAGACCGGCTCTCCCAGGCTCATTAACCTGCCTGAACCATTAAACCCTGCTCAGGGTGATGGTTTATTGCAGGGCTCATGTGGCTGTGCTGCCATGAGCTGCACACTCTGCCTGGCCTGGCAGGCTCTCAGACCCACAGTCCCTGCCTGCACGGGGACTTGTGACCCACAGAGCCCTCAGTGGAGACTTGCTCATCTTCCCAGCCAGGGCAGATTCCCAACTGCCCAGAAACACAAAATTCAGAAAGCAAAATGAGACCTGGAAAGGAAATGACACTGAGAGATCTGATTGCATCTGAGCTGCCTGCAGCTGAGCAGGGTTAAAAGGTAACTGAGCCCGACTTGCTGTCACCATCAGCCTCCTCACGAGCAGGCTTGGCCTCCTCCTGGGCACTTTCAAAATTGCTGGGTCAGCCAGTGACCTGCTTTGCCAAAGTGTCCCAGGTTGACCACAACTGTTTGATGGCCAGCCTTTGCCTGCCCAGCTCCTGCTGCCTGTGCCATGCAAGCAGAGCTTCACGTGGGCTGGTTGGCAGCATCAGCGCTGTCCTGGCCAGGGCAGAGGGAGGGAGCAGTGGCTTTATGTCAGGGTCAGCTGCCAGCTGATCCCTGTGGGTCACTTAGGGCTGCCATGGGGCCTTTGGTAGGTTTGCATGCTCCTACACAGGGCTGGCTTTGTCTCACCTCCTGGGTGTGGTGTCACAATTAACTGCTGTGTTTGGGGCACCTCCGTGGAGGAACGCGAAGGAGCTGCTGCATGCACCCCTCAGACAGGCTCCTGCGGGAGAAATACCTGGCCAGGAGCCGTCATGTCACCAGACATGAGCTGGGGGTCAGGAGGACAGAAGGTGCTTCACTCTTGCCCTCTGGGTGCATCCCACACCAGCAGTGCCAGGCTGCCACAGGGCCCAGAGGACACCGAGGCATTTTCCAAGGCCGAGGTCCTGTCACCAAAAAGCTCCTGAGTTTGCAGAGGGCTGTGTGCTCCCATTTGCGGTGCTCCTGCCCTGCTGGGAGAAGGGCTCTGAGGTGTGAGGACAGCATGGGGCCAGCAGCAGAGAGGCACAGGGTACAGGGGGAGCAGGGTGGGTGCCCTGGCCGCTGTCGGGGCAGAGCAGGGGCTGGCGTGGTCTCCGCATGCAGCGCCGGGTAACTTTAGCTCCAGGCCACCCCTGTTTGTCTTTGCTCCTTGCATGTTGTGAATAGATATTAGCTCAAGCTCAATGGGCTCCTAGCAGGTCTTGGAACCAGATGATTCAAGCTGGGATTTGTTCTATATCTCGGGTTTCACATGTTTTCTTTAGCTGCATTTTAATTGTGGAGGGTTCCTTTTGTGATTCGTGAGATGTTTTACCCAGGTGCCATTCCTTCACAGCTGTAAATATCCCAAATAAATCCCATTCCTGGAATATGTGAGGGTGAAGAGGAAATGCCCTACAACATAATAGGTCAGGTTTTTATCACAGCTCTTCATCTGGAAAACCGTTGGGAACGTGTCCACAGAAAATGTCTGGTGCTAGTCTGGAAAACAACGTATAATGTCAGCAGAGCCCTAAAGAGAGGAATATAACACAGTTAAACAAAGCCTGGATTGGGTTTAGCTCACCTTTATTTCCAGCTTCAGCCAACAAACCTCTTCTCTGACCGCAGCTGAGCTCAGGCCCTGCTGGTAATGGGAAACAAAATTCCCCTTTTCCTAGCTGCCCAATTTTTTGAGGGTCATTCCTGACAGGCTGCAGTAACCCTTGAGGTGTTTTATACATCCTGAGCCATGGGGGGCCAGGAAGAGGCTGGTGGCCAAAAATGAGTTGGTCTAGTCCTATGTGGACTTGCCAAACCTCATGCAGTGAATTCCCATTTCCTGCTGCTCTCTGCCCTGACAGCCATTTGGTCTGACCAGCTGCAGCAGCTCTGTTTGGGCCATGCAGCAGGACAGGGGCTAGGAGGAACCTCCAAAGTGGGTCCTGCATTTGGAGGACCCACCCCTCAGAACCAGCACCTTTTCCATCTGTGGGCTGGTGTTGGGAGCCCTCCTCCCTTAAGGGGCCCCGCGCTTGGGCTGACCAGAATGCTCAGAAGATGTATTGACTTCTTCCCTTGGCTCTTCTCCCACGGCAGGGCCACAGCTTCTCTGTCCCTGCTTACCACAGGGTGGAGAAAGCAGCAATACAAGTTGTGGGCACTCCCTGTAAGCAGACCACGGCGTGTTTGGACCATCAGCCAGGGTTTCCGATCGCTGCGCATCGGGGTCTGCATCCCACCCGCAGCCTGCCGACCTGCCCGGGCAGGTACAGGTGTTACCGGCGCTGTAACACCTCCAAGGACTGGTCTGACAGGCTGCTCCTGCCTTTTGCTAACTCCCACTCCCAAATTAATTTGGGCAAACTTGCCACAGGCTGGCCCATCTCACAGGTGCCCCAGAGCTGGGTTTCCCTGCAGTGCTTACACAGTGTTGGCCGAGGGCCAAACCGCTCTGAGAATTATTGCTTTCCTTCCTGCTGGGCTGTTTCTGCACCATCTGATGTGATACCAGCAGTGTCACAGCCTGGGGGGACTGAGGGATGGCCCCGTCCCCGTGGGTCTCCCAAGAACCACCCATGCAATTGCCCCTGAGCTGGGAAACCGTGGCTGGAGAGGAGGGCAGTGCATTCCTGGGGTCTGGAGGATAAGCTGCCCCCTGCTTCTCCCACCCTCGCTGCCGTGCCCACCTCAGGGCAGAAATCCCTCCTGAGGAAGGCAGTGGGTGAGGGGGGCCCTGCATCCATCCCCCTGTGCCTGAGGTGCTTTTGTCAGCCTGCTGAGTCCTGGCTGATGCATGGCTGCAGGCAGCAAATTTGAGCAGCATCTCCATGCCAATTTAAATAAATAAATGAGTCTGAATGCTTCGCCTTGCAGAATGGCATCTCATTCAGCTGTTCAAGCATCAAATACCTCCGGGATTCTTTGGGTCTCAATTTGCAGAACTATTTCCCTTTCAAGTGCTCTTTTATTTTTCTTTTTACTTATTTAAACCTGTTTTTCCTGTAGTGAACAATCCTTGCACGTGAAAGCAGGCAGCTTTTAGATGTTGCTGGAGCTTTCCTCCAGACTGAGCAGGGATCAGTGGACTCTATTTAAAAAGGTCTTCCCCAGCCCTTGCAGCTGGTGGGGAGGCACAGTGATGTTCTGTGGTTAGTTTTAGTTTGAGCTCCCCAGGGCTGCCAGATTGCTTGCAGGAAGCTCACTGCTCAGAGCCGAGGCTGAGTAGATGTGCTGGTGCTGGGGGGAAGCTTTTGCCCACCCAGGGCCAAGTGGCAGCTGTGGGAGCTCCTGCCTGTGGTGGCTGCAGCCCCCTCCTCAGCCCTTTTAGATGGGTCTCGGAAGCTGGAGGGTGGGGAGAACATGTATGTGTCCAAAATACCACAGATGCCTTGAGGACAGAACAAGCTCAGGCTGGTGAAGCTGCCTTTAGTGTCGGTGGGATGGGGGAAATTGATGGGATGGGGAGAAGGGTGAGGAGATGATGTCTGTTGGCTGCATCCCCTCTGCTGAGCCTCTTTTGCTTTTCTGGGAGCTCTGGGCCCTGGACGTAGCAAAGAACCGCTTGGATGGGCTACCTGGGGCACCTCAGAGGCGGGGAGAACAGAGCACACACGGAAAGAAGCTGGTATTATTTTCTCCAAACACAAGAATATTAGGCAATGTAATTCATGTGTTTGAACAACTGGGTGTGACACACAGCAGTTTCCTCAAAAACACAGCCGTTTCCGTGTATAGTCTAAAACAAACACCTCTAGGCAATCTCTAATCAAGGCATGATGGATCAATGAATTAGGGTAGGGGCTTGGTTAAATTAGCAAGATCTGTGTTACTGTTGTTGGCCACGGCGCTGTTTTTTGACTGCTCCATGCCCCCACACACCGCCCAGGCTGGTCACCCTCTCCTGCCCTCGGGGCACCTGCTCAGTGCAGCGGCCAGCATGGCCCGTCGCAGCTATTTAGGAGCAAGCTGTGGGGCTGCAGGGCAGGACAGGCACGAAGGCTCAGGCTCCGGGTTTCCTCTCGCTGGCACCGCATCCTCGAGCTTTTGCACCACGCTTTGTGTGCAGCACTGCTGCTCCTGCAGGGCTCTGCGGGCCTTTGCACCGGTGTGGGGGGAACTGCAGGGTTTGTCCCGGTGCCTTTCTGAGCGCGTCTGCTCTCCCTCCAGCAGCAGTCACCGTGGTCAAACTGCTGCACATCGGCCGGGCCCCAGTGAAATGGCTTGGCCTCGTGTGTTAGACACGTTGTGTAAACACGGTGCAAACTCTGCTGTATCCCTTCAGCTCCTCCATCTTCCTGCCAGCTCTTCATGAGCCAGCTGCCTTCCCTGTGCTGCAGATAATGGAGAATTGACTCTATCCCTGTTGTGGATCCTCCCTGGGAGCCGTGGGGAGGATACACTCCTCAGGGGCTGATCTCCCCTGGTCTCTCTCATTTCCAGCCAGCCTGTGTGCTCAGTGTACCCGGAACAAGGGGAGCAGGAGTGTCTCTCTGACATGCCTTGGTTAGCCAACGGTGGCACCTGCTCCCCTGTGGGAATGCCGTGCTGCTGGAGTGATAAACTGGAGGTATTTGGGGATTCCAGAGGAGAGTGAGGGAGCTGGGGATGAGCAAGGCATTGCTGTACATCTCTGCAAACAGACAGCACCAGCGCAAGGGAGCTGAGTTCAGAAGACTGGGAACCCTGTTCCTATTTTTGTGGAAACAGGGGTTTCTGATGGGGTGGTTTGCAAATCTTTTCTCAGATCTCAGCCATTAGAAGGGGACTAAATCCATTTCATAGCCCTCAGCCTCCCTGTGTTAGCACGTTGCAGCCCTCCCTGTGTGTTGGCAAGAGCCAGCCCTGGGATCTGTTTGGTGGGAGGAAGCTCAGGGCACCTTGGCCAGCACCACAAGTGGCCAGGACCGGGACAAGCAGCACAGCACAGTCACTCAGTCCCTCCTCAGCCTCCTATGCCAGCACTATCCCTCTCTACCCTCCACTCTTCAGCCCTTTCCTGCCCTCAGGGCAGCAAAACCCAGTTTTGCCCACATCATCACCCTGCCACTACCTGCGCTGGCTCTCTCTAGTTTCCCCAGTGCTCAGAGATGTGTATCTCCCTCTGCCCCTCATGTGTGGTCCCTGCAAGGCCAAGCAGGCTTTGCTGCATCTTGCTGATGTTTCCCAGACCCCTGCCCTTCTGCAGTTGCCATCCCCAGCGCAACCCCCATGGTGGGAATGGCTCCAAAAGCCAGCTCTGCTAGCAGCTCTGCTGCACGTGAGTCCACTTGCCAAGCCCAGCTGGGGAACTGATCTGGCTGAAAAAATCCTTTTAAATTTATTTTTTCCCCTGGGTTATTTTTTAATCCAGATGAGCTCCTCGACCTGGTTTCCTCTGGCTCCTCCAAAAGAGCCAAAGGGCAGCCTGGGGGTAGGCTGGAGGATGGGGGCACTGCAGAGTTCAGCCCACCAGGAACAGAGCTGCAATGTCAGCAGTCCAAGGCAAGTGCAAACACCAAACTCTGGAGCCACTTCCTCCCCTTCTTCCCCACAGATCAGGAGTGATGCCTTCCCACAGAAGAGCTGGTGCCCAGGGAGCACGGCCATTGCTCCCAGCTCACAGGAGCTGGCTCAGATTAGAGATTCCTTCTCCTCTGCTGCTGAAGCCCTTTGAAATGTGTTTACATACCAGGCAGGAATAAAAAGTCAGAATTTTATTGGTGCTCGGCCAGGGAATTATTCTGATTTGAAAACCCTCTTGTGACTTGGTTTTTTTGGTTGTGCTAGCAAAAATAAATGGAGGCACTGAAGTGGGCACGGAGAAATCAGCAGATCAGGATGCTTGGCCATCCCAGCTCTGCAGGGCTTTCTCTCCAGAGGTTGTTCAATGTGGTGTTGCACCAACCCCTTTTGGTTTTGATGCCCATCATATTTTCCAAATGTTGTCCCCACCAAGTCTGTGTGCCAGAGCCCCTTTTGTGCTACCTCCCTGCCACGTGCCCATGCCAGATGATCTGCTTAACATGGTTTGGTGAACATGCCTTCTAATGAGGCCCTCACAACCCCAGCACTGCTGCCTGGGAGTGTTTCTGCAGCGACGCTGCTGCAGTTCATGCCTCTCAGAGCTATTTTCCACCACAGGGACTTCATCAGCACTGGATAAGTTGGGAGCCTGGAGCCCTTTGCCATCCTCCTTTGAACTCATTAGTGAAGATGCCAAGGCTTGACTGGATATTTAGTTTGCTGGCACTTCCTTAGGCCTCTGTGCCCTAAATAGCACTCAGCAGTCATTTATCATCGCAGCCCAGGTCCTCCAGGCAGCGTGCTTTCACATAGCTGTATTTATAGCCTTGTCAATTTTCATTCTCTTTTTCAGAAACAGAAGTACTGATATCCTCTGCTGAAATTTCCTGTCGAAGCTGCCACCCACCTGTGGTTCAATAAACACCAGCCACCTCTCAAGCAAAGTTTGTCACAACATAATCTTCTCTCATCCCTTCATCTCCACTAGCTATGGCTGCTCTTCTTCTGGAAACCACCCTCAGTTCTGTGCTACTGGGCACCAAATTGGCTTTCCCAGTGGATGCAGAACCTTACTAATACTTAGACCTCACACCTCTCCCCTGTCACAGAGTCATAGAGTCATTTAGGCTGGAAAATACCTCCAAGATCAAGTCCAGCCATCAACCCAACACTGCCATGTTCACCATGTGTTTTGATTTGTGTCGTGGGGTTTGACTGCCCTGAGGACACCAGAACCAGCGTGTGTCCATCTGGCAGTGAAGTGTGGGAGAGGCTGTAGCAAAAGGCTCAGTGCAGCAGTGTGACTCCCAGCTTCCCTGCGTGGAGGATCCTGCGAGGTCCACAGCCGGTTTGGCGAACAGCCCACGGGGCCATCTACATCTCCAGGAACCACAGCCCTGCTCCAATGCTCTGGCTCGAGAAAATGGTCTAATTAGAGAAGAGTGAAATGCTTCTCCTGCTTGGAGAGCTCAGGTCCCCAGCCCACTAGAGCTCCACGTAAGACCATTAGCACAACCACGTGTCTCCCGAAGGCCGCGGTGGCTGGCGCTCGGCACAGCCAGGCTGTCTGCAGGCGCCAAGCATGGCAATGAACAGCGGCCCCATGGTGGGGCTGGCAAGGACAGCTGCATCTGAGGCACATTCGGCCGCCCACCTTGGTTCCAGGCACGGCGTGGTCCTCCTGCAGCCCTCCAAGAGACACTGCTGGGGGCAGAGGAGATCACAGCAAGGGCCCCTCGGTGCCAAGCAGCTGCAGGACCTCGGTGACTTACCAAAAATGAAGTCCCGTGGTGAAGAGCACCAGCTAATATGTGCCTCAGCTAAATCATTGAATGTTGTACCTTATTTCTGCCTAAGTGCTATATTTCTTTGGGTGTTTTTCGTGCTGAATCGAGCTGCAGTTCTTTAAGCACAGAATCACTTCATGCAGGTGAACAGCCCTTTGGAGTTTGGGAGGGAGGCTGGCACGTTCCTTGCTTGCTGCAGCAGCCACAAGCTGCTTTTCTAGGTCTTAATTACATCCTTGCTATGCAAAATTCTTAAATTTGCCACTAAAGGCAGACAGAAACAAAAATGTCGCACCTTTGCAGTTCAGATATTTGCAGCCATGAATAATGCACTCACATATTCATTTACTAATGGTTACACTTCTCTAATTTCTTTCCCCCTCCAGACATTTGCAAAAGTGCTTTTCATATTCCCATCACACCTTTAGCAAGCAGTAAGCCATTCTATGTTTTGTTGCTCTTATCTCTTCTCTGAAAGCTTTTATTGACTGCATGTTGGTTTTGTCTCCTCACCTTTCCAGTTCCCATCTAGCCTTTTTATTTCTTTTTTCTTTTCCTTTTTTTGTTATTTTGCTGTTGTTGTTTCAAGCCTTCAGATCTCCAAGAAGTCCCTTGTGGAGCTATTTTGGTTAGTCCTCAATGCAGCAGCTGAGAAATCCTGGAAGAGCTAATGACAGGAACAATAACAAAAAGCAGAGTTGGCTCCAAAATGCATTGGGATTAAGGGGTGGGGAGTTCAGTAAATTATTGAACTACCTGGATGAAGAATTCATATCAAAACCTATTTTGCCTTAGTGCCTGACTCTCATTTGCATTTGAGAGCTGTAAGTGTTTTAGGGATGAGCTCTGAAGCTGCTTCTCTGTATGTTTCTTGCTTCAAAGAGAGGGATGAGCCACTTCTCTCCTTACATAAGACGTGTCCGCAGGACTGGGGCCATCCTCCACACTGAACCAACGAGCAGCACCTGGCAAGTCCATTCAGAGATGAGTTTCTGTTTCTGCCCCCACACCACCCTGCACCTTTAGCCAAGGCTACACGGGGTGACCCAGCCAGTTTGCTCCCCTTCGCCTAAAACTAGGCACAGAGGTGTCCCTTTCCTGGGATGATGGCCCTCACACAGCAGGTCTGGAGATGGGATGGGGACAAGGCCCTGGGGCTCTCCCCTCCCCCTGTGCATGGGATATCTCTCTCCCTGGCTGTGTGAGCAGGACCCTGCCTGGCTGCCCCAGAGGGCATGGATGCACTGGGTTTGGCCACTGTGCTGAGCAGGTTGGCAGCCAAGACAGGCACGAGGGGCTCCGGCACCAACACGGGCAGGAGGAGCCCCGAGCACACAGGCGAACAAGAGCAGCTACCTGGGGTGCTCCAGTGCCAGCTGGAGCTGCTGCAGTCAGGGACTTTCCCAATCTCTGAGGCATGAAACCACTAATAGCTCTGTTTTGATCCCACTACTTTGAAAGAAGCCCTGAATTTTCCAAAGCAACCAACTTTCATCAGAGGTTGGAGGCTGCTGCCTTTGCCCGTTTTCACTTTGGTTGGGAACGCTCTGAGTTGTGTGTCTGGAAATGCCCAACTACTTCAAGGAACCTCAGTTTTGGATGGCTGGGCTTGTGGCTGCTTTTGGAACAAGCCACAGTGGCTTCCCAAGATATTTTGACGGATGATGCCCACCTTAGTGCTGCAGAAACCACAAGGGTTTTGTGCAGAAGCATTTCTGTAACTTCTGAAGTGGGAGGTGCAGGGTTGTCTGCCCTTCCTGATCCTCTCGCTCTCCGAGTCTTGACTTTCCTTGCTACTGGTCCTTTGGACATTAAAGCAGCTGGTTCACTGAGAACCTTGCTCTGCAGAAAGGGCCTGGTGTTGTTCTCCACCATCAATTGTTTTTTGTAAGGAAGAGAAAAACTGTTTGACCAGCTCAAGCAAAACTAGCAGAAGACATGCAGAGTTTCTAGGTCATGCTGTTTTTGAGAGATGAGACAAAAAGCAAAAGCAGCTTAGAAGACTCTTGAAACACCTAGCAGGGGGAGGGCCAATGGCCAAGCATTGCACATCCCAGAAGACTGAATCCTCTTTCCTGTGCCTTGGAAACACCTTGTCCCTTCTCACAGGCTCCTGCTGTTTGCACCTCAGCGAGCCCATGGGTGAACTGATGCCTGCTTTGGGGCAGCAGAGAGGGGAATATTCACCTCAAGCAAGAAGCTGTAGTGCTGCCTCTGTCCTATCTGCCCTGGCTCTCTGGAGCATTTCCAGCCTTTTTCTTTCCATGCTCCACTGGAGTCTAATCCTGCATGCAGAAAATTCCTCATGCATTTTGCTCTTATTCCTTCAGGGCATCTGTTTTCTCTTTCATTCTGTCTGGCTGCTCAACAGCCTGAACTCAGTTACTGTAATCCCTCCATCTTCAGTGATGTTCTCAGCTCCACATAATAAATATTAACAGCTTACACGTATCTTGGGGTTCTTATGCAAGGGCTCCAAATAGCTTTATGGTTCATACGCACATGGGGCTCACTTTATTTGCCAGCAAAATGCAGCCACCGATGAGGCAGCAGTTGTTTAGCAACCTACAGTGACAACACACAATAGTTAAGACGGAAAGTGAAGATAAATATCGTATCCATTTGAAACTCCAGGAGGGGATTGGAGTTGGCAGAATATAAGTATTCATGCTGATTTTTTGCCAGGATGCTCTGAATAGCATTCCTATGCTTACAGAAAAAGCTATAGGATTTAAAATACCTAACCCATCCCTGGTGGTTTATTTACAACTCACGTTAAGGGCATGGACATTCTGGGGTGTCAGTGATGCTCTTCACTGGAGAAAGGTGAGTCACTTGAGTAATGAACTGCACAGGATTACTCTAAAGCCCTTTCTCAGACACTCTGAGGAAGGAAAAATCAGATTATTTTGTGTATAAACAACTATCTATTATCTATCAAATTAAACTATATTTGTGTCTTTTAGGCAGATTCACCTTTCAGCTATGGCTATCTCCACCCTGAGAAGACACCAGGCCAATTGTGTCATTTTTTCAGTGGTGCCACAAACTCTTAGATCTCCTAACACTAAAAGCCTTAATGTGATGGGGGTAAAAAAGGAGGAGAGGGAAGAGGAACACATGCCTTCTTCTTCCAAGCATGGTGGCTGAGGGAGCAGGGACTCTGGTTGAGGATGCTGCATTACCCTTATGTGATCCAGGGAGCATTGGTGGCAGCAAGTGGCACTCGTTCACCATATGCCTCTTCCCTATTGGAAAGTTCAGGCATGACAAAAGCAACAAAGTGAATGTGAAAAAAATAACCTGTCTTAGCTTCAGCTGATGCCTTGGCTGCTGAAGAAAACCCAAACCCTGTGTGACTTACCCACAGACCATGTAATGGAGCTGAGCACTAACTGCTGGCCATGACCCTTCCCAGCTATTCTCTGATATTTAAAGATTTTGTTATAAATGGGTGTGCTGTTCAGCTAATGGAGAGCTTAAAATAAAGAAGTCCCTGGTGATCCTTTAGCCACAGAGATGCTGAGAACTTCAGTTTTAGGTGGCATCCAAAGGCTTGTCTCACTGGCCTGAGCACCTCCAATGACCCTCAGCCAGTGACCAGAGCTCAGGGACATGCAAAGCATTCCTGCTACTCTCATTCTAGGGATAGAACTTCTCATTTCAACCCTTGTCTTGCAGGGGGATAGCACTTAAAAGTAATATTAGCTGCCTATAAGACAAACTTACCCTGCTTATTCAGATCTTAATTGGCTAGCTTCTCTCCTGCAGCCCTGTGAAGCATATCTGCACTGTTTTTCTCTGTCTAGGTCTTTACATTTCTAGTGGTTTTGAATTTCACTGCAATGCAAAAAGGCCCCTGCTCTTGTTTCTAGAGACGGCTTTGGGTCTGTCCTCTTCCAGCCACTCCTTCATTTTAAAGGGGCAGGGGAGAGGAGGTTTTTCCACTGTTGTTACAACCTGCATCTTTCCCCTCGCTCCCTGGGGACAATATTAAACACCGATATTGGCTCAGGAGCCTCTTGCCCCTGTACACAATGTTCAGTCTGTTCCTTTGACCTGGACTCCTAAGCCATGGCTCACAGAGCATGCACAGAAAAGCTGCCTTCCTCATCTTTTTCCCAGAGGCTTTACAGGCACAGCTTAGTGTGATACACCCTCTCCTACCCACTTTATTTTTTTGTACTTCCTAAACTGGTAATGATGCCTAAGGATCAGTTTGTTTTGCATGATCTGCTTTATATAAGTGTGTTGGCAATTCTTAAACTTTTATCTGGAGCATCCACTTGCTGGAATATTTCCCATTGGAACAGTTCTCAGTATAAGTTCACAAATACCAGAGATAATGGGATGGGGGAATAAGCAAGAAAAACTTGTTTATACAGCTATTGAGATCTGTGCCAGGTTAGGGAACATAGAATAGGACAAAACTTTTTCAACTCCATTTTAATCTATACTAGGATCACACTGTCCTGTTAAATAGCCACACAACCATCTGGAGGACAGGGCCCCCAGGTCAAATGACATTTTGGAGCAGCCCTGGACAGCAAGGCCAGGCTGGGCTCAGATACCTGAACTCTCTGCTCCTTGCAGGGCAGAGGCAATGACAGGGTTGAGGGACTGTCAGCCCCTGTGATGTTCAACCCTGGGGACAAGGCACCAAACCTTCCGCAACTCTGCTGCCTTTGCCCGCACGCCACTGAGCGTCACCTCCCTGGCAGGGCTGGGAGGGTCTCGACAGGAGGCGCCTGCGCTGGCACGTTCAGCACACCCATTCCTCCTGGGAACGACAGGGGGAAGGGAAACGCGAGCGTCTGCAGGCAGTCCGGCAGCGCAGGGCACCCGCAGGGGGCACAGGCAGAGCCACGCACCCACCCACACACACGGGATCCCTGCTGTGCCTTCCCAGGAAACGGGCATTTCCCACCGCTCTGATCCTGCCCACTTATTTCTCAAGTGAGCTCAGCTCTTGCCTCTGGCACTCAGTGCTACTTAATTTATCCAAAGGGATAAATCCTCCTCTCCTACTTTCCAGGCTGGCATGCCACAAGTGCCTCAAACCTGCACACCACACGTCAGGGCTTGGCTACACACCGGCCTTAATGACAGCATCCCGTGCTACATCATCCTAATCCCCTCTCATTCCCCTTCTTCCTAAAGTGACAAGCCTGGATGCAAATACAAACGCAGGAAAGAACACCGGCCAGTTCTGCCTCTCGCCCCTTCTCCTCTAATCCCCTCTAGCCCTCTCCTGGCTTTGCCTGGTGCCTCACCGCAACGCCCCAGAGGTACCAGGAGCTGCGGGTCATCCGCCAGGCCTCCGGGTTTGCAGGGAGCGGGGGAGGCTTGAGGGGACGGCCGGAGGCGGAAGAGCCTCGCTTGCCGCCTACCGTCAGAAATCTGAACTGAAGAGGAGGATTGCCGTGATGCCGACGCCTCGGCCAGAAGTCCAGGCCCGGGCTCACGGCGGTGGGCAGGCAGCAGGACCCCTCCTCTCGTCGCTGCACAGCTCCCTGCTCTGACACGAGGCCGCCCATGTGCATCTTCCAGGCACCACGAGATTGGTGACTTCCAGCTGTGCACGACCAGCTGCCTGTACAGGGAAACTTGATTACAAACTCCACCTGCCCTCTACACCTTTCCAGATGGCCCACATGAAGGGAAAACACAAGCATTTTACCTACAAAAAACAATAACCTGTATTTATGGTTTGACTCTAAGCCATAATTCAGTGCCAAAGCTCAGCAAGTAAGCAAACAAAGAGCTTATGCTTTTAAGCCACCTGCAAGGCTTCAGGCCACTCTTTCAGCAGAAGCTTTCCTCCTGTAAGGTGCAAGCCTCAGTTCAGGAGGAACAGGAGGTTTCACCAGGAGGAGCTGTCACACCCACACACGACATTATAAGGAAGAGAGCAAGCCACACGGGTGCCAATGACTGTAGCTATAAGTTATTTATTCTGCAAAATAGAGGTATCTTCTATGGAGTTGAACACTGGAATCACAGCATTATGAATTGAGTTGTGGAAACATTATGACAGCACACACACACACGCACGCAGGCACACACGTGTACACCTACACACACACACACAGCCTTGGCACGGGCCGGCTCCTGCAGCATCCACAAGGAGCCCTCTCCACACCTTTCTTTGCTAAAACCTGCAGTGAGGGCTGCATCCAAAACCCATTCCCCCATTCACAGGGCTTCCCCAGGGCTGGCCAGGACTGGGAGCAGGGCACAGGCAACATGTGTGTAGTGCACAAGATCCCCTGCTCAGTGTGCAGCACATCCTGGACAGGAGTTAGCTGTGGGCAGAACGCAGCCCTCAGTGGAACACTCTCACCCTTGCCTCAGTCTCTGCTCACACAGACGAGCACAAGGTGTCTGCAGGAGGCAGACACAAGTTAGGACACAGTCAGTGCTCCCTGCTCGCCATGGTCCATGTTCCAAAGCCGGTAAAACTCTGCAAAATCCACGTAGGGCTCCACACGGCCATCCTCATCGGGCTGCAGCGAGTGGGTGGGGCGGGAGCGGAACAGACCTCCGTCCGAACTCGAGCTGCTGCTCTGCGTGTGAGTGTTGGTCGACTGCAGCGTCACAGTTGGGCTTTGGCTAAGGGGGGGAGAAAGAGAGAACATAAACATCTTTATTCTACTCCACCTGATGCACTGAACAAGAAAAGCACCAGTTTCTCCACAGATGAAGCTGTCCTAGCAGACAGGTAAAAAGTTGCAGTCACTTGCTCTATGAGAGCACTGAAAGTGTTGAGAACTGATTTGAATTGACAAACATCAAAGGAATCTGATTCACATTAACTGGAAGGCCTGAAGTACAACCAGGCATCTGAGGAACAGAAAGGAAGCAGAAAAAAACAGGCATGCACTCTGCTGGCCTCCCCATACCCAGAACAGTATGGGCTTTACGGGAAGAGTCTGGCAGCGAGGAAAGCTATTCTTGCATGACCTGTGCTGCAGCCAAGGCAGCTCCAATGCGTCAGCCTCATTGTTTCTGGAGCTACAGAGCACAATACCACAGCACTTCTTCACTGAGCAGCATGTACACACCATGCTGTGCCAAGGGCTCTGCCTAAACCACAGCCACTAACTAGTATGACCCTGCAGACTGGATCCAAAGAGGACCCAATTCTAACCTTTATCCACCTTTTTTCTCCTGGGCTATGCCTGTAAGCAAATCAGCTTCAGCAGCACAGCCTCTCCAAGAGCCTTACAGGTGACCTGCATAATCCCTCTTCCTTGCTGCAATGAAGGGCACCCACACTCCCTCTGTGCACAGCACCCAACACACTTGGCACACGAGGTCCAAAGAGAAGGGCTGCTCACTGCCAGAATGCCCTCCACGAACAGCAGCAGATGCTGCTCCCAAGGCATGTTGCCAGAGCTGGCTTCAGAGCTGTTGCTTCACTCATTCCCACTCCTCACACAATCCCTTTCCAGCTAACACGTTATGCTGGCTGTCAATGCTGTAGTGGGGGGAGCACACTCCAGATAAGGGACTGACTGACTGACAGGTAACTGACAGCTGTCTCTGCTTTTCAACCATTTTATGCAGCGTGAGGTGCAGGGAAAACTCTGGGTAGTGAGAGAGCAGGACTTTACTTAGTGAGGGTGGGAGTGGCTTCATCCAGAGTTGAGCTGCTGTGAGCACCATTGACCATCTGGCCTTGAGAAGGCATGACAAGAGACAGTGTGACACTTGTCTTGCTTGTGCTTTGGGAGCTGGAATATGGCACAGAGACTGGGTAGACACGGCCTCCTGAGAAGGGAGAAAACAGAAGTTATAAAATGCAGTTCAGACATGAGCAACTGGGGGTGCAGCACAGCAGCAAAAACCCCCAAGAATTTGTATCAAAGTGCCCTTGATGCTGCACTGTATCCTGTCAAATTGTCACAGATTCCACATCTCAAAAGCCAATAAACTTGTTTAATACAAAAACTCCTTCTACACCAACTAGCTCCTCTCCCAGTGTGAGGTGAGTGCTGGATCAATCAAGAGATCTTATCTTCCTCACCCCATTTTGTTTCATTCTCTCCCCAACACACCTTGCGTTGGTGTCAGCGTGGGCTGGCTCATCTCACCCAGGGGGTACCCAAAATTCCTCACAAGCAGCGTCATGTCTTCGTGACGGGGACAGAACTTGGACCGCTCCCCACCACTGGCAAAAGTGTCACAGTGAATGCGCTTAACCCGGTCCACCACTGCTTGTGCCACAGCATCCAGTGACGTCTGCTTGGCAAACTCTGTGGCTATCATGGCTGCAATTTCCTGAGCAGAGAAGGGGGGGAGAAAAAAATCACCAAAGGAAAGATTTCTAGGAGATTTTGGAGGAACCCTTTTCCTGCCATCTGATCTAAGAGTTTTTATGGCAACTCATCTGACTGTGATGCTCACCTGCTGATAATGTGCCTTTGTGCCTTGAGTCATCCCATGCCCTTTAATGAGCTACTCCTAAGGGACAGGCAGCTGCCAAGAAGAACGGGCTTGGCAAAGCAACTCCCATATTATTAGATTGGAATGGGGTGGCACAGGCATTCAGCCTGGCCAGCAGTGACAGCACAGATGAGGAGGACAGCTTGTATGAGAGCAGCTGACACCACTGGAGTGAGTCAATATCCACAGGAATGTTTCCCTTGTGAGCAGGCTCACCTGGTTGGCCTGCCCAGGCCCATGAGCTGCCTCCAGTGCTTTGTAGAGCCCTTCGGACATGAGCACCAAGAAGCCAGTCACCCCATCCAGCGAATGCCCTCCATGGATTTCAGGCTCTGCTATGATGGGCTTAGACTTAGCAGCACTGGAAAAAGACAGTAATTTAGCATTTAATAGTGACACAGTAGGTGAGAATGGAGTGATCATGAAGAAAAGGAGGGCTTGAAACCCTACAGCAGAGTTTTTCTGACCTGAGCAGTTCAATATCGGTATAGCCGTACTTGACTTTGTAATCTCCAATGCGCCGAGTGCTTTCCTGCCCACGGATGGTTCCCACTTGTTTTATTTTCCCTGCATCCAAGCCTGTCAGATTGAAAACCAAAAATGCTTCATTAACTTTGTGAAACTTGCAGAACTTCCTCTGAGAAAAGGAATATCCACAGTTACACAGAACTGTAAGACAAAACGAGACACTGAAGAATCATCAGGAGCTAAATGGAGAAAAGGAATAACTGTGTTTGAAGGGACACTTTTTATTAGTTCTAAGCTGGGAAGGAGAGAGAAGGAGGAAATACACACAGCCCATCAGGCATACTCTGAATGCAACAGCTGGCCCTGAGACAAAGTCCACATCCTGGTCCAAAGGCACCAGCAGCAGCTGGCCTGGCTGCAGAGGCATTTGCTGAAAAGGCAGGAGAATACCTACACCTGCCAGCTCTGGACTGTGTGACGGGAAGAGAAGGCAGGAACGAGGAAAACATACATGAAGGATTCTGCTTTTTCTTTCACCTGTAACTGACCCCTGCTCCTAAGCTCCACAGGGCACTTTCACTAATACATGAGACTGCAGAGAGAGGCTGTGAAGTCTCCCTCACTGGAGATATTCAAGAACCTGTACAACATGCTCAGGGATGACCCTCCTTGAGCAGGAGCTTGGACCAGATGATCCACTGTGGTCCCTTCCAACCTTGCCCATGCTGTGATTCTGAGAAAAGGAGAACTGTCTGCAAGAGGCACTGAATTTGCTCAAGTGCTCAAATTGATGTGGACTACTCCTAAAACAAGAACAATGATCAAGCAAGTATTTATTTAAATAAATTTATGTTGATATAGGGCCTAGGAAGTAATCCCATCTTGAAGGAGATTCTAACAGGGACCATCTGAGTGCTGCTGCTGTTTGAGGCAGGACTTGGAGCAGATGATCCCCTTACCTGGTCTGTTCTGGCAACCCACCTAGAGCTATCAGCCAGAAAACATTGAGATTTAATCTAGGGATGACTGTCCTCGGTACAAGGTGAAGGCAGGGGTCCAGCTGAAACTCCCCCTTTGAGTCAAACCAAGGCTTGCTGCACAGATGGCTCCACACCTACCCCAGCAGTAAGACACAAGTCCTCCATCTGCTGCAGACCACAGCTGACTCATCAACATGGCCTGGCTCATTTGCCAGCTCCTGGCAGGGAGGTACATGCCACTGACAGACACAAACACAGGGAGGCTCACAGGACGCCAAGAGAAGTCATGTCTAAATCACAGCAATTCTCCCAGGGTACTGAACAAGCTGTGATGTGCTGGCTGAAGAACCACAACTTCACAAGACCTCTCCCACCCCTCCACCAAGACAGGGATGGCACAGGCACCATCATGACAAATGCTATCCCCAGTACCTCTTATCACTGTGCTTCAACCTAGCTCAAAAACAACGTCCCTTGGGCTCCCAAACACCCTTGTGCACACTGTCTTGTTCCACAGGATCTTCCTTTGCTGGGACTGTAGGCAGGAGCAACAATGCTGTACCAAGTTAAGGTTGGTACATCTAACAGATCCCTGTTCTCCTATGGACTGCAACTAAATTCTGCTTTTTTGGTATTAAAAACACTCAAAAAGTCTGTTTCCCTGGATTCTTGTATTCAATGTTCCATTTCACAGCACATATCCCTAGTGCAGGAGTAGAATGGGAATGAAAGAGAAATAGAATAAAACAAGACCTAGTAGCAGAAATTACCACATCAACAGTCTCACCTGGTAAGAATATATCTGCCAGGTGAATCTAATGAAGAATGCCACCTTAGACCTACCTAAATAAAAGTACAGGACCCAAGTATCTCAATAAGAAGAATTTGGTACCGGCAATCACACAAGTGGTCTGGGTTAGCTCTAGACCAAGAAAGCAAACACGTCAAACACTGTAAAGGAAAAGAGAAATTGCCTAAAGCAAAATGTCAGCATTAAGAGCTCTGTAGTTACTGATGTGAGAGAAGTAAATGCCAGTGCTTGGCCTGGCTCTGTCTGAAGTGAAGCTGCTTTTTTTCAGCAGCAGCTTGTAAAAAGGCAAATTGAAATGTACCATCCTGAGGGTGAGGCATAACACAGAACTTAAAGCAGCATAAACTGCGGTTTGCCTCCACAGGAGCCGTCATACATTGTCTGCTTCACTTCTACCCTCTGGCTCTGTGCTTCCACTCCTGCCTTCCTATCGACTGCAGCAACAGCTGGAGGGCAAATCAATGCCACTCTGGCAGCTGGACACAAAACTAACACTCAAAACTTGAAACAAAAGTGTAGTTTTCTGCTGGGTCAGTGAGATGAGCTTACTCACCCTGCAGCCCCAGAATGGCTAGAAAGGCCCAAAAAGAAGGCACTGAACTTGTCATCTGAAAACATAATAAGTTTCTTTTTGTGGTTATTTATTGTTCCTGTGGCTTGAGTCATTCTTGGTGGCCCACATAAACAGTCATGCGATGTTCTCAGCCAAGAACATGAAACCCAAATACTCACCCAGCTGAGAGAAGCGAAAGAGCTCATCTTCATTCTCTGTCGTGTGGTCCACGTTGAGCTGAGTCACCTGCAGCCCATCCACCGTGGACTTGCACAGCAGTGCCCGATTGGTACCTGCAGTGGGAGCAGCGAGATGAGGCACCAGATTGCTCTGCTGTTAACAGGGACAACATATCCAAAGGGAAAAGGAGCAGAGATGGGAATAAAGACAGAAAAGAAGAGAAAGGCTCATGTATGATCTCCAAAAAGCAGCCTTGCCATCAGCACAGTAAGGGCCTGCTAGGCAGCTCTCCATCCAGACCTGAGCTGCTACCTCCCAGGAAAGTTCTTTATTTCACAGTGAACCTGCACTCCTCCTCTCAACCCGCTTTCTCTCTGTTCTTTGGCCACACACACCAACATCTGCAGGGATGAAGAGCCAGGCTGATTTCAAGTACTTGTGCAAGCAGCAAGCATACTGCTGCTTGGCCACACACTAAAGAAACTGTCCCCCACATTCAAATGTGTCCCTAGAGCCCCTGCCATCCTCAGGAATGCTGACACTGAGCCACAGACAAAAACCAACTCACCCACATTGGCAATGTAGAGTTTGTTGTTGAGAACGACAGCCACAATAGCCATGGCTCCTCCAGAGATCTCCTGCTCTACAACCTTCAGTCTCTCCACAATCTTCTGGTACTGAGGAGGGAGCTGGTGGTGAGGGACACCCTGGAAGCCAAAATGAAGGGGAAGCTCCAACACACAGTCCACAACACAGAAATCACAGCTGGAATAAAAATTATGCAGGAAAGGGACTCATCTTGATATCTCTTAGCCTTCTGTCATGTACAAGACATAAAATTTTCTGTTCAATCCTATTGAATGACACAGCTTTGATATAATTCTGGAGAGGACAGTCCAGTGCACTTGAAGAACAGAGCCCATACTTGCCCAGATGCCATGCAAATGTGAGGCCTTTTCTCTCATCTGCATGGCTTTGTCCTGGAAGAGCCACATGTAGAGGCTGAACTCCTCCCTGTGATACACCCAGCTCCTTACTCAGATGACCAATGTCAGGTCTAAGCAGTGCCAGTACGGACAGTGGGAACTCCAGGAAATGGACCAAGGCACTTGCTGCTCTTCATGCAAGATTCCAGAAGAGAACCATGGAGAAGTAACTTTCACTTACAGCCTCCCTTGGATCAAACTGACTAATGTGCCCAAATCTCATCCAGCAAGCTCTGCTCTTAAGGTCACATTACCTCTGGTAGCTGAGACTGCAGGCTGGCCTTCTCTGCTAAGGCATCATCAATGGACTCCAGGAAACTTCTTTCCACTACATCAAAAGCCTAAAAAAGGCCATAAAGAGAAACTGGGACTTATTTGGTGCCTACAGACTTTGGCGCTACTCATCCTCACCTCTCTAAGAACAGCGCATAAGAGCGGATGATCACTGTGCACACAGGCTTTCAAGGACCCCTACAGCACATTGAAACACAATTGTTTCAGCACAACCAGTTAACAGCTTGTAAAAACAATCTGCAACAACTCAAAACAGAAGACAACACCATAAAAATTACATTCACAGCAATGTCAGAGACCTATCTGATCTTGTGTGTTGATCCTGTCACTCAAGAAAGCACACTCACAAATCCATCTCCCCACACATTAACTTCTCCCCTTCACTCACTGTCATCTCCTTCACTGACTTGTTCCTACACGTCCAGGGAAGCTGGCTGCAGCTGCCTGGAGAGCTCTCAGCACTGTGCTGACGGAGCCAGGGGACAGATGGGATGAGGCAGGAGTGAAACAAAGCACTACAGATGCTCAGGATGAGTGCAACTGCAACCACCAGATGTTTCCAACCCTCACAGAAACCAGATGCTGCTCCCCTGATGGCAAAGAGGAGGTGGGTAATGCAAGAAGCAGGAAGCTGCTCCCACTCAAAGCTTCTTTACCTGCAGCAGAACTCGACGCACGTCAGCATCGCTGTGATCTGCGTGGAGCTGGCCCAGCAGCAGCTCTGCAGAGAGCCTCTGACCCACGAAGTTGGTGACTCGGTTGCCATCATAACCATTGAAGACACCATAGAGGTAGCAGTTGTTCTCACTCCTGCCAAGAGGGCAGAAGCAAAGAGGTCACAGATCTCTGTAAGACATAGATGTAAGTACCAAGTTCCTGTAGACACCTCTTGCGTGCTCAGGCCCCACCCTCTTCTTCCACGTCCTGTGTGACAAACTAAATACCTCTTCTACCTGCACTTGTGCCAGCAGGAGTCAGTGTCCCAGGTGCAACCCACTTACCTGAATTTTAACCAGTTGTCTTCCAAGGGATGACCCTCTGTCCCCTTGCCATCTGCACTGTAGGAACGGTTTGGAGCTGAGCCCACCCCAGAGAGATGGCAGGATGGTAAGTCATCAGTCCAACTGGGCTGCTGTTCCTGGCAGGAAGAGGAAAGAGACCATGTAAACCCCAAGCAGGCTGAAGTGAAGATCGTGGCGCAGTACAGGTCACCAGTCCACGCACACCCTCTTCTCAACCCTTCTCCCTTTGCTAACTAATAGCACAGCCAATAACTCCACATTTCCCCCTGCAGAACAGCATCACTTACCACATCCCTCCCCTCTGAAGCTGAGCTCTGGCTGTACTCTGGAGGGCTCTTGTTAACAAGAAACCAGATGAGAAATTTGCACCCAAG
Organism: Emberiza elegans; assembly: GCA_024865655.1. Lineage (NCBI taxonomy): Eukaryota > Metazoa > Chordata > Aves > Passeriformes > Fringillidae > Emberiza > Emberiza elegans. The sequence continues at coordinate 4,331,485 of JALJVW010000910.1, read as the reverse complement.
TTTTGCACTCCATACAGCACAGCACAAGCTTAGCTATTCCTATGGTGAATCAGACCTTCATGCACTCCTGGCACGGGAGTGCAGGGAAAGCTCTGGATTCCCCCAGGACTACTCAACCAGGACAAGGGACTGGGGCCTGATGCTGCAGCCAGCAATGAGAGAGACACCCCTGGGGCCGCCATCTCCACCAGGCCTGCAGGCACCAGCTGCCCCCTCACACAGCGGGCACTCCGAAGCCCGCAGCATGGCACGGCCCCCCAGCCACCTGTGGCCCAGCGTGCGCTGCAGAGCGGCCGGGCCGGCAGCGTGCGCGCCGCTGACCACGGCGGGACCCCCGCAGTGCGGGCCCCTGCCCTGAGGCGGCACAGGGGGCGGGAGAGCAGCAACCCACGGCCCGCGGCGGGGGAACCTCCCCCTTCCCACACGGCAGCGCGGGGGGCGGGTGAGGAGGAGGCCCGGGGACTCCCTCGCACCCACCTGGGGGGTGCGTGTGCTCGGAGGGGGGGAAGATGCCACTCACACTCTGCAGCAGACTCCTCCTCTGCGCCGCCATCTTGCAGCGGGAGCGGCCGCCTCCCTCCCTCCCGCCACAGCTCGGCCCGCTCAGGCCCCGCCCCCGCGCCAGGCGGCGCCGGGCACGGCCCGGGCCCAAGGCGCGGAACCGGAACGGCCGGAAGTGTGCCTGGCCTTACACCTTCCTTCTGCGGAGTGCAGGTGTCTCCATTTCCTACCCGTGGCCTTCAAGTGTGTGAGAAAGAAGCACCTGCTGGCCGCCACTGCCAGCGTGCGTGTGTGGGGAGGAGGAGGAAAGAGGGGCAGGGTTGTGAGGATCCTATAATCATGGGATCATCAGGGTTGGAAGGGACGTGTGAGATCGTCCACTCCAGTTGTCCACCCAGCACTGCCGCTGTAAGCCCTCAGACACATCACCCACGCCAGATGCAGATGCTGCTTGAACACCCCCAGCGATGGGAACACCCCCATCAGCTCTGTGGGCAACCTATTCCAATGCTTGACCACCATAACGGTGGGGAAAAAAGCTCCTGTCTCAGGTTAAGGCCATTTTCTCTAGGTCTCTCACTGCAGGCACAGTAGGAGAGACCAGTCCCAACCTCACTATAACTTCCTTTCGTATTGTGAAAAATGTGTATTTTATGATGGGCTTTTTGCAAATAATAAAATGAATATTATATGTGTTGTGTTAGAAAGTAATGCCGTATTAATTCTCTTAAGTAGTGTGTTAAATATTGTTTTAGGTTATAAAAAATGTTAAAATAGAAACGATACTATGTAGGATACTTATTTTTAAAGAAAGGACTTGCAGAGAGATAGCAGCCACAGGACACCTAAATCTTTCAGAGAAAAAGAATTTATTGCCCTCTTATCAGAAGAAACGAACTTCTTCCCACCTCGAAGGCACTGTTAGGATTCAGAGGGAGAAGTTGACGCAGACCAGACAGAATCCTGTATTTGAATGGAATTTATGCATCATGTATGAGGTGTATGAATATGCAACAGGCTATTGTTTTTAAGGGTTAATCTTTTGTTAACGGGTGTCCTTTTCAGGCTCCTACTGCCCAGAAAAAGGTAGCCCGACGTCCGTAACTCTTTGTCTCTATTGTCTCATATGGTCCTAATTCAAATTGTCCAAATTATTATTACCCTAATTGTATTACTATTTTTATAACCATTTTATTGCCATTAAACTTTTAAAATTTTAAAAACAAGTGATTGGCATTTTTCACAGTATGTTGTAGAGAGCAGTGAGGTCTCTTTTTAGCCTTCTCTTTAGACTAAAAAAACCCAGCTCCCTTAGCTGTTCCACATAGTGCAGCGGCCATGGCCTACAACACACATAGGATGTGTTTTCACTGGACCTGCTCCAGCATCTCAATGTGCTTTTTAAAGTGAGGGGCCCAAAACTGAACACAGTCCTTGAGGTGCAGTTGGGACTGTGATTCCTGGATCCTGTGAAATGGGGTCACCCTGAGTGCCAGAGAGCCCTGAGGTAGCCTGGTGTTGAAGTAGGTTTCTTAGTAGTGCATCATGTTCCAAGCAACCTCCAGGGAAGACTCAGCCCAGGTACAGCTCTCAGCTGCACCCTGTTCTGTACGCACCACATGCATGGCATCCATGTGTCTCAGCTGGCAGTCTGTGTCCTGCCCTGTCCCTCTCTCTCTTGCAGGTCATAACAAGGATGTAGTTGGACCATGTCCTCAGGGAAGCAGTAGGAAGGTCTAGGACAAATGACAAGTGGTTCTCAATCCTCTCCGCAGTTTGGAGCAGTTCTTGCTAGTCTCCAGTCAGGCACAACAGTGAAATCACTAGCATGCCTGCTTGAGCAATACAGACAAAATCAGAGAACACTGCTTTTGGTCTTATTTAAGATCCTTTATTGGCAGACATAGGCTGTTTTCATTGAATCAGCTCAGCCGGGGGAGGAGGGAAGACACAAGATTCAATCTCACTGCTTTCTCAATATTATAAGTCAGCAGAAGAGCCCTCCAGGAGCGTGAATGCCATATCTTCATGTGTGTGATGGCCAGCAGTCAGGCTGTGGCAGCAAGGGCTTCAGGAAGAGCCCTGTGTGTTTCCCTGTGTGTATTGTGGCTGCAGGGGCTCCAGCATGAGACACGTGCAGTTTCAGTCATGGGCAGCAGCACAGTTGTGGTGAGGGTGGGAGTGTTGAATAGTCTTGACTTCCAGCAGTGGCTTGATACACTCATAATGACATCTTTGTGGCAGATGTATTCGATTCAGATGCACTTCAGAAATAATTGCCAGTTAATAACCTTATTCTATGGAATGATGGCTTTTGCTGCAGGGTTTTTCTGCCAGAGGATTCCAGCTTCCTTTCCTGTAAATCCTCTATTGTTTTTTACATTTCTTTCTTCAAAATATACAAAGATTAGAGATCCTTCCCCTTCATGCAAGGCTCACAAACATTCAACCAGAATTAGGTAGATAGGCAGAAATACTTTTTTAAAAGCTTATATTACACAAAGATAGAAGAAAATGCAAGATTTAGAACCTGGGTCTACAAACAAGTTTCCTCAGGTTTAGGCTTCTGTACAAGCTTGGTCTCAGTGATGTCATTCAGAGTATTCCTATGGGTAAAGCTGTGAATAGGTAAAAATAATTATAGGAATAGGTCTGAAGTCTGTATTAGAAGTAGGATGGACAGATTTAGTACTGACAAAAATTTGTTTTCTTGCCAGTATCAAAAGAAGAATTCCTGGTCCAGCAGAAAAACGCATAGCACAGCATTGTCCGTATCATTAAAAAGCTACAGGCAAGTGCCTTTGCTTTAAAACAGGATGACACTTTTTCAGCATTGCAGCAGCAGCTTATGGTTATTTAATGCCACTGAAGGTTGCAGTCATGCACCTTGATGAGCACAGTCAGACTCCGTCCTTGCTCAGAGCGACACTGAAATCAGCAAGGCTTTGGGTGTGCCTAGGGACTGTCAGCATGTATTGCATTGCAGGGCTGGGAATTTAGGAGTCATTTCTGTCTTCTTCTATCCATAAGTGAGTCCTTTTGAAACTAACAAGAGCAGAGTCTGTGTGAGAGTGTGATAAGGCAGAATGTGAAGTCAATGAGAGAGCAAAACAACTTTCCTAAAGATACAAGATAGAAAATCTGGCACTTTCCTTGTTTGTACAATGGCTTGTCACCTATTGCAGTTCAAAATGTGCCCTGTTCCTAATTTAAATATCTGGCTTCAGCTCATAGTCACTAATCTCTGTCATTTGGGTTTATCTTTTTTCCTGCCAGTTTGTGCTGGAATGCAGACCTGGTGCAAAGCAGTTTTTTCTTGGTGAAAATATTTGTGCCAGATTCTGCCTGGATACTCCTGTGGTTCTGTCATTGAGCTTCTGCCCTAACCTTGAGTCAGTCAATTAACTACTTGACCTGGAAAAAAAGTGGATAGTAGGATTTAGCAAACGAGGCCATTTGCAGCATTAAATGCATGTTTGTCCAGCATTTCACAGTCCTCCAAAGGAAAGTGCTACAGAAGCTGGTGAGCTGCTCCATTAATGTCTGCTCATTGAAAGCTTTATGCAGCACTTGGAAGATTAAATAGTGCACTGAGTTTCTGTTGGCTGTATTGATCAAACTTATTTTAACCTCTGTTTATGCTTCTTACTTTCTGCAAATCCTCTCAGAAATTGCTGTGCCATATTCCCATGAAGCCAAGATCTCCTCAGAAATGCAGGATATTGGTCACTGAACCTCACCATCCATGCACAAGTAAATGAATTATATGATTCAGTGGTTACCAGATATACAGCTCCCCCTCTCATGTTGAATTCCCACATTTCTCATTCCTCCCTCTCTCTTTTTGTAATTACTCTCCCATTTTCTCTGTCCCCAGTGCTAGGGATTATACACACAGTATTCCTGGTTCCAATCTGTACTGCTACCTTCCTGGTTTTATGGAAGCTTTCTCTGCAGGAAAGGAAGAAACATGGTCACTACTCTGCTGGGTGAAAGATGAACAGCATGACTGGGGAATGCGCCACGGGGAGCAGGGAGCTGGGGGCAGTCCCTGCACAGTGCTCTTGTAGGCGCTCAGGGACCGGGAAGCATTTCCCAGATTGCCGGCAGAAGCCATCACATCGTTTCCCTCTACTGATGATGTGTGAGATGTGTTTAGGGAGATTTTTTTTCTGTTTTGATGCTAACAGAGGCTGGGGCTGGAAAGGAAAGCCATGATTTTTGGCAAAGCTTGCAGGAGGTGACATGGAAAAAAAGGAAGGGTCTCTCTGACAGCGCCAGCTTGCCACACTCGCTCTGCTCCCGCGGCAGACAGAAAGGGATGGTGGGGGGTGGCGTTGTGAGGCCTCACAGCTCCATCCTGAGGTCACCTCATCTGCCTTTACCAGCTTCAGCCTGATGCTTCCCACGGGTATGTGCTCCTCATTTCTTTGCAGGCCACTGTTTCCAGGCATGCTGGAAGCGCAGAGAAATAAGATGGGGCAATAAAAAGAACAAGTGTTAAGGAAGGAAAGCTGGAAACATCAGATTCCTTCCCCCAGCACCCTCTGTGAGAGTTGGAGAGCCATTGTGGAGAGCTACTGCCAGAGGAAGGGGGAATGATGAGAGTGTGCTGATCCCCCCAAGAGAGAGTCAAATACCTCTGCAAAACAAAGTTTGTACTGTTTTAGGGCAGATGGACTTATGAGGGAAATGGCTTGTTTCATATCATTTTATTGATCTCCTTGATACACTAACCAGAGTTTTATCTCCCCGACTTCTGGGATTATGTGAACTTAAAAAAAAAAGAAAACAACTTTATAAAAGAATTGTTTCTAGATGTCATGGCTGCAGGGAGAAGCTTCAAAACATGACTCATAAGCATGTGAAATACCAGAGAGCAAAACTAAAGAGATTTCAAATGATTAGAAAACACAAACAAACTAGTAATGTTGGAGTTCTACTCATCTGAAATGCTTGCTTTTGGCAACATCTTGTCTCACCAGTTCTTACCACCTGCTGCCAACACAGACATTTGCCTTTCTGTGGGCTTGGTATCTCCACAAAACATCCACCCCAAAAGCTGTGACTGTAGGAAGGGTCTTTGTCCAAACAAAGATTAATCATGAAACAGATGGGTCGGTCCCCAACACTTTTGCACATAATGTGATGTGCAGCTGCAGTGTGTGCTCAGTAGTGGCCCCAAGAGGGGAGACAGTTTGGGGGACTGGCTGGAGCCTGCTCACCATCATGTGCCTCTGTTTACTGTCCTTAAACCCTACAAAGGTTGGGAGACGTGATACTCAGGTACTTGGGTGACAGACTCATTAAAAAGGAGATGAGAGGGAAGCTTTAGCTAAGCATCAGCACAGGATACTGAATTTCATTTTTATTGCAAAGCCTGTTGGAACAAGATCCTTTTTAGTGATGGGCTGCCAATCACTGACATCCACTGTGGGCAATGGCCCTGAGAGCTCATTTCCCAGGATTTGATTATATTTTGAACACCTGCAGTACACCAAACACCTGAGCAATGGTCACACATATATGACTAAAGATAAAGACACATCAGAGGACTAAATACTTCTGCTTCCCTGGGTGTGGAAATACAGGTGTTTATTTCCATATGGATTTGTATCCTGTATTCCTGTAAGTCCCCCATCCACACCTCCTATTGCCACATCCTTTTCACAGTGAGAGTCCAAATCTAACATGGCATGTCAGGTTCCTCAAGTTTTCCTTAATGATTAGGTGAGAGACACTTGATGGCGTGTGTGATTTGAAACTTAGGCCAAGTAAAACATACAACCATTAGCTTCCACCGTAATATAGGGCAGCTCTTTAGGTTTCTTTCCTCCATCCAAGCCACTGCTTGTCACTAAACTTGCCAGCTTGGCCATGCAGAAGCACAGGAGCCAATGCTCTTGTAGCAAACCAAACTAAAAAAGCCATCCCTCCCCAAAGAAGAAAATCCAGACCATTTTTTTTCCATATAGTATGGTTATTTTGAACGTCATAACTTTATTGAGACACCAGTAGTTACCACCTTCACTTTGTTAACCACAAATATATAGGACATTGTAAACACAGGTGCCGAGGTGGCGGGGTTCGCTGTAGTTGAATTTCGGAAGGGACGGGGGCAGGGGGAGGAAGAGGAGGAGGGCTGAAGGGACACTCGGGCTTAGACAAGACCACTCAGAGGATCCTGTATGCGGCAGGCCATCCATGAGTCATCGGTATACGTATATATGTATAGCTTTATATTATACATCTCTTTAAATATATATATATAATATATATACTATACACAGGCAGTAATGTGGCAGGGGAAGGGGCAGGGCAGCCCAGGTGGTGTTACAAATGCCACACAGGCAGCAGGGAGTTGTCTGGATGGATGGATGCTGCATGAGGTGGCCTCACTGGGTTCCTTACCTTGTACCTGCTCTGGGGATGGGAGCTGAGACTCCTGTGGGAATCACCCTGCAATGCTGCCTTCCTGGGTCCTCCCAAGTGCTTGCAAGGGTACAGGGACAAAGACACCTCCTCCCCTGTGGGAACTGCCAGGAATAATGCAGAGAGGAAGGGCGTGTGATGAGGTGATGAACAGGGTGGTGGGGACATGGGTGATCCAGGGATGGGGACACATCAGGAGGCTGAATGCACAGACAGAACTGGGGCAACATTTCATCATCTCTTTGCCCTTCACAGCCTCTGCTTCCACAAAACAGTCCCTTATTTGGGGGCTTCATAAAATAAGAAGACATTAAGGAGCCATTGCTCCCAACAAGGGATGTGTAATCCCCTGTAATCACAACAAATGGCAGAGGGGGAAGAAAGGTGCCTTATCATTTTGCTTATACAGCCTTCCCTCTGATCTCCTAATCTCCCAGAGCAGGGCTGATCTCACCCACACTTAGAATGTAAAAGGGACATGTTCCAGTCAGCTGCTCAGGTCTCGCCTATGATCACCAGAAATAGGCAGCACCTTATCAGAAGCACCTAAGATAAGATAACCAGCTCTCTGTCTCATCAGCTACAGAACCAGCCAAATGCCACTGGAAATTGCATTCTGCATTTTAAAAGGCTACATGCAAACAAGCAGAGTCCCACTCCCAGGTCTGCCACCACCAACCCTCCACTGCAAAGACTGAAAGCCAAGCAGAGTATGGCTTCTCCCATGAGCAAAAGCAAGAAGCTGTCCAAGTATCTACTGCTTTAGTGTCACATCAATGCTTTTCTTATGACACAAAGCAAGGAGAACAACAGAGAGATGGAAGTAACCCAAGATGAAATCACTTGGCTCATGTCCCACTGAAGTGCTGGTTTTGAGGGGGAGGCTCATTCTGCCTCAAGCCCACCTGAGCCATCAGCTGGTTACATGAGGGAAGCAAGCCCAAGAGGATAAAGAAAAGCTTGCTCATTAGTCAGCCACCTACGTAACTCTGATGGGAAAAGGGACATGCAAGATGCTCCTGCACCACACCCCAAAACAGAGCCCCAGGTAGATCCCCCACATACTGCCTGTACCTCTCCTTATGTGCCTAGTCACTCACAGAGGAGGGACCTCCCAAAAGGTACAACATATTTTTGTGCTGAGGGATGGTTCCTTATAGCCTCCACCTCCTCTCAGTTCCCTCCCCACACCCCAAAGGAAAGCATGAAGGATGACACAGATGAATCTAGGTGAGTACAACTAACTTCTCTCCTCCTCCACCTCATCATTCAATCATTCTTCTTCCCTGGTGGGAGACAGACAGGAGGGTGCTCCCCCCGCATCCAGTCACAACAAACCTCTCTCAATAAAGTAAACCCATCCCAAGCCTAAATATTAGGCTGAACCCACAGAAAATGAAGCTCGAGGGGCTTCCTTCCAAAAAGCACCCCTCTTATTTACAGTATTGCATTCACTCATAGGCACAGAGCAAGGCATGTGTGCCTGTGCCCAGTCATTCCTGCTGTGTCCTTAGGGCTACCTGATCCCCCCTCCCCCCCTCAAGCGGGCCAAGCTTGGGGAGGACAAGCCATGGGGACAGCCACCAGCAGCACAAATGTGCTGGAAGGAACAGGGAGAAACAGTGCCTGTATACACAGTGGAGAACACTGCTCCACTTCCCCCTGCTGCTCTACAGTTTCTACCCCTTCCTTATCTTTGTGGGGCACTGGGAGGAGGGAAGGACTGGGTACCTTGGTGTCCTTCAGATGAGATATTCACACAAGCACAGCCCAGACCTGTGTCCCGTTCTCCCACTCCTAAGGGGGCTATGAGGAATAGGATGGATGTGCAGTGCAGGCACTGACAGAATTTGGATCTGCTCCAGATTTCTGCTACTGGGACCAGTGTTGCATCAAGCAGGGTGGCTGCCTGAGGGATGGACCTCCTCACTTCTGCAAGATAAAGCCTGCTTCTTGTGCTCTGAGAGATGTCTGTGCCCAGCAGAATTGTCTAGATAGCTATTGCTGAATTATTTCCATTTAGGGGAAATCTGGAATCTGTCTTCACGCACAGACCTAACTTCTAACTTGGAACAAAGACTGTTCCACAGTGTCTAGATAGCTATTGCTGAATTATTTCCATTTAGGGGAAATCTGGAATCTGTCTTCACGCACAGACCTAACTTCTAACTTGGAACAAAGACTGTTCCACAGTTGTGTCTTTACTTGGAGCAAAATCATGAGGAGTGTGGAATGACACCCATAAGAGCTCTATCTAACAGTCACTGCTGCCACCTAGGCGAGGCTTTAAAGTCAGCCAGGATATGAGATGCTGCAGGAGAGCACTAAGATATGGTCTATGGCAAGTACAGAAAGACGAGTTTTCAGGCAGCTCAATCTGGCCCCAACCAATTCTCTGCACACCAAGACCTCTTCCCTATCTGAGTGGGAGGCAAAGCGCAGCCATACAGGGCAGGACCCCTCCCGCTTGGCTGCACTCCTGTGCAAGAGCCAGACACGTGCTGGCTATCCCAGCAGCAGTATTTCTTCCTAAGTCGGGTCCTGCTCCATTCCTGTGTGCTACAAAGAGGGTGTCAGCAAGAGGCTTTGCACTATTGTAAAGGAACAGAGGAACAGAGGAACAGAGGAAGGTTCAGCAGGACCTGAGGAGCAAAACTGTCTTCCTTTTCCTCCTGCTCTGGGTGAAATGACAAAGCTCCCCTCTCCCCCTCAAACCAGCCCAGCTGGGGTTAAAGGCTCTCAGGGCTCTCTAGAAGCCCACCTCCTCCATCCTTCCTCCCACAGGCACTGTGTCTGGGCCCAGAGACTGGGCATGGCTCCCCTCCTGCCTCATCAAACACTGGTCTGGGAAGAGCAGTGACTAGCAGGACGTACAGCTGAGGAGAATCACCTCCACCTCAATCCAAGGGGGCTGAGGAAGGACTGAATCTCAGGGCACCACCCCTCTGCTCTGCTCAGTCTCTTGCTGTACCCTACAGACATGCCCGCGATTTCTGATTGTACCTGCAAATCTTCCTTTTCCCCTTCCCATTTCTTCTTCTTGTACTCCCCTCCTCTCCAATACCACTTCTCCCAAACCCTCTAAAAATAAAGGACCCCTCCCTCATTAGCATGTGGCAGGGAAAAGCCCCCTTGTCTTCACATGGAGGACACTGTTCCTTCTGTCCTCCAGGCCCTCCTCACACTCTTGAATGCTGACTCCAACACCATTCTCCTCCCTGAGCCACCAGGTGCTCCAAACGGATGTGGATACTCCTACATCTACTCCAGCCTTTAGCGATACCATCTCTTCTAGGAAGGTCCCCGGTTCCTCTCATTTCTTCTGTTCTGCCTCCAACACCCTTTCCCTTGCCCTGCCGGTGCAATAGCTCCTCTCCTGTCCACAAGACAGACTCTGCCCTCTGTAACAAGGGAGACGGAGAGGAGGAAAGGAGGGACTTTCCTATCAAAATGCAGATTTTGGAAGAATTTGGTTCTGGCAGGTAGCTTGGTGGGAGAGGAGAAGGAATAGGTGATGGGGAAACCTTTTTTCTTTTTTTTTTCTTTTTTAAAAACAATAAATAAAAACAGATGACCCAGAAGGCTGGAGCATAGCTGAGAGCCACCTCTTGTACCACTATGCACGTGTCTTGTTTGTGCCTCGGCTTTCTGCCGGCAGTGGGAACGGGGGCAGAAGGGAAAGGGGAAGGGAAAGGGGCATCAGTGGCTCAGTAGTTCTGCGTTTGGTACCCCTGTGTCTCGGTGTCGAAAGCGTCTGCTGGAGGGGGCTGCTGGTACGTCCCCACCGCATCTGGAGCATCCTCCTCGTTCGTGTAGGGAGCATAAGGCATGCCGGAGTCCTGGCTTGGGTCCATGTAGTCCTGGGAGAAGAGGGCCGAATCGGCACCCAGCTGGAAACGCTGATATGCCAGGAACGCCTGGCCCACCTTTAAGGGAGGAGGTGGAGGGAAGACATGGGAAGCAGAGAGGGAAGAGGAAAAAGAGGAGGAACATACCGAAAAAGAGAAACAAACAAAAGTGGGTTAGTAGTGGTTACGGATTAGTGCGTGAAGCCTGCCTGGCAGATCACCGGTGAAATGCCCCATGAGCTTGGAAGTCCATGTTCTCCCACAGAAAGCTCGAGCCCATGGGGAGAGAGGAGGACTGGGCAGGGATGGCTACAAGACCAGCTGGCTGTGCGCAGCCTGCCAATGCTCCCTGCCTTCTCTGGGATGTTCAGGGCACCTCCTGTCTGCCAGTGGGGTTTCACCAACACTGCACAGGTGGCAGAGGCTCAGTTGGCACTGGTTATCCCAGTCAGCCCCTCCTGGCTGTGGGAAGGCAATGCACCCCAGGGGGCTCAGCTGCTGGGCTGCGACTAGGGAGGCCATTTGACTTGTAAAGGCCAGTAAGGAGAGCAGGATTTGACACAATGTACTGAGGTAGAGGTCATCCCCTGAAACACCTTCACCAGTCAACATCTGCAAGGTGTAGCACAGACCTTGGGAAGGAGCAGCAGGAAGCAAGGCAGTTGCTTCCCAGACCAGGGAAGCAAGCAAACTGCTGTCTCCTGCCTCAGGCACCTTTTGGAGGACTGCAGGGGCCTGGGCATGGGGTTCAGCAGGCGTGGCTCATTGTCCCAGAGCATCCCTGAGAGAGGTGAGGAGTCTAGCAAGTGATGGGGGAGAGGTTTTTGGGGAATGAGGTTTGGGAAGAAATGGAAGAGATAAAATAGTGGGGGCAGAGGGCATCTCCTGGCTGAAGTAATAGGTCTGAGCAGTCATCAAAAAACAGCACAGTGGTGTTACACAGCATTAGTTAGGGTATGGGTGAGGGAGAGAAGGGAGCAGAAGAGGAGAAGAAATTGCCAGTTCCAACCTTCAAGAGGGAGATCCCCCATTTAATGGACAACCCCACTCCAATTCAATGGCCCATATCTTCCCATCCCATGCCCTGCAGCGAGCACGCGCTCATAGTCAGGGCATTGGAACCAGCTCTGCTCAGTGATCTCCTCCAGCTGCATCCCTCCACCCCTTCCCCCAAATTCTCCCATCAGCAAGGGGCACTAAGGCAGCAAGGATGGGGAATTAGGGAACAGGGTATTGTATTCCTCCTGAAAATTAATGTCTCCGAGTCTCCGGAAAGCCAGAAATGCGAGGGAGCCCTGTGAGGAGAGAGAGGGTTGTGGGAAGGAGAATCAGTAAGGTAGAGCAAACCAGAGTGTTTGACTGAAATAAAAAAAAAAAAACGAGGAACCAGGGGAAGAGGATGCCTTTTTGGCTACTTGCAAGCCTGTGCATGGGAGAGGATCACTGCAGGTGATGGCACTTCCAGAAGTGTCCTGAGGGACCCCTTGCAAAAACCCTGCTGCTTGTTTCATTTTCTGCTGGAGCTTGCAAGGGGCTTTTGGCAGCTCCCAAGTGCAGGACACAGCTCATGAAGGGAACACTGCTGTCCCTCAATCTTGCCTGGTGTCACCATGGCGAGGGTGCTGACAGCACAACCCTTTGCAGCCCCCCTTCCTCTTTGACAGCTCCTTGGTTTTATGGCACCTTTCCTATCTGACCCCTGCCCATCATCAGGGTTTGTAGGAAGAGGAGCAGATAAAGCCACAAGGGCTTATGCATGGAGACAAGGTTAAAATGCTTTCCTGCTTGGCACTATCCTGTCACTTCAGAAAAAAATCCCTTGTGCTTGGTGCACTCAGAGGCAGGAGGAAGTCATCAGAGATATTTATATTTCACCCAACAGTTTTTCCAGGAAACTGGCAATAAAGAACTGCTGGGGAAAGGGCAGTCTTAAGACAGCACTATCACCTTCCTAAAAGGCGACCCAGTGAGGTGGCACTCCAGTGGTGGGTGCAGAATCCAGAAGAACAATGATGACATCTTGCATGATGGGAGCAAAGGTGGGAGGGAGATGGGTGCAACCCTGGCCTTCAGCTCCCTTCTCTGTTTAGTGTCTGTAAGGTGAAAATGCTGTTGAAGTCCTCTGACACACAGAGAAAACAGTAACAGGTTGTCCAGAGAGGTAGTGGATGCCCCATCCCTGCAAACATTCGAAGTCAGATTGAACTGGGCTCTGAGCCACCTGATCCAGTTGAACACGTCCCTGCTCTATGCAGGGGGTTGGACTAGATGGCCTTTAAAAGTCCCTTCCAACCCAAATTACTGTATGATTCTATGACAGTGGTGGTTGGAGAGCTGGTTTGTCCAGGTCATATTAAAGGTCAGTTGAGAATGCTCCTGACAGGGATATGAGACTCTCTTGTCCATTGTGCTTATTAGTGCTCTAAAACCTTTTTCCATGCAAGTTTTTGAGTCCCAAGTTTACTTCCCAACCACCTCCTCTCCTGCACTTCCTTCTCAGAAGCCATGTGCACTGTGATCCCAGCGGCCCCACTCTTAGCCAGTCTCCCTTCATTCCTCACAAGATAATACAGCACAGAGGACATTTGATCCCACATCATGGCTACTCTACTCACCCAGGTAAAGATGGAGAAGAACGAGAACGTGATGGCTGCTCGGGCTGCATCCCCTCCCTCATTCAGTGGGTTGTCCTCTGGTTTCGAAGCTTGCCACTGGTTGGTCAGAAAGCAGAAGCCAACGAACCAGAGGAATGCCCAAAAGGCTGGGATGGACACCACCAGCGTGCCAAAGGGAAGGACAAAGAAAACAAGAAGATATGCTTGAGCATAACATACATACTACATTTCTCTGGAAATTTCAACCCTCTGAGACCCACCCCTATGTTGCACACTGGGTCAAACTGACTGCTCAGCCAGTCTGAGCCCAAGTGATCTGGCAGGCTCCCTGACAGCAAACTGTCAAGGTGACCAAGAGGTGTCTGCAGAGAGCACATCAGGAGAGTTCATTTGCTTGTGTTTGGATTGATCATAGGACTTGCATTTGGCCTTGAGAGGGAGCCTGAAGGGCTTCCAGTACTAGAGCAATCACCTGGGCTCTATGAAACAGCCACTGCTTCACAATCCTGTCCTGCAAGGACAAGCAAAGAGCAATTCCTTCCACAGGAATTGCAAAAGAGTGGGAAGCAGCTGGTCTGCAGTTACACAGAGACCAGCTTGTGCTCAGGACAGAACAGCTCAGGGACTCACATCAAAGAAAGATGCTGAAAGATCACTAACACGCTGTGCCCCCAGGAAACGGTGAAGGTAGGAGGTACTCACCCTCTGCCAAGCCTGGGGAGACACCTGGTAGTGAGGGAAATGGGTATTCCAAAGCAACAGAAGAACAGGGCACAATCCCCCAACCTTCTCCTGTCAGCTGTACATAGGAATGCTAGGCAAGGGGCTAACTGTGAAAGAACTTGCAAGCTCCAAGTCCTCAGCAAATGCAGGTGCTTCACCTGCTCCTGCCCTCACTCCATTCCTGGCCCCTTTGACATACTCCAGGGAGAGCCTGACACTGAGCAGTTTGTCTGACAGCTGGAACAAACCATCAGGGCCAAAGGGCCGGCAAGCTCACCCGAGACGCCGATGTCCGAGAGCACTGCCTTCTTGCGGTCCTTGACGCTGCTGATCTGCGGGAAGTAGGCATCCAGGGCCAGGTAAAGAAGGCAGCTGAGGAAGGCGAGGACACCCACGGTAATGCCATAGTTGCAGGCATTGTGATTGCGGTTGAAGATGCAGTGCTCTTCCACCTCATCCACGCGGTTCACGTACCCTTCATTGACAATGGAGCCGAACACCACGATGGAGAACACCTGGTGGGGAGGGAGGCCGGAGACACATCGGGACAAGCCCCATCTCTCTGCACCACCAGAAAGGAGCAGAGGTCTACAGGGGACAGACACCCTTCACCAGCACCTTTCTGCTCTGCTGAGCTCCTGCCCGGCTGCCTTGCCTAGGTTGTAGCCACAGGGAATTTACTGGGAACATGGTCTCATTTTATTTCTGAGGATTAACTTATAATAGCACATTTTTAGATTGAACCTTTTTATCCATCTGACCTAAAGCGATGCAAAGCCGTTGCAGCCTGGAGTAAGGGTGGCTTCCCACAGAGACACATGGAGGTGACATGGAATGTAAATTGGGATATGGTTTTGGTGTGGGTGCCTGCATACAATGGCTTCAAGTAGTGGAAATCCTCTTAGTTTGCACTTACTCTCCCACTCACTCCTTTCTCTTCAAGAGATTAATTGTTTCTACCATGCATCTGTTCACTGATTTTATCTATCAAGCTACTACGCTCTTTTCCCCATCCACCCTCCTACAATCCACAACCCTGCTTGCTCTGCAGCTCCATTCTGCTGGGCTTCCATTTCCCCACACCACACACCTCTCTCCACCAGTTCTCCATCAGCCCACTCCATGACACCACCTATCCTGTCCACTCACCCATATGCCAACACCCTCCAACCTTCCTCATAGACTTCAGGGCCAAACATCCCTACTCCAGGTCCACTGGTCAGGGCCACTTTGAGTCCTCCCTACCTGTCACCACCACTGCCACTGCATGTTATTTTAAATCAGGCAGAATTAAGGATGAGTCCAGGTAGAAATGCCCTAATCTGCAGTTGCTGGTCTAATCTTTGCTCATGGACTTAGCCTTTGTCACCTGCCACAAGGCTGTCCCTCTTTGACACAGCAGGTTCACCAAAGCAGAGAGCTATTTACAGCAGCCCCAGTCCTGCACCTTGCATCTCAAATAAACAACTTCCCCTTCCCCACAGAAGAAAGAGGGGAAATTAAGGCAGCATGTTCAGATTTTTCCTTGCAGGCATCTGGAGACCCTCACTAGGAACAGCTGACTGGATGCTGCCTGCAAGAAGAGCCTCAGGGAAATGGCAATGGGACCTCAAGCATGGGATGAAATTACATATGAAGTGCACTAGGACATCACCAGGGTACTCTGCCAGCCTGGAAGGTGTCCGCACAACAAGACTTGGCACCTTTGAAACCACCCTCCCATCCCCAAGGAGAAGCAGCACACAAGAAGATAAGGAGGCCAAGTCTCCTGTAGGAAGTGGAGCCAGGTCTGAGCATTTGCCTGGTCAGGACCCGAGTTCCACTTGAACCAACCAAGCACCAGAAGACAATCCAGAAAGCAGAGAATCAGCTTTGTGAGTGCAGGGAAAATGGCTGATTAATGCCAACCCAATACACCAGCTATTATCAGTGAGGTGGGATACCTGAGATCCAAAGCACAGACCTCTGCTGCTTGGCCTGTGGCATCAAGATCCAGAGGAAAAGCCTTACTCAGAGTCCCCCAACAGCCCTTGGGCTGACACTCAACATCAACCACATTTCACTTGCCAAACTCTAACAAATATCCACTGACACCAATATTATTTTTTCACCTCAAGTCTCATAACTGGGTCACACTTGGGTTGTTGAAATTGGGTGTATCACACTAGAGCAAACTAAAAAAAGCTGGAAGCTGGTGTTCCTAAGCGTAGGAGCTATATGGGTTCTCTGAAAATCATAAGAGCTTTTTAAGTTTAGAAGTAAAATAACTGATTTGTCCTCCTCCTCCTCCTCCTTCTTCTTGCAAATTGAGATTGATCATATTTTGCAGAAATTGCCCGTGAAAATTAAATAAGAATCTCTTCTGTTAGAAGAAAAGATTTAGTCCTCAGAATTTCAGCCTGAATGGTTTGGAAAGCAGCAAAATTGCAGAAAATTACAGCCAGGATCTTTTGGTGGTATGTCTCACACATCTTCACAACAGGCTGGGCTGGCAGGTCTGCTTAGGGTCATTGGCAGTAACACTCTGCTCCTCTGAGCCAAGGGAGAGCTGACAGACTCCTGAAGCGACATCCCAGTGTGAGGCTGTGACCAGCACTGATGCTGACACCTGAAGTACCCACCTACTTATATTGAGCTTACAAAGCTTTCTGCAGCATTAGACAGAAAGCCTATCTTCTCTTTGGAAGATGAGGAACAGCCCCTTAAGTAGCATAGTCTGGTGTTCAGTTTTGGTTTAGGACTCAGAACTAGTAAAATGTTGATTCCCTGAGTCAGACAAACCCTTGCAGTGAGATTTATTGTGAGTCTCTGCTTACTCATTTGGCATGAATGAACTTTTGCAATGGTCTCTCCCCAGAGACACGTCTGTGGAGATACATCCTGATACACATCTCCTCTCTGCTCCTACCTTTGAGTTTGCTACTGGGCTGGACAGAATAATTTCTTTTTGTATTTGCTCTTTCATACCTTTTTATGCTGGCACATCATAAAGGCACAGCTCAGAGTCACAAGACTAGAGGAACATCTCCCTCTCCCTAATTTTCAAACAGAGGTGGCATTCCTAACTTCCTTTCTCCACCAGCAGTCAGCTGAGATGCCAGAGTTCTCTCCTATGAAGAGAAACCTGTTTCACAGCCTGGAGGTGCCCAAGGGATGATTTACAGGCAAGCATCTGGTTTCAGATGATCTTAGGAGTTTTTCTAGGGGGATTCCACTAAGCATGTTCTTACTTGTGAGCAGAATAAGACACTGTGGATGCTTATCCTCTCTATCCTGAAACAGCCATCCCAAAGTACTCTTTGTCCTTAGGAAAGTTTTCTATGGACCAAAGCACACTAGCTTACAAGATGTCTCCTTCTGTGTTTTCCTCACCATTGGCATCAGCTCTGATCCATGGCACTGCAGAGAGAGCAAAGAGAGGGCGTGCTCCCTTTGCCAGCCTGTCACCACCCTGGTGGCACAGCAAAACACTGTGAGGACCCACTGTGCACAGAAGCCTTGAGCCAGGCTGGGTTACACTGACTGGGCAAGAATGGCCAGGCTCAAACCAGAGATTCCAGACAGAGCTGGACAGCAAAAGAACCAACTGCTGCTGCTGCTGCTGCCAGGCAACATCACCCCTTTCACTGCTGTGATGTCCATACCTGGAAACTGTTGTGACAAACAATTTTCTAAAAAAATCATAATTATGAGCTTAGATCTTGCAGCCTTTAGGAGAAGCAGTTGCACAGTTCATCCATGGCAGCTATTCCTTGTTGGTAAGGGAGCAGCTGGGTGGAAGCTCACTGATGTGGCAAGTCATCTTAGAAAGAGCAAATATATTTTATTTCCTTGATTTCACAATCCACGCCCTGCAAGATGATCCAAGCAGCAGATGCAGAGCGAATGACTGCTTAGATTATAAACAAAGCACCAAGTTTCAAGGATGAAGTGTTTACGTTCCTGTTCCTGGCACATCTGCAGCACTTGTAAGGAAACACCAGTGACCACCAGCACTGGCACAAGCCTCTTACTGCTCTATGTTACTGCTGCTTGTGTCTTCTCCCCCCATTTGGCACTTGCTGCACAAAGCCTTTCTTACAGCCACTGATAAAGTGGCCCAAAATCCACATCCAACTGCAAAGAGGAAGCAAGAGAACATGGCAGAAGTCTTCTCCTGACTGAGCAGTGAGATGCAGACAAGTGGCTTGTCTGCAGGCCAACAGGAGGTCTCCTGAGGCTCCCAAATGCAGCCCATCCTTCCACTCTGCAGAGGGAGATCACTGGCCACTTTCTTATGCTTGGTAACGAAAAGCAGCCAACCATCCCCAGCTTTGTGCACTTAAGCCGCCTCATTTCTTCAGCAAGGCTACTTAAGTCAGTTAACAGACTTGAACTAACTAGATTTTTAGGTTGAGAGGGTTTCTTTAAGCCTCCAAGAGCAACATCAATTGGGCAGGTGTGTGGCCTGTCTGGAGGTACTAATTTAATAAGCAGTAATATATTTGGCTACACTCAAAAAAGGGACAGAAAAGAGCACTTGGAAAAGATCTGACCAACTCAGCCCTGCTGCTGGGACTGGGCTTTGCTCCACTTCATTGCTCCTTACCCACCACGTCCATATAGGTTGTTGCAATCATTTTCCTCGATTCCTGTTTTCATCCAAGAGTTTTGAGGACACCAAGTGCAGCCAGAGCCAGGTGCATTGCAAAGCTGACACAGGCAGAGCAATGTGCCAAGAGACGCAGCAAAATGAACTTAATGCTTAGCACTGCAGGGAGGAGACAGAGAAGCTGAGAGTTTTCCTTTCCTTGTTTCTCAAGGGGCTCATGCTGGCCATTACAAGTATGTAAAGGCTCATTACAGTGAGAAAAGTGCAAACCAGGCAAAATTCTGCCTCTTGTCATAAAGCACCTTTTTTTTTCCCCTTGGTAAACTAGGTGATCTGGTTTTGCCAAAGGCAAAGGTAAGAGATGAGAAGAGAGGCTCTCCAGCCCCTCCCCACTGCAGGCTCAACCCTGCAGAAAGCCAGGCAAAACCTCCTGAGCATCATGTGAGGCGCTTTCCACCATGCTGCCCATCCCCAGCCGTGCATCAGACGCTCCTGAGCATCATGTGATGGATGCAAAGCACGGCCAGCCTCTGGCAGTGCACTAGGATTTTCCTGTACCTCATCCCAGCACTTTGTCACTCTGCCTTCCTGACTTCATCCCCTAGATCCCCATGATGGCTGTGGTTGGGATGAGGCTGAAGAGGGTTTCTGCCGAGCTGCTAGCTCGGGCTGGCTGCAATGCCCTCCAGTCACAGCCTCTGTCGCACTGCGTGCTGCCTCTCCCTCTCACATACCCCCTTTTCTATTCTGTTATAGAGAGGAAATAGTTTAATGACATAATATTCCTTGTGGGACTATAAATCAAATCCCCCTCCGGCAGAACGAAGCCATAACCTCTTCTGAGTTTGATGTGGTAATGACCAGGAATGAATCTGTTCAAAAAGAAAGCAAGAGCAGGAGACGGTGCAAATGATAAACTGGCAGAGATGATCTGGCTTTCATTTTCATTCAGCCACTTGCAAATGGAGTCTCTGGAAAGCTTTGGAGTGCCCTGCACAGACATGGAATATAATAATTATTATTATTGTCATTAAATCTACTTGTATTTAGTTCATTTTGAAGAAAACACATGCAGCTTTTGAGATGCATGGGACTGGCAGCTTGGAAACAGGCGGCCTCTATTTATTCCCCCCAGCCATCACCACGCAGGCAGCAAACAACTCCTGCCCACAGTCTCGACAGTCTGAGCCTTATGCAGCTGCTGGAGGAGACCAGTCTCCCTGGACCCCATTTCCCTGAACATGGGACAGGGGAAAAGCATGGGTGTGCCAGTACTTCCCTCCCAGCTCACCCTGCCTGGCCATCAGCCACGTGGCACCAGCTCCCCAGCCAGGGCTGAGCCGGAGCAGGTGACTGAAGGGAGAAAGGCTCCACATCCCTAATTCCTGCCATGGGATCTGGGACACACTTTCCTGGCCAGCCAGCCTTTTTTTTACACATGGTTTGGCAGCTGACTGCCTGGCCATTAACCCTTCTGCCTCCCACCAGACCCGTGCTCAGGTCTCAGGTAGTTTCCATGGTTAAACAGCATCTTCTGTCCCACCACTGCTGGTGACAGCCCTCCACAATCACATGTCCATGGCGGTATCCAGGTTCTTCTGTGCTTTTTAGGTGGTCCCTACATTGCTGTGCCACTGGTCAGTGAAGTGGCTGCCCGGAAGTTGCATCTTTTTTCCCAGATGAAAAGTTCCGTTTTCTTTCTAGTGCCACATCTCCCCCTCCCTGGCTTGGCTGTGCCAGCATAGGCAGAGAACTGCACGCTGTGCCACCTGCAGTGCCTGCTCCTCTTGCAGCCACACAGGTTCTCTCTGCTGCCTTGTTTCACACAAATATTTGTATTAGCCATGTCCCATCATCCCGCAGTCCTGTGCTTCTCCCCTGTATGCCTCTCATGTTTTCAAACAGCAGATTACATATGGTTATTTTTTGCTCATATTTCTGACTGTCTTTGGTCCCTATTGCTACTTCTCAGATTTTTATCTGGAAATATCATTAATGAGAAATTTGTTTCTGCTCCAAGATCCTTCCTGGAAATGCTGTGCTGGAAACAACACAAACTGCTGTATCCAACCGGAATCACTGAGCAACTGTGAATATCTGTTGTTCATCTTGTGACACAGCCCTTCACCCAATCTTAAATACAGCAAAACCCCAAAAATCCTTTTGAAGCTGACCTAGGCAAGGGCATTCCATGAAGAACTGTCCCTAGGGCTTGACTGAAAGCACATGCTTTGAACCTCCGTGTTCCTTTCATCTGCACCAATTTACCTCACAAGCACACAGCCAGCGAGCACGGGGGCTGCAGCAAAGATGGAGTGGAGGAGCAGAGGCAGAAAGCATGAACTATGGGTCAGGAACATGGGCAAGGTCTCAGCTAAATTGGCTGGGGACAGAAGGAAGGTCTGAGCCCAGTTGCAGCTGGTTTTAGACTAACAAGGCCTCCAGGCTCTAAGGCTCAGTTTAACTGCCATTGCAAGCCCATACTATGTGTCCTTGGGAAGAGACTAGTGGTGTTGTAAGCCAAGCATGAGTGTGGCAAGCCAGGGACCTGCTGGCAAGGCAGGAGATGGGGCTCTCTGCCATGCTGTGACTAGCTCCCATCCTTCAGCTTCCAGGTGCCAGCCCCTCACGGGGAAGCCAGGAATGTGGTTCCTGTCCTTCACCTGCCTTGTCTGCTCAGCTGGAGCTGCTTGGGATGTGCTTCCCTGTATGCCTCTCATGTTTTCAAACAGCAGATTACATATGGTTATTTTTTTGCTCATATTTCTGACTGTCTTTGGTCCCTATTGCTACTTCTCAGATTTTTATCTGGAAATATCATTAATGAGAAATTTGTTTCTGCTCCAAGATCCTTCCTGGAAATGCTGTGCTGGAAACAACACAAACTGCTGTATCCAACCGGAATCACTGAGCAACTGTGAGTATCTGTTGTTCATCTTGTGACACAGCCCTTCACCCAATCTTAAATACAGCAAAACCCCAAAATCCTTTTTGAAGCTGACCTAGGCAAGGGCATTCCATGAAGAACTGTCCTAGGGCTTGACTGAAAGCACATGCTTTGAACCTCCGTGTTCCTTTCATCTGCACCAATTTACCTCACAAGCACACAGCCAGCGAGCACGGGGGCTGCAGCAAAGATGGAATGGAGGAGCAGAGGCAGAAAGCATGAACTATGGGTCAGGAACATGGGCAAGGTCTCAGCTAAATTGGCTGGGGACAGAAGGAAGGTCTGAGCCCAGTTGCAGCTGGATTTAGACTAACAGGCTCCAGGCTCTAAGGCTCAGTTTAACTGCCATTGCAAGCCCATACTACGTGTCCTTGGGAAGAGACTAGTGGTGTTGTAAGCCAAGCATGAGTGTGGCAAGCCAGGGACCTGCTGGCAAGGCAGGAGATGGGGCTCTCTGCCATGCTGTGACTAGCTCCCATCCTCCAGCTTCCAGGTGCCAGCCCCTCACGGGGAAGCCAGGAATGTGGTTCCTGTCCTTCACCTGCCTTGTCTGCTCAGCTGGAGCTGCTTGGGATGTGCTGTGCCTGCAGACACAGGGGACAGCCCTTCCTGTACCAGTTCAAATGTTCTGGATGCTCCTGTCAGCCAGAGGACATGGTGGCAACAGCAGCAAGAGATGGAAAAGAAGACTGAGTGTCTCTCCTCACTGAACCTCCCTTCAGAGAGGCAATGTCCTTGGTGTCAGTGGGGGACTTGGCACCTCAACCTATGTGACAAGTTTTAACGGGCTGCTTTGTCTGTGCAGCTCTGGTAAGAAATACTCTTACTCAAGCCCACGTCAAAACAAGCTGGGCCTGCTTCCAAAAACTGAGTTACTTTTGCCTTGTTAGGCTTTTACATCAAGCAGCACTTCAGTTTCTCCAGCAAGCAGGTTTCCAAGCAGACAGGAGCACCTGGAACAACCTGTTTCAATTAGCATTTTACTTATTTATGGCGCCAGCACTATATTCAACGCCTGTGGGTTGCAGAGGAGCCTCTCAGCTCCCCTGCACCAGCTGTGGAGAGCACTGGGCTGCACTGCCCCGTGGGTCAGCGCACAGTGGGAATATGTAGGGATGTGCTCACACTTGCCTGCTTTATTTCAAGAAGAATCCTGGAGCTGTGCAGCCCCAGCTCGGTGTGGGTCACCCAAGGCCACTAGCTCCAGCTGTAGCACCAACCGCTGCAGCTTCTGGGTCACCTAAACATCCAAACCTGACACAGGAACCCCACAGAGCCACCACTGATCACCAGCACACACACCAGGCAACCTTTCTGTAGGGAGACACTCACTCTGCTGTGCCTGCTGACCTCCAAAGCACCCATGAAACCTGAGCTACCTCACAACACTGTCGTGGTGGACAGATGTTCCAGAATTGCTAAACTCTTTCCACAGTTTAGCATTCTCCTTGTCAAATTTATCCTATCTCCTCTTCAGCAAGGAGCAACAGAAATAATCTTTGGTCATCCCATCTGTTCCCGATCCTGCAGTTCTCCCTGGAGATTTGCTGCTGCCTCAATTGGGCTGCAAACTCTGTGGGCAGGAGCCAGTTTTGGTGCCTCTTAGTAAAAAGTCATATGCACCTCTGTGCCATCATGAAGTCTGCTAAAAGGCAGCCTGACCCAAGCACAAGGTCACTGCCTAAAGAAGCAGTCATGAGAATTTCTGCTCAGTGAAAGCTCATCACGTGAAACAGGCCAAAAGGAGCCTCCAGCTTGCCCTGGAGGGACAATGCACCATTCATGCCATGAGCAGGATAAAGGCAAATGAGATCTCAGGAGATGGCAGGCAAAATACTTTCAGTGTGTGCAAAAGCATGTGGAAGGAAGGATTCTCAGGGAGACCATGAGGAGGGAGAGCCCTTGGCCACCAGAAGAGTTTGGCTCAGAGTCTGGCACTGCAAAGCCTAAGTATGGATGCAATCAGTTTATAAATACCCAGGGGAAAGCACCAGGGATGGAAAAGCACATTTAAACTGAAGGGCAAAAGATCACAAAAGTAAACGGATACCAAACAGATTTACAATGGAAAGCCTCTGACCACTGGAACCATGGAACCCTCTCTCAGAGGAAGTGAGAATGGAAGAAAGCCACAAACTAGTCCTTTTTCAGAAAAGCTCATCCAATTTATGGAAGGGGCCAAAAAGGGTCTGATGTGATGGCCTGAGAGAGGATTTCACTGCCCACAGGGACCTCTCTTGGTCTCAAGTTTAAAGAAAGGACCAAAACGACAACTAAATACTTGTGGTGAGATTTTGGTTTCTCTGCTTTGTTAAAGGAGAGATGCTCAGGAGGACACACAAGACCAAGTGGAAAAGCAGGAGAAAGAAGGCATAGCCTTGCACCATGATGGCCATGCCACCCTCCCTTGCTGAACTGCTGACCTGGAGCATCTCCAGCTTCTCCAAAAGAACTTTAATTTCCAGGGCCAAGTAAAGTGCCAGGGGTAAATCCCATCCTGTCCTCTGTCAAGGTCAGATGGGCAGGGAGAAATAGCATGGGGTCCCAAGGAGACACTGCTCTGTAGAAAGTGCTTCTTGCCAGGGGAGACCTTGCAGGGCACAGAAATGAGCTCAGCAATCAAGCCAACAGTGTCTGAGATACTCTGAAGCAGATTAGGTGCCTAATTAAAAAACAAACGTATTTCTTGTTCTTTCTCCCTCACCTGGCACCTCTGGGAAGCCAAAATCCTGCAGTGCTTGGATGAAAAAAACCCACCAGACTGAGAGGCAGATAGAGAAAAGATAAAATTCTGCCACAGAGATTATCAACGGGAGAGCCTTTGTAGGTCACATCACGTCCATCATCCCTGGGCACACAGGCTGGCTCCACTCCAGCCTCCCAGGGGCGGGGGGCACGTGTACCCCCTCGCCTGGCACCCAGCAGCAGCCAACCCCTCCCAGCGTGATATGCTGTACTGTAAACAAGCCCAGGCAGATGGACAGACAGACATGCCCGCATTAAGCAAGTCTTCAGCTGTCCTGGCACTCTCCAGCCAACCTCCGAGTCACCTGGAGGAGATATCACACACCCACCCGGTTGGGAAGGCAAGGGCTGCCCCCCCACCACCCCCAGCAAGCCAGGCCACCTTCCCTTTTCCTCCTTGATTGCACCTGGCACTGCTTTTATTTTATTTTATTTCCCAAAGCCAGCCTGGCGCTTTGCCTCCCAGCTCCCGTGCGCATGTGTCTCCCCGGCGCTCTGCCTGCCCTCCCTTCTCCTCTCCCGGCTCAGACCTCAATCTCTCCCCCGCCAGCTCGCTGCTGCAGCTCTGCTCCCTTAATCCCAATGACCTTCTTGAACAAACGCGCCAGCCCCATGGGCAGCCATGGATCAGCGTCACGGGAAGAGGGAGAAACCTTCCCGTGACACCCCCGTTAGGCTCCTCGTTCCCCCTGCCCCCTTCCCCGCGAATTACCAAGAGGAAAACGCTACAGGGAAGCAGGTTAGGGGCTGAGAGGATAAGGGTAAAACGCAGAGCAACATCCAGCCCCCACAGCCCCTTAAACTCACGCCAGCACGGCCTGAGCCCAGCACCCTCTGGCCCACAGGGAAGCAATTCCAGGACTGCAGCATCCCCCCTCCCGGGCTGCCCCTGTCACCCCACATCCTGCCGTCTCCCTGCATCCACCATAAACACACAGGCATGCAAGAGTGAGAAGACAGCCCACCCTGGAAAGCACCAGAGACGGAGACAGGGTCATGGTCCAACCTGACTCACCCTGTCCCTCCCCGCGGGAGAAACCCCAAACCAGCCTGCTCTCACCCTATATGGGCCTGTATTCACATATATAGATACATGTGCATACAGCTGTACATCTATGTGCGTGCATACGTGTGGATATGCCTGGACATTTACACATACATGGATATATATAAAAACCCAGAGACAGGTCCCTACATCCAAACATATTTATAACAGAGACATAGCCATAAATGCTATGGAAGCATATACGTACTTATCTCTGTGTACAGACCTAGGCTGTGTGGAGACATATTGATGGACACATGCATATTATATATATATGTGGATACATGCGCATACACATGCATATATAAAGCATATAATAATAAATATGTAATACATAACAGCATACGATGATAACATATAATAACATATAATGCTATATAACATACAGCGTAATGATTTTATGTGTGCGTGTGTGTGTGTGTGTGAGTGTGTATGCAGGTGTGCAGGAAGGTCAGGGTCGGTGGCGGCCGCCCGCCCGTGAGGGAGCCCCGCGCCCCCCGCAGCCCGGCGGGCCGCCCCGTCCCGGTGCCGGTGCCGGTGCTGCCCGCGGGGGCGGCGGGGCCTTACCCAGGAGACGAACCGCAGGATGGTCTGCGGCTGCCGGATGAAGGCCTGCGGGTCGAAGGCGCCGCCGGCTTTCCCCGCTCCGAAGGCGCCCCCGTCCATGGCGGCGCGGGGGTGGGCGGGAGGCAGGCGGGGGGCTCGGCGGGCGGTGCCGGGCTGCGCCGAGCCGAGCCGGGCTGCGCCGAGCCGCGCCGAGCCGAGCCGTGCCTGGCAGCCCGGCGGCGACGAGCCGCGCGCGCCCGCCCACGGGGACGCGCCGCGCCGGGAGCGCGCAGCCTCCCCTTCCCCCGCCCCGCCGCCGCCGCGGCCGCCCGCGGCACATTGCGGGGACAACCGCGGGGCCCTGGGGCCGCAGGGTGCGGGGTGCCCGGCGTGCGGGCACTGCGGGGCGGGGAACACCTCCGGTACTAGGGCAGGACACCCAGACCCCCGGGGCAGGGATGGGGGCGATGCCACCGCTGGGGTCTGCTGTGGGGCCCAGCAGGGCCGGCCCCCGGCCGCCCACAGCCTCTGCTCGGCCCCAGGGACCTGTGCCCAGCCCTGGACTCCCGATTAGGGGACAAGGAGCCGCCGGAGGGTCCCGCAGAGACCGCAAAGATGATTTGGGGTCTGGAGCGTCTCTTAGGAGGAGAGACTGCGGGACCTGGGCCTGTTTAGTCTGGAGAACAGAAAACTGAGAAGGATCTCATTAATGCATATAAATATCTCAAGAGTGGGTGGATGTGCCAGACACTTCTCAGTGGTGCCCAGCAGAGCAATAAGCTAAAACACGAGAAATTTCACTTCACCATGAGGAAGAACTTCTTTACGTTCGAGGTGGCGGAGGCACTGGAACAGGCTGCCCAGGGAGGTCATGGAGCTTCCCTATCCAGAGACACCTGGGTGCCTTCCCATGTCACCTGCCCTAGGTGTCCCTGCCTAAGGACCAGGTGATCTCCAGAGGTCACTTCCAACCCCAGCAATTCTGCCATTCTGGGATGCCTCCCCACAGAGGGGTAAGGCTGGGCCCCCCATCCCTCACCAGGTGCCTGCCCTGGACGAAGATGCTTGGTGAGCCTCAGCATCACTGCAGCAAAGCCTGGGGCTCTCATTTCCAGCATCCACCACCCCACCTACGCTGTGTCCTAGGAGAGGGTAGGAAAAGGCCCTCTGTGAACATGAGGAATCCAGATTTTGGGGAGACCCCCTGACTCTAGGAGGCAGAGGCTGCAAGATACGCACCTTGCACTCCAGAGGCTGCAGCCTTGACAGTAACTTGGCCTTCTCCATTTCCCACATTACCACCACGGCCACTGGCGCAGCCAGGAAGGGATGTGTGGGGAGAACCTTCCAGCCTTAGGGGCAATTCCAGCTCCTTGGCCCATGCCTGCTGGGCAGAGTAGCTGCATACCACTGGTCTGCAGGCTGCAGCAGAGTCCCTGATAATTTGTATTAACAGGACTGAAATGGAAAGCAAGCCCTTGGGTTGTAAACCCTTTGGTTCCCTAAGCTCAGCAGTGGAAGCCAAAAATGTACAAGAGTGACAGGCGAATGTACAAGGGAGATGGAGGAGCATTTACAGCCAAGCCCTGAGCTCCCATTGGGAGTTCCAAAGAGTGAGCAGCCATTCCTCCTCACCTTTTGTGGGGCTCATTTTGAGGGGCAGGCTGGTGGTAGAAGATGGACATTCCTCCATCACATCCAGCTACAGAATTCTAGAATGGTTAGGGCTGGAAGGGACATTAAAGGTTATCTAATCCAAACCTCCCTGCAATGAGCAGGGACATCTTCAACTAGATCAGCCTATTCAGAGCCCTGTCCAAGCTGACTTTGGATCTTTCCAGAGATGGGCCATCCCTGTTTTAGGAAGATGAGCTGCAGTGCCAGCACAGCTGGATCCTTAGCTCTCCAGTTCATTCTGGGTGCAGGAATCTCCCCACGGTGTTGTGTCAAACACATCCTTATTTGTCAGCCCCAGGAGATCCTGAGGGTGCCCCATGTGTGGGAGGCTCCAAACCACCCAGCTCTGGCTTCCACTGATACCATTGCCTTGGGTTTGCATCCCCTTCTCTACCACAAGCAATAGTGGATTAAGGCCCGTTAATCCAGACGAAATTTCACAAAATTAAAATAAATTAAATTTTGCAACTCCATTTCAAGAAAGGAAATTAATTGAAAATTCATGGAATGAAATTTCAAAATTTCATGAAACTGAGTGACATTTTGAAATTTCATGAAATAAAATTAACATAATGAAATAAAATTTAATGAAATTAAATAAAATGAAACGATGAAATGAAACTTGATGAAATTAAATGAAACGACATGTCGTTGAATGAAATGGGATGAAGTGAAATAAACATTATCCGTAATGACCGAAGTTCCCCACAAGCCCCGCCAGATGGTTTATGCGGTCTTGTTTTTCTGCGCATCGGTGCCCGCGCACCTTTTTGGACGCGCTCGCCGCCCGTAGCGCCGCGCGCACTCTCGCGAGACCGAGGGCCGGGGCGCTTATAAAGGCTGCGCGCGGAGGCATCGGCCCTTCCGGCCCGGCGCGTGGACAAGATGGTGGGTGTGGAGGCTTCGGGCCTGGCCGCGCATCCCGCGGGCATCGCCGCCATCCCGGTCCCGCCCGCCGCGCGGCCCCGCGCCCGCCGCCCCCGGCACCTGCGGGACGCCGTGCGGGGCTCATCTCGGGGCGCGGGCGAGGCGTTGCGCCGGGAGGCCGGGCGGGCCAGTGCGGTGCCGGGCGGGGCGCGGGGTTTGGGTGGCGCGGGCAGCTGTGGGGGCATTTGGGGCGCTTTTTTTGTAAGAACGGGGGCGGCTGCTCTCTAGAGAGCTCCTGTAGTTATGGCCTTTTCGGGATTTAAACTTAATTTAGGGTAACTCGTGTGGAGTATTTGTTTTTGTATAAATCCGTGTTTATTTTTAGTTTCGTGTACGGCTGCACGGTATTTTTCTTTAATTTGAGTGTGAGATTGGATGGGTAGATGTTTCTTTGGGCTGAGAGTTCTCCGGCTGGAAGCCAGTCTTTAATAGCTCTCAGGCTGCAGAGGGAGGCTGCAGGGGTGGTACTCGAGGAGAAAATCTTGGGAAAAAATGCTGTGCTTCCACCCAGAGCGACTGGCTCAAAGGCGGATCTTGAGATGCTGCTTCACTGCAGTTTTTCAAACTGAAATCGTTCTCTGTTATGCTTATTTTGGTACCGGCTCATTGAAAAATGTAAAGCGGTCTGTGCTGCACTTTCTAGACTTGTGGGCTGGATTGAACATGTGGTGGCACGCTGTGGCCAAATTACAACTTAAGTAGTTCCCTGGCCAGAGTGGGACTTAGTGGCATCTTGGACTAAGCTTGGAAGGGGCATTAAAGGAATCTGAGAAGTACATAGTTACTGCGTGGGGATTGCATTCCTGTAACATAATAGAAGCTCAGGAGGTGATAGTGGGAATTTCTGGAATGCAAAATGTCTTGGATATGTGTAGTACTCGTGTTCTCAGGCAAGGACAGAGCTGGCCTTGGCCCCCAGTGGGCACGAGCAAGCCTCTGCAGCAAGCACTGAGTGCTGGTTGTCTCTCCGCAGTCTCACCGCAAGTTCTCGGCCCCGAGGCATGGCTCCCTGGGCTTCCTGCCCCGCAAGCGCAGCAGCAGGCACCGGGGCAAGGTCAAGAGCTTTCCCAAAGATGACCCCAGCAAGCCTGTTCATCTCACCGCCTTCCTGGGCTACAAAGCTGGCATGACCCACATTGTCCGGGAGGTGGACAGACCTGGATCCAGTATGTATTAGTGTTTCTCTTAGAACAGGAGGTGGGGTTGGTCAGGAATGGTGACACGTGGCCCCTTCAGCAGCAGCTCTGGGTTTTAGTCCTGGCTTTTACAGCAGCTAAAGGCTCCTTAGGATGGCTCTTCTGGATGGAGGGACATCAGTCAGCTGCATTTGGTGGTTTTTTGGAGATTATCCAGTCCTAAATGTATTGCTTGCTGCCATCCATTTTACCTATCCAGCTTGGCTGACCTTTCTCCTCCTGAGCCAGCCTCAGAGTTTTGCAAGGCATTAAGTTGTGACTTCAGAGTTGGTTGCTTTACCCTGCATCATCTCTGTGAAAAGAGCTTGAGTCATGTAACCTTTCACACGGAGGACTTGGGAGTGAGAAAAAACAGGTGGTGTTCAAAGAGTTGCTGCTGGAATTAATGGTGCCGTGTTTCTGTTTCCATCCAGAGGTGAACAAGAAGGAGGTGGTGGAGGCAGTCACTATTATAGAGACCCCTCCCATGGTCATCGTGGGCATCGTGGGGTACGTGCAGACTCCTCGTGGTCTCCGTAGCTTCAAGACCATCTTTGCCGAGCACATCAGCGATGAGTGCAAGCGCCGCTTCTACAAGAACTGGTGAGACTGCAGGGCCTTGCCTCCTCTCAGGCCATGATTTGTATTTTTACTGTTGGGCTGCAGTGATCCTGACACAGCTTTTTAACAGTTAGTGTTTACCTTTTACAGACTGGCCTGATGATGGGATAGGCTGTAGGAGTGGCTTCGTGAGGGTGGCACCATTACTTTAGGTAGTGCTGGTGTGGGTGTGGTGGCTTTGGCTTTGCCCAGGAGCTCCCTAACAGGCTACACGTGATGATACTTCGACGGGCGGACATAAGGAAATCGCCTCTGGCGCTGTTGATGAGTGTCGAGTCCTGACTGTAGCCCTGTTCTCTCAGGAAAGGGGAAGACAAGTGTCCCTTGTGATTGCCATTCCAGGCGCTGTTGTTGTGATTGAAAGTGTGCATTTGCCCAAGTGTGGCTCCAGCGTGTCTGGAGCTTCCAGCCTGTTTATGAACTTGGCAGGCTGAAAAGACGTCAGAGTGGAGCAATAAGGTTCTCAAGGGTGTTGAAGAAACAACCTTGCTGTCGGGCACACAAGAGGGGAAAATCAGGGTATTTTGAAGCAGATCACAGTTATCTCACAATTGCTTTAAAGATCTGGTTTTTTTCTGTTATTGTTTGACATCTCCTTACAGTCTTTTGTTTTCTGTAGCGTGAATGTTAATGTGCTTTGGAATTCGTGTCAGCTCCGCTCAGCTTTGGCAATTTTGCCACTGTCTGATGAGCTCCAGGCTCCGCTTGCCAGTGGAAAAGAGTCATTAGAAGCTGGCAATGAGCCAAAGCCAACTGAGGTGGCAACTCCTTCCGCTCACCCCACTTCTCTGGGGATTGATGAAGGGCTTAGCCAAACCTTGTCTCTGCTCTGCTCCTGAAGGCACAAGTCCAAGAAGAAGGCCTTCACCAAATACTGCAAGAAGTGGCAAGATGAGGAGGGCAAAAAGCAGTTGGAGAAAGATTTCAATAGCATGAAGAAGTACTGCCAGGTTATTAGAGTCATGGCTCACACTCAGGTAAGTGCCTGTGGGCTCAGGTATGCTGGAAACTGCTGAGAGAGCAGGCTTGAAACTTCCATCTCTGTAGGGACATTTCTGCCCTCCCCTGCAGCTTGATGCTGTCTATTCAGCACATTACACATTCATTCTCTATGGAACTGTGATCACTGGATGTTTGAGGAGTCTTGGCAACCACTGGCTGGTTTTAAAGGAGCATGCAAAAGAGACTGAGCTGTAGTAGAAACTTCTGGGCTCAGTCCTTTGCTGATACTGTGTAGACCCAGACTCTTTTAATTTCAGCTACAAATAAAACCAGACTGAAAATTGAACTTAGGGGTTTGTGTGCTCAGCATTGTTTCAGGCTGCATTCTGTTGGGATTGTGAGCACTCGGATTTCCGGCAGCTTCTCTTGCTCAGCTGGAGAAGGTGTTCTGCTGAGTGATGTGGTGTCTCCAGCTGTCAGTGCTCTGACTTCTTGGGAGATGGATTAAATCTTTTAAGTTAGCTCTCAGTGCAGTAAGATGGCAAATTTTACTAGAATTAATTTCCTGTAGTTGACAGTAGAGGTAGTGTTGCAACCTCTGTTGATTCTCTCACCACTTTCCTCTACTAAATACAATAGAAGTAACTGTAAGTGCAGTCCAGCCCAAAGTAGCCTTAAGTGTGGCAAGTTTTATCAGACAATTGGAACTGTTTGAGTTGTGGACCTTAAGGATCATCCAGTTCCACTCCCCGTGCTGTGGGCTGGGGCACCTTCCACTACACCAGGTTGTTCAGGCCCCTGTCAAGCCTGACTGAACAGTTGAGGGGGCGGGGGGTGCATCCAGAGCTTTTCTGGGCAACCTGTGACTCACAACCTTCATAATAAAAGTAATCCTTCTTAGGTCCAATTAAAATCCTCTCTGTTTCAGTTTAAAACTATTGCCCCTTGTTTGTTGTTACTCCTCAGTGGAATTTTGCTGATGGCTGTGGGGTTAGAGAACTCTGTGCTACTGTGGGTGGCATATAACTTCCAGGTGAAATGACTCGCAAACCACTACACAACTTTCCCCCTTCTTGTAGGGACTTCTTAAAGTTCTGTATTTTGGAAAAAGGATACTAGAGAAGTATATTAGGCCAGCGCTAAAAGGTTGCTGGGCTTATTACAGGGTCCATTTCACAAGAGCAGGAGTTGAATGTTACATTTTCTGTGTTCTAGATGCGTTTGCTCCCCCTGAGGCAGAAGAAGTCTCACCTGATGGAGATCCAGGTGAATGGTGGCACTGTTGCTGAGAAGGTGGATTGGGCCCGGGAGAAGCTGGAGCAGCAGGTGCCTGTGTCAACGGTCTTTGGCCAGGATGAGATGATAGATGTCATTGGAGTCACCAAGGGCAAGGGATACAAAGGTAAAACACATGGAAATCCTTCTCTTTGTGCTAGGATACAGTTTTTAATGAAGTCCTGGCCTTGAGTTTTCGTAAGTGCATGTACCAAGAGCTGGGTAGGTAAATCCATACTGCTGTCACAGTTCAATGATGAGACCATGGAATGAGCGCTGGGCACAGCGCCTGACATCCGTGAGGAGTCATTCCATGCTGCCTTCCTTCTGAGAACACAGCCCAGGGACAGACAGCCTTCACCAGGAAATGGTGATTCCTGGAGCGCTGGGTCTGTGCTTCCCTTCTGTTGCCTGGGGACTGCAGCTTGAAAAGGTGGCTTAAACTGCGATTGAGTACTTAGGTGACATCTCAGCTTGACAGCAGGCTGCTTTGGTTCCCTGCAGGTGTCACCAGCCGCTGGCACACCAAGAAGCTGCCGCGCAAGACTCACCGTGGCCTGCGCAAGGTGGCGTGCATCGGCGCCTGGCACCCCGCCCGCGTGGCCTTCTCCGTGGCCCGAGCCGGCCAGAAGGGCTACCACCACCGCACTGAGATCAACAAGAAGGTTGGTGCCTCTCAGCTGCTAGCCAGGGGCAAGCTGCTTGATGTCACTTGCTCTGTGACAGTGAACAGACAGAGCAGGGAGTTCTGCTTGGAGTGTTTAGCTGTGTTAGAATGTTGTCTTGGGGATAGTGGCCATGGTTAGTTATGTAGGATAACTAAAATTCTTGGATGGCCATGTGTTTCCCAAGTGCAGCAGACTGTTTCCTCTGAGGCTTTGTAGAATTCCTTACATTTTACCTGACGACAGGCTCTTTCTCCTACCTTTT
Source organism: Emberiza elegans (assembly GCA_024865655.1). Classification (NCBI taxonomy): domain Eukaryota; kingdom Metazoa; phylum Chordata; class Aves; order Passeriformes; family Fringillidae; genus Emberiza; species Emberiza elegans. Next base: position 4,297,945 of record JALJVW010000910.1, on the reverse strand, counting down.
GCTAAATAGACTTTCTTTATGTTTTTAGATTTACAAGATTGGCCAAGGTTACCAAATCAAGGATGGAAAGCTGATCAAAAACAATGCATCAACTGATTATGACTTGTCTGACAAGAGCATTAACCCTCTGGTGAGTTGCTGCAGCTCTGTGCCAAGAGTCTGCTTGTGAGCTGCAATCCTAAGAGGCCAATTGGCCCTGGTATAAGACACAAAATTATTAAATAAGCAGCTCTTGAATAAGTCAGTTGCTGTTGGAGGTGGTGGTGTTTAGTCAGCCTCACTATTGATTTGTATAATGTGGAAATGGAATTTGTTATGTGGCAATAGGATGTGGCAATAGGACAGAGATGTTGCAAACCTTGAATGGTACTTGTTCAAGGAATAACTTAGCAAGAAAAGCTTTTGCTGTTTTGTCAGCCTCTTCTGCTGTTCTTAATAAAAGCCCTAGAGCAATAAGTAAACAGCTGCGTCAAGAAACTTGACCAGTGAAAGGCAGTATTGGAAACAGGATTTCAGTGGATGTGGGAATGACCAAGGCCCAGAAATGGTGTGGATCTGTAGGCAGATGTGATCACTGGTCCTGCTTGGTACAGAGCGCTCACTGACTGTTCTCTCCTTCCTCAGGGAGGCTTTGTTCACTATGGTGAGGTGACCAATGACTTCATCATGGTGAAGGGCTGTGTTGTGGGCACCAAGAAGAGGGTCCTGACCCTGCGCAAGGTGAGTGGTGGGCTGAAACAGTTTAAGGGAGCTGTGCTGCCTCTGGTGCAGGTGGGGTGTGTGCTGTTCTGGGGAATCACGTGGCTTGCTAGGAAAAAAATCCTTCCACAAAACCCACCTCGTAGTAATGGCCTTGGGAGTGGCATGAGGTCATTTCTGCAGGTGTAGTGATGGACATGGTTTAGGCTTGAGAAATGTGAGCAGAAGGACACGGGGGGTGGGGCTTGTGCTGTAGGGAGCTGGCCAGTCTTCAGCCTGGGAGGCCAAAGGTGAAGGGTAGATGGCTTGTGGTCAGGTGTTCTTGCACGTGTAGCAGCTGAGGTCAGAGGGACTGAGGAGGCATTAGCCATGGAGGGGACAAGAAGTAGCCACTGTACTGGAGGCTAAAAGGGTGCTGCTGCTGCAGCTGCATACTCACCTGGCATCTCTCTCTTTAGTCCCTGCTTGTGCAGACCAAGCGCCGGGCCCTGGAGAAGATTGACTTGAAGTTCATTGACACAACCTCCAAATTTGGTCATGGCCGCTTCCAGACAGCTGAGGAGAAGAAGGCTTTCATGGTACGGGCTCTTCCTGGCACATTATTGCTGTACCACTGGTTTGTCTTCGAGCTCATGGCAGCTGATAGCTTGGCCTTTGGGCTGCCCTGTGGCCAAAGTTCTGTGAAACAGAAACATGACTTGCAAGGCCTCCTCCTGCCAGCTTGGTTATAAGTGCAGGGGGCTTGGGGTCTCTGTTCCCCAGTGACAGCTCTCAGTGTCTGAGGGGTGATGGATGCCATATTAGGGCACATGTTGTTCAGTCTTGAAGCACAAAACAAGCACTGCTGCATTTCCTCTAAGAGCAGCTCGTGAGGAGGGTTCTCACAGTGGTGGCATTCCTGGTTTGTCACTGGCTGGAGAAGGCAGCCAGGAGCTCTGAAGGCCCTGGCAGGGTCAGAGCGGTGCCGTGCTCGGGGCCCAGCAGGAGCTTCCCCACCAGGTGGCACCAGCGTCGTGCTCAGGTGCATCCGGAATCATTCGGCCAGCCCAGCTCAGCTTTCCCAAACCTCTGGTTGTGGGACTGGGGCATGGGGTCTCCAGTGGGTTTCAACATCGAGGGCTTTTTTTGCCTTGATTTCCTTACAGCTTTTGTGATTGGGATGTTAATGTCCTTTGTGCAGGCTGCTGTTTACATGCTTTGTTTTTTGTGGGTTTTTTTCAGGGACCACTCAAGAAGGATCGCATTGCAAAAGAGGAGGCAGCCTAATGGGTGGAATGGTCCTGTGGCCTGTGTGCTCTCAGACCAAAAAATAAATATTTTAAAGAAATTAATTTTGCCTCTTGTTATATACATCACTGTGACAAGCCTGGTACTCTGACTGCGGGTTCTACATGTGGATCAAACCAAAGAAGCATGTAAAGGTTTAGCTCATGAGCATCTGCCTTACAGCAGCAGGGTTGCTCTAAAAAAAATGAAGTTGCTGTTGCTGGTTTTGCAGAGCAAAGATTGTGAATCAGAGCAGGATGTCTCTGGGTGTGTGAAATAGTGAAGCAGCAGGGGCCCTAAATGTGTTTGCAGTTGCTGAGATATTGGCCTGCCTGTCAAGCCCCGGCTGGGTGGACAGAGAGCTTTGAGTCAAATGGGTTTTGAAATAACCCAGACATTGAAACCACTAAAATTTAGGTAGCTGGCGGGTGCTGGTTGTTGCCATGGAAACCTCTCAGTGTCTATGGCAGGGGCTGTAGCCTGCACACTTTGCAAATACAGTTTGTTGGTGTCCCTGAGAGCAGCAGAAGGAAGCAGATAAAGTAAAAAATCCCAGCCTCACAACAGCTGGATTTTTCTGAATTGCACGCAGTCTCCCTGCTGAAGGGTGGCAGGAGGCAGGCCTGCCTGGGCAGGGAGGGGGGTTGATCTGCATCCCACCCTCAGAGGAGATGGGAGAGCTGTGAGTGCCGCTGGTGTTGTGTTACTGCCTGGCTAAATACCTTGGGAAGATGATTTGGTGTGTCCTTCCCTGACCATAATTGGAGACATGGCAGCAATTGAAGCAATTACTGCATTCACACCAAAGTGTAGCACTGCTGTGAAACAGACCTGGGTTGGCCCTATTTGCTCTTACCTAAAGTGGAGAAAGGTGGGATGTAGAGATTTTTTCATGTGGTGGTGAACGAGGGCCTTCTAAGAGTTAAAAGGTGGCAAGGAGGAAAAACATTTACCTTGTTTCCCTGGAAACCAGACTGGGTGACTGAATGAGCTGCCTGGCTCACTGTCAGCCTCATTTAACACATGAACCTGCTGGCTCATTTCAGCCAAGTGAAATAAGAGAGAAATAATAAGTAATTCTTTTTCCCTTGTCACAAGTCTCAAGTTGGCATGTAGGTGGAGAAGATCCTAAATTAGTATTCCTCTGGAAAAGAAAATCTGGGATGTAGAGATTTACTTTTTAAAGCTTTTTCATGTGGAAATTTCTAAGAGTTAAAAGGTGGCAAGAAGGAGGAAAAACATTTACCTTGTTTCCCTGGAAACCAGACTGGGTGACTGAATGAGCTGCCTGGCTCACTGTCAGCCTCATTTAACACATGAACCTGCTGGCTCATTTCAGCCAAGTGAAATAAGAGAGAAATAATAAGTAATTCTTTTTCCCTTGTCACAAGTCTCAAGTTGGCATGTAGGTGGAGAAGATCCTTAAATTAGTATTCCTCTGATGCGGAAAAGTGGAATTCCCAATCTGTCCAGCTTGAGCCTGCAGTTTAATGGGAGCTGTGAGGAGTGAGGTTTTTTCCCCTCCAGCTGTGAGCCTTCGGTGGGCTTTTCACTTTTTAAAGCTGGTATGTACTGGCTGGCTAGGGAGGGCATGGCTCTGAGCCAACCCTGCCTGCTACTGCTTCTATCTCACCAGTCAGATGCATCCAAGGGACTTGGGATTATCAGGATAAATGGATGTGCTGGGGGTGAGCATCCATGACAAACCGTGGACTACTTTGATGAAAATCTCTAAAAGTGCCTGTTTGTACCATACCTTGTGGTGGGAACTCTGGAATGTTGCTGATTTTAAGTGACAATGATAGCAGAGGGAATTTTTAGTCAAATTGGCACCTAAGTAGGTGGTAGCAGTCCTGGAGGAATGTCATTGTTGAAGATGCTCGGCGTGTGTCTGGCAGGAGGAGTTTCTTTGTCTTGGAACCCAATGCCAGACTTGGATTTGTTTATTTTTGAAGTGATCGTTGCTGACTGATAAAACAGCGGATGGTGAGGGGAAAAACCCACAAAAGCGGTTTCCTGGAATCCTAGGGACATCCAGCGTCAGGAGGTGGCGCTCCTTCCTCTGTAGACGCTTGTTACCGAGGGCTTGCTGTTGGGACTGGCCTGGGGAAAAGCCCTGCTTAGCCGGCGCACCCGGGCTGTGTGAGTCCCGTTAGCCTCCCTTAGGGCTCCCTGGAGCCCCACGATAACTCCCGGCTGCCTTGCTGGGCAGCTCCTGGGAACCTGCGGTGGGATGTCCCTGCCGACCCGCGTGCCTGGGGAGTGAAGCCATGGGATGCCAGGCTGGCTTTGGCTAAGCCTCCTGCTCCTAAAACCTGGGCCCACCCTGCAACTCTCATCTCCCAGCCTTCCTGCTCCTGCAAAGCATGCGTCCTCTGTTTTGGGGACAATCCCCAGTGCAACAGGCAGCAATTGCTGCAGATCACACATTGGTCCAGCAGCTCCTGAGAGCAAACATTTTTAGGGTGACTTATATTTAATTACTTTGAGTTTTTCTTTTTGTCAGTGTCATCTCATATCCCACAGCTCCATGACTGCATCTGCCCTGCTCTAAAATGTCCAACAGCATCCCAGTCCAGTCAGAAAAGATCCCATCCCACACCCTGGTGATGCTCGGACCAACATGAGAGCCACAGGAGGACAGGGACAGCCCTGGCTCTGCTGAAATAACACCAAAAGCCGTGGGAACGTGCCCTGTCCCAGCTGGTGGTGGGAGGGCTGTGGCTGGGAAGCGGGGCTGGGTTTCTCCCCCAGCAGCCGGTGCTCCCCAGCCCAGCTGCCGGCGGTGAGGGGCTGGGACCCGGCGCTCCCGGCCGGGGGCCGCTCCTCCAGCGGCATCTGGCCCCAGCCAGCGCTGCCGCCTCTCTTCCTCGCCGAAGATGAAACGAGATGCAGCTGTGATGCTGGAGCGGAGACCTTAGAAGTGTGTAAGGATGCCTGGGGGTGGGGGGGGGGGAAATTGGGTTCAAGTTGGAGGTCTTGGCTCCTGCAGTGAGCTTCACAAGTGGCCCAGCTGACACCCTGCCTTCCCAGCCCGGCCCCTGCCTTTGATCGCAGTGACAAGCAGGGAGCTCCAAGTATGCTCGCTGGGGGAGCAGGGCTGCCGAAGGTGCCCCGGGGGAGCGGCGGCCGGGTTCACGCACTGCACCGCGGCGGCTTTTCTGCCGGAGCAGCTCCACCGACACGCTGCTCCCAGGGCGGCGTGCTGCGTTTGATTTGCAGCCCCCCCGGCCCGAGGACGCCTTTTGTACCTGACAACTTGCTGGCTTCTCACCAACCCTTAGAAGTGCCTGTGGGACCTGGGGGCATGGATGTGGTGGGGAGCGGTTCCCCACAGAGGCACTCCCAGCGTGGGCCAGGGGGGTGGCAGCCAGCCCTGCTCCAGGACTGCAGCTCCCTGTGCCGAAGCAAAGCCAAAGCTGAAGTTTCCCCATTCCCATGGCCACCAGGCCTTCTTGCCATGGAGGTGTCAGTAGTCCCAGTGAAGCACTGCTCCTTGGCTGGGCACGGGAATTATGGGAGCTCATGTGAGTTTTGGGAAGTCTTTTCATTCCTTCCCTCAGAACGGTGCTGGGGAATCACATGTTTCTGTGGCGACCAATGGGCGCATGGGGGAAGACTAAATTTATCTTCTACAGCCTCCCAACTTCCCCAAAACTGTGTGGGGCTGTCCTCCCTCCCTGGTAGGGAGAGCTCCTGTGCCAGGGTCCCCAGGATGCCCAGGTGCCACCCAGCTCCCTACAAGCCCCAAAGCACTCTGATGTCAGGCAGCATTCTTGGTAGCATGCGTGGCATCAAATTCAAACCCAAGGATTGAATCAGGGAAAGACACACACCTAGATCTGGCTTGGAGATCTAAGGGACACCTCTCTGAGACTGTCCCCCAGGCTCAAGCGTCACTTCACACCCAAAAACCACATCAGAGGGCTTTTGAAACGTGTATTTTTTAACTTCTTTATTGACACCAGTGGTGGTAGAGACTGCCCTGCAGGCAGTCAGTGGGAGAAGCTACCCCCACACGTATCATTCCACAGGATAATTCCCTCTCACCTTTGTGGCTGGAGCTGTCTGCTGTGTGCTCTGCTCCTCTCTGCCACTGTCTTTGAGGGGTCAATGGAAAGCAAAGCCCATTATTCCCCTTGGGAATCAGCCAGCAGCCAGGGCTCTAGCAGGCCAGGTCGGCGAGGAGCTGTTGATGGCAGAGGTATTTATAATCTTTGTTTGGTTCCAGCAAGGCTGGACGCCCACTCCCGCTTCCCTTCATACAATGAGATCAAACAGCTCCGGGACATTTCCTTGCTCCTTGCAGATGAAATTCTTGCATCTGCCGACCTGCTCCGCCCTGCCTGGGGCTGCAGCCTCTTCCTTCGCTCCAAGACCTGGAAGGTTGCTGCTGCTGTTTATTCTGCCCCTAAACTAGGGATTTGCTCATTTTTCCCACCCCATTCCCCACCGTTTTCAGAGTTTATGGGCGAGGGGTAGAGGACTAGGACTATGGCACCTTCCCCACCTCAGCTTCCTTCTGTCTCCCACTTGTGAAGGGCCTCAGCTGTGCTTGATAGGTCACATGTGGTCTTTGCCCATGGATTTCACAGCAACTGGAGCAGGAAAGAAGGAGCCGGCACCTTACCCAAGGGCAAGGTGCCTGGCAGGAGTTTGTATCTGTCTCACACCTCCATCTTCCTCTTTGGTGCCTGGCCCTGGTGACCAGCAGGGATAAGGAGAGGATGAGGGTCTAGGAAGGCCCCTGTGCCGGTTGTCTGCATCACAGATGATGTGGAGGCAGCATGTGCATCCTTGCTGCTGGAAACTCTTGCTGCTGGCCTCATCCCAGCCCAAGGCCCTCACCATGCAGCCGTGCTGGGGATCTCATCAGACCCTTCCACAAAGGCCATTTTGTTCTGGGGATCCCTCCCAGGTGCTCAGCAATGGGAGACCTCCCCACCACCACTGCAGCCAGTGATGCAGGAGAGACAACATGCAGCATCCCGAGGGAGGTGACACTGAACACTGACAAAGGCTGACTGCTTGAGGCAGTGCTTGAGGCAGAGTGGAATCATCCCCTGGCACTGAGCCACTGGCAAATACCAGCCCAGATTCACCTGCCTCCTCTCCAAGAGGGGCTTTCCTGCTGGGCAGGAGCAGGCCCCAGGGATTCCAGCCAGCTGATGGAAGCTGTGGCTGACCATACCCCACACCATGCTGTGCTGTCCTGTCCATCTCTCAAGGAGATTTCCACTCCCCTCTCCAAGCAGGAGCCTTCCCAGGTGTCCCTGGTGTTGAAGGGGCGGCTGGCGTGGCAGGGGAGCCTGGCTGTGGGCAGGAGACACAGCTGCTTTTCATGTCCGCCCTCACAGCACAGCTCCTGCTCAATCTTTCAGCAGGTCCCTGTGATCTAGGGGTAAATTATGGGTGTCAGGTTTGGGGCAGCCAAGAGGGGATTTTGGAGGGGGGAGGTAGCAGGGAGCAGCACGTGTGAGTGGCTGGGGAAGGACAGAGCAGGGTGGTCCATAGCTGGATTTTGGTACCTTTGCAGCATCTCCTCCTGGAGCATGCCAGGGTTTGGAGGGCTAAAAGGCGTGTCACCTCCACTTTGGGCCTTCGGCATCCCTTCTTCTTCACCCCAAAGGCAACCCTCAGTACTGTCCCCCATGCCTTCCTGCTCCTCCTGCTTGCCCCCAGGGAGCTGAGCCGGGTCTGTGCGGTGTGGAGCGCGGGATGTGTGCCAGAGGAAGCAGAGGAGACGGCGGCGGGGCAGGGCCCAGGTGTGAAGGCACCCAGGTAGCGGGGCCGTGACTCAGGCAGCCGGGAGAAAGCGCCGCGCTGCCCGGCTCTGGCACGGGAGGGCTCCGCCGGGAACACAGCACTGGCCGCACACTCACCAGCCCTTTGCTCCTCCTGCCCCGGGGCTGCTGGGGTGCAGGAGCACTGAGCTTTCACATCTGGTGCTTTTCAGTTCCATGGGCAAAAGCACCTCTTTCCCCTGGAGAGCCAAGAGACACACGTACCCCAAAGATTTTCCACTCCTGGGCCCAGTCTAGTGTTCAAATCTGATGGGGTCCAACCATGGAGACCCTTTCTCCTTTCAGGCAACCTTCCCTCCTCCTTCTTTTTCTCTGCAAAGAGTTAAATCTCTCTCCAATTCAGCACCTTTTCCCCTCCCTCCTGCCCCCGGGATAATGTTTAACCGAGCTCATTGCTAATTAAATATCGATGACCTCAGGCAGGTTTTGTTATCGTCTGGAAACACCTGATGCATGTGTCACCAGAAAGGGTTTTTCTTGTCTCAAGTACACCGGCAATCCTTGAACTCGTGTTGGCTTTTCCCTTCCCAGCCCGCGGCTGCCCCTGCCCATGGGCACCACCGAGGCTCTGCTGGCACCCAAGCGACTCCGACTCGTGTGGGCTTGTTGTAGCCACTCCCAACTGCAGGGGATGGACACGGGGGGAAGGAAAGTTTTATTCCTTCTTTCCTTTCCCAAAGCATGGCCACTGCTGCCCACCTTCCACAGCTGAACAAGCTCAGCTTGGACTTGGTGGACTTTCCTCTTCTGGGCTGAGTCTGCTCTTTCCTGCCTCCTGTGAGCATGGGGATGACCCATCTTGGGGTTTGGCTCTCTAAAATATCTCCCGGGATTTCCCAGGGGAGCAGCAACATTCCACAAGGAAAACTCCCCATTCCTTCTTCTCCTGTCCTCCAGGGTAGACTTGGACCAACATTGCCAGGATGAGCAGGCAGAAGCCAAAACCCTGAAAGGCTGCAATGGAGAATGGGATAGGAAGAAAAGGAGCAAAAGAGAGACAGTGAGAAAAGGGAGGCTGTGAAGCGGTTCTGGGGGGGGATTGTGAGTACATTTTAGGCAAGATGGACTTTTACAGAGCAGAGCCATATTCTAGATGGGTTTGGGACCACTGTACCCCTGAGCTGCATGTGTGGAAGTAGAGGGGACTCCTCAAGAACTGCATGGCAGCTGGTGTTTCCTGCCAGCTCCACCAGGCCTTGTGAACAGCCTCTGAACCTTTCTGCTCAAGGAGGTCTCTCAGCCCCGCAAAAATTCTCAAGTCTGCTTTTCTTTGTGGTGAGGAGCAGAGGCTTTGCTGACATCATTTTCACACTGTGGTATAAATAGCCAACCTGAAAAACAAAGGAAAACTCCCCATGAAGACCATGTAAGGCAGAGCTACAGTTGCACCATTTATTTATTCGCTCACCGTTGCTATTTCCTGCCTCTGTTGGTCAGAGACCTCCTGTGTTGGCCAAAAATCAGATTTCCTCCCTTGCCAGGAATTTATGGATCAGCAGCACTGATGGTAACAAGGGAATCACAACCCCCCGGCCCTGACAGGACAAACTCCTGTCTACACTTGGCCTCAGTCCCACCAGTTGCTCCAAAGGCCCGGCACATCTGCTGGGCATCTACAGAGCAGGGCGATGGAGGGACAGCAAGGCCAGGGCTGAGGCTGGAAGGCCCAGTAAGGCTGGAGGAAGCAAGAAGGTGGAGGCACTGTCTTGCTGCCTCCATGAGCTCTGCAAGTCTGGTGTTTGCTGGATGTTGCAGCAGGCAGGATTTGCTCAATTTCTCTCAGGTTGTACCACCTCCAAGCTACCCAAAGCCCCAGTGGGAAGCAGATGCCGTGTTAGAGAGGGGCACAGTGGAAAGGTTTCCAGCCCATAAAGCCAGGGGAGTGTCCCTTGGGCGCACACTGAGTGAGTTTTTGCTGTCCCCCTGTCAGTCTGCAGGTCCCTGCCGTGTGAGGCAAAGGGAGCACTCGGTCAGGGACAAGCCCAGCACCTGGGAGGGGGAAGGCGGTGCAGACACCGACCCGGCTTGTTCAACAAGCTGGAGCGTGGCTCCAGATGCACCTTCTTCAGGCTCCAGCTGCACTGCAGCTCTGCAGCTCCTTCCCAGTGCTTGTTGCTGCCTCCAGCCCTGCCAGCAGATCAGTCTGTGCATGTGCTCCTTCGCTCGCTCCAGGCTCCTTCAGCCGCTCGCTCGGGCCCCTGGTTCCCTGCCCCAGCTGTGCCGGCAGCGCGGGGAGGGCGGCAGCTCCTCGTCAGGCAGGGGTGGCCAGCAGCTGGGGATGGCACCTCCTCCACGAGATCCAGGCAAACATTTTGGGCCATGAGGGCTCCCTGAATTTCAGATCTGCATGTGGGATGCTAAGCAATCCCAGCTCTCCTTTGGGCATGCCTGGGGTGGACACACAGGTCCAGCACTGCTGCTGCATGGAGCACGTCTGCAGGCATTAGCTCCCTGGTCCCACCTGTAAGCCAGAGCTGCCTTCAGCTCTGTTAATGGATGAAGACAGATTGCAATTACCCTTGCTTGCTTCCCAAAAATCCTCTGTTCCCTGGGAAATGGAGCTGGGATGGCAAGGGAGAGCATGGCACAGTACCTTGTTGCTCTGCCGATCAGTGATGGGGACAGCAGCTGGGGACAGTGGGGACAGTGTTGGAGCTGCTTTGCCTGGCCACCACGGCCAAGGTCTGGGGATGGAAGGACCTGCAAGCACGGAGCAGTTCCCCTTTCTGGCTGCTCACTCCCCTGCCTGAAATCCCCCTGTGCATGAGTAACCACAGGAGCAGGGAAGAAGGGGGTGCCAAGGGTTGGTGTGAGCTGTTGGGAGGGCTGACTCTAGGGAGGGTCCCGTCCAGAGGACTGTCTCCTTGGTCATTGTTATCAGGATAATTCTCCAGCCACTCGAATCCTGTTTTTGTGCTGGTGTTGCCTGGCTCTTCGGGAGTGAGGGGGGAGAAACACAGGAAACGCTAGCGACGGAAGCAGAATCATCTCCTGGAGGGAGCGAAGAGCTGCTGACGCCACTGAAGGGGAACAAAGACATTCAGAAGGAGTTAGACATGGGCTTGTGCTGGAGACAGCCCAGACAAGTAGTCTCAGTCCCAGCTAATGGCACACCTCACATGCCTCCAGCACGCTGTGCCTCCATCTCCCCCAGCCCAACCTCCTGCACTGAGTTCTGGGGTGCGAAGAGACCTCGGGGTGAGGAGAGGAGGCAGCTGTGAACTAACACTGCCTGATGTTCTTGCCACGGAGAAGCCCTGGAGGGGATGACCTGGGGGGATGTCCCCTACTGTATCCCCAGCTGCTGCAAAAGCTTTGGCTGGTATGGTATGGTGGCCATGGGAGCAGCACAACACTCGCTGGCAGCATGGGCGCCTGCCTCACCGCAGCCTCAGAGCTCTCCCTCCAGCACCCCGAGTGCCAGGGGGCTGTCCCCACGCCTTGCACACACAACAGGCCCTCTGTCCCACAGGCACAAAAGGAAACTCTGAACAAAAAGGTCAGAGGGCCTGGCATCCATCTCACCCAGGGCCAGGAGGAGCATGCAAACCCCGGCTTAGCAGGGTCACAAGCTGCCCCTGTCCTCATCCCCATCCATGGCACCTTCCAGGTCCTAAGGGAGCCCCCATGTGCTTCCTCTCTGGAAGGTGCAGGTCAGGAGTGCTGCATCCCAAGCACCAAGGGATCTTTCATGTGGCTCTGGGGCAGGAAATCCACTCTCCCAGCACAGAGACCTTGGGTCTCCTAGCTGCTGGCCCTATGGGGTGCTAGTGCCTCAGCCAGGCTGGGCTGGGATGCTCTCTAAGTCCTGGCCTTGCCTGTGGCAGTGGAGTGTGATGACAGTGGATACAGCCTTCTCCTCAACACACTTGTGCCAAGGTAATTAGCCCCCTCCAGCTCCCATATCCCTAATTCCAAGAAGAGGATGTGTACCAAAACTGTAAGTAATGAAGGCACATTTTCTGTTACAATAGGCAGTGTTCACATCTCAGATCCTTCTGTGGCTCAGGAGTGAGAGCCCATTCCAGCTCCATCAGATGTAGAACCCCCTCCCTTCCATGACCCCATCCCTATGGCACATGCACTGCCTGCTCCAGAGCCAGGGAGGAGGATTTTCCCTGCCAGTGACGCCATGAAGCTGTGGGACACTGGGGACCATGGAACCATTTGGGGCAGCACTGCTGGGGGGAAGTTTACAGCACCCCTGCCCTGCTGCCTGCAGAAAGGGCAGCACAGCCAGGATGCTGCTGCTGCTGCCGGGAGTGCCTCCAATCCCCAGGGTCAGCCTTTGTGAGCAGTGTTTGTGGCTGGAACACAAGCGTCAAAATGTCATCAGTCCCTTATCTGCAACCTATCTGGGTCCTTTTGGTACCTACTCAGCCTCCAAAAATAGCCTAGCAGGGAAAAAGAATACATTCCCAAAATAGCAGCACCACTTGGGCTCACCAGTGCTGGAGCTGACACCTGGTTGAGTGCCCTCCGCAGCTTTGCAGGGAGATTTCAGATCCATCCTCCTGTGCTTTCCCAGCCTAAAATAGCAGCCACACCTCACTGCACTGGGAGGCTGGCAGGTGCTTTCCAGCTTTTGCCCAGAGCAGTGCCAGCTGCTGCCTGTGGCACGGCAGGACACCACCCTTTGCTGCCCTGTGTGGCCCCGGGCACGTCCGTGTGCCCGCGCTGCTGACACGTCCCGCGGCGGGCAGGCAGGTGTGAGCAGCCCTGGAGCACAGCAAGGCCCAGGTGAGTCACCCCCAGGGATGCAGCCAGCCATGTGGGAGGAGAGGACTGGCTGCCTGCCTCTCCTGAAAAGGAGAGCTGCTGAGGAGGAGGAAGCTGGGAGGAAGGAAGGCCTTGTTTGTCCGTTCCCAGAGCGGTGCAGGAACTGCTATATGAGGAATTACCCGACCTCAAATCTCCAGATGCTTTTCACTAACTTCCTCATTTGAGCCTCCCCCAGCTCCTGCAATCTTGCCCTGTGCTCTGCTGCTGCTGCCCCCCCTGAGCTACCCCAGCCCTGGCAGCTGGTTTCCTCCAGGCTGTGAGGACCCTTCCGCCCCCTTATGCTCCAAATTTATCCACACCTGCTCTTCCTCCTGCATGGGCCACATTCACTCTGCATGTGTGAATCCAGAGGCCCAGCTCTGCCAGGCAGGCAGGGAAGGCAGGGAAAGCCACGGTGAGTGGGTGGTTCCTGAGCTCTCAGTCACAGGGAGGATGCTGCAGGTGTGGGGTGTCCTCTGGGATGCTCTGCGGGACCCAGGTGGGAAACTGGGGACTCAGGATGTAGGAAATCGATGCTGTGCATCCATCACTGGCACATCTTGGCCTTTCACACACATTCCAACCCTACCTACCTCGTGCTGCTCCCCGTGCAGCCCCATGCAGGGCTGCACAGCCGGACATCTCCGCGTCCGTGAGGGATGCGGGGATACGGCCGTGACGCAAAGGCTTCACGCTCTTGGAGACTATTGCTTCCTCTCCTGCCTGGCCCTTTAGCTGGTCTGGGCAAAGATGTTTATGCAGAATACAAAAGGTTTAAGGATGTGTGTTGGATTCTGAGGGATGGAGCCCAGCATGGGATAAATGCTGATCTGGAAGCAGGATCCAGCCCTGCTGCTCCTCGCGTTGAACAGTGTTTCCTGGGGCAAGTGGTGGAGGAGGGGTGAGGCTGCCGAGCTCAGGAGGGCTGGGAATCACGAAGATGAAGTGCTCCCAGGGATGTAGTCAGGGCCTGGGATGTCTTGGAGAGCAGGGATGGAGGCACATTTTACTGCAGAAGAAACCTGTGACTGTCACATGAGTCCAGGAGCAGGGCTGGGAAAGGACTCATGGAAGGGCGGGCAGGGAAGGGGAGATCAGCAATGGCGTGTGCTGAATGGGGTTAGAGCAGGGGTCTTTTTGGGGAGACTTCTCTTCCAGTGACCATGCTGGGAATTGAGTAGGTGCTCAGAGTACCTCCTGGGATAGAGGTACCCCTAAAAGCAAGCTTGAGGGATAGAGGGCAATGGAAATGGATTGCTGAGGTGTGTGAGGGAAACCTGGGAAGGTAGGGAATGGCAAAACCTTGGTTTTTCTCCAGGGAGAATCTGTTCAATAAGAGACTCTCCAGTGCTTTGCAGCCTCACAGCATCCCACCAACCCATGGTTAAATTAGGGTCTGAGACCTTCCAGGCTGGGGCAGGAAGGGGGGGATGTGAGTCAAAACAACAAAAACAGCACTCTTGAGGAGGCTAATTTCAAGGTTGGGATGGCTCTTTTGAAATAACAGGTTATTTCTAGTCTTAGGGAAATGAACCAAATAGCACACAGGCCCCGAAGGAGCCATGGGGAGGTTTCATGGTCTCATACCTCTGAATTCAACAGCCCGTTGTGCAAGCTGAGGTCACTGGCCATTGCAGATGACAGGAACTCAGCGAGAGGAAGAGGGGACAGGATGCTTGGCCAAAATACCTGAAGAAATTATGTTAAGGATATCCCCTCTCCTCCAGAGCCAAGAAGTGACAGTAGCTCCCCAGGGCTCCATGGGGAGCAGGGGTGAGAGGGTCACTTGCAGCAGGAGAGGTTGCTCCAAACCTCTCCCCAGCTCCATCACCTTTCCTGGCCTTCAGCTGACTACAGCACTGGTTTCCCCCTGCCCCTTTTTCTTTCATTTCAACATGAGAAGCAGCAAGTGAAACCTTCTAAGCCCCAACAAACAGGATAAACATGGGTCAAGACTGAGCAGGGGGTGGTGTATGTATTGGCAGGGTCATGAGATTGCTGACCTGCGAGAAGCCAAAGAGACAATGGGATGGGTTTTGGGGTTTGGAAGAGCAAACAGGCTTGTGCTGCAGCAGTAGAGGAAGCAGAAGCCAGCCTGAACATCCTGCTGAGCCCTTCAAGCACCACAGACTGTCCAGTTCCAGAGCCCATCTGAGCAAGAGTTTGCCACTGCTGAAGTACCTGTGAACCCCAGCAGGAATTTCCCAGGGAGCTGGGGAAGCCCTGCCAGCACAGGGATCAGAAGTCCTGAGGGGCTGTGCCTGTTCTTCCTGGCCTGCCTCTGCCTAGCAGAAAAGTTATGGCTGAAGGATTCATCAGGCAGGGAAGGCGGTGCAGCCCCTCAGGGTCCCTTCAGTCACCCAATGGACAAATGGGACTGTTTGAACCTTAAAATCCACAGTAGAGCCCTGGGGAATGCTGGTGGTTATCCAAAGAGAGGGGGCTGTGGTCATGAGCAAGAATGTGGCAGAACTGGAGAGATGCACAGCTTTGCTGGTTCCTGGGAAAGGAAGCCACCATCTGTCATCAGAAAGAGGAATGCTGATGGAAGAGCAATTTCATTAGATAATCTCTCTAATTAAGACAGGTGACAGGATGCAGATTTCCCTCCTGGAGAGACCTTTGTGGACACCTCAAGCAAGGATGCTTCTGACCTTGTCCTTCCAGCCAGGGCCAAGTGCCAGAGTGAGAAGAGGAGCTGAGGGTCCCCAGGACCCTCCTTGCTGCTCCCCAGAGCCTGAACCCTCTGGGGCTGGATGGGATCACTCTGCAGGCCTGGCTGGGGATGCTGGGAACCAGCAGCCAGATCAACACAAGGTATTCCATATCCAGGATAGAGAGACCCCACAGCACCAGGCTATGTGCAAACCTGCCTTCCTTTGCCAGTCAACATCTGCTGAAGGCCCTTGCTCAGGCTGTGCTTGATCCTGGCAGCTGCGTCATCCTTCCCCTCTACCCAACCCCCTTTTTTCCCCTGAAGAAATTTCTACGAGATTTTTTTTTTTATTGGCTTTGTCTGTTTGATCCCTAGTTCCTATCCAGGCCAAACAAGGAATGCATCTTACTGGAGACAGGATAGAGGACTCTTGGAGTTAATAGTTTTCTCCATTGTCTTTCAAATGTGTGCTGAGATGTCCGTAGCTGGGGGACCCATTGTGCTGCCTTCCTGCTTGTTTTTCCAAAAGTCTCCAGTGAATAAAAGCAATGCAGAGCTTGTAATACACTTTCCATGACCTCTAATCTTGTGTACGATCTGTCTCAATTGCCAGGTCGAATACAGTATTCATTAGCAGTGGTTCCACCTCCATCTCATCTGCTTCTCCAAAACCCAGCCCCAGCTATCCCTGGCTGGCTCCAGCTTCCCTTGGCTGCACCACCATCTCCACTGCCCTCATCCACACCTTCTTGTCCCTCCTCCCTTTTTTCTGCTCTCTCAGATCGTGTCCTCCCCTCTTCCCCTGAGCATTTGGTCTCTGGAGGTGCTGGCACGGAGGTGGCTGAGGCAGGGAGGTGACAGATCCTGGTGAAAGAATGGCTGCACCTTCAGGAACATTTTTCCTGAGGATTGTCCTCCCTCCCCATCCCACCACGAGTGGATTGGGGATGCCACTTAGTGGTGACCAGCCCTGGCAGCACATCAGGGAGCCAGAGCAATGGCTGGATGGATTTGAGGGCAGACAAAGGCTCTGGGTTTGCCTTCCCACGCTGGCTGTGAGTTCACTCTGCCGCGTGGGCTTGATGAGATTCCCAGATGCAGCGGCACACAATGCAGCAGGGAAACCCTGTTCTCCTGCCGTTATTCTGCATGGCTTCTCTGGGAATGTTTGTCCTTCCTACCGCTTTCCTGTGATGCCGGAAGCCTTCAGGTGTCCCTCAGCTAGGAGAGCCACCTGGGCTTTAAGGATGAGTCACCCTCTCTTCCCATGTTCTCCTCAGCCTTCCCTTTGTCAAGGACTGGGAACAAACAGCAGGAATGAATCAGAGCCCAGGGTGGCTGAGGGACCAGGAGGCCATCCCTGGGCATCCCAGCATATGTGTCCCAACTGCAGCACCACAGGGGACATTGCCCATCACTGAGTGACAAGGACTGGTGATCCCAGCAGCAGAGAAATCTCCAAGCCATCTCCCTGGAAGCTGTTCTTAAGAACCCCCTTCCTAAAAGGACTAAATTCAAATTGTGATCTCTCCCAGCACTAAAGGGACACTCCCAGAGCTTCCTCTGGACAGAGTAAGGATCCCTCTCCTGCTCCAAAGGTTTGAGCCCAGGCCAAGGATAAAACACCAGCTTCATGCTTTGGTCTTTCTCCATTACCCACATTTTTCTCTTTGTTTTTTCTCCCTCTCATTTTCTTCTTCACACCAATGGGTAGACCCTGGCCTGGATGTCTGTGCCCACCTTGAGCTGACAGGGTGTCCCCCCCAAGCTGCCAGACCCAGTGATCCACGTCCCAGCTCTTGTCAAGGGGGTGCAGGCAGGAAGGTGCGGAGCTGGGGCACCCCCACAGCCCAAATCTCCAGACAAGCCCTGTCAGTCACCTCTGCTGAGGAGACAAGGCCAGTCTTGCTCTGGGGTTCCCAAGCACTGTGCAGCTGAGCCTCTCTGCAGAAAACAGGGCACTGGGTCTGTCTGCTTGCAAGCCTCCCGTCTTCTTCCCACTTCCCAAGGATCCTGTAACACGCTTGTACCCCGCTGTGCCACATTGCAAGGATTGGTCACTGGAGGCACCACAGCCACAAAAACATGGCCTGGGGAAAAGGCTTGGCAAGCAAGATTTTCTGGGCTGTGTCATGCAGAGGACAAGGGGATTGGACTAAGCAGTCAGAGTGGCTGGGTTTAGAAAAGGCAGCTGGAAATCAGCCTCTCCTTCTGGAGATTGTTCACACAGTCACAGAAGGGACTTACAGTTTGGTAGCGCAGCTTCTCTGTGCCTCTCTTCCCAGAGCTCTGCTCAGTTCAAACCCATCCCATCTGGGGGGGCAGGAGACAGACTCAGGACCTCTGAGAATGGAGGTCATGGCCTGGCCATGCAAAGCCTGCCCAGCCCAGGCTGGGGACGGCATGGGCAGGCACTCTGGGGCTTCCTGCTCCCTCTCAGGAGGTTTGTGCCTGTGCTGTGAAATGCTACCCAAATATTCTGCCGCCTTTATCAGCCTCGGCTTTACTGCCCATTATCTTGCTCCCTTTTTCCGAATTGCTCCTCAGGTTACAGCTACTGAAGTAAATCAATTGGGTGTCAGGCAAGCAGGCTGGAGGACACAGGTCAGGTGGTGGGGAAGGAGAGGGGCCAAGGCTGGACTGCTGCTGTGGGAACCCACCAGAGACAGTGGCAGCCCTGGGTCCAGGGGTGCCCAGGGGGACAAGGTGGCTGTGGCTGCCCCTTGTGCTGCAGCTCAGCATCCAGGTAAGCTGCCCAAGACCCACATTATCTCTGATGCAAGGCAAACAAAAAGGGGAAAGTGAGAAGGAACTCCTCATCTGAGAGGGCTCTTATCACCTTTCCGCTTCCCTCCCTCTGGAGAGATAGGGCAGCAGCTCAATGCTCCGTTGTTCCTCAGGGGGCCTCTCCTTCCCTACTCCCACCCCCGTGGGGATGTGATGGGGGCTCCCGGCCCTGCAGCTCTCCAGACACCTTTAGGGACACATTCCCTTCCATATCTGAACCTCTGTGCTTACCTAGTGTCCACCACAGCCCCTCTGGGCCTTGCAAGCCTCATCCAACACACCACCGAGCCCCCAGGTAACCGAGAGCCTTCTGCTTTGCCTTGGGAGCACCGTGGTTTCGTGTGCTCCCAGCACACACTCAGGTGGCAGAACAGACAGTGCCTGCTGGCCCCAGCCACACGACCCTCGATCAGCAACAGGGAACTGAGGCCAAGGAATAAAGCTCAGGCTCTTACCAGCCCTGCAGCAAGTGGCAGGGTGCTTCCACATGGCCTAAAGCAATTAACCCTCTCAATTAACCCTTGGACAGAAGCAGAGCGGGTCAGGCTGGCGCGCTGAGGGCAGGCAGTTGGATGCCCCTGTAGCAGTGAGGTGCTCAGGGCAGGCAGAAGAGCTGAAATAGTCCCTGACACCCCATGGGGGAGAGGCAGGCGTGAAGGACACCCATGCTCCATCCTGGCGGAGGCAGGGGAAATGCTGGTCAACATCATCATGGAATCTCAAGGCCCCTTGCCCCCATGGCTGTAAGCAGAGTGCTTGGGAAAGGTTTTACGCAGCACGGCAGCTGCCAGAAATGGTGAAGCTATTGATCATCGGGTTACAGAGTGGTGGCACAAAATCATGTGAATCCAAAGAGTGAACAGATGGCCAGCCTGAGCGGGGATGAAATTATTTTGTAGCAGATCTGACAAGCAGCTCAATTCAGTGTTAGTGCAAGAACCGGATTTGATTTGGCAGAGAAGACAGGGTGCTTGCAAGGCTTGGTAGTGCCACATTTGTTCAGCTCTCAGATTTGTCTTCATCCCCAGGTTGTTTCTCTCTGGTTGGGGATACATTCACAACTCACTCAGCTGTGGTTTGGTGCAGTTGCCCAAATATTGGTTTCCAGTTTCACTTTAGATGCAGTAGTGTGTCCTGCCTGGCCTCCAGCTGCTACTCCAGACGGTCTTGGGCTCCAGTAACTTCCATGGCAGATCTGCCAGCCCCCTTCATGTGTCTCAGATACTCTAAGACATCTCATATCTCACATCTCAGACTCTAAACCACTTCATTTTGGCAACAGGATCCCAGGATTATGAATACACTGAAAAAACTATTTAATTTTGCATAATTTTTGCCCTTTTCTGACAGCACCTTTGGGATTTGAGGTAGGCAAACCTCCAATGAAGTGGTCATAAATCAATCAAAATAAAAGGGTCTGTTCAGCACAGGGCTGGGGGAGAAAATCTTTGTAGAGCCAAAGTCAAAGAAAGTGCAAATATTTCCACTCCATTTTCCCATGTTGGATGTTGTGATTGACCCTTCTGTTGGTAACTGAGGTGTCTCAAAGAATATACAAAGAACATGAAGGACTTAAGAGTTGAGAAATGCCCGTGGCTGATAGGCTGATTTGGAATCAAATTGATCAGAAATCACAGCTGGAGCCTGAAGAAGATACCAGCCAAGGAGAGCGACTGGCCCTGGTCTCTGCAGCCACCAGGGCTCCTTGCAGAGGGAATCTCCCAGCTGAGAGCAGCCTGCTCTCAGAGCTGCCTGCTTTTGGTTCCGTTACAGGAGAATGAATGCCTGGGAAAGTCCCCTCCTTTCTCCGTGGAGAAGGAGATGGTGCCAATGTGGAGAAGCCTGGCAGAGCACAGGGGCAGGTTCCAGCAGATTCAGCCAGGGGCACTGGGGCTCTGGAGGCTTTACCAGCTCCTGCAAGCACAGAGCTCTGCATGCCCAGGGTCTCTGCTGGCAGCACGCTTTGCTGGACCTCCTTCTGCAGGCAGAGCTTGGAAGAGGAGCTCGGCTTCCCCCCTTATTCCTTATTCCCCTGGCTTGTAGAAAAAGGGCATGGAAAGTGTTGGGAGGCTGTAGTTTGTGAAGAAGGATCCTCCACAAAGCCTTGTGGAGATTTGCAGGCGTATCCAGGGGCACAGTGAGGTTCCACAGGGTCTGGGGCAAAACCAAGGTCTGTGATCTTTCCTAAATGAGGATGTCTCATAGCGTGATGAGCCAGGCTCTCTCAAGAGGTACCCAGGGGCAAACTGCTCTCACTCTTCTCTCTCCCTGCCTGCTGCCCTGCCCACCCTCCAGCTCATCCTGGGCATGTTAAATGAATTAAAATTAAATGCATCTCTAATTTATCTCCATTCTAATCTCCCTGGAGAATAGTTGTCCCAGGGTGATCCCTCTGATAATGAGAACTGCTTTCGAAAATTAAAAAATACTTGTTACAGAAACCCCAAAACCAAGTGCCTTGAGATTAACGAGGAGGCTAAAAAAACCCGGTGAATGCAAATTTGCAGAGATTAGCAGCTGTTCAAATGCAAGATGATCACCCAATGGCATATGCTTCCAGAGCATTGACTAAAACCCTACAGAATTATGAATAGATTAGGAAAAAATGCTGGCAACTGCTTTGACTTTGTGAGTGGTTTCATGGATATCCTTGCAGGAATTGGTGAGGCAGACACCCATTCTGGACTGGTAAAGCCTGTGTTTCAGAAACCAGGGTGGGACTCACAACCCAGACATCTGAACGTGAAATTGGAGGAATATTTGTTACTGAAATTCCAGTGTGTTTTCCAGAGAGCTGGGATGAGGGGAAAGGAAATGACTGCCAAAATGGCTCCAGCCCCACTTTCTTTGTGAAGCTTCAGAAAAAAGCACAAATGACCCAATGCTAGCAGGCCAGGGAGCGAAGGTCTTGCTCAACGGGAGTACAAATCCTTGGCACCACGAACGTAGCACTTCATCGAGATGATAAAGGTGATAAAGGTGATGGGGTCCCGTGCAGAGGACATTCCTTCACCGTGTGGCACAGCAGGAGGTCAGACAGAGTAGATCGCGGCCCTTGTCTGGGGGCTGAGCGTGTAGAGGAGATCAGGTGCTGTCGGCTGCAGGTGCGGTGCTAAAGCCATTAAAGCCCGGCAAGCTCCGTGCTCAGGATGGGAAGAAGAGAAAAGCACAGCCAGCTATGGGAAAAGCAGATTGCCAAGGAAAGCCCTGAGCTTTATGGTGTCAGATATTTCCCAACAAGGGTCCAGGAGCTGCCCACACAAGTGCAAGCTTAACCCTGTGGAAATCGGCCAGTTCCTCGCTGCTACCAAACCTCCCCCAAGCAGGAGCAACCCAGACCTTCTCCGACGTCCTTGTCCCTTCCATCCCCTCATCCCCTGTGCCCTCTGCCCCTCTTCCCTTCCCCACGCCCAGCTGTTCCAGCAGCAGCCTCGCCGCTCGCTGCACTCTGCGTGCCTGGCTCGGGTGACCTTTCCCGGGACAAAGGCTGCTATTGACGGGGCAGGCTCGGCAGGCCGTGACACAGAGCCGGCGGTGACACAGAGCCACGGACACAGCGGCGGTCCCAGCCCGGCAGAGAGGGTCCGGCCGGCGCAGCTGGGAGCGGGGGAGGCAGCCTGGGAAAAGGCTCCAGCCTTCCACGGCACTCGGTGGCCTGTGCGTCACACGGGTGGCTCCGGGCTCAGACACGCTCCTTAGCCCCTTTAGTCCCACTGCAAGGTGCCAGAACCCCAGCACTGGAAATTAAAGCCCATAACAGGACTTTAGGAGCTGACAGTGGTGGTAAAATCCTTCCCATGTGCCCACGCACCAAACAGCTTTGCTAGGAAAAAAATCTCACATAGTTTGGGAGAGATGCACGCTTTGATTCCAAATACCAAATCCTTTGTGGCTGGGGTGCCGTGACTGTGTAGCTGTATTTTAGTAGGCACTTTTCACACAGAGTCTTTTGGATGTGGAATGAGAACGTAGGAACTATTTTACCAACTGTACCCCATGACTGACCCTCTCTGCAGGGCTTGGGATGTCTGCTTCCCCACATCTCAGCCATGGGATAACAATTCCTCCCTGTCTCACCAAGGGAAAGAAATGAGTCAGTGCACACGCAGCAGTTGCAAGATGGAAATTGCTATCTGAATGCTGTGATGATGATGAATATTACCATTGTTGCTAGAAGTGCTAATGCCATGCAGGACCAAAGGATCTGTTCTGTATAACTCATGGTGCCTCCCCCAGGCCCCTTCCAGCTTCCCTGCATTTTTACAGAAGCATCAGTCCAAGTTTGACATTCCTACCCAGCACCACCTCTCAGCAAAAATCACAGGTCTTTATGATTCAGAACCCATTGCTAATTCCCTGCCTGGGGCTGAAACAGGACCAGAGAACATCTCGCTCCTGACAAGCCCTGTCCCTCAGCAGAAGGAGGTCAGCACCACTCCAGATCTAGGCTGCAGTAAAGGTGCAAATGAGAGGGAGGCCTGCTCCCTCCGTGTCCTAGCATGAGCATCACAGGCACAGGCACTGGGTTCGCCCCACCACAAGCTAAACTGCAACCTCTCAATCCAGAGGAAGAGGCAGGAAAACATATACATAGTATTAATGTACTGAAATCTCTAGATTGGTAATTTCCATCAGTGCTAAAGGTAAAAAATAGCTCTGGAAACATGTAGAGTCAGGCAGGAAATCAGTGCAAACTTTAAATGAGGAAAGACACCATATTGGAAAAATGGCCTGATCAGTCCGGCATAGCCAGGTTTCAAATGTGCCCACCACCCCTGGCTAAGCCAGCAGATGGAGTCCCCCTGCACCTGACAGAGAAGCTCAAGAAACAAGGGGCTATCCTGTCTCCAAATCCAGTGTTTTATTCCAAGCCAGTCAGCCAGGCTGCCCTTCAGACCACCAGTGAACCAGCGTGTCTGGGCCAGCAAACACTTTGCTGGCAATGTCTGAAAGATCTCACTGCCCCTTACCTGCTGCTGCCCTGTCGGTTGGATGAAGGAATCCCAAAAACCTCTCCCTCCCTCTCTTCCTACCACCCTCCATGAGAGTGGTAAATGTCCCTGTGCTCTTGTGTGCAGTGGGGTTTCAAGGTTTCAAGGTTTAAAGGTCCTTATCAACTGGTCCTCGACCTGCAGGCCACTCCAGCCTGAGTTCCCACACACGTCCTTGGGAATGTACCTCCCTCAGAGCAGGGAACAGATACCCAGGATTTGTTTTGCCTGCTGGGCAGTTTCCCTGAAGAGGTGGGAGAAAATGGGGGTTAATTCAGGGTTTCATTAACCTAAGAGTTGATTGCAACAGCAACTTGTCCTATATAGGAACTGTGTCAGGAAAGAGGCAGAGGAGGAGGGGGAGAAGAGAGGGGGTTACAGCAACCCTGCTGCTTCTTCCAGACTCTCAGCCGAGCCCCAGAAGAACAAAGCAGCTTGTGTGGGTTTGATTCCCAGCTCCAGCCCCACCCAGCTCTATGGGGGCAAGGAAAAGGCAAAGCTGTGCATGGCTGCCCCCCACAAGAAACACAGCTAATCCCACAGGCCATGTGTCCCGTACAGGGACACGTGAGTCCATAGAGAACCTTCGGGCCACTTGCATGGCTTCCATTCCCATGTAAGAAGTTATACAGCAAAATTCTCCCTGCACACACTTCAGTGGCCTTCTGGAGATGTGTGGAGCATCTTTAGCTCAGAGGCACAGCCACAGGTACATGTATCCCACATAGCTGTGGGGATACTTCCCGGTATGAAGAGAGAGGGACTGGGAGTGAGTGGGTTTAGGATTGGTTTCTGCTGGTCTTGGCTTCTGCTGGCAGCAAAGGGGCTGGTTCTTCCAGCCTGGCCATGCCTTCTCCAGCTCCCTGTGTCAGTGTGAGTGAACAGGTGGCAGGGTGGCAAGTTGGAGCTGATCAGGCTGAAAACAATCCCTGCAAAATGGATGAACCAGGGGGAAAAGTTTAAAAAAAAAAAAGAGCATGCACAGCTGGAAGGAGAGGGGAGAAGGCAGGAGAGCTGCTTTCTCCAGAAGCTTTTTTCCAAGAGACTCGTGCCAGTTTTTGAAACCACACCCTCAGTCACAGACAGAGATGTAAATATGTCTGTTCCCAAGCAGAGCTGCTTGGTGGGGACACCCCTCCTCCCCAAAGCACCCCCTTGGCTGCCCTGCATGGCTGTGGCCTGCCATGCTGGGGGAGGAGGGCGGGAATGGGCTTTGCTCAGGAGCTTCTGGAAACCCCTGGGAGCAACTTTGGGAATGTGTGAGAGCTGCAGAGGTGCAAGAAGGAACAGGGTAAGGAAGGAGGAATGGAAGGAAGGAAGGAGCCATTGTCACTGGAGAGGTCTTTGTGTGACCAGCATTGCTGAGATTCCTGCAGCCCTGGCAGCCCTGCAGAGAGCCCTGCAGGGGATGAGTGAGGGAGAAGGAGAAGGAGAAGGAGAAGGAGAAGGAGAAGGAGAAGGAGAAGGAGAAGGAGAAGGAGAAGGAGAAGGAGAAGGAGAAGGAGAAGGAGAAGGAGAAGGAGAAGGAGAAGGAGAAGGAGAAGGAGAAGGAGAAGGAGAGGCCCGACAGGTGGACAAGAGGGTCTGTGCCATTCCTGGAGCTGTGTTTTCTTGAGATAAGTCTGACCTATTCGCAGTCACTCCGGAGCAGCAGCAGGAGCCGGCCTTTACGTCTGTCTTGACCTTCTATTGTGGCTCAAACATTGAAGGAGATTATGGCAGTGATCAAACAACTCCCAGCCTCTGAGACATTCCCAGTATGGGTCCACAACCATGCAGAGAAGGCCAGACTTGGTGCCAGGTCCAAACCAGCCCATCTGGGATGTCCTGTCCTGGCCCTATGCAAGGCACAGTGACTGGGGGGTCTGGGGCATCTGGGGGGGTCTGACTCACAGCATATGCATCTAGGGACTGCTCACCTCAAAACCCTGGAGGATGCTCTCCAAGCACCACCAATGGCTGGGAGTCAAGTCCAGGCCACTGTGGCACCCAAACATGCCAGCAGCATCCATCATGCTATTCTCTTCTGCTTAGTTAAGACAAGTCCAGATCCAGGTCGTAAATAATTGCAGGGAGAGGGAAGGCAATGAGAAGAAGGATGGCAGAAAGTTGAGATATAGCAAAGGTACCAAAATCCATGTTTCAGGTATCTCTGATTGGCTGCTTCAGGGGAAAGGAGGAGGTTTTGTTGAGCCTTGGAGCACAAGGCTCTCCTCAAGGTGAGGAGCAGCGGTTGTACAGGATGCGTGTGCCATGGATTCTGTCTCCTGCTGCTCACACAAATATCTGGGCAGGTTGGAAAGGGCAGAAAAAGGGAACGTCTACTCCTTTCACCACTTCCAGACTTTAGGGACCAGACAATCAGCCCAGTACCTTTCCGAAAAAAGGGGCCAGGAGAAGAAAAGCAATGCCTTCAGGGCATATCTTCAAGGGGAACATGAAGAAAACACAGGGTTTTACAGGTTTCAGCACAATTTCGGAGGTGTGAAGAGAATACTGAATCCCCTTGCCATGCCTCAGGTGGTTGAATGCACGCACCTGTGTTAGACAGTCCTCGTGCAGTGACCGTGGTCCTCTGGTGGCACTGCTGGCACTGGTGGCAGCGTGGTGTGTGTGAAGGTGGCAGGCAGCCCCTCTGCTGAGGTCAGGAGAGTTGCTCTGGAATGGCACATGGCCAGTGCATAGGGAAGGGCTAACATTTGGGTGCAGAAGCTAAAGACCTGTAGGCTGGCCTTTTACTTCAAATCCAGCCAGAACTTGAGATGGCTGGTATTTTAAAAAAATCAGCTTTGTTTTTTTTTTGGCTTTTTGTTTTTGGGGTTTTTTTTGTTTGTTTGTTTTGGGGTTTTGTTTGTTTTTTGGGTTTTTTTAACAGCAAGAAAGCATCTTTGGATCCCAGCTGGGCCCAAGGGCTGGTGAGACGTGAGGGTATATCTGTACCACAGCCCTTTATCGGGATTTTTCCATTCTCTGAGGTATCTCAACCCTCCGTCTGCCCAAGATAATGGAGAGGCAGCCAAAATGGCATTTTAAACTCTTGGCTCCCTCTACCAACAATTGGACAAAGCAAAGAGGCAGGATGGGAGAAACTGGCTTTCTGGAAACTTCTGTTAGATGGCGAGGGGTCACACCCCCTTCAATAGAGGTTGGAGTCGGGGGTCATTTTACATCTGCCTTTAATGAAGAATGGTGGGAAGGGAAATTTAGCTCAGATGAGCTAGGATGGGAGAAACTGGCTTTCTGGAAACTTCTGTTAGATGGCGAGGGGTCACACCCCCTTCAATAGAGGTTGGAGTCGGGGGTCATTTTACATCTGCCTTTAATGAAGAATGGTGGGAAGGGAAATTTAGCTCAGATGAGCTAATTAAATATATATATATAATTTCCACTCTGTGAGCAAGGGGAAAAAAAAGCCTTGGACCAGCTGGTAGGTCATTGTTTGTGAATTTAAAAATAAAAGTTTCTTGGCATAGGTTTCAGAGATGGAGGCAGTATCTTGCGTTGTCATTCCAGAGAGTAAGGGAGAGTGAAGGAAAGAAGGATGAGGCCAGGCAAGGATAGTTCAGCATGATTATGTGTTGCTCAGGTGTGTCTTGGCTTTTGAGCCTCTTTTCCCTTTGGCTGGTTTAGGTAATCAACATCCTGCCCAGATGGTGAGCCTCAGCAGGGACAGATTTACAGGTCCCACACCCTAAAGAGGCTGGAAATATCCTGCCATGGGAATGGCTCATGCTTGGCCGTGCCATGAGCACAGGCAGGCTCACCTGGGACCCTCACCCCATAGAAGCTCCATTTCAGCTCAGGTCCAGGTCCTGGCCTGAGCACTCTTGTAGGTGCATCTGTGCCCAGCCTCGTCCTCAGCTGTCCTGGATCCTGACTGGTTGTTCCAAATGGACTCCAGCCTTTAGCTGCTGGTAGCTTGGTGTGCAGGATGCACCTGGACCTGTGCTGCAGCCTTGTCTGCAGCCCTGCCTCCTGCTGCTCCTGGCAGTATTTTCACTTGCCTAAGGCTGGGACTGGAATTTCACCCTGTTGTCGCCTTGGTGGTGCTGATCATCTGTTGGACCCTGTTGGGGTTGTGCTTGGCCTGAGCTGAGCTCTCCTCAGTCCCAAGCTGTGCTGGATCCTGGTCCTGGGCTGCGTGTGACCCAGACCCACACCTCCTTCTTGAGGGAAGGCCATGGACCTTGCACCCACTGCTTCCCTGGTGACCTTGGGGTACTACTGCATTCCCTTTTTCTGTCCCTGTGGCTTCTCAACACTGGCTTTCCCATGTCCCTTCCCACTCCCTGGCTCTCCACAGCCAGGCCTTGGCACCCTCCCCATGTCTGCCTGCCTCTGGGAGCCTTTTTTCATCTCTGTGTCTCTGAAGCACATTCATATGCCTGCACTGCTTCCAAGTTATGATCCCAACCTGGCTCCAAATTCCCTGTCCCTGCACTGTGACCTTAAACTGGTCCCGTGCCACCATCCTCACCCAGTTCCATGACCCTGCTGTGTGTTATCCAGCATTTCACAAGGAGCCATCCATGGAGCCCAGACCTCCATGAGGTGTGAGAACACACCTTGATGTTACATCCATTTAGCCCAGCTGTGCTGGAGGCATATCCCTGCCTGCTCCTGTCCCTGGCTGTCCTGGCTTCCTGGGCAGTTTCCCCAGACAGACCTGACACCTGCTTTGGGGTCCCTTCATCTCCAGCCTCATCTCTGTCCCTGCTTAGGTACTGAGGAACTGCACCCGGACCGGGGGGTCACACCTGCAGTGTCCCCTCTTGTGGAACAGCCCTCTCCTTGCAGGTGACAAGCCAGACCACGGTAGGAAGCCTCCTCTCCAGGGGCCTTGGTGCTGGATTTTCCCTTCCCACCCTGCTGCATCCATTAGTCTGATGCTTTCTGGCAGCAGCTGCACATGGAACTGGAGACCTGAACTTTTCCATTCCCCAGCCTCCAGCCCTGCCAATCCCTCCGAGCTGGGAATGGGCACTAAACTCAGTCTCCAGCAGCAAAGGGGTCCCTGCTCTCCCTCTCACTTCCTGAGCCCCCTGTGCTGTTCCCTCTTTCTGAGGGAAGGAAGGGGAGCATTTCTCTCTGTCCCAGTGGGTCCAGCCCTGCTTGGCTTCTCTGCAGGCTCACGCTGTGTTGGTGGGCTGTGGCTGCTCTCCCCTTCCCTGTGAGCCCCAAGTGCTGCTCCTTCCCCTCTCCTGTCCCAGCAATGGCCCTGGCACACTCGCTGTGCTGTCATTCTGAAGACCCTGTCCCTGAATGCTTGGCAAAAGGGAAATTAGCAATGATGGTAATAAAAAAGACTCATAATCCTCCCAGACACACTATGCAGCCAGGGAAAAGAGCAAAGTAGGGAGGGCCTGGCTTGCCCCAAAGTCCCGTTCCACCTGCTTGTCAGCTCAGTGACCAAGCTGGGGAGGGTCCGAGGAAGCTCTTGGGAGACATCGTTTGAAGCCAAAGGAGGGTGAGAAAAGTTTTCCTTGCTTTTGAGTCAGTGTCCCAGCCCACCTGCCTGGATTCCACTATTGGAAAAGATCTCTGCACCTCCAGACACCCCACAGACATGCTGGCAAGCTGGAGTTAGCTGCTGGTGTCCATCTTTGTGCAGAAAATGCTGCTGGCCCAGGCTTCCCTTTCCACTGACACCGAGCAATGTGGTCAGGAGCAGTCTAGGCTTTTTTCCTCTCCAGGAGCAAGGCTGAGAGGATTCCCATGTGTGCACTTAAGACATGTCTGTTTGTCAAGAGGTGTTGGCTCCCTCCTCGCTGTGGTTGTGGGAAGGCCTTTTTGTTTAAAAAAGAAAACAAATGAATAGATTCCCCTGACACCCAGACTTATCAGGCAGGAACCCAAGGGAGTCCCTTGTTTAAACATCAGGAATACACTGCTGGATAACACCCCCTCTCCCTCTCCCCTGGGCATTTCTGGGGGTTGTGTCAGGCTTTTTTTCTGCTTTTATTTGTTCTCAGCTTCTTGCTTCTGGCTGGGCCCACTTGGAGAAAGTGGGAGGACAGTGAGGGTCCTACAGGCTTGAGCTTCTGGGCTGGAACAGCACAGTGGCAGAGCTGTAGGAGAGGATGCCATGAGCAGATGGAAACATATGGAGACAGTGCTTGGGGCAGGTCAGGGCCGTGACATGAGGAGGCTGAACTGGGAGAGAAAGTTTCCTCTCTCCTGATCTTAGGTTTCCCTCCCTTTTCTGCACATCTGAGCTGGTGAGGAAAAAACCAGTGTGCTCCCCTCCTCCTTGTCTTACAAAAACAGAGACTAGAGTCAAACTTGGAATTCCCCTCTGTCTCATCACTGGGGAGACAGGGTCCTGGTGGTGATCTCACCCCATCAGAAACCTTTCTGTGCATAAGGCTAAGCAAGCAATGAAGAGGGAGGACGGGGAGGAGGGGAGTTATGGCAGGAAACCAAGAACACATCAGACACTCTAAATTTAGATCTTTTTATTCAGCTCGGACAATATTCCTTGATTTCTCATTGTTCAGGAGAGGGCAGAGGGCAGGGGATCTATTGAAAGGCTTTGTCCTGAGAGATGCCACTTTGTCTGGATATAGGGGGGTGGAGGAGCCACCTATCACGCTGGTCTGGCATGGGGGGAGATGTCCCACACTTCCAAATGGCTTTGGGATGGGCTGGTGGGTGGGCAGCTCTGGCACCTGTGAGGCCGAGCTCAGGGCTGCCCCCAGCCCTGCACTGCCAGGCCAGGCGGGCAGCCTTGGGCAGTGAGTGGTGCCTGTGCTTTGGGGCAGCTGCCCGTGGCAGCAGGCAGCAAGCCCAGGGTGTGTAGGATAAACACACACCCTCTCTATACGTCTCGCTGCCTTTCCGGCACTGCAGATCAAAGGCTATTTTTAAACTCCCTCCTTTATTACACAGGCCAGAAGATAGCACAGCCTGCCTCCTGCCAGGCCAGGCGTGCTGCTCTCCCACCCACCCATCCCCGGGGGCAAGCTGTCCCCCACAGAGCATGGCATGGGGGCACCCTGCCCAGTGCCAGGGGTGGGCTGTGGGTGGGCATGCCCTCGCTGCTGTCCCCCACAGGACATGGGGGCACCCTGCCCAGTGCCAGGGATGGGGTGCAGGGTGGGCATGCCCTCGCTGCTGTCCCCCACAGAGCATGGCATGGGGGCACCCTGCCCAGTGCCAGGGGTGGGCTGTGGGTGGGCATGCCCTCACTGCTCTCTCCAGGCTCAGGCCACGGCAGGCACAGCAAGCTGGGGTGCCTGGCTGCACTTGTGCTGCTGTGCTGGTGGTACAAGGGTGCTGCTGCAGGGGGTTGGTCCCACTGTGTCTGTGGGATGTCAGCTTTGCTCAGGGCCTGCAGCTCAAGGGAGGTTAAATGAGCTGAAAGTCGGCGGCAGCATCACCAAACCCGCCTGCTGCTGGTGTCAGCACCACCAGATGGGTGCAGGCGAGAGGACCAGCTCTTGCAGGTAGCACGAGCGGGACTTTCCATCCTGGCTGATGCCCTGACCCCCAGCCAGGAGCACTCTGAGTGGGTTTTGCTCTGTGACGGGAGCAGCAGCAGCAGGTGGCAGGGGCCGGGCTGGGGGGGCAGCTGCTTGCTTTTGGTTTTCGACCCTCATCTTCGTTTCACATGAGTCATGTTACGTTCTGAGCTGAGTAACTGCTGGGGCTATTTTTACTCCAGCTCAGCAAAGCTTCCTTCTCGCTGCTGCCGCCGCCACCGCCGCTCGCTGCGGACCCGGGGGCAAAGGATGGGGACATGGTGAGTGGCAGAGGGCGAGGGCAGGGGAAGCAGCGTTTGGGGTGGTGTCAGTGGAAAGGGGGACCGCTGCCCACCTAATCAATTTGGAAACAAAAATAGTAAATGCCTTTTGAAAAACAACAGATGACCTGTGATGTGTGGTGTATTCACACACACATACGTATGTATTTATTATATTGGGAGAGGGGAAGGGGGGAGGGAGAGAAATTCCTTTCGAGTGCTATTCACCAGTCTGGAAAAATAAAGAAGGAAAGCAGAACATTTTTTCCTTTCATCAAAACAGGAAAGAGAGGGGGAATGGGGTGGGGAGCAGATCCATAGACATAATGGATGGTTGCCAGTGTAAGGAAATTGTTCCCTTCTACCCTAAACTTGGGGGTTGGGGTGGGGGAGAAATATATGGCAGCATGATCAGAGAAGGCTGCGTCCCCTCCTCCCCACTTGATGCAGGAACGTGTGTGCACACGGGAAAGTGCTGGGAAATCAGTGCCCCCCGGCCGTGCCTTTTCTCTTTGAATCCTGCTCGAGCTGCACATCCGCAGAGATGTGAAATGCCTTCGCCTTCATCTCAAAGTGCGGGGCAGGAAGGCACGGCCGACAGGAGCCCTCTCCCCCTCTGCCGTTGCCAGGGGCTGGGCTCTGCCCTCTGCATCTGTCTGCATGCTCGGCCCCCTTCCCCACCCTCTCCTCTCTGCCAGGCTCCTGCCAGGAATGGGTGAGATGAGGGAGGTGGTGAGGGGCTGGGGGAATCCCTCTGACGGAGAGACAGGCAGAGGGGGTGGTTCCCAGGGAAAGCCTGGCAGGTCGCATCAAACGCCTGCTCCCCAGGTGACACCTTCCCTTTCCCCTGGAGCCGCTGGCTCTGTCAGGGTTTTACTCATCCTTGGAAAGCATTTTCCCTGCCAGTGCCAGGGGCGGGAAGGCAAATTATGCAAGCCCTGGGTACCCCGAGGCTCTGCCTTTCTCCAGCCCCAAATGCAAACACCGAGCTCCGTGCCTGTCTCTCTCTCCTTCCTTTGGCCTCTCTTCTCCTTTCCTCCTTCTTCCTCCATTAAACCGAGCTCAGTGCTTCCTCAGGGAAGTCCGGGCAGCTCTCGTGCCGGCGCCTGTGGGGCAAACGCCGTGTAACTCAGCGTGAGCAGGGCGCAGCAACCCCGTCCTCATCCCCTGGGACAGCCGGGATAAGCGCCGCTCGGCCGGGGGCTGTGTGTAACACCGACTCGCCCACAGAGCGGATCTGCGGGTGTAAGCGAGGGGTAAAGCTCACTCCAGGTGCCTCCTTTCGCTGCCGCGGCGTCTCCCCTCCATTGACGGCTGCGGCAGCCCCAGGGCGTGGGCGCAGGGATTGCTCATCCTCCTCCTGAACCCCGGGACCGGAGCAGCAGCAACACCTCAGCCAGATACCTTGAGTGGGCGGGCTGACTACACGTTGGCTGTCAACACCTCCTCATTTCTTTCCATTGATTGTTTTCAAAATAGGACTCATCATGGAGAGGCTGAGACACCTCAGCTGTTCAGACTGAGTCTTGCTTTCCATTGTAAACCCTGTTTTTCTTCCTGTTGTTTCATAATTCTCTACCTGCCCCCTCTGAAAAAAAAGGTAATAAATTAAAAAAAAATCACCCCTCATCCATGCTGCTGTGGATGGTGGCTAGTATGATCATTTTTTCCATCAACACGAGATGAGGGGAGAGCAGCCTTGCAGCAAGGAACTGCCTATTGTCCTCAGACACGTGTGGCTCTCCTCCCTGGTGATAACAGAATAACCAGGGAGATTACTTCAGCTGTTTGCAGGTTTGAGAGCTGTAGTGGTGGTGAAAGTGTTTTAATAAGAAATCCTGGTGCAGACTCTTAGGAAATCTTGTTTTGTTGTGGTTTGTCTGCGGGGCCATTGCCAGCTAGCAGAGGTGCAACCAGATCTTGTCAGGTCGTGCTGCTCTAATGGGACGTTTTTATGGTCCAGATGCTTCATGTAGCCTCAAAATACCTTCCCAATATAAGCCATGGTGGCTCCAAACCCTTAACCTGTGACATCTGGGACACCAACAGCCCCACAGGCCTCCATGCCTACCCCACAGGCCAGGTGAGAGGGAGATCCAATTATCCCCATTAGTTTTAGGGGTTTGTAGGACACATCTCAAACTAATTTCACAGAAGTAAGAGAATCAAGGGAGCCCCCAGCAGGCTCAAGGCACAGCAGTTTTAGGTGTATGCACCCCTATCAAACTCAGCGCCAGTGAGACCAACCCACCCAGTCTAAAGACATCACTTGAGAAAAATCTGTCCCTGTCTTAAAAACAGAAAAACTGCTGAAGCCTGAGCAGCTTGAGTATCAGTTTGCTCTATTTCCAGGCAGGGTCATAGGTAGATGATTAGTCAAATTCCAAACATCCTCTTCCTTGCCGTCTGGAGGTTCTACAGGGATTAGCTTTTTGTTTCTGATGTCGAGCTTCTAAAAACTGCCCAGCATCATCCACATGAAAATAAATAACTCTATTTCTATCCCATCTAGCATGCAATAGAGCCGGATATTCAAAAAAAAAAAAAAAAAAAAAACCATATCTCCCCCAAAATCAGGCCCTGCAGCAGCTCTTGTTGCTACCAAGCAAGAAATCTGCAGCAGTCCCTGCTAGCTTTCTGCTGAGACCTTCTCCTCTCTGGCAGCAATATCTCTCCCTGCTGAGGAATTTGATCAGCCCTCCTACACACAGGCTGTTCTGTCCTGGCCAGGAAGCCACTGCAGCGTGGGGGACTCCCCACACAGGTGGCACCAGGCTGGTGGAGCCACCCCAGCTTGTTTGAGGGCAGAGATCCTCAAAAGGCACCTGGGCCTCCACTGACCCCTTGGGAACCTTACATACCTAAGGGGGTCATGGACATTCAGGACCCAGCTGTCCCCAGAGCCCTCTACAGACACAGAAGGACTTCTCAAATCCTCACCTTTCCTCCCGCTGACTGCTAAGGAGCCCAAGGCTGCAGCACTTCTTTGGCTGGTGCCACTTGGAAAGAGGTGAAATGGACCAAGGCCCTTTTAAAACTCTTTTTTTGAAGCCCTCTACATATGTCAAAAGGTGTTTCAGCACCCAGGTGGACATCAGGGTTGCAGCTCCACCCCACTGGGGGATTAGAGCCAAATTATCATCACTTGAAATGGCTGGTAGCTGCTGGCAGGCCAGGATGGAGAATGAGGGGAATTCTAAGAGCGTCCTGAGGAATTTGGGGTGGGACAGGGCTATCATGGCTGCAGCATCTAAGATAAAGTCTTGTTAAGGTCTCTGATGGTGGAAATGAGCAAAGGCATGCCTTGCATTTCTACTTGCTCCCCCTTGAGCTCCAGTACTGGAACCAAGCCACTTGAGACTCGGTTTGAGGGACTCCCAGGACCCTCCTTGTCCCTGCTCTCAGGCACCTCAGATGGCCTGGGCTTTGGAGCTGACACGGCTCTGACCACCTCCCCAACTGGGGAGAAATCTGCCTACTCTTCTTCTGGCTTGGGGTGAGTGAATGCGATCCCTTGTGACCCAAGAGCACCTTGACATTCTGCCCCAGAGGACCCAGGCTATTTATGGAGGACCCCCAGTATTCCTTGAATCCCTGTGCTTCCTGACCAACACCCACATCCGTGGGACCAAAACCAGGTTCAGGGGCATAGCTGGCCAAGCTGGGGTGTGCTGTCAGGTGCCTGCTGCAGAGGAGCATTTGGGGGCTGCCTGCTGCTCAGTTCCAGGGGCTGCTCCTCCTGCACCCGAGCACTTTGGAGTGCTGGTGCGAGACCGTGTGTTTTAGGGAGGCTTGGCTGCAGGAGACTTCCAGGTACCCAGAGAGCCTGAGGGAGCATGTGTGATGCTGTGAGATGAGGCCACCGGTTTGCCAGTGGGTGTATGTATGTGAGAAGGGAAGAGAGAGGGGGAGAGTGAAGGAGAACACATGGATGCCCAGGGATGTGTGAATGAGACAAAATTTGCACGTAGCTGTGCATGCGAGCGGCTCGAGCAGAAGCGTGTGCGTGGCATAGGAAAGGCAGGGGGGATGCTTGGGATTCAGAGCGAGCGCCCGCCGAGCGCCTGCGGTGCATGACGGTGCAGGAATGTCTCGGTGGATACGAGCCTGCACAAAGATGGTGCAGGGCAGAGATCCCTCCTGCTCGTGCCTGGAGTGTGCTCGGCGCCGGGAGAGCGCTCCTATGTACGTGAGAGGGTGTTTTTTCAATAGGATATGACTCTTTCTTGAACTCACCTGTTAGCAGCCTTCCCCTCCCCACCCCTCTCCCCCCACAGCAAATATCTGCTGGCTTAATTTCCCTTCAGATGTTTATTACATCGTGGAGATAATCATGCAGCAAAATACCTCCGGGTGCCACGAGCAACACCAGATTGTCTTATAGCAACGTGTAAATTTCTCTGGCTTCTTTTTTTCCCCCTGCACACAAAGAGATGTGAGATATTAAAGTCATCTCTCTCCCTGGAGCTAGTAGTGTAGCAGGGCAGGGAAGGCAGCGAGTGGAGCTTAGAGGAATGGGCTCCAGACTGAAACAGCGAGAACCTGGGGCCAAAAAAAATAACAAACTACCGTGCCGGGAACTCCTCTCTTCTTATCTCTTGCCGAGGAGGCAGGAATTTCTGTCCCCATTCCTCACGCGATATTAAAGCCACATTATACAGGTTGCTGCAGCATTAGTCATTTTTAATTAATTTATCATTTAAATTAACACACTTTTTATTTTGTCAGCAATGAACTGCTACTCCCTCACTAGATTTGTTCCTTGATACCCAGCCAAAGAGGAGGATGGCAAGTTATGCTCCACCCATCTCCTCTCCTTCATAAAAGGAGCAGCCCCGAGTGCCAGCTTAGTCTCTCTTGCAGCTCGCAGAAAATAAAGACCCGTCGGCTCACTTTCCCCTCCTGCAATTTTACCTTTTTTGCCTTTTTTTTAAATTTTTCCTTTCTTGTTGCAACAGAGTGCGGGAGGCAGCACCAGTGGCTCCACTTTGAGGCTTGTCAAGGCTCAGCGCACGCACACAAACACACACTCACAACCCAGAGCAAAAACATTTGCTCTCACCTGTCTCCAAACCCAAAGCAAACCTCCTGTCCAAGCCAACTCTTGGAACGAGAAGGCACCCGAGCCAGAATCTAATGTAAGGGGAAGAAATTCAGTGCACACAGGCAACTTTTCTCCAAAAAGCAAGTGGCAAAAAGGAAGGAAAGGAGCATTTTAAGAAGAGGACAACTTAAGGAAGAAGATTTCATTTTTTGGATTTCACTCCAAACTTTGGAAAAGTTTTTTTCTCCTTTTAGTTACTATTCTGTGCACCTTATTCTAAGAACATTGAGACACTGTTACCTGCACGTGAAAGCTTTTACAGGTACACATTTTTTTTAAAAGGGAAGAAAACCAAGAGGAAGAATAGCATGTGGACCACCTAGCCAAAGGCACCGCTGAAGCATCCCTTGCGGCAAGGGGGACCCAGACTCTGGATGTGTATAATTCCGAGGGACTGCATTTTTTCCCCGCCGGGCTTATGAGATAGCGCAGAGGCAGGCGAGTCACCGAGAAGTACTTCTGTCTCCCCCCACCACCACCAGCACCTCCACGTCCTCCTCCAAGGGCTCCCGCGGCTCTCCCACCTCCTCCCGGTTCGCAGGGGACATGGGAACGCGCAGCGCCCTCGATGCCTGAGGCCGGGCGGCCGCGGAGCTGTCTGCGGGAAGCGCTTCCCTCCCGGGGCTCGCCGTCCATGTGCCCGCAGCCGGCGGGGCCTGGAGTCGGGATGAATTTCGGCGTGGTCTTCGCGTTCATCCTCTCGCTGCCCCTGGCCCGCATGGAGGTGAGTTTCCGCCGCGGGCAGCGGGCGGTGCTGCCGAGCTGCCAGCCCCGCGCTGGGCGAGCGCCGGCGGCTCCGGCCCGCAGGTGCGGCGGGCGCGGCCGGGGGCGGCGGGGAGCGGCGCGGAGCCCGGGGGCGCGGTCCCGGCCCCGCTCCGCGGGAAGGGCTGCGAGGGAACCGGCCGCGCTAATGGCGGGCAGCCACCGCCGCCCCGCCGGAGGGCAGCGCCCGCTGCAGCGGGCACCCCGCTGGAGGGAACACCCGCGCTGGAGCGGGCACCCCCTCTGGAGCGGTCACCCCCTCCGGAGTGAGCACCCCTCTGGAGCGGGCACCCCCTCTGGAGCGGGGTGAGCACCCCCTCTGGAGCGGGCACCCCCTCTGGAGCGGGCACCCCTCTGGAGCGGGCACCCCTCTGGAGCGGGCACCCCCTCTGGAGTGAGCACCCCTCCGGAGCGGGCACCCCCTCTGGAGTGAACACCCCTCTGGAGCGGTCACCCCCTCTGGAGTGAACACCCCTCTGGAGCGGGCACCCCCTCTGGAGTGAGCACCCCTCTGGAGCGGTCACCCCCTCTGGAGTGAACACCCCTCTGGAGCGGGCACTCCCG
The DNA here is from genome assembly GCA_024865655.1 of Emberiza elegans. Taxonomy (NCBI): domain Eukaryota; kingdom Metazoa; phylum Chordata; class Aves; order Passeriformes; family Fringillidae; genus Emberiza; species Emberiza elegans. The sequence goes on along the minus strand of JALJVW010000910.1, from coordinate 4,260,810 downwards.
TCGAGACGGGCCTGCCGAGGGGTGCTCGCCTGGGAATCCCCCCACCCCGAGTCTGCCCTGGGCTGCGGGGGCAGGGGGACCAGGCTGAAGCGGGCCGGTTAATGTGGGAGCAGGGATGCTGCTGGCAAACCACGGGGAACCCGCAGCTTCCTGCCCTGCCTCGCCCAGGGCTGTCGCCCCGGGGCGGGTGCCCTCCCTCCAGCCTCTCACCCCACCCCGTGATTTTGGCACCATGGCAGTGCGGGGATGGCAGGGAGCGGGCCCTCTGGAATAATGCACCGTGTGAAATCCACCCAGGCGTTGCCAGGGGGGTAGTGGAGAAAGGGCATGGGGCTTTGGAAAGGGGGAGCAAGGGTGTGAGTAGAGGCATGGCACCGACACCGAGTGGCAAGGTTATTCAGGAAGGTGTGTGCCCAGCTAGAGGAAGGGGCAGGAGGTGAGTGTCTGCTGGGCTTCCATGGTCACACAAGCATCATGCCAAGCAGTCCTGGATGTGCTGCTCAGGAAGAAGCCGAGCAGAGGGTAAGGGCCAGGTGGTGGATTTGAGCAAACACCCCAACCCACTTCAGTTTCCCTGTGGAAATTGAAGCCTCATCCCCAGCCCTGGTTGAGGAAAAGGAGCTCCAAACCCCAAATCCTTTGGCCTCTGCTGTCACATTTCATCATCTGACTGCGTGCAGATTGAGGGGATCAGAAAGCCCCTGACATTCCCACACAGCACTCGGTTCCCACTTTAGCTCTACCCAAGATGGCAAAACTGTGGGTTGGATCTGCCGCTTGATTGTCAGGGGCAGGAAATATCCTTCCACCAAAACTTTCCCTTCTTTGCATCATTTTTCTCTTTTCCTTCCTCATTTTTGGGCAGGGTAAGTGGGTGCACCCCTCGTGGGATGGCAAAGAAGAGGTTGGGTGCAAAGCATCACGTCACCTCGCTGTGGGCCCATTTTGCCCTCGCCCCAGCCGCAAAAGGAAGCAGTTTGAGCTGTGGGCTACCCAGCTCTGGTCATGCTTGTTTCGGGCACAGGATGGCATTTCCTCTGTGGATGGCTCAGATCTCTTTCTCCCATGCAGCATGAAACATCAGCTAGGGCTGGCACTGGGGAAGGGTGAAGATGGAAGTGTCTGATCCCAAGGAGCTGTTCCTCAGTTGCCATAATCAGATTGAAATACTGCACAGCTCTATGACAGCCTAGTAGAGTTAGAGTTTGGTAATTCTGGCCCGAGGTTTCACGGGAGGAATTGTGATACTTGTCACTGTATGACAGGAGCCTGGGTAGATGCAGCCAGTGCTCACAGTTACTTTGAGGGCAGTGTGTTGCACCCTCAGCACCAGGCACAGACAGCACAGCTCCCACCAGGCTGCTGAGCCAGTCATCCTCGGAAAGGGGCTTGCAGCTCCTCTCCAGCCATGCCGGAGAAAATGCATGAGGAGCAGTAGCTCCTCAGATCAGCAGAGGCCCTGAGCAAAGAGACGGAGCCTCCTGAGTCCTTCTCCCTCTTTGATCACACCCATCTGGAGCTGGAGGGCCCTGGAGCTCTTCCAGCCGGAGGGAGTACAAGCCTCAGCGGGAAGGTATTTGCCAGTTGGGAAGCGAGGATGCTAAACGCATTTGCATTTGCCCCACGGGCTGTAAGAGTTGCCTTGCAACATTTACAGAGCTGGGCTGAGCCAGCCGTGGTTGTGCCGGGGTGAAGCCCCACTGGCAGCACTTTCTGGAATTCCCAAGGAATGGGGTGCGGCTGGCCGCTTGCTTATAGCCTCGACCCAGCTCCCCACTGCATCTTCCTGCTGCTCCCGCGTTCTTCCCTAGTCTTCCTAGCACGAGGCAGTGACAAGGACAAAGCAGTGGAAGCTGGGATGGATGACACGTCTGGGGTGAGCTTGTAGAAGGAGCCAGGCGAGCATCCCTGCCTCCCTCTCACTGTCAGCTGATGTGCAGCAGCAGGAGGGAATGACAGGGCTCCTGCGCTCCTTCCAGTGCTGCTTGTACACAACCGGCCCTGGGGGTGGAAATGCCTCCAGCCCTCACAGGGGGGACTCCACTGCTCCTCCACACTCCTCCCTCGTGGGGGGAGTGTGGAGGAGCAGTGGAGTCCCCCTTGAAATGGAAAAAGCGTGGGTAGGTCTTGCTGTATTTTAGGAACACGGACTAGATCAAACGCTGTTTGAATTTTTTAAGGGGGGAAAACATAAGCCATGACTCCAGGTGGAAGGGGTTCACATGAAGAGGGTTGTACCTGCTGCAGGGTGCTCTGGCAGGCGTTTGTCAGGGTCCCCCTGTAGCCAGGAGTGGTGCTGAAGGGTGGAAGCCCTGTGCCAGGGGAGTGCTGGTGGCAGGTGCTGCTGGTCTTGCCCTCTGCCAGGGAATGCGGTGGAGTCTCCCCTCAGGGTCCAAACATCAGCTTCAGAGGGAATTAAAAAATGCTATTTGTTTGGGGTTTTTGCCTGGCTGATCACTAGAGACCCTACTGCCAAGATCCCTTGCCATGCTTGGTGTGGAGGTGCTCAGAAAGTTCTCCTCTCCTGGGCAGAGGAACAAATAGGTGGGTGCTTCCCTGCCCCTCACAAACTGGTGCTGCTGACACCATTCTGTCCTTCTGTGTGCAGTCACACCAGCTTGGAAAAAGGAACCAGAGGAGTCCTCACCTCGGAGTATCCTTGTCTGATTTCTTTGAGCCCTGAGGGGCTGCCTTCCCTGCCGGTTGCACAGTCTTTGCTCCCTCCTCCTCCTCTGTACCTAGCAGGAGACACACCTCCAGGCAAGACTGAGAAACCCTTGCCAGAGGGTGCAGACCACGGCGCTGCCTATTCCCTGCACCACCTTGGCAGCTTCTGATGGCAAAGGGATCTTTCAGCATCCCTGGTGCTCAAAAGCATAAGCTGTGAAAAAACTCCAGAGCAAGAGTTGGTGGAGCTAGGGAGGAGACAGATTTTGGGAAAGTCCATGTGTGGGGAGCAGGCACAGGGGAACTGCTGCACCTGCATTTATTTGCAGTGGCCAAACAGTGCTGCTGGACATCTGGGAGGAGGGGAGCAAAGCTGATGTGCTGAGAGGCCCCAGTGCAACAGCCACAGTGCAGACAAGCAGCTGCTCTGCTGCCTTTGTCAGATGTGCCACAGCCCCTCAAGCAGCAGCAACCCACACAAGAAAGGGAAGTGAACGTCCCTGCCAGGGATCGGCAGATTGGGGGGTGCCCTTGGACTCAGGGGAGAGTCAGAGTCAGGAACTGGGGAGCAGAAGGAGGGAGGGAAGAGCAAACTTTCTTCTAAGAATTCAGGGCCTCGCAGGAATACGAGGCCAGGCCTTGGGGCACTTGACAGCCAGCCAAGAGTCCATTGAGACAAAAGTCTTCTTTGATCTGCCGCACAGTTAAAAAAGGAGATTGTTAACCTGTGTTAGACAAATAACTCCAGAGGAGCTGCTGAGCAGGAAAAGCACCAGCTGCTTGGGCTGGTCTCTCGGGGATCCCACCTCTCCCAGTGCTCCTCTACCTCCTGACCCCATGGGATTAGGTGGAGGTGATTGATGGACCTCTGCTTCCCGGTGTCTCACCCCGCAAGTGCCCCAGCCCGGGTGTGTGCAGTGCTCCATCTCAGAGCCTCCCAGGCACAGGGCTGGGGCTGTTCCCAGAGACAGACCCCAGAGGGAGCAAGGACAAGGCATGCAGCTCAGGTTTGCTGCTGCTCTGAGGCCAGCCTTGGCCTTGGTTTACAAGGGTAAGGTAAGGAGCTTCACAGGCTTGCAGTTGTCACTGGCAGAGTTGCCTTACAGTGATGGGGGAGGAGGACAGGATTATGAGCCGTGTGGGCTGGTGTTACACCATAGCCATGCTGGTAGTATCTGCAACAACACAAAATTGGCATCTAGAACTGCTGCTGTGAGCAGGGAGTGGAGCTTGCTACAGGCAGTCACCAGAATCACGGCTCCTGAGGGCCTGCATTTTCAATCCCTGATTCATATCTGTTCCTCCTGCTCAGTTAGCAAGGTGACACCTCCCAGCTCGCTTCCAAAGTCGCCGAGTCTGAGTCTCGTAACACCTGCCCACGCTCTCCCCCCAGCAAGTGCCAGAGTTTAAAATAAAGTTCCATTTCCTACATGTATTAAGTGTCAGGAAGGTCCAGAGGCATCCGTGCAGAGCAGCATTTGTACACAAACGCATTTGGCTGACAGGTGCAAACATTGAAAGCCTGCAATTTCACCACCCAGCACTGAGCTCTGACTGCAAGTACTGGGAATTGCAAATCATCCTTCTTCCAGTAAATGTGTGTGGCACAAGGCAGGGAAGTGCTGCAGAGCCTCTCCAGCACGGGGCTGTTGGTCCCTCTCTTCCTCACGCAGCAGGAGATGTCAGAAGGCATCTTCATTTCACAGCTAGTCAGTGATCCCTGAATTATACAAGTCTCTCTCTCGCTGTGCATTCATCACTGATGCCGCTTCCCCCTCCCTCAGAGACTGAGGAAGTAGTGCCTGGGGATGTAGTATCTGCTTTTTGCTGCAGGCAGACAGCCAGATCTGTGGTGAGATGTGGCAGTGACAGGGATGAGCGGGGCAGGAAAGCTCGGTCTGACTGAAGCTGTCTGGTAGATCTGGCTGTGAGAGGTTTAGGACATGGGTGTTGTCTGCTCTGCAGCTCTCTTCAGGAGGTTTCTGAACCTCCTTGGGCCGCAGTAACCTTCACATCACTGCCTCCCAGTTAAAGCTATAGTATTAGAGGGTGGTCTGGCAGGGCTGAGGAGGGAGCACTCCTGTTGTCCTGCTATGGAAACAAACGGTGGGTGGCCAAGGACAGGCACGTGAGAGAGTGCCAGGCTCAAGCAGTGATCCAAAAGTGGCTGCAGGTTTGGGCCAAAGCCCTCAAGGTTTAAAGCCAACGTTTAGCCACCTGCCTGGTGGCTTTTCTCTGCTGCAGACGGAAGGAAAATGTTCTGCTCTGAATGCAGGCAGGGAGGGAATAGCTGTACAGTAGGAGGACCACACACATGCCACCAACTGTCCATAAAAACCCACACGAAAATCCCTGCATTTCACAGGCGCACAAGCCAAGCTCTCCTCTCAGTTACAGGGACATGTGGAGGGCTGTGCCTCAGACATCGTCCAGCACCCGGCTGAAAGAGCAGCTTTTCTGCTTGAGTAGCCCTGAATGAGGAGAGCTGGGCGCTAAGCAAACACTTCGGCCAGTCCTTTCCTCTGTCTCTTTTTCCAGTCTTTCGGAAGTATGTTTTAATCAGCACTTGCTTTCCCACACCCCTCCTTTGTACTCTTATTAAGCGCTGTCACTGGGGCCCGCTCTAGCCTCGTGCCAGAGTAAAATTCCCAAGAGACTGATGGCATTGCACCTGCCTGCTCAAACTCTGTATTTGGGCCATTGTCTGATGTTGCTACACCTGCTTACTTAAGGTTTTTCGTGCTGGTGTGCAATGACATCCAAACTCCCATATGTTTCTTCCTCCAAATCAGCTCCTCAGCCCATCACCTCCCTGCAGCTTTTGTCATTTCACTGCAGGCTCACGCTGGGGCAGCCTCAGCTACCAAGGTCAATCTTCATCTCCACCCCCTGCCTTTTTTTTTCCGTAAAAAAGAGTATGCAAATGATGTATATTATTGGGCCTCTGTGGTTTGAAAACACACGCGCTCGCACACGCACACACACACGATAACTGACAAAGCCCGTGAAGGAGTTTCATAACGGAGGGAAATATTAGGAAGGTTTTATCTGATAGTGTAAGGGAAGTCTGTTAAAACGCCTTACTGCAGGCAGCAGGAATGAGAACCCACCTGGAGAAGTCATACACCACCGGGATCCTGAATTATACAAGTCTCTCTCTCGCTGTGCATTTATCACTGATGCTGGCTTCCCCCCCCCCAGAGACTGAGGAAGTAATGCCTGGGGATGTAGTATCTGCTTTTTGCTGCAGGCAGACAGCCAGATCTGTGGGTGAGATGTGGCAGTGACAGGGATGAGCAGGGCAGGAAAGTCATTCTGACTGAAGCTGTCTGGTAGATCTGGCTGTGAGAGGTTTAGGGACATGGGTGTTGTCTGCTCTGCAGCTCTCTTCAGGAGGTTTCTGAACCTCCTTGGGCTGCAGAGTAATCCTTCACATCACTGCCTCCCAGTTAAAGCTATAGTATTGAGGGTGGTCTGGCAGGGCTGAGGAGGGCACCCTGTTGTCCTGCTATGGAAACAAACGGTGGGTGGCCAAGGACAGGCACGTGAGAGAGTGCCAGGCTCAAGCAGTGATCCAAAAGTGGCTGGGTTTGGGGCCAAAGCCCACTATCAAAGGTTAAAAGCCAACGTTTAGCCACCTGCCTGGTGGCTTTTTCTCTGCTGCAGACCGGAAGGAAATGTTCTGCCTGAATGCAGGCAGGAGGGAATAGCTGTACAGTAGGAGGACCACACACATGCCACCAACTGTCCATAAAAGCCACTTAAAAATCCCTGCATTTCTGGCGCACAAGCCAAGCTCTCCTCTCAGTTACAGGGACATGTGGGCTGTGCCTCAGACATCGTCCAGCACCCGGCTGAAAGAGCAGCTTTTCTGCTTGAGTAGCCCTGAATGAGGAGAGCTGGGCGCTAAGCAAACACTTCCGCCAGTCCTTTCCTCTGTCTCTTTTTCCAGTCTTTTCAGGTATACTTTTAATCAGCACTTGCTTTCCCACACCCTCCTTTGTACTCTTATTAAGCGCTGTCACTGGGGCCCGCTCTGGCCAGCCTCGTGCCAGAGAAAAATTCCAAAGAGACTGATGGCATTGCACCTGCCTGCTCAAACTCTGTATTTGGGCCATTGTCTGATGTTGCTACACCTGCTTACTTAAGGTTTTTCGTGCTGGTGTGCAATGACATCCAAACTCCATATGTTTCTTCCTCAATCAGCCTCAGCCCATCACCTCCTGCAGCTTTGTCATTTCACTGCAGGCTCACGCTGGCAGCCTCAGCTACAAGGTCAATCTTCATCTCCACCCCCCTGCCTTTTTTTTTTCCAAAAAAGTATGCAAATGATGTATATTATTGGGCCTCTGTGGTTTGAAAACACACGCGCTCGCACACGCACACACACACGATAACTGACAAAGCCGTGAAGGAGTTTCAACGGAGGGAAATATTAGGAAGGTTTTATCTGATAGTGTATGGAAGTCTGTTAAAATGCCTTTACTGCAGGCAGCAGGAATGAGAACCCACCTGGAGAAGTCATACACCACCGGCTTACTTAAGGTTTTTCGTGCTGGTGTGCAATGACATCCAAACTCCCATATGTTTCTTCCTCCAAATCAGCTCCTCAGCCCATCACCTCCCTGCAGCTTTTGTCATTTCACTGCAGGCTCACGCTGGGGCAGCCTCAGCCACCAAGGTCAATCTTCATCTCCACCCCCTGCCTTTTTTTTCCGTAAAAAAGAGTATGCAAATGATGTATATTATTGGGCCTCTGTGGTTTGAAAACACACGCGCTCGCACACGCACACACACACGATAACTGACAAAGCCCGTGAAGGAGTTTCATAACGGAGGGAAATATTAGGAAGGTTTTATCTGATAGTGTAAGGGAAGTCTGTTAAAACGCCTTTACTGCAGGCAGCAGGAATGAGAACCCACCTGGAGAAGTCATACACCACCGGAGAAGGAAGCCTTGCTGGCTGCTTGCATAGTGTCCAGGGCTCAGCTGCACAGCCTGAGTGTTTTTGGGCTTTTTTAGTGTCCTGACAGCTTTGTAAGAGGCAGCAAGAGGGTCTCTCTTACTTTTGCTTAGGTTTCAGGTTCATGTCTTCATGAGGAATAAAGCCCTCAAGGTTTCGAAGCCAGCGTAAGACAACGCACATCTTTGCGTTTCACTAGTTCTGTCATGTCTCCCCATGCTTGATTCCCTGCTCCTGCTCCGTGACACAGCCAGGACTTGCAGATCATCTCTCTAATGCTTGTTTCTTCCCTTCTTTTGTTTTTGTTTTCTGGCAGGGGGACCCCATACCTGAAGACATTTATGAGATTTTGGGTGGCAGCTCAGTGCGCTCCATCAGTGACCTCCAGCGTGCCCTGCGGATAGACTCCGTAGGTAAATCTCCTCTTCACCAAACACTCCTCTATTTTTAATTAAGTCTTTGCGGGGGCTTGGGAGGGGATAGTCTGTTTTTCAGCGGGCACACTATCAACAGACTTCATTATAAATATAGGAACCACTCAGGAGCCAAGACCTGGCTGTTTACAGACTTAGTCCCCCTGAAACTTACGGGGCTTAGGGACAACTAGATGCTTTTTTAGATCTCCTAACTGTCTGGACACTGGCTTCCAAAAATGGTAGGAGATGGGCATGGTGAGTACAAGGAACTGAGATCCCCATTCCTCACCCTGGGAGATGCTCAGTCAGCAGGGCTTGTATTGGACAAGGATCCATTTAGGAGGCTGCAAAATGGGAAGTGGAAATAGGGTGACAGAGGAGGAAAGAGCCGAGTGGGTTTCCAGGTTTGGCATCCACAAAAGGCCCCAGGCTCCCAGAGGCCCTTAGGATAAGAGCAGCAGAGCACGTGTCCGTGGGTGAGCTACGGGGCAGGGGCTAAGTCAGGGTAGCGTTGCTTCACCTCCTGCCCGTAGATAAGAGCTCCGGGGGCTGCAGGGCCTCGGGGTCACTTGGCCAGGGCTGGCTGTAGGGAGCAGCAGGAGCGGCGAAGCGTGGAGGGGTCGGCACGTGTGGGAACTGGAGCACGCGCCACGGCGGCTGGGCTGGCCCAGGAATTTATTTATAAACGGTCTCTTCAGAGCAAATTCCTTTCTATTCTAACCCTGCTCCCGCCCGTCGTCCCCCAGCCCCCCCAGCTCGACTTCTCTCTCGTGTTTTGTCTGTTTTGAGCTTTGTAATCCTTGCCGAGACACTATCTACGGGGGAACAGAATTTCCTGCTTTTGTTTCCTATGCCAGTCCAACCACTGGCGCAGTCTCAAAAGCATTCCCGCTGCCTTTCAAAACGGCCCTGGAGGGGCAGGGGGGAAAGCGAGGGGGAGGGCACCAGCTGCGCTCAGCTATTGTTTGTCTTAGAAAGAGGCGACCAGGCTCCCCACCACTGCCAGGGCCGCTCCCTGCCCTCACCAGCTCCCTCCTCCTTGTCCACGAGCCACACAATGGGGCAACTTCCAAAATTAGCCCGGCTGTATTGTCCCGGGCTGGTCCCCCCACCCCCAAATGTCTTCAGTACTGATCCAGGGTGTAGAAGGACAAGCTAGAGGAGGGAGGGACATGGTTCTCAACAGATTTGTTTTGAGTCAACAGTTGTTGCTACTTTTTTGCCCCCGTTTCTCTCCTCTCATCAACTCAACTTGCACACCAAAGGCAGCCCCCACCTTCATTTGATGAAATGCCACAGGATGGAGGGGTGGGCAAGGAGCAGCTGAGAAGATGCATCCAATCTGTCATGGCCCAGTGTCTAAGGAACAGATACATCTCTATCGTGGCTATTAACCAGCCTCATGATTAAGAAATAAAATGGGCTTATCTGGTTGGCTCCAGAAGCCCAGGGGATGAGAGAAGGCTGCAGAGCTTTGAGTCACTGGTTTCACTTCAGGTGCCAGATAGGAAAGACTGGTCAGGCAAACAAAAAGTGGTGCTGTGAAGCTGTTTCTTTGTTTCACCCGGTGGCTCTCATCTGTTCCCAGGTACTGACTGAGGAGCATTGACATTCTCTTGCCCTGTGAGGAATTAGCAAATTAGTGTGTGAGCAAAATAATCCCAAAGTGGCTGGAGCTATTCCCTGTGCTGTCTGCGCACCCTGTGTGTGTCACAGCTGCTTCCTCCCCTGACTGCACAAGGAGGCAGAATGAGGCAGCTCCAGGAGGCAGATGGGCTGAGATAGTGCTCTCTGGACCTTGGGCAGACCCAGCAGCAGAAGGGTGTACAGTGGGAGTCGTCTCCTTGACTGTGGGTGCCCACAAAGCAGTGGCTGCCCGTGTAAACCCGTCTTGCAGACACCTTCTCTAGCCCAAAGAGAACCACAGGCCATTCTAAAGTGTGATCCACCAGTTCTCATTTTGGAAGTTTGCCTGAGGGTGAGACCAATGGTGCCTAGAATTGATCACACCTTCCCAGCCACTTTAAAGGGTGTCTGTCTGTCCACCTCACACGTAGATGTTGACTGCTCATTGACAGGCAGATGATTCCTGCCTTCTGAATGCAGCCTCTGTGCACCCACCCCAAATCTGTCAGCAGCTGCTTGAGACCTGAGCAGGGAGCAAAGTCCCTGCTTCCCTTTATGAGAGGGCTGCACTAGGGCAGGGCTGAGGAAGAGGAATGGGACATGATAGGTAAGGGAAGTCTGCTCCACCACACATCTGATAAACAGAGATCTTCCACTGGCCCCTAATTCCCTTTAAGAAAATTGCTGCCTGGATGCTGACGTCCATTCAGTTTCCTTCAGCTGCTAAAGCAGGTTAGAGAAGGAAAGAGCTGTGGCTGGGTGGGAGCTATCTCTGAGCGCAGCCATTGTCCCGAGCTCAGGAGGGGCTGCGTGTTGGAGTGCTCCATGGGGATTATGGGCATTTCTCTATTCAGCACTTCCTATGGGAAAAAGCAGTGGGGTGGGAGGGAACCGCTCAGGGCTGGCCTGAATGCTATCGGTCTTCCTCTCCCATCGCTGACTGAACCACCTCCAGATCCTGCCTCTTACCTTAGAGGAGTCTGGAGAAAAAGTAATTTAAACTTTATTTTTCTGTTCTTCTGTCACAAAACTTCTCTAACCTAGAGCACCTGAGGTGAGCTAGGAGAGAGAAAGCAAGCACCCCACCTACCACCCATTCCCCCTTCACCTGCCCTCTCACTTCCCAACTCTCCCAGTCCCAAGCCCTCCCAGCAAGGCACCTCAGTGTTAAATACCAAGTGTTCTGCTTGTCCTGTCTGGTCTTTGATCCTCCTTGGTGTTATCCTGGTCTCAGCTGGCCAATCTGAATCCCTCTGCAACTCCTCTCTGACACAAGAAAGTCCTGACACGAGCCTTATCTTTCTTGAGCTGGAGTTTTCCTCTCCCAGACCTGACTAGGGTCCCCTCAGTCATGACAGGCTTGTTGCTCTGAGCTGCCTGGTCTGAGCAAAGAGTGTCCGTGCCCCAGAACAGCTGTGACCTTGCTTGTGGATTTACACCTAGCATGACATCCTGGGTCCGTGGCTTATCCCGTGTCCCTGCCCTTTGCCTGGTGATCTGAACACAAGTGCCTGCTGTCTTCTCCTGCCTCTACCTGGTGCTATTAAGTCATGTCTTCCCCTTTCCAGAGCAGGACAGCTCGAGCCTGAACCTGAATGCATCTCAGCCTGATCAAAACCCTGTGGCCCTGTCTCGAGAGCGACGGAGCCTAGGTGAGCTGGGGGTCTTGCACCTTGTGATTGCTGGGGAGCAGCCATGGGTGAGCAGCTCTGGGAGCTCCAGATATCTGTCTGACACACAGATGTAGGGGTGGAGGTTATAGTGCACCTGTATGTGTGGAGACATAAAAATGAGGGTCTGGGCCTGGAGTGGGAGCAGGCTATTTCACTCTGGGAGGGCAGGAGAGGGAGTCTGGACTTCTGTGCACTGCTCTGCCTTAAATCTCGATGGTGCTTGTTTGCCCTAAAGCGTCATCTGCTGTCTGGGCTGCAGTGAGAAGCGTCACTGTACTGGGGCTTCCTCCACAGGGCATGGCTCTGTACAGGGAGAGAGCCAGAGGGGTGGGAGGAAGAACATTCATGTGTGCTTGTGCACATGAGAGCCGCGTGGGGCCCTTCACTTGCAGCAGCGGTGGCTGTGGCGGGTTGGTGTCAGCTGCAAAGCCCATTTCACCCCTGTTTCTCTCTTGTCCCTCCGTAGATGCTCTGGCAGCAGCAGAGACGGCTGTCCTGGCGGAGTGCAAGACACGGGAGGTGGTCTTTGAAATCTCCCGCACCATGGTGGACAGCACCAACGCCAACTTCGTGGTGTGGCCGCCCTGTGTGGAGGTGCAGCGCTGCTCCGGCTGCTGCAACAACCGCAACGTGCAGTGCCGCCCCACGCAGATCCGCGTCCGGCCCGTGCAGGTGAGGCACCCGCCCGCCGCTGCTCCTGCTGCTGCTGCCCAGAGCCACCCCCGTGCCACAAAGCCATCTGGGCTGGGCTCATGCAGCCATCTGTGCCCTCTGTGTGGCCACCCAGCGCTGCAGCCACTGGTGTGGGTGACGGCCGTGCCAGCTGCTGGAAGGGCTGGTGCTGTCCAGCAGCTGGGGACTGTCACCAGGCAGAACTGCAGGGCCCTGTCCCCATCTGCATCTCCACACCACGGCCCTTCCTATGGCTCGAGGTGGCCCTGTCTGCTGTGCCAGAGCAGAAGAAATAGGGTGCTTTCATTGCGGGAACTGGTTTTGATGCAAAAAGAGGAGGGTTTGCAGCGTCAGTCTCCATCCCCCCACTGCTGCTGCAGCCTCTTTCCAAGATGTGCGCTGGAACAGCTTCTCTTTCTCAGCCCACAGTTACCTCCTGACCTGCTCCATCAGCCAGCAGACACCTGACAGCTAACCTCTTGCTCTGATCCTCCCCTCACAGCTACCAGTGATCTCCTCACAGCTTCCTCCTAGACAGCTTGTTTAAAAATAATATTCATCCCATACTAATCCTCTGCCTGAGCCATAAGAGATTCCCCCAGGCAGGCAGCAGAGGTTGGCTGGGAGAGATTGTATTCACACACAGCCCTTTTCATCAGGAAATTCCTTTCTCAGAAAAGCCAGGCTGAACGAGGAAAAAATGGGGGGGAGCAGGAGTTGTTTTTCTGGAAAAAAACAAGTGAGAGGTCAAAAGCCAGCCTGAAAAAGTGACCTGGAAATGGTTTCTTTGAGGACAGAGGTCTCTCTATTGTTTGGCTGGAAGTGTTTGTCTAGCAGGCAGCGTGTGGTCTGAAGCGTGTGGAGTGGGCTTTCAAGGAAAGATAAACAGCCTGGCTGCTTTGGCGCTGGCTGAGGGATGCTGCTGGGGGCAGTGGGTTTAGAGGAATTCCATCCCAGATGCACAGCAGAGTGAGTATTTATAGCTTGTGGAGCACTTCAGGGACCGCAGAGTTGTTAGATAAGCTGAGTGGGGTCAGGCCTGGCTGCTGATGGAGTGGGAGGACCCCCTAGAAAGCTTGTGCCCTGTGGTGGGATGTGGAGCAATGAGTCTTCCCTCTGAGTCAGCACTGGTGGAGAGTCCGGGGGAATTTCCAGAGCACCGCCTTTCCTATGAAGAGCCGAGGGCTTCAGCCCTGCGAGTTATTAAAGAGCTTGAGACAAATTCAGGCAGGCCTCAGCAGGGCTGGTGAGGCTGTGTTAGCTTGCTTCAGACCTGAGTTCTTCTCCTTTTGCCCTTCCTGTGGGTTCCTGTGGGAATTATCCTGGTTGCCTCAGGTCTCAGCCATCGCATCTGTCAGAAAGAGGCTGGCATGTCCTGCATGTTCCATGTTTCTGCCTCTGATCAATCAGTCATCCTGCTTAAGCTCTGTCAATGGTTAGGATCAGGGGAACCAACCAGAGACATCCAAACTTGCCTGGTCTGGGTCTGCTCTGCTGCCATGTTCAGAATTATCTCCCATATACACCACCCCTGAGTCTGAGTTTGAGTTTTGAGTTTGAGTTTTGAGCTTGAACAGGGCTCTGTGAGCAACCTTCTGACCCTTTAGGAAGAAAGCCAGAAGGGCACTGACACTGACTAATTTTACAGAGTGGGTGCTGTGGCTGTACTAATCTTTTGCTTGCCTTCCTCTTGCAAACAGGTGAACAAGATTGAGTTTGTCCAGAGGAAGCCAAAATTCACAAAAGTCGTTGTGCCTTTGGAGGACCACGTGCAGTGTCGGTGTGAAGCCGTGTTCCGACCGCCCCCCAGGAACACCCGTCCAGGGCCACGGGAACAGAGACGTAAGGATCTTGGCATTGGTAGAATGAAAGGAGGTGTGAGAAGAGGGGCTGGGGAGAGAGAAAAGAGACCTCCACTGGTTTCAATCTGCTTAGCTCCAGTGAATCCCAAGGGCCTTTACTGGTTTATACCAGCTGAGGGACCTTTCCCAGGATGTCTGCCTGCCGGGAAGGGGCTGAAACAGAGGGGGAAGAAGGAGGGGAAGGTGAGAGGTGAGGGGAAGGGCATGGTGGGAAAAGGGAGAGGGCAGAGATTGTGGAGAACAGAGGACAAGGAACAGAAGAACAGAAAGAGGCCTTGTGGTCCTGCTGTTGCAGAGCTCTTTGTTGACAGTGTGTGGAGAAGGATATTTCAACAGGAGCCGTCTGCCCCTGGCTGTACAGACACTCTCCCCTCTGTTTTGGCAGGCTTGTCCCCGGCGTTCACCACAGCCGCTGTCTCACAGAGGCGGCGAGTTCGCCGGCCGCCGGCACAGAAGAGGAAACATAAGAAGTACAAGCATGTCAACGATAAGAAAGTGCTGAAAGAAATCCTCATAGCATAGAAGTGCTGGCAGGGGAGAGAGAGCACAAGGCAGGTAACAGCGAGCTGCTTTTCCATTCAGGAGAGATGTGCTCCTGGGACACGGCATCTCAGACCCTTCCCGCACTGCTGGCCACTCATTCTGTGTGGGGCTGCTGCAGGACAAAACCTGGGTTGAAGGAGGAGGCAGAACTAGGTTGGGTGCCAACATGTGCATTCTATTTATGGAATTAAGGCTCTTTGCAAAGTTGGAATGATCATGCTGCAGCCATTCTTTCTCTCAGGCCCCGCCCTCTCCTTTCTCTGCCGCCCTTTCAGGCAGAGAACAAGCCTGACTTCTCCCTACACCTAAATCCCCTCGGGGTCCAGGTAATTCATCTCTTCTGTGGAGAAACTCTTGTTCTAGTTTCTCTATTGGTTCTCCATTGAAAACAGAGAATTAATGTTGCTCTAGGGATCCCTTTTCCTTTTATTTCCTTACTTGAGTTGGCAGAAAGACTGAAAAGCATCAACACTTTTGGTTCATCACTCTCCTATAGGGAAGCCTATGAGCATGAGAAAGGTCATACCAGGGGAAAGGAGAACTGGAATCTCTGGCAAGAGATCTGGACTTTGTCAGGCCAGGGTCTGATTCTTCTCTCCATGACTTGTGTAAACAGGAGTAATTCCCTCATCACCAAAAGAATTTCACTGGTACAAGCAAAAGGAAAAGGAGGCTAAGCCTTGGTTCCCCATGAGAGGAAAAGGTGCAGAAAAGAGGGAAAGAGTAGTCAGGGTGCAGAGTGGTGGGAGCTGGATTGTGACACAGCCAAACAGGGAGAGCCCTGGCCCGCAGCTCAGCAGTTCCAGCTCTGCTGCAGCCACTTGAATAAGCCTGGGCCCCCACTTCCCATTCACTTCCCCTCACCCCGGGAGAGGGGACAGCAGGCTTCCATGTGTGGCATTTCAGGAGCTGGGGACAAGGGGCACTGAGCAGTGTCTTGAGACTGGGATTCCCACGCTTAGCACTACAAGGGCTCTGATTATCCCAGGATTCTCCGGACCAGCCCAAAGTTCCCAGGGTAGAAATGATGCAAACCCAGGCAAATCTCAGCTCTGGCTCAAGCTGTTCAAGGGAAAAAAATAGAGGAGGTCAAAAATCCTCCCAGGCTTCTAATCTGGCTTTTTGGCACAAATATTTCCAGAGGAGAAAAGGGGATAGGAGGGGAGTAGCAGGATGCAAAAGGTTACATTTTCTAATGGTGTGTCTGGTTTTGTTTCACTTCCAGGTTTATTTAATATATTTGCTGTATAGCCCCCATGGGGTCCTTGGAATGATAACTTTTCCTCTTTGTCCATCTGCCTCGACGTCTGATTCAGACGGCAATTGGTGCTTCCCTTTCCATCAGTGGACCTTCTCCCACCAAAGCCTCCCTTTCATTTATTAGCATAATTTTAAAGTTTAACACACACACACACACACAAAAGGACAAGGATGATCTACATGTATGTATGAGAAAAGAACAAAGTACAAATAAAACCGTGAATGCCAACAGCCACAACTTGCGATGAGAACAGGACAATTCCTTCCCTGCTATGGAGGACAGGATGGAAAATGTGAAAAGGAAAGCGGGTCCAATTTCTTCCGAGAAAAGGAGAAAAACAGATGGACAGAGGCCAGAAGGGGAATATTCTCCCTTTCCCTCGTGCTTCTGGTAAGGCTGGGAGGGCCCAGCTGAGATCTACTCTTGAGTTGGACCTACCTTTTGGCAGCAGGCAAATCTCAGACTGCGAGCGGCGACCAATGATGGAAAATGCACTAAGGACTTTCATCGCCCTACCTGGACAGATCTATATTTTTAATGTGCGTGTGTATATTTTATTTTTAAAAAGAAAAACCAAAACCACTAAGGTATACAACATCTCGGGGAACAGAACAAACAAGCAAAGAAGCAAAACAAAGAAGCCAAATGCATTCCCCCACTCCCTCTTTCCCCTGCTCCTGGTGCTGACTGGAAGGTGTTTGGATCGTGGGGAAGGAGCACAAGGCAGCAGAATCGTCTCCACGCCCCCGGCCCCTGCCAAGGAGAGCCATCTTTGCACATGCTGGTGGAGAATTCAACTTTCCAGGCTCGGACTCAAATTATTTTTTAAAGTCACTCTGGATGTGTGCGTGTGTATATGTGTGTGTGTGTGTGTGTATATAGATATATACGTGTGCATGTGTGCGTGTGTATGTGTATTTATACATACATATATAAAAAAAAATATATATATGTTCTTAAATGGGTTTCATTCCCCAGTGGCAGGAAGCTCAGAGGCACGTGGGTGCATCGGCTTCGCTGGGCTGGCAGAAAAGCACACTGTCACTGCAACGTGCCTGCGAGGCCAGGGACGGGGATGGGGCAGGCAGAGGCATCATCTGATCTCTCTCTTTCTTGTTACCCTTTTCTCTCACTCTGCACCAACCCCCCCTCCCCAGCACAACTTCCTTGCAGGAGGTGAAGTGGCTCCACAACAAGACCAAGGACAGCCAAACTTAGAAGCATGACTTAATCTCAGTGAGCTGTCCTTGCCTGCTCTGTGGTCTTGAAAGCAGAATCATGTCATTCCCATGAGGTCTTTAACTCCTTCCTGGATGTCCTGCACTCTATGCCTCCCTAATCTTTCCCTGCCAATGTTCCCAATCCACTTAGCTTGGAAGTTGATCCACAATGTGGACAGCTCTGTGTGGGTATAGAGAAAGAAATGAGGATGGTCTTCACAGCTGGCAGCAGCTGTCTGAGACAGAAATGAGCTCTTCTAAGTGAGGAGGACTCAGAGAACAACTGGAGGGTCAGTTGCAGAGTTCCTCCTGGGCTGCTGCCTGTCTTTGAGGAGGGAGGAGGACTGTGTGGGCAAGGGCTGGTTTTGCATGGGTGACAGTCAGTAACCATTAGCAGAATTCTTACGTATGATGGGAATTCCCAGCATCACCTTAGAGTCAGGGTCTTGGACTGTGCTGTGCTGGGTGCTGCATACATGAAGAAAATGCCTGCCCAGAGCAATCACATGGCACTTCTCCCCTCACACACACACCCCTGTGTTGGGGTAAAGCTCTGGAGGGAGGTGGGGAAAGTAGCCAAAGCCACAGCCTGGGAGCTGTTACAAGTTGTGGAGGGAGCCAGTCCTCACCTCCTGCAAGCCCAGAGCACTTCTCATACCACTGCCAAGGCAGCACGTTGCTCCCTCCCTCCAGCCCCAAGCCCTCAAGTCTTAAGACACTTTCTTACACTGTTCCAAAATCTGTTTCTTTTGGTTTGTAAATATGGTGAGGTTTTATTTTATTTTATTTTAATTTTTTTGCCTTTTTTTAAATGTAAGATTAATTTATACTCAGTACTGTATTTAAAGTTGTAAAAAAAAAAAAAAAGGAAATCACCTCTTGAACAGCATTTTCTCTTTCTTTTGTGAGCTGAATGAAAAGCAGAGGCCAAACCAGCTCACTGCAGGGCACAGCAGGATTTCCAGGGCCTTCAGTTTCCTTTTCAGGACACTTGTTCTGAGATTGCAGGGAGAAGCAACCAAAGCTGGGAAAGTCCTGAGAGCCCATGCACAGCCCTGCCCATGGCCAACCATGCTGTGTGCTCCTCCTTCCTCACTTGGGCTGGTTTGAAATGATTCAGGTGCTGGGATTTTTGTCTTGGAGAGGTCCCCTTCTCCTGAGCTGCTCTGCTCGGACACCCGGCCAGAATTTCCCTGTGCTTTCATCCCATCTCCGGATTCCTCTGCTTTGAAGGGCTTGGGATGGTGGGCGCTGTTTACACTTCCCAAAGCTGTACAAACAGTTGGCTCCTTCCCTCCTCAGTCACTTTGTCTAGACAACAGCAGTCCTTCCCTTGGTCAGGGAGGCCGCTGCATTTCCCTTTCCTCCCAGCAAGGGAGGTCTCGCACATCTGCATTTGGGGGCCATGCTGTGGGGAGCAAAGGCAGGTCCTCCCCTGTGCCTCAGTTTTGGCATCTCCCAGGCACATGCACAGGACCCTCAGTCCATGGCTCTCTGTGAGGAGCACAGACCCCAGCAGAGATTTGTGCTGCCCTGGTGAACCTGGGGACAGCAGCGTGTAGGAGTAATCCAGGATGTCCTTAAAGGACGAGCTCAATGTTCACAGGTGTGCACCTTGCTGGACACGGTTCATTTTGTTTTCTCAGATCCCCCAAAGGGAGGGAGTAACAGTGAGCTCTATCTGTCCTGAAGAATGAAAACACGGGCAAAATCACAATCCCCACTTCGATTTTCAGAGGATAATTCAGGGAAAAGAAAGATTTTTGGCACAAGACTTCTTTGGGCTTGAGGGCCTGTCAGCAAGGACTTTGAGAAAAAAAGGGTGCAAAGAGGGGTTAAAGGCAAAGGAAACATGGGAGCATCATCCTGGACTGGGGAGTGGGAGGAAGGGCTTGGTCCCGGGGTCCAGCACACTGCCTGTCCATGGAGGTCCCCAGGCCAGCACAGCCTGTGCTTTTAACAGCTTGGAATGAACTGGTGCTGAAAGGCTGTGAGCCCTGGCACCTGGAGCCACCCGCTCCCTGGTGCCTGGCACCCCCTTGTCCAGGGGCTTGTCCAGGGCTTGCTGAGGTGCTGCTTGCTCACCACAGCAGCCTGGTGCACATCCAGCACAGCTCGGTGTGGGGCACAGGAAGGAGGGACCTGTGCCACTTCTCAAGGCTGGAGCAGGTGGTTTACATCCCCTCCACAAAGCCAGGCTTTAATCAATCCTGGAAATAAATTTTAATAAAGCCAGGAAATAAATCCTGGCAGCATCTGCTGCTGGAAACTGTCTCCTCAAGCTTGGTGAACCAACTGCTAGGGTGATCTCAGATGTGCCAGGGAGTTTTGGCAACTGTGTCTGGTTTAATTGCTCAGCTGCTGCTTTACCTAAAGGCCCAGTCTTGGGATATGTCATTCAACAGGGGGTTCATGTTTTGGGGGAGAAAACACATCCATCCTTCCAGGCAGGGGAAAGAGGCTGCAGCAATGGATCCCCCTGTGATAGCACAGCTCCTGAAAGCAGCACAGAGCTGGGAGAGCAAGGCTGGGGGCTATTCAGGCACAAGGAGCAAAGTCCTGTGTTCTAAAGCCAGACTCCCTGGTTTTCAGATTGACAGTTTGCAACACTAAATCTGTCTCATGGGTAAATGAAGTGAAAAATCTCTTTGCAAGAACAGACCTGGGAAAACCCTTGACTGCTTATTTTGTTGGTACTCAGGAATCCAAAGAGTTACACTCTCCCCACACCTGGCTGTGGCTCGAAGGAAGAGCTTTCTCCAGCCCAGGCATGTGGCACAAAGCCCATACAGGTGTTCTCCTCCCTGTGCTCAGCTCCTGCCTCCCTGGCACAAGCTGTGCCCCCACCATGACAGCCACTGTGTCCTGCCTGCCCAGGATCCAGACCTGGCTGGAGACAGCTCAGTGGAGACCAGTGCTTTCCCTCTTTATCCCAGGGTGGGATAGGGATGAGTTGGAGTGTGGTCCCATCTCACTGTCCGTGCACCAATATCTGGCAGGCCCCAGGGATGGAGAAGCCAGCTATGCCAAGGGAAAAGCAGGGTACAAAGAAGGAGGAAAATAGGAAGAATTGAAACCTGTTTTGGAAAAATCCCCACAACAAAACCTTGTTGCCTGAGCATGCAGCTGTTCCTCACTTGCCTTCAGCCAGCCCGTGACCAAAGGGTGCTGCCCCTCCCTGATCCACGAGCTGCCCGTGACCAAGTCAACTTGTTGCAGGCTTGGGAATTTCCCATCTTAAAAGACACTGCAGGGAAGCCAGACAGCCTCAGCTGTCTGTGGATTTTGAGACAGGGCAGAGTGAAAAACTGAGTGCTGAGAGGAACAGGAGGGAACCCCAAATGCTGTGGCCTCACTGCAGGGAGTGCAGGCAGGGGTTAACACAAGGAGTTAACAGGCACAGCAGTGGATCCATGAAGCTCTTGGCAAAGGAGCCGGGAAATTAAAGATACCAAAATATAAAATTATGGCAGGGCTCACCTACTATTTTTCCTCCCCAAGTCAGGCAGATTCCACATAGGACTCTGGCATGATGGACTGCCTTGGATTCACAGCAAAGTCTGGAGTAAAGGCAGCCTCAAGGGAAACAAGCCCCTTTTTTATTACTTTGTTATTACTATCTCAATAAAGCTGTTTGCAAGGGATTAAGCAGCAACCCAAACACGGCAGGGACCCAGGCAGCAGGGAGTTTGTGGTTTGACAGTCAATGCACTTTTCAAAATGTTTGCTGTGAAGTTTTTTTTGCACATGCTGCAAAAATTCAATGGATGGTGCAGAAACACCAGGCAAGCAGCTTGGCCTTAGGTCTTGTCCCAGCAGCTTTGGAAACTCCCAAGTTCCCAAATGTCCCGAACTTTGGCCCTGGCCAAAGCTGACCGATGCAGTCAGTGAAGGCAGGCTCTGGTCCCCAAACCCAGGGCCTGCTTGGCTCTTTCTGCATGAACAGAAATGATTTTTCAGCAGGAATCTCAGCACAGACCCAGGGAAGAGCAGAGGAGGTGGTGTCAGCTACTGTTGGTCTCTTCAGCTGTGAGCAGCAACATCAGAGACAGAAGTAAATGAGGTCAGCGCAGGAAAAGTGCTGATGACTGATGACTGAACCAAGGTGTGCTACCAGAAAGAAGTCCTTCCTCACACCTGCATCCCCCCCACTGAGGGGATTTCAGGACTCCCCAGGCCTTGGGTGGGGATTCCAGCAGAACTCATGGATGCTAGCAGGTTGGGAGGGTGCTCAGGGGAGCTGATGTTTGGGCATGCTGGGGTGTTAGCTTCTCCCAGAAAGAAGGGCAGGGGGGTTGCCATGACACTGCACATGTGTGCTTGATGTCTGTGAGGAAAAGTTCTGGGAAGTGCCTGCATTTCTGCACGGTGCCTGCAATGCCTCCTGGGCATCTCTCATGCTGAGGGGCTGTGCAAAGTGGCCTGTGCCTTTAAAATCTGCAGAGGTGACATTTAGGTGGAAAAAATGTTTCACCATGACCATGGATATTGTTTGTATTTCAGTAATGACTGAGGAGAGACACAGAGAGAGAGAGAGAGGGAGAGTGCGAGGGAAAGACCTTCCTTCCCTCTAACAGGTTCAGGAATTTTTTCCACTAATTAAGAAGAAAAACAAAATGCTTGCACTGGGAGGGGGATGGGAGGAAAAGGGGGTCTCCCTGGTGTCCCATAAACCTGGTAGCCATGGACAAAACACCACAATCACAGCACAGCCTTGCCCTGGAAAGTTTGAGGCAGTTCTGGCCAGTGGAGCAAAGCAGGAGCACACCTCTCACTCACAGGGGAGCCTGCTTTCCAGCATCCCAGGCTGGACGAGGAGCAGCTCCCTCCCAGAAGGATGCACAAATCCAGATGAGGCTCTGGCTCCGTGAAGGGCAGGACCGTGAAGGGCAGCGAGGTGACAGCCAGTGGTGCAGGTTGTCCCCTGGGAGGGATGGGGGATGCTTTACACATCAGAGCATCTCTGCAGCTACAGTGAGATGCAGTCAGATGGCTGTAAAAGGACTGAAATGGGTGTTCCTTGCATTCAGGTTTGTCTGGGATGAGGCTCTCCTGGCTCCACTGAGGCAGCTGTGAACAGCCAGGTGATTGAACAAGGCATTTTCCCAGCATGGCCACCTTCAAGTGTGTTAAATGAAACAGAAAGGAGCAGCTGAACAGGATCTGCAGTTTTTTCCCCATGATACGTATTTTCCCTTTTCCATGGATAGTCCCACCGGGTATGCTGTGACCTATTGTTGTACTTATTTATTTACTCAGGTCTTGTAGATGATTTCAAAGCTCACGGTCAGGAAGGAGCAGCCAGATGCTGTTGCCATGTGGGACACAAAATCTGCTCCAGTTTCCCACTTTGAACACAGATGAGAAGCCAGGTGCAACCCCCAAACCCAGGACTGAACCCTGTTCCCTTGCCTCCTTGCTGTAACCTAGAAAGTGGAATATTTCACTGCAAGTTCAGCCTGTGTGGTTTTTCCCAAGCAAGAGGTTAGCTGATTGGAGTGGTTTGGGTAAAGGAGCTGCTTCTCTTTTTCGGGAAAGGGTTTGGTGGAAGGGTGTAGGAGAAGCTTTGGGTGCTTGGAGATTTCCCGGTGCCAGACACCACTAATCCCTGAAGAAGGACAGCCAGCAATGAAGGATTTTTTTTTTCCTAGATGGAAAATATGAATATTTACAAGCTTGGATTAAAAAATCCTCCAAGGAATCTGGGTGCATGTGCACACCCACCCAGGAAATGGAGGCCCTCAGGCAGCAAGGGCTGGGAGCTGGCACGGTGCTGCTGTGCCCGCTGTGGTGCATTGTTTGGTGCAGGTGGGGAAGGATGTCATCGCTGCTGGCAGTGTCCCTGGCATTTGGAGCACTTGTGGCCACACATCCAAAGTGTCACCAGTGTGAGCTGGGAGTAAGGTGGGTGGATCCTGCACTTCAGCTGTGATCAGTGCTCATTGAACTGCAGTGGAGGGAAACAAGGGCCTTGTGAGACCTGGATGCCTGTGCCCAGCCAGAGCAGGTTCCATCTGGCCTTTCTGCAGGCTAAGAGAGGAGAGGTGCTCACTGCACTGCTTGAAGTGGGGAGAGCAGCACAGTCTGCTGCTGCCCAGTGCTGGCAGGACCTGGCTCCCTGGGGTCCGTGTCACTGCATGGGAGAGGTCCCAGTGCCAGGCTTTGGCAGCTAGCAGAGGTCCTTGGATATGGGCATCTGCATCTCAGCTCTCCACAGGTGGTGTGGGATGCCCAGAGTTCCCACCCACAGGTTTAGAAAGGACCTGAGGAGTTTGTGAGGAGCTGCCAGAACCAGTTATGGAGAGACACAGTGAACTTGTAAAGGAGTGGGAGGATGAAGGTAAAGCCCAAAGGAAGGATTTGCTTTTTGGGAAGTTTTTCTTTCACTCCTTTCCACCCCTCACCCAAAGACCCCTCCTGCTTGCCAGGAAACTTGGTCGGGGCAAGCATTTTGCCACCTGGCTTATGCACGCACCAGTCTAGGAAACAATTCTCCAGCTGAAAGAGGAAATCTCCGTCCTGGCTATTTCCAACCTCTATTGTTTGTTACCCAACTCATGCATTACACAGACCAGTGGGCAAGGCAGCACGATTGCAACACTATGCATGTGCTTTCAGACACTTAATTTTAGCATTGCATCCTCTGATTTGTGGTACTGAGAAAACCCAGTTCTGAGGAAAGAGGAAATCTGTGTTTCTGACACTTGATTTTGACCATAAAAGGAATCAGATAATTCGAGTGACCTAACAGGTTTAGTCATTCACACTGTAATCCTCTGGGAGTCCAGCGAGTCCCTCCTGGGGTTTTCCCATTCCCAAGGAGCTGGATTGCCTGGGAGCTCTGGGCTGGGCTGAAATCCTTGAGTGCCTGGAGCTTTTGTGCCTCTGATTGAGCTCCTGATCTTTGGACCTTTGCTCTGGGCAGTACAGGACACACGCACTCCCCTTCCCGAGCGATCTCAGGATGGGACTGACTTTGCCAGCAAGTGTCACACCTTGACACTCTTTCTCCTACAGACCCAAAAATGTCTTTAAGGCACTTGTCAACATGTTGTCCAAAATGTTCCTGCTTTTCCCCAATAACAGGGCTCTCCTCAGCTGCAGGTGCAGCAGGCATTTTTCAAAGAAGTTGAATGTAATGAATTTAGGAATAAACAACTTTGGAGGGAGGCTCTGTGCAGCACTGGAAGCTGAATCCTAAGTGCAGAAGCCCCCTTTGCCTTGTCCTGCACACAGGGAGGGGTAAGAAGGCCTTCCATGCTGGGAAGAAATTGGGATTGATGCACAGCAGCTCTTCCCCACAGAAACAGGCCCTGAGACAACAAGGACCTGCCTCCCTGCTGAGCAAAGGCACCTTAGCTGGTGCTGACTGCAGTCCCCACAGATTCCCTGGCCTGGCATTGCAGGGATTCCTCCACCAGCCACGAAGCAAAGAAACACACAGACCAAAATCACAGTGCTTGTGGCCAGTGTCCAGCCCCAACCAAGCAACAAGCAAACCCCAAACCTCTCCAGCTCCTCACCTCACCAGTGCCAGGGCAGAGGCAGCAGGCTGAGACCCCTGCTGCGTGCCCAGCCATGGGTATGGAAACTGCACACAGCAGATTTTCTTCCCTATGGCTGCAGGGAGGTCTGTCACCAGGACTCCCTTGAGAGCTTCCCAAAAGCCTGTCCAGGCCTAGGAATGGCTGTGCTGGCCACTTCCTAAAATGTAGAAGCATTCTTGGGTTTTTTTTTTTTTTGCAATCTTGCAGACATAACATGCTTTCAATTCCTCAAAAACAATGTTCTGCATGTGACCAAAGGCACTGTCCTCTGTCCTCCCTGGGGTCCCTTCCCCTTCTCATAACACACACGTGTGCAGCTGGCAGTGGGAGACAGGGAGTCTCCTTCTCCTTCTTTTTCAGTAGTCAATGGGGCTATGACATGTGCCTGTTTCATTGAGAAAGGTACCAAACCACAGAAGGCTGTGAAAGGGGAAAGTGGGAAGCTGGAGTAGGTGGAACAGGGGTGTGCTTTAAAAGAAGAAAGAACTCTTTCTTTTTTCCAAGTACCTGGTTGTGCAAGACCTGAGGACTGTGATTTGACTGTGGGACAAAACCATCATGACATAGCTTTGGCCGAAGGTCAGCACTTGCCTTGTTTGGTTTGGCGTGTCAGTGAAAAAAAGGCAAAAAAGAAAAAAAAAACAGCCAGAAAGAAAGAAAGAAAAGAGGTCTTGAAATATCTGAATTGCTGATCCTGGCTCACCTCTGCAAGGGTGGAGGAGCTGGGAGCAGGTTGAGGCAACCAACAAAGGGGCACTCTTGGGCTCTGTGCTTTCCTTGGGAATGAAGCAGGACTGTGGGGGTTTTCCTGCACCTCCAAGAGCTGAAGCAATGCTGAGAGAAAGAGTGGTATCCTCCATCATCCTGTGGGTTCCCAACAGCCACTTGGGAGTAGGGGAAATGCCAAGCATCCTCCACTTGTCTGGGTACAGTGAGAAGTGCAGTCTGGCTGATGAGTTGCAGGTTGCGGAAGAGTAACAGAGATATGATTATTGTCAGCTGAATTCAAGTGCTCACACCAGGGGAACTTCTGCTCCAGTACATACCCGTCCTCCCCATGCACCCACTCCATTGGGAAAGAGAGCTGGGCTTTCTCATCCAGTGGGTGCCCTATTCTTCCCACTGGGCTGTTTTGCAGTTGCAGACCAAGACAGGAATGCCAGGAATGCGAAATCCCGGCGCACTGCCCTGTGTCCTGTCCGTCTGTCCCCCCCCCGGCTGCCCCCCGCTTCCCTGGCCCGTCGCAAGAACAGGATATTCACCCGAGCGACGAGCGACACACACTCACACACGTCTTGTTATCAGGAAAAAACACTCAGTCAGCGTCTGGAATGGGCTCTCATTAACTCTGTGGCCACCAGGACTTCCCTGCGGGGCCGTGGGGAAAGCACTCACTCATGATGGGATGCGGGCAAGTGGGCAGCAGTGGGTCAGATCTTCCAAGGCCAGCAGCATGGCAAATGCTGCAGGTGAGCACTGAGTGCCAGCATAGCCCTGCCATTACCCCCAGTGTCCCTTTCCTCCTGCTCTCCCTCCTGGCAGAGCCACAGGGTGGCAGGGAGAGCCTCTACAGAGCAGAGCGTCCACCCCGTGCAAGGTTTCACCCCCTCCTTGCTGTGGTGAAGTTGGGGAGTTCAGGCTGAGAGCTGCCCCCAGCCCCATTTCCCTGCATTGGCCACCCTCAGTCATGTCAACATGTCCCTGCTTCCAGCACAGGCTCTGCAAAGACGTCCTGTCTCAGGTAAACAGGATCTCGCCGCGCTGTGTGACCTTGTTTACCTCCCTGAAAGAATTTGGCTGGATTTTTTTTTTATTATTTTTTTTCTTCCTAAGGGCTGGTGAGTCACCCTGCAGAAATGTGTGCTGCCTTTCCACACTGACTCACCTCTCTGCCCACACTTCTGCTTTTCCCTCCTGCCCCCCAGCTCTGGGGCATTCGAGAAGCCCCTGTTTAACTGATGATGCAACCCATGGACGGGTGCTGGTGCTGGTGCCAGTGGACCTGGCAGTGGCAGCTCTGCCACAGGAAACATGGCCAAGCATTAGGGCAGTCCCTGTGCCAAAACACAGGAAAAGCACCAAGAAATTACCCCATGCATTGTCAACTCCAAAAACACCAAAGAAAACAAAACAAAGCAAAAAAACAACCAAAAAAATTGTCCTCACTAGAACAATTGCCCAGAAGAATAGAAAAGAGGAAAAAAAAAAGAGGCCAATGGACCTGGCTCAATGCCAGGACCCTTGTTTTCCTTTCCCAACACAATGCACGTTAAATAATACTTCCTTCTCACAACAAGGCCCTCCTGGGCTGGTTTTTGTTTTTCTCCCCTGCCGTGTGGGGGTCGGTGAGCGCAAATGGCTCCCGGGAGCATCGGCCCTGCAGCGCTGCTTCTCATCCCCAGTGCCATGGATCGCCCATTCCCAGCACTGCAGAGGAGGGAGGGCCCTGGAGTTGGGCTGCTCGCCTCCCCCTCAGCCCTCTGGTGGGGAGCAGCAGGCCCTTGAGTACTTCTCCTGACCTCTCCCACCACTTTGCAGGACGACATCTCCAGGGAAGCTAGGCAGCCATCCCAAACCACTGCTCTTTAACCATTCTCAGGCTACAGAGGCATCCATACCAACTAATCACAGCAGCCATATCACACATGCTGATTTATTGCCAGATTAAATAGAATAGAATAAGAGAACAATGTACATTACATGGGGGACGAACAGCTTCATGACATTTCAGGCTTCTAGACTGGGATGAGGGGAACTCCTGTTCCTTGCACCTTGGTTCTTCAGTTCCCATTTGGCTTGTGGTCAGTTTTCTTTCCTTCGGGATTTCTCTTCCCCCAATGAGTGTCACTGGCACCCAACTGACTGTATTTAAATATCTGTGTTGTGGAAGAATCCAAGTAAAACTAGGTTTGTTTATTCTAACTTCTTTCCTGAAAAATTTAACATCTGAGATACCACGCCTCTCTTTGTTGGCAGTGTCAGTCAACAGTCCCCAAGGGGCTGATCAGATCCATATCTCTTTTGTCTGAGGATTGTTGGGATTGCTGATTAAATAACAGGTGCAAGAAAGAAAGGAGTTGTCCTTCTTTAAACCAAACTGGGGCCTTTGTACACAAAATTACATCACTTCAGCTGTATATGTATGTCCTCAGATTTCTGCTTTCTTACGTGAGGACACAGGCTGCTGGGCAAAATGGATCCACTGGCTCAACTCTCAGTCAACAGCTCTCTCAACTGGCCGTCCTTGTCCTGGCACAAGGCAAGAGGGACAGACGCAGCAGTGGAGCAGCAGGTGGCAGGTTTAGTAGGTATTTAGTGTACTTGCCCACTGACACTTGAAGTTGAGCAAACTCATTTGTTCCAAGGATTGACTTTGCGCACTGATGTTCCTGAGGCAATCCAGAAGAGCCAGATCCAAGGTCCCACCTACCTGCATTGTCTGGGCTCAAACATCAGTTCCTGCCTCTGAGTGAGAATTTGTGTTCTGGGCAAAAAGAAAGGCTCTGTGAAGGTGAGATCTTCTTGGTGCTGTTTTGGTCTGTTCTTCTCCCATCAGAAGATGAGCCTGTCCACTGCTACAAGGGTGTATGTGGTCAGTCACATCAGCAAGAGGTTGGTCAGTGAAAGATGGTTTCTGAACAAAGTTAACTGTGCCAAAGAGGTGCTGGAGATGGATTAGTGGGAATTAGGAAGGAAATTGGGGCAGAGCTAGAACGTAGCATGCAGCCCTGCAGAAGTCTGTGTTTGTACTGCCCCTGTGTTTGCTGTGCCCTCCACGCATTCCCAAATCTGTGTGGTGGACATCAGTGGGATTCACCTTACAACAGATGTCTAACCACTGGCTCTGAAGTCTCAGCCAGCTGTCTCATCTCCCTCAACGATCTACAGAGGAGATGAGCATGTCCAGAAAAAGAACTTGATGCCCTGACTTAAACTTTTTAAGTTTGGGATGAATCATGCTGTGGCAGTGCTCAAACACTCCCTTTTGTCTAGAGAGGAAGACAAAGGCAGTTAGTGTTTGACTGCTTCATTTTCACTCGGTTCAATTTAAGGTGCTTAAATTTTAGCTGGCAAATGCCAAGAACAGTGAATCCCACCTCAGGACTACAATGTACCAGTGTATGACAAGCAGCAGCAAGTTTGGGAGCACAGCTCCTCTCTTGATTTATTTAACAGCTACAGTTATTGCTTAAACTTGATCATGGGAACCACTGTCTCAGCAAAATCCGTCTTGCCTAACATGCAGAGTATGCCTTGTCCTTCAACAGTGCTGTCAAAGAATATGTCCCTCAGGGACCTCAAAACACAGGAAAGAGTTGCTGGGGTTAGCAAC
The DNA here is from genome assembly GCA_024865655.1 of Emberiza elegans. Taxonomy (NCBI): domain Eukaryota; kingdom Metazoa; phylum Chordata; class Aves; order Passeriformes; family Fringillidae; genus Emberiza; species Emberiza elegans. Next base: position 4,232,026 of record JALJVW010000910.1, on the reverse strand, counting down.
TCACATCTGAGAGTGGGGTTTTCCCTGGATCTGGCATGGCACTTGTTTTTATCAGCTGCCAAACCTTTGGCAATTCACCAGCTCCAGATAACGCAAGTAAAAACCTGGAAAAGATGAATCCAAACACTTGGGCCAGATTACTGTGTACATACAGGGGTCCTCGTGCCTGGTGGGAACAACCAGCTTGTCCATGCTTGCCCCTATGTCCAGGGCAGCCTCTGGACACCAGGTCTCAGTGACAAAGAGCAACACTGCTGGCAGATCTCCCTCCTGCCAGTGAGACCGTGGTGGAAACTTTTAGCCAGTAAATGTTTGTTGCTTGGCCTCTTCCATTAAGGGAGCAGATGCTGAAGGTTGTTTGGCTAGCTGATTAAATAAATCCCATTGTTTTCTGCCAGACCAGGTGAAATCAAGATTTTCAGCTCCCTGGTCCTTACAAGATCATCAAGCAGCATTCAGCAGCTCAGTTACTGCTGAATATTTGGCTTTAAGAGCGTCATTCTGGCCATAGCCCCGATAACAACCATGAATCCACATTCCAAATGGCACTTGGAAGCACCAGACAACAAGAATATGAAAGGAGCATATTCAGATCAGGCTGTGTATGTGCTCTTTAAACCATTTTTAATGTTCCTCAGGACTCAGACTTGGAGGCCTGTGTAGATAAGTGGTGGGTTTTGCTGGTTACCTCACCTGTGAGCTGTGTCAGTGCTATGCCAGCTCACCAAACTGAGGTATTTTCAAGGTGACTATCAGAATGATCACTTCCCATAGCAACCTGTCACATGGAGTATGTGCTATTTTGCCTGGGAAAGTCCATGCCCAGCTCTATTTTGTCCCCCACTTGCACCAAGTACACATCTGGGATGCGTGATGTTTATCCGGATGCCAGGTTCATCTGTATCACAGAAAGTGGGAAGCAATAGTGGTGACCTCAGCCACGGCTGAGTGCTGAGAAGTCATGTGAACATTTATAAAAGGAAATGTAGGACACTACCCCATCTGTTTAGTATCTCCCTGCTCCCTTCACTCAGGTATAAACCTCCTGCAGCTGATGCCAACCCCAGTAGCTCAATGATCCACCAGTGCATGACCCCTTGCTCCTCTCTCCTTTGGTGAACAGAGATAAAATTACTTAATGTTTTCATTACCATGTCTTTTGCACATCCCCTCATAACAAACTACCAACTCCCAACACTAGAGGAGGATCTATTCAGATTAGATAGAAGGCTTTGTGAGGTGGTGAAACACTGGCAAAGGCTGCCTAGCAAGGTGGTACATGACATATCCTTGGAATCATTCACAATTAGGTTGGACAGGTCTCTGAGCAGGTTCATTTAATTGAAGATGTCCCTGCTCATTGCAAGGGGGTTGGACTAGATGGTCTTTAAAGGTCCCTTCCAACCCAAACCATTCTAGGGTTCTATGAATACCATGGTCATGGTCATGAGGAGCTGCAGCAGTCTGCTTTGGGGTGAGGTATGTGCATAGTGACAGCTTTACAGTGACATCTCTAACACTGACTATCTAATTTTTCTTTATTTTTTACAAGTTATCCTGCAAAACAATTGTATTCATTGGCAACTTTCTCTACCTGACTTTCCAAGGGTTACAATGACTAGTGGCCCTACAGAGTCCTGGATCTTTTAAGGGGGTTCAATCACCCATTTGGCCAAACTGTGCCAAGAACCATCTTTCTATTGGGTTTTTCTACCAGCAAGTAGACAGCGCTGTACCTGTCAATCTTGCTGAAGCAACAGTTTTCCTCAGAAACAAATCTACCTACGCTGCAGTTTCAGGCTCTTCCTAAGAAAGGTTTTTCTGAAGTGCAGTGTAAGGCTGAATAATTTCAGATGGGAAGCATAACTGTCTACTGAGAAAAACGGGAACATACACTCCATTTTAAGCCCATTACAGAAAGAATTGGAAAGTCACGCGGATGCAAAGCTAATATCATCCTCTAGATAGTAACTGCTGCATCTAGTGCTGCTCAGCAATGTGCAAAAATAGAAGTAGGCAGAAATCCACCCAGACAAAAGCCAAGATTTTTTTTTTCTAATATCAATCAGGTACCCAGATGTGGCTCCTGAGCTGTGAACATCCCACTGGCCTGACTGCCCCAGCGACCCCTCCTTGGCTCCATTCTCCCAGACACCTGCAGTTTTCTTTGAAGCAGGGACATGGCAGGCATTTCCCAGAGACATGTCAGGACGCAGAAGGAAAAGCAGAGGGATGGATTCTATCTGTCAACTCACGATGAAATACAGTGACAGCCCCCCAAGTCCCAAAAGAAAGCTCAATTTTTTCTAGTTAAAAAAAGCATTTGGCTCCTTCCCTAGACCAGCTGCTTCCTACATAAGTAAGAGGCATGCACAGTGTACAGAAAAGAATATTTGACATTCCTAATCAATTAGATAAGGGGGAAAAACAGTCCATTTTCCTGTTCAAAATAAAATTATCGTGGTTACTTCAGATTTCAAGGGCATTTATCTTTCAGCTTCAGACAGAGGGGCACTGAGTAGACTGCAGGTTACTGACCCAGGGGTAGAGAATGACTAAGCTGCCAGCTGGAATGGAGGAGCCCAGGCTCAACTCTAGTGGAGCACTGGGATGGGAACAGCTGTGTCAGCTGTCAGCCAAGTCAGGTGTGCCCTAACAGAGCCAGGACTGTGCCAGGCCAGGAAAAACTGGCAACATGGGAGGAGGGAGTTAAAACACCTCAAACCAAATTGTTCAAGGGAAGCACTCCCAGATCTTGCCCGCACACTCCCTGGCTTTGAAAACTTGTGTAAACATTTAACCAGGGAAATGCCAAGGAAATCAAGGTGAGGAAGAAGGTGCCTGGAAGGGTTGTAAGAGAACATAGGCACTTTCCCAATGTGAGTTCAGCTCTGGATGTTTCAGTGGAAAAGGCACAACCTCAGATGTGTTGCACAGGAGGCAGGTGCCAGGCACCACTGCCAGCCCTGCAACAGAGGCAAAAGGAGCAGGTACAGCGGCATGGTGCCCTCTCCTTGAAGATCATGTGTCTCTGGACCATCTTTGAGGCCTCTCCACAGGCCAGTGGAGAATGGATGAGGTCTTTGAGAGGACTGACTATGCTGTCTCCCAGTTCAGAGGAAAGCAGCAGCCCCTTTGCACCGCCTTGGTGCAAGCAGGGTGAGCTGGGTGGGCTGCAGGTCCCTGGTATGGGATTTACCCCAAGCAATTACAGGCTCCCCCTGCAGTTCTTGGAGACTTCAATCCCAGACAGCTATATCAGAAGTCTTGGTCGCTGCTGCTTTGCACTTGCAATACCAAGCCTGTGTTCTTCCACTGTTTGTCAGGACAGCATGTTTTCCCAGGAAAAATAAACGCTAATAGAGCAGTGAAGTGTTGGAGCCTACAAACCCCTGTCCAGACCCAGCAGAGCCCTCTGGAGACCGATGTCACACGTGGAATCTTGGGCCTGTAGTGCCACCTAATGAACAGGCGCAGCGCAGAGCCCGCATGGATGCTGCTGTGTGCAGGGAAATCAGGCAAAGCCACTTGGTAGGGCACTATATTGCTCTCTAATGCCTTTCATCCCTCTCCCAGTGCTTAAAAAACTACTTATTTGATCCTCACAACCCTGCTGTCAGGCAGCAGATAATAATAACCCTGTTCTGTGAACAAGTTGAGGAGCTGCTTTTTGCTGAGCCCAAATACACAAACCCAAATACACAAAACAAGCCAAGAAAGTAGTTGAGTGACAAATGAGAGTTAACTCCTTGTTCCATGTCACTTTTGGAAATAGTGCTTCCAAGGGACAACGCAAAGCAGTGATGTGGTGCATTGTGCAGTTTGCACCCAGGGACTCCCTGGCTTGTTCATTGTGCACCAACAGGGCCCACCTGGGTGGTGAGCCATGAACTCCCATCTTTCAGGAGGTAGAAGCTTGGTGCCATTTGGTTCATGAGGACTGTGGTCAGGAATGAGGTGCTAAAGGACATTCCCTCAGGAAGAAACCAGCTGCTGGTTGGCTTTTCCGTAGGACCTTGTCAAGGAGAGCAAATATTCCACACAAAGTGTAAGCTTCATGCTGCTCACAGAAACTGCCTTCTCAGATCCAGAGAGCAAAACACTGAGGTTCTTCTCAGGACTGTGCTCTGGTTTCTGACTTCTGCTGATACAAGGAGGCATCCCAGGGGACAAACCACCACCCAGGACAGAGAGCTGCCTTGATGCAGCAGGCAGGCAATGTGGGGAGTTCAGTCTCTCCCTGGAGCTTAGGGGTTAGGGCTCTGCATCCTTCCTTCTCCCTTTACCTTTTCTGCTGTGATCTCAGGTCAGGTCCCCACTAGAACAGAGGTGTCTGTAAAGGTGCTGTCACAGATCTCAAACACCCACCAGAGCAGAGGCCTGTGTAAAGGTGCTGTCACAGAGTGCAGCACGTGTGTGAATGGCAGCCAGGTGGTCCGAGCCCTTCCCTAGAAATGGAGGGTCTGAGCTGAGTGCTCTCCTCAGCCTGCAGGGACTGTAACAGACTCTTTCCAGCAGCCCTGTCTGCTGTACCCCACACAGCATGGCATGGTTTAATGTGGTAGGTCTGCAGCACAGGTGGAGAGCAGCTCCCAGGATCAGCATCCCAAGGGCATAACCCAGACATGTCTTGGTGTGAAGGCTGGGAGCCTGATTCTGGCACCAAAGCAGCAGACCTGGCCACAAACACCAATCATGTTGTGACAGCATAGATGCTGAACCCTCAGCTAAGTGTGAAACAGGCTCTAGCCCCATAGCTGGTTTTGAAATCTTTCAAATTTTTCAAAGTGCTTCAGAGGTGAAGGGAGTTCTGCAACTCTGGCCCTTCACAAAGGAAGGAACAAGGGACATACACTGTCTCACATGCAAATAGTCCTCCATGAAAAGAAACATTTTTAGGGCTGGATGCTCTACAAACAGGCGGTGCCAAGAGAAGATCGTACATGAGAGTGGGAGTCTTTGGAAGTTTTAAGCAATGAACAGCTGAAGAAGTTTCCACAGAGCATGTGGGAGCCAAGGCTTTTCAAAGACATATGATATGTCCACAGATGGGCAGGCTTTCACTGAAACAACAAAACTCAAATTAATTGAAACAACAAAACTCAATTTCATTGAAACCACAAAAATATTTTTAAAGAAAACAAACCACAAAAGCACTTATTTTCTCTTGCCCACCCACACTTCTAGTCTAGGCTTCAGAGCAATGAAAATCCTACTACAGCTTCCTGTAGAGGAATTTATCTGAAGTGTGTGTTTTGTGTACCAAACCAGCAAGGTTCACTCTTGCTGTGACAGTCAAGACTCCTCTCCAGTGGCCTGGAGGGGAGGAAGACTGATCTCTAGCTAAGTGTTTATCTTGGAAAGTAGAAATCAGTGTTTCAGCACCTTCCCTAGGACATGTTTAGGAATTTTGCATGAGTCAGGCACTGGATGACATGTACACACAGCCAGGAGTTGTGGTCGGGACACGAATCTCATCTTGCCCAGGAAAAGCACCATGCCATAGCTGCTCCATGGCCCAGTGAACTCTGAATTTGTCTTGCACTGAGCAGGTGATTCACTGGGTGAACATGTATTGCCCTTGCTCTTGACAAAGAGAATAATCTGGTGTTCGGGGGCAGGCTCCCAGAATGTGGGGTTTTATGGCTCTGAAGACAGAGGAGGGACAGGATCTTGATCACCAACACTACTGGGTTTGTGCAACAATTGCTGAGCTATCATTTAAAAGGTAGGAAAACAACAAATCCTCTTCCAGTGGCATTTGCAAATGAAGTAGATGCTATTTTTTGCACTGATCCTGCTCTGGGAAGTAGCTGAACTCTTCAAGGAAGTCTGGGAAGAAACACCTACCTGGTGGTTCTCAGACACACCTGCAGACTAAAGCAGCTGCCCACCAGGTTAATCTAAGACTAAAGGACAAGTGCCAGCTGTGTTGGATTTAGAGGAACACAGTCTGGGATTCTGGCTTACCATCCCACTAAAATGGTCCTATAAGGGCCTTAGATGTGCATCCAAGTCATGGCCACATTTCAAGAGACGTGCTGGGTGCTCACATCTAAAGAGGATGGAAGGCTGCAGTTAACAGCTGTGTATGCTGTGTAAGGAGTGCAGACACCCCATGCTGGGCAAAAAGTGGTTATGGATGGGAACAAAATTACACGGAAACCATGACAGACCTCAACCAGAACTCTCAGGGGGTCCTCTGCTTGGGCCAGATTACCTTTCTTCTACCCTCAAGGACTATCTCCTTTGGCAAGGCTGGGGGAATTCCCACGTTTTTTTTCCCTTGTGTCTGCTGTTTAAGACCCAGAGGCAGAGCACTGCTTTGGGCTGGGGCTCAGTGGCCATCCGGCGTGGGGCAGTCCTGGGGCTGGGAGCACATCAGAGCCAGGTGAGGAATACACAGCAGCACAGATATGAGCACACAGCAGCACTGATTTGAACACACAGCAGCACAGATTTAAACACACTGTTCACTGGCTGCTGATGCCAAGGGCTCCGGGTAAGCCGAGAAGCTGCCAACTGGCAGCAGGGGGCGGCTGCATTCCTTCCACGCGTTTTAAGAAACTAACATTAAAAATACTAATTGATGTGAGCATACCGACAGGGTAGATTTCTGGTGCCCTTGGGCTTGACTGCACTGATACCCGGTGCATCCTGCGTGTGCCTTCCGTGCTTCCATGGGGCAGACGGGGCTGCTCCCCGAGGCCAGGGCAGCACCGACCGTGCCTGTTCACTGCTCTGTTACTCCCGCGATGCGCTCGGAGGCTGCCTGCCCAAACCGCAGTGTGCAGACGAACCGGACCTGTGCTTGCGGGGCAGCAGGCTGGGAGCCATCTGCTGCTAATCAACACGCAGCCCCGCAGCGAGAGAGGCCGGCTCACCCTCCGGCCCGGCGGTGCCTTGCACCCGGCATCCACAGCCCGGCTCCTCAGGGCTGCCAGCTCCGGGACATCACCGGGACTGCCAGGGCTGCCTCCTGCTGCAAGGTTGCTTCTTGAAGCTTCACCAAGCAGCGTTTCTTCGGGGACGTGCTGGGTGGTTCTTAAACTATGCTGATCTTTGCTACAGTCTTCTGGGGGACAAAAAAAAAAAAAAAATCTTTGGCAGGATTAGGCTTTGTAGAATATAAATGACCATTAATAAATTTTTAGTGTTAATGTAAGTGCTTGTATCAACTGAAAGCTGAATCGCTTAATCAGGCTAGCAGCAATTAAAATGGTAATTTTTTTCTGTACTAGATTCTGCTTGCAATTTTTACTCAAGTAAAACTCTTTGAAGTTAATTGGAATTTTGATTAAAGCTTCCTGGATCTGGGTCTCTGAATTTGTACTAAGGAAGGTTCAATATTTGCTTTGGTTTTCTGCACATGGAGTTCACTGCTATATATTAGCACGACTGTACAATTAGTGGTAACAAGAACAACTCCAATAAAGATTTCTGTAATCTACTTCTTGATATACTTCAGAAAAGGTCTTTTATCACAGAATGACTTTTTAAGTATTGCTAAAACAGGCTCTAAGATCTGAAAACCTTGATTGATTAAATTGTTTGTCTTAATTATTTCTAGCCCAACGAATGGCTTAGCAAAATTCACTTAATTTGGTAATTCAGAACTTGGATGGGGTAGGAGGATGGGAAATGCTCCTGCTCTTTGCCTTCAGCGCTCGGGTTTTGGCCACCAATGCAAAGGAAAAAAAAAACTACTACTGAAATTACATTATAACCATTAGTAGAAGGTAAAGTAACTGTGGTGGAACAGCTTTTAAAGGTAACGTTTTGTCCAAAATGTTGCAAAATAAACCCCAAGCAAACGCACTCCCATAACCAGATTGCAGTGAGGCACTCCAGCATTTTGTGACAAGTACTTCAGGGCAAAGGAGGGCATTTCTGAAAGCTGTGACACAACTGGTGCAAGCGTTGCTTAAACTTCACTTGGGTCAGTTGCTGGTGTGGGAAAAGCAGAAAGAAAGAAGGGAATAATCACATGGAGATTACACTGACAATACCAAGTATATGGGTTCCCACTATCTGCCTCTGTTTGTAAGAGTATTAGAGCTTGTGATCAAAACGCAGACCAAGTTGTTTTCGAGAATCCCTTTGGCATCCATTAACAAAGTTAATATATCTATATGTATTATTTGCCTTAAGGAGACATATATTAAATAACGAGTTGTAAACATCCTGGACTAAGAAGTACAAAAGTTTATCAAGAATTGAAATAATAATAACTGAAAGTTTGTTGTGACTAGAGGGTTTCTTTCTTTTATTTTATCCTAATATGGTCATTGGAGCATATCTTCTTCCTTTTTCCAGTCTGACACCTCAGCAAGTGGATTCCAATGTGAGGGAAAGGAATACAAGCAGATCCTTGCAATTCAGAGAAACATTATGTTATTTTGTGTCTACTTTTTCTGAAGGTCTTAGTTTGAGAAACAAAGAAAATTATACCTTAAATACTTTCCCTATTCTGTCTAAAACACAGATGCAGAATATGAGAAAGGAAGAATTAAAAAGCAGATCAAAGCTTTTATTATTATTATTAACCATTGTTTTGTAATATAGTATAAATGTCTTGAATATGCAACAGCTATGCTATTAAATGCCAAAACCCTGTTACAAACTGGTAGTTCTGCCTAATGATTATCCAAAGGGTCACCATCCCCTGACAGTGGACTTTGAGTTCTTAGATGGCTTCAGCAATGGTAAGCACTCTGCCAGTTACCCAATCCATACCTGTGGATGCAGTATGTAGTGTGCAAATGAACACATGCAGAATAAATGACTGAGATTAACACATTCACACTCAGTATTCGCCACTTCTGCAGTAAGTTTGTCCTGTCTCAGACTTTGCATGCAAACAGCACCCAGTGATATTCAGTCACAGCAGAAGAGCAACTGAGCACACTTGTAGGAGAGTAGGTAGTTGCATATGTAGAAATAAGTCCCTGCTCTGATGTAAAAAGTTTCCTAGGAGACTTCAAAGCAAAAATCCTCAGTCTGTTGTTTGAAGCAGTGGTTGGGAAGCAAAAGCACATTTCTGGAGACTGGTGTGTGAGGGAGCCTGGACACCTGAATGCCTGCTCATGATGTCCCTGTTTTCTCATGCCTCACCCAAGAAAGCCGTAGTTGCCTTGAAGAGGTGGCCTGAGGTCCTGCTTGTTCCACGATGACTGACAGCTACACGTGTGCGAAATCCACAGAGCCCCTTTGTGCTGGCAGAGGCACAGAGGCACCCCCAGGACCCGGGACACCTCATCGGACGGGTGGGTGCAGCTGGATCGACACTGAAACCAGGATTATCAACTGGATCAACGCTGAAACCAGGACTGACATCTCATCAGCTGGATTGACACTGGAACCTGGACTGGTGATCCCTTTTCCTCTCTTTTCTCCCGTTTTTATATTTCTCACTTTCTTTCTCTCTCCCCTGCCCCTTAATACATCTTTTCTCTCTTCCTTCTCATCTTACACTTTTTCCAAAACCCACTGCCGTGTGCTCATACAGTAGGTCAGGGACTAACATACCAACCCCCACGCCAAGTGTGTAATTTACTAGTAAAACTTTCTGATGGCTTGCGGGCCCTCAGACTTTCGTCGCTGCTTTCCGCCGCGAGCACTGACGAACCCCGGCTGCTTCCTTCCCCTTGAAGCTGGGCCGCAGCGGGCACCTGACGCTGAGGCCCCTGCGGCGGCGGCTGCCTGGGCAGAGGAAGCGCTCCGGGTTCCTGCCGCAGCGCCGCTGCCGCCTCATGGCTCTGCTGCTTGCCGCTTCCCTAGCCGCCGCCGCCGGCACGCGACCGCCGGGGACCGCGTTCCTGCGGAAAACGCCCGCAAACGCCGCGGCTCGGCGGCGGCGGGCAGCGCTCCCTCACGGCAGCGCTCCCTCACGGCCCGCTGCTCCCGGCGGGAGGCGGGCCGGAGGCGGCGCGGCCGGGGCGGGAACCGCCTGAGGCGCCGCTCCCGCCTCCTTCCTTCTCTCCCTTCCTCCCGCCGCTGCTCACCCCCCCGCTCCCGCCCCCTCGCGCGCGCGCCGGGGAAAACGTTGCGCAGGTTCTAAAGCGGCGGCGGGGGCGCGGCCGCGCGCGAGGGGGCGTGTGAGGGGGAGCGGCGGGGAACGCCGCCACCGGCACAGCCTCGGCCCGCCGCCGCCGGCCCGCCCGCCGCATGGAGCTGTCGGCCATCGGCGAGCAGGTGTTCGCCGTGGAGAGCATCCGCAAGAAGCGCGTGCGGAAGGTGGGCAGCGGCGGAGCGGAGCGGGGCGGGGCGGGGGGAGCGCACCGGGACACCCCCGGCCCCTCCCGCCGCGCACCGGGAGGGGGGAGGCGTGCTGGGCGCGCGCGCGGCCGCCCGGTGCCCGTCGCTGTCCCCCGGTCCCCGTCCCCTCACACCCGCGGGCGTCACCGGCTCCTGCCCGAGGCTGGCGGGCGGGGGACACACGTGTTGCCCGTGAGGTGGTGCGGGGCGGAGGGGCGGCTGCCGCTGCTGGGGTTCAGCCTCTCTGCAGGATGAGTGCTGGTGACACCGAACGGGAGAGCCCAAACCCGAGAGGGTTTGGGAAAGCTCCCGTGACTCAGTTTCCCCAGCCGTGGAGCGCTCCCGTCCCCGCAGAGTTGCAATGATTAACCTGTAAGCATGCAGTGTGTAGAGATCCTCCGGTGGAAAGTTCCTTATAGGGCAGTGTTTTCCAGCCTTGGGAAGCTGATGAGCCCCCCAAGAGGAAAATGAAACTGGTTCTCTGCCTCAAGTACCCTAGTGCTTCCCTTGCTCTGCTCTCCTGTAAAGGTGTCTGTGGCTGCAGCAGCGGCTCTTAGAGAGTGGTCGTCCTGCATGCACAAAGGCCTTTGCCATGCTTTGGGCAGTGCTTAACAAACCCATCAGTGCAACATTAAATGTTTTGATAGTTGTTCATGTTGCTTGCAGAGCCCTTGAATGCAGCTTCCAATCACTGCCCTTTTTTTTTTAATCTTGTACTTAGAGTGAAAAAAAAAAAAAAAGATAGCTCTAAACTTCAGCTGAGAGCTGCTGATTGCTTGGGTCGAAAGGATGAGTGCCTGTGATGGATGGAAGAGTCTTTGAGTAGAACGTGTAGCAAATGGAAAAGAACATGCCAGAGACGCTTCATAGGTTCTGATATACTGTTTCTTTTCTCTGCTTAAAAAAAAATTCATCTGACATTTGCTCCTGGCATACATCTCCTTCCTGCATTTATGTGTGCTGACTTCTCGTAGGTTTGCCTGTGAATGTGTGGATGGTTCGGTCTTGCTCTCTGGTTGGCTTTTAGTGTTCTGCCTGCAAGCCTTCTGCAAAGATATGCTCCAAGCTGATGGTAGTACAAGCATGCTTAAACACCCCTGTGGGCCCAATTTTTGGAGAAAAATGTATAGCAAGTGTAGTTGAATGGGAAAGTGACTATGTTTTGAAAATAAAGTGATGGGAAACAAGCTTTTTGGTTGCAGAGTTCAGTGTGTTGATTGGTTGCAGCTCATGCTGTAGCCCATATTTCGTTCCATAGTTCACCTGTTTTCTTCTGCCTTTTTTCACCCTCAGGGTAAAGTAGAATACTTGGTGAAGTGGAAAGGATGGCCCCCAAAGTAAGTTGTGTTTACTTGTCTGTTTTTTCTTTAATATTCCATAATAGCTTGCACAGTGTCTCTGCAATTGAGCATTTCATTCATAATGGGTAATGGTTTGTCCCTCATTTCAACAACAATAAACAAAATCAAAGAGCCACAAACCAAACCCAACTCTGTTTGTGAATTGGCAGCTAAGGAATACAAACTGCGTGCCAGTCTATTCTGGCTGGGTTTTGCCACCACTGAAATATTTCATTGAGATGCTTTCTAGATACAAATGTTTTTAAATTCCTTATGAGTTTAACAAAGAACCCAGATTCTTCTGAACTTGAATAGCTCCTGCTTTTCTGAGTCAGCACCAAGAGGACCCCACTTTATTTTTAGAGCTGTCTGCAGTCTTTTAAAATAGAAAACGTGTTGATGGTCTTGTCTTCCTCTTCTACTGCTTCCCCTCTGCAATTCACCAATGGAAAGGGGCAATGTTTCAGATTTTTTGATTGTAGCCAAATGCAGGTGATCTTTGTCCCTTGAAAATTCCCGCCATGCCTTCATTTCCTTGTCTGAAACCTCCTGTTACTTTGAGTGCCTTTTCTGCTTTTGTTTTGGTTGATCCATTGCAAAAATGAAGAAAAGTTTGGGTTTTTTTCAGCATTGCTGTGCACTGTTTGCAGACACTTCTCTCATCAAAATGCAGCTGCTCCTGAAGAAGAGTGATTTCTCTGTGCTTAAGCAGTCTGTGAAATGCTTTGAGATTAAAAGGATTAGGCAACTGGAGAATATTACTATGTCAGCTAGCAGTCTAGTGGAACAGCCTCCTGGCCAACCCATATGGGGCCCTGTCTTTGCCTTTCTGTTTGTGCCTGTGTGTGTACACAGATGATGTGTGTGGGTACAGCAGTGTTACACACGCAGTTGCTCTGTGTGTTGCTAAGCAAAGGGAGCCGCTTGTTACGGGTTCGTCCTCGCAGCTGCAAAGTGGGGCCCACCAGGGTGGTTCTGTCAGGCTGTACCTGGTGTCCAAGAAGCTGAAATGTGTTTTTGGGTGCCTAACTGTCATACCTAATCCTTGTGATTATAGGCCATGTGTGGAGATAAGCAGCTTCCCCTCTCTGGTGGTGGTGGGAGAGGGTGACTTTTTTCTTGAGAGTTCTGCTGTCAGAGTGTAACCTTGTGCACTTGTTGAGCACCAGCTGCCCTGTAGCATGGGTCACTTGTTGGTCTGCTTCAGCCTCAAATAGCCAAGTCTTACTTAATCACTGATAGAGGGTGGGAAATGTATTTGGAGTCTGCAAGACCTCATCCCCTCTTGGCCAGAATACTGATGTTTATCCCATTCTCCTTTCAACAAATGCATTGAAGTCCTCCTCTTGTAAAGCCCCTTGCCAAGAAGGTGGGCTGAGGCATGCCGTAATGTTTCTTGGACGGAGCAGGCCTTATTCTTAACTGCTGCCTGTCCTTGTCCTGTGCCTTGGAATACTGGGGAGGCACAAACACTTTTGGGAATTTAAAGCACAGTTCCCCTGGATGAAAGGTGATGTCAGAGTTCTCTCGTTTTGATGTATGGCATGTGCATGTATCTTCCTTCTTCCCCCAAACTCCAAATCTGAAGACTGTTGTTTATTTTTTCCTTCCTCCTGTCTGCCTCCACTTTAACTGTGGCCTCAGTGGTTTGAATTACTTAAACTCAAGATGCTAGAGCATTGGAGTCACTTTCATCCCACTAGCAGTCTCTGTTCCTTGTTTCTAAACATACATACGCCTGTGATGGCATGCAGCAGCACAAGCTGTTTGTATCTTTGTGTCTGTTTCCTCATTCCACATCATTCCCTTCCTTAATTACCAACCTTGTTGCATTGCTTTTTGTAATCTCTGTACCTATTATCCCATCATTCCCACTGGAAGTATCATGAAAGGGAATAAGGATAGGTCAGTAGTTTACTGCTTTTACATGCAATTCACATTTCACTTTTTTTCCCCTCTTCTTAATAAAAAATTCTTATTCATGCCCTACACCTCAGGTTTATGGATTGCACTGCAGGAGTCAGGGAATGGAGGAGTGACAATCTGGTTCTATCTACAAGCTTGTTTACAACTTGTGTTGGAGTTAAAAGGAGGGGGAAGAGGAGGAGTAGAAGGAGGGGGAAGGAAGATCATATGATCTGTGTTTTCCAGAGTGCCTGCTCTCTGCAGTTTGCTGCAGCCCGGGCTGTGTGTACCCATATATAAAGCTCCGTGTGCGCGCGCGCGTGGCAAACTCAACCATGTTTTTTTTATATGCAGTGTTTTGCCACTGCAGCGAAGCCAGAATCTGAGCTGCAGAGAAGAAGGCAACACCCACCAGGGTGTTTTTTTTAAGCAAATCCCCTTTCTTCTCCTGCCTATGAAAAGCAATCCAATTACTTTTTTCCCCCCTTGTGGTGTTATTTTTCTTAAATTTGTAGGATGAGTGCCAGAATTCCTGCAGCTGGGAGGAAACCTTCCTCTTTTCAAATGGTATCTTGGCTTTGACAGCTCACAGTCAGGTTGCTGCAGGAGGCATGAGCAAAGGAGGGAGGGAGAGAGGGAGGGATCAGCTCATTATGAAGACATGTCCGTTCTTAACTCTCTGATGTACTGTGCATCCTGGGATATCTGAATGTCGTATTTTTGTTTCTCTCTTTTGTAAAAGAATTTTATTTTCATTTCTAGACCCATCCTACAGTATTGTTCCTGTATTACAGTACTTTTCTTCTCTCTAATGCAGAGATAAAAGGGAAAAGCATTCCCAAACCACCTCCCTTGTGTACCCTGTGTACCCCGTGTCCTCCGATGCAGTCTGTGCTTCATCCAGAAATGTAAACATCCTAAAATGCTTTCTTGCTGTTTAAAGGCACTGATACAAATGCACCGTTTTGCACCTGCATGTGACTCCTCTCTGGTTCTCCTTCCTGGGGCCTGGGATGAGCTCTGCCTCCAGGCCTGCATCTCACATTTCAGGAAGGTTAGGGTTCTGAGGCGTTTGAGGATTCAGATTTGCTTTCTTGCCTTAGAGTTTGTATGGTAGAGACACAACACCCACCTTTTCTGGGCAAGCATGACCCCTAAGAAGTAAACATGCTCCAAGGACCAGTTTGTGATTCTTTCATCTTCCATAGTGGGAGCATTTTGCCTGCTTCTCCCTAGTGTTAAGTGCATCTGTGCTCTTTGGCAACTGGTTTTGGAGCTGCCTGCTAGGTGGGTTCAGTCCTTTCCTGAGCATCTGATTCCTGTGGCAACTGTCTGGCTGTCGAGGAGGGAACTGGGGCACTGAGTGATGCTGTTCCCAGGCTACTTGGGGAGCATGAAGCCTGTTCGGAGCAGTGTCGGTGCCCTTCCCGCAGTGCGGTTGGGGTACTTTGTATCCATGAGTTCCGCTCGATAGGAACAGCCTGTAGGGGGAGCCGAGCAGCCGGAGGCGCCGTTGGCAAGTGGCCATCAGCTTGCCCCAGGGCCCAGCTCCCAACATGTTTGGTTGAACGGCATCAGTGGAAAAAATTAAATTCTTAAATGAATCCTTTCAGCTTCGGTGATTAGAAGTAATTAATAATGCAGGTGAGAAAGCGTACTTACTCTTCGAGCACTCTAAATTAAGAGAGACCTATTTTTCAGAAAAGATGTATCAGACCGTGCCTCATTGTTCCGTGGGGTTTGTGGGATTTGAGGGAGTGCTGCAGATGAGACCTGTTTAGGCATGGACTTAAAAGCAGTTTGTGAGTGTCTGCACAGGCTTTGCAGACAGTGTGGAGGGGGCCCTGGGGAGGAAAGTCTTCCCCATTTTCGTACAAAGAGCTGCTTGATGCTTGGCCCTGCCTGTTTTGGGAAGGGGAGGTGGTGTCTGTGGGAAGCTGGGGAGGGAGTGGCTGGGATTCCTCAGAGCTCTCGCAGTGTGGTGGCAGGCCCCACCAACCCTTGTGAAGACAGTATCCAGGGCTGCAGCACACTGGTAGCAGGCCTGCAGAGAGAATGTTTCATTAAAATGTTGTTTACTTTTTATTCCTTATGTTTTTCTTCAGATACAGCACATGGGAGCCAGAGGACCATATCTTGGATCCTCGCCTGGTAGTGGCTTATGAAGAAAAGTAAGGACACATGTTCTTTCTCTCCCTGGACACAGGAAAAGAAATAGTGTCTTTATTTCATTGTATGCATAAAGTGCCCCTGTTGTCCCTACTTCAGTCAAAGATGAGATGTATAGCAATGAATCCTGCTTGATTTTTTTACCCTGGTGTTGATTGAGATGGAGAAGACAGGGTTAAAGCAGCTTTGATTGGCACTTTTCAGGCAATGAGGCCAAGAACAGGCAGCACTGAGCCAGAGAACAATCAGACTCAGGTTTTAATCCGGTCCAGAGCTGGATCAGAGTTATGTGAGGTGGGAAGTTTCTCTAACCCATCTTTGATTAGCTGTGTCAGAGAAATTCCCCTCTTGCAATGTTTTCACTCCTACAGGAAGCAATTCTGGGATGTTTTCCAAGCTCACACTGGTCACCATTGGGTTTTATTGAAGGAAATTGAGGGAGCTGTGCTGCAAAAGATTGAGGTCCCAACTAGGTTTTATGCTGTGGTATTTAGTACTCAGTTTGATTTGTATTCCTCTTTCACAGGGAAGAGAGAGACCGTGCATCAGGGTACAGGAAAAGAGGCCCCAAACCAAAGCGCCTCCTACTGCAGGTAGCCTCTTGCTCTTCTGTGTATTTCTAACTCCTTAGCTGCTGTGCTGCTCCCCTGCACTCAGTGAGGTGGAAACTGTCTGTTTGCTGTTGCATGGACAAAGCTGGAGGTAACAAGTTAACATAATAACATGAAATCAGTGTTTAGACAGATAGTTTTAACCTGTTAGCTGAAGAGCAAGCTAATTTGTCTTTAAAAAAGCAAAACAAAATAAAACAACAGCTCTTTCTCTCTGAACTAAGATTTTATAAAGTGTGAGCCTGGGTAGTTGCAGGTTACTGGGTTTGTGTGCTCTTTTAATTTCATGTTGAGCCTGGATTTTCCATCAAATCAAAGATATCCCATAGCTGGAAGTGGAGTTTCAGCATGCTTTTACTGTTGCCAAGCAAAGCAGCTAATCCTAGGAAGCAGATATTAGGAAGAGCTTAGAAGGCAGTTGAAGAGGGGAGAGAAACACTCTTGTAGAAGCAGCACACCTTATCATAGCTCATCTAGAGGTTCAGAGACTGAACAAAGAATATTTTCCTGGTTCCCAGTGGGGAGCCCTCACTGCATGATCAGATGTCTGCTCTGACCCTTGCTGCGTTGGTGTCTTGGCAGCGGCTGTATGGCATGGACTTGAGGAGTGCTCACAAGGGAAAGGAGAAGCTCTGCTTCTCTCTTGCACGGAGGTTTGGAGGAGGAGACAGTAGCCTGCCAGGGGCCAAGACAGGGCAGGCAGAGTTCCCCGAGAAGACTGGGGGTGCAGTCCTGCCATTCTCTCTCCGGAAGCAACGCAAAAACCAGAAGTACCTACGGCTGTCAAGGAAGAAGTTCCCACGCATGGCGAGCCTGGAGAACCGGAACTGCAGGCACGAGTTCTTCCTGAATGATGCAGTGGGCCTAGAGGCCAGGCAGAGCCCTGAGGACTGGGAGGCCACACAGCACACCAGCAAAGAAGGTAAGGCTAGTCACCCTTTGGTGAAGTTCTGGGGCATGTGAAGGATGTTCTGCATACTTCCACCTTGGTTACATGCTCCTGGGATTGTGGTTTAGGTCAGGCCCATATTATGTCCCTCTTGTTTGCAGGTTTCTTTCTCGTTTGAGGACCACAGATTAATTTTTTTTGGTTCTGTTGGCTCCATGTAGTCTTACATCCCAGATACCCCTCTCAGTGTTAGAAAATGTGCAGAAGATACTGCAAGGTTTCCTCCTCTTAAAATTTCCTTCCAGCAGAGGTGACACACAAGTGTGACAGATGAACTCTGCCTCTGTCCACATTATCCACATGTGCTCAGCCTGCTGCTTGGCTCAAAGGACTTTGGTTGGCCGTGGACAAGCTTGGGCAGCGGCACTCCTCTCACAGTGCTGCCTTAAGAAGCATACAGGAATGCTGCTAGGAACTCACAATATACTCCCTGCCCCCTCCTTCCCTTTCCTCTCCACACCCCTCTAAAGCCTCTTGCTATAGAGCTATGTGAGAAAGGGAGAGAGAGATGAAGTGAGGATGGTAACTCCTGCCTGATCCCACTGAGTAGGCAGTATGAGTGAAGGCATGGGAGATGTCCAAGCACATTTGGCATTTTGGGGAAGGATACTAGTATCTTGTGCAGGAGGGTTGTGGGATGTGTGTGTTGCTCTCAGTTACCAGGGAAACTCTATCCCTGCATTATTAGAGCTTCTGAAGGCGTAGCTTTCCTGAGGAGTGGAAAACTGGGGTTTGTGCTGCTTGTAGTAGCTAAGGGAATCCTGTTACTCCTTGCTAGGAGTAGCTGTTAGCCAGGCTGGATTAGGCAGAATCTTAGGGAGAGGGCTGTGTTCTGGGAATCAACTCTAGTCTCTCCTTTCTGAGAGAGACTGGAATGGTGCTCAGAATCCAGGCAGGCAGCAATGGGAGTAGCACAGAGGAGCCCAGTGTTACATCCTGACAGTGAGGAAGTGTGTGGGGCTGTTCTCCCCAGAAGTGTGTGGCACTAAAGTACTTGGGGATCAGAAGAGTGAGTGGCACTACAGAATTGTAAAACTGTTTTTGTGCTCCCCTTGACACACAGCCTGTGTGGAATCCCAGTTACTGTTAGGGGGAATTGGACTCTTTCTGGGGGGAAAGTAGATACTCCTGGTGTTTGAGACAGAAGCTAGGAAATACAGGGGGTCTCATTCTTTGCCCAGGTTGGGACAACAAGGTACATAGTGGACAGGGAGAGTGACAGGGAGAGTGTGTGTTTTCCTTCCTCTCTTTTTACATGGCAGTCTCTGGGGCCTGTGGGGAAATTAGCCTTTGGGTGGCAGAGGGGCTAATAATTATTCTTATAGTGAGAAAGTGCAGGGGTGCTTGGGTTTCTTGTATAGAGCTGTCTGGGAACAAAGGAGACATATGAGAAAGGAAGAGCAGCTTCTCTGTGGAGCACTACTGAGGGATTTTTGAGAGCATCACACCCAGGCTGCATTGCAGGTGCAGTACAAGGCATTTGTACTCCATTTTGTCTCCCTTTGACTCCCCTAGGAGTATCTGAAGAGTGTGTGTAAGAGATTTTAATTTTTGCCTTTTCAGCAGGGTAGGGCGTTTAGAAGACAATGAGCTCAAACCAGGGTGAGTGTGCTTTGCAGACACAAAACCAAATTAGAGGCTGAGATGGGATGAGGGACATGGGGGAATTGTGGATGTCTAGATGAACTCAGTGGTTTTACAGGGTCTTCTGGCCTCTGCATAGGCTGCTCTGGTACTACTATGTGTCTGGATGCCTGAGCCTCCATTTTCCTTCAGCCTCTGAGGGTAGGGCTTGCACATGTTCCTTCTTGCTCTGTACATGCAGAGTCAGTACAGGCTGATTTCACCTATGGTTTGTCTGAAAGGAGACCCTTTTTCCATCTTTCCTTCCCTCCCCCCTTCATTCTTTCTTCTCCCTCACCTTCTCTGTTTCATTAACTTGCTCTTGTGTGCCTTTCTTTCTGCAGCAGATGTGGATGCCAGTCTCCCTTGGATCCCCACTGTGCCCCCCAGCGAAGTGACAGTGACAGACATCACGGCAAACTCCATCACCGTCACTTTCAGAGAAGCACAAGTGGCTGAGGGCTTCTTTCGAGACCGGAGCGTGCAATTCTGAATCTCTGTTTGCAGTGCTCCCCAAAACCAGTGCTTTTAGGGTGGGGCTAGGGGAGGCTTACATTATCCCTTAAGAGAAAAAAAATTCAAAATGTCTCCTCTTAAAATGTTTACAGAGACCCTTTTTTTTCTCCTTTTTCCTCTTTCAGATACGCAAAAAAGGGCAGTGTAGGGGGTGTCTATTTGTCATTGCTTTGTCCAGCTGAAAAACTGACAGCCCTTTCCCTGGCAAAGACTCCCCTCCTTGATGTGAAAGCAGCAAGCTGAACAATTCGTCTTTTATCCTGTTAAGTGGCAGCAGCTGCATTTGTGGGGAGAGGGCATGTGGAGGTGGAAAGAGAGCTGGATCTCTAGCCTGCCGCCTTGTTCTGCAATTGATATCCCTTGGATAAAGATACATCTCTGTACATTGCTCTTCCCACCTTCCTCCTCCCTCTCTTCCTGCAGCAGTGAGAGGCGATGGATCCTACCTGTGTAGATAACTCCAGCCTGTTAAGACTTTCTCTCCAGTGCTGTTTTCCCTGTGGCCTGCTGTCAGGACTTCAGCAGCGTATTTGCCTGTCTGTGGTAAGTCAGTCTTTGCAGCGTGGGTCCATATAGACAGCAGAGCTTTCTCCCTTTGATTGTTGATCATGCGGAAAGACTGCAATGCATCTCTGAAATCCAAACTGGCAACATAAATTCAATTTGCCCTCATTAAAAGCTCAGAAAGCCAGCATAGTTGAGACATACCATTCTCTATATGCTAAACAGGATTTGCAGGCTTGGCTCTGCTGCATGAGGAATGCATTATGGAAACGGGGTCTTCTTACCCTTTGCCAAATTCAGTATTAATAACAAATCCTGCCCTGAATCTGTGGTAATAAGTTCGTTGAAAACTGACTCCTCTCCCCTGGGAGGAGGGACTAATAGGACAACTGAAGCATTGCCTGGCACTGCAGAGATATCCAAGATACTGGCACAGGCGCAGGACTTGGGAATTGGACAGAACTGAGCTAGAAATGGACCTTGATTAGCAGCAAATTCTGTTCTTGGATCCCATAGAGAGATCCAAAATAAACAAGATGTGGGGAAGGCATGTATTACATCTGAGGAGGGGAAAAAAATCCTAATTCTTAGCAATGAGAATTCTTGGATTGTGCTGCCTGAGTGATACTCTTCCTTGACTCCAGTATCCTCACAGTATCTGTGATCCTGTGCTACTTTACTGATAGGAACTTCCCCTTGGAAGGCTTAAAAATCTTTGCCAAGGAAGGTGGTCTGCATTTCAATAGACCCACCTGATCTTGCACTTAAAAATGCCTTGTGCTGGACTGCCTGTGACACTTTGAGGTTTTTGAAGAATTGCTGTATTTTGAGTTGGTAGATTAGCATAGCATCTGTTCTTGCACATGAATGTTCTCTTCCATTTTTAAAAGCAAATTTTATTTAAATAACTTAATTTTTTAAATATAGATGGAAAGCAAGAGAAGTAAGGTAGTCTAAAGTGGGAACTGAGGGACAGAGTGCTGCAGGATTAACATTGGCTACTGTCATGATTACTATCCTGAAATACTGTGTTTCCTTACTCCACCCCACCTGAAGCATCTCTTATCTGCTGTATTTGTTCAAAATGAAGCCATGAGCCTTCTTAGCTCTGAGATAAAGACACCTGTGGAAATCCTCAATGTGTTTGTTTGAGGGGCTTGGCTCCTGGCCTGCAGAATTTGGGAGCTCTAGGGTTTCTGGTCCTCCAAACATTTACTTATTATGAAGTACTTGGACTGCCACTGTGGGTTTTTACTAGAAGCAATTTTTACCTCATTTAGGATATGGCAGCTCAGTGCAGATTTAGGATTTCCCCTTCCATCTCAGAGCTGTTGGAGCAGGTCTCTCTTTCATGCCATCAGAACAGTTTCAGGATTGTTGGGAAGATCTTGAATTTCTGGACTGACCTTTTGTCTGTCAAAAAAGCAAGATGGGAGTTTTATTATGGAGAAATCTGAGAGGGTGAGAAGTGGAAGCTGGGGGAAATTATGTGGTGGGAGGAAGAGTGAGTGGGAAAGAAGCTTGCAATAGCTAGCAAGGGCAAGCTGATGAGGTAAGCATGCAGGCGCAGGATGTTTGTTGAACGTGGGTGTCCAGAGCGAGGCTTCTGTGTCTGGAGTTGCACCCTTTTTTGCAGGATGTGGGGTCAGACGGTGTTGTTACCATCACCCACACACCCTCTTCCTGACACCTGCCAAATATGCTGAATACCTGCATCTCTCTTCTGTTGTGACCAGTGGACACACCACGTGGCCCAGTCCACTCTTGTGGGCTGGAGCAGGTCAGGTAGTGATGGTTTCAGAAGCGTAGTGTTTGAGCTTATTTTAAAAACAGTCTTGAACTGCAGCTCATCCTGCTAAATCTTCATTTATAGGATCTGCTTTCTTTATTCTAATGCAGCAACTGCTGCTTTTGTCATGTCTTCATCTCAGTGTACAAACTCACCAAAAAAAGCTTCCTATTTACTAAGTTCCTGGCTTTGGCTGACATTGGAAGCGATATCAATCCTGCAGCAGGAAAGAGCTTGTCCTAATAAACTAGATTTCCATCCTCTGCTTTCCTCTCCACTCTCCACCTGACACTTCTCAACACTTTGTTTTGGCATTTCTCTTTAAGCATATTTTCTTTCTCTTGCAGTGGAGTTTTCAAAGACCTGTGGTGGTCTTTCAAAGAGGATCCACCCACAGCTTCATATCTTAATCATTTTTTTGGATCAGGCTATCTAGTGTTCTGCTGGTGACTAATCATCTTGCTACACAAAGTGTGGAACAAAGTACCTGGCTGCCATGCTGCTTTGTGTCAACGAGGAGCTAACCATAATGGGGTTAAGACACAACAAGCTGCATGTGTGTGGGTTTGAAGGGGAGGGTGTGAAGAGGAGTTTGTGGTAGGAAACTAAGCAGTTACTTTGTTGGCGTGGACTTTTTTTTTGACATTCATGAATTCTTGTTTATTTCAAAGAACTTTTCAAGAAGATTTTTCTCCTGATCTTTTTAAAATGTGGCTCTGTTCCACATTGTCTGCGGACATAGCACTGTAAACTTCCTTGGTAGAGCTGGTCTTCAGGGACTTTAAAATTAGCTTTATTCCACCTCTGCAGGGGTAGAGAGGGTTTTACTAGTGATGGAAAGACAGGTTGTCTGGGTTTGTCTCTTCTCCCCAGTACTGTCCATCTGCCAGTTCAACCCAAAACCTGGCAGTTGAATTGGGACCTCCTGTGCTAACATATCATGAAAATCAGATGCTGTGTTTGGATCTTTGTTAAGCATTCCGTTTGATTAGAGGAGCCAGAATAGCATCCAGCTGAAGCTGAGTTTAATAATTCTATTTGAAGCACAAGCCGAGAATAGAAATGGGCTAACTCTCCCATACCTTGTTTGGCTCCATGGCTGTAAACAAGAAAAATAAACTTCAGCCAGTGGAAATTACTGAACTGTACACAAGAAACAGCCTTCTCAGAGAACTGCTCTAATAGTCATTCTTAGAACTGTTTCCATGTGAAAATTTACCAGCAGTGTTGGGGGACAGAAGTGTTTATTTTATAGATCTTGCAGTGAACTCACTGTATGTGTGATAGACCTGGGGGACTTCATGAGACTGGAAAGCCTTTTTTGTTAACACTGTGTTTTAAAAAAAAATCTATGTGGAAAGAGCTGCCTCTGTTCCTGGATGGTTATAAACTCGATGTTATTGCTCTGATATACAAGTGATGCCTTGGAACAGCAAGTTTTAACACGTAAATAGCGGCATTAAGTAGCCTCCTGCATGCTCCTTATTGTCTTGCATTTGCTTGGGGGCCCTTCTGCTTGTGAAGTCAGACTAAGGTGATTTTTTTTTTTTATCTTATTTTTTTTTCCAAGCAAGATCAGGATATTATTGTGAGAACACTCAAAAGCAGTTCCATTTGCCAAAATAAGCCCAAATTTCTTAGTGAATTGACTCTTGTTTATGTCAGAGCTCAGACATAGAGAAGCTTATTGAGAAATGAATGGCTTTTTTTGTTATTAGTGTTGTGAAACTGTCCAGAATTGTTCTTCTGGTGTTTTGTGACTGGATGTATAAAATTGTTTGTTCACCTCACAGGGGGCCCTCGGTCCCAGTACTGTTTCATGCTGTACGCCAGCTAGTGCTGCTTGATGGTTTCACTGGAATAGGGAAGGGAGGCCTCACACAGGTCAAAATGTAGGCAGGGTAGCTCAGGCAAGTCCCTCCAAGGTAGCCACAACAGAGGCTGGGGTGTGGAGGACAGTGGGGGCTGCCAGCCACATCTATGTATTAAGCAAAGCAAAGTCTACCATCACCTCTCCACCTCTTCCTCTCCCCTCAAGCTTTGAGCTTTTGTAGTCAGAAGTAGGGAAAGAACAAAAAACTCCTTTTCTAAAGTGAATTGGTACCTACCCATCTTCTGTTCCTCCCTGGCTTACCTGCAGCCTAGGAAGAAGAGGGTGGTGGGCCTTTCTGGGAAAATAATAGGGACAAATGCTGGTCAGGGAAGGGAGGGACAGAGTAGCCTTGGAACTGCTCTCACTAGGTGGTTGAGGAGGGGCCTTTGGGTCAGCTGGCAGTTGAGAGAGAAGGTGTGTTGTAAGCAAAGAACTTGTAGTGAAATCGATCCCTTGCATCTGTGAGTGGAGTTCTGAATGGGCCTGCAGAGAGGTGAGTGCTGCATTTATGTATCAGTCTTCTGCCATTTGGGAATGTGAGGGAGATCTGTACATTGAGAACTTGCATAGGGCAATTTCTACATTAAAATGTATAGCATTGGAACACGTTGCTTTTGCCATGCCTGTTGTAAAGGTTTTCCCCAAGGGCATGATAAACTTGTTTTGAGAAAATAGCTTATGATCAACAGGCCACAATGTCCTGTGCCTGATCTTACTGTCTTCACAGAGAAAATGTGAGCTTCTGGGTGTCAAACCACCTGGATTCCACACACAAAGGTGGTCACGATAGGAAGGCTTGTAAAAGAGCCCCAGGACAACTGGAAGGAGAGAGAAGCATTCACTTAAAGTGGAATTCAGACCCTTCAAATCCTTTCCTGTAACTAGCACTTGCTGTAGAGATGACCCGATTTTCTCTTCCACTTCTTTCTCTTTCCCCCTTAACTGCTGGAAGTGCAGGGAGCATGCAGGAGATGATCCTAATTAACCGTGAGTGCAGGGCTCCATGAGAGCATTTGGGGCTGCTGTGGATTGCTATGAAGTTGGGAGGGGGTAGAATTGCTAAGAATTTGAACCTCCATCACAGTTTATCTCATTACTGGGCTATCAAAGTTTTGGCTGGGAGGGGAATTTTGAAGGAGGAGGAGGTGGAAAACCTTTTTTTATTATTGTTGTTGGTTTTTAACCAGAAAATGTAGTGTCAGCACAAAGAAGCTTTTTGCAAATCTGTCAAAATGTTAAGCAGCTTTTTTTTTGCTTTTAAATCTGAAGTATGTTTTGAAGCACTTTGGAAATGCAAAGCACTAGGAGTGCTAAGTACTCCTTATCGTCTGTCTGAAAGTGGCATTTGAAAAGCAAAAGATGTATCTGTTTCAGGCCGCTTGGCTGCTCCTTCTCCAGAGCTGCCACCCTGCCCTTTGCCTCCCTCCCACGGGGGAGAGTGTACTCCACCATGCCGGGAGCAGAGGGTTCCCTAAGGGAGAAGAGGAGACCTGCTAAATCCCTCACTTGCCTTTGGGGCGCAGGTTGGCTTCCTCCCTCCCCACCTCCTTTGATCGAGGAAAGGGAAAAACAAAGTTGAGTTTCAGTTTGAGTTGTCCTAGTCTGGAACTCTGACTGTTTCTTCCAGCTCTGGAGACATCTTCATAGAGTTTTCTGTCTGAAAAATTGCACCTTATTAGCTTAATTGAGGGACAAGGAGATGTCTGTCCTTCTGCAGGGAGTGGGGAAGAGGAAGGGAGGGTGAACCAGGAGCTGTCTTCAGTAGCTGCTGGATTTTTCCAGATGCTGTTTCCTCACCTCATCTCCAACAGAACAGCAACAAAAGACCTAAAATAATTTAGATGAAGCTTTTGTTCTGTGTATCTCAAGAACCTTTTAGGGCAGAGAACCCTTTTCCCTCACCTAGTCAGCTCTACAGCATGGGGGACAACGCCCCAATTCCCTTGCTGGGTTTTCAGCACAACCTTTTCCCTCAGCATACGCACATCGTTAGAACGCTTTTGCACACTGACCCACTTCATTTGGTGTGCTCCCTTTCTGTTGCAGGGGGAAGATGGGGGACAATGGACTCAGTTAGAGGGGAGGGTCCCTGATTACTTTTGTTCCTGTCTCTTCATTTGTTGCTGTTGTTCCTGTAAGCACGCTAGAGTATTGGAGTCTTTGCACACAGAAAGCTTCCATTTGCACAGAATGAGCTTCTAGCTTTTGTACAGACTAATTGAATGTATTTGGGGAGGGGGGGAAATAGGGAGTAAACCAATTCCAAACAAAACCAATCAGAGTATAATGCCTTTTCTGAGCGAGTGTGTGCTGTAAAAGGAGATTGTAATAGCAAAGGGAGGTCAGGCTCAAGTATAATTTGACACAAAGTGTGGTTTTATTTTTGTACTGATATGGATAAGAGACTGTACAGCATCTATTTATTTAGATGATTTATGTGGTAAATGTTGCAAACAAAATTATTAAAATATTAAATATGAGAACTGACATTTACCTCATGGTATGGTTGTGTGGTCATTTACCCCCTCCTTGCTTTAATTCTACAGCTGAATTATTTTCCAACAGTCACAACTATTAGTGTATAAGCATGCAGTGCAACTGGAAAAAGAATGGAGAACATGCATGTGTGCATGAGGAAGATCAGTAAAGAAGGATTGATGAAGAATGGAGCCTGCAAAAGGCTGCTTCTGACATTACTTGTTACTTTGATTAGAGGAGGTCAAGTTTTTATTAATTTTTAACCCACTGGGTAAGTGAGACCTGTCCAGGGCTGACCTGGGATGATTGGTCTTTGATGGATTATAATTTGAAGAGGAGAACTCTGATGGCAGGATGGCTGTTGCTCTGGGTTTAGGGAGCTCTCTACATCCTTCATGAATGAGGCTGCGGTGCCAGAACAGCTCTGCCAGCACCAGGAGAGTGCTGGTGTGCCCCACATCCTGCATCTCATTGGAATGGAGAAAGTCTGAGGTGAGGCCTGGGCTGCCAGGCATGCTCTGCTGTGCTTGCCAGCAGGACAGCAGTTCTCCAAGCCAAAGCCTCCAATGGTTTGGACAGCAAGGCTTCCAGGAACCTCTTCAGGAGCACAGCTGCTCCTGGGTACAGTGTGGCCCCTGGCTCACCCCAGGACTTAGCCAAGGAGCCCAAGTCCTGGAACTGCTGATACTCCATGGAGGAAATCCCAAATGTCATTTAGTCCACTTGGGTGCCTGGCTTGCTCCTTCAAGGTGTGTCCCACTCCGTCCCCTGTGGAGGGGGAGGCCAGGTGTTTATCGAGGTCCCTGGCCAAGAGAATGGGGCTGTCTGAGATACCTCTAGTAGATGTAATGTGGGGGTGAGCCCTGCACCTGAATGCAGCTATGGCATCAATCACAGAAGCGAGTGGAGCAAAAGCAGAGGGGGATGGGGTGCATTTCCTGACTCAGTCATGGCTCAAGGCAGCATGGTCAGGTCTTGCCTGTGCTACCAAAGGGCCATCAGCATGCTTTCCTTGAGCCAGGGAAGCTGAGCTGAGTGATGGCATCAGAGCAGGACTCCAGCCAGCCACTCACTTTCTGGCAGCAGCTAGCGGGTCAGGTGAAGCTGTAAGAAACTGCAGTGCAGAGTTACGGGAAAGCCTGCTCTGGAGATTGTGTCTTCCTACCTCTGCCAAAGCTGCAGAGGCTGGCTGGTACTAGAAACAGCTTGTCCTTTTGCATGCATGTGTTGGCTGGATTAAAGGTTAATCTGGGCAGTCCTTTTTTTAATAATCTGTTGCTATGCCACCCCTCTGTTCTGTGCAGTGCAGCCGACTTGCCTTGCACAGCTTTCCCCATTGGATGCCTGAGAACAAGGGCACTTGGCGAAAGGGGAAACCACAAGGGTTGAGCAGTTGGATGTTCTCTGAGAAGCAGAAAGTGAAATGCAGCCTGTGTGACCCCTGTGATGGCAGTCACTTCCTGTCTGTTTAGTGCCACACAGCTTCCCTGCCCTTCACAGCATTTTGCTTGCTGAGCAGCTGCTTTTGAAACGAGAATGAAGAAATCTGGGGGACTTGTGTAATCATCCTGAGCCAGCAGCAGCCTGGGCAGCTGGGCCTGCTCTGGGATCTCCTAGGCAGGCCCCAGGGATGTCATAGTATCCCACTGGTGTAGGCACAGCACACACCCCATGGGCCTTCTCTCTCTGCTGCATCAAACCGTTACTGGGCTGGAGGGCTGGTTGTTCTGACCACTGCTTGGGCCATGTTGAGCCACCCGTACCTGGTGTGCAGGGTCAGCTCCAAGGGACCTGCCTCTGCCTCTGTGTGTTCCAGAGCTGCAGCAGGGAAATCCCAGCACACATTCACCTGGATGCCCATAGTGCCAAGGGTTTGCTTGGAAATGTACGCAGCGTTGGCTTGAGGGGCTGGGCTGTGTGCAGCTCTTCCTAGGATAGGTGAGGGACTGACCATTTGCTTTCCAAAATCTGCTGTTCCTAGCAGTGACCTCACTGGAGTGAAGAGCAGCAGAGTCACTTAATGAACCCTTGGAGCTTTTCTCCTGGAGATAAGTGCTGCTACTCCTGCCTGGTCCACAAAAAATGAGCTTCGAGGCAGCTACTGACTTTGAGCAGGTGAGTTTCCCATTTTTAAGTGTCATTTCAAAAACACATAAAAATTCTCTTGCACCTGCTGCTGTCCGCTATGCCCCTACACCACTGACCAGGGATTTTGATGCGAAGGATCTTGCTGCCCTCCTAAAGCTTATTGCTTCTAGGCACTGGCTTCCTAGTAAAAGTGCTACAGTGTATCCTATGGCACCAGGGTTTTGCAGGCAGTGAGTTGCAAGAAAAATATTTTATTGCAGTGCCTGTAGTGAACAATAGCTTGTTCAGGGAGGGCTGGCTTCCCAGGTGGGTTGGGATTTTTTTAAAGTGTTTTACTAGAAATGTGAATGAAACAAAGGAAATGCCCAACAATGCCCTGAACAGCTGGATATTCTGCTACTATTTTGCTTTGTGAGAGTACAAGGTAGATGAAAGTGTTAGGCCATACCTGTGCAATGGCAGCTTGCAGTGATTTGAGCAGTGGCTGTGGCTGGAAAGAAGGTTCAGAAGGTTCTGCTGACAGGTGGAAGGAGAAAATAGCTAGAAAGAGCACACGGAGCTCTCTGAAAAGCTGCTGCCCCTTCTGCAGCTCCTGTCCTGAGGTGGGCTGTGCTATTTGTGACCCACACATCTGTTTTGGGACAAGGCCACCAGTCTTGGTTGCTGCACGTGTGTTTGTGTAGCCACATAAAGACTTTTTCCCCTTTTGATTTAAGGGTGCCTGCTTTTGGGGGTGGATGATGTTGCTGGTTGAAAGCTCAGTTGCTTGACGCTCAGCTACAAATGTAAAAAGCGGTTGTTTAAACAAAGTGAACAGCAACAAACGCTAATTTAAATGTGGATGGTGTTAATGAACACTTAATGTGCAATTTTAAAAAAGTGAAAAGCGAAATGCAATGGGTGTGGTGGACTTGTTCTTTTGGAGTCACCTTTAAGCGTATGAAGAACTGAGATTATAAAGAGGTGGTGTCTAGAGAAAAGGGGCAGTCCAGAAGGACTTGATCCACTCTAGGTGACAGTCTTGGACTTTTGTTCTTGCCTGGCCTGTGATGCCAAACACCTGAGAAAGGGCCTCTCAGAGCCTATGCTCAAAGTGAGGGGTATGACCTAAATGCAGAATTAGCAGTGATGAAGCATGCTGTGTTTCAGTCCCTGACTGGGAAACACGTCATTCTCTGAACTGGTCACATGTCCTGAACCAGGGTCTGCGTGATTGTCTCCACCAGCATCCAGCAACCTCTCCATCAACCCCACTGCAAATGGGGACATGGCAGTGGGGAGCACATCCTCTCCTGAGCCACTTATCCTCTGGGCAGAGAGCTTGTGTTGGCTGAAATATTTCAGCTGCTAAGGTGAGAAAGAAAAAAATACTCTGAACAGATCTTGCCTGAATCACAGGCAGTGAGGAAAACATTCATTTTTGAATGTTACCTGCCTGCCTTGTCTTTGGGAAATCCATCTCTACTAGAACTGATATTATAGCCATAATATAGCTGTTTCCAGAATTTCCTCCTTCTGGGTGAAACCCCTGAGCAAGAGGTGGAAAGGGAATGTGAATGCAAATGTAGAAAGGGTTGGTGAGGGCCACAGGGGCTGTGAGGGGTCCCTGCCAGCCCAGCTGAGGAGCAGGTAGCAGAGGGATTCCAGGGCTCTGCAGGTGCCTTGCTAGTCACAGATGGTTTAGAAAGAGCAGCAAATGCAGGACAACCATTCCCTCTAGCCCTCATCACAGCTCCCACTTTTTCCAGAGGGTATCTGAAATGCACAGCCTCCTCACCCAAAAACCAGGTGAAAAAGCAGAACGGGCCAGATAAGGTCCTCCAGGTAAGGGTGTGCTCTGCGTTCCACACAAATACAGCTGCAGGTCCACGAGCTTCCACTTTGAATCAGAGAGAACGATTTTTGACTGTGATTTTTGTCTTTTTAGCACCTGCAAGAGTGTAAAGTATGCTGCAAATTAATGAGGGGTTTGCAGCAATAGTCAGGGCAGGGAATTCCTCTAAGTGACTTAACATTTTTCTAGTTTCCTTACAGGTTTATGTAGCATGGTTGGCCCATTTACCTCGCAGTACCTTACACTGGCTCAAAATTTATACCTTATACTGGCACACACGCCAGCTAAATGGAATAAAACACAGGAAAAGGAAAGAAAATATTTAAGCGCCGTTATTGCTAGTTTTCCCGTGGTACGTGCTTCAAGGCTGCCTGCCTACTCGCTGGCGAGACGGGGTGACGGTGCATCTGCAGCGGGAGAAGAAGAGGCTGCCGCCATTGTTTTAAGTAAAAAAAAAAAAGGCCCCGTTCGGGCGGGAAGGGGCAATACCGCCGCCATGCCGAGGATCTGCCGGGCGGGATTCGCGTCCCTTCCGCTCGCTCCCCTCCCCGCTGCGCGGCCGTCCCGCGGGCCCGGGGCTGCGCGCCCCCCGCCCCGCCCGGGCGCGGCCCCTTTAAGGGCCCTCACCCACGGGGGGGGCGGGTCACGCGCGGCCGCGGCGGGAGGGGGCGCGCGGGCGTGCGCGAGCCGGCGGCGGCACGAGGAGGGCGGGGCCGCGGGCAGGGGGCGGGGCGGCGCGCGCGGGCGGGCGGGATTATTATGGGCTGTGGGCGCCGCCGCCGCCGCCGAGGGGGAGCAGCAAGATGGAGCTGTCTGCAGTGGGGGAGCGCGTCTTCGCCGCCGAGTCCATCATCAAGCGCCGTATCCGAAAGGTGAGGGGCCACCCCCACTGGGGCTGCGGGACCCCCCCCTAACCCCGGTCCTCGCTGCCGGGCCCCGGCCGCGCCGCTGGCGCTCCCGTCGGGCCCCCGCCTCACACACCCCCCCCCTCCCCCCCATCTTCTCCCCCGTGTGTTGCAGGGGCGCATCGAGTACCTGGTGAAATGGAAAGGCTGGGCCATCAAGTGAGTGTATCCCGCCCGGGCTGCGGGGATGGGGGGCATGGGATGGGGCGGAGTGGGATGGAGGGGGAGGTATCCGTGTGCGCGGCTGCGGGGGGATTTGGGCGCTAACCGCTTCGCTTGTCCCCTCCGCTGCTCCCGCCCCGGCAGGTACAGCACCTGGGAACCCGAGGAGAACATCCTGGACTCCCGCCTCATCGCCGCCTTCGAGCAGAAGTGAGTGTTCATCCCCCACCCGGGGCTGGGGGGGCTGCAGCAGCAGGTTTGACTTTGGGTGGGCGAGCGGGAAACAGCGTCCAGACGCTCCTTTTCCTTTTTTTTTTTTTTTTTTTTTTTTTTTTTCCTTTAACTTGTATACTTCTGTTTTTCCCTTTGGGAAAAGTTTTAACTTCTTGAAAAATTTGATTCCCTAAAGGGAACGAGAACGTGAGCTGTACGGGCCCAAGAAGAGAGGACCTAAACCTAAAACTTTTCTGCTGAAGGTAACTCTTAATTAAATAACTTAGGCCTAGCAAAAAAAAAAAAATCTCTCAAACCTTGCTGGTGCGTGCCCTTGGAAGGACTGGACTTTCAAGTGACTTGTGCCTGATGCCTGGCTCTGGGAGCGCGGGGAAAACCCGACAGGAAGGGGGGGTGGGCAGAGGCGCAGGAGCGTGTGAGGGGAGGGCGGTGTGCGTGCGACGGGGGCCTCGGCAGGACGGTCAGCACACGCAGATGTGCGTGGTGAGCCTGCAGTCTCTTCTTCCAATATCCTCTCCTTCTCGTGGCCTTCTGTTGCCGCAGTGGAGAGCCAGCCAGTCTCGTTCCCTCTTCCTTCAGCAGGCTGTTCCATCCAACCCGTGCCCTGCAACTTAGCAGCGTGCTGAGCGGTCAGGCAGCAGAGGCGGGAATCCCACTGCCACTTGTGCTCCTCTGATTGCATTTAAGGATGTGGGTGCTCCACGGGAGTTTCATGAAGGGTTCATGCTTTGATCTGTAAACTGCAGACTTGTTTTGCTTTTGCAGAGGGTGGGGGTGGCTGGGAGGAGGAGGAGGAGGAGTGTTTCACCTCTGCATAGGAAGGCAGCTGAAGTTTCCAGTTGCTTTCTGATAGACTCAGCATCTCTGCAAGATGTCATAGCATCTCTGCTTGCAGAGAAGAGCAAGGAAGGTAATCCCTAGTGCAGGCCTACTTGCTCTGTATTTTTGCCTTCTTTTTTTTTTTTAATTAAGAATTCTGGTAGCTGCATTACTGTTATGTGAGCTCTATGAATTTATTAGTTTACAGATTAAATGCCTTGCTCTACTCCCCTCTTCCCTCCCCTTCCTCTCCAGCTGTCACAATCTCTGGCTTCAAATGAGCATAGAAAGAACACACCTTTGTAGAGTTTAGAGAGATGAGCAAGTCTGGAGTTCCCCTGGTTTTATTCTGATAGGAAGCCCTGCAACAGCCAGTGTGGATCCTGTAGTAAGGCATCACTATCACCAAGTCATCCTGTGGCTTTGGGCAAGTCACTTAGGCTTTGTGTGTGTTTCCCCATCTGTGAAACAGGTTAATACTTCCCTTTGCCTGGCAGCAGTAGGAGCTTTACTCAAGTCAGCGCAGCACTTTTAACTGCATGAGCCCCGGAAAGCACAGTGAGGGGTAGGGTGTCACCTCCTCCCTGCTTTGAGAGGGCTTAATGAAGCACACAGAAGAAATGCAGGAGCAGGCGTATTCTGATGCTCTGTGTGAAACCCAGGGGACTATGGTAATCCTTGGGAAGTCCTGCTGATGGAACTGTCCTCCCCGGTCGCCTGTTTTTCTGCTAACAGTGTTCTATATCTGTAGCCTGAGAATTACAAACATATCTGATAATGTACTACCTCTTGTGCTGTATGGAGGGAACACAGACTAGTTGGATTTCCTCTTTCCGGCAGTCATGCATTAAATGTAACTCTTGTGTTTAAATTTCCAACAATGCAAAGGAACACTTGAAGGGAAAATCACCAGCTTGAAATAGTCCTCTGCCTGCATTAAAAAATGCTGGTATTTGTAACACCTGACACTGTTCAGAGCTGTGCAGCGGTGACTATGCTATGTGTAATCACTTTCTTTTATTTTTGATTCTGAATGTGATATGGCCATATCTATTGCCATATCACTCATTTAAAAAAAAATTACTCATTCTCACTCATTTAAAAACCAAAACCAGCCCCCGAACTCAAAACCCACTCATTGCTTCTCTTTTCCCCTTACCCTTTAAAACTCCCTTAAACTTAACGTGAATTATTCAGCAGCATCCTTTGAATCACGTCCGTGACACGTTTCTGTGGCACATCTTCCTTCTGCCAGCTCCTCAAATGGTACTGGAAACCTGTAGGTTTGCAGAGCTGGCTTGGTACTCTGTAGAAGATGACTCGTGATAGGGAGCAAGATCAGCTCTCCTGAGGGCTGGTGCCACGTTGTGGGAGAGGCTGGCAGGGCAGAGCACTACCACTGCTGCTGGGTTTGCACCTCTGGGAAACAGAGCAGCTCTGACTTGCTGTTTCTCTGTGACTTCGGATCCTACCCTAAAAATAGCACCCCAGACCAGGCAGTGAGAAGTAACTCTGTCCGAGCCAGCCCCATCTGAACTTGTTTGAGCTCTGTTCAGGCAAACCACAATCGACACAACTGTGGCTAGAGTTACGACAGAGACAGCGTGATGGTTTCTAACTCAGCTTTTCTGACCCCTGAAGATGCACATTTGACCTCTTCCAGCCCTGCAGCACCGGTTCTGCTGGGGGAGGAGTGGGATTGGGTTCTGCCTCGGGCATTGCTAACAGTATTTTCAGTTCTTTCAGCTGCAGAATCTCTTGCCAGTGAGAATTTCGGAAGCAGGGGAAGAAATTTGATTCTTGTATCCCAGAGGGAGTACTTGGAGTTGGCAGTTAGAACAATATTCTTTTTGATCTGTTAACTGAACAGATTAGGCCTGGATGCAATGATGTTTAAGCAGAAATCTGGCCTAGGACTGCTTTGATGGAGTAGTCTGCCCTTGACTGGGTGGCTTGCTAGGATTTTTCATGTGTATTGGTGCTTAAACCTAGGCTTCTGAGTCTCCAGAATGGCATGAAAATAAGTGCCCTGATATGCCACTCAGTCCCTTGGCTTGTGTGGGTGTTTTAGCTTGCACTTGGGACTAGGTTTATCCTGGGATTAGTTCTCAAAAGTTGCAGATAGGCACCCAGGGGGATTTGCAGAACGCATTCCAGCAGGTTAGTGGCCCACGCCTTTGGAAAAGCTTTGAAAAGCTGCATCTTTGACCACCTGCTGCTTTGTGAGCCAGGCTCCTGTTTCTGAGAGCTGTCTAACACTTGCCCTTTCCATCAGACTGCAGAGGCACATCACAGTCCAGGCTTTGTAATATCGCTATCAAGATGGCCAGTGTTGAAAGCGACCCCTGCAAACTTCAACTGCAAAGTTTTGGGCAGGAAATGGGTCTTTATCCTTTGCATGCTAGGGGCAAACTTTCCCACAGCTGAGCTCAGGCTTGGCAGGAGGCTGTGATTCTTGGGAGGCTGCTGGTGTGCTGCAGCCCTTTGCTGAGCAGATGGGAAATGAAGTTCTTAGTCTGCAATGGGCAGCACTGTATGTAAGGCTTTTCAGGTGTCTGGCAGAAGTGGTCCTTGAGGACAGGCCCTCCAGCATGGATGCTGGTGTGAGGTTAGAGAGAGACATAGCATGGGCTGTAAGATCTTCCTCTTTTTCTCCTGCTCAATTTGCTCTTTTTATTTCACTTTTTTCTCTAGGCACTCTGCTGTGTGGAATGCAAACCTCACCAACTCATTTAATAAAGTCTAGCAAGTGCTATTCAGAGACAGAGCCCAATCTGCAAGCTCAGTGGGTGGCTGGCAAGGACCCCTAGCTGGGGTGGCCATAAATACTAAGGTGACAGGAGCGAAGAAGGTTAATGGGAAAGAAGAAGTAAGGGAGAACAAGGGTAAAGAGATTCTTAGTAGGAGAGTGGGGGAAGAAGGGGTTGAGCAGCGTGGTGCTCTGTCCTTTCGCCCTCTCTTGAACTCTAAAGCTGGAATTGGGTTTCTTTTGATCTCCTCCCTGTTCGTAAATTATCCTGAGTAATTTGAAAACAGACCGTTCCCCTTTTGTAGCATTTTGTTCCCAATCCAGAGGGAAACTTTAGTTTATGGCAGTGTTGCTTGGGAGAGCTGTGCTATGAACTGGCTTGCTTTTGCCTTGTCACTTGGAAGACTGCAGAAGAAAGAGGGTGATAAAAAGGCAGAATGGCAGCCAAAAAGGGGAAAGAAGAGCTCTTGCAAATGCTGTTGGGAGCAAAGACTGTGGGAATGCAGGTGGAGAATAAAAGACAAAGCCGAGCTAGTAATTTATGAGAGAGTAGCGCTGCTATGGTGCAGCAGCACTATTGGAATTGGTGAGATTTTAAAATAATTCACTAGAAATCCATTGCCTTACAAGGTCTTTGGTTTGTTTTTTTCTTCCAAATCGTAGAGATTTTTATACAAATCAGGTAGGAGAGGCCTTTCTAAGCACGTGTCTGTGTACGTGCTTGTGTGCCTCGGTGCGTTAAGGGAATGAATGAACAAATATGCTTGCTGGGCCTCGAGGGACACTTATTCAGGAATAGTAGGGAATGGGGGAGATACACTAGTTCCCAGGGGCAGTGAGGGAGAGCTGTACAAGATAAATAAAGGTGATACATATCCCAGATGGGAAGAGGGGGAAGGGAAGCAATCCCAGCAATTGGCTTGCTCTCATGACGGAGCACTGCAGCAAGCTTCCAGAAACTGCATCCTGATGTAGGCTGAGCTGTAAGCAGAGAGTGAATTACTTCGTATACATGCTGAGTACCTCTTCAGTAGTGAACACATCCTGCTGGTGAAAGCAGCAAAACCTAGAGAGGTGGTTTCCGTGTGGGAAACTTGTGAGCCGAGGAGCAAACTGTGGTGACACAGCTGAAAGGATTCAGGGGGTTTGTTTTTCAAAGACATTATCCTCATATGGCTTGGGAATGATCAAGGAATGGGCCCAGAGCAGGGAGATGTGCATTTCCAGTGGATAATACTGAATGTTGAGTCTTCTCCAAACCAGAGGTAGCAAGTTACTTAATCCAAAGTTGGAAGCAGGGCAAGGAGAGAGAGCCTCTGTGCTGTCCTATGCAGTGAAGGGACGAGTTCATGTCGGTGATGCCTGAATAAACCTGATCCTGTGGTAGGAATACTGAGCTTCCCAAGTGAGAAAGCTCTGGGGGCTGGTCTTAGATAAAGCATCTGATAGGATTTTTCTTGAAACCTTACCTGGAAAAACAATCTCAAGGTAAGCTGAATATTTGCATAATGCTCTTTGGAACTTGCATTGGAGCTGGTCACTGGGGATAGCAGTGCAGCAGCAGGGGAGGACTCTTGGGCCCTAACTTAACCCTCTCTCTTAATAATCTGACCAAAGTATCAATGCTGTGTGTAGACCACCTGGACACTACTGAAGCTGGAATTTAATAAAGACAGATAGCTGAAACATGAGTTAGAAACAGCTTTGGCCTTGAGAAAGTGCCCCAGAAGTAACTGGAAACGCAGACACATGGCACATAAGTGAGACCTACTGGTTCTGGCACACTGGAAAAGTCCAAGCCATGTACCAGGGCTCTGCAGTAGCTGCTGGACAAGCACAGAATGGAGACAGGTCTCTCTGTGAAAACAGGACAGCAGCTGATTATTGTGTGCAGAAAGAGAAAGTAAAAGAACAGGGCTGTGGAAGTAGCCAGGCAGTAGCCATCCCAACATTATCACTTTGTTTCATGTGGCTGATGGGAAGCTATGCTCAGGAATTTTTGGGGTGTATAAGGAAACTGAGGGTGTTTGTGACTGCTTCCCCCACACTTCTTGGGAAGCTGCCTTCTTTCTCTCCTGGGTGATGGAGGCGGTGCTGGTGGAAGGTGGCAATTAGATTTGACTTGGAGCAGAATGGCACAGAGGGGGCAGAACTCACTCGAAGGCATGATTATGGGCTGGGCAATTGATCTGAAAAATGTGCTGTGTTTGCAATGGGAGAGGCCCTGAAGGATACCTGTGTCCATCCACTGAAGCTGCAGAAGGATTTTCAGTGATGCATTTGTCTGTAGCCTCTGCCTGGCTTCCCTGTCCTGGGTTTTGGAATGGGATGTTGTGTTGCATTTTGCTCTTGGCTCAGCAGTGGTGAATTGGTAAGAAACCCAAAGCACAAGAGCAGCAATGCTGAAAGGGCTGGCTGTGGTTGGAGCAGGATGAAAAGGAGCAAATTTGTTAATTCAGGCTGTGCTGGTATGTAATGTCAGAAAGCAAACTTTAGCTTGTCCTGTGCCTGCCATCTGCTTCAGAGGGACCCGTGAAGAGAGTAAGCACAGCCCAAATGTGCATTTGCCTGTGACCTCCTGACCAGGTCTGCAGTGTCTCCAAGTTGTGTATTGATGCGAGGGGAAGAGTTGATGTGTGGTGCAGGGAGTTCATCTTGAGCTGTTGCTGGGCTCAGGCCTGTACTACGCCTGTGACAGGAACTGTGTCTTATTTTCTCAACAGTTTGGGGCATGGAATAACACACGGGGCTGAGCAAGGAGTAACTAGATGGACATTAGGATGCTTTCTGTTACAGCAGAAAAAGTGTTGGGGTTTGTGTGTGCTGGGAACACTTCCCTTTAGCTGGGTGGGTACAGCCCTGTTTGTCAATGAGCAGAGTGGCTGTGCCTGCCTTGGGGTTGTGCTAACATGTGTCTGTTTCTTTGCCAGTCAGCTAACACAGAGTCTAGGTCCCCAGTCAGGGTGAGCCTTCAGTTTGTGTGTTCTTGTACAGTCTGAGAAGGAGGCCTCATTTTTGCAGTTGTTTTAAAGCCAGAATATAAGTAGAACTGAAGGCTGTGATCATCCAGTGTTAGTCAAGAGAGGAACAAAATGTCTTCACGTCTCCATTCTGTGCTCATTCAGGATCTTCTGTGGTTCCACATGGGTATCTCTGTGGGAGAAGAGGGGCTCTGGCTAACAGCAAAGCTCTGGAGCTGTAGGGCCAGGACTTTGAGCTTTTTGTGCAGGGGTTGGCTGGGCCCCTCACTTAGATCTGTTAGATCCCTGCCTTTACACGCACATTTTTTTCCCCAGGCATTTCTCTGGTAGGAGGCACAGCCTGCAGGGTGACAAAGGAGATGGAGTTGAGTGCTAAGCTCTTAGCTGGCAAGAAGCCATCCCGATCTTGGCGTGTGCAAGGGGCAATGGGATGGAAAAGTTGGGGAGGAAAAGCAGCTGTCGTCTTGTAGCACTGCAGTTCTTTCTGTGCCCACGAGGTGGGAGAAGCTGCTCGCGGGATGGGCAGTCACAGGGTGGGGGCTCGCCTGTCCCCTCCAGGCCTGCGTGACTTCTGCCTGTCACCACTGCTGAGAGGGAATATGGAAGGGGATTGGCTTGGGCAGGTACTGGGGTGCAGGTGGAAGGATGAGCTATACAAGCAACAGTGCTCTGATGAGATGTGGTGTAAGAGTAGACTCTGGGTTTCCATGCCCACAGGTCATACAGCACCAGCTTATCAATGAAACTGTTGTTCCTGCTGCCAGGAAATGTTCCTGTCTCTGCTGGATGAACCAGGGCAGTTTTTGGCACCACAAAAATATTGTTCCCCTAGCCTGGTTCTTGGGGAGGGCTGGCACAGAGAAGTTGAACAGGTGCTATTCCTGCTCTGGTCCAGTGCTAGGTTTCAAACAAGTGTGATGCTCAAAAGGACAAGTCAATCTCTTCTTCGGAGGTGCAGTTAAAATTTTACTTGAATTCCAGCTGGCCTCATCTCTGGCTTTAAACACTGGACTTTGCTCCCACAGCACAGTAAGAATGAGTGACTTGCATGTGACCCTAGTTAAAAATCAGATCTCTACATTTTTGTGTTTAACAAAGACAGCTCCATCAGACCCTTCTCACCAGCCTCCATCTGTGTTCCTCAAGACCCCCTTCTACCTCACTTTTCAGAGGCAATTCTCATTGGGCGTTACTCTGCCTCTTCCCTCTTATCTCATGTTCCATTTGTAGAGAACCTGGTACAATCCCTTTGTAAGTTTGGGTGCTGTCTCAGCACTGACAGCCCCAAGTTATGTGTAGGATGATGCTGGCTTCTTTGGCTGATAGAGGAGGGTTGTGCACTTTGACTGATGACGACCAAGGGGAGCTTTGGAGACCATTAACTCTAACCCTGACACATGCCTGGGAAGTTGCAGTTTCTCCCTGGGGAAAGCCTAAGGAGACTGCCCAGAAATGATACAGACAGTGTCCTGTGCCTGTGTGCAGGCTGTGCTGGAGCTATCAATAATTTGTAGGTGTATGCCTGTGCTTGTCGTTGATGTTGGATATAAATGTGTCACGGTGCTGCCGGTGAGTGCTTGGCCTGAAGTGAGCAGTGCCCGATTGAAGATCTGGCTGCAGCTAGGCTGCCTCTCTGACCCTGTTTGTTTTCTTTCTCCCCACCACCGCAGGCTCGGGCCCAAGCGGAGGCCCTCCACATTGGGGATGTACACTTTTCTGTCAAGCCTGGTTCCAGTACCTCCTCTCCCAAGCTCCACTCCAGCGCCGCGGTGCACCGGCTCAAGAAAGACATCCGGCGATGCCACCGCATGTCCCGGCGCCCCCTGCCCCGTCCGGATCCCCAGAACGGTGGCAGCGTGGGTGGCGGGGCTGGCATTCGTCCTCCTGTCTCGCCCTTCTCGGAGACCGTGCGCATCATCAACCGTAAGGTGAAACCCCGCGAGCCCAAACGCAGCCGCATCATCCTCAACCTCAAAGTCATTGACAAAGGTGGGAAGCCAGCCAATGGGGCCGGGGGCCTGGCTCGGCCCAAGATCCCTTCCCGAAACCGGGTCATTGGCAAGAGCAAAAAGTTCAGCGAGAGCGTCCTGCGCACTCAGATCCGCCACATGAAGTTTGGCACCTTTTCACTCTACAATAAGCCGTCTGCTGCACCTACCCCCTCTCTGGAGGGCAAGGGGGAGGCCGAAGGCTCCCAGGCAGCCTCCTGTGGGCTCATGATGGGCTCCACCCCCTATGATGCCCCCAGTTCCAGCTCCTCTGGCTGCCCATCACCTGCTCCCCACTCCTCCTCTGACCCAGATGATTCCCCTCCCAAGCTGCTCCCTGAGACCCTCAGCCCGGCCATCCCCGACTGGCGTGAGTCAGAGGTCCTTGACCTCTCAATCCCACCTGAGTCGGCTGCCACCAGCAAGCGTTCTCCCTCGGGAGGGTGCAGTGGGGGGCAGACTCCCTCCTTGTCCCTCTCCTCTTCTGACCAGGAGCAGGAGGCTGGCGACTGGCGTCCTGAGATGTCCCCTTGCTCTAATGTGGTGGTCACAGATGTCACCAGCAACCTCCTCACTGTAACCATCAAGGAGTTCTGCAATGCAGAGGATTTTGAGAAGGTGGCGGCAGGCAGTGGTGGAGGAGGCAGCAAGTGAGCAACCAGGTCCCCCCACTCCAGGGGTGTGGGGGGAGCTATACCTGAGAGAAGTCGTCGTGCGAATGGCTGTCCTTAGTTCTCTCCTTCTCCCCTTGGCTGTCCCTCTACCCTCACTGCCACCCTTCCTCCTCCTTTCCTCCTGCCCAATTCCTCTTGCCTGGAGGCTGGAGTGTGTCAGTGGGGGTGTGGGAGCACCCACTGTTCCTGGGTGTTGGTACTGCTAGGAGGAGGCAGGGAGGGTTGTGGTGGGGCTGGGGAGTGGTTGTTTGTCCTTGAATGTGGTGTTGTCCAACGGGCGGTGGAGCCTTTGGGGCTGAGGGATGAGTGAGCATGTGTCTGTGTGCCTGTGCAGGTGGTGAGGAAGGTGCTGCTCTTCCTCATTCCCCTTCTATCTTTGACAAAAACCGAAGAGGAGTTCCAAACCTGTGAGGGGAAGATGTAAGAGGATTGGAGCCGTTGCCCGTGTCCTCCAGACCTTCTCCCACAGCGTGCATGCAGACTCTTCCATTCTTGTTTCCCCCTTGCCATGACTACCATCCTGCCATCCTTCCCCTCTTGGCCTGCGGCCTGGATCTGCCCTCTCCTCTACTGTCCTTGTGGCAGTTGCTGATCCAGATGCCCTCAGAGTGAGGGGGAGAAGGACAGGTTAAATGTCATGCCTGGAAGGTGCTTGAGATAAAGCTGGGGTGCTGGGGGTTGCCCCATGCAGCCTATGCCTCACATTGGCTTCCCCTTTCCTTTGACTATTGGTGCTACCTTGGCAGTTGTATGGGTGCTTTCAGGTGCCCTGATCCCTCCTCCTGCATCTTCCAACCTGTTCAGCTCCTCGGGAGAAAGGGAAGAAAAGAGGAGTCTGCTTCCAGCCCATATCTTCCTCCTGATGTTCATCACTTGCACTTGTTTGGGAGAGAGGGACGTGAAATGCCTTTCTCTGGCCTTTCCGTGGCAGAAGCAGGAGGGGGCTGTGCCTCCATCCTTCAGTCTGTGGGAGGATGATGGCAGCAGCGTGATGCTGCCCCAGCCACGTGAGGCTGCTCTCCCACCTCCTGTAAGCTTCCCCCGGCCCTCTCTGCTTCCTCTTGCTCCTTCCAAAGGAGGGAGGGGTGGATGCTAGGACAGGTTGGTTGTTCTCCCTGCTTGTTTTTGCCCCTCCTGCTCGGTTGTGCCCCTCCTGCTCTCCCCTCCCTCTGGTGGGTGGTCTGGAAGAGGTTTCCCCTCTGTCTTTTCAGCATCTGAAACAGCCCTTACAACTGTCAACCAAAGGTGCTCATAAGAAATACCTGTCTGTCACATCGCATGCATGTGCGCTGGATCTCTTCCCCTGAAGCTGATCTAGAAATTCCTTCTCTTCACCCCTAGCAAGTAGGAGGGAGCAAGACCACAGCTTGCTGTTTATTCCACAGCTCCCTCTTTCCCTGACCAGCTTTGTTCACATCCAAAATAAGCTCTATTTTTTGCCTGCCATTTCTGGCTTGCTCTGTTTCTGTGTGGGTCCTAAGCTTCACGGTGACAAGCCGTTCCTTTGCTCTCCTTTCTTCCTCTACTTGCACAGGACTGAGCTCGTAGAGGTAAGGAAAAGAGGTGCTGATGAACTGGTGGGAGAGCCTCACACTCTCAGCCCTGTCCCTGGATGGGGCAGAGGGGTGTCACTTCTACATAACATGCTGCAGAGGTGAAAAGGGTGGAAAAAGTTCCTCATGCCAGGGCTCATTTGCTTATAAGCCTGCCCTGGGCAGGTGAACACAAGTGGAATTGGCCCCTCTGGTGCTTTCACACAAGGATGTTCAGGAGCTGCTGGCTCTGAGGAGTGCTCTCCTGCAGTAGTGATTTTGTGGTTGTAGTGATCTGAGGATAGAAGGGAGGCAATTTGTGGGAGGGAAGTAATATTTGTCTGCCCAAGGGACATTGTCAGGGTGGTAGAGGGATAGACCAGCTTCTGACCTTAATTAGGGCTTTTGTGCCCAGAGCATGTCTATTCCCTGCCTCCAGCGCCTGGGTCGGTGTAATAAAATCTTTGCTGCCCTCCCCACAAACCTTGCCTTGCAGTGGGTGGCATTCCAAGCTGTGGGAAATGGTGAATTCACACCAGTTGTGGTTGGGTGTCTGCGCAGACAGTCTGAGGGGGATTCCAGGTGCTCTTAGCACCACCCTTGGTACACCTCTTCCTCATTCTTTCCTTGGTTAAAGAGCTTAGTGGACTCTTCAGGGATGTGCTTTCATTCACAGCTGAAGCTAGGGGCAGGGAGAAAGAGACTTCCCTGATCCATTCGCCAAGCTAAGGCTTTCTGTAACTTGTTGGACTTGTGTGCGTGTCTGTGTTAATACCTGCTTGTATTTTTTGTGGGTGTTGTTTTTTTGGGTTTTTTTTTTGG
The DNA here is from genome assembly GCA_024865655.1 of Emberiza elegans. Lineage (NCBI taxonomy): Eukaryota > Metazoa > Chordata > Aves > Passeriformes > Fringillidae > Emberiza > Emberiza elegans. Next base: position 4,189,224 of record JALJVW010000910.1, on the reverse strand, counting down.
GTTTTCTTTTGCGCATCTTTCCTGTGCCTGGCACACCCAGGGATCCCTTATGTTAGCATAGCCTATCCATTTGACTGCAGCTTCAAAGATGAGCAGTTTGTAGGCATAGGGAAAAGCTCTTTCTTAGGAAAATAGCGAGGAGATTCTTCTCTTTTTCCTCCCCCTTCTGAATAAGAACCAATCTGTGGCTGTGAAATAAGAGGAGCTGCTTTATGGGGTGGATGCAAACTGGCCAGTCACTTTAGGTTGTTAAGTTACTGTTTGGTGTGTATGTGGTGCTGTGTTTTGTTTTGTGGTATCAAGGTTCTGAAAAAAGTGTTGAAGCGTTTAAGTGGGAGATAAAAGGGAACTTTAATAGGAAACTCTTGATGTGTTTTGGCCAAGATGTGTTGCTTGGCAGAATTCTTTTCCCCAGTGTCTCTTGTATGGTGTTCTTTGGGGGCAAGGGGCAGGAATTGTTTAATTGAAGGGGTTTTGCCTTTCTCCAGAGTGGCAAGCAAGGGAACTGTCCGTGAAAAGTAAAACAGTGGGTCATTGTAGGGATGTTCCGCAAGGACCTCCTTCCTGCGGTGAGGAGATGAGGGGACTTGTTGCAGCAGAGAAACTCGTGCGGTAGATCCTCGTTGTGGAGGAAGAAAGGAGTATGATCCGGCTTGCAGACACAGCTCACCTGCTTGTGTGACAAATCCCTCCCTGGGTGGGTCACCAGGTGGGAACCAAACCCTGAACCTCTGGATCCGAAATGAGGATCCCGTGCTGGTTTGAGTTAGAGGTTTGCTAACTTGAATGCAGCAGCAGCCTCGAGTTCCCTCAGGTGGACAAGACACTTGAGGCTAGCTAACCTACCTTCGTATTCACGTGGGCTGTGCTCCTCCTTCTGAATTTTTGCCTTTGCTCCTTAATGGAGATAGGAAAGAAGATTCATTCGTGCCTTTTAAAATGGGCATGGAATTGAGGGAGGAGTTTATTTGAAAGTATCCCCTTCCTTTCCCCATAACCCTTAGGAAAAAAAATCAACAAAAACAGGGAAATATTCTCTGTGTCTGTGCCATGTTTGTTCTCGTTGTCGTGTTTTTAGAGGAGATTTTATGATGGAGTGGAAAAAGTGAAATGATTAGTTTTGCATAAAAAAAGAAAAGTTTTTTAAAAAAAATTTCTACAGGGAGAGAGCGAGAGAGAGTTTAAAAATGAATAATAAATGCAGTGATTGCACAAACTGTAGTGGTATTAGATGGTCCTTAGAGAAAAGAGTATTTTGTAGTATCGAAGCATGTGTGTCTGGGATGGTGTTTGGCTTGCTTGAACTGGAGGGAAAGGCATTCTAGGACTAAGCAGCGATCTCTGAGCTGAAAGGCAAGTTGCATGTTGGAGGAACCCTGTCTACAAACCTTTCCCGTCCTTGCCTCCCAAGTGTTGGAGTGAGTTCCCTTCCCTCCCATACCTCTCCTGTGAGCTAAGGTGGAGTCTCCAAGTGGTTTTCTGGCTGAGCAGCCCTCAGAGATGGCCGGTCACATTCTGACAGAATGTGGATCAGGCCATCAACATGGAAACAGTTGACTTACTTTGCATGCACAGCAAGCCGCTAATGTTTTGGGTTGGCATGTACCTTTCCTGCCAAGTTGCTGTCTCTTTTCCATCCCCTATATCCAAACAGAATTAATCATGGTGGGCTTATTTCCTGGGAAGCAGATATGCCTCTCCTCTGTAAGGTTTCTTAAACTCCTTCCAATACCGGGTGGGGGGTGACATTTTTCTGTATAGAATTCACCACATCAGGACAGAAAACTGAATCCCATTGTTGTGTATTCCAGCACCCCTTCTCCAACAGTGGCCAGATCTCTAGAGGCAGATGAGAGCGCTGCCCTGTGTGCTCTGATTGTGTTGCTGAGGGACATGCACCCTCTTCTCGAGGCCAGCAAATGCTGCAAGCTTTAGGGTGGAGAGGGGAGAGGAACACGCTGACAGGACTGCTCAAGTAGGGCAGCCTTCTTCTCCAGCTTCCTTTGGGGTGGTGGGGAAGAGTTGCTTGAATGTTCCTTCAGAGCAAGCAGGCAGCTCTTGTGTGCTGGAAGCTCTGGCTTCCCTGTCCAAGATGTCTCTAGTGTTCATCTGGTGCGTGGGAGTGACTGCAGGGAAGAGGGAAACCACCAGATGTTGGTGTCTGAACAGAAGATGGTAGTCAGGGACGCTTGAATGGCTTTTCTTGTCTGGACTTCTCTGGTGCCCTTTGCAGTGGCAGGTGACTGATGTCTCGATGCTTCCCATAGCGTGGGCTGCACTTGGGAACTTCTCTATCTGCCCATCAAACTGTCGGTGCTTCCCTTGGCTTTCAACTTGGAACAGAAACCTCCTGTCTCAGGCTCTCCTCTCAATGGGCAGCATGGGACTGGAGGGGCATGAAGCTAATGAGATAGAAGCTCCTTTGGGGATGAAAAACAGAAATAGTGTGGTGAGCAGGCCCAGCTGTGGTGAGCCACTGCTTAAATTCTGTTTTCAAAAGAGAATGGGAGCATTTCTCTGTGTCTCCCCTTACTGAAGTTCCCAGGGAGATTTTGTGAAATAAACAAATAAAAAAGAAAAAAAATCAAAACCACAATAATGCTTTTTACCAGGTAGGAGCTGTCTCTGAGCTGAGTCTTCCTAGGGATATCACTCCCTTCTCCAGCCCCTCTTTGTAGAGGAGGCTTCAGCAGCTCCCAGCGTTTGGAGATTACCACCTCCCTGGGGACTTCCTGGCAGAAAGAGGTTGCCATGCTTGAAGGATGGCGTCCTGAGTTGCCCAGACTTCTGCCCACCCCAGCCATGGCATTAGTAGGGCTGCTCAGGAGCAGGTCCTTCTTCCCAGGGAGGTGTAACAAACCTGGAGTGCGTGTTTGGCTAAGTGCTTATTTTCCCTTTTGCTTCCTCCCCACTTTCTGACAAGACTTTTTCCTCCTTGCCTGGCACATCCTTTTACTCCAATGTCGCTTGCTTTTGCTGCATTTTTCAATTGCCCAATAATCATGCAAGAGCTGGGATCTTATTTACTTCCTATATATAAATATATGAATATAAAAAGCCTCCTTCCCCCCTTTCTCCCCATCTCACCCATCACCCCATGCGCAGCCTCCCTGATCTCTGCTCTGAAGGTGATCTGCTGTAGAGGGTTAATTTGGGGCCGGGGATTTGGTGCCTCCTAGTTCTGTTCTTTCTTGGCTTGCCAGCTGTGTCACTGCCCTGTGCCTCTGTCTCCCTCACGCAAAGGGGGTGAGGGTGGAGGAGACCATCCTGCTGAGGGTGCTGGCAGCCCACCTCTCAAGGTGTTGGCACAGAGATGGAGTGCTCAGTGTTGCTTCAGAAATCCCCTGCTCCCTGTCTGTGCTTCCTTCCCCAGGTAATTCCAGGAAGTATCTTCATTTCACCAGTGCTCTGAGGTTGAGAAAATAAGTGTCTTTATTTTCTTTTAACTTCTGTTTTTGAGATCCTTCCCCAGAGTGCAATGTGTATGATTTCTTTTTGGGGGTGTAGATGGCAGGAGATGCTGGAGTCTGTCTCCATCCTCACCTTTGCCTTTCCGTCCTCTGCTCCTCTCACATTTTGCCATTGCCCTGTGTCAGATGGATGTGGTCAAAGGTATTTGCACCCTTTTCTGTGCAGGGTCAATCTTGGCACCAGGAGCTTCTCCTGTGTTCTGTGTGGTGATTCTGAGGTGCCCTGTGTCCCACCTGCCTCACCTGTAAGCATGCAGCAGGGCCCTGAGATCTTCTTTCTTCCCTTCTGTAAATTTCTCCCTCCGGGAGTGAAGGGAGGTACAGTCCTGTGGTGGCTGGCTGCCTCTAGCAGCTCTTCTGTCCATTCCAGCTTCTCTGTGGTGGGAAACTGACTCCAGGGCCATCCAAAAGCACAGTTCTGGGGGTGAGGGTCCTTCCACAGAGCTGAGCTCTGTGCTTTGAGCCCACACCCTCCAGTCACTGGCAGACGGCCCTGGAATGGAGGAGCGGGATGTCCTCTGTGCCCCTGGGCTGGGTGGAGCTGGGAAGTGGGCAGCAGTGTGCTGGGGCACAGGGAAAATAAGGTGACAAAACTGCAGCAAGATGCAGTCAGAGAGGTGCCAGCTTCTGCAATGGTTCAGAAAACGTGTCTGCTGGGAGGAGAGGGGCATGGTGGGACATGCAGGCAAAGTGTTCATTCCCATTGCAGGGCCCTGGTTCTTTGCTTCATTCCTTGTCCAGCTGAGCACATCAAACCTCTGGAACACAGCTGGGTGGGTCAAAGCACTTCGTGGGGCTTCAGGGCCTCGTAGGACTAATGGGGCTTTCCCATGCCCCCAAGCAGCCCCCCAGCTGGCCCCTGCTCTCTGGGGATACCAAAGGCTTTCCTCTGGGCAGAGCAGCAGGTAGGTGCTCTTGCACAGGTAGGTGGCTCTTCAGCTGCCCTGGAGGGAGCCTGCTGCTTCCAGCCCCCAGCTGCAAAGTGGGGGCAAAATCTTAGGTCAAGTTCTCAAATGGAACAAAAAAATTAATCGTTGTGATGACTTTTTTTAGAAAAGAGTTGTCATGCCTGTACCTCCCCCAAGCAAATCAACTCAGTGTGTGCTGTCCTCCTTCCTCTTCTCCCCTGTGCCATTAAGCCTTGTACACTTCCTAAGAATAGAGAAGACTCTCTGCTTTGGGATTTTTTTCCCCCGTTTGTTTTCTTTTTGCAAAGAAAGTTGTCTGCTGGTGGTGGAGGACAGGGGCCTGCTTCATCTGTTCCTTCCTTTCACCTTCCCCTGTGCCAAGCTTAGGCTCAAATGCTGCAGATTCCTGCAAACACTGAACTTGGAGCAGGCGAGTGACCCCACTGCGTTCTGTGGTACTTGGGTGCTTCAGATTCTGCCTGTGCTTGAGCTTTGGCAGCATCAGAGCCCTTCCTTCCCCTTGGAGAAGGTCAGCCCTAACTCCAAGTGCTGATAGTTCTGGTGCAACCCATCTGTCTCTTCATTTCCCCTCACTTGGCATACAAAGTGAAGGTGGTAATTTTTTTTAATTTAAAATAAACCTAAATATGTATCTTGTAATTTTTTTTATTTTGAAAAAAGCATTTAAGGATTGTGCACGGATGAATTGTATATCTATATATTATTTTTTTTGTCTTGCAATTTTCATTTTAAATATAGTGTTTGTTCAGTTTTGTTTTGTTTTTTAATCCAGTTCCCAGCTGGCTAAACTCTGTCTAGAGTGGATGGGTGGGAGGCAGAGCCACTGGAAGGGTGATTGAATCACTCCTTCCCTTGGTGCTTCCTACAAGAAACTGGTTTGCTCCAGGTTTGGGGGTGGGGGTTGTGCTAATTACTCTTGTATTCTTGTACATTTTGTTCTTTCTGCTGCTCTTGAATATTGTATCAATGCCAGAAATGGGGAGTTAAAAATTAAAACAAAAAATTAACCCCAATAAATTGTTACATTCCAAAACCTGTTGTTGTTTTCCTTGGGTGGGCTGTGCCTTGTGGAGCTTGGGAGGAGGGCTATGGAAATGGCTGCCCTGAGCCAGCACAGATCAGCTCTGCAGTCAAACACAAGGACCTGCACCCTTCTTGGGAACCATGGATCAGCCCTGGTTTGGTCTTTGGACCAAAGAGAAGCTCTGAAAAAAGACAAAGGAGTACTCTAGAATGTTAAGGGAAGAGGGAACATTTAGGAAGGCCAAGCTGAAGCAAGTGGAACCTGAACACCCTCTTCCTAAGTGCTTTGGAGTCCTCCCATGGGTCTCCCACATTTTTAATCTTTTCTTTTAATAATGAATTTAGATCAGGGTAGAACCTAGCACTTGGTGGCTGAAAAATGCTTAGGCTTTTCCCAACTCCAGAACACGTGCTTAAGTGTACTTTCTCACAAGCTGATCTAAGAAATAGAGTGAAAAACCTTCTCCCCATGTGTAATTGAAACCCCAGATTCACTCCATCACTCTCCAGCCCAGAGCAGCTGCATAAAAAGGCTCAGCTGAACTTCTTGGTGGGAAGTGCTGCTGGTGGGGCAAGCCAGTTGCTTTTGGACAGAGAGGTCCTTCAGGTAGGCAGAAGAGAAGGGCAGGAAGGCAGCACTTCTGGGTACTGGGAAAGGGACACTTACAAGGCAATGACTGGGTGCAGCTCCAACCAAAACTCCCTCAGGGTTGCCCTTCAGGAGTGTGTGATGATGCCTCACCCCAAGGGGAGATTGGGCTGAGCTGGGCTCTCCTTGGGCAGAGTTGCTGCCTTGAGATACTTCTGCAGTGTCTGAGTTTTGGGAAGCCACAGCAGGGCATGCTCCAGTGGTGGCACCCAAGCCAAGCACAGTCCAGGTGTTGTTCATGTCATGGCACCAGGCTCACCTTGCCTCTGCTGCAGAAAACACTCACAAAGCCAGCACTCCCTCCTCCCTTGCCCCCTGGTTCTGCGCAGAAGCCAGTGGGCTTTTGGCTGGATCTGAGAACACCACATGAAGCCAACTCTCACCCAATGCCTTCTGGAGCAGGAGGAAGGCTGGAGAGGCCCCAGCCTGACTGAACAAAGCCAGTGAGGTCCTGCAGCAGCACCCTGGTGCAGGCAGACCCAGTAACCAGGGCAAAGTGATGCAAGTCACATCTACAGCACTGAGAAACCTGGAAATAAAGAAGCCAGGATTTCCATGCTATGTAGAACCTGCACATCGCCGGGGTCTGAAGGCTCCTGATCTAAGGAGATGGTGGAGCTGAGTCAATGGAGTGAGTGGCAGAGGAGCCCTTTGATCTCCTTAGGGTGGCCCTGGGGATGTTCCTGCACTGGGTGATAACCTGGGAGGAGGGAATCCCCCACCTCAGAGGCATCAGCTTACACTCCCCCGCAAAAGGTTCCCCCCTTCCCTCACCCCACCACCCTGCTGGCCTCAGCATCATGAATGGGCCAGGGTTTCATGCTGGCCAGGATGGACCTGCCTGGTTCCTGTGGGGAGGGTTGGATTCAGGGCAGCCTTGGAGCAGTAGGTGTCCTTCCCCTTAAGCCAGCAATCCGTCCCAAATGTCCCTCTCACACAGGGGGCACAGCAGGGTGACTCCTTGTCCTGCCTTGACCTTGGCTGCAGCCACCCCCTGGGGACAGCTGCTAGTCCCAGACACCATTTTGGTGTTAATTAAATGGAAGAGAATCCCTTAATTGCTCTCTCCCAGTCCCTCTGGGTTGAATACATGAGCTCTTGTTAAATCCAGCTCCTGTCATCAATCCTGCTCAAACCAGGAACCAAAAAAGCCCCACATTGCCTTCCCCACCCTGTCACGCACCATCCTTGTGAGGGCTGGCTGCCCACCGAGCATCTCTGAATTGTTATTCATGGGACAGGGAGACTGCTCTGGCCACTCACTGGTCTGAGTCATCACTCCCTGTGAAAATCTATTTTTGTCACCTCTTTGTCTCTGGGAAGAAGTTGTGGTCCCTGCTGAGGGACAGGTCTGAACCGTGGGAGAGGTGAGCCCTGCCCTGCTGCGATACCCAACTCTTACCCATCCCAGCATGAGTGAGTGGGGCCAGGCTGGTGCAGAGGGGCTCACCCTTCCCCTCACTGCCAGAGCAGCATCAGCCAGAGGTACAAACCTTGCCACCATGATCCTGCAACCTTTGGTAATAAGATCTGGAGAGTGCAAAGCATCGCTTTCCCTGGCAAGAAGCTTTGTAGAAGGGTATGGCACTTTTCCCTGCAGGGTAGCAGATGAAGGACACCCCTCCCACCCTGATCTGCACACTGTGGGGTGGGGTGGCCTGGTGCAGCTCTCACACTGCACCTGCACTGTGGGGTGGGGTGGCCTGGTGCAGCTCTCACATGGGCTCCTTTCAGTTCCACTCCCGCCTGGGCGCTGCCAGGGTGGGCATACAGCAGGCAGGGGGTGACACAGCAGGATACAATCCCCTGCCACTGTTAGCAAGGGACAGGTTGGAGGCTGGGGGCCTCCCCTCATGTCATGGGGTGCAGGCTTCTGTTTCCTTTGCATCCTGCACCAGTGCCCACTTGTCCCATCACACCGAGCACTCACCTTCCCACAGTGCTCACTGGCTCTCACCACCAGGGCCAGATGCTGTTGCTTGGGCTTTCTTCACATCCCCCCTCCCAGACTGCTCCATGTCCAGCTCCACTTTTCCTCCTGGCCATTCCCTTCATGTCTACTCTTTCTTGAACCTCCCCATCTGTCTTCCTCTCCTCCTCCCCACAGCCTTACTACACCACAAGTCAGGCAGGTCTCTCTCATCTGGGGTGATGGTTTTGAGGGGCTGGGGTACAATGCTCTCTATGGGGAGAGAGGGTGACTGTACACTGTCAACAGCCAAATTTGAGGAGTCTTTTGTAGCTCTGGCTCCCTTGTCATCCCCTCAAATATGCCTGGGGGGGGGGAAAGAAGAGGTAATCTTTACCATTGTTTCATACTCAGCACTGGAGCTGTTTTAAACACACATGCTCCTGCTTCCCTGCCTCCTAGAAAGGATTTCCTGCCATTACTGAGTAGACCTTGAAATTGATTTTGTTTGTTTTCCCTCTTCTGCTCCTCTTTTCTGGGCAGGGCTGTGTCACCAAGGCCCTCGTGTGCCTGGGAACAGAAGAGGGCATGGCACAGCTTCTGTTGGAGCAAGGAGAAAGTCGTCGTCTGGAGCAGCTCGTTTATGAGCAGTGCAGAGTAGAGTGATGGTGGAGGAAGATTAAACGTGCGTCTTTGTTTCCCAAATGGATAACAGGGGTGTGTGGGACAGAGGCAGCTCTCTGCAACAGTCCTGTCTGAGGTGGGAAAGCAAGACAGCTGGGAAGTTTGCTAGTTTAATTTTTAGGAGAAAGCAGGAAAAGGCCAGAAAGACCATCACAGGGAATGACTGATTACGAGGCTCTCACCCTCGGGGTATCAGGCGGCCCTTTACTGCCAGCCTGGGCATCTCGCAGGGCAAAAATCATCCTTTGGGCTGTTCCAGAGCAGCATCCTCTCGCCAGAGGCTCCCGCCGGGCTGACTTCGGCGAGCCCGAGGCAGGGCTGGCCCCGTCCCCGGGTGCCCCCGGGGCGCCCTCCCTGCCCTTCCCGTTCCCTCAGCCGCTCTTTTCCCAGCGCTCGGGCCGTCACCCTTGCAGCCCGGGGAGGGGGCTCAGCGGAAGGGGGGTCACTGAGAGGGGCACGGCCGGGGCCGGGCCGGGGGCGGCGGCGGGGGCGGCGCGGTGCGGTGCGGGCGGCGCCGCCCGGCACATATAAGCGCGGCGCGGCGCGGCGGGGCCCCGGCGCCGGTGCTGCTGCCGGTACCGTCCTTCCCCGCCAGCTCCCTCCGGGCTGCTCGTCCATCGCTCCGGCCGTCCGTCCCCCTCTCCTTCCCCGCCCGCTTTGTTTTCTCGCCGTCCGCGGGCTCGGGCCCCCCACGCCGCTGCCACCCTGAAGTTTCTGGCGGTGCTGCTGGCGGCGGGCATGCTGGCTTTCCTCGGGGCCATCATCTGCATCATCGCCAGCGTCCACCCGGCCGGCACCGCCGCGCCCGCCGCCGCCGCCGACAATGACTCGGCCGCCGCCGCCCTCCTGCCCGCCGCCGACAAGGGGCTGGGAGCGCTGCACGGCCCCGCCGAGGCGCTGGCCAGCGCCGGGCCGCGCCTGCCGGGGGGGCCGCCGCTCTTCAGCCGCTTCGTCTGCACCCCGCTGAGCACCGAGTGCCCGGCCGCCGGCACCGGCACCGCCGCCGGCAGCGCCGCCGGCCCCGAGGAGCTGCTGGCGCTGCGGAGCGCGGCGGCCCAGCTGCGCCGCACGGCGCTGGAGCAGAAGGAGCGGATCCGCATGGACCAGGAGACCATCCGGGAGCTCACCGGCAAGCTCAGCCGCTGCGAGGGCGGCCTGCGGAGCCCCCCCGCCGCCGCGCCCCCCGCCGCCGCCGGGCTCCGCGCCGCCCCGCGCCCCGGCACCATGGGCCACCCTCCCGACGAGCCGCCCGCCGTGCGGGAGCTGGAGGAGGCTGTCCGCACCCTCCAGGACCGAATCGACCGGATAGAGGTGCGAGGGATGCTCCTGGGGACTGGGCGGGATGCTCCCAGGGGAGGATGCTCCTGGCGGTCTGGGGGGATGCTCCCAGGGAAAGATGCTCCCACACGTGCCGTAAGCCAGGCCTGCAGCCACATGCACCCCGAACTAGCTCGTGCCCCTCATGAGACTTCAGGAAGGTTGTCTCCTTGCCTCCCTCTTTCCTGAGATCTCTGCCCAGGGGCACGGGACTCACCTTGAGCCCTCCTCTCTCCTTTCCATGCAGGGTATCCCAAAGCACCAGGGCTGCCCCAGTTGCTTGCCCCATGGCACCTGTTAAAGACTCCTCCAGAGCAGGCTGGCAGCTCTGGCAGCCAGACCCTGCCCTTTAGCAAAAAGGTAAATCCCATCTGATGCCATCATGGTTATGAATGGGACATCTCACAAATAAAGTGCAGTGCCTCCCACCGTGAGCCTGGCACCCTTTCCCACACGGTCCTTAGGAGCTGGAGAGAGAAGGGCACAGCTGGAGTTGCTCACTGTGCCCATTCCTGTGGCATTGGGCTGTTGGCACTTGGGATGCAGACCCCTGGTCCCTGTTCTGTAGCAGCATGTGCCTGGCAGGCTCAGCCCTGGCCCAGCCACAAGCCAGCGGCACCAGAGGCTCTGCCACAATGCCTGTCATGGGGCACATCACAGAGTGCATGTGAGTGTTGATTTATTCGGGCTGATTTGGACTCAGCAGTCCCACGGAACTTGGCAGACTTTGCAGGATATGGCTGTGGCATGTGAGAGCTGCAAGAAGAGAGTTGTCTGTTTTCCCTGTGGGAATTGCTCCAGGTAGGAGTTATTCCCTGAGGTCTGTCAGGCGTCAGAGCCATCTGCAAGGAGCCTCCTGCAAGCCCTCAACCTTCTCATCTTCCTGTTCAGTTTCCTGTTGCCCTCTCCACACTTCCCTGGAGTGTGGAACGAGGAGGGGGGTCATGCAGCACCCTTTGGGGTCCCTCTCTGCAGCTTTGCCCCTCTGCTCCCCTCACTACAGACACGTGGGCACAGCAGCAGGCAATGGAAATGGGAATGGGAAATTCAGAGCCACTAAGGTCATTGGCTGAGAAATGACACTGGGAGAGAGGGTTATTGTAAGCGATGGAGATATGAACAGGAATAAAAAGACAGAGAAAGGCAAATAAACACATGACCACAAGAAGGAAAAGAGCTGGAAGACCAGAGAGGAAGCACCTGTGGGCTGCCAGGGTAATGCACACACAGGCACAAGAAGAAACACGGAGGCATGCCAGGCACATGCAGGGAGGGTGGGATGTGCAGCCTGACACACGTTGCCCAGAGCCAAATGCAGCCAAAGGGAAGGACAGACCCTCCAAAAAACCCCTGAAGCCCTAAACAAATGATTTTCTATCAGTGGAATAACACAGCAGGTATGCTCACCCAGTGATAAAGGGGGGAAATAGGTCTCTGCACACGTATCCCAGACAATGCACGTGGGATGGTGCCCAGCGTTATCAGTTTGGATCTTCGGGAGCATCAGGCCATAGAGCCATGGTCTCCCTCTTCTCTGTGGGGCAGCATCACCCACGAGCTGCCCTGGCCCCTCTCCCGGGGTTTCTGAGGGTCGTGGGAGGTTTGGGGTGGAGGGCGAAGCTCACCAGGGTTGGAGCAGGCTGTCACATGTGCCCAGGGAGCCTGAAGCGGTGCTGGGATGAGGCTCAGGCACACAGTGACGAGGAAGCCAAGTGGCTGGCACAGGACCAAAACTGTTCGGGTTTGTGCTGCCAGGGGCCTGGGGGTCCCAGGTACACTCTGCAGGGGACACACAGCACCCTGAGGCTCAGTGAGCCCTGCCAGGTGAGGAAATAGGGCAATGTGTTACAGGTGGGCTGGCCTTTGTCCTGGTGAAAAGTGTCCCTGGTGTGCACCACCCCCCTGTGAGGGCTGCAGCCCGGCCAGCTGAGCCTCGTGGTGACACCTCAGCCATCCAGGGACAGTTGCCTGTGGTGTCCCTCTCCAAATTGCCTCCCACCCCACCCTAGGAACAGGCACCTTAAACTTCCTGGCGGGGCACCTGCATCTTCTGTCCCGCACGGCTTTGGCTGTCAGCCTGGGGAGCCTTCCTGGGGTACCCATGACATGGGAGGCACTCTCAGTCTCCACAGCTGTCCTGGATCGTGGCAATGACTGTCCCAAAAGGTGACCTGGATGGGGACAGTCCCGAGGTGGCCCCCATGTGCTGAAGACTGCAAAACCCGTTGGGAAGGAGAGGAAATGCTGCCAAGGACGTGGTGGCTTAGTCTCAGAAGAGAGATGACACAAAATGCCATGAACCGCTCTGGGAAGGCTGCGTCCCAGGGAGTCTCCAGGCAGGTTTGCCAGCAGGGATTACTGCTGGATGCTTCAGAGCTGGGACTGCAGGGAGGGGGCTGGTGGAAGATTGCTGATCTAATCTGGGCACTCTCAGCCCTGTCTGTAAGGCATAACAAGATTTATTCATGCACTGAAAAACCTATTAAGGCATTTGTTCCTTAATTTTGTCGGCATGGCAGAAGGATTTCCCAGGAGAGGAAGCAGGGAGGGCCCCATGGTCTCACTCTTTCTCCCCTGCCATTTCTGTGGGGCTGGGCTAGCATCAGCACAGCATTCACACATCTTCCCTCACCTCTTCCTAACGGCACCCCGGCACTGATCGTCCTTTCCTCATGCACAGCAGCCTAGTTAGGCATTTTCATCCTGGTTTTGAGGGTCCCCCCTTTGTCTCAGCACATGCTCATGTCTGTACAGTCTGGTGCATCTTGGAACACAGAGCTGAGGGACCCAGGTGCTCCTTCTCCATGCTTTTACTTATTGCTGCAAATGGAAAGGGATCGGGGAGAGAATCACCTTGGCTGCCCGGGCTGTGCCGAGATGCAGATGCAGATGCCCCCTTCTCCCCATCATCCCTTGCAGGGGAGAGGGGACAGCCTGACGGGCTCCGTGGGGACCTGGTGGAATTGCAACAGCCTGTTTGCTCCTCAGCTGGTTCCTGGCTGTGCCATTGCAGCTGGGGACCTGACTGCTGGCAAGAAACCCTGGGGTAAGGGAATGGGAATGGTAGTGACCAAGCCGCTTCCCTCTTGTCTCAATCTCCAGCAGTGCAGGGACGTAAGCACCCAAACTGTGACAGTCCCAGCCCCCCTCCTCCGAGTGAGATTTTAGGGGGACAGGGTCAACAGTGAGCCCTTCTCTTGTGAGGAAGAGGGAAAGGCTGATGCATCCCTGTTTTTCTTCTACTCCATGCAGTCCTTTTTGGAGTTTAATGATCCCCAAGGTCCTGCCTGGGTCCAAAGAGGTGGCGTGTCCAAAAACCCCTGGTGCAGCAGGTGTGCTGTCCTGCAGCAGTGAGTATCCCAAGGTAGCAGCTGCTGAGTAGTTTTGTGCAGGCTGTAAGGATTCATGGGTCCAAGGAGCAGAATGGGTCTGCTGTGTGTGTGCATCCTGATCCCTGGGATGTGCCAGGGCTCCACCCAGCAGGCATCCTCCTGTGCTCCTGCCTGCCCTGTCCCAGCAGCCAAGGTGGGCACTGGTGTGCTGGGGGCTGAGGGGGAGCAGCAGTGCCCAGATTTGCCTGTGCATTAGTAAATGAGGCTCTGATCTCCTTATGTAAATCAAAGTGCATTTGCTGACGGAGGGCTGCGGCCCCAGAGAGCGCACGCCGGCGTGGCTGCCGCAGCCCCCCGCCCCCACCTCCCCCTCCCCACCCCTGCCAGCCGCTGACATTTAACGTGATTAATATTACCTGGCATCTTTCAATCTTTTTTGCCGGTTCTGGTGGCCAAAAAGCGTGGAAGGAGCCTCCCCCACAGGCACTGCCCACTCCCCTGCTGCCTGTGCGGCGGCAGATGGGAAGCCGGGTGCCTGCCGAACAGCCAGGGAGAAGGCGCTTCCCCCCCTTCCCCTCCCCAAAGGTCACCAGTAAATAACAGCTGCACATCTACCATTAATAATTTTGCAAATAATTTGCCTTGTGAGAAAGATGCTGGAGCAGCAGCTCGGAGATGAGGATCGTGGCTCAGGGATGCAACCCAGCTTGGCCTCAGGGGGATCACCCAGCACAACTCAGCTGCACGGGGTAGAATGGGGAGTCCAGGCTCCTGTCCAGCCATCATCTGTCTGCAGGGATATGGATGGTGTTTGCTGGGATGGCCCTGAAACCCTGCCAGATGAGGGTGCAGGCTATAATCCCTTTCCAGAAGGAACATGGGGGCAGCAATGGTTCAGTTGGCCATGTGGCTCCGGCTGCGGTACCCTGGCTGCCAACTGGGAAGGACCAGCAAGAGCTGGAGAGAGGGCTGGATGGGGAAAACCTCAGGAGGGGGGAAGAAAGTGAGCAAAGGGGGAAAAACACAATGTCTCAGCATGGAGAGGAGCAACAGGAAGAGATGCTCCAAAGACAGAGAAATGAAAAAGCCATGGGAAGAAAAGTTACAGAGGGAAGAAAATAGAAGCAGAGAGAAAAGCAGGAGGAAGAGGGAGGTAAAAAAAAGTACTCAGTCACTACTGAATAATGTAGGGCAGGCTATCGGGGGCTAGTGAGAGTGACAAAATCTCCCAGTTTTTTCTTTTTTCATCATTAACAGATGGAGCCATGCATGAAAGCAGGGACGTAGGCTCCAAACCCGCAGCTCGAGCAATCAAAGCGTGCGGCAGACAGGAGCGTGCCAGCCCCCGCTCTAGCCAGGCAGCCTGAAAGGACAAGAAAAGCTCCTGGAGCCCACGGGATGTGGCCATAGAGGCAAAGGCAACCCCATCCCACCTGTGCTGCCTCCTGCCAGTGCAGCCAGCTCAGCTTGGGTACAAATGCTGACAGCCCCAGGTGGGAACTATCCCTGCCAGGAGGATGAGAATTAAACTTTGCAGTTCCCTTCTCTCCTGCCATCTCTACCCTGCCTGTCGTGCAGTGCCCAAGACCCCTTTAAAAAATCCACCCCGCAAAAAAAAAAAAAAAAAACCCAAAAACCCAAAACACCAAAAACAACCCCACAAAAAAAAAAAAAACCAACAGCAAGCCCCAGCAAAATAGTTAAAGCTCCTTTGCAATCAGCTAATCATTCAGTTTTGCAAAGAGCAAAGGCAGGATGCTCTTTGCTGGGCACTTTTCACTTACCAGAGAGGTTTTGCTCTCACTGCAAGAGCATCCTTAGTGCTGCCTGGAGCAAGCTGGCAGTGAGAACTGGCATTTGGTCAGGGCTGGCAGATATCCCCTGCACAACCTCTCTTTTCTTGCTGGGTTTTGCTTTTCCAGGTTGGTTTTCCTCACAGAACTTGTGGGTTTGCCCTGTCAGACCCTGCTGACTGTTCTTGCCAACCTTGGGGCATCATAACTTCCACTTTATGTGTAGCCTGAGCACTTTGTTGCCCAGAGTGGGTACACTTGTGCTCACACCAACAGCATCTTCTCACTTTTCCCCTCCCTGCTGTTCCCATCCGCCAAGGCTGCATCCTGCCCAGCCAAACCTGACTTTCTTCCAGCCTTCCCCTCCCCTCTGTTGTTCCTGAGGGATAGCAAAGATTAGAGGCGATGGGGGGCAGGAATCCCTCTCCTTCAGCTTTGTGTGTGTGATTATCAGGTCCTGTCCATCTTGGAGAAGCTGGATATAAGAAGTAAGAAAAAACAGGGAACCACAACCACAGATGAGTGTGCTGACCCTCCCCCAGGCCAGCTCTGAGGCAGGAGGGAGGCTGTTCAGATCGACAGGAATGGTATCCCCCATGTCCTGCCAGAACCAGCCTTGTGAATGTCCAGGGCTGAAGTGGGCATGCAGATCCCTTGGTGCCAGAGGAACCAAGGCAAGGGTCTCCATGGCTACTCCAGCACCTCTGGGAAGGTCTGGCAACACACAGAAGGTGGTTGTCATCTTGCAGAGCCCATGGCAAAGACACTAATGCACTAAGGACATGGGGAAAGGAGAGGGCTCCTACTTACAGAGAAACTCCAGGAGCATGGCAAAGGGTCATTTCCTCCCTTCTGGACTGGTTTTCTTCCAGCTGGGATGGGGTGTCCCAGTAAGGTGGGATCTGGGGTCTTTGCAGAGTGCAGTAGCAGCTGGGAGCACTTTCACCAGCTGCCATGTTGGATTTGCCATGGGAAGAGTTTTGGTCTGAGTGTTAACCCTGATTGGACAAGACAGGCTCGATGTCCCCAGGTGATGGCTCATGCCTTGAGGGCCAGAGACACGACAGCCTGGCAGCAGTCTCACTTGTCTCTGCCATCCTGGTGGACTGGGAGAGGTTGGCTTATGGAGAGCTACCTGGCACACGTGCACACACCCCCGCACACCAGCTGAGCTCAGCTAAGAGGATTACAGCCCCATTAAAGTGATGTTAACATGCTGGCTATAGGTAAGCAGCCTCACGAGCAGCAGGAGTGGCTGGGAGCTCCAAGGTCCTGCCTGCATCATTTCCTCATCGTGGGAGGCTGCCTGCAGGAGCAGAGCCAAGGGATGACCCAAACATCCATCCTTGCTCCATCTCTGAAGCAGCAGAAAGTCATTAAGAGCAGCCAAGCTTAGTTTTGCAGGAGTCAGCTCAATGGGGACTCTTAAGAGGGGAGGTACAAAGTCAGCTGGAGGCTCTTGGAGAAGACCCCATTGCGGATATGGGACTGTCATCCCAGCACTACCTGTAGTGCTGCAGGCTGAGCATGTCCTTATTTTAACTCTCGTAGTGACACTGTGCTGAATTTTCTCTTTTGTCCCTCCTATTCCTGCCATCGTGGCTGCCACAAATGCAGCAGGAGCTGCCAGCCCGCACTAATGGCTCAGCACCCACTGCCCCGGCCCTTGCCCGTGATGCCCTCCACACCAAGATGGAGCAGCTGGAGGAGCAGCTCCTTTCCAAGATCCTGACCCTGCAGAAGGAGCGCCAGGCCGCCAGCACTGACCGCAGCCAGCAGCAGCACAACATCGAGAAGGAGCTGAGCTCCCTCCAGAACCGGGTGACGGAGCTGGAGCACGGTGAGTCCTGCCCTGCGAGGATGCAGGTGGGGCACAGGGTTTCTACCCTGAGGTACCTTGCCAGGAGAGCCCCAGGACAGGTCACCCTCATCACAACTATAGGTGCTGACTTTCCTCTCTCCTCCCCACCCTTGATACATAGGACCACTGGGCTACAGCCCTCCTGATGCCTTCAAGGTGACCATCCCTGTGCAGAACAACTACATGTATGCCCGCGTGAAGAAGAGCCTTCCAGAGCTGTACGCCTTCACCATCTGCATGTGGCTGAAGTCCAAGGCCCTGGCAGGCATTGGCACCCCATTCTCCTACTCTGTCCCGAGCCAAGCCAACGAGATTGTGCTGTTGGAGTGGGGCTCCAACCCCCTGGAGCTGCTCATCAATGACAAGGTCAGCCCAGTTACAGGAGGGGCAGGAGAGGAAATCCTGCCCTCGTCTTCACTGCTTCAGTTCCCCTAGGAAATTACATTCCTAAGGGCACTGGTGTGCGGGAGCTGGGAGGAAGGTGCCCTAGGTTTATAGTGGGAGGCAGGAGGATTGGGAGAATGGTTCATTGGGGTTAGTTCTGAGAGGGAGAAGCCTCACATCTGGATGTCTGTAGATTTTGGGATGCCACCACCACCACGGGGGTGCACTGCTTGCTCTGCCTGGGGTCCCCCCGCAGTCCAACCGAGCACCGGGATCTCGCTCTTCTCTCACAGGTTGCCCAGCTGCCGCTGAGTCTGAAGGACAAGGCCTGGCACCACGTCTGCGTGGCATGGACCACCCGGGACGGCAAGTGGTCAGCGTACCAGGACGGGGAGCAGCGGGGTGCCGGTGAGAACCTGGCCTCCTGGCATTCCATCAGGCCCCAGGGCGTCATCATCCTGGGTCAGGAGCAGGTGGGTACCAGTTTGCCACTGAGAGCTGCCAGTTAGCATCACTCTGGTGGGAACTGGATGGGGGGGAAAGCCCCTAATGGGGCGAGGGGAGGGGGCAGCGTGGGCAGGAGCGCTCAGCAGCACGGTTGGCTCTCCTGCCTGTTCATCCAGCCTACAGGCTGGCCATGTGCCCTCATTGTCTTCTCTTCCCTCTCCCCATCCCTTTGGCCTCCCTGCCTCGTCTTCTTGAATCTCTTCCATGCATCCATCCCCTTTCCTCCTTGCCATCAAGCACCTTGCTCTGCTTCTCCCCAAACCTCTCCCTCTCCCCCTTGCCGTTTCCCACTGGATGCATGTTCCTCCCCTTCTCTTCATCCCTGTTCAATCACCTCTCCTGCTCTTTCCCAGGACACTCTGGGGGGCCGCTTTGATGCCACACAGGCCTTCGTGGGAGAGCTGGCGCAGTTTGGCGTGTGGGACCACATGCTGGCACCAGCAGAGATCCTGGCCTTGGCTAACTGCACCTCCCACCTCCAAGGGAATGTGATCCAGTGGGATGACCAGGCGGTGGAGGTCTTTGGAGGTGCCAGCAAGGCGGGCTTTGCTGCCTGTGAGGAAGGGAGGAAGGCATGAGTGGCCCCAGCCCTGTCCCCAGCGCCGAGGAGCCCATTGGCAGCCCTGGAGCAGGGAGCCCCTTTCTCCCCTCCCAGACCAGTAAGCCTTGCCGGGGCAATGCTTGAGCCCCCCGTGCTAGTGTCCCAGGAGGGAGAGGGGCCCCTGGAAGCCTCCCTGTTGTCCCTGTGCTGGTGCTGTGGTCCTCATTCCTGGCAGGCTGGCTCCTGAGTCTCATCTTGCCCCACTTCTGGTTTGGGTGGAACTCGCAGTACCTGCAGGTGTCCCTGGTACGGTGAGGGTCATCACCTTGTCACACCTAATAGGGAGTGGGAAGGAGAACTCCATCCACTTTGAGTGCAGTCCAGCCTCAGTGGGATGCCAAGGTGCAGGCATCACCTGAACATATCCCCTTTCCTTATTTATTTCTAGCAACCTCACTGTCCAGTTTTATGAGCCTACATTCCAGGATCTCACCTCCAGCCCCATCCTTCTCCTGCTGCCCTGGTTTTTCAAATGTGGCCCCAGGGAAGCTGAGGGAGAATGGCAGAGAATCAGTGGCACAGCACTTACCCCCCTGCACCCCTTTCCCTGCCTCTGCTGCCTGTTTGGGCAGGGCTGCCCGAGGGGAGCCAGGCTTTTAAGGCAGAGGGGAGAGAGCACTCCCAACCACCTCCAAGCTGGGGGATGGGTCAGCCACCAAGGGAATGGGGGAAAGGGCAAAGCATCTCCCCCAGCGCTGGCCGAGGGGGAAAGAGTGCAGCACTGCCATTGAAGGGAGCAAAAGCAAGAAAAAGAGAGATGGAGGATGGTGGGAGTCAGAGGAGCCCTGCCATCCATCCCCCCATCTTTTGGTACTGGATTGGGCTACTGCCCTTGGTTCCACCCAAGTCCCCTTCTTTAGCTGCTCCTTGCCAGGAACAGGGCCGCCACTGGCCTTGAAACTGGGAGGGTGAAAGAGCAGGCTGGTGTTTTCCCTGTGGAGTGTCTGAGAATCCGCTGTTTCCACATTGCGTGGTCACCGACATCTCGATATGTGAGTGTGTGTATGTGCACGTGTGTGTGTGTATGTTTGGGGGTGGGAGGGTTATTTTGGGGCTCTCATGGTTGCTCAATGCAGTGTTCAGCTTCCAGTGTTCCCCCTACCCCAAGTCCCACTTTGGGTGACAGCTGCCCCCTCCCCTGGGGGAGGCAAAGCTGGCAGAAGGGACAGCCCTGCCACCCCCCATCCCCCTGCCCAGGGTCTCTGCCAGTGCTGGGGTGGCTCAGCCCACTGGGAATGACATAGTGGGGATGGGGAGCAGCCCGTGTGCCAAGTGGGAACACTGTGACCTTCGTGCACCTGAGGAGCTGCCCCCTCTCCCTCCCTCCCTCCCTGCCTCGCTCGCTCGCGCGCTTTCTCCAATGCACGTTTGTGAAAAGGGCCCTGATGCGTGCCCGTGTTGGGACGTTTCTTTTGTAAAGCTGATCGTGAACAATAAACGTGATGTTTTCTGTTCCAGCCTCCTGCAGAGTGCAAGGTTGCTGGGGGGGATGGACGGGACTGGTCAGCCCAAGATGGGGTGATCTGCTCTAGGGTGCTTAGGGTTGCATCACTCAAGGGAGCTGGCCGGTCCCACCGCTGGCATGACAGGAATATCAGCACAGGGGTTTGGTATTGCTGCCCCAGAGGGGCAGGGGATGGTGTCACAGTCTGGGCACCTTTTGATCTACCCCACTGCAGAGCAGTATGGGGTACAGGCTGCTGCTGGGGGGCATGAGGGCTGAGGGAAACACCTCTCCATGGAGGGAAGCAGAAACAAGTGAGAAATCCTGGCCTCTAAGTCAGAGCATGATAGCAAGGAACTCATATTGAGTGTAAATCTAATTAAGTACCAGTAATGAGTTTCTGACCTAGCTAGGAACAAGATGGTTCAGGCATGGCTCTTGGAACTCCTTTTGTAGAACAATTCATGACCAGGTCTGCATGGTGCTTTTGCCTCTCAGTGGGTCCTGCTCCTCCTACGAAAGGCACAGCTTCACCAATGTTTGGGGGAAATGGAGCACAAAGCCAGAGGACTGAGTTTTCCTATTGCGGGCATGCTGGTGGGATCTCCTCTCTGAGTCAGAGCTGCCCCCTCTCCCCCACTTCTCCTTCTGGAGGGTATTTAATGCCATAAAAGAAAGGGTGGCACTCTCACCTTCAGCACATCTTCACAAAGCTGAGGGCTGGTTTTCAAGAAAAAGTATGTACTTCAGCTGGAACACTGGTTCAAGGACCTTGCCGAGTTGGAGGCTCACACCCATCACTAAGAGGAGAGGGTTCAACAGGTGCCATCTGCTCGTGTGCCCAACTCACAGCAACATAATTAAGGAGCGCAATATTTTCTAGAGGAGGAAATGTCAGAAACCACTGATGGGATCATAAACTCAGAAAGAGGTTAAAGGGGGAGGGAAACTGGCCCAGAACATCCTCCTATCAAAACTGCAGAAGCACTGTGAGAGGGCTCTTGGGGCTGCTGGCCAAGGCAGGAGAAACGTGAGAGGATGAACAAGGATGGAAACAGCCTGGCCGCTGATGTAGGCTATTGGCAAAACACCCACCTCCTCCGGAGCCCGGAAACCCAGCCCACGTTGAAACTGTGTGTAAATCCTCTCCAGAAAAACAGGAACAAAGGGGACACCAGGAGATGCTTGATCAGGGTCTTCGGTGCTGCCCTCCTCATCTCTGCCAAATGATGCTGGCATGATCCTAATCCCAGAAATGCCCATGTCCCCAGGATGTAGATCTGTCACTTCTGGAACAGGAGAATGGGGGCAGCCCAGTGGCAGAGCTTCTGCAGGGCAAGCTCCTCTCCCCCAGAGGTTCACAGCCAGTTAGGTAGACCTGGGGGTATACAGGAAAACTTGGTAGAATTTTCCCAAACCTTTTAAAAGCTTCCAGCAAATGCCTCCACTATCAGGCTCTTCAGGAAAGAAAGGCATTATGGAGAGATTAGAAACTGGATGGGAGACACAAATGAAGAGCAGAAATAAATATTTGATTTCCATTCTGCCCTGGCTCTCTGCGGGAAGCAATGTCTGCTTCTTACCCGTCTGAGGAGGATGAGAGCAAGATGAGACCATTTCTTTTCAGTAAGCCGAGCCTTGCAAGAGCTGCAAACCTGCAACAGGGCTTAAAAGGTAGAGGAGATGACAAATCAATAGCTTTGCTGGCTGCAAGAAGTAATTACAATGACTTACACATATTGCTTGCTTCTAAATTAACCAGGAGCGCTCAGGAGTAGCCCCGTGTCTCTCTAAGGGCAGCTGGCTGGAAAACAACATGTTGTGCACAGAAGAGATGAGGAACAACAAAGTCAGCCTTGAGGGAAAGAGGAGGGTAAGGAAGGAAGCATTTAACAGTGGTGTGGAGAAGGTTTTGTGCTTGTGGTGGGTACTTCAGCTGTTGGCTGTGTTGTGTCCAGACATCCAGGATAGGGGGGGAAAGGAGAAGGGCACCCAAGAGCTGGGCAGTGCAGGGCAGGGGCACCTCTGGGCTGTGGCAGCTCAGCAGGAGCTGGCACAAGAGGAGACAGTGTGGGAGACAGGGGGGTGTGATGGATGCTGCCCACGTTCTGTCCTCTATCTCCCTGCCAAGGGACTGTGAGCACGCTTCAAGGAGAGGAAAGGAACTGCCATTTCCTTTCCTAATCTGCAGGACTCACTGCTGCAGGGCTTTCTGCTAGCCAGGGGCTTAGCCAGACTCAAATACCACCCAGCCCACACTCCCAAAGGGGTTTGTCTGGCAGTGAAGAAGTCCAAGTTGAACATGGCAATGGGAAACCTTCAGGCCTGACGGTGTTTGAAAAGTTTTGTGTTTGGAAAGAAAATGCTGGCATCTATGAACCCCTCCAGCCCCTGCCCCTCTTTCCAGAGGGCACCACTGGCCATGCAGGCTCTGCCTTCCCAGGGACATGGGCAATCCTGGGACCCCCCACTTCAGAGTGAGCTTTGGGGATCTCCTGTGCTCCCCAATACCTGCAACCACAGCTGAGTTTGCATGTCACGGCTCCCTGCCGTGTGTCAGCCTCCTGATGCCCTCAAACGAGGTCAAGCCAGCCAATACTTGTCCCCAGGAGGTGACTTCCAAAGTCCCCACTACCTGCTCAGCAATGGGGTGCTGCCTAATTGCCTTCTTTCACCTTCCTGTCCTGCTGGGAGCCTCCCTTGCTCCCTCCCAGAGCCAGGAAGGCTGATTAAGATTTGTGCAGTGCTCGCACAGGGAATGCACCACGATTCCGGAGCATCTGGCACAGAAACAGCCCCCACACGGCTGCTAGTGCTGCAGCAACAGACCTTACTAACAGTAGTTGTCCTTACTAGAGGTAGTAGCTACAGGAACACGTGGGGCACTGTTTTCCAGCAGACCAGGGGATCAGGCTGTCCCAAAGCAAGCTGCCCTGTCCTCTGGCACAGAGGTTGCCACTCATTCCTGCACACCAGTGTCCCCATCTCTGCCTGCCCTCAGCTCAGCATGCTGGGGGTTCTGATCCAAGCAAAGTGCGGCTTCAGCATTCCCACAGGGCCTCCTGAGAGCTGCCCCCACCCCATCTTGGGGCAGCTGTCCCCAGCCTTGCCCCTCAGTTACTACCCAAGGCAGTGTGGAGCAGTGCCCAGTCCCTGGGCTGTGCTGGCAGGCTGGACAGCAAGCTCCAGCCCCCCTGCTTTACCACACAGAGGAGATGGGGCACGGCAGAGCCTGTGCCCACAGGGACAATGGACAAGTCCCCAAACCTGGCCAGAAGCAGGTCAGAAAAGAAAGAAAAAAAAAGAAGGATGTCCTTCACCCGATGAAGAGTCAGCCTTCTGTCTGGTTAATGAAGATGACTAAAAGAAAGCGTGAGGCAGTATATTTACTACATATATGTATATTTTGCAGCCAATGGTTACTTTTCTGTGCTCAGCTAAGGAGTACAACACACCCTCGTGTCAGAAGGTAAAAGGTAAAGGTACTTTGTTTCAATGCATTTCACTGTGGCTGCTGAAAACAAAGGGATGAGAGAGTTTCCACCTCTGATTAGTGGGAAATAAGGCATGACCAGCCAGAGCAAAGCAACAATTCCAGCTCCCTACAGACCCACAGGGGTGAATTGAACCCTTGCTCTGCACTTGCTTTCACCTACAGAAGGGTACCTGGTCCACTAGTATTGGAAATTAAAGATCAGGTGATGTGCTGTCCGTGCCATCAGAGCCAGCAGCAAAAAGAGCAGCACACCTAACCTTGGTTGGCTCAACAAGGCTCCCACTGGCTTGCAGGGTTGTACAGAGGCAGCCTGTGGAAACCCTGCACTTGGGGGTCCAGAAACAACTGCTCACATTTTGTTAAGCCACAGTAGATGGAGGCAGGCCAGCAGAACGCTCTCCTTCCTCAGGAGGCATCACTGTCTTGCAGCCCCACTGAATCACCCACCACAACCACAAAAACATGGCTTTTTCTATCTTGGGCCCAGTGCAGTTTTTGTCTGGCCATTTTCCTTTAGCTTCTCACCTAGGAGCCACTGATGAATAATCCTCACAAGCAGTCCCCACATTCCCTCAGGGAAACACTCCTGGGGGTCACACTGATCAGAACCAAAGCAGGTTTAATTGAACCCAGAATCACACAGGCAAGCGTGCTCTGCCCTGCACACGCACACAAACACCCCAGCTCACACTCGCTTGCTGCTTGGTAGTAAAAGTGGGTGAACTACACAGGGATTAAAGCATTAAAAAACCCACAGCGAGAATACGGTGCTTGAAAGAGCTGTGTCCCTGGAGAGATTAGAGTAGCTGCCTGGAGATAAAGTAATGATGATGGAAAGATCTTCTTCCTCACAGAGATTCTCTTCCTAATTATCTTGTCTGAAAAGAAAAAATGATGATCTCCCAGCTTTTATCTGTCTCTTGACAATTTTAGCTCTGTTGCAAGAGGCCCAAAAGAGGAAGGAGAAGGAATTAGCCCAGGAGGCAGGAATGGTAGGAGAATGAGTGACACAGGAGGCAGTGCTTCATTTTTGTCACCACCAGCAGTGACAGAAAAGGAAAATATAAATGATCACTGCAGCTTTGTCTTCCCAAGCCCAAAGGCAGCTTCCCTGCCCCCAGCGCTGCTCTGTCAGGCAAAGGACAGCCAGGAGGTCGGATTCACTGCTGCACCTGTGGAAGAGATTAACAAGGTGTTGTTCTCCCCTGATCACAGGGCAGAGCTTGGGACTACAGGGAGGGAAGAGGACTCCTGAGCTGGCAGGGGCAGGAGACTGCCCAGATTGTTCCTCTCCCACTCTTTTCCTTCTCAAACAGCTGGAAAGCAAATTCTTCTTTCAGCAGGCAGCGAGCAGCAAGAAGTTTCAAGCACACACCAGCCACAAGCACCCCATGAAAAATCAGACCCATGAGCCAATCTGCAAGAACAAGGATGGCCACTGATGGAAAACCAGGCATCACACCCAGCAGCTGGGGCTTTGCACAGGAGAAGTCTTTCCCTTAGTGTTATCCTGGAGCTTGCTGTTTCTCCATCCTTGTTAATTTGAGACGAATGCAACCCTAGACCTCCCTGAAAACTGTTTAAACCCTGGTTTAGAGGCAATCCATGTTTGGCTAGCAGGGTGCAGAGACAACAGAGGTGTTGTAGCAAGCCCAGAGCCAAGAAAAACCTCAAAACAAACAGACATTAAAAGCATAAAGCTAGGGAGGGCAGGAGGGAGGCGATTTTCTCAGTGGGGGATGGAGGCTGGTGCTACAGGAGCTGTTTGCAAACTCATGATTCATCCCCACAGCATCACTTTCTCCTTCTTCGCACTCCTGTTGACATGCAAACATGAGCTGTTGCCACTCCCACACAATGAGGACTGTGTCCAGTTCAGGAACCCCCAGCTCAGGAATGACGTGTAGATGCTGGGGCATGTCCAGTGAAGGGCAAGGGAGCTGGTGAAGGGTCTGGAGCACAAATCCTGTGAGGAGCAGCTGAGGGAGCTGGGGTTGCTCAGCCTGGAGAGGGGGAGGCTCAGGCACCTCATCACTCCCCAGTTCCCTGAAGGGAGGCTGGGGCCGAGTGGGGGTCAGCTTCTTCTCCCAAGCAACCAGACAGGACAAGAGCACACAGTCACAAGCTGCGCCAGGGAGGTTCAGGCTGGACATTGGCAGGAATTTTTTCACAGAAAGTGATTAGACATGGGAATGGGCTGCCCAGGGAGGTGGTGGAGCCTCCTCCGTCGCTGGAGGTGTTTAAGGAAAGGCTGGAGGTGGCACTCAGTGCCATGGTGTGGCTGACATGGCAGCGTTCGGTCACAGGCCGGACCATGATCTCAGAGGGATTCCTAACCTGATTCTGTGGTTCAAAAATAACCAAAAAACCCAAAATTGCCCCAATTCGCTCATTGTTCCTATATTTATCCTTGTTTTTTTAAAAGAAAAAATACCTAGAACTAGGCCCCTCAGGACTTTTAAGTCAGAAAATAAGAAGCTGCCACACGCCAGCGGGGGCGGGGGGCGGGGGGCGCGGCACAGCACAGGCGCTCCGCGGCCACCCCACTGCCGCCAGTGTCCCAAGCCCCCGCGTGGCGGCCGGCAGGGAGACAGCCAATCAGACGCGCCGAGCGACGCGCCCCGTCCAATGGAGGCCGAGGGGGCGGGACTTCCCGCGCCGGTTGCTATGACAAGCGCGGCCCTTCCTTAGCAACGGCACTGGGCCGCGGCGGCCGCGCAGGTGAGGCCGCGCCCGCAGCTCCGCGGGCCGCTCGGTGCCGCTGGCCGAGCTCTGCCTCCGCGGGGACTAGGGCGGCGGGGCCGCTTCGGGCGTGCGGCCCGCTCGGGCCGCGTTCTGCTGCCTCGCACCCTCGGGCTGTAGCCGCGGGCACGCCCCGGGCTGGGGGTGGGTATTGAAGGGGCTCCCGGGGGTGGCGCCGGCCGGGCGGGCGGGGGTTTGTCCTGCGGAGGTCGGGGTTTGGGTGCCGCGGCCCCCGCGGGACGGCTGGTGGTCTGACTCGGTGCTTTAGCCGGCAGCTCTGTGTGTGTGGCATACATGATTGGTGTGTCGCCTGGCACCGTGCTGGTTTTGTTTTCCTTTAATATCAACTCGCCCTTGCCCCCCTGGGTAGGAGAGGAAGATGCTTTGTTGTGGGGGAAGGAACTAGAGAGATGACGGCGGTGAAATGCTCCGGATCTGTCGGTCAGTGCTGTGCCTCTGGGTTGCCCGGGTGGAGGCAGGCTGGTAATGAGGCCCTGAGGCACGTCCAGAGTTTTCCCATATGGCCCTCCCCAGCTGGCACATGCTCCGGGATCTGAGGAGCAAGTGAACAAACGAGACCAAGATGTTCCTGTTAAACATTTCCGTCCAGACGAGTGTGCAGATTCTGTGCCTAAAATACTCCTACCCTTCTCTTGTCATGTGCAGTTTGAAACTACTGCAGATAATGGTGTCCTGGGAAATCCTTTTTGAATTAATCAAGAGTGGTAGCAGCCGATATATTGTTCTCTTGTCCTCTTCTGAAAGCTGTACCTTGGCTCAGCTCTTCCCTCAAGCTCCACTGGTGCTTCTGGGAAGTGCTGTGCTCCTCACTTATGGAAAAAGATATGGTTTAATAATTTGTTTGCATTCATGGTCTATGAGCCGAGACTCTCAGGGGGGTGTGGAGGTGCTGTTGAGGAAATGGCAAGTGAGCGAGATAGCATGGTGTTCTCGTAACAGTTTCATTTGCCTTGTGTTTTAATTGAAAGCCATCTGTCTCTTGCCTGTGTTTGTTTTTGTTGAAGCAGTGTCCTCTAGGCCAAGAAGAAACTCCTCCTGCTGAAGAGAGGAACACGGAACCCTGTTCCTCTCAGCTGGCTGTGCCATAGCACTTTGCTGAGCTCCAGGTAGCCCCTCTGCCCCTTCCTGGAGTCTCTGTGGAAGGACCATGGAAGAAGCTGAGGAGGAAAAAAAGGACGAGGCTGATTATAAAAGGCTTCACAGTTTTCCTCTGATTAGGGTATGGAGGGAGACGGATTACACATTTACCAGTGTCAGAGATATGAAAATCTGTCTTCATTCTAACTGTCCTTCTCCTGCTGCGTAGCTACTGTGAGAACATGTAGTGCTGCTGCTGTGGAGAGATCCTGGTTGTCACTGCTGCTTTCTCCCTGTCCTTGATCTCTCCTGGGGAAATCTAATAGCTCCAGTGTTCCCCATGACAGCCAGAGGAAGCCTGGGGCAAAGTGATCCATCAAACCGATTGAGAGCACAGTGCCTTTGGAGCCCTCTCTTGTGTTTTGGATGCAGCCTGCTTTTTGTCCTGGAGAAGCTGGAGCAAAACATCTTGCTAGCCAGCCAGATAGCAGCAGCAGAAAAAAAAGCTGTGTAATTTAGATTTCTTTGTTACTGATATAGCAATAATTAAGGACTGTGGTGGAAACAGTGCTTTACACCTCCCCTTTATCTTATAGCAGAAAAACTGGCAAATGTCCTGATTTCCTTCTTTAAGCTGTGCTTACACAGTGCTAGTTTTCATGTAGGTCGAGAAGAATTCCTCATTGGCTGGAGGAATGGTTCACTTATAGCACAATAAATCTTTTCAGATTTACTCCATCTAAGCCCCCAGTAGAGCCAGTGCAGAAGTTAGAGCAACTTACTGCTGTCGTGTGTGCAGCTCTGATTGTTGTGCTCAGCTGTGTGTGTGTCTGATTGCCCTTGGCAGCACTCGGACATGCCGGAGGAGATGCGCGTGGAGACCATGGAGCTGTGCGTCACAGCGTGTGAGAAGCATGCCACCAACAATGAGGTACCAGCCACCTCCCAGAGCGGGCACCCTGCTGATGCTGCAGGAGCAGGGATAGGGGTGTAGGGCAGAGCAGAGTCAGGTCCTGGCATCCTGTTACTCTCTGCACTCAGCTGGGGTAGAAGGAGGCAAAGAGCTTGGCTAGATCTCAGATTCAGTTCCCTTGCTCTGCAAGATCTGGAACAGCACTTTGCAGAGATTGGTAGTGGTGCTGGCTCCCAGACCTTGCCTCCTTGCTTATCCTGCCTTCCTGAGACATGCTTCCACTCTGTTCATAAAATGCCCTGTGTCCTGAGGGCTTGGTTCGGAACTGCTTGGCGTCTCTTGTTTTGGGGATGAGTACTTGAAAGTCTGTTAAGTATTCCCTCTTGGCTTTAGGACCAACTATCAAGGGAATACATACCTTTCTTCATGGGCAGGGCACCTCCTGTCAGTGAAAAATTTTCCTCTTGCCTTTTTAGGATCAAGCAGGGTGTGAGCTGGGAGAAGCAAGCCGTTTAAAAGTCAGCCAACGTTCAGTGTTTTGGTAATTAGCTGGAGAAAAAAAATGGACTTCTGTAAAAATAGCTGCAGCTTAGTGACCTGAATCTGCTCTCGTGGTCACCACAACCAGTACAACTCCAGCAGCATCTGAAGCAGAGCTCTTGCTTCAGGCTGTGTGAACTACAGAAGTGATGCAGTTATAGCTGCTGGGCTGGAGGATGCTGAGACCAGTTCTACCCTTGGGTTTACCTCTGGAGAGCTCCCAATTTCTGCGGTGCAGCTGCTATACCTGTTGCCCATGGCTTGAGTAGTCTTAAAGGGAGGAGAAGATTAGGGGGATGTTTGCATAAAACCTCTCCGGTTGCTTTCTCTCACCCTATGCTGTCTTCCTTAACATTCTCCAGAGTGCTGCCAAGATGATCAAAGAGACCATGGACAAGAAATTTGGGTCCTCCTGGCATGTGGTGATTGGGGAAGGTTTTGGCTTTGAGATCACTCATGAGGTGAAGAACCTGCTGTACATGTTCTTTGGTGGCAGCCTGGCTGTGTGCGTCTGGAAGTGCTCCTGACCCTTGGCCAGGTCCCAGACTTGCTTGAATACAAGAGATTTCTTCCTGCTTTTGACAAGTTTTGTATGATCTGGAGGTGGGGCTTTATTTTTAATACTTAAATGTCAAGATTTCTTTTTTTCATACTGACGTAACAGTTCTGTGGGATACATAAAGTTAGTGCATGTGTGTGTGTATAATCTTGCTAAACTGTCCTGTCCTTGCTTGTGGGATTTCTCATCTGTCTGGCTCTTTCCTTGGTGTTTGAGCTGAAGCAGGAAGGAAGTGAGGAATAGGTAATCTCACATCACACTGCACAGCAGCACTAGCAGGGGAAAGCAAAAGCAAGAAGGTGCCATCTAGCCCTATGTTTTTTTAACTCCCCTTTATTCCACATAGTTTTCCTCTCTCCTCTGCTTTCTCCGCTACCATGCAGTATGGCTCTTACCAGCACCTGTCTTTCCTCTCTCTGGATGCTGCTTATACATTCTTCCTTTCTTCTGAGATGTCTGCGCAGACCTGACAGCACCAAGGGTCTCCCTTCAGGCTGTCTGTGGAGGTGTGAGCCACAGGGAAGCAGTCCCAACTTGCCCTTCCCTGCTGTTTTGGGAGGGTACAGCAGCTGAGCTGCCTGGGTGTAGGAGGTTGCTATGCAAACTGCCCCCTCCTTTCTCACCCACAGCAACTGAGACAGCATGAAAACACAGGCGGCTGACGATGCCTGGGGAGTGGGTGAGAGCTCTTTTTAAGGCTCAAATGCCTCCCTGTCAGTTCCTGGGGGCGTTGCAAGTGCTGTGTACTTTCAGCATCTTGTTTGGAGGCTGACAGAGAAAGGAGGCTCCATGTGAAATATAACTTGGTCATCAGAAACCTAATGTCTTTCTGGACTTGCATTATTTTAGCCGGTTTCATTTTTTAAAGCTGTTGGTGTTGAAAGATCGAATGAGCATAACTATGTTACATGTATGGCGTATTTATAAAACCTGGGGAACTGTGTTTTTACAATAAAAGTTTAGTAAAATGTCTTTGCGTGTGTTTATGTAGGCAAAGTAGTTCAAGAAACATGGAAATGAGTAAGCCATGGTGTAGCACAGGCAGAGTCCAGTGACAGAGTTCCATCCTGCTGATTTCCTGTGTGACTCTCATCCTCCCTGTTCAGTTCCTTTTACCAGTTCAAGCCACCCACCATGGTGAGGAGGAGGTTGCCAGGCCTGTGGTGCTGCTGGCCGCGTCCCTCTGTCCTGTTTGACAGGCAGCTGTCTAAGCAGTAGCAGCAAGGGAATGTAACTGTGTCTGCTGCCTCAACTCTGACCTTTGGAGTCTCATATTTGTAGCTTCCTTAATTTTCAGATTTCCTCTCAGAATGTTGCCAGCTGACACCTCTAGTCCATAGTTAAGTCTGAAGAATCTTTCTGCATTAATGCCTGTGGTGAATCAACCTGGTCTTACAATTCCTTTTGTTCCTTTTTCTGAACCTCAAGTGTTACGCTGGCAATGTCCTTTCTCAATTTCATTGTGTCAGGGAGCCAGGAATTGGAGTAATATGAAGACAACAAAGAATTATTTCAAATTTAGACCATCTGTTCTTGGCTGGGCCAGGGTAGGTTGGTACCATGATTCCTGCCCCATGATCAGGATTGCTGTGCTGTGTGAAAGAGCCCAAATCCTCTGAGCTGTCTCATCCTGCAGTTGCTCTGTGTCCCTCCAGCTGGCTGCCTTTATGTGAAGATAGTGCTATTGACAACATTTTCTACAGCTGCCAGGTGGAAAAGATTATTTCCTCTTCTGCAACTTTCTGTCCCTTCTAAACTCAGATCAAGAGGTGAAGTCTTTGAAATACCCTACGCTGGAGTGGGATGATCCCTTCAGCCATACCACTGTCACTTTAATTGTGCCTCTTTCACACTAATGAATAATTAACTGTTCTGTGCATATGCACAGGCATGCTGGTCATGGGCATCTCTGCAGGGTCGTGGTGACCTGCAGATGACCACAGGGAGCTGCTGACATCAGCACATAGTCTCTTGGACTTGCTGCCTGTTTATCTTCTTGGCCACCAGCTGATCAAAGCTGATGTCTCCGTCACCCGCATTGGCAACAAGGGAAGGGTGAGTGCTCCCCAGCCTTCTCAAAGCCTGAGTGTGCAAACAGATTGAGGTGAGCTAGGTGTGAATGTGCAGCAAGTCAGCTCCCACACTGCCATTCTCACCAGGTAAGTGGAAGGTGGCTCACAGGAGAGTGGCAGGCTATTTTTATTCATAAGGGTAACAGCTTTCCTACAGGCAGTCACCTTGAGGCAAACCCTTGTTAGCTGATTTGCATTCCTGTTACTGGCATTGCACCTGAAAGCACAAGCCTCAGCCTCCCAAAATGTGGCTGTGTGTTAGAGCCCCTGCCCTGAGGAAAGTTTTCAATCAGATCCATTGTCCTGCCAGTTGCACGTTGAACCATGCTTTGCTGGCCCCTGTGTGTTAGAAAAAGACTTTCACCCTCCTTTTGCCATGGAGCTGGAACATCTTTGGGCATACCTGTAATTTTCACAGGAGTAAGGTTTATGGATCAGAGATGGAACCTTGTCCTGTGTTTTCCCACAAGAGACCCCTCTGTGGCTGATGAACCTGCTGGATCCAGTCCAAAGGAGGCCACGAAGATGATCAGAGGTCTGAAGCACGTTTGTGATGAAGACAGGCTGAGAGAGTTGGAGTTCTTCAGCCTGGAGAAGAGAAGGCTCTGGAGAGACCTTTACCAGGACCTAAAGGATGTCAACAGGAAAGCTGGAGAGGGACTTTTTGGCAGGGCCTGTTGTGATAGGACATGGGTTAGAGGTTTTAAACTAAAAGAGGTTTATTCTGGATTGGATATAGGGAAGGGAAGAAGTCTTTTAGAATGGGGGTGATGAAACACTGGAACAGGTTGCCTAGAGAGGTGGTGGGTGCTCCACCCCTGGAAGCATGCAGGGATGGGTTGGATGAGGCTCTGAGCAATACAATCTAGTTCAAGGTGCCCCCGGTCATTGCAAGGACTTTGAACTGGGTGACCCCTAAAGGTCCCTTCCAACCCAAACTATGATTCTATGAGGCTTTGGAGCCTCTAAGGCCTCTCTACTTTTTACTGTAAAACTGCTCTCAGTTGCTGGAGGATTTTTCCTTATGGATTTTCAGTGGAAAGCTGGGAAAGTTTGCAACAGTTTGCTTGCTATTGTTTCCCTCTCATTCTTGCCCCCCTGCATATTGCTGCCATTTCCTGTCAAAGCATCAGGCTGAGTCAGATGTAGAAAATGAGATGAAAACGCAGGGTGATGGATGGGTGGCAGCCAAAATGACTCCTTCTATCCACCCGTCCCCTAAAGCTGCGATAGCGGCTCAGAGGCTGTGCCTCATGACTTCATCCCTCCCTGCTGAGGGGAGATGGGAACATCATTATCAGCTGCCGATGAGTCCCGATTTGGAGCCAGCAGTGAAAATGTCCTCGGATGCGGGGCTCCTCCTCTGCCCCAAGGGTGACTTGAACCTGCTGGGAAGGTGGAGGAAGAGCTGGAGGGGGGAGATGAGAAGAAAGAGGTGCAAATTCAGCCCTGTCTCTATGATGATGTCATGGCAACAAGTCAGGTGATCAGGGCAGACTTTGAAGGTCTCCAGCCCTTCTCCGTTGCTGCAGGCTCACGTCTGACTCGCTGAAAAATCTTTTGGTTAATATTTAATGCCAGCATTCAAGTGCTAAGGGTGACAAATGCCTCACCTAAGCCCCCTGCCTTTGCTTTGCAATGGGATGCTAAATCAGGGTGAGAAGGTAGGATTGCAAGTTTCATTATCTGGGAATGGGACTAACAGTCAGTAGGGTCCCTATGCTCATCTGACTCCAGGACATGAGAAGGACGTTTCTGTCCCCTCCAGCCCAGTTTGGAGCTGGTTTGGGGCACTGGAATGAGGAGGTCTCCCTCTCTTCAGGGCTGGCTCTCTGTTAATGAAACCTGTGGCCCTGCTCCGGGAGCTGAGCCCAGCTCCTTTGATGCGATCAGTTAGTACAGGGAGTTGGTGTTTGGTTGGTTGGTTGCTGTTTTTCTGAGCCATGACCTAATGATCCCACGTTCCAGCTACAGTCCCTCCTAGGGGCCTTCTGTCTGAAACGTGTGTCCGGACTGAATTCAGCAAACTTCCCGGGGCAGGACGCTGCGTTCCTCCACGCAGGGAAGCCATCTGCTCCCCTCCAGCAGCTCCTTCTGCGGGGCTTCGAGCTCGCCAGCCGGGTTGGAAAGCTCTCCTCCTCCTCGCTTGCCCCGGCTCTCCTCGGCCATCTTGCCAGCAGAAGGCTGGGGGACGCGGGGCAGGCTGAATCTGGGGCGGCGATGGTGTCAGCCGGAGGCGGTTTCCAGGCAACTGTCGCGCCGTGGGACACGCGAGCCAGGAACACCGGGGACAGCGCGTTCCCAGCGCGCCGCCTGGGAGGGGACCGGGACACGCACGGAAGGGGCCGGCACAGCGCCGTGCGGAGAGGGCAGCGCAGGCATGGCAGCAGAGGAGGGGGTCTCCAGAATAGCCCCCTGATCATCATACCCTCCCTGGCTGGGAGTGAGCATTTCCAAGCTGGCTGCCGGTGCATCTCGCGACAAGGAAAAAATACATGATGTACGGGATTTCACATGCCTTCTGCATCCTTTGGAAGAGCAAAGAGAAAATAAACACTGTGCCAGACTGTACCACAGCCCCCAGACTTACTGCAGGTGGTCCTGTGCTTGTCTGTCCCTTATCAAAGTCATGAACCATTTTTGTGCATGCATCCCAGCTCTGTGTCCCTGGGTGTCTCTGCAAAAGTGAATTTCTTGTAAAAAGAATTGTTCTTCCCTTCCACAAGCTGCCAGTCCTCCCCAGCACTTCGTGGGTCCCACTGCCCCTCTGTGCCAATGCCCAAGGCAGTATCCCCACTCCTGCTTGTCTGCCTCCCCTACCTGCTTTAGAGGCGCTGGGAACATCCATGCCCCTGAAACTCACCTGGCAGCCCTTCCTTATACTGCCAGCCCATCATTTCCCCTTGCAGTAAGTTTGAC
The DNA here is from genome assembly GCA_024865655.1 of Emberiza elegans. Taxonomy (NCBI): domain Eukaryota; kingdom Metazoa; phylum Chordata; class Aves; order Passeriformes; family Fringillidae; genus Emberiza; species Emberiza elegans. Next base: position 4,154,982 of record JALJVW010000910.1, on the reverse strand, counting down.
ACTCACATCCCTTTCATTTTATCCAGTTTGAGTGATTTTTGAAAGGGGGCTTGAGTACAACTGATTTTCAATGGATGAGGGAGGGTGATAAAATTGATATGGCCAAGCAATGGGAAAAAAAATTCTGGATTCTGAGAGTGCAGCTGTGATGAACATGGGGAATGGGACTACATAGTGCTTGGCAGGGTGCGTGCTGCAGAGCGGCAGAACCATTTTAATGCCCTGTATTCAAAGAAATGTTCTGCAGCCCTGTGCAGGTGACAGCACAGAAAGACAGGACAGTGGGGAGTCATCTGCAGCCATTACTGTCCCTGAGCCAGCATTGCAGATATTGATTTGGAACTTGCCCTGTTCAGTCTAACCTTGGCAGTGCCAACTTGACCCTTATCAGTGCTGATAAACCCTGCCACAACCTCCTGTCCCATCCTGGTGGTGTCACACTGTAAGGTGCTGTGGTGACAGATCTTTCCTGCCACTCTGCCCGTGCACCAGTTGGTCTTTTGCTGGGATGCTCTGAATCCAGGAAACCTCTCTCCTATTTTTGCACAGAGGCTGCAGCCACACCAACATTTTTAACCCTGTGTTTGTGCCCATCCTTGCTGAGTGTTTTGTGTGAGGAAGGATGCGGTGGCGGCTGCAAATGTTTCTCCAGAGGAAACTTAAAATCAGCTTTCTCTTTCTTCTGTTCTTGGCCCTTCTTGTGCACCTGGTGGTGGATTTTGCTTTCCCCACAACCCACAGGTCCTGTGGCTGCAATACTAAAGCATCAAAAGCTGTGGGTGTCCCATCAGGCAGCCCAATGCCGGCCGGCCTCAAAAAGGTGAGCCTGCGGATCCTTCAGGATTTCAGTGGAAGCAACGGCTCCTTGGAGAAAAGTTCCCAGCCAGAGAGAGCAGGGCTGCACGTAAGGGCTGGAGAGCCAGGGGTCCAACAGCAGCATGAAGAGGCAAATGCAGGGCGGACCAAGGGATCAAAGCTGGCAGCACTCTTCAAGCATCCTCTTTACAACATCCCAGTCCCAGAGGTGACAGAGAAGGACAAGCTGTTTGTCGTCAACCCCATGGAGAAGTTCAGCCTGCGCAGCAGTGGCAGTGATGAATGGTGAGGAGCAAGCTCAGCCCTAGCTTGCATTTGGGGGATATGTGGGTTTCAGGGAACAAGCAGCAGGGACCAAATGTAGTTCCCTTCTGTAGATCGGCACCCTACCCTAGAGGGGCCCCCATTACTGAGCATGCTCTTCTCATATCTCAAATCCTCTCCTAGCCCTGAATTTTTGGGCTGTTACCCATAAGCTTGTAGCACACAGCAAAGCTGAAGGAGACTCTTGAATTATTCATTGTATTATGGATATCTATTAGGTGATCTCCTCAGCTCCTTCCCTTCCCCAATGCAGTCTAGCCCTTAATATCTCTCTCTGTATACAAGGAAGTCCCCACTCCAGATTTCTAACTAGTTTTATCCTCCTCTCTCGGGATGTTGGAGATGCAAACCTTGCAATTTAGGTTACCTCTAACCATGAGACCATTCCCGTCCTGCATTTTGCAGGATATTGCCTGACCTTGTTAGGCTTGGCCGTATGGTGAGCTCACTGCTGACAGCTGCCTATTTTTATCTTTGGACTACTAACCTCTAATTAGAAGGGAAGATATTAAAAACTGTAGCATTGTAACACATAGCAGCTTTCTTACAGAAAGCACACCTTCCAAAAGGGGTGCCTGCTAGAACTGGGAGAGAATAAAAGCTGGCTTAAGAGCTGGTTTCCACAAATGGGCATTTGCCTTATCTCTGAGGACCACCTTGGGTCTGGTTTGATGAAATCAGTGCACAGTCTGTGTTTCCCTAGGGAGAGACATGGATTTGGGTTATAGTTGCCTTGGGCTAACTGTCCCATTGCAGTGCCAGTGTGTGCTAGCACAGAGGTGGGGCAGACACCCCCGGGGCTCCCTTGAATGCCAGCAAACTGCAAATTTCCAGGATGCACAGAGGCAGGGATAGTGCTAACCCAAACTTATCCCCCTTCGGACACCCACCCAAGGGGAATGGGCTGTTAAAGATGGGAGTTCAGGTCAGTGCTGGGCATGGCTGGGAAGCCCACGCTTCTCCACCCTTGTTCGGTGTACACATGTGTGTCCCAGGAAGCACATGGAGGAGTGTAGTAGACTGTACTCCTGGGAGCCAATCCCTGAGGGAAAAACAATGAGATTATCTGTTCCAGCAGGGAAATAAATGTATGGATGAGAGAAACAGGATCAACCCAGGGATTTTCCATGGGGGATGGAGGGAAGACACTGTGTCCAATCCAGCCAAGCTGGTGGGTCTTCCTGGCCACCAACTTTGGGTGGGATCTACCAGGCGCCAAGAGCTCCATCGAGGCCCTATGGGGCAGGGAGTTCTGCCACAGTGAAACCTGGAACCAATCCAGGGCTTGCTCTGGCCTTTCTCCCCACCTCACCCTCCATGCACTAGCTCCCAGGAAGGGCCCGGGGACACGGGAGCCATCCTGTCCCAACTAAAAGCTGTCATTGTTGTTGGGCTGGTGGTGGCTGTTGGGCTGCAGGGTCAGCAGCAGTAAAGCCGAGGCGCTCCTCCCGACAGGGAAGACAGCCTATGACACCTACCCCACGTGGCTCAAATTCCACATCGGCATCAACCGCTATGAGCTGTACCCCCGCCGGGACCCCTTGCTGCCCACGCTGCTCCGGGATCTGGCCACGCAGAGGATCGTCAGCTCGGGTACCACCTCCCTGCCCCACCCCTGCCCGCACCCTGCCCCGCTGCCTGCTGCCCGCCTCCCTCATCCCCCTGTGCCTCCTTTCAGTCCAGAAGTCCGGCGGGACCCAGCTCAAGCTCATCATGACGTTCCCAAACTATGGGCAGGCCCTCTTCAAGCCCATGAAGTGAGTAGAGCCTGGGACAAACGTATACCTCGCCCACACGGTCCTGTTAGGTAGCGAGTAGTGGCCAGAAGGGCCCATGGAGGGAGAAACGGAGAAATGCTTCATGCGCTGCCTCGCTCCAGCGCCTCCATCCCAAAACTGAGGCGAGCAGAACGGTCCCGTTTCCCTGGCCTTCCCTGGGGGTGCTTGCTGCAAGCTGGATGCAAACTTGTGATGGGGTAGTGACCTCCAGTGGTGGAAAAAAGAAGGTGATCCATGAGGACCATCCAGGAGCCTCCAGTCCATGAGGGCTTCCCCACCCCTTGAGTTGGGAGCCTGGATAGGGGGCTTGGAGCCACCCACCCATCAGGAAGTGACTGGAGGAGACTGGGTTTGGCTGTGTCTCCAGTGTCACGAGGGAACACAACGTGGTTTGGAACTAATCCCATGTTTGGCGTGACCCCACCCATGATGATTGCCCCCACTGTCCCCTCTCTCTGCAGGCAGACCCGGGACCAGGAGACGCCCATTGATTTCTTCTACTTCTCAGACTTTGAGCGGCACAATGCAGAGATTGCAGCCTTCCACCTGGACAGGTGAGCATAAGCTTCGCATCCAAGCCTGCCCTCCCGTACTGACAGAGCACCAGAGAAACTCCTCCTTCCTCCCACCTCTCGTTCCTCAGTTGTGAGGGATACCTGTGTCTCCTGTCAGTTTTAGTAACTCGCTGGTATTAAACCAGCTGAGGTCAGTAAGAAATAGTTCCAAGTTCTGTGTTTCAGGATCCTGGATTTCCGGCGAATCCCCCCAGTTTCGGGTCGTTTGGTCAACATAACAAAGGAAATTCGGGATATCACCACAGACAAGAAACTGGCCAAGACTTTCTTCATCTCCCCAGGTGAGCTTTCATGCTCTCTGTCCTCTCCTGTGGCCAGCTGGATGGAGCTCACCTGATGCTGGCTGCTGCTGCCTTGGCTCCTCCTGCACTCAGACAAACTATCCCGCTGGGGACTGTTCCAGCTCCCATGGGTGCCCTGCCACAGGCCTTTGCTCCTCACAGCCTCCCTTGCCATTGCTGTGCTGGTGGCACAGGGCCAGAGTGCATGGAGCATCCTTCCCTGGCTGTTTGCTGGACCACTCTGCCCGGGGGTGCCTTCCTTCTCTTTGTCAACCTTTGTTTTGTCCCCTGGCCAGCGGGAAACGTCTGCTTCTATGGGGAGTGCTCCTACTACTGCTCCACGGAGCACGCCCTCTGCGGCAAACCGGACCGGCTGGAGGGCTCCATGGCTGCCCTGCTCCCCGACAAGACCCTGGCCAAGCGCCGCTCCTGGCGCAGCCCCTGGCGCCGCTCCTACCACAAGAGCAAGAAGGCTGAGTGAGATGGGGCGTGGGGGGTGTGGGGACATGGGCCAGCAGAACCATGGGGTGGGAGTGGGCTTTTCCACAGCCGCTCTCATGGCCCCATTGCCCTCCCTGGCCTCTGCCACCAGGTGGGAGCTGAACCCCAACTACTGCGCTCAGGTGCGAGAGATGCCACCCTACGACAGGGGCCATCGCCTCCTCGACCTCATCGACATGGCAATCCTCGATTTCCTCATGGGTGAGCCCCTCCGTGTCCCTGCTGAGGGCTCTGGAGGTCCCTCAGGACCTAGAAGCCCAAATGGCTCCGTGCCCCCTGGTATTGTGCCCTGTGAAGTTTGTTGGCCAAACTGTTGTTCAGGCTGCAGTGAGCCGCAGTCTTACAATGAGAGCACAGGGCTGTGCCACTAGGGCATTTCCCAGGCAGAAGCTGAAAGTCAAGAGATTCCAGGGAGATCCCAGCTGAATACCCTGGACATGAGAAGCACCTTCCAGCACACTCTCACATGCAGCCTCTGGAGGGCCAGAGATGGAGATGATGCTGCCCAGGGCTCTTGCTGCCTCTTCTGTCCCTGGGCCACTTCCTCCTTGCGCTGTCCCCTCACCAGCATCTGACTGGGAGAGTTTCCCATCTCCTCATTCCTGACCACCCAGCCATGCCTTTGCCATTACTTCTGCTCCATTTGCCACTGTTGTCCTTCTGTGGGGCTGCTGGGATGAGAAGGGGAGGCTGTGGGGTCTCTGCTCAGCTCCCCTGCACGACCATGGTCACCAGATGGACAAATTAGAGGTGCCTCCAACCCTTTTTCCCGGGCTCTGGGTTTCAGTCTCACACCAGAGGACTGCTCCGTGTCTTTGCTCCCATCTTCCAGCCCACAACCTGATGCCAAATTTGTTGGCCCGCCACAGGCAACATGGACCGGCACCACTATGAGACCTTTGAGAAATTTGGGAATGACACTTTCCTGCTCCACCTGGACAACGGTCGCGGGTAAAGCTGGGGAGTAGGGGGGAGCAATCACAGCAAAGGGGTGGAGGAGACCTCCAGTCTTGCCAAAATGCCACCCTGACACATCCTTATGGGCTTCTCCCCTCACAGCTTCGGCACACACTCCCGTGATGAACCGTCCATCCTGGCCCCCCTCCAGCAATGCTGCAGGTAAGGGGCTGCCCCCACCCCGGATCTGCTGCTGGGGAGAGGCTCCTCCTGTTGAGACCTCTCCCTCCTCATCTCTGGCAGCATCAAGAAGTCGACTTACCTGCGGCTGCAGCTGCTGGCCACCCAACCCTACCGCCTGAGTGACGTGCTGCGGGAGGCGCTGGCCGCAGATCCGCTGGCCCCCGTCCTGGCTGAGCCCCACCTGCAGGCGCTGGACCGGCGCCTGGGGAAGGTGCTGCTGGCCGTGGGACACTGCCTGGCCAGGGCAGCCCACCAGGAAAAAGTGCTGGTGGATGACGTGGGGTCGTGGGTGTGAAGGGGGCTGGGTACCCTGCTGGATTGGGCTGTTGTGGTGTGCTGCCCAGGGTGATGTGGGGATCGATGTGCAGCTCTGATTCTGTGCAGCCTCAGCTTTTGGTGGTGCCGGAGTTGGTGGCGTGATGAACCAGGAAAGCAGGTTGTAAGGATAGGTGGGACAGGGAGGGAATTTAAATAAAAAGGTTGGCCTAGTGGAGAAGACACGAGCTGTGATCTTCCCCACCAAGGCTGCTTTCCCAGCCCTGGCCTGTCCTTGCATGCCTGGACGTGTCACTTCAGCCCTCCAAAGCCTTTTAGGAAAGGGTAGGGATTTTTCCTGCCTTTCCCCCTCAAGAACTACCAAACTGGAACAACAGCTGGCCCCACCCCTTCTGCCCCACTCCCACCCCTAGCACGGTGATGCCCTGTGACCCCCAAAAAGAGAGCTGACACTCCCCACTGCTGCTGTGGGGAAAATGAGGCAGAAGCTCCCAGCTACACACCACTTATCTTTGCCCCAGTCTTCCCACACCCACTCAAAAACTCCCATGGCTCTGACATCACCACCTCCTCCACAGGACCAGGGATGCAGCAAGGACAAACCCCACTCTCCTGAGAACATCTTCCAAATCCCCCAGGAACTGCCAGTGACTCCCTTCACACCCAAAAAAGTGGCTCCTGAGGAGGGGATGGACTGACCTGGGGCTGTGCACCCTGCTTAGTGCCTGGTGGCTCAGCACCCAGCTTATCCCCTGAGCCTCCCAGGGGGGTTAATCCACGCAGGGTTACGTCAGCTACAGCAGGTGCCATTGTGACAGCCACTGCCAGCATACCCAGGCTGGGACACGGGGTTGCCATCTGCATGGCCAGAGATAAAGGTGCCACTGGGGAGGGGAGATGTCCTCTGTCCCGGCCAGACACTTGCAAAGGGATGGGAAGCCACGGGAGGGGGTGAAAATGGGCAGCTGGCACAGTGGAAGATGGAGCTGGAAAAGCTAGGCAGAGATTTTGGCTGGAACAAAAATGGGCTCAAAAGGCAGGAAAAAAAAAGAGAAGGGAGACAAAAGAGGATCTGTCTGCGTTACACAACGGGGCTGGGGACGCTGAATTGGGGTTTGTTGCGGTGTGCCCCCCCAGTGCTGACAGCACGTCCTCCTGCCACGGCCCCGGCCTGTGCCCCAAAGCCCAGCACACGGAGGAAAAGGTTTCAGGGCTGTTTTGCAATAGGTTACTTCTCTTCTGCCAGCTTCGTAGTTTTTTAACTCTTTCTATAAATATCTTTATGCCCCATATCCAAGCCCAGGGGGACCATTCCTGCCCACAGAAATAGTCTAAACAACCGCGTCCACACACACGTGGCCAGTTGCCCTGACTCTCAGAGTTCCCCAATGCAAATCTTTTTCCGAGGCGCCGTCAGATTTGAAACGCGAGGTGGGGGGGGCTGTTTTTTCCAGCCGGCTGAGTTTGCACAAGGTCCGTTCAAGGTCCCATGGGAGCCGCCCGGTTTGGCTCGCACGCCCCCCCGCCCCGCCGGACGAGCCTGCCCAGCCGCCCGTGGGGAAGAGCGGCGGCAGCGGGGTGTCTGCGGCCCGGGGAACAGCAGAACACGCCCGCCCAGTCGGGGCGGCGTGGGCACACGGGGGTCGAGCGGGGCTGCCCACGCCCCAGGGATAGGTTCGGCCGTGTCGCCGTGACGGGTGGTGCGTGGGGTGCGGGGATTTCTCACCCCAGCGGGACCAGCAAACCAGCCACGCCAGAAAAGCCCAAACGGGGCTGGGGTGCAACCCTGCACCTGGGAGCTCCCATTTTGGGCTGGCATCACCCACGCCCTTGGCTGGCAGCGTGGGCTGACTGCTGCCCGTGCTGGGCATGGCGGAGGAGCCCCACGGCTGAGGTGTTTGGGGACCAGGTCCCCGTGGGCAGCAGAGTGCGGGTGAGCCCTCATCATCGCCCCCCCCCAAATTGATGAAAATAAAAGAAATAAAAAGAATATGCCTGTGGCGGTGATAATAATAACTAGCAATAGCGATGATGATAAAGAAGAGGTCCCCAGAGGCCGGGGGAGCGGCGGCCGCCCCCTCTCCGCGGCGGAGGGCGGGGCGGGGCGCGGCGGGGGTGTCCGGGGGGAGGGCGGGAGGCGGGTGCCGCCTTCCCCCGCAGAACAAAAGGGAGCGGCGGCGGCGGCGGCAAGAGCGGCCGGGAAGGACGGAGGGGATCGTTCCCTGCTGCGCGGCACTGGCCGGTGCGTTTGCGAGGGGGACGGCGCGGCCGGGGCAAAGCTGGGGGCTTGCGGGCGGGCCGGCCGGCTCCGTACCGGGCCTCGGGAGATAATGTGTCGGGCCGGGGGCGCGGAGGGGCCGGGGCAGCCGCTCCACGCGCGGGGAAAGGAGGTGAAGGCGTTTTTCGGCCTGTACCGGGGGCGGCTCCATCCCGGGACACCCCACGGCCGCCAGCTCGGGACGGCGTTCGGTGTGGGCCGGGAGCCCTGCCTCAGGGGCGGGGTCCCCGCCAGTGGGATCCCGCTGGGTGCGTCCCTCCGGAGACCCTGCCACTGACACTTCCCTCTCCCGCCCGCCCTCTCCCCATCCCCAGGTGAGCCGAGCTCCCCTCCTGCTGCCGCCATGTCCCGCCGCAGCCAGCGCCTTGTCACCAGCCGCTATTACCCCGGGGACGATGATGCCACGACCAGCAGCAGCAGCACATCTCTGCTGGGTGGGACACAGCTCCCCTTCAAGGAGACCACCGGCAGGTTAGTGGGGGGCACGAGTAGGGGCTTCCCCCTGCCCAGATCGGACACGGGCGGGGCATTCCATCCCACACCAGGGACCGGGCACCTTCCTGCGTGGGCTGTGGGGATAGCTCGCAAAAGGAGCATGACGGTGAGCCCGGCGCGCTCCGGCATGGCCGCCTCGGCGCTGTGGCACAGGCCGTGCCCCCGCTCCGGCCAAAGCCCCGCGCTCCCGGCGCAGGCTCCTCCGTGTCCCCGGGCCCGGCACGGGAGCCCGCCGTGGGTGGCCGGGTGCCAGCCCCAGCCGCAGCTGGATGGCGAGAGGGAGGAGGGAGGGGGGAGGAGGGAGGTGCGCTGCCAGTGCCGGCCGGAAAACCGCAGCGGTGCGAGCGGAAGCGATGCCCGGGACGGGCGGGAGGCCTCTGCGAAGCAGAGGTTGCAGCCTCCGAAAGCTGCCGCCATCCGGTGTGGAGGGAAGCGATGCTGGTCGAGGGATTGGGGTGAATTCCCCATTTCCCCCCATGAGTGCACTGTGACCCCCCCCTACCTTGTAAGCACACATGTCTGATGAGCCTGTTCTCGCCTCCCGCAGGACGATCAGGAGGAAATCGAGTAGCACAAAGCGCCTGTCTCCCGCCCCCAGCACCCAAACCTCCTACTACAGCGAGTCCATGATGAGCGAGTCCTACCTGGGGGGCAGCCGGGGCCTTGCTGCCCTGGGCAGCTCCATGCTGGATGATGACCTGGACAGCAGCACGTACTGGGGTGAGCCCTCCCACTCTCCTAGGGCAGCTCGGGATCTCCCTGGGCACTGGAGAGTGTTGGGGCAACTGCCCAGGCTGGCTGACTGCGTTTCCCCTTGTGGAAGTGGTAGTGGGTGATTTCTCAGTGGAACTTTGTATTTTGGGACAGGTGGAGAGCTCTCCACCAGGAGGAGAAGAGGCACAGGGGACACCGAGTCCAGTAAGATCAACGGGGTGCTGGAGAGCAAGACGTATGACACCTACACATCTTCATCTGGGTACTCCTCGGAGGATGACTATGCTGGTAGGGATGCAGTAGTCTGTCTGCAGTGGCAGGAATGCAGGGGAGGCATCCCCAGGGGGACCAGCCCAGGGCCTGGCTGTACCCACTATGCTGCCAGTCCCCGCTAGATGCCACCCCCAGTGCAAAGCATTTGCTGTGGGCAGTGCACTGAGATGCTGTCTGCATTGGTGGCTTGCTGCTTCCTTTCCAGGTCACTATTACTCAGGCCAGAGTAGCTCTGGGTCAGGTCTGAGAACTGCAGCCTCCCGGGTGGGCTCCTTCCTCTGGCAAGTGTTCACCTCCCCAGGTGAGTGGAGGGCTGGCAGGGGCACTTCCAGCAGCAGTGTTCCTGCCAGTCAGCATCTCTACTCTCAGCTGCTGTGTGTGCTATCCCCTCTTTGGGTGGAGGGGTTTTATCCCCTTGTGGTGCCACCCTTGGGCATGGAGGGCACATCTGTCAGGACTCCTCCTGAGGCTTGTTTTTTCTCCTGGCAGTTCGGTTCATGGGGTGGCTGTTCTCAGGGCTGGCAGGGGCCTGGCGCCGCCTCACAGGCACTGCTTCCCACCTGGACAGCGTCCCTTTCTCCAGGTGAGTGTGCTGGGGGGGACACCAGCATGGGGGAAGCGTGGGGAAAACCTGCAGGACCCTGGAAAGGGGAGGCACACTGGGGGTGGTGGGTGTCTTTGCTTTCCCCCTGGCCCCCATCCAAGGGTGATGGAAGGTGGCTGCAGTCCTAAAGCACCTCTTCCTTCTCCACGCTCCAGGCGCTACCCACGTCTGAAGAGGTCTCTGCTGCTGCTGCTGCTCCTCCTGCTCCTCGCTGCTGCCGCCTACGGTGAGCCACCTCCCCTGATGTGCTGCCCTGAGATCTGGGGCAGTGCAGAGCCTCCCACTGCCACACCTGGGGGATGGGCTGGCCTGGGGCTCAGTGCTCATGGCTTCTGGTAACCTGCTCCATCTGCATCCCCGTGCCAGTGTCTCCTGGTAATTCCTGGAGATGCTGATGGCTGAGCCTCTGCATGTCCACTACTGTGGCCATTACCAGCCTGTGGTTTTGACCATCTCATCCTTCTGTGCTCAGGAGCTTGGTACTTCTATCCGTACGGGCTGTCAACACTCAGCCTACCTTCCTTCCCGTGGTGGGGAGCTGGAAAGCTTTCCTCCTCCTCCTCCTCTGACCTTCCTGGGGCAGGGGACCTGACCACGCTGGACCAGGTAAGCTTCAGCAAATCATGATGGCAGCCCAGCTGGGATGGGTGCCTTGCAGGGAGAGCTGGGGTGTGGGAATGCCTTGCAGTGATCCAAGGCTGAACAACTGCTTCCAGGGTATGAGGAATGATGGAGAACAGGGCAGATGATGGCTCCACACTGACTCCCCCTGCTTGTGGCCTCTCACTCTTGGGGTGTTCCTGGGATGGAGCAGGGGGAACATCTGCCTTCTCCTGGGAAGCAACAGATGAATAAGATGCCACTGACTCTGGGGAATGGGTGGTCAGGGTCCCCTTTCCCAGGGGTCCTGTGGAGCAGGCACTTTCCTGGGGGGCTGCATCACACCCTGTTTTTGTCACTGCAGGGGGGACACCGACTCCTGGCTCGCTTCCAGTCCCTGGAGAAGCGCTTTGAGGCACTGGAGGCCGAGCTGTCGCGGTGGGAGCTGCGTCGTGGGGCGGCAGCAGTGACAGCAGGGGGAGAGCCACCCCCAGGGGACATCCTTGCGCTGCTGGAGGGGCTGGTGAGCCGCCGGGATGCGGGCCTGAAGGAGCATCTCCACTCTGACATGGCCAACCAGCTCCAGGTGAGTAACACGGGCACTGCAGGGAGATGGGGGTGGGCAGGCACAGGCTCTGATATTCCACCCTGTTCCCCATCCTTCAGGGCGAGCTGGATGTGCTCCGGGCCCAGGTGCAGAGGGATCTAGACGGGCGCCTGGGCAAGATGGCACAAGCTTCCCGGGTAAGCGGAGGAGGGTGTGGTGGTACCTGGACAGGACACCCTCAGCAGTGCTGCCACGTGTCTCACCCCTTCCCCTTTTCCTGGCAGGAGATGGAAACACGCTTGCTGGAGCTGAACTCGGAGTGGCAGAGGTAACACTGGCTGTGGGGCAGGCAGGTAGCTGGGTGAATTCCCCTCAGCCAGGCTTAGGAGGGATTTGCAGGCCTGGCTGGGGACAAAGGAGAGATCAAGAGCCATAGTCTGGAGGGGAAAGGAAGGAAGGATATATACGTGGGTGTCTGTGGGAGGCAGCACTGTGCCCTTCTGGCCAAAATGGCCAGTGGTATCCTAGGGTGCATTAGGAAGGGCATTGTCAGTAGGTTGAGGGAGGTGATCTTGTCCCTCTACCCCACCCTAGCTGAGGCCACCTCTGGAGTGCTGTGTCCAGTTCTGGGGGTAGTAGTACAAGGGAGCCATGGAGCTGCTGGAGCAGGTCCAGCAGAGAGCTACAGAGATGATGAAGGGACTGGGGAATCTCTCTTATGAGGAAAGGCTGAAGGAACTGGGCCTGTTCAGCCTTGAGAAGAGACAACTGAGAAGGGATTTCACCAGTGTCTATCAGCATCTAAAGGAGGGTGTCAGAAGGATGGAGTCAGACTCTTCTCAGTGGTGCCAAGCAATAGGATGAGAGTCAATGGGCAGAAACTGATGCACAGGAAGTTCCACCTGAATATGAGGAAGAACTTCTTTACTGTGCAGTGACCACACACTGGAGCAGATTACACAGAGAGGCTGTGGTGTCTGCTTCACTGAAGATTGTCCAGAACTGTCTGGATGCAGTCCTGTGCCATGTGCTCTGGGATGACCCTGCTAGAGCAGGGAGTTTGGACCAAATGACCTGCTGTGGTCTGTTCCAGCCTGAGCCATTCTGTGGCTGGCAGCAGGGCTTCAAGAGCAATGGCAGCAATGACCTTTGCCACTGTCGCTCTGCATCACTGTGAATGTGGTCCTTCAGCTGAAGGGTGAGCTGAGGATGCTTTCCCATGGGATGCAGTAGAAGAGGTCACTGCCACTAGGATTAAAACTGGGTCTGGAGATGGGGTTGAGTGTAGGTGATGTGGGATGAACCTCTTCCCCCAGTTTGCAGAGGGAAACTGGGGCTATTGGCACAAGGTTTTGTTACCTCTCTCTCGGCACAGCTCGGTGCAGGAGAGCCTGCGAGGGACCTTCCAGCAGGAGGTGGGCAAGCTGGAGCAGGAGGTGGCAGTGCTGAGGAGGGAGCTGGCAAGCCTCAAGTCAGACCAGGAGGTGATGGGGAAGCACGTGAAGGGGATACTGGAGCAGCTGAAGAACGTGCGGGCTGATGTGAGTCCCCGCTCCCCAGGCTGTTTGGCAGAAAGGCAAGCAGGGGTCCCTGCTCCAGGCTGAGCGCTCTCTGCAACCGTTCCAGGTGGAAGCACAGTTCCCAGTGTGGATCAGTAGGTTCCTGTCACAGTCCCAGCAGGATGGTGCTGCTGCCTTCATCCTCCAGCGGGAAGACTTGCAAGCAGAGCTCCGGGCTCTGGAGCAAAAGATCCTTGCAAAAGTCCTGGAGGACCGAAGATTGTCAGCACGGGATGCTCAGGCTGGCATTGGAGTGGCCCTGCGACAAGGAGGGGCTGCAGGAGTGACAGAGGAGGTGAGTACTGGCCTGAGCCCCAGGGACATGAGGTGACCACAGGGTTGGGGATTGTGTCCCCTTTGTGTGTGCAGGGTGCTGGCACGTGTGCCTGGCAGATGGCAGAGGCATTGGGACAGCCCCCACAGCTGGGGTATTGATCCTGGGCTCACAGGATGCGAGAGCACCCTTGAAACTCCTTCTCTGCCACTCCCTTCTCAGTTTGTGCTTGCTCTGTGCTCTGGAAGGGGTCACAGGTGCTAATACCTGCAGCCCTGCAAGGCTCTTACTTGTTGCTGTTCTATTGAGGATGGGTGAATAAAGGGACACGACTCCTATGTCTTCTCAGAAGGCAAAAGCCAAGTTTATTAGAAACCACAAATTCTTTTTATAGAGAGTTAGGATAAAGGTGGACCTGATTGGTCCTTAGTTAATATCTCTCACACCCTTGGGTAATTAGGAACAACACCCTTCTTGTAAACATCTTACAATTAACAGCAAGTTCAAAACACCAGCAGCTGCAGGATTGTTTTAATTCTCTCTCTGAACTTTCTCAAAACTTCCCACAGGAATGTCTGGGAAAGTTGATCTGACTTTCTTCTCTGACCAGTTCTTAGCATTCACACTTACTTTCTTAAAATCCAAGCTTCTGCTCATGCATCCTTCACCCAGAACATGGGAGAGGTGCCATCAAGGCTTCCATGGGTGGAGCGTCTTGCTTATCCCCATTCTTCAGCAGTGCTGTGGAGTTGTTTAGTGCAAAGCATTTCAGCAGAATGACACCAAGGGGAAAAAATGAGCCTGCTTGCTTTGGAAAGAGTTGCTGGCAATTCCCTGTGGGGTAGTGGAGGGAGGGATCAAGCTGGGATTAGCAGTCCCCATAGTCTGTGTGAGCTTTATGCACTCCATAAAGTTTAGACCCAAAGTGGTGCTGCAGGGTCCTAGCTCCTTAGGCTGGCTTTGGCTCCAGATGGATACTCCAGCCATCTCCTCCTTTTCTGGACAGGGAGAGCTCCCATCAGTCCTGTGGGACGGGGCAGGAGGGACCAGCGGATGATTCTGGGTGGTCTGTCAGGTTGTGTCTGGTGCCATCTCTTGTCCCTCTGGGCTATCCCCTCTTGGGGACAGCATGCCTGGGTGCTGCCCCTTCACTGCACAGCTCCTCTCCCCTGGGGTATTTTTAGCAACCTCTGACGAGGTTTCCCAGCCAAATGCACGTTCTCTTATTTTTGCCACGGTGATTCATCCCCTGGCTGTTCTGTCCCGTGGCTGTTTTGCGGGAAGGTTCTTGCACTCTGTCCCTGCAGGGCAGGCGGGTGGGAGGCAGGATGCCTGCCCCAGTTTGTCACCCTCCTGTGCCCTCTGCTCCCACTGCAGCAAGTGCATCTCATCGTGGGCCAGGCCCTGAAGCGCTACAGCGAGGACCGTGTGGGGATGGTTGACTATGCCCTTGAGTCAGCAGGTAGGTCGTCAGGACGAGCCAGCTGTCCTGGGGAGGTGACCAGAGGGGCTGGCCTGCAGCTCACCTGCTGCCATCTCCTCATGCCAGGGGCCAGCGTCATCAACACCCGCTGCTCGGAGACCTACGAGATGCGGACGGCGCTGCTGAGCTTGTTCGGCATCCCCCTGTGGTACCACTCGCAGTCCCCCCGTGCCATCCTGCAGGTGGGCGCTGACTGGGAGCCTGGGCTGCTGCTCTTGGGGCTTTTGTTGGGCTCTGGCTGTTGCTCCAAGCTAGCAGCCAGGCTGGTGGGAGAAGAATGGCTCTGATGGTGGTAACATTGCTGGTGTCTCACTTCCATGCTTGTAGCCAGACGTCAACCCTGGGAACTGCTGGGCGTTTCGTGGCTCCGAGGGCTTTGCTGTCATCCGCCTCTCCGGCATTATCCGCCCGACAGCCGTGACGCTGGAGCACATCCCGAAAGCCCTCTCTCCGCAGGGGACCATCCCCAGTGCCCCCAAGGACTTTGCTGTCTATGTGAGTGCCCTCACCCACACCTGAGGGGGGAACACAGGGGGAGGGTGCTGGAAGGGATGGCTAACAAACCCCATACCTGGCTGTGGGGTGCTCTGGCAGGGTGGTCTTACCTTGAAGAAGAGGAAGAAGCAATACTGGTGGGGAGAGGGGCAGCACTGGGTTTCAGAAAGGGTTTGGAGGGAACACAGGGACAAAGGGGCTTGAGTAGGTGTAACTTTTGGTCTTTCCCCCCTTCATCCTTCCCTACTGGTCCCTGTTCCCATTTGTCTGTTTTGACCTGGAAGAGCAGGAGTGGGGGCCGAGCACACTTGCGTCTCCCTCTCCCTCTTCTGCCCTGGATGTGTGCATCACCTCTGGTCTCCCTCTCTGATGACCCCTGGTTCTCCCTTTCTGCCTCCCTGCCCTTCCATAGGGCTTAAAGGAAGAAAGAGAGGAGGAGGGCCTTCTCCTTGGACAGTTCACCTACAACCACGATGGCGACCCCATCCAAACATTTTACTTGGAGGTAAATGCTTTGCCCTGGACCACCTGACCCCCGAGAAGAAAATGGGGCCTCTGGGGTCTCTGAGCCGCAGAGAGCCCTCAAGGTCTCGGGTTTTTCTTTTCCCTCCTCCCCAAGGGTGACTCCATGGGCACATACCAGCTGGTGGAGCTGCGGGTGCTGAGCAACTGGGGCCACCCCGAATACACGTGCATCTACCGCTTCCGCGTGCACGGGGAGCCGGCGCACTGAGCCCGGCCCGGCGGGATGAGGATGCTGCCCGGCTGGCAGCAGGAGGGGACGTGGCTGCTTCACTGCTTCGCACCCAGAAACCCTGGCACGTGCCAGCAGCCGCCCCTGGAAGCTGCTCCCCTGGGGGGAGGAGAAGAGCTGGTGTTGAAGGGGTGAGGCTTTCACTCTTCCAAGGACCGGGGTGGTGAGGCAAGAGCATCCCACGTGGGTCCTAGCGCAGCCTGGCTTGTTTTCAGTGCATATGGGACATTTTAACTTTTTAAGCTAACTTTATATCGGGTTTGCGCTGCCCCTCTTCCCTGTTGTCCCACTCCTTTCTAGCATGGCCAGGGCTTGGGAAAGGGGTGTGTCATTTTGTGATGTGCTTCATGCGGGCTTGGGTGCAGGAGATCGGGGTGTGGGACCACGGTGCCTGACTCAGTGCTGCCACAGTAGGTGGGAGCCACTGGTCATGGCCACCAAGTCCCCTCCACACAGGGTCACTTCTCTTGCCTTGGTGTTGGTTTGGGTAAAGATCTCCAGCCCTCCAGTGCTGGGCCGGCAGAGAGGAAATAAGACAGTATTAATGAAGTATTAACCTAAAACTAATGGTTTGGGGCAGTAGGAGGAGAGGAGCGTGGCACATGTTGGTGGCAGGGCCCACCTTGGTGCTGCCATCCATCCACTCAAGCCCTCCTGCTGACAGTAGCTGAGTTGGGTCTTGCTGATGCTGTTGGCCTCCCTGGCTGGCTGATGCTGTTGGCCTCCCCAGTGTTAAGCTTGGTAATGCTATTGAAAATTCCTGTTGCCTGCTTTTCCTTTGGGGTTTGTTCTGATATTTTTTTTTAAAGAGGGGTGGGGAGGGGAGCTATTTTCCAGTTGGGGTGTTGGGGTTGGTTTTTTTGTGGGGGGGGTGGGATTTGTAGTAACAAAGGGAAAAAAGACTTTTTCCATGCAATTTGTACTTAACCAGAGAATGTTACATGGTGCCACTTGGATGAGTGGCTTAGATGTGGAGAGGGCTAGAGCTTTGTTTAGTAGAATAGCATACACAGTAGGATAAGCTAGAATAAGATGAGCAGAGATGTTTAAAATATGGGCCTCATGTTGTTGGTAGCTTGGTAGCTAGACTTGGAAGCTGGGGTCCTGTGTGCACTGCTGCTGGTGGGGTGCTGGAGGCATTCCTGCCCTCCTTGCTCTGGATGTGCTCTGAGACTGCAATGTGTGGCTGTGGCCTCTTGCCCGTGGCTGCATCTATGTATACTTGACTGTTAGCAGCAAGTGGAGCTGCTGCCCCAGGGCTCTGCAGGCTCCTGGGCGGGAGACAGGGCGATTGCCAGCATGCAGAGCCACCTCCCCCTGCAGGGCTCCCTCAGCTCTCGGGTCCTCGATGGCAGATGGCTGTGCGGGCTGACCTCCTTTCTCTTGGAAGGGCTCCCTTTTCCTCCTACCTCTCCTTACTGGCATTGCACTGTTCTCTGAGCCCTGGCTGTGGAGGACTGGGCTGGAGCAGGAGGGGGAGTTCTGCCTGCAGTGGGCATGTAAATCTTGCCTGTACTGTTGGGATGGGTGGAGGCACAGCAGGGTTTTGCAGGAAGGATGCACAGGGACCTTCCCCACGCTGAGGGGTGCTAGGGCATCTGGCCCCTCCACCTCCTGGCCTGCATCACACAGCTTGGCTCATGTTCTTGGATGGTGTTAACAGCCTCCAGGTTTGTGTTGTGTTTCAATGAAAGAAAAGCTTAAGGGCTCATGGTCAGTGTTTCAGCCCTGCCCAATGCTGGTACCATCCTTCCCCTGACACTGTGAGAGCACCATGTATTGATTCCCACTCTGGTGGTCTCTGCTTGAAGCACTGTAGGCATAGAGGAGGAGGAGAGGCTGCAGAAGTGTCTCCTTTCAGCATCCCCTGATGGGCATCAGGCAGAGCTGCTGAGCCTTGACTGCCCTCTTGCCAGCCTGGGAGGGTGAGGGTGGTGGCAGCACATCCCTTCTGCAGGGGTCTCCTTGCTCCAAGCGTGGGGAGCGAGCTCAGAGGGCACAGTCCTGTCTCCAGCAGGTTAAAATTATCCTGTGGAGCCTCTTGCAGAGCTGGGAGGCCCTGCTGTAGGGAGAAAGCTGACCTGCAGCCAGAGCCAGGGACTATAAATTCTCTCCTATATTGAGCTTAGTCTTAATTCTTGGCAGCCACAGCCGAAGTTATTTTAAACTTGTCTACAGCTGCCCGCTTGCCTTGGAGTCCTGTCCATGAGTGCACTGAGCACATGGAGCTGTGCTTTATGAATGCCTAGACCTGTTCCGGGCTTGGCAGACCAGCTCCTGTAGTTATTTGAATCATAAAGGGAAAGCAGAGATGAAGCTCTCCCTTTTCTCACCTTTCTCTGGCTCCTGGAGCAAGAGCTATAACCATGAGCCTGGGTAAACCCCTTTTCTTATGTTCCTTCTGGATCCCTGGTCTCTGGATTGGACTGCAAAGACAAGGTCTTTGCCCAAGAAAAAAAATTATTTTGTGGTAAATCAGGCATGCTGATGAGATGCAGGAAAGGTGACCTCTTCCCCTGAAAATAGAATTGTAGTGGGATCTCTGCTCCTTCCACGTGGGTGTTAACTGCTGTGTCTGGGTTAGGGAGCATTTGGCTTTACAGTGCAAGCTTGCCCTGTCCTTTAGACGTGGAAATCTTTGCTGTTCTAAGTAAAACTCCCTGGAGCCACCAGTGAGAGTTCATCCTGGGCTTCATGCTCTTTTCTAGCTGGTTTTAGAGGCCTCACCATCTGTGTGAGGATCCCCAGGAACAAATGCTGAGGCTCCATGTGGGTTTTCAGGCCCCAAATTCAGCATCAGTGCTGGACTGCAGCCCGAGCCCCTGTGCCAAGTGCCAGAAGCCGCTGGCTCTTGAGCTTGTAGCTTGCAGCATTCCTGCAGCACTGCCCAGAGCTGCCAAAGAAGAGGGCACAGAAAACTGCTGCTTCAGCATGTGCTTCTCTGCCCAGGGGTGTTTAATCCTAGAGCTGATGCTGAAGATGAGCCTGGTGAGGCAGGAGAAATGCAGAACAGCTGTGGGAGCAGAGTTCTCTTATTTACTCCATTTCTCTCCTCTATTCTCCCTCCTCAGTTTGCCCTACACACTTGTTATGAATTAGCCCTGCAGAAACAGATGGTTACAGACAGGAGTTTGTGTTTGATGCTGTAGCCTGTTGCAAATGCTGCACTGTTTTGTTCCTTTTGTTTTTTAATCAACAGATTGTAATTTATGCCTATGCAAGAAAAAAAAAAAAAAGACCAAGACATAAATTATATCAAAACTGCCCAGAGTGGTTTGGATGTTTTGTAACTGAATCTGCTGTTGGGAATGATGCACAGCTAGTAGAGAGACAAAGCTGTTCTTGGAGCTCTTCTTCTATGTAGTTTTATGGCAAATCCTTTTTTTCCAGCCTGATGTACTAACTCCAGGGCCACTAACAAAGTCATCACCTTGTCATTGAGCAGGCTTGAGGATGCAAAAACTGCTTGAAACAATGCTGAGAACAAGACTTACTCATAAAAACTCCAGTTCCTTGGAACTAAAAACTACTAGACTTAAATCTGTTCTATCATGGCTGTTGTCATTCTGCAGTCACTTCCCAAGCCTTCCCATCCTCTGCCTTACCAGGAGCAGAGCCCAGCTGGCCCCTATGAGCAGCAAGGGAGGCTGGGTTAGCAGGGACAAAGCCCAATTCAGGGGATCTGCTTGCTTCTCTTTTCCTTCACATGGGCTGTTAACTACTCATCAGCTACAAAGCAAGCAGAAAGGAAATACTTTATTTCTCTTAGTGTGAGGCAGTTAACTTGTTGCATAAAAAAGGCTGAAAAATGGGAAACTGAACTGGCTTGAGGAGGGTCACAACGTTGTCTGCTTAACCTGGATTTGGAGGAAGGCTTATGTTGAGGAATACCCATGCAGCTCCTCCCAAAAGACCATGCTAGGGCCAGGCTTGCTCTCTGTTGGCCCTGGACCAGCCCTCTCCAGGAAGAGAAGGGCTGTGTGGGCCTCAGCTCTGGCTACCACAGCCCAACACTTACCTATGAAAGGGCTGTGCAGAGCAGAAAAAGCCTTTGTGACCCTCTGAGATCAGCTGAGGAGACAGAAGGTTCCTTGCAAACCCTGGAGAGTGCCACTGTATTTACAGAAACAGGCGAGGTGCATGTCCCAGGAATCACAGTAGGTCGACGCTGCAAGTGCTGTGCTAATGCTGCATCCTTTAGCAGAGTTTCTCTCGTGGGGCTGGCCCCAAGTGATTTGCTAGAGCTGCTCTTCACACCCACTCACCTCTCACACAGCACAGCTCACACCACACCCATGTTTTCATTTTACCATTTCTCTGCCACTGAGGTGCACTTCATTTTGGCCAGAGTAAAACCTGTCAGGGCTGTGCAGAGGCACAGCAGCAGCTCTCCTGTGCTGTGCCATGCCCTGCCCTGCTGTCACTATGAGCACAGCCTCTTCTTGCAGCCAGTAAAGGAACCTGGGGCCAGGCAAACCTGCTTCCTCTGGCTTTCAATCTGGTTTTCCAGAGGGACAGAAATCTAAGAAGACACACTTTTACTTGGAACAAACTTTTTTAAAATTTATTTTATAGATCACACCAGCCTGAGTGATCTGTAAATGCTGGTCACAAAAGAGAGATCACACCACCTCCTTTGCACAAATTGAAGTGAACCTTCTTTCAGTCTCGGCAGTCTCCTTCATTTGGAGCACAAGGAATGGAGAAAGAGAAAACCGCCTGGAGCTCCCTGCTCCCTTCAGAAGCAGAGGGCAGTGAAATCAGATGCAGTTTGATGCTGCTACAGGGCCAGAAGACAAACAGGCCAGGCCCTGGTGCCCTGCTCAGCCACACCTCACACCCCCTCACAATGCGGGTGCTATTAGTGTTGTAGCCGCCTATAGTTCCTCCCTCGCCAGGAGAGTGCTGGTATTTAGGCACATAGCTTGGAAAAGGACTGTCTGACCTCCCCTTCCACCCACTGCAGTCTCTAAGGCAAAGGACCCTGCTCTCCACACTACCTTTCTTGCCTCTCCCGTGCCGCTTAATGCTCTTGGAGTGCTGGTGTTGGCAGCGGGAGATGCGCTCTGCCACTCGGCCCGCCTGGAAGCCCACCCCGAGCCACAAGGTGAGCTGGAATGAACTCCACACAGGTGCCACAGAGTGAGGAACAGGAACAACCTGCTAAGGAGGGACAGAAACTTTGCAGTCTCTCTCTGATTAAAATAAAAGTCCTTCATTGGAGGAGGAAGCCCTCAGAGAAACTGAGCCTGACCGCACCTGCTGGGGGGAGCCATGATTTGCTGAGGATGGAACCTCCTCCTCAAAATGCTACCACGCTCCCAGAGCTCGCCACAAGCTGGCAGAGGATAATGCCTGTCCTCACCAGAGCCAAGGGAGGAGGTACGGTTAGAAGAAAAGAGATCAAAATAAGCAGGGAATTAATCACTTGAAAAACTCATTAAATGGTTAAAAAACCATTCTAACAGTAATTTGTAAACTGTCCTTGCAGGGCCTTCTTGGAGAAGCCAGAATTTCTCATTAAGAAAAATAAAATCTTTTAAAAAATCAGTGAAAGTCAGAAAAATTACCATGTACTTCCAACCTTGAAAACACTTCTATAAATTTGGTACCAATTTGTCACTGCCCTCTTTGGCCAAGAGGGGAGAAGACAAATCCTACTTCTGCCATGGTAAAGTTTGGCCAGTGAGTTCCAAAAAGGTTTTGGAAATCTTGGAGTAAACAAAATGAAGGGGAGGTCATGTTAGCCTGGTGTCTCTGTTCCAAAGGTATCTTACCACATGTGAGCTCTGTCCGTCGAGGTGAGAAGGCTTTCTCTGGCTCAAGGACGGACTGAGTGCTCCTGCACTGTTCTTAATACTGTCAGTGGAGCTGCTGCAGCCTTGGGAGGCAGGGAAGATTTGCTCCAATGTGTACTGAACAAACACTGGGAGAAGCAGCACAATGGGAAGGGGAACTGGGTGGGTAAATGTCTGCCCATTTAACTCTGTCACTAGTTAAAATTTTAAGTGCTTTCAACATTATTTGAGAATATTGAGCATAGGATCCCTGAACTTAACATCAACAACTGCTTTCCAATTTGCTTCCCTCTTAGATCTCCAACTAAGGAACTTTATCACCATCTCCTTCAAACTTCAGTCATTACAACATTAAATTAAATCCACTTAGAAATAGTTTAAGAGGGAGGGAATCCAAAACATTTGGCACAAGGCCACAGTGGTGATGAAATGATGCTCCATGGAGCCATCCTAAACAACCTGTTTTAACCTTTGCAAGTCTGAAATTTCTGGCATCTGATAACCCCTGGATCTGAGACAGCAAATAGGGGAGAGCAGCAAGTCCTGTGGACAGAAAGGGGTGAGGGAGGAGGGAGGCAACTAACTGGCTCTTTGCAGCTCTATCCAGACTCCCCTCTCATCTTCATGCACACAAAATATAATAAAAACTAATAAGAATAAAAACTAAGCCCATGATGTACAAAATGTGTCGACAGGGGGAGGAGGAAGGTGTCAGTTACTCAGTTCTCTGTCTTATCACCTTCATTAGCTTATAAATTATGTTCCTCTCCATCGCTTCCTGCAGGGAGGAGGGATGATTCTTCTGCAGCCAATCAGCTGGGATGGGTTTTGGTTTACGCTGCTCTGGATCTTTTGGATAAGAAATGAAGGGATGGGGAGGAATTCTTCAGAGAGAAGAGGAATAAGAAATTCAGCAGCCACTGGCAGGAGTCACACAGGCTCCCTGAGATTTCACTTTATGGCGCTGACCCCCACGTCGACGGCCTCCTCCTCCGACTTTTGACTGAAAAACAAGACTGACTTTAGTGCAAAGCAACCCCTCAGTTGGGATATCAACACAGCAGGAATTCAGATGGATCACACACACATTCAGACAGTGGCAGGGCAGTTGTGACTGAACAGCTTTCTACCACTGCAGGAAGGAGATAAGGCAGGAGGGAGACAGACACACCATGAGGGAAGGACGAGAGACAGATGCACCAGGAAGTTTTGTCCTTCAAGCTGGGAAGACTTTGATTTCCCAGGTTTCTAAATGCTTCACTCCCATGAGAGCCAGCAAGAGCCATTCAGCATACAGGAAATCAAGGCCTCAGGCTCCCTTGACTTTGTACAGAATTGAAGGAGAGCCCCCCCACCCCCTACCATGGCTCTCTACCTGACTCTTTTCCCAACCTCAGCAAACCCACTGTTTCTCTTTGAGCAGCCAATACCTTATTGCCCTCACGGCTGTGGGGCTCTTCATCCAGGGCAGGCTGAGGGGATGCAGCAAGGAGAGAGAGGAAGACATAAGCAAGAACAAAAGCAACCCAGAGTCTCAGGGGGAGGGATGAAACAAAGAGCAAGCTGGGACCACTACTTAGAACCACAGTGACGCTACAGAAAGACAAGGATGAGGTGGAGGACTGGTGTGAAGCCCCAGGCATATGCAGAGGGAGAGAACCCCTGCTAGGGGGCCCCCTTCGATGAGCAGTCTGGCTCAAGAGGGTGAGATTTGACCATGGCAACTAATACAGCTAGAATTAAGAAGGGGAACACCCTGTCACTTAACAGAGTGGGTTCCTGAACCCTTCACTTCCCTGAGGAAATACCTTAAAGGAAAGGACCTTTATTCTATCAGTAATAAAGCTGATCAGTAGGCCTGCAGTGAGAATTGAGTTTCCATTCCTTTCAGGCCAGAAAGACTAGGTATCCTCCAGGGACAAGCTGAACTGAGAAATCCTAACCAACAAAACAACCTGGATAGATTTCTCTGAGGAGAAATTTAAAGCCTTTCCTTCTTGGATGTCCCCATCCTTATTTTTCAACAGGGCAGATGACCTGTACCTAATACTTAGGTTGTAATTTATCTAGTGTAGGGATATCCTACCTCTCATTCAGACATTGAAGACTCGTTCTGTGACTGGTTGTGTTTCACTAGTTCAAGTACTGGGTACATAGAGACACTTCTTCACTGTGCACATGGTCAAAGCAGTGAAACAGGTTGCCAAGGGATGTTGTGCAGTCTTCCTCCTTGGGAGGTTTTTAAGACATGACTGGATAAAACCTGAGCAACCTGGTCTGACCTCATGGCTAATCCTATTTAGAGCAGAAGGTTAGACTAGACACTTCCTGAGGTCCAACCTGAATTGTGCCAGTACCCTGAGCTGCTGTCTGCTGGAAGGTCAGCCATGGAGTCATCCAGACATCAGAGAATTATGATTCCTGCTGTGAGACTACTTATATTACTATTTGTACCTGTGGCAAGGTGAGTTCGAGGTATGAGGGGATAATACTTGTGCTTTAGAGTGCCCTTCCTCCAAGAGGTGAAACCATGACATAAACACTAGGACAGACATGGTATTTTCCTCACTTACCAATGGTTGCAGGGCAGTAGGTGTCAGTGGTGCTGCAGCTGTTGAGGGGGCCTCATCCCCAGCTACTGGGCCTCCAGCTGCCATCCCAGCAGCAGGAACACCATCCTCTCGTTTCGTAACAGCTCCCTTCTTTGTTGACTGCATCTTGATCTGCTGTGGCTTGGAGTTCATTGGTGAGTTATTGGTGGTCTGGAGTAGCTGCAAATTCCAAATTGCCAAACTCAGCATTAAAATAGCCAGGATGATTTGGCAAGGTTCAATGCTGCTTTTTAACAAAAAGCCTCTGGAGAATTTGTAAAATAACCACAAAGAGAAGGATGCAGCAGCAGCAGCTGTTCAAAAAAACCTAGACCTCTGATCTTCCACCCTTGGAAAGGCCACTTGGCTGAGGTGACACTCTAACCTCCACAACATGACTCAAATGGAGCAGCTACAAGATGTCAGAAAGAGATTGAGCCTTAAGAACCAGCAGCATATGGCTCAGCCCCTCCCTTTGCCTTTCCTCATTCATGCCAGCTAAAGACCCACCACATGACAAAAGCACATCGGCCATCCTCAACCCTTGTCAGGCCTGATACTTGTGGTTGAAGCACAGCCTCTTCCCTAAATTTTCCAGAGCTATCTGGATTCTCCTGCTGGCTTCTCAGTGCAAGAAGTCACTAATGGGCAGAAGCAGGTGGGACGTGGCAGCCTTTACCTTAGTGATAGTACCCACGGCCTTGGTGCGGCCTTCCCGGAAGACGAGCCGCTGGTCTATGTGTAAATACTCCGGGGTTTTGATGAAGCGGAAGTGCACGGTGGCTTTGTCCCCTGTGCGCAGGCAGTCCTTGTCCATGCTGAGAATTGTTGCTGTCTGACGGATGCTGCCACAATGCACTGTCAATGTAAAGCACAGAGGCTTTCAGCAGCCAGGCCCATTAGTGGAACCAGCTCCAGAGACACATCTGAGGCAGCTCCTCATGGCAGCAAAGACCGTACGGGTCACACAGCTGCCTTTGTTCCATCCCCAAAAAGAATATGCACATCAGCTAGAACAGCTGCCTTCAAATCCTGCCTGTCCTGAAGCACCCTCAACAGAATCCTACACACCAACAGCTGGGCTGGAGGGCAGGACCCAAAATGAGCATCAGCACTTTCCATCAGTGTTTGAAAGTGGAGAATCTTTGCACCATGGAAATACAGCACAGGTAGGCTCCAGATACATTTGAGAGCACACATCTCCTCTTCACCTTATAGCCACCCCACTCTCATCTATAAGCTCCTTTCCTTCTCCCTTCCATAATGCTGGGAAAGGCAAGACTAGGATCTATGCCATATATACAGGCTGGCAGAGACATCAGGAACAAAATTATCTTAGGCTAGGTCTGATACAAAATGCTACCACTGGGAAACAAAGACAATCCAACACTGACACACATACCCATGGCCTGGTATCGTGGGCTGATGGTGGTGGGGTGATGGAGCACCAGAATCTCTGCTTCAAACTCCCACGATGCTTGTGGATTCAGGCGGGGTGACACCATTACCATGCCTTTCCGGATGGAAGAACGCTTGATCTGAAAAGGAGAGACACAAAAAACCTTAGCATGATTCTCCAGGGGAGGAATCTGTTGCTCTGGCTGACTGCATCCAGCAGAATCCTAAGGGATTTCACAGATACTACCTCATGTCCAGCAAAAAGCAAAGCAAGAGCTGCATAAATGTGTGTTATGTACAGGATATCATGTAAAGGTTGCAAAAATCAAATTCAGCTGAAGTTTATAAGGAAGCTTTAGCGTACTGGAAATGCTGGACACTTCGCACATTTACCTCACTGATCCTTTAAAAGCAAAACATACATCCTGGATGCACATTATCCAAGGAAATGACCTCTCCTAAATCATGATGTCCGTTAATATCACATGATAAGCCTGAACACATGAAATATGGTGTAGCTTAAACTATATCCCCTTAAAATCAGTGAAGTTTCTATTGACAGAAATCTTTTGCAAGACAAGTCATATCAAATTTTGCTGATTTTTAAATCCCAAATCATGTCCTATAAGCCAAGAGGAGTAGTGTAAATACATTGTGCAGGCTACTAATGCACTTCCAGAACAAAAGGAGACTTTTCTTGCAATGCCTCCACTTTCTTAGATATCTCCAGCATCATTATCTAGTGGCATTGCTATCCCCTGGCAGCTGCTAGGAGGAAAAACCAGGATGTGGAACCACAGAGGTTCTATGGGATTCCATTCCACTGCAACATGAGGCAGCTGATGTTTGCAGAAAGAGCCTTACTGCAGCTGATCTCTGAGAACACTCGAATTAAGAGGGCAGTTCCTGTTCTGGGGGTCTGGAGGAGATCACCTCACCTTCTTCAAGGCAAAGGAGGCAGTCTGGCCTCCCCGCACCTCCTTGACGGGCATCCTCTTGCGGTGGATGGACTTGACAGCAATAGGGAGGAAGTTGCCAAGGGGATCTGGCCCTAGCAGCAGGGTGTCATTTAGCTTGATTAGGCCTCTCAGCGTCGTCCCAGAGACAACTGTTCCTACACCCTATGCCAAAAAAGAAAAAAGCAATTGTGGTTACTCTACGAGGCCAGCAGAAGAGCTCTAGAACTCTACTCTCTAGAGAAGATACCTTCTTCAACCTAAAAAAGGCAACACAATATTTTTCCAAACACCAGGCTCCTTACCGGGACAGAGTAAGTATCGTCTATCTGGAATTCTGCTGGCTCTTCTTCCCTGTAACTGGTCCGTGGAGACAAGAGATTAAGAAACATCTTCAGCAAATCTAGATTCTCCCCAGTAACATTTGAAATCTGGAAAATTGGGCACATCCTGTAAAGGAAAATTGATGAAAATGGAGTTAGTTCACTTTCCTACCTGGCTTTCCACATGTAGGGAGACATCCAAAATCTTGGGACTAATTCAATATACTGTGCTAGGAAGGGAGAGCCTGGCAAGCAGTCAGATGAACAACACCCCATGTTTGAAAACCTGCACCATTGCCCCTGCCTTCCAATGACATTTGGGAAAAGGTGTAAGGTTCTGAACAGAGGACTCAAGGAAGCCAAATGCCCTGCTGTCTTCTGCAGACTGCCCAGAAGCAGCCTCTCATTTCTGCCTCAGAGAGGGGAACACAAGCAAGTCATCCTCAAAATCAACACACTCTTATGGAACACACGCCACATGGCAGATGCAACCTTCACACATCTAGACAATGGGACTCTCTGAATCTCCTCACCCAGTCTCCACATAGGATTGAAAGAGAATGATTCTCCTCTACTCCAGTTACCTCTCTGAGCTGAAGTTGGAGGCTGTTACAATGACATCATCCTTGCTCTGAACCAGCACGGGAATCTTCCTGCACCCTGGGGACTTCAGCAGTCGCTGTAACAGCTTCAGGGTTTCTTAAAGGGTGAAATGAATATTGTTAGGGCAGCATCTCCCCTCTTTACAATCACTTTTGTGGGGTCTCTCCCCACAGGGAGACAGGTGCTCTGGCCACAGATAAGACAGGAGAAGATGGCTAAAGGTGAGACTGTGAGTTTGCTGCAGCCCAGGTAGGACTTAGGAGCCATTCCATCTTCCATTTCATGCCAGCTAGCCTGCTGCCAAGCGACACCGCATGTGAACAGACAGACAAGTTTGCAGTGCTGTGAAGTAGACGTTTTGTAGCTGTCTATTAGTAGCTTTAAGCAGTTACAAGGTATTTCCTCTTTCTAGAAAGGATTTTTCATAATGAATTAATTGAAAATCAGGACAGAAACATTTGAGAATATGCTAATTGCAAATCAGTTTTGACCAAACAAACCTCAATACATTTTCCCTGGCAGTCAACTTGCCATAGGAGGCTGGAGAAGCATGAAAGAGGTAAAGATTATCATCATAGACAAGGACAATGTGGGTGGACCATATTCAGAAATCAGTGTTTTGGGACGAATCTCACGGCTCCCAGTTTTCAGCTTTTGCCTCTTTTTAACTTATTTTCTAAGCCTCATATCCAGCAGCCAGCAGGGGCATTGTGTGATGCACTAGTATCAACCTCCTACAAAGTACCTGACAATAAATAAAGAAAAAACAGGAAAGGGTACTAAGGGCTTAAAAGAGCAAATAATTTATGTTCTACAATTGTCATCCAATTAGATGGGGTTTTGTAAACAAATTGTTGCCTATGGGAAAGTAATGTTTTGGATACAGAAACACAAACATCTAATCAGGCCATCGGCTCTTCACAGACATACTTGAATCAAATCTTGAGTCCATTTACTTTAAACAGAGCATGTCACAAGAGTAGCTTTTCCCAAGAGCAGCTCTTCTCTCCTCACGCTACGCCAAAGGTTCTCCTTCCTTCCCAGTTATTATCCTATGGTCAGGCCTTACATTTATTTGCCAAACATCTAGTACAGAGATATACAGATTATCTTCTGATCACATTCATCTATTTGCCTGAAACCTATTTAGGATTTTTATAATAATGCACTGAACTACAGACAGTACCAGGAGCATTCACTTCTCTGATTCTTAGAACTGATTATCAAAAAAACCCATTGCTCCAGTTAACCACAGCATGTTTCTGAAGGCTTGAGAAATGCTTAAAGGGAATTTTAAAAGTGAGAATAGGTCACAGCCTGAAAAAACATCATGCACAGGTTAATGGGATACTGCTGGGGTTAGAGTTGCTTCTTTAATTCTGCTGAGAAAAAAATCACTAGCCCATGCTACTTGTTGCCATCCCCACTTGTGTCTAGTCCTGCCTCCCATCCTGCTACCACAGCCTACATGTGTAGCTGCTTTAAACCATGATTTATTAAGTGTTGGTTGGTTGTTCAGACAAGAGGAAGGAGCCGCTGTAGTTATGCCAGCATACCTGAGAAGTGCCCAGGTGAGCAGGAGGTAACAGGCAGCTGCCCCTTCATCAACAGCAGGGGGAGATCAAGTCTAATCACAGCTTAAGATCACACTCAAACTGCAGGCAGGGAGGAAAGCAGCTTTCAAAGAACTTCCAGACTTTCCCTCCAGGTTTAAATATCCAGAGAGAAAGCAAAGCCCAAACCCCAAATGTATGCTGCTCCTCTTAGAGCTCAATTAAGCAAAACCTTGTAGCAAACACTTTTGGGCCGCTAAGCTGAGTCCCCAGCGTGGGTAAGTTTTGACATGGTGAGTGTAAGTCAACCACCGGCAAAATGAGCAAGGGAAAAGGATAGATTTCTGGAAGGTGTTTAGAATGCCATCAGAACCAGATTAAGCAGCTTTCTTCCAGCAGTAATTGCTGAACCCAAGCAGAGGACAGCAACACACAGAGGTAAGAAACAGCCCTGGAGAGAGCCTGTAAGACTCACCTTGCAGGATGTTGGCAGGGCACATGTCAATCTTGGTCACCACAACAAAAACAGGAACGTTAAGTGCAAGCGCCAGGCCTAAGTGCTCCTTGGTCATTCCAACAATCCCAGCATTACTCCCAACCTACACCAGGGATATAAAATACAGGGATGTCAATGTTCCTTCTGCAGTAAGCTGGATTACAGAGAAGGCCTGTGTCAGACATGCAGTAGACTGTGAAGTAGATGTGGTGAAGTTATAGATGTGCCACTGGGGCCATATGATCAGACGCAGCTCATCTCAGATGTTGTTGGACACTGGCAGAGGACTGACTCATTTCTCCCCAGTTTTAACAAGGTGTTCTAAAATTCAGAAATCCTTCCATTTTCAAGAATCACAAACCTTGGGCCTGTCTGGGACTGACAGCCCTGAGGCACTTGCCTCACGGTACAGGACAGATCGCCACAGAGGCTCTCCTGTACTGTGAGATGTTGGGTTTTGGAGGGATGTACCCTCCAAAACCCGACAGGCACTTTGGAACAGGAAAGAAGTCGAGGCTGTTAAAGCTGTGAACAGCCCCACTCCAGCAGGTACGGCCCATCTTTCTTGCTACCTACCATAAGCATACAGAAGTCAGGCAAGTGGCCGGTCATGCCAAAGACGGTGGTTTTCAGGTATTTTTCGTGACCAGCCAGGTCAATGAAAGTAATGACCTTGGTGGATTTCTCACAGATCTTTGTCCATTCCAAGCTGCCACCGTGGCTGTCAGGTTTGTTGACCACGTTGCCCTCGCTGTCAAAGCCCAGAATGTCATTGCCCACACTGCTGGTGCGGCCTGACTCGATCTCGTGCTTGTGGCGGAAGAGCTTTTGCCGAGCAAAGCCCCGGCCGTTGTCTAACTCGCCGTGAGTCAAGACACCCAGCAGGGTGCTCTTCCCTGCGTCCACATTGCCAACTACCGCTACCCTGCAGGGGAAAGGAGAAGGAGCCTGGTAAAATATGGTACCTGAAGAAATGAACAAGTGAGCCAAAAAACCCAAACATCACTGCTCCTGCAAATAACTGGCTTTTGCTTCCTATCCTTCAAACTGAGATTAAAAAATGTTAGAGCTTCACAAGCAGAGCAGAGATTCTTTTACAGTTATTAATTAACAGCAGAGATCCCAGACTCTGGGGACTGGGACGTGGAAGAGTGTGGAAACACTGTCATGGGTGTCCATAAGATAGTCAACTGAACGTGACGTTGCATGATGCCACACAGTGTCTCTATTCCAACTCCTTGTCTCTGCAATCCAACATGAACACTGTGGCAATTCAAAAGGAAAACTAAATCCCAACTTAGTCTAGAACACCTCTGCCTTTCTCACATTTCTTATGTTGCAACAGCACCAAGCGCTAAGAAGAGCGCAAAAATTAAAACCATTGTTCCCAGAAAAGGATAAAGCTAAAAAAAAGAGTGAAATATTTTAGGAGAAAGCCATGTCCTACAGCAAGCTCCTTCTTTGATCAATGTGGCTATTATGGCTGTTGGCAAATGTTGGAAATCCTCTCCATCTAGGTCTGGGCAGACTCTCAAGTCATGTTATATAAGCTAGTATAAGTCCATTAAAATGTGACTTGGATCATCAGAGTCTTGGAACAGAACTGGATCCTTTGTCAAAAGTATTGTGTTCCAGCAGTGTGCATGTAAACACACACACATACCAGCCACATGTGCACACGCCCTCTGGCAATCCAGCATACTAAAAGATGCCCCCAACTGTGAGGCTGTCACTTAGAGAGCAACAGCCCTCTGCTAAACACAGGCAAATTTTCACCAACAGTTTGCTCACAAAAGAGACAGCAACAACAACAAAAAGGCAATTTCATCAGCAAGGAGTGGTCAAGCTCGACTCCCTTTGTTGGGCAGCTCCAACACCCAGACCCGAAGCGGCGTTGCTGGCTCAGCAGCACACACTGCTCACAGGGTAAAAATGCAGCTGAGCTGCTGACTAACCCTGTCTCCACCCGGCTCCTCACCTGACCTCCAGGAAGTCGTTGTCACCCACACGTTTCCGAACCAGGTAGTCGCGCACCTTGCCCCCGGCCTCCTGGTGCTCCCTCAGGAGGATCACGTCTGCCTCGATCTGCTCTGCCATGCTCTTCAACGTGGCATAGGACGCCTCCATGTCTGCCTCGCTCAGCCCGTACTCAGTCCCATCTGGTGTGGCATGGGGGAGACAAAGGCAGTCAGTGAGCACCACCTTGCAACAGGCAGAGCATTGTCATCCTGCTTGGGACCTTCACACCCATCGGGATTTATATGTGGACTGGAGGTGTCAGCCATGCACGCAGAATAAACACCCTTGGCCCAAAATAAAAAGGGATGGTCTTCACTCTAAGTCTTAAAAGACGCTAGAAAACCACCATCTTTAATCTAGAGGAGTTTTCTTCACAATCTTTACAAGCAAGTATGTAGGGAATGGCAACAAAGACACATTTCTTATTCCATTACTTCACCTGCTGAAGGTACTTTGTGTCCTTCAGTCAGATAAAGTATCTTCTCTCAAATTGCAAGAAGAGATAAAGCATTAGCAAAAGGAAAACGCCGAGTGAAGCATCACCACAATTAGCCAGTAAATGTGGCACTGCTTCCTCTGAGCAGCTCACCCAAGCAAAAGAGCTGACAGAGCATGCCAGTGGCAACTATCTAGACAGGGTCAAGGCCATCACTATCTCTTTCCCAATCCAGGTGCTGTGAAGGTGCACAGATTTGACCCCAAAATCTCCTCTGTGGGTAAAAAAAGCCCACAAAACAACAAGCAAAGGTGGAGAGCCACACTGCACCCAGATGACCAAAGTTACTGCCATGTGTACATGTTCACTTGCTTGGCTGACTCATTGGCTGGAAAGCAGGAACTGCAGTTTGCATGAACTTATCAGCATTTAAATTATGGCCTAGCTCTAAAACTAGCTGAGTTACTGGGCAATTTCCAACCTTGCTCATAAGCTGGCTGAGACTGAGGAAAACTAAAACAAGCCTTGGGTTATAGGAGGGGAATGAGAAATAGGGGACAGGAGATGGCAAAACCCAGGGGAGAAAGGGAAAGGTCACTACTGCTGAACTAATAATCTTCCTATGGCAGTCTTCAATTGCTTCTCAGTCAGCAGAGTTGGGTATCTGGGATGATCAAAATCACACATGCTGAAAGGGAATGAGAAGGAGTGACAGTGGCAGCAATACCAAGATCCTTTCTCTGTTGAAAATATCCCCATCTTCCTCGACTACACTGCAACTCAAAATGAAGTCAGAAGTTTAACCTCATATTTTAAGAAACAAATGCCTGCTTCTAAGTAAATCACTGCAACAACTACCAGTTAACACTCTCACAAGGTATCCTAGAAAAGAAAGCAGGTACTAGCCTGACTAGCTAGATCTCTACTGTAGATGTGCTTATCCCAAAACCAAGGATACAGTCTACATGTGGGAAACTTGCTTGAAGGCAAGAGAATAATCCCTGACTGCATGAACACTGGCCATCTAATTCTGGCTTCTCCTCTATGTTGGCTGCTTCACAAAACTCCAAGAAAACCCAAAAAGTACACAGTTCTGAGGTTACACAGCTCCCTCTCTCCATTATTTCAGCCAATCCTGGCAGGGTTTCATATTCCTCCTCAAACACAGCCAATGTCTGGTCATGACAACTTCATATTCAGTAGATATCCAGTATACTTGAAACATGCCTTTTGCCTTATGATAACCATAGACAATTATTTGATATTCAGAAATTTCTATTTCAAAGCGCGGGCATGCTTTGCCCTTTACCAGCATTTACCAGCATCAGATGCAAATACTCAAATTGTCAAAAAGAACAAAAATGTAATCCATGCAAACTGCTAAAATCTGCAAAGGCATATGACTGGAGTCACACGCAAATTAATGTGACAATAAAGGTCTCATGCTGAGCAAAGGAAAACCTTTCCTTCCATAGCAAACACATACTACCACAGAAAGTCAGCAGCATATATTTTGGCTATGTGAAGCATCTATCATAAATTCCTGTGGGGTAAAAATATGTTATTTCCAACAGAGCAGTGAACAAAATCAGACAGAACAAGACCTTCACAGACATTGAGGACATCTGTACTAAAGCTGTTATTATAATTTTAGATTCATTGTCTTTTCCTGGTGTGCTCAGACAAGATATGCATTATTTCCAAAAAAGAACTTGCATGATTTTATAAAAAAAATATATTTAGCTCCACTACACGAGACAGTTGTTGGCAGGGATAAAACAAAAGAATCTGTCCCACATATTCTGCTATATTTTATGAACATTTTCAAGTCATTCTGGAAAAGTAAACATTAACTTCAGCAGCAGTCTAGTTAGATGAACCAGGTTTTTCTTATAATTTTAATAATTTTTTGTTGTTTTGCTGGGGAAGCTATACTCACCTGATCCTTGTCCAATGACATAGATGGTCTCCCCACATCCCTCATCAATCCTCTCTGACATCTGCTGGAGCAAACTGTCATACTGCTCTGAAGTTGGACTCACCATCACCAGCTGGAAAAAAAGATTGAATATCTATTTGCAGATGTCAGGCAAACCATTTCAAAACCAGCTTCAGTTACAAGCACAATCAATCTATGTGCTTTATTGAAAGAGAAGGACTCTTTTCCCAGGACCGCTTTGTGGTGGTTTTGTTTTGTTTTTTAAACCAGTTTTGCTAACAGCTACTTCCTTGTGACACCACACAAGGTTGCTTGTCTGAGCTCAGAGTTCATTTATGCAGGAAAACACACTTCAAAGCAAGTAAGAATACCAAGCATGTCATTTTGATGTAACCAGTGTTTAAAAGCCACATTTAAGTGAACACTCCAATATGTTTTCATTCAAGGAAAACAGAAAGGGGAGCAGATATTTTCTCCACAGAAATTCCTTAGCTGGGTACCACAATCTCTGCTGCAAAGAGTGCTGCTGCTCCCCTGAAGCATGACTGAACAGCCAGAGAAAGCCAACCAGACCTCACTGCAGAGAACACCTGGGCACCAAAATCCAGAGCATCTTTTAAGTCTTTCATGTATTTGATGTTCCCTTTTGTTTTCTGAGGGGGCAGAAGGAAAGGAGAGAACACAAGCATTATTTTCAAATTTTAGGTACTTTACACAATGGTGCTGAGGCGCAGACATGCAAAGCAATTTGTATGAGCACATCTGGAGGTTTCAGCAGCAGAGAGCTGCAGTTTTGTAGGCCAGCAGCTGTGCTACCAACAAACTTTGACTGCAGCTATTGCAATAATCCATCTTCCTTTGCCCTTCCCTGCAGGAACATCAAGAGAATGAAAAAATAAAACAGAAACAAAGCAGGAAATGAGGACAAGAATGATTTTTCCTAGAATGGGATAGCACATTTTCTGGCAGAAACCTGCACTGCTCACAGAGTAGAGCAGAGGACGCTCGCACAGAGCAGCCACAATGGTGGCATAGCAGTGACAGACCAAGGAGACCTCCATCAGCCACTCTATTGCTCTCTGGATGCCTCCATGGTTACAAATCTCTTGGTGGCTGAGCCTGATAGCTGTAGCTGTAGCAATTGATAGACATTTCTGTGAAAAAAGGCCCTTTTAGTAACAGTTATCAAAGGCTGACACCCACCAGGAGCCCTAAGGGTAGGCACACCTGCACCAACACTCAGTGACATCCACAGCTGTCCCTACATACACGTCCCAAAATCACACTCAGAAAGAAGCACTTCCCTTCACTATGCACTGAGACTGAAAGCTGTGCTAAATCAGATGTTTGCCTAAAATTTATGGTTTAGAGCAGTTGACAACAACATCCTCAAGTCTGCCCAACGTGCCCTAACACAGCCTGACTTGCTTAGCACAGTCAACACAATGTGTTTTCAAGGAGAAACTACCTTTACCACCACTATTACACACTTGATGAAGGCCTTTTTTGGAAATCTAGAATGTAAAGGAACCCAACCCCTCACAAATAATGTCGAAGCAGATTTCCAAAACCATAGTGATGATGTTTGGAAACTGAAGCACAGACAGGAGGTGGTGGTTAGAAGGTTTAAGGCTACCAAAGCAACTTTTTCCACAGATGTTAAGGGTCCTGGACAGCAGGGATGTGTCTGCAAGGGCCAGACAGCTACAAGAGATACAATCACCTTCACGTGCCCCTTTTGGACACATGCCCTACCTAAGCCTTTCAACTACTTGGCGTGGTCTGCAAAGTGCACCAAAGCACTCTGCTCTGCAAGGTCACAATTTTTCTATTTCATGCTATAAAAGAATGAGTTTTGCTTTTATTAGTTTTTCTTTCAGTTCTGTTTTCCTTTTTGTTTCATTTTCTTCTTGAGGGAAACCACTGGATGTAAATGCACTGAGAGTGAAATCAACAACTGTTGAGAGGCTCAATCTGGGCAGGAATGGAAGGCTGTGCTTTGATGTGTAGGGCTCATTTTGCAAGTACTTTCAGGAATACCTGCATGCACAGCAGACAAGCTCACTCTTTAGGCCAGTGCACCAGCACAAGCCAGGGACTCAGGAAGATCTATTAAACAGGCTGTAACACACAAACATCAATAAAATAGCAGGGGCCACCAGCGCAGGGCAAACTTCAGTTTCTTCAAATCTCATCACCAGCTTTGTTCTTCTGAGTCGAAGTGCGTCAGCAGTGTGAGCAGGCAGGGTGCTGTAACAAGTACCAAGGCACTCAGCAGCTCATTGTACCCTTTCCTCACGTGGCCAGGCAGGAGGGCTGGGGGCCTCAAACAGCCCAGGCTGACTGATATCAGCCCACAACACTGTTCCCCCACACTGCTGCTTTCACTGCCATGCACAGGGGCTCCTGAAGGGTGTTCCAGTAGCAGACTGCCTCCAAAGTTTACTCTGCAGCCCCTGAAGCTCACAGCTTGTATGACGCAGTAGGACACCAAGAGAAGTATCTGGAGATAAAACAGCAGCTTTCATGGATCACAACTTCCAATGGCACTCAGCATTTCTGACAACTCTTTCTGCAGTCAAAGCTCAGTTGCATAGTTTCCTGGATCACTGCAAGACGTGATGTGCTGTTTTGAAGATCTCTTTAGCTTCCTGGATGGAGAGAGCCTGTTCTCTGCCATCTCCTTGGTCGAAGAGAAGCCCTCCATTTTGGCTCCTCTGCTTTTTTTTGCTTCTCACCTTTGAGCAACCCCTCCATGCCTGCACTACGAATGCATGCTTTTAAGAGGCTTTCACAAAGTCAAAAATGTTCACTTTTGTTCTTCCCACTTTGTCAGGCACTGAGCCAACAGGAGCCATGCAGGTCTAGCAACCTCAGGTTTCCTATAGGGCAAAAAAGTGACAACCAGTTATTGTTTTATTCTTAAGACAGCAGAAGGAAATATCTCACAAGTTCAAAATGCCATCTCTCAAATCCCTTCCCTGTCTCTGGGGAGAGGTGGCTTTACCTGCCTCCATGAGGCAGACAAACTGTAAATATTAGCGGGAAACCATGTGGTACACAGTGCTGCTCTTTACTGGAAAAACAAGAGACTGTCATTTTGCACGGCAGGAAAGCCACCATCAGCCATCAAGGAGCTGGGGGAAAGGCACCTTCTGTAGTGTCATATTTTATTTTCTACGCCCTGTAGTCATACATTGTTCAGGTGCCATTATGTTCTGTTGCCAATGTAGATCTAAAGTAAGTATCAGCTTCACTAATAGCCTGGTATGCTATGGTTTTTGACCTGAAAGTTGATTACTGCTGCAGTGTGCTGGCACTGAAGGGAAAACAAACACCCATTAAGATCAACATGGTAATGAATTAGTGCTGATGAATAGAAGTTTCCCTGACCAGCTGACAAGGTGCACTTGATAACAGAATCCCAAAGCGTACCTCTCTAAAAAGAGCTCACCTTACACACAGGGAAAGGACTGGGGAAAAATATTAACACAGCCAGGGGAGGGTCAGAAGGACCAGGACAGAACTAGCAACTATCAAACAAACTGATTGCAGTGGGAGTCCCCATTTTAAGTAAGGATTGGAGTGGAACAAGGGGGCAGTCAAGTTAGCTACTGCATTCTCACCATATGGGACTGCTGTTTTGAGCACACAGTGGGAGATTAACTCAGAAAGATGGAGCACAGTTCACAGTTTCAGCTCTCATCCAAGGTGGGAATGAACGAAAAGTCCAGGGAAAAGACAGCAGATGTACAGTGCTGTCTGGAAAAGTAAATTGTAATAAAGGTAAAAAAAATGCTTACCTACCACCTCCACAGCACCTCCAGATTTCTAGGAATGGAAGACAGACTGACACCACAAATGGGAGTTTGTGGGAGAAAAGCACTCTTCTCTCTTTGCCGGAGTTTTGGTCAGGTTCCTGGCTGTCAAGAGTCAGTGATGCAGTCCTTGGCATCCTCCTTGGCCCTCTTCCACAGCAGTCACGTCCAAGACAAAGCACAGATCAATATTGGCATTCTGTATAAAAATCTTGTCCAGCTCATTAAGGCACGATCAATAGATACTACAGGTTTGATTTCTGTTCTTTACTATCTTACAAGACATCTACCTAACATCTTTTTTAATACAGTAGCACATTGTAAAATAGCCATTAAAAGAAAAAGGTTTCCATGTCCACAGACACAGTTCCTCTTTCCTTCTCTGTGCATAAAGGGCAAGAAAATCCAGGACTCTGGAACAACTTAAGCTGGAAGCGTGAAGAGGAGGGATGACAGAAAACTAGGAGGAAGCAACAGCTATGCTGACTTCTGGATCACAAAATTACAAGTGGATCAAATGAAGTTTTCAGGAGATTTTAGAGTGGGAGATAGCACCACAGTACACCAAACTCGTGGCAGCAAAAGGCATACAGTCAAAGAGATCAGCCAATTGGGAAAAAAATAGAAGACAGTGACAGAAGGCAACTAAGTCTATGGCAGGCTCTGGCATACACATATTACTACAATGTCCCTTCCTGCAGGATTGAAGCGAGAATGGTTCTGACAGAAGTAAGACCACCACACAGATTCGTCACTGGGATCCTAGAAAGGAGCTGCACAAGGTGAACAACCTTTTCTGCGTTGACTTAACCCTGTTTGCAAGATCAAAGCACCCTTGTCACTGGGCTCTTGCGCTCAAAAGTTACAAGCTCTGACCTCCTTTTAAGATTGTGGAGAAAGTCCCAGGAACTAGTACAACTGGCAGCAGAGATAACTACAGAGACCCAGCGCGGAGAGCCAACGTCAGCGGGACGTTGCAGCAGCTGACAGCTCCAAACCCTGCGCTTCCTGACGCCGCTGCACCGGCTGCGAGCTGGCGTTCCCCCCGAGCAGCTCAGGCGGGGAAGGCGCAGGGCGGAGCAGCTTTCCAGCCCCGTCCTGTCCCGGCCGGGGTACGGGACAACTTTACTGCGCCGCCGCCTTCTCCCGGCCGCCTCCACACGGCACCTCTGGCTCTGCCGCCTGCACAGGTGATGCTGGGGCCGGCGGAGCGCTCAGGGGAGCCCCCCGTCCCAGCGGAGGCAGGCGGGCCCGCGCCTCTCGCTCTCCTGCGAGGGGTGCGGGGCAGCGGTCAGGCTCGGGGGCAGCCCCCCCGCGCACGGCCGGCCGGCAGGGGGGAGAGCGGCGGGGGCCTGGCGGGGTGATGGCGCTCGCCGCCGCCCGCCCCCCCGCCGGGCCTACCTTACTGGTGAGGTCGATCTCGGGCTCGCCGTTGAGCGCCTCACCGTCCTCGCCGTCGAAGGCTGCGCGGAGGGGACAGGCGGCCGCCGCCACGCGAGGCCGGCCGCCCGGGGAGCCGGGCTCCGGGGCGAACATACAGGCCGGCACCGGGGACCCCCCGGGAACCGGGGATCTGCTCCGCTCCGCCGCCGCCATCTTCCCTTCCCTACCCGGCTCTCCGCCCCGGCACCGCCCCCGGGCCCGCCAAGGCGGTGCCCGCCAATCACCGGCGGCGCAGCGGCTAAATTTGCATGTTGCCATGACGACAGTGGGTGGAGTAGTGGTTATTCATGAGGCGAGGCCACGCCCCCTCGAAGCGCGCGAAGCCAATGGGAGACGCATTGCCAGCTCGGCTTGTTTTCTACACATACACACACACAACAGAGCCCCCTCGACGTGTCCGGGGTCGGCTGTCCAATAGGAGAGCTGGGCTTCCTGACAAACAACCTCGACAGCCAATCGAACAAGGAATCCCAAAGGCGTGGGTGGTACTAAGTGCAGCAACAGAGCCCGCCCTGGTGGGAGGGCATTCTCTCGGACTAGCCAATGAGAAAGAGGAAATTTTTTACTGATGACTGTTTCAGCCAATAGAACAGGGTGGGAGTGCGCCTCGTATCCCTGCAGTCCGCGGGACCTCCTGTCCCGGCGCGTCGTGCCGCCAGCTCCCGGGGTTCGCAAAGGACCCCGCCGCCCCTACCGCCTCGGGCTCCCTACAGAAAACCCCTACATCTGCTGGTCATGCGAGCCTATAGTGTTCAGACCGCCGGCGGGGGCCTCCAGGCAGGACGCCAGCGCCAAGGAGGAAACCCCTCTGGCTGAGGGGCTCTGCGGACGGGCAGGTGACCGCTGCAAGAGCGGCGGGGAAAGCTGCCTGTCCTGCTCCTCCGCCTAACCACACGCACGCTTGTGGCACCACCACCACAGGCGCCAACCTGTGGCACCGAACGAAGCCGGAGGGGATTTATGTTTGTTTATTCAGAGACCGCTTTCGCTTCTGACCCGGCTCGTTTTGCCGCTGACGTCAGAGGGGGCGGGGCCGACGTCGGCGCGTGCAGTGGGCGGGGGGGCGCGCGCGTGTGTGCGTGCGTGCGCGAGAGTGGCGCGAGCGGGGCCCGGCGCGCGCGTGCGCCGGCGCGGGGCGGCCCGGGGGCCCGAGCGGGCGGTGAGGAGCCGTCGGCGGGACCCGACCGGCCTGGCCTGGCCCGGCCCGGCCCGGCGGGGCCCCTCCAACCCTCCCGAGGGCAAGGGCGGGCGCCTCGGCCCAGCGGCGAGCCCCGAAGGCTGGGTGGGGGTTAGACGGGGACCTCTCCTCAGCGCGGTGGGCTGCGAGGGTCGCTGGGCCTCGGTCGTGGGAAGTGGCTCCCGCCTGGATTGCTGTTGCTGTTGTTGTTTTGGTGGTGGTGGTTGTGAGGGCGTAGGGTGGGGAGGGGCGGGGTGGAGAAGTGCGAGGCAGGCCGTG
Organism: Emberiza elegans; assembly: GCA_024865655.1. Classification (NCBI taxonomy): domain Eukaryota; kingdom Metazoa; phylum Chordata; class Aves; order Passeriformes; family Fringillidae; genus Emberiza; species Emberiza elegans. The sequence goes on along the minus strand of JALJVW010000910.1, from coordinate 4,114,386 downwards.
GGGCTGGTGCCGCCTGCCCTGCCCTCGCTCCCACGGGCTTTGGGCTGCCTCTGGTTGCTAACGGAGACTTCCCTTTGTCGGAGAGCAGGGTGACCTGTGAGGAGTCGCCTTCCCCGCAGCCTGGACTTGGTTTTCTCGTGGCCTAGCAAGAAGTGGTTTCCTTTCCCGAGCTGTTGGCATCTTCCTGCCGGGATTCAGTCGTTCCCAAAGGAATGGAGGAATGCAGCTGATAAGTGCTTAACCACCCTGTGCTCCTATAGGCAGTACCAGGCGCTGGCTTCATCTTCTTCCCTTTGGCACTTTGGGGGTGGGCCTCTCCTTCTTACCTGGTCTGGTTACGTTTTTAAGTGGCATTGTAGACCAAAGGAGATGGAAGAAAAGGAACGATGTGATAAATTCCAGCTGGTACCTTGGGACTAAGGAGAATTATATATTTCAGCATTTTAAATTTTTTTTCTGTGGAGGGAAGGGAAATACTAAATTTTATGGGGTATGGGAGAAGGAAGGTTGCAGATCTTCATGTGGTTTTTAAAACCAGCTGTCAGAGGCAATTACTGAGTAAACTGAAGCACAAGAGGAGGATTTGTAAGCTGGAAGCACCTCTAGCCCACAAAAGAAAGGGGCAGTGGGCTGCTGTTGTGACTGTGGAGGCAGAAGCTTCAGCCTCCTTCATTTTTCACCACCTACTCCCCATCCACCCATCGAGAAAATGAGTTGTGTGCCATGGAAAGGTGACAAGACCAAATCGGAATCGCCAGAGCCATCCCAGCAACCGCCACAGCACATTTACCATGAGAAGCAACGCAGGGAGCTGTGTGCCCTCCATGCCCTCAACAATGTCTTCCAGGACAGCAACGCCTTCACTAGGGAAACCCTGCAGGAGATTTTCCAGAGGTAGGATGCTCTCTGTAACTGGCATTAGCTTCCCCTTGTCCTCAGCTGATTGGAGGAATTTTTGGGTGTTATCTGGGGGGAAGTAGAAAGAAAAGGAGGGATTCAGACTGTGCCACTGCTTTGAACTGAATGTATCTTGGTTTCTTAACCCCAGCCTTTTTTTTTGTCCCTCCATGCAGAAATTCTTTCTCATTTTACTTGTTTCTTAACCTGTTCTGGCTGCCAGCTTTGGGTCCAAGGGTTTTATTGTAGATGCTGTCGTGGTTGGAGTGCTATCTTCCTCTCTGCTCACCTTAATGCCTCTTCTGCCTGTCTTCCATATTTTTGCCCCTCACTTGTGTAGATAAATTACCTAGTTGCTAATAATGGATTTGGGCATTGCCTTGGGAGAATGAATGTAGCAGGAATGACTTACTGACTTAGTACCGCAACATTTGTAAGTTTTTTAGAAATTAGGAGTTTTGCCAAATGAGTGGTTCCTTATTCAAGAGGTTCAGTGAAGTTCTTCAAATATTATGGGTTTTTTTTCCATGCAGCAAGACTCTGTACTCTCTCAAACTGGATTTAATTTCAGTAGCAGGATGCCTGTTTCCTGTGGCATTGCTAAATGTTTCCCAGGAGCTTCAGATAATTAATAAAGGAGGTTTGGGTTTTGAGGGATTACTATAAATTATTAACGTGGCCTGTGCAATAGCTTATATTTTGCTCAGTGTTTATTTTATGGTGTTTTGATGCTTTATGGAAATTCTCCTGTGTGAGCCTTTATGAGTTCTGGTGACCCTCTGCTGATGAATCTAAATTATTATAAAGGAAATAATGGATAGGGGCTCTCCTCTGATAGTCAACCTGCAGATGTTGTAAACATTGTGTAAGTTATGGTTGAATACCTTACCAGCAGTTGCCAGCATCTTGTGTTTGTGACAAGCAGGAGATCCCACATCATGGCAGCACGTGCTGTGGGATGAGGCAGTCCTGGTACCCTGGGCTGATGACAGGGAGCTGTGGGCCTGTTGTTGCTCTCCTGAAAACTGGCAAATATATGAAACTGTTGCTTGACTCATCAAACTCATGCCTTTCTTTGGCAAAGAATGTGGTGAAGGACAATAACAAGTATCAGGTTGAAATGCTATTTATTGTAGTGTTGCAGATAAAACTCCTGCTGGTGGAGTGGAGCTGGTCCGTGGCAGGCTCAAGGCACTCTTTGTCCAGCGTAAACACACTGTGGTTTTGTTCCAGAGCAGCAATTGTCAGAATCTTAATCACAGCTGGATTGCTCTTGGCCTGAAGCAAACAAAGGCAGTTCATGTGGTAGAAGTAGTGTGATGATCTAAGTAGTTGGCTTTCATTGCGTTTGGTGAGACAGAATTAGTGTGCAGCATGAAACCTCTCAGAAAAAGACTGGATATTAATCTTGCTGGACTCTTTCCCTAGAAGGGAGAGTTTGTCTTTTATTCCAACCTGGAGTTGTTCCATCCTAATATTCAGATCAAGATACACAGATTGATTTAGCTCCATGGTAGTATGGAAATACACATGGATATTTGTCTGGGAAATGGATGAGCTATAAGTCATACAAAAGAAATGCCACTGCCTTTCTGTTTCTGTTGGGTGACTACTTGTGTGTAGCTCTTTGACTTGCCTTTAAGAAGTGTGAATTTAGTTGCCCTTTTTATGTCACTTGTCTTTTCCTGTGTCTACTCACATTCTATGTATTGATAAAGGATGGATGAATATTTTTAATAACCTGCGAATATGTTGAGGTCTGATTTTTAAACCTGATGTTGATAAGGTAACAAAATCACAAATAAGCTCTCTAGCTTTTATCACATTCCTTGGAGAATGATTGAAGCACATTGCTTAATCATTAGCTTTCCTTTTGCTGCATCCTATTGTGTAAGGCCAGGGTAGATTGATGATTATCATCTTGAGCATATGGTGAAACTTGGTCTGGGCACCCCTCTGATTGTGTAGTCTTTCCCTCTTCTTTCCTCTAAAACAAGAAATATCTTTTTGATATTCCTCTGGCTTTTGTTGCAGGAAGTATGATTGCATGTTCCAAGTGTTGCATGGAGATACAAACAAAATCTCTTCGCTTCACTGGAGTCTGCATATTGGGACCTGATTAGGAAAGACAACTGCATGCAGAAATCTTGGAGCCCCTTGTGTTAAGACAACATGTTGATGAAAGTTTCTGATGGAAAGATCAGGAGGATTATTTACGTGGATTTCTGTCCAGCGTTGTCAGTCTTCCTCAGCTCAGTTGCTAGATAAAAAATACCAAAACAACAGTTTAATTCTTTGCCAGTTTAATTCCATCCTTCAGCTGATGATTGTGGACCCTGCTTAGGTATGTGTGAGTCAAGATGTTGAGGTGGTTCTTGGGGCAAGTTTGCCCACACATGCCAGTTTTTTGTTGCCCATGCTGGCCACCTCATCACATTTCTGGGGCTCTGGAAGTTATGTGAAGGACCAAAGATAAATGTGTTCATTCAGCTCTTGAATAAACTTGTCTGGAAAGTGCTGCCATGGGAGGGTGCTTCTGCAGCCCAAAGGGCTCTCTGGATTGTAAGGTTTTCTTTGCTCACTGGCTCTTAGGGGAGTTGGTAGGTTGAAGCAGTGATCTTGAGGAATCCAGGCATAGCCAAGTGATCTTGCTTTATGGAGATGCTGGAAGAGGTGTGAGAAGCTGCAGGTTCTATCTCTGTGATTAGTAAAATACACCCCATGGTGGCTATTAACAGCTTTTCCTCTTACCATGGTATTGTGGACTCGTGAATACGCTTCCCAGACTGTTCTGCTGCAGACTGCTCCACTACAGAAAAACTCCCAGCTGAAGACAAAGGCTACCTGTCTGTAGCCTCTCCAGCCTTGGTTGCTCTGAAACTCCCTATTCAGTCCACTGCTTTCTTGTCAAATGCCTTATGCTGTTGGGGTGTCACTGAAAACTGGGAAGTGAACTCTCCACAGCTGGTTAAGTCAGAAAACTGAGATTACTTCATTCAGCGTGCTGGGTGCATGGGGATCCCTCCACCCAACGTGTGCACCCAGCTAGTCATGTAACCAGGCCAGGTTATATGCATGAAACCAGTATATATGCGCTGCATTTCTATTACAGGGGCATTATATTTCCTGAATACATGCATATCTGTTAATTGTTTCCATGGATTTATTTGGATATCAGTAGGGGTCTTCTGAAGGTCTTTGGTGGTCATTTGGGAACATTCCATTCTCCAAATTTTCCATTTATGGTTCTGGATCCTCTAATGAATCTTTTCACCCTGAGACTATCTCAAGTGTGTTGTCAGGTCACGATGCACTTCTCTTATCATTCTTTGCCCTGGCACTCTATCTTTGTTCTCAAAACTAAGACATCTGCTAGTACATCATAGTGGCTGATGTAGGTAAATAAGGAAGCGCTAGCTGATACAAGACTGTTAGTCACACATGTAGGGAGTTAACACAAAACCACATTAATCTCTGGCATTTGTACAAGGTACTGTATGGTACAAAACTAAGCATTCATCACAGATAAGGGGATCAAACACTATTGTGCTAAAGTTAAAAAGAATTTTCCACATCTTCTGCCACTGCTGCATGGACACCTTTTTAAAGAAATAAAATTTGTTGGGTAAGAAGGGCAGGAATGAAGAAGGGCTGAAGGATTTCCAGTGATGAAATATGCCTGCAGAATATTCAGTGTGGTAAAGGCTGAATGAAAAATGTGCAGAAACATTAGGAGTTTTGAGGATGCAGTTGACAGGAGGAGGAGGCAGGTAAAATACAGATGTTTGGATGATATGAAATCTGAACTTTGCACTAGCAGAATTAGTGGAGTCCTTATCAATGGAAAGATCAACTCATCACAACAGAACTCATCTGAGGCTTGACTTTCTTTGGATTGGCATTATGTGAATTTATTGTTCTCTGCTCCCAGTTTCCCCCGTGCTTGCTTATCCTGCTGTCATCTTCATAATAGTACATCCTGTTGTTTTCCCTCCTTACAAAAATTCTTAGGCAGAGGGGGGAAACATAAAACCATAAAAGTGGCTAACAGGCTTTTTTGCCACATCTCCATGTTGTGTCTCACATCCATTATCTGAACTTGTGCAAAGGCTGTTACATATTTTTGGCATGTAACCTCATAGCAGCCCACAGCTTCCTCAGAAGAGGAGGTGGAGGGGCAGGCATTGATCTCTCCTCTCTGGTGACCAGTAACAGGAACTGAAGGAATATCATGAGGCACTCTCAGGAAGTTTAGTTTGGATATTCGGAAAAGGTTCTTCACCCAGAGGGTAGTTGGGCACTGGAACAAGCTCCCCAGGGAAGTGGTCACAGAACCAAGCCTGACAGAGTTCAAGAGGAGTTTGGACAATGCTGTCAAGCCCATGGTGTGATCCTTGGGGCTGTCCTCTCTGGGACCAGGAGTGGACTCTATGTGGATCCCTTCCAGCTCAGGATATTCTGTGATTGTGTGAGCTGTGGTTGTATGATGGACTGAGGTTCTTCATTTTTAGATGCTGTAGTAATGCAAGTGATGTCTAAGCAAAATTACAGGTTGAAGCTGAAGAGATTTGTTTGCATCGGGATTATCTATTTAGTTACCTACAGCAACAGATACTTTTTTATCATTCAGCAACCACAACAGCTTTGGAAAACTCCCAACCCCAAGTATCTTCACAGGAGGAGGAAGAAGAACAACCTTTCCTGCAGCCAACCTCCCATGCCTCTTTTTCTCATTCAGTCTTCAAGATTGGTGTTGACTGTTGGACTCTTGAAATTGTAATAGCTACTGTCCTAAACAGCAAACTGGCATTTACTCTGACTGTAAATTGAGGAAAAATCATAATTGAAGCATCCTTCAGAAGTACCAGTTCAAAGGGTCAGGGAGAAAGAGCTTTGTGATTTCTTTTGCATCAAAGGTTTGGAGGCTTTGTACATCAAAGTTCTTCTTAATGCATTACTTAGTTCCCTCAGCCCATTTGATGAGGGGCATGGAATAGTTTGTGTTTAAACACAACCCCTGGAAATGGACTTCAAGTTATATAGCAGGTTGTGGAATACAGGTTCAGCAAACATCTGCCAGAGCAGTCTCCTCTTCTGTTTGCAGGCTGTCTCCCAACACCATGGTGACCCCCCACAAGAAGAGCATGCTGGGGAATGGGAACTACGACGTGAACGTGATTATGGCAGCACTTCAGACCAAAGGCTACGAGGCAGTTTGGTGGGATAAGCGCAGGTACTGAGAAGCTGTGTCGTTCTGGAGGTGGCTGCTCTTTGTAAAACTGAGGAAGAGATTGAAGTGAAAGCACCAGAACATAATCTCTTTGATGTTGTGCACTCTTTCAGGGATGTTAACGCCATTGCCCTGTCTAACGTGATGGGCTTCATCATGAATCTGCCCTCCAGCCTTTGCTGGGGCCCCTTGAAGCTCCCCCTCAAGCGACAGCACTGGATCTGTGTCCGGGAGGTGGGAGGCACCTACTACAACCTCGACTCCAAGCTCAAGGTGCCCGAGTGGATTGGAGGTGAAAGTGAGCTCAGGTAGGATTTCTTCTAATCTGTCCCTGTTGGAGGTAAGAAGTCTGTCCTTAAACAGTTGGTGATTGAAACATGTATGGCTGACTTTCAATTGTAAAAATTTGAGAGTAATAAGGTTCTTCTACCTCCACTTGGATTTATGCCCCATTTGTGCAAAGCCAGGGAAATGCTTTTGGCAGTGGTGTCTCTATCAGCTCAGGAGAGCTTGCCTTGGCCTCTTACATGTCTGGCTCTGTCTGTGGCAAAGGTAGAAGCCATCTCTGGTATTAGTGGGTGACACCTGCAGCATGATGTGGTATGCCCTACTCCCTCCTAGAACATGACAATATCAGCATTCTTTGCCTCTTTAATTACAATCTGAATGTGTCAAACAAAAGGCTTTCCAGACTAAAAGTGCAGCCTTATCCCTGACAGCAGTAAGAGCTGTTTGTTAGGAATCCCTTTTCCTATGTAAGCATACGCTGCCCTTCTGGCTTGGCTCCTCTTCCCTCTTCAATCTTAACACAAGAAGGTCATTGTAAATACTTTGTAAAGTTTCACCTGCTCTTGATTGCTGTTTAGCTTCCATTCCATCGTGCCATAAATCCTACTAGCAGCTTTGCTTCCTTGACTATTCTTGTTCTGAGATAGGGATTGCACATGTGCAGTGTTTGCAAGCCAGCTGTGCCACTGAAGTTTTGGTAAATTTCTGGGGTAAAGTAACTCTTGTGAAACTACTGTGCAGAGATTCTGGTGGATTTTATCCTAGGTGTATCATTCTTCAGCAATAAATTACAGCTTTCTTTACTGGGAGTTTTGGGAATCTGGACCAAAAGATATTGGAGGAAATGTTGATTTTTCATATTTATTGGAAGTAATCCAAGTTTGGTATTAGAAAAAGCTTATGTGCAGAAAAGGGCTAAAAAAACATGTCAAATGACCAAGTGGTACACTGCTGCTAAGGACATCTGTATGATGGGGTGTTCTGTTTTTAGAGTAAAAAGATTTTTTTACCCCCGGATTTGTTGGAATTATTCAAAGTTAAGGTGGGATTCTTGATCTTGGAAATATGAAGAAACTAAATTTGATTTTTAATTCTGTTTTTCTTGCCTTGGAAAGTAAAAAAGTGGCATCTATATAGTCTCATCTCTGCTGAGGTTAAGATAATACTTAATTGTTGTTGTAGATGACAAAGTTCTACATTCAGTAGCACTTGTGTCTGTTTCTCTTTATGATAGGAAATTTTTGAAACACCAGCTGAGAGGAAAGAACTGTGAACTCCTATTGGTGGTGCCAGAGGAGGTGGAAGCACATCAGACCTGGAGAGCTGACGTGTGACCTGGGCCAGCTCTATGCTCCCACTACAGTTCTTCCCCTTTACCAAACTCCTGATGTCCTAAAACCTGGATAATGGGTGCCCCGACTCTCTTCGTCTGGAATTTCCTTTGTTAGGCTCTTCTCTTCCTTCCTTGGTGCAATAGGGCATGGCACAGGACATTGGGGCTGGTGGGTGGGGAAGAACTGAGGGCAGAGCAGAGGAAACTGGAAGCCAATCACTTCAATTGCATGGTGGATGAGCTGCAGTGCCCTCTGGCCAGCTGGAAGGCATTGCACTCTTGAAAAACTGGGCTGGGGAGAAAGAGTGCCTGGAAACCCGGGCCTCCATTTCCCCATGTGATCAAGGCTGTGTGTGGTGGGACACTGCTCCCTCCAGGGCTTGTCAGGAAGGAGCAGGGACTGAGCACGCTGCCACCTCTTTACAGTTCTCTCCCTCCAAACCAAGTTGTTGTGAACACATTTGCAATTCCTTAGGGTCTCTCAGGACACTCAGAACACTAGGAATGGTACGGTGCTCAGCACGACCCTCTGCTTCTTAGGGCTGGTTTGTGCCAGGAATTAGGAAACAATAATAAAACCAGAGTCATCTTCCAAGAAATTCTTCGGGTGGCTAGAGGATTCTTACCCAGGGTCTCCAAGGATTTATGTATGTGGTGAGTGGTTGTTTGGCAGTGTGTGTCTGGCTAAGGTGACATGGAAACAGCAAGCACAGGATGACTGAGGAGTATCAAGTTTCTGGACTGGAGAGAGGCCACAGTCTGCTTAGGTTTCTTTGTGCTATGGTGGGGGTTTTTACTATTTTTTAATGGTTATTTTGGTTTTCTGCATGGTCACCCAGTAGTTTAGGGGCTCCTCGGAGAGAGGAATAAAGCTGAAGAGGTTTTCAAAGAAATTAATTCCCTTTTTTGTCTCTCCAGAAGTCCAGTCCACAGTCACAGGTGTAATGTGAAATGAAAGAGGTCAGTCGCATTATAAAATAAAAATGGGCTGAGGAGGGAAGCCTTTATAGCAGTCATTTTTGCTCTTTTATTGCTACCATCTGCTGGTGTGGGAGCTGCAAAGGGTCCACAAGAACTTCCAGGCATTGGAGACACTCTGGCTTGGCAGTTGAACCAACCTCTCCTTTAGCATTGGCCAACAAACATTCCATTAATGGGTGAATTGTTTTTTTCTGCCTTCCATGGGGAAGAGAAACTAGACACAGACACTAAGAGGAATCTCCACCGGCTGTTTCCCAGCATCCAGGAGAGCTGTAGCTCAGCCATGCCTTCCATGGCAGGAGGAGGAAATGCTGAATCTGGAACTCACTTCATTGTGTTTAGCACTTCCTGGCTGAGCTGCTGATTGCTTCCATCTTTACATGTCTTGGTTGAACAGCAACCTCTGGGACCTGATCAAAGGATCCTGTTCCATCATGCAGGAAAGTCTCATTACTGATGTTTGAGCTGGTGAAAGGAGGGATTGTAATGACCTTTTCTCAGTTACTTTTCTCTTCAGAGCTCTGCAAATGCATGAGCAGGTGCTCGAACTCAGAGACCACCAAAGTGGCACCGTCCCAGCAGAGAACAGAGGCCACATGATGACAGGATGATGGTGTTTGCTGACCCCCGGACATCTGGCAAGCACTTTTGCAGTCCTTTGAGCACAGCCTCCCACAGTCAAGGGCAAATGGCTCTTATGTTTTAAAAAGTCCTATTTCGTAACACATTCCAATGACCAATACCAGCTGGCAGAGTTTTTAAACACTTTCCAGGCAGGATGTTCAGCCTGCAGGCATTCTGCTCCTGACTTGAAGCCATTTCTTCAAGAGGGGAAAATATAAATCTCAACAGCAACATTTTCTATGCTGATTGAAGTTGCACTTTGGAGAAAAACCCTGTTTGCATGGAAACTGCAAGCCAATGGATCAGTGCACAATATGCAAAGATGTTTTAAAATACTTTGGGGCTGCTTTCCTCTCCTTGTATGTCAGCTGCTTTCCCGGGGGAGAAACAGTGTGATCCAGCTGCTCAGGTAAAAGGGAAAGTGTATGATCACATCCCTGTGGGAGGTGAGGCTGCTGTGCCTGGGGTGGGTGAGCTGGTCCAGTCCCACTGCTCAGGAGCGGGGAAGCCCCTCTTTCTTTTCTTGCTTGTTTGGTTTTGTTAGAGCCTTGTCTTGGGTTTGTTTACAGAGATGTATTTTGTTTAACCAAATATTAAAAATGGGAAAAAAAAGTTTCCATATAAATGTCCTATCACTTCTGTATGTTCAATTGAATTGTTCTGTAACAAAGTATGTAAAGGATAAATAAATTTTTTTTCTTTGGTTATAAAACCACCAAGTTTCTGTGCATTAAGAACCTTGAACAGTGGACACTGGTGCTGAGGTAGGATCACTTCCCATAGAATTCCCTTAAGCCAGACATGGCTTCCCCACCCCTCTGAAGGTGACAAGGCCACATCGGTCCCTTCCACACTGCCAGGCTGTGCATGAAATGGAGAGATCCCTACCCAGAAATCCCCCGGCAGCTCTGAAAGAACTGAGCCTCCCTCAAGGACATCTATTAAAACCACACTGCTCAGGTTGGATTTATTTAATATTCCATACAAAAAAATACGCAGCTGATGTCTGTTCTACTTTATGAGGCAGAGAATCTGCGTGGATGTGATCGTCTCAAACCTGGCCTGCTGCTCCCTCGGTTCTCACACACACACAGCTGCAGTGAAAGTGTTTCTGCAGATGCATCTTCCCAAAGAGTATTTTCCATGGGGTATTGATTGCCACCGGCACCCCTCCTTCCTCTGCTGGGAAAGTCACACTTCCTGCCACCACTGTCCTTCAGCTCCAAATCAGGCAGGAACGCACTTGTTGTGTCTGCCTGCTGCTTTTCAAAGCCTGACCTGTGCCCCAGGGTGTTTTGTGGGGGCAAGAAGCTGGCAGAGGAGCTCCCCCGGTCCAAGTCTGTAACTGGTTATGGCATAGTGATTGAATAAAAGGAAATACTCATGATTTCTAAAGGAGAGGGGGATGCAGACAGGAGCCATCATCAGGTCCGTAGGGGGGCTTCCCTCCCTCGTTATGAACAGGTCAATGTCCCAAAGGATAACCAAAAATAAAAAGAAAAAATGCCCTGGCCCAACAAATCAACAGTTCAATATATCATAATCGCAAGGTCTTCCCACTTGATATGAATCCAACTCAGCTTCCGCAAATTAGATTTTCCCAGACAGCGGAGGCAGGGCCCCTGGCATTCCCCCTGAGAGCCCTGTGTTGGGTCCAAGGAGGATCTGCAAAGAAAACCATTCATTGAGGGGTTTCAAGGACACAAGATGTCTTGCCATGCTGTCCCCCCTCCCACAGGTATTGGTGGCACTTTGCAGCACCAGTCCTGTGCCTGCTGCAACAGCCAAGGTCAGTGCCTGACCACAGCCCCTATTTCAGCCCCTCACAGGACATTTTGGCTGGTAAAAGCCAGGTTGTGCTTGCCAGGCATTGCCACCACTGGGAATCAGCAGGATTGTCTGATTATAACATCCAGCCGGAGAACCTGGTGGGATGAGTGAGGCCACAGTGTACAACAGAGTGCACCCTTCTGCCCCGGCTCTCCCAGCACTGCTCACAGCGGGAGGTGCAGGCACTCCCGGCCAACTCTGCAGGGCGGAGACACACGGGCTGGGCTTTCCTGCCTCACCTGTCGCTGCTGCAGCTGCTGCTGTTGCTCCATCTGCAGTTTTTCGGTTTCAAAGACGACAGGAAGAACCAAAATCATGAAGGAGGTGGTCCCAATCCACAGAGCTGCCCTAGAGAATCTATCAAGGATAAAGAACCCTAGGAATCCGTTCTTATTGGCACTTATCCCGCGTTTCCCTTCCGCGCCTCAAACATAAGCCTGCCTCCAAATTCAACCCCGAGCTCCCGGGTGTCCTCTTATCCCCGCCCTTCCCAAGCCACCCATAAACAAAACCCATGATTCTGCCGCTCCCCGCAGGCCCCGCACTGCGTTACCAGCGGCCAAAGCCCCCGTGAAGGCCGGCGGAGCCGCCCCGCGCCCCCGCTCTGCCCGCCGGGCCCCGCTCCGAGGGGCTGCGGCCCGGCCCGCCGCCCCCTCACCTGTACATCTTCTGCGCTACCGTCAACGACAGGTCGAACGTAGCCCCGGCCGCCGACCGGACGCTCTCGGGGAACATCTCCGTGAGTCCCCACAGCCGCTCCGCCAGCGTCTCGTCCAGCTGCGGGCGGCACCAACCATGTCAGGCCCCGCCGCACGGCCCTGCGCGCCCCGCGGGGTCACCGCGCCCGCCCGGCCTTCCCCGCCGCCTGCCCCGATACCTCCTCGTCGTCCTCCTCCTCCTCGTCGAGCTCGTCCTCCAGCTCCTCGGCCTTGCCCGCGCCGCCCTTGGGCAGCAGCTCCTCCGGGGACAGGGACGCCGCGGCCGCCATCGCCACCAGACAGGACGGAAGGAACGGCGGCCAGAGCGCCGCCGGAAGCGCGGCCGCCCTCCCGCCACCCAGCCCGGGCCAGGCAGCGGCCCCTGGCGGCCCGGAGGAGCAGCGGCCGCTCCCCGCCCGGCCCCCGCAGCACAGCGCGACGCGTCACAAACACCCTCAGAGCCGGGTTTTAATTGCAAGGTTTTATAACAAATATGCAAAACTCTCGAGAAGGAGCAACTCCAGCATCCTGCTCGCCCAAGGCAGACGGTGAGGCTTGTACAAGCACCCGCGGGCTCCCGCGGTGGGGGAGAGGCGGAGGTCCCCCCACTTGGGTGAGCAGAGAAGGCGAGCAGGAGCCCTCACGGAGACGGATCGGCCCCACCATCGGCTGCCTGGCTGCCTCAGAGAGGAGGGTACCTGTGCTCGGCTGCGCTGAGCAAATGTAGCAAGGTAAAGTGCTCTGAGGAAAATCGTGTTAATTAACGGCGCTGTGGTGCCAAACCAGCCATTAGCAGTACCCAGGGCACCACACAGTGCTGGAGGTATCTCGGCACTCGTGGTCCCGTGAAACAAAGTACCTCACACAGTACCAACATGGCTGGGAGGCCTGAGCCAGCCCCAGCATCCCGTGGGCCAAGACCCAGAACCAGCCTGGCCATCTCTTGTTCACTTCTTCCTCCGGCTGTGCTGCTTCAGCTCCTCCAGCTCCTTCTCCATGAGGTGGGACTCAGCAGTGGTCTCAGAGAGCTGGAACGCACAGCAAACAACAACAGGAGGGAGTTAAAAGCTGGTGAGGCTTTTCCAACTTCACAGCAAAATTCACAGCACAACTGAGATTTACAGCCACAAGCCAGGTCCTGCAGGAGGCATTTTGTTCCTGTTGAGCAAGAGGGAAGCTGCCATGTCACGTTTCACTGAGATCACCTGGAAAACCTGGAGAGCAGCTAGCGCTCCAGCCACAAAAGCCATTTTCCAGTTTTAAAACATGTGAAGAATAAGAAATACTTGTTTAAAGTGACATAACAGCTAAATCACTTATTAACTGTGAATAGATGTGTGTTCTATTTCCCTGAATGTATCCAGATTTTAAGCATGAAAGCTGTGATCTCTGGGTAAGGTTGAATTTCAATTTATTTACTGAAAATTCTTTCATCCACAGTTTTACACATAGGATAAATGTCTCAACCCTCATGACAGCAGATGGAAGCTTTCATCTTCTGTGACCAGACTTCCATGGCTGTAACTCAGTTTCATAGTGAGGGCAGAGGACAGAGTGGCAAGAAAAATGCTATATTCTGTGCAGAAAGGCACAGGAGACATGGCACTCGTAGGGGCTTCTCTCTCCTCAGTCACAGTGTTCACAACAAGCTCTGATGTGGGGGGAACCTTCCCCTCTTTCCACAGAGGGGATCAGGCTTTACTCCCACAGTCACTTTGCCATTACACCCGTGTTGCATGGGTAATGCAGAAAGTGGGGTGCACTGAGAGCAGCCTTCTTCAGGGGACCCAGCACCCTTTGCCCAGGCATCCCCACTGCTATGGGCAGGCAGGAGCTGGGCGAAGGCTCACCATGTCCAGCAGAATGTCCACTTTCAGCCGAAGTAGGTTGTTTTCTTCCTCGAGCTGCTGGTTTCGTTTGCGCAAGCGCTGCAGTTCCCTGCGATCGCCCAGGAAGCCTCCTGATTCTTGGAGGAAAGAAGGAGGTCAAAATACAGATTGTCAGCCAGCCGTGGCTACTTCAGACCAGAGCAAGCTGGGCTGTACTCTACCTGAAACCCAGTGGCCATTTTCGAACTTCAGGCTCTGGCCAGCAAGGTTCATTGTGGGGGTGCCGTATTCCAGGCCCAGCTCAACCTCACGGGTGGATCTATCCAGCTGCAGGGAGAAGATCACACTCAGAGTTTCACAGAATTCCAGAGCCATCCCCTGATCTCCCATTTCTTAGTGACTGGCATTCCAGTGGAAGATGCTGGTCCAAATGGCCCTGGAGCCTGGAACCTTTGGGCATGTACTACTTCGGTCATGTACTGCTGCAGTAGAGGACCGGCTCCTCTCACTGTCATCCCTGCTCTCACTGCCATGCCTGCACTTTCTCCCACCTACACACTCATCTCCCTGCACTTGGAGACCACAGGTGAGAAGTTTTCAGTGACACAGTTCTGGACCGCAGTTGGGGTGATGATGATTCTTCCCTGACCTATTCCATTTCAAGCTTCATGTACAGTCACAGTGATCAGGAATGGTGCTGCACTGCAGGAAGAAAGCAGCACAGCTGGAATAATAGAATATACTGAGGTGGAAAGAACCCACAAGGATCACTGAGTCCAGCTCCTGACCCTGCACAGAACCATCCCCAAGAGCTGCACCATGTAGCTGAGAGTATTGTTCAAACACTTCCTGAACTGTCAGGCTTGGTGCTGTGATCACTGCCCTGGGAAGTCTGTTCCAGAGCCCAACCACACTCTGGGTGCAGAACTTTTTCCTGCCCCAGAAGCAGCTGGGAGCCCTTGTAAAGATTATGGTACTGACAGCAGGAGCCACCCATCCCTGCCACCAAGAGATGGCTCCTGCAGCAAAGCACAGGTGCTGGGACTCACCAGGTGCAGGTTGGACAGCGAGGCCCATTTCCTGGGGGGGGTCTTCTTCGGGCTGAAGGAGTTCCCAAAGAGAGGCATTGCACGCTTCTGGCCAGGTCTATGGCTGGCTCCTGAAGGAGCAGGAGAAACACAACAGCTCTGAGGCTGTGGCCCAAGAGCAGTGATGTTCTCCCCAGGCATGTTGTCCTGAGGCAGAGCCCCTCATTCTCTCCACTGAGCTTCTCCCCAGACAGAGCCCCCAGCTCTCAGGCCAAGACAGCGATTTGGGGGGTCCGGGCCGCCACCCCGCCACTGCCACCGGGCAGCACCGGCCCTCCACGGCCACGTCCCTCGCACCTCCACCGCCACGTGACCGCGCCGGGCGGGGGACGGAGGAGGACGGTGCGCGGTGTCCCCCCCCCCCCGCCCGGCCCTCCCCGCCCCCGGCCGGTACCCCCAGTACCGCGCGGCCCGGCACCTTGTGGGGGCACGGGCCGTACCACCCCACGGGCACGCCGAGCAGCTGGAAGGGGAGCCCCGCGGGGCGGTATTCCCTGCACGGGCGACCACCGGGATGCTCCTTTGTTCTGTTTTCCCTCCCGGCATCTCACTGGCGAAAGCAGCGGGCTCGGCAAGAGCGGAGCCGATGAAGAATGCCCCCCGGACCCCATCCCCCCCGCGCCGCAGTGGTAGGGTCAGCCCCACGGTGCGGGGGCCGTTGGGCCGGGCTGTTCCATCGAGCTTCGCCTTAATTGCGGGGGCGCACCTCTCCGTCGGGCCGCGCCCGCTCCCGGCGCTCGCGTCCGCCGCCGGTGGGATCCGCCGCGTGTCCCGGGAGCGGTTTGCGGCCGCCGCGTTGCCGTGGCGATGGGATCCGCGGCTCCGCTCCGCCTCCCGTGCTGGAGGCACATGGGGGCGGAGTGCCGGGCAGCGGGCTCGGGGGTCGGCCCTGCTCACGGGCTGCGTCAAGCTAGTGCCGTGCTGAGGGCGCTTTCCTTAACACCTTCCCTAAAATGCCCGAATGGCCTGGAAGAGTTGTTAAAAATGTTTTTGGTGGGGATTGTTTGTTTATTTTTTCAGCTAAATAACTAAACGCCATTAGGCAGAGAACCCTCCTTTGCTTGGGGAGCGTTGGAGAAGAAGTGGAGCAGGTCTGGCGTCCTGGACTGCACGGGTTCAGGGGATGATGGGTGAGGAGCTGGAGAGAGCAGAATGGTGCAGAATCAGTTCGGCTGGAAAAGATCTCTGAGACCATCAAGTCCTGTCTTTGGCCGAGCACCACCATGTGAGCGTGACCGTGGCACTAAGTGCCATGTCCAGTCTTTTCTCAAACGCCTTCGGGGACAGTGACTCCGCAGCAGCAGCTTCTCACACGACTGCCTTTGAAGCAGTCCCAGCAGCCTGATTTTCTGTGCACGTTGCAAAGCCCTCCCTTTCAGCACACGATGGAATAAATTTAGATTCCTTGTGTTACTTGCTGGCTTGTATTCCATGGGAGGTGGCAGTGGCAGTTGGTTTGGATATTTTGAATGAATGGCATGGGTACGTGACATATATCACCAGCACTTTTTATGTTACAGAGGCAAAATGCCACTCCTAAACTATAAAGTAATTCTCCAATATGTTAGAATAGCAATCTGAAGTTACTTGCTTCATTGTTAAAAAAGCTTATGTTGAGGACTTCCTGGGGCTTTCCTGAAAAATTTTGGATTAATGAGGTACTAAGATGCTGACTTTAGTTAAAAGGGAACAATAAAGACAAGGAGAAAAAAAACAACAGGGGGCAGGGAGATAAAAGGAGAAGAAAAGAAGAGAATTACCAACATTTTGATTTGGTTTGTACATGTATTAGTACTCCAGGAAAAAAATATCTAACAGACTTTCATTCCCAGAGTGCTTAATTGGCACCCTGCCTTAAGTGAACCAGAAAATTGCTCACTTGGAATGAGAATTGGAAAAATAGCACAGTTAAATCCGGTGACTTGAGAGAAGAAAAATTTCTGGTGCTGCTGTATCTTTTGGTAGTCCAGCTAACCAATATTTAGTTGTTGCAGGACACATGTTATAAAAACAGTTGCTTTCAGACCCAGTATAGCAGAGTCTGTGCACTGAAAGCAGTGATTTTTGCAATAAGAGAAGTGATTATAATGGGGTGTGGGGGGAAGTCAACACCCTTAAAAGTAGAATAAAATCTCTCTGTTCAGAGCAAGGCCTTTGTGAAGTAGCTGTGGTTTCTATCACCATTTAATACCCACACGCTTATGCATATATTGGATAAGAAAGGTGAAAGGAAGGTCCAGATAAATGAGGGCAGGAACTTTGGAAGAAAAGCTGAGAGCATGTAGAATTACAGTTTTGAAATGAGAACACAAAGGCAGCTCACTTGGGTGCTTATAAGAGCCAAAGACCATACAGGAGAGTGAGGGACTGAGCTCAGTTTGGTTGGGGTGGGTTTGTCAGTAATGCTCACCTTCCTAGAACAAACCTGCATGTTTCAGCACAGTTGCTTGAGTTCTCCTTGTGCTGAGCAGGATGAGTGTTGTAGAAATACACTGTAATTATTATAAAACTACACTGTCTCATGCATCTGGAGTCACAGAGTGATTCTCTTACTGCCTCGTTCTGTGGAGCAGAGACTTGGAAAAAGCCGGGTAGCCCATCCCCACTGCTTGGCATGAGAGGTTGGTGAATGCTTCCTCCTGTGCCTGGTTGCTGTGTCTACGGTGAATAATCCCTGTGTGAATGGTCTCAGAGTTGGTAGGGCTTGTCAACAAGAGTTCAGAAATCTTCCCTGGAGACTAAGAGAAGGAGGTTCAGTGTCTTGATTTCTGCTGTGATTTGCTTCAGGAATCTTTCTTCTTCTGCATGGTTTGATGAAATTTCATTTCTCACCAGACTCCATTCCCTTGAAAAATGCTATGGAATTTCCTCACTGCACCAACCTCCCAGGGTATTTTGGCAGCAGCTTTTCATCATTGTTTCTCCACCTACATCAGGTAGATACCAAGACAAGAACTGACTGTTGCTGTTTCTAGCATTGTCTCTCAGTATATTGCAAATACATGCATATATATATATATATGTTTATATATAGTTTGACATACAATTTTCAGCTATGTTAAGAGCATTACGGTGCAGTAGTGTGCATCCTTCTGTTCCTGTCACTCTGTGGGGAAAAGAACACCTAGCACACACTCTTTCTCCCAGGACAATAACTCCAGAGATCACTTAGGAACTGCAAAAGCCCATTAAATGGTGAAGAACCTGTATGTTACAGTCATTGTGTAAGGAAGCTGCCTGTGTTCCCAGGAGGACATCTTTGAGAACACTGGTGGAAGGCTGAGAGATTGACAGGATGGAGATAGGGCTGTAGCACATGGCAGTGTGGAAATTTTGGAATAGACCCAAGCTGTTCTTGGTAGCCTAATTTGGAGCATCTTCTTCAGCTTTTTTGGCTCAAAAGTGATAAAGAATCTATAGCTTAGATGTTCTCAGAGCTGATTTTAACTCCATAGTGTGTCTCTTGCTTTTTCTAATACGTGCTGCAGGATTATTATTGTTCTCTGTTTTATCATTACAGGGAAACCCCATTGACTGGTGAATTCAGTAGACTTACTCTTGGCTTACTCTGAATATTTATTTTAGTTACTGTATTGAAAGTTGCTGCATTGCCTAAAGCCTTACCTATCTTGACTTTAAAACCTGTAAATGAAAACTTTTTTTTGCATACTGAAATAAATTCCCTGCCCAATTAAATTTTTCAGCAGTGGGGTAATTCTTGTTGCCTCAATGCTGTGCAGATAAAGATGTCCCTTCTTTTAGAATCCTAAATACCTCACCTATATCCTGTTGTCAAAGCCGACACTTCTTTTTCTCTCTCTGTTTCTTTATTTCACTATAGCTAACTCAGGAGATAAAAGAACAGCCGTTTCACTGCTTTGTTAAGCAATGCGCTCTCCTCCCGTCTGACAGTCTCAGATTCCACCACCAGGAGGCCCTCATTCCAGTGTTTTAGCTAGGCAAAGAAAACAAAAGCAGAGTGGAGAAACCCATCCTCACAAAAGTAATCTGAAATTAATGCTTACCCTATAAATTGAGATTTTCAGAGTACTGCGAAAGCATCTATTAATTATTTATTGCAAATATCCTAATATCCAACTATCATGGATGCTGTGACTTTTGGAGATAATGGAGTGTCTGTCACAGGTGGCACCCTTCATTGAATAGCTGAGTGACAGCCAGGAAAGTTCGTGCCTCTGTCTTCTGGATGGATCTTAGTAACCTAAAAAGATAATAAAATGCAGTAAAGCACAAGTTATATTTCTCATCCCTCATGTGTGCCTTCTATCAGCCAACAAATATGCCTTCACCTACTTTGCCTCTGCCTTCTCTCTTTTAGCTACTTACTTATTCACAGGTTCTTAATTCTCTTTCACTTTTCACAGCTGTCTTTTATAGTGTCCTAAAAGTTCTAAATATCTGCACTAACACTCTTTCTGATTGTTCTATTTTGCTAACCAGACCTTTAAAGAAAGGAGGAAGGAGAAATGTTTTTATCCTTATTGTTTTACCAAATCACGTACTTCTTCCCTACTGGCTTTTCAAAGCTGCAGTCGTTACCTTGGCTGAAATGTAGACTTTGTTATTCAAAAGAACACTGTGTACATGATCTCTGGACTAAAAAGTATATGGAGTTTATTTTTCTCTTCACTGCTGAGTCAAGCCTTGTCTTGCTTGTTTCCCACGGTCATGTTTCAGTACTGATGAGTCCAAGACACAGCTTTGCAATGCAATTTCAGGATGGATGATAGGTGAGAACAGCTCCTGCAAGCTGTAAGTTGCCCTCAGTTGCTAACTGAAATACCTCTTGTCTTTCAAACTCAGTTCCTGCCCTCCCTCCCTGAATTCACAGATGCATACAACATGTTTACATTTGTGTACTTTGGCCTCTCTAATATGTACTACTGTGGAAAACATATATCCTCTGCTCTGAGAAGAAAAACAAGGGCAAATGAAGCCATGCACAAAATACGCAAAGTTCCCAGGCCTTTGAGAAGGTTTTCCAGTCATTGCTCAGCATTCTGGCCACACTGCTCACTTGAAGGGATTTACACAAATACACAAGCTGTTGAGCCACTCACCTTCTCTGGATAGAATCCTTTGCTTCCCAACAGAGTTTGCCATGAGGCTGTCCTTGGTGACTAGGAGACCAAAGGTTCAGAGAGCATGTGCAGCCCACATAGCAGTGAAAGCTTGTGTTAAGCTTTATTTCACTCTGTTCCTATTACCTGGCTACTCTTTGCTTGCTTCCACATCTGTATTTCATTCTTTTCCTTGCCTCTTACTTTCACAGTCATCTGTTTCCATGGCTCACTTAAGATGTCCTTTCCAGGAAATGATGAAATTGAAGCCTCCAGTCTGTACATTCCTGATGAGCAGTTTCAGGAAAAGGGAATACCAGGGAAAGGGTCTCAAGCGTCTCTCGGTGTGGGTTGGTGTTTGGTGCTGCTGTAACCCTTCACCACTGGCAGCTGCTGGAGACAAGATGTTTGGCCTTTGGACTGTGCTGCTGTGTTGTTTATAAGGGAGGGAAAACAGGGCCTGAATTCTAAATTCCCTGCCAACACAGTTCCATCTCGGGCCTCAGAAGAGCATCCCCTGTGCTTTGCCTGTACAAACAAACACACTTGTGTATCATGGACTGCATCAGGAGATTCTGTGAAGCTCAGTGTGTATAGTATGCTGTGAAGGTGGGAGAAAAGTGCTAAGTATTCTTTCCTCTTCTATGTTCTTTCACCATTCCTTCTATACCTTCACTTAGACACACTCCAAAAAGCTTCAAGAAGCTACACTAACTGGGACTATTCCCAGCTGGAACCAGAAAAATTCAAGATGAACAAATTGCTGTCACCAAAGAGAGAGTCATAAGAACACTGAGGTAAACATTATCCCTACACCCTGCTAATCAAAATAAGAATTTTGTATCCAACCTGGGTGATCTTTTTTCCTCCCAGGATGCCTTCATCTATAGGTCTTACTCTACACTAATTCTTTGTGTTAGAAGGGTATGCCTGTGGGTGGCCTCTTATCAAATGCAAAAAAATGGAAGTAACATGGTTTTTAGATGATGTGGAGTCTGCAACAACATGACAATGGACTGTGTGGCCCCGAAAGTCCTTTTGGGTATCTGCTGCTAGCTCCTATGCAGATGACATTGCTTTTTAGGCTTTTCAGGAATGCAGAAGACAGCTCATCAATGGTCTGCACTACTCCAGGATGCCAATTTAAAAGCCATTCCTATGAGACCTGTGAAAGCAAGGTACAGGAGTATTTACAGTAATAAATGGGAGATCTGGTTCGTTTTGGTTTCCTGTTCTGTGTTGCTCCCTGGGGTAGCAAGGGATGCACGTATGAAACATATTAGGGTCGGGCAGAAAGGATCTTGGTAGGTCAACAACTGTCACACAAGTGGCTGCATAGGGTCAAGTGTGTTCAGCAGCACTAAAGCTCATTGGTTCACAAGGTAAAGTGAACCCTGAAAGTATAAATTTTGAATTTGCATTACGTGCCCAAGCAAAATGAGCCGTAATGGAGGGTGCTCTCTCTCAGAAACTGAAAATAAAATATAAACTAAGTCTTGGATTCTAAACTAAGGAACTCTGGTTTTCGTTCTGCCTTCCTTCCCCAAATTCTTTCAAGATGACAAGCAGTTCAGAGAAGACTGGTAAGACTGGTAGGAATGCAGGATAAAAATATATTCACAAATAAGTGCAGCCAGCAAGTGGATGTGTCACAGAAGCTCAGGCTTTCATTAGAAGTATTCATTGCTCTTAAGGAAACTTTCCTTCTGTGACCATCCAGAAGCCACTCTGTCAGTCACCCTGGGACTGAGGCCCTTCCTCAGTGGGCAGCTCCAGTGACCCAGCGGGTGCCTCGCGTGACTCCCTACACCCTCCACACTCCCACAGTCAGAACCAGATTTTCTTACTGGCTCGAGCTGGGATTTCCCTGAGTCTCAGACATCTGGATCTTTAAAATAATTTAACCATGGGGCGGCAAAAAATAGCAGCTCAAGCTGGATGCATCCAAGAAAGGACCCCAAAGAAAGCCCTGGGTTTTTATACCCTCCCAATCTCTGTGTGACAAAGTCCTGGCTCTTCCTGCTGGGTCCTTGGCTCCTGTTGTGTCTCAGTGTCCAGTCACCTGGCTGTGCTGCAGGTCCTGGGCCCTCTGCTGTGCTAGGGGTCAGTGCCAGTTCCTGGCCTCCTGCCCAGGGCTCTCACAGCCCAGAGCCCAACCTGTGGCTGACACTTCAGCTGCACACCGAGCTGCCAGTACTGAATGTGTTCCTCAGCACTTTTCATCTTGTCACTATAACTGAAAAGGTTGTCAGTTTGGGTTTGTTGGATTTTTTGTTTGTTTGTTTGTTTGTTTGTTTTAATCAATTTGTCAGATGACATGAAACAGGAGTTGTTCCATAAGCATTCAGAAGGACTTCCTTGAAGTCCTCGGCAGATGTTCTATCACCCTAATTTCAAACACATGCCCACAAGCACCTTTTTCTCTTTCTCTGCTGTTCAAGGATTGTTATTTGTTGCAGGTCATCATTCCCCAGGCAACATTCACTGCCTATATTGTACCCACTAGCCAAGATCCAAGATACAGCAGACATTTTCTTCAGAAAAGAAGTAAAGGAAGAATGTACCACAGGGAAAATGATACTGAACTTTGACTTACACGCCAAGTGCTTAATTATTGTAAGAATCTCATCTTTTTAATGGGAGGGAAAGCATGTCATATTTAGAAACTGGTTCCTAGCTCACACATCTGTGTAATTTGATTCATTTTGGAAATAAAAGCAAATGAAAATCTGAGTCTCTGAAGATTTAAATCTTGTCACTCTGAAAGAAAGGGAAATTGTTTTCATGGGTCAGCAGACAAGCTGTTCTCACAATTCATTCATTCATTTACAGTTGAAGTAATGTGCTACTTCAGTTCCAAGATTAAACAACTGGTAGTGATAACTTGTTGCCAGGGATCATGTTAAGGATGTCAAGCCTGGTGTAGAACACGGGAAAGCTTGTAATCAGAACTGGGACAGGTAAGCCAGTGTGCAATGGGCTGCAAAAAAGGATAATCTGCCAGTAAAAAATGGGGATTGCAGTATCCAAAACAAATGTCTTAATCTGATATTTACTCACCTAGGTAAGTAGTGACACTTTCCAAAATGTTCCAATAATAAGCATATTGCAAAATAATAACTTATTTTGCAGTCAATGGGAACTGCAGTTCCCATTGCACTAAAATTTAACTACTTAATTATGAGCCCCTGATTTAATTCCAGGTTTGATATCTCGAGACCTGAATAATCTGGATGATGGAGTATAATGCAACAGCATGACCACTGTAGCTAGGTAGGTAGAGAGTAGCAAATTGTTTTCAAATGTCTAATAGAAAACCACAGGAAGTTTTGACATGTTTTTCATTAGTGTTTTAGGAAAAATGCTTATTTGTCACACAAAAAAGGGAAAAGTTCTAAGCACAGGGAGACAAGAGAGTAAGGCAGAAGGAAAAAAAGAAAGGGAAGGATATTTGAGCAAAGCAGTATGTAAGAAAGTATGAGCAGTGGAAGGAATGGTAGTGGTAAATGCACACAGGCTGCTTTGAATCAGAGGCTGGGAACACTGAACCGGATACAGAAGCCTGTGAGGATATTCAAAGCTGGTGTTCATAGAGTCAAACATTTATTTCACTGCAAATGCTTCAGAATTAAGCTGAATTATATTGCTCTTAAATTGAAGTTAAGAACAATGCCTATATTGTTACACACTTTGGGAATTTTCCTGTATTGTACATTGAAGCAGGGAGAGGAGGTGGGGTGAGAAGGAATAGGTCATCTGTCACAAGTCTGTTTGCTCTGTTTAAGTCTGGAGCCCTCGAAAACAAGCTGGCAGGAGGGCAAGCTATTCTCCTTAAAATCTGAAATTAGGTATAGTAAACATTTTCTTTTATATTTACTCATGCTGCCAATGACTTCTCTCAGCGTAACACACAAAATTCACTCAGTTTTCAACTTGCTGACTTCTACATATTTTTGTAATGAAAGTTTGTGCTGCCATGTCTGTCAACAAGTGGAAGCAAAATCTTTGGCTTCTCTTGACCAAGCTGAATTGAGTTTGGTTAATTTTTTTCTTTTAATAGTCATTATTAGAGCAATGCTGATGGAATCCAGGTCACTTTTTAGTTTTTGGAATCCCTGTCCTTGTTTATGTTTAAGTATCATCCCAGTGATACTGCCATGCTGCCAGCCACATTCCTCTTGCCACAGGCAGGGAATTGCCATTACAGCATGTGAGAAAAAGCCCTTTAACTGGTGCTGCTTTGTCACCATGGAGTGGCAAGGGGAAAACATATTTCACTAAGGAATTATGCAGGGAGTGGAATTTGGGAGAAATTAGTTTGTTTATAAAACTGTCTAAGAAAAATACAGTAACCATGTGATGCTAGTGTCATTTTCTATCCAGGCCGGCAGACAGAAACACACAAGTGTGTTGTGATTTGTTAATTTTGAGAAAGCAGTTTTGGAGTCAATTAATCTTGAAGGAAGAAACATTCCAAACTCGTTTCTGTTGGAGACAGCTGACTTGGCTGTGAGATTTACGGAATAATTCCATCAGTTGCTTTTCACTAGATAAGGACATTCCCTGGTGTCATAGCTGTTTTGCAAGACTACAATTGCCTCCTATGATGCTGAAATTTCTCCTGCCATTTCAACAGGAGAGGATGCTTTTATTCCTTTTCCCATGACTGCATGGTGCTGCTAGCACTAGTACTGCTGTATTTTGCCCTAGAGATAGCGATGTTTCACTTGGGGATGGGCCAGACTTTTTAAAGGGAAGGCATGAGAATTAAGGCATTAATCCTAACAATATGGTAAATTACTGATTTTTTTCTGGCCTTCATTTCTCTTGAAGGAAATGAGACTTGGACAAGATTCTAACAAGTACCATCCTCATCAAACAAGCAAATCTTGTAAGTCCAAACGAGTGAAATATAAGGCAGTGACTTTTCCAGGTATATAACGGGGAAGAAAAGGTTAAACACTATTGGTTTTACTAACAATTTTCAGGCTTGTTGTTGTGAAGGCCTTGACTATGCTATGATACGTGCTCCCCACATGTGAACCAGGAGAGCGTGTATCCACAGATGTGTATGCTTGTCAATCCCAGACAGCTGGAACCCATCAAAACTGCTTGTGTGTGTGTGTGTGTGTGTGTGTGTGTGTGTGTGTGTGTCTGTGTGCCTAAGTAGTGCAAATCGTTTCCTTAGCTTTTGGATTCACTGACATGTGCTAAGCGCAGAGAATCCGGACTGCTAATATTTAGTAGTTCAGACCCCCACACTCCCAAGATGCAAAGCTTGAAAAGGATATGAAGGAAAGCATTTGGAAGTAGTCTCAACATATGTTTGAAACTAGAGGACTAAAAATAGACCTCATCCTAGAGAGGTGAGGCAGTGTTTGAGAAGGATAGGTCATAGATGGAGTTAATTTTTCTCTCTCCTGCTGACATAGCTGATTTGTTGGCACCCACATACACCCTGTAATAAAAAAAAAAAAAAAAAAAAAGATTCTTAAGGGCAGTTGCTCATGTAAAGGCAGTGTGGAAGTGGGATTGCTCTGTACATTTTAGTGTTGCTTTTTTGTCAGTTTTTCTCACAGATTCTGCCCCTAAGCCAGTAAGGTCCATACCCATTACCACTTAAACCCTTTTGTCTTCCTGAGAAGAATGGGTGAGAAGATATTACTCCTTTCTTTGGAAGCAGGCCACCTATCCTTTCAAATATACTTGAATTCCTCCTGAAGTGATACCCAGGAATGTCCTTCACCCAGACAATTCAGAATCCTGAGCTGATCTGCAGATGCTTTTACTTTAGAAAACGTTCTTCAGGACCACTCAGTCATTTCTAACAAATGCCCAGGATGAAAGATGGTTGTTTGTTGTAGTGCGCTAGCAGCAGTTGTTCTCTTCAGCTTCTTCTCTCCAGTTTGCTTTTGCTGCATCAGCAGCATGTGATAGCTGAGGCTGGGTACTGTGGCTGGTCAGTTAGGAACATCTCATGGCTGCAGTTCAATACTGAATACAATTTTGAAATTAAATATTTGAGTGTCTTATAACTTCCCTCTTGTTTGATGCTCATTGCCCAAAGGACAGAGGTCATGTGTGAACTCTGGTCTCAGAAACTCTGACCTATTCCTCTGTCTTGGATTGCCTGACTGTTAAAACAGGAAGTGCTGCCTTAGTAATCCAGTGAAAGAACAACAGTGGAGGACAGACAAAATAGGAAGAAAGACTGCAGTAGAAAGTACTGGGGTATATTGAACCCCTGTGGGAGTTGTTATTGAGTAGGAGTTGTGCAACTGCACAGAGTTTCAGAAACACAGATATGTCATTTATAATCACCAATTCAGCAAAAACATGAGAAGGAGAGATCAACAGCTTTTTTTTCAAATATGGACAGAGAAGTGTTTAATAAAGAACTCGCTTCCAGTAAGGCTGGTAAAGAAACCATAGTAATCCATGGAAAGGATAACAATGGCTTCAAAAAGAATTATCAGGCTAATGAATTTCTGAAGTTTAAAGGTTTGAGATTGAAGAAAATTATTAGCCAGATCATTACTGAAAAATAAGGCTCTATTGTAGCAAAATCAAGGATGCAGTATTTTAAAGCCAATTACAATTCCTAAGACCTTTACATGTAATTCTAATGTAAAAATAACTGGATGATGATGCACTCAATGCCTATCCAAGTTTTGAGGTTTGAAAAATAAACTGCTTATGATCTCTTGTGGCCAATAGCCTGGCAAACATATGAAATACAAATGGAGCAAGATTGGGGTTTTTATCTATGGTTTACACACAAACTCAATTGGAAGCAGCAAGAAAAGCCAAGAGTAAAAAAAACGGCCAAAGGAGGAGCTTGTTCAGTTCTGCAGCATGGTTGGTTTAAAAGGACAGCTGATACCAACTGAGGGGCTAAGCTGGAAAACCTGAGCTTTTCCAAACTGATAAGGAATGCGAAAGACTGTTAAATTTATTAGTTTTTCAGCAGAGGCTCTTCAGAATTTGGTGGGTTTTTTAAATGAAGAAGTGCCTCAAATACCAGTGAATTTCTTCCAAATGTGAATTTTAAAATGTTTTTCCTGTAATAGATAATTTTTTATGTGACCAATGAAATCTGCCATGACCTAGAAATTTAAATTTTTCTATCAGCTGCACTATAAATACATTCTTCTTTCTGAATCATGCTAATGAAAATGTTGTCCTTAGTACAAAACACAGCAGTGTACTCAAAGTCATTATTCACCCTACTTGACAACAGAAGCACTCAGCTTCTTTGAGCTGGAATGCATTAAAGGGGAGAAAAAGACATTCAATGAATTATGCTTTTTTCAGCTGTAACACTGAAATCTCTGCTATCCTATGTTTGGTGCATAAAGCTGCTTTGCTTCGTGTCTTTTTCAGACTAATTTTCAGTGCTAGTGTGTGAATAAGTTAGAGAAGCATTGACTCTTTTGGCCATAACAATTAAGACAGTATTTGAAGTACTTCCAACTTTGATTGCATTAGAAGTCAGAATCTCTTTGTGAAGAATACACACACAGAGGCCTATGTTCGGCAGCACTGAAACATTTTCTTGTTTTAACTCCCTTTCTCATGAGTTATTACAGTTAAATCAAGATTTCTGACTCAGCTTCCTGCAACAAATCCTTGTTGCTTCTCTCTCACTTTTTATTAGGCACCAATGTGTTCAGCTGCTGCCAGACAAATTCTACCCCCTGTACCTACATTCAGTCCCAGAGAAATCCCTCTGTCTACAGGAACAGTGACAGTCCACCAAATGGCGAAACTGACCCAACACTGTGCCGAGGCAGTCTTTCCCCACCTCTCTCCCTCAATTCCCAGCTGCCTGATTCCATCTTTCCTTTTTTACTGTTCAGATGAGCACCAGAGGGAATGCAAATAGGAGAAAAGCAAATCATAATGCCTTGCTGGGTAAGAGCTAAGCTCAGGCTCACTCTGAGAGCTGGAACATGGGGCATTAGTTAGGGCAGTGGAGGAGCCTGGCCATGCTCTGTACTCTGATCAGGCCCCTGATGCCAGGGACTGGCCATGTGGTGTACTTCATTCCCTTGGGGAATGGCTTCCCATTTAATCTGTGAGCAGAGGATTGGTTAGTCAATTCTTCTGGTTTATTTAGCAAAATGAAGATATTCACCCATGGACTTTAACCAGGGCTGTGACTGAGTTTTGATTCAAATGCAAGCTTGTCAGAGGCATTGTCACCAAATCTGAAGACTGATAACAGTTTCATATAAAATAAATTTTATTATTGCTTTCTTCATCCTACTTTTATCTGATCTTGGAGGTAATTCAAATGAACAAAGATATATGCAATTGCAATTACTACTCCCACTTAGCTACATATGTGGGCAGTCTTATTTCATAATTAGTCTGTTAGTTCTGTTTATCATAAAGTTAATATTAAGCTGAAGTAGAACAAGGTGCAGTTATTCCAGAACAAAAATCTATGTATATGGAGTTAGTAAAGAGCAGTTATTTTGGAATTTGCAACAGCTGTTTAGAAAGCTCTTGCAGTTTAAAAAAAGACCTGCACTTCCCAAAGTATACATTTCATGATTCAGAGTAATATATTTTACCAACTGCATTTTGGGTTTTGTTCAATAGCGATTAAAATAGAGATTCTTTTTTTTTTTTTTTTGTGCAGAGACTGATAAACTGTAAAAGGTTGCAGCACCCGTTGCTTAAGCAGAAAGAAGTGTTAAAAATGAGAAAGCTGCTTTAAAAATAAATGTTTTAAAATTATCTATTAGCGTAAGTTAGAAATGTGCTCAAAGGGTTAGGGTAGTGGCTAGGGTTAGGTTTAGGGCTGAGAGAGTCAAAGAGCCTACAGCTCCAGGAATATGGGGGCTGGAAAAGGTGATCCTGGCAGGGCCTCAACTTCGCTGCGCCTACACCTACCAGCACCACACTACATCTGATTTTATGGCATGTAGTGCCTATTATGAATGTTACTTTTTTTCTTTTTCTTTTTTCTCTTTGTTACCCTTAAATCCAGCTTCAGCTCAGCTTTTCTTTGGCTGATCATTGGTGAGATGTTCACAGCCATCAGACCAGCCCTGCCAAGGCTGTGCCTTGCCTGTTGCCTTTATATCCCTGTATTCCTCAGCAAATCTCGTGCCCCCATTTCGCGAGGCTTCTGCTATTGCTCCATGCCTGCATTTCTCTGTGCTGCACTGCTGTGCTAGTCATAAGTCCCTTTTTCTACACAGAATAACTGTTTGTTACTTTTGTTTATATAAAATGATGGTTGTACCACACACAGATAAACAGAAGTAAAACAAATTAGCCACAGACCTGGTTAATTATGGAAACTGCTGTCACAGCTAACCAAGGAAAAGATGCAGAAGGGTCGAGAGAAGTTCAAAGCAAGCAAACCTGACACATCTCAGTCCTGAGGCCTTGCACATTCAGTACAAAGCTCATGGCAAATTACCAAGAGTGGCAATATCATATTCCAGGGTTGCATGTTTCAGCTCCAAAGGTCATGAGCAGGTAAGAGCAAGCTGCACACACTATGACATAATCCATCATGTTTGGGCAATTTTTTTGAACTGGTTATGCTTGCATGCTTTTCTCTTTTGGGGTAGAAAAAAGCATGCAAGAATTAGAGTCTCTGTTACCTAAACTTTTAAAAGCTAGAAGTTAGCTCAAATATTGCATATTTTTTACAGATAAAATTGCATGGCACAGTGAAGGATAGACAACAAGGGTAATGGCAAGGATAGGCAAGGACTGAAATTGTCTTGTTCTTTCTCAAAAGATAGAAGAAAACCCACAGCCTCCCCAGCCAAATGGACATCAGACTCTGCTTTGAGATAGATAATCTCTTGATGTCTCTTTCAGTCCTATTGTTCTCTATTACTAGTTTGTTTTTTTATCTTAAATAAAAAATTCCTTGTGCATTCTCAAAATGGATAGTCTTTCTTATCTCCTTTGTCCTTTTGATAGATCACATGTGATATACTGATGTATGTCTCCATAAATCCTCTAAGTTGGTTTAGGTTTTGCAACAATTGCAAGTGGCCTTGTTTTTTCCAGTTTGCTTTTTTTTAAAAAAAATTATTTTATCATGTCATTCTTAATTATTTGTATAAAGAAATTCTAATTTCACAATCACCTATAAAAATAGTGAATCTTATCTTGGACTGGGGCATTTACTGTGTTTGTACAGTTGAAATACAGATTATTTATTTCTCATGTAGAAAAATACCCATTCTGAATTCTCTAGTTGGTGTTTTGATATTACTGTTATCTTCTTTTCCAGTCACATACAACCTGTCGTGTTCCTGACTTGACCTGACATCTCTTTAATATCAGTGGGCACAGGCCTCTAATTCATCACTTCCTTCATAGCTGCAATGCTGAACCATGGTCTAGACAGGAGATCTTGATAGACAGAAGGGAGGTCTCTAATCCTATGATATATCCTTAGTGATTAAGGATAAATTATAGGATTAGAGACCTCCCTTCTTTATATATATAATTATAAATGACATGATAAAATAAAAAGTTTTTAAAGTAAGGGGGGGTCAAAATAAATTAGAGATAGCAAAATCTACCTTTAAATGTGTCTTTTTAATGCAGGATCACTCCCAATACTGTAGTATTGAATACTTTTGTCAAGGCTTAGCCTAAGGATCTCAAAACAATGATGGAGACATAACTCAATCCTCCAGTACTGTCTCTATTCCTTCCAGTGATTCCATTTTAACAATAGAGCCCTCCTGTTACTTCAGTCTGAATTTCAAAGCTTGGCTGATTTGATATTTTGCCACTCCTACCCTGAGACCCACTGTATGTATGGAGCTTTTGCAGCTCATCTTAGCTCTGACCAGAGATGGAAAACAAAACCCCAACAGCAACAAAACCCCTCATGACTTCCCTACTGCAACTATGGATGAAGTTTGTGAGGATGAAAAAACAAATCAGCTGGATAGTTAATATTTTATGGTAATAGTTTGACTTGGTTCTTGTCCAAACAGGTACAAGATCTCGAGTGAGAGGAAATGTGTATCACAGTGGTGTGTCTCATTCCAGTATGTCCCTCAGGGATGGAGATGCATTGGTCAGCTGCAGAACCTGTAAAATGGAAGGAGAAGACGGAGGGATGCCTCTACAGTATGGGCTCTGTGGGGTTATTGTACAACACCAGCTGGGAGCTGAATGAGCAATTAATGATCACACAACGTTTTGAAGGTGTAGAATGTAATTTATTGCCCAAAGTAGCTCTTTGGAGTGGGAAATGGTCTTAAGATTCTGTGCATTCATTAACCTTTCTGAGAACCATTCTACAAACTAAAAGGATAATGAAGGGAAGGCTGTTTACAGAGTGAGGTATTTTCTGCTGCAGAGCTGCTCAGCAGCACCAGAAGGATCACTCTCTTCATTCTGTTCTGGAACAAAAGCGTACTTTGTGAAGGAATTCACCTTTAAAGGGCTGTCTGCCTAAGTGCTGTTCTGGAATAGCTCTTGTGGAATAATGTGGTTTTCAAAAGCTGTGCCAGCCGCTTCCTCTGTACAGACAAAGCCTTGGGCTCCCAGGATTGGACTTTTTGGTGCTTATAGAAATTGCTCGATGTTTCAAATGGAGACCCTGCCAGCACTCCTGGGGTGTGCTGATGATGGCACAGGGCCCTGGGTTTCGTTGCTTGGTTTTCTGACTTGGCTAAGGAATGGCTTGGAAAAGGTGCCCTTAAACTCCCACAGGCAGAGGGTGGGGAAGTTTTCACAAGCCCCTTGGAACAGGCTGAAATGCTGCTCCAATCCCTTCTGCCATTCCAAGCCCGCACAAGGGGCAGCCAAGAACTCCGGCTGCTCGCAGGAGATGCGATGTCTCCTTGACATGCAGTCTCGTACCAACTGTGCCACCAGAGGCGAGCTAAAACGGGCGATTGCTTCCCAAATACTGCCTCCAAGAAGCCTGCAGATGTCTCACACAAGTGTTCATATCCTAAAAAGCACCTTTTCTATCCTTTTAAAATGGCAGATTAAGTCATGTGTATGACTCAGGCTCATTTTCTTGTCCTGTGACTCCAGTCAAGTCACTTCTCTTCCAGCTCCCTGACAGGTTTTGGCCATCCAATCCAAAACCGCCGTGTGTGCCTTGATGAAGATGCGTGAGCGGCGCCCTGGAAAAACAAAAGGCAGAGCTGCGTTGAACTAAATGCCCTCCAAACCAACGCGGTGTTAACTAATGCTGCCTTTCCCAGCTGTGGAGTGAGGGCAATGCTATATTCCGGGTAGACGGCGATTACAGTAGCCGATAAACAACGAGCGATGGACCGAATGAAGGCGGACACTGAGGCGTCTTTCAGCGTGGGGCGGGTGAGGGAAGGGCCCGCGCCTCCCTCATGGCGCCCCCCCGGCCCCGCCCCGCGCCGCCGGCGGGAAGGCGGCCGGGCCGTGCCCTCAGGAGGAGCGAGGCGGGCGGCCGTGGCGGGCTCGGAGCCTTCGCCCCGGGTACTGCACCCACCTTCTCCCCGGGAGCTGCCCGGACATGAGCTGGGGATTTAATTACTGTTCTAATTGTGATGGGGAATTACGGTGCTTTGCGGGGGGAGGGAGATTCAGCGGTCCCTCGCCCTTTGGGAACAGAAATGTACATCTCATGAGGAGGCAGCTGGCAAAGGAAAGCCGAATAAATCTGTGTGTTGTTGACGATTAATCAGTTATTTTCCTCTGAGGCAACAGATGTGAGGTCGCGCCGTGGGGCTCCTTGGGGCAGGTCGGATCACCCCCGGCCCGGGGAGCCGAGCTCTGCTGCCATTTTCTGCCACCCAAGGCCAAGGGGAATTGCGGGGTCACTGTCACGCCCGCAGGCTGGAAGGACACCGCGGTATCCAGGTCTTGCTCACCTGCCCTTGGGTACTTGAGGTGGCACAAGATTGTTGGTGGTTTTTCATGGTTTTTGCTCTGTTGTCTCAGACTTTCATCCTTTTATCTGCTTCACTGCAGGCAGTGGTGACTGGAATCCCTCAGGTGTGCCAACACACACCAGCAGCAGGACAACACTAAGCAGGAGGATTTTTTTCGTACCTAAAGCTTTTAATAGGGTGAGGTATAATTTCTCCATTTTCCCTGCAGGAAGGCGCAGGTCTGGGTCTGCCTTGTTTTTCTGCTGTGAGATGCCAATTGCCTAAGGATGGGGAGTAGGAGAATAATCCCACAACCTGCTCAGCAGTGGTTGAAGTGCAAGATTATGTGCATTTTGTGAGGATGTTTTTAATGAAGAAGGAGATTGTAATATAGTTTTAATGCCACTTGCATTACTTGTTTTTCTTCCTTTGGTATTTGAAGCTAGGGGGTTTTTCAAACCTCCCAAAGTATTTTTTTAATTAGTGTTTTGCTGTAATTATGTGAGGGTGTGATTTGTCACTCCATGATTGTCAGAGTTCTGAAACAGAAATTAAATATACCATGACACTATCAGAAACAACTGATTTTATAAGAATGTTTCCATTAAATGCTAACAGAATAAGATACTTATGAACTTCTGATATCCTGTTCCTTTCTTACCCAGCCTCTATATTCAAGATTCATGCAAGCAAATTAGTACCCATTAACAAGCTGAAAAAAAAGGCCTTTTGCAGATATTTAGCCTAAACTATCCCAACCTCTGTTAGACATAGCTCATCTTATAGTTTGTGGATTTTGTTAACAAATGAGCAAATAAATATATCCACAGATTTTGATGTGGTGGTCTACAAAACTTTTGGACATCCAGAGCTAGAACACCAAGTATAAGCTCACAATTTAAACAGAAGCAACTTAACCCATTTACAAAGCCACAAAAATGGCAGAGTAGTTTGGTTATAAGATCATGTTTGTAAGGAACTACTTTGTATTCTTGCATGCATAAAATTTAAGGAGGTCACACTTTGCTCATTTAACCATGGCATCACGAAGTACCTACTCCACTTCTAGGCCTTGTTTATAGCAAGTCTATAGTGTTTATAGAGAGGGCAGTGAAGCTGTGCTGGCGTACAGACATGGCAAGTTAACCATGAAAAAACATGCCATGAGCTCTCTGTATATGGATTTTCGCAATAAAAGTTCCAGGTTTTTATTACCCTTCTTTTGTTCTCTCCATGCAAACATACTCCTTACAGCCATTACCTGCACGTCCTCAGCATTTATTGGTCACTTTGAACCTCAGCAAGAACTTCAAAACAAATACAGCTTTAAAAATCTGCTCTCAAGATACATCACTAACGAGCTGTAGCCTTCCCAGCACTGTTTTGTGCATTTTCTGTCACATAAAGATGGAGAGGCTGAGCTGTTGCATTGCCTTTCCATTGCCCATTCTGTCTGCAACTATGCTGACTTTTGTTACAAAAACACTGACTGCCTTTAGCATTCTTACCAGAATAAATCCCACTAGTAAGAATTCATTTTAAATGTTCCCACCTCTAAAACTCATTTCTGACCCAAGATTCTCACAAGGGAATGAGATCTCTTTTCGTAATACCTATGAAGGCCTTTCTAGCCAAACTGGTTTGTCTGAATGTAAAGCCATGGATTTTCTCCTTTTGGCCTGGTAGGTCAGATAATGAAGAGTTGGAAGCAGAATCCAAATTTAAATCCATATATGATGTCATACTAATATGTTTCTGTAGTTCAAGGACTCCTTAAAAGTCCTTTTACAGACATTTACTCATTTATTGCCTCCCCATGACTCTCTTTGTTTGCATTTCCCACTAGTGATCAATACTTTATTGCGTGCTCTTTCACGATGAAGGCCATGGAGGATCAAGTAGTCCAAGAAGAACCAGGATACCAAGATGATGAGGTAAAT
Source organism: Emberiza elegans (assembly GCA_024865655.1). Taxonomy (NCBI): domain Eukaryota; kingdom Metazoa; phylum Chordata; class Aves; order Passeriformes; family Fringillidae; genus Emberiza; species Emberiza elegans. Next base: position 4,079,710 of record JALJVW010000910.1, on the reverse strand, counting down.
TTGTTATTGATTGAAAACTATGTGCAGCAAATGTTCAAAGGTATTTTGATAGTCTTAAGAAACCCATGGAGGGACAGGAGGTCCCCAAAAACCATCAGGGAGTTCAATGCATTTAAAATTTTGTTCCAGTCTACTACCAAGAAAATCTCATTCCCCATGTCCCTGTACAGCCTGGCTCTTCAAGTAATCTTCATTAACCTTTCAAAAGCTGTGCACGGTTTTTAATGGGATTATCATTATTTCATCATATTTTACACTTCTATATTAAATCCAAGGGGACTATCAGTTAATTTTCTGCTTCTGAAGAATGATCATCAGCATGAAAACAGGGAGAAATTGTGGTAGAAAAGCTGCCATTATGATGGTGCTAACACAAGTTTTATTAGCACAGCAGAGGATTAATTGCTTGTGAAGATACACTTTATGGAGAAGATGATGGGAAACATGTAGGCCCTTTTGGCTCACTATGGCTTTGCTTATTTCAGCTGGCCAAGTTATGTATCATTTGTGAAAAATCAATAAATCTTTTCAAATCTGAAACAGTCATGTATCGAGATATATGTAACAACAAGAAAAAGCAACATCTATTTTTTTCTGCTATTTTGTTTAGGAATCCTTTTTTCAGGATATTGACCTGCTGCAGAAGCATGGAATTGTAAGTATTAGCAATCACTTGATCACACAGAATTGCCCCTCAAAAGCTACTATAAGATTGTTTCCAAAATTGTATCCACATTGATGCAAGTAACTGAAATTCCTCCTTGCTGTAAGTTCTAACTCAGTCAGTGGAGACAAATTTTGCCTTTGGTGATAAGACAGATTTTTAGAAAATCTCATTCACATCAGATTCCTAAATAAAGTGTCAAGATACTCAAAGTATTTAGCACCTAGCACTCTTGAAAAACCAACTGCTTGCTAATTTATTTGAAAACTGTGTGATAGATTATTTCCTGTTCCTGCCAATCTTTGTAATTACTCCTGCATTTTTGGTGCCTGTGAAATTACACTGTGACAATTGTTACTATACTATTTTCAGCATGCTGGTGCAGGGGGTAGAGTAGGAGTAAGGAAAATATTAGTAGCTAGAGAAATAAGTGGTTAGTTTTCTTCATCAAATGTGAATTTCTATCATTGCTACCATCATCACATAAACATCACCTATTTATTTGAATTGCAATTATTATATGTTTATCTAGGAGACTGGCTCATGGATTGGAATCCTGTTATAATCAGAATTATAGAAGCAGAATAAAAAGTTGGGTTTGTGTGAAGTAATGTGAGATTTAATAAAAGTGGCTACAGAGAGATAAAGATGGGAAGGACGTATCATAGTGACTCATCATTAGTCAGCACGGCAGTTACTGTGCTGACCATGTCAGCAGTGCAATTGTTGGCAATTTTTTTTTATTGGCAGTTCACTGGCAGTTTTAAAGATAGTTCTGAAGAAGGATCACATGATTGGGAGCTCAAACTATGGGGCAACATAGGAAAAATAAACAAATTATTGCTTAAAAAACATAGCAAGTTGATCAAAGAGGGTGACCTGAGCTGGAAGGGAGCTGTACTACCCTACCAGTATGAAACAAGGCATGGCATTCACAGAAGGATACAAATGTTTGAAAGTTTGAAAACTAAGAGTAACGACTTAGGCTGTTCTTCTGGGGTTGTAAAGGTTTTCTGCTCCTTTCCATTAATTTTTCTCTTTGTTGCAAGTTGTTATTCCCACACCTCAGAGGAAGTTTTTGGTCTCAGCTGTGCCAGCTAAAAACTTCGTGCAAACAGAGGATGACTGCTATATGTTAAATTCATTTACCTGGAGAAACAATTTTTGTGGGTTTAGAATTTTTTTTCAAGGAGTAGAGAGAAAAATATTTGCTGGATATGCCAGTGTGCCCAGAAGGAGAATCAGAATTAGAACAACTGAGACTGTGATTTGGTGATCCAAAGTGTTTGGTAGGATTTAAGGTGCTGTTACCCCTCAGCCTCTGCTGAGTGTCACACACATATCACAGGATGAGAAATAAGCTTTGAAATAAACATGACTAATTTCTCACGCAACCTCCCTCCTTCTTATGTTCAATGTACCCACACACTCTAAATAAATAGATTATATGTCCAGTTCATAGTTTTTTTTCAAAGAAAAATCTTGGCCAGAAATGGCAAATTGATATATTATCCCACACCTTTCACATAGTATGTTTTCTTGTGAGTAATCTGTTCTTGCTTTTACATTTCCAGTGATGTCAGAGTCATAAAATGGGGTGAGAGAAGGTAAAATATGTCAGTAGGGTGCTGTCTGAAATTGTGCTGTTCCAAATTTATGAAAAAGGAGTAGCTCACTCCAGCCCAAAGTGTCCCTCAGATCTGCAGGACACATGTGTTTTAAACTGGACATGCTGAAACACCACAGCAGTTAGACTCAGTTTCCAGTGATCCTTGTGAATCAGCTCCCAACTCTCCACCACCAGATTATCTGGTTTACAGATTATCTGTGCTGAGGGACCAAGGACAGACTGAGTGTTACAGGGTGTCCAAGGTCCACACTATCTGAAATCTGTACTGTTTCTTTACTATCAGCTTTGATCTAGAAAAACTGACACTTAAAGTGGAGAAGTAAATACCAAGACATCTTTCTCTCAAAACCACCAGAAGCTGCTCTCTGCCCCATGATCCCTCACACCAATGTTACTCAGAATTTAGTTTTGTTGGTGTCACAAACTACACAATGAAGAGTTTACTGTAAATCTGTTTCTTTCCTGGTGAAAACACAGGCATATGAACATAAAATATTTCGCTAAGGTTTATTTCACCTTCTAGTTGTTAACTGTCCTGAGTACTCACAGAAGGGAAATTTCTTTGCAGAATGTAGCAGATATTAAAAAGCTGAAGGCAGTTGGGATTTGCACAATCAAAGGAATCCAGATGACCACAAGAAGGGCACTGTGCAACGTGAAGGGGCTCTCAGAGGCCAAAGTGGACAAGATTAAAGAAGCTGCAAACAAGCTTATTGTAAGCCAGTCACTTTCCTGAGAGTTTGAACTTATGCTGGCCTCTCCAAAATGCTGTCCAAGATTTCTCTCCCACTGCATCATCAAAATAATTTTGAAAATTATTCTGCCTGTTACTCTAAGGCATAATACTTTATACTCCACAACAACCAGATGAACGCTGTGGTGCTTTTTATTCCCAACCCACTGGCATGAGGCTAGGGGGAAAAGAAGATATTTGTGTGGGATACTGCACTTTTAACTTCAGGTTAAAGCTAAAATAAACCTCTCATGTTCTCTTTGGTCTTCCCTAGGAACCAGGTTTCCTCACTGCCTTTGAGTACAGTGAAAAACGGAAGATGGTATTTCACATTTCCACTGGCAGCCAAGAATTTGAGTAAGCTTATCTTTTATATCCTTCATTCATCCAAATGTCCCCAATAATTATCCTAATTATCTTTAATGAGATACAGAAATATAAGGGAATAAATACTCAGCTAGGACACATAGATTCCCCTTGCATTTGGAGTTAGTGCTGCCTTAAAGAAGTCTACATTAATAAGCACCAAAACCAACTCCTTTTCTGAGAGGAAACTGGACTTTGTACAGTCACTGTAAATAAATATTTGGCATCTAGAAATCTTGACTGTATAATTTTTTTGCCTATCAAAATAATCTGCAGGTTTCAGGTCAAAATTACAAGTCTTCAAGTCCTCCCTTGAGATATTTTCATGGAATGTTATTTTCAATATTATTTTCTCTCCTTTCTTTCCAGTAATAGTTTGTAGAGATCTCTCCTTGCACACAAAAAGGGAGGTAAAGACAGAGTTAATTCTTTATGAATCAATGATCATTTAATACCCTGCACTTAATGCATCAAGTGAGGGGCATTGGGTCAGAAATTACTTTCCTTAAAGTAGTAAAAATGTCTCTGTTTTATTTTACTCTTGTGATTTTTTTGGATATAACTATATCATAATCTCTCCCTTTCTGTAGTAAGCTTCTGGGTGGTGGAATTGAAAGCATGGCAATCACTGAGGCCTTTGGAGGTGAGAGAACCACATTAAATGAGTATTACCAAACAAAGAATTGTAATTTAATTTAGATTTTAATTCAACTTGGATTACTTCTATCAAGTTTACCACATTGTAGTTACCAAGATGAGTATCTGCATGTGTGCAAGAAGAAATAATCCACTTCTCTTTATGTTTTCCCATTTTTCCCCTTCATTTGCTTGCAGACTAAGTTTGAGCTGAGTAATCATTACTGGGCATGCTGATTCAGCACAACATAGCATTACTAAGACTATTACTAACATGCCAGAGTTCTCCCTAATGCAGTGTAACAAAATTGCCACAAAAGGTATTTTAGTTATGCACACTTAAGGTACACTGCACTTTATATAGACTTTGAAATTACAATTAAGCTACTGTTACAGTACACCTAATTAGCTGGTGCTTGACACTTCAGCAACAAGAGTTCATAAAACAAAGTACTCTCCCTTTAGAAGAGATAAACTGGGGGCTAATATGTTTTGGTAGAATGAGATTAATAAACTTGTAAGCTTCTCCTTGATCATTTTACTGGAAATGAAACTGGGCTAGGTTAATGGAATCAACCATTTCTTTCCCACCCCGCCCCCCCATTATCACTTTTCCACAGGTGCCATATGGTTTTAACTTCCACACACAAGAGAATGACTTCAGCAGTCAAGCACGATCAAATTAAAGCATTTCAGATTTTGCTTTTCATGTAACACATTTCTCCTGCACAGAATATGATTTAGAAATTGAGGTTAAATTATTTTAAAAGGTAGAGATTGAGGTGAATTTTGTAAGTAAGAATTTCTAACTGCAGTAATTCCTGAATCTGTCAAACTTGGAAAAAGAAACCCTGACTCTTTTTTCCCTTCTCTTTATTTAACAGAGTTCCGGACAGGCAAAACCCAGCTATCTCACACTCTTTGTGGTAGGTATAACACCTTAAAATAGAATGATGTTTCTTCTCAGTGAATCCATTGTTTACCACTGTATCAGAATTAAACACATAGAGAAAAGTCAGAATCTTTCATTTTTACAAATACAGTTAAATAGACCTTGGTGACTCTTACCTCTATAAACCGTGTTTGAGTAGAGAATTCATACAAATTGTTACTTTTTAATACTGCTCACATCCATGAAGGTTTTGCCATAAGGAGAGGGAAGTTAATAGGCTGTCTTAGATAAACCAGTGAAACACACCATCTGGAAAAGCAGAGCACAAATATGTGTCACATGTAGATGGGCCATTGCTCAGAAAAGGGCAGAGGCAAATTTTTTTTCTCAGCAATTCTTTGACTGTCCTGGTTTCAAGAGGTTTTGCTGAATATGACATTCTGAAAGGGCACTGAAAGGGTACTACTGGCTGTCAGTGACTGGACAAATAGACTTTGGCAGTCACCATATTTGGGCAGTGCCAAAAACAGCAGGACACTGATTTCCCAGAGATGTCTCTCAATGTGTAAAGAGAAGTAAACAATAACTTATATAACTATTAATGCTGCTGGAATTACCAGACACTGGGTAGGCAAATTCTATTAAATTAACCCCCTATATTCTAAAGTGAAATATGGCATGTTCTGGAAAAACAAGGCCTCTTCTGGATAGTACAGTGTAATGGTCAGTAGAGTCATACCCTTTTGCATGAATGATTACAACTGGATTGAGTATTTTAGCTTATTCACTCCAAAGAGACTAAATCCACAATCAGCAACCATTTGCATGTCAGGAAAAACTCATATCCAAAGAATTTTTGATCATATGAGTTACAGCTGGAAAAAGTGCCTACTAATAGAATTAATTTGGGCAGAGGATTAAGAAGAGACTTTGTGTGTAAGAACTCACTAATAATATCCCTAAAATACACAGATTTAGTGATGGCACTGAGTAAAACAGTTTTGACACCATTAATTAAATCTCATCTGATCTGCATTTGAGAAAAGTGAGTTGAGCTTATTCTCAAGATGGCAGTAAGACAAGATACTCCTGATTTTCACATTGATTAAAACTGACAGTTCTTTGTGATATGGATAAACAGTTGTATTTTATTTTTAAAATAATGATAGATGGAGTAAGAAAATATTTTTTCTGCTTTTTCATTTTAATCTTGCATACTTCTCTGTAGTGACAGCTCAGCTCCCAGGACCAAATGGCTACACAGGTGGAAAGATTATCTTCATTGATACTGAAAACACTTTGTATCTTTTTGACTGTTAAAAGCTAGAGGTGTGATGAACTGGAAAGTTAATGCATTTTAGTTAGTCATACATGTAAAATGTGAGTGGCACAGAAATCATGGAGAGCACAGTGTGTAGTGGCCCACAAGGAAGTGAGTTTTTCTTTTGTCATTTGATGTAATCCAACCTAGAAAAATTAGTTAGTATTTGGATTTTATTTTAACTGAGTTTTTTTTGTTTGTTTGTTTTTAGGGGTTTTGTGGTTTTGCAATCTAGTAGGCCTCCTACAGGTTATAGCAGCTTTTCTCTTCAAGATAAATTTATCTAAGTACTAAACACTATTTTTAACACTTCACATTTGCAGTAGACTGTGTATAAACAGGTTTTGCTAAATTCCTAGAGCACAGATATCCATATGTCAACCCCCCCGCCTCAAACCCTAAACACAAAACAATTACCATCATGAGCCCTAAACTATCTTTAGGGTACGTGGGACAGCCTGAAGACAAAAAGTCAGTCTTCTCTAGGACTAAAATAAATATTCTTCTTTTTTTTCCCCCCCATAGTCCTATTTTGGAATGGAGTTTATTATTTTCAGAGCATGGTTTGCACTAGGAGAAACCCTTAACTCTGACTCATGCCAGCCGACCAGACCGCCTGCGTGACATTGCGGATCGCTTCAATGTGGACCACGAGGCAGTGCTTGACAACGTGCTGTATGCACGTGCTTATACCAGTAAGACCATTATTGCAGCTGGCGTGATAGCTAGGGTTTTTTCCTCTCAGGTTTTCTCTCTCTCTCTTTCCATTTCAATAGTTCTCAGTTTATTAACACTTCTCAGTTTATTAACAGCTCAACACGCTCTCTGTCACAAAACACCACTTTAAAACTTCAAGAAATTTTGAAATAAGACTTCTTTAAGTGTGCAATATAAACATAATATGATTAAAACATTTTCTGTGTGTCATTTAATTCAAGATTAAGTTAAAATGCATATATTGCTTTTCAGTTCTTAACACAACAAAAAGTTGTCTTCATGCAGAGTAAAGATTTTTCACAAAGAAGTTCTGTGACATAGGTGAGAAAAAACTGGAACCTGCAAAGTAGATTGTTACTGAGCATTGGATTTAAAACTGCTGGCAATGAAAATATAACCAGTGCAGACATTTAAAGTGGAATTTTAAAGTTCAGACTTTTGTTCATTCAGAGTTCTTTCTGGTCCTAATTTGTCTTGGCAACTGCTTCCCACTAGGTGAGCATCAGATGGAATTGCTTGACTATGTAGCAGCCAAGTTCCATGAGGAAGCTGGTATCTTCAAGTTATTGGTACAAGACTTCTGTATGCTTACTGTTCTCAGAATAAGTGTTCCTGTTTTCTTTCACTATATTTACTTACCCAGCATGATTACAATGCAGATCATTGACTCCATAATGGCACTTTTCCGTGTGGACTTCAGTGGTCGCGGAGAGTTGGCCGAACGACAACAGAAACTAGCTCAGATGTTGTCAAGGCTCCAAAAAATATCAGAAGGTATGGGAAACATGGCAAGATTTGGAAAACATGGTCTGGAGTCACTACCAGTAGCTGTTAGTAGCACAATGACTTAGTAGTCCAGGTGTATTATCATCAGGCTGTAGCCCAGGGATCTTTCTTCACTTTACACCTCTGTCAATTACCAAAAAGATCAAACTGATAATATATTATTTCAAGATGATAGATTGAGAAAACTTATGGACTTTCCAGCATTTCGAGTTTTTCTAGAAATACTGTCAGGCCCTAAATGAGATAATAGGTTGTAGAACTGGACAAATACTCAGTAATTGTCTTCCCCAAATTTCAACAAAAGAAAGATAGAGAAAAGAGGATGAAGGCATAGAGAATTAAAAAGCCACGCCTCTTGCCACTTTCTCAGTACTTTGCAATGCTTTGAGAGATGGTGACAGGATGAATAGAGTTCCTTCTCTTTGGAATGTCTCAGAAATGTTGATGAGGAATGAATAAATGCTTTTTTCCTGAAGTGGAAAAAAAAAAGCAAACAGAAGAAAGGGAAAGAGAGGGAGCTGAGGGCAGGGAGCCAACAGAGAATAGATGGGAACTGAGAAAGACTTGTTCACTGGAATTGTGAAAGGGGCACACTTTTGGTGTATTATAGCTGAAGCCAAGCAAGAGTAAATCTAGGCTGTGTCCTGATTAACTGCAGCCATCAGTCATAAAGAATATTTTCTTCTCATTCATTTGAAATTTGAAGAGCTTCAGCAGAAACCTTGCTTTTACCGTGGATGAGAGAATATTTTGGAATTCTAATTGGAAGAAGTCTACCTTCTTTGCAATGTCTTCTCTTGCAGAATATAACGTGGCTGTGTTTTTGACCAACCAGATGACTGCTGACCCAGGAGCAACTATGACGTAAGATACTTTTTCTCTCTCTCTCTTAAAAAAATTCCTGTATTTTGTATTATGTATTTAACAGAAATGAGAACTGAGATTGTAAGGTGCAAAAGGCACTGAAATGAAAGATCAGATTGGTCATTGTTCCCTGTGGTATTAGGAAGTCCTACATAAATAACCTCTGGAAGTTTCTCTCAGTTTTTGGAATGAGCTTTTTTACGTTTATCTGCTGCCTGGTGTGGTGGTGTGATTTCACTGTGACTTAAACAAAGAAAATGAGCTATAAAACATATTGAAAAAGCACCACATTTTCCTTTGGAGCAGCTTTTATGTGATATTTAAGGTGTGTATTTCTTGAGCCTCTTGAATTTAATGGCAGGAAAATGATGCCAGCATTGAACATTTGAGACAAGTGTGCAAAAGTCGGGTTTCTAATGTATTTCCCTATTGATTATTCGTTACTGAGTTGAATGGGGCTCAGTCTGACAGTTGATCATAGTATTAACCTCTGGAATTTGCACAGTGAATCACCACAATTTTCTTGCTAATTCAGCTTTCAGGCAGACCCAAAAAAGCCCATAGGGGGCCACATCCTTGCTCATGCTTCAACTACCAGGATCAGTTTGAGGAAAGGGAGAGGGGAGCTGCGTATTGCCAAGATCTATGACAGGTAAACAGGAGGGAGGGTGACAAATTTCAAGGTATTGAAACTTTCTGAATGGTACACTGGGAGAAAATCTGAAAGGACAAACTAATTAACAGATTAAACAACTAATTAAAGTTGTCTTGCACATTGCATACATTAAATAATATAATCTTTCATCATAAATCCTACTAGATGTTCAGCTCTTAATGAAGACCATCAAATACTTTGGTAGGACTGGCAGTCCCTTGGCAGGAAAATTGTAGGCATGTTAAATTCTAAGTTTTCCTGACATAATAATTTCACATTTTCTGATCCTGATGATATTGATCATGTTCTACAGTCTGCACATAGGTATAAAGGCACTGAGGTAATCCAGGTTGCTCACACCCACAACATTTTGGAGATTGTTTCACAACTGTATTTTACATGGAGAAACCCACAAGTCTCTTGTTTCTTTTTCTCCCAGCCCTGAGATGCCTGAAAATGAAGCCACATTTGCAATAACTGCTGGAGGGATTGGGGATGCCAAAGAATAGGTAAAAAATTTATGTAAATGTACAGCTAAAAACCAGCTGGGCAGTTGGAATGAAGATTTGTGAAAGGTCGACAACTACCTGGCTGCATTTGTAGCTTTTAGGAGATATTTAAGATATTTTGGAAGAAAATGGGATGGACTTTGTACAGGTCAGTTTTACTGAACTAAAATTTTGGTCATTTAGGATTTTTGGTTTTCAGTTGAACATTTAGCACACAAAGATTTAAGCCATTAGATTGTGAATTGTTCTTAGAATCCTTTTCCTATGTTTTGTGAAAATCAAACCTGTCCTTTCACATGGGAGTAAATATACTCTTTCTTAATTTATTTCAAAGATAGTGTCTAAGTGGTAGAATTTAACAGTGTGAAATGCAACATAACTGGAATAAACTCAGTTATAAAATTGACATATATAGATGGAAAAGGCAGTGGGAGGAACAACAGCTCAAGAACTTGATGGATTTTCATGTACCGTAGAGGAACAAGTAGTTTTAAGAATACATTTTTAAACATTTTTATCTTGACTAGATAATGTTCGTGTTTTTATTTAGATTTTCTACTTTTTGAACAGATTGTTTGAAACCTGTTCTTATTAAAGTTAAAAATAAACACGATGAATTAGAACAGAAGTCTGACTATGTTTGGGTGCTTTGAATTAAACTCCCCTCTCAAAAATCTCATTGATCTTTCATGAGAAAAATAATCTGGGCACAACCCAATACCTTAAAACCTTTCTTTTAGTTCTCTAAAGAAACAAACTTGATATAATTGACTTGTCATTCTTCTGTTATAAGTAAGACTATTAAATATTACTATTAAGTAATATTAAATATTGTTACTATAAAAAAGAATAGAACAAATCATGTGGCCAGACAGGAGAGGCTGGCACCAGCACTTATACCAAGGAAAAGGCACTTGGGACTCAGCTTGCTGAGAGAGCAGCCAGCACAGGCACAGCTCTGAACTAGCAGGAGGTGTAGGTCCCAGGGGGCAAAAGAAGCTGGGAATAAAGAGAGAAACAGGACATTGGGCCCAAAATAACAGTTCCTTTTACAATAGCTCCAATGCTTATGGAATTGCTTGTTTTAAATAAATTAAACAATATATACATACACACATGGATATAATGGGGAAGTCTTACTTTGTCCTCTGGTAATTACAATGAGTCTAATTTTGGTATCTGGTCGAAGAACTTGTCCTCACTGGCAAAAGAATTTTTTTGTTTAGACTACCAAATGTACATAAGATAACATCAAATGAAAAGGCAGCAATGACCAGAAATTCATGGAAGAGAAGCCTGACATTTTAGCCAGGCTTTTCCTTGTGACAGACCTAGAGGGCTTGCCTTCTTTAAGTGGTTTCTTAACAGATAGTTGCTATTTTTCCTGAAGTAAAGCACTGTTTTTCACAGTGGAGAAAAGACTAGAGAGCTGAAGGCTGGGAAACTGGTTCATCTGAAAGAGCCAGGAATGGATCAGCCATTGTCATTTAATGCAATGTCCAGTCCTTTGCATGTGCCAGACTTTCCCACACTAGGCATTTGTATCCAGTGGCCAAGGACCCAGTGCCAGTGTCACTTGACTCCCTGCCACCCACTTAAAAGACCCAGGTTTCTTATAGAAACATTCTTGCATTTTATTTTAAGCACTCAGATTGCTTTTTGCTTTCTCACACATGTGATACATACATACATATATATATGTATATATATAGCATGTGGAACTAAAATGGTAATTTGCATGTTCTAGGCTGTTATTTTTATCCAAGGGCCTGAAAGTAAAGGGGACTCGCTTTCCCTTCTGCCAGTATAACCAGTGTTTGATAACCTGACAACCCAGAAATTACTGCTGATAGCGATAACACGGTGTGGGCCAGAGCTGTGTTTGGCTGGTCTAACCCCACTGTCCATGGGACACGGCTCCTTGTGCCAGGACACACTGACCTGGCGATAGCACATACACAGCACAAATGGATTTATGGTCTGTGCCACGTAATCGCCTCGTGTATGATTCTGCCTTTCAGCGAGGAGTCTCTGGCTCATATGGGGAATTCTCTCCTGGCCTGCTGGCGCTCAGGCGACAGCAAACATCATGGCCGCTGTCACTCTGCTCCTGCCCGCACGCCGCGCCGAGATCCCCTTGTTAATCTGACAGGGAATAACCTCGGCCCGCCGGAGCCGCCACAGAGGTCGAAAGGGCCGCTCCCGCCCCGTGGCCCAGCGTCCCGTTATTGCTCCGTCATTGTCCTATCATCGTGTCCTCAGCCCCGCCGCCACCTCGGCGGAGCCCGTGGGCGAGTAGGCGACGGACTGTATTCTTCAAACGTCTGCGAATGCAGCGTAACCCTCCCGCCCGGTCTGCACGGTCCGCGTAAGAATGTTACGCCATGCACACGGGGCTCTACCCGCCCTACGCCAGCCTGAGTTACGCACCTTGCGTACTCTGTACACTTACGTAACGTGCGCCTCGGCCCAGGTATTCCCTGCCCTGCAGAAGGGGTTACGGAGAGCGCTCCTTGCGGAGTTGACTTTGGGGAATGGCGTTACTCCTCCCCTCCGCCTTCCTCACGCAGGGCCCTGGCACTAAGTGAAGAACGTTACGCACTTTTCGTAGCCCTCCTGTTACTGCGCGGGGCGGTGTTTCGCCGAGCGCGCTTAGTGCGTAGTTGAGTTCCGTGAATAGACGTAAGTGTTTCGGAGGGCCGCAGTTTGCGCAGCGCCGGGCTGCCCGTAACGTAAGCGGAGCGGGCCGGGGCGGCGGCGGCCATTTTGTGCCGGGAGCGCGGAGGAAGAAGACGCTGGTGTCTCCACACTACCCGGGCCCTGGAGCCGACCGAGAGCCCCGCCGTTCCGGCCGCTGACGCCCAGCGGGTCTCGGACCCACTGACCACCTCTTCTCCTTTTGTGTCCCAGCAAAGAGGCGAGGTGGCGCAAAGCGAGGCCTCCGAGGCGCAGCCGCCCCTGGCTGGACCCTCTCCCCGTACCCCCAGCCCCTCGCCGTCCCCACGGCCGGCGTTCCGCTGCCTCTCACCCACCCCTCCGGGGGCGATGAGAGGCTTCGGGGACCGGGGCCGCGACCGAGACCGCGGCGGGTAAGGGGGAGGGGGGGTCGGCGCGGCGGGGGGGCGGTGGGGAAGCCGAACGCTTGCGTTGGGGGGCGGGGGAAGGCCGCGGGGTTGGGGGGCGCCTGTTGGAGTGGCGGTATTGGGGGAGCCAAAATCCCCTCTGTGGAGATTCCCCCCTCCCATAGATTCTCGTGTGGGGGCGGGGGTAGTTGGAGGCTTATCGGTTCCCAAGGCGGAGTGGTGGGTTTTGGGTGTTTTGTGGGGTTTTAAATTTTTTTTTTTAATTTAGCTTTTGCACCGTTCATGTGTAAATAATTCTGAGCCTTGCGTGAAATTTTAAGGCCTGCATCCACCCTGCCCCCTTAATTATTTTCTGCCAGCCGCCTTATTTACCCCGCGAGACGCGTGGCACCCTCCCCACTGCAAGCCAAGCAGCTCTCGGTGGCCCTGGCAGGGCTGGTTGTCCTTCTGTCTGCCCTTCTGGTTGTCATTGCTCCTTCTGGACTTAATGGAAAGATGGCAGTGGGGGGAAGATCTTTCTCAGCTGCGCTCCTAGGCTTACCGTGATAGGAAATGGGATTGGAAACGCTGCCTTGCGGGGGACTTGGGCACTCGGGAGGGTGATCAGTGAATCATGGTGCTGGACCACACTTGCCAAGCTTACATAGTGCTACAGAAATTGTTTGTCTGCTTCTGTAAAGGCCTCGTGCTTGATACTCTTGAATCTGTTATTTAGAGGAGGTTTGGCTTGCAAAAGGCTTTTGCAGGTTTGATTTGATGTGATTTTTTTCTTTCGACAGTGACAGCAGTAAATACAGTGGCGTTATACTGCGTGACTAGATTGAGTCTCGAGGTTTTTAAGTGTTGAAAGTAATAAGGCTTTCGTGCCAGGCCTTTTTAAAGAGAAAGTTAAAACTAATTTCTGAGAGTGGCATTTTCAGATCATGAGTAGTTCTCAAGGATTAGCAAAAAACATATAGTGTGGGTTCTGCTGTATGGTAAGCTAGATCTCAATTAATGAGTCTTCTCTCCGGTTTTTTTTCCCTTTTTTTTTTCTCCCTCACTTTTTTTCCTCTTCTTTTCCCTTGCCACTGGAAGATTAAAGAATATTTTGCTATACATTGCCATGCACTTTGACATTCAGTTTCTTGTTGTCTGTGGAGGGAGATAGTTGTGTCATTGCTTTATCTTACACCCACATTTAACATTCTGAAATTAAAAGATACTTTCATTTTCTTTTCACAGAGAGGAGGGTTCTGGTGTTTTTCTGCTAAGAGGTTTCCAGCTCAGTTTAACACAAGGACATTGGAGTAAGCGCTTTGGCAAGTCTGAGATAGATCAGACCACAGCTGGTTTTGGAGTTTAGTGAGTGAGTTTGAGTATGCAGATTTATATACAGTTACTTACAAGAACACTGGCCAAAGCGTTGCCACAACACTTAATGTGCCTTAAAATTAGTGTTACTTCATTTTCTGTAAAGTCTTTAATTATAGTGGTTGTTTTCTCTTTTAGATCAGGGCTTTTGATGAGTAAAAAAAGTGCTTACATGCTTCTTTGTGAAGTTTGTGGCCATTTGCATGATTTTTTTTTTTTTTGCATATTACCCTGGAAGCTTTAGTGCATTCAGTTTGCTACATACATCCTTTTAAGGTGTGAAAATATTTGTAACCACTAACAACTATCTTACTTCATAAATAACCTGTGTAAAATATTGGGCCACCCAGTGTGCTGGTTCAGCACCTTTTGAAACTTTATCACCACTTCTTTTGTAGTCTAATCAAATAAAAGGGTTCTAGTTTTCTCTGTCAGGAATGAGCTGTAGGTGACTTCTTAGGATGGAAAATTGTTATGCTTTGCTCTGGAATGTATCAGATTTACTCAGTTCTGTCCCAGAAGTGATGGCACCAGTAATATTAGGGAAGAATGTTTTGAGCCAGCCTGAATTTACCTTTGAAAAGAGAGCTATTGGCAAAGCAGGCAAATACTAGATTTAAGTCAGTTTAATTGGAGTTGGAATCTCTTTTTACTTAGAGTCAGAATGTGAAGTGTCAGTTACTGCCAGTTTAGCAGCTGAACCTCCACAGAGGCAGCAGCATTCAAGGGCTGCTGTAGGGCTCCTTCCTCTCAGGTCAGTATCCAGGCATATCATGTGCAAGAGTGGAGAACTGAAACTATGTGCCTTCTGTGTAGAATATATCATTTTTCTCCCTCTGGATAGCTTTGGAGCAAGTATTTATAGTGTTCCAGTGTCCAGCCTTGCAGGCAGCCCTGTCTTATGTTTCCTTTTCTAAGGAAACTCATCAACCCTTTGAACCTCCAGTGGACTTGAGTGAGGTTATGGGTTTTCTAGGGACTGCTTGGGTACTGACATTGTTGACATTTTGACCTCAGTTTAGCATGATTGGTAACAAACATCATCACTAAAGGTGAATGTCCCTGTAAATGAAAGTCTGTGCCTTTTTTTCCCTTTGTCTTGAAAGGAAGCATAATGCTTAAATGCATTTTTGAACTTGTGTTTCCCAGTCTTTTTCATAAGAGAAAACTTGATGACTCTGAAAGCTCTCTGGAGAATCTGATAGACACACAGATGAGAAAATAAGGGATATTTATAGGAAAGGGAAGAAGCGTAATGCACAGTTGCAACACAGCAGACATTTTAAAACTAACTTAGCAGGTTTTGAGTTCAATTATATCTACCATATACTTGGCCTTTCCAACAATTTTACCACTTCTTCCTGTTAAAATGTTGATTTGAGTTCTGTTTCTTTGGTCTCTTAGTCACTAATTTATAGTTTCCATTGGGAAGGGATTTTAAGAACAAATGTACTTAATGTTTGAGCAGGTAGTGTTGTACTTAAGATATTTCAGAATTTTTTTTTCAGCTGTTGTTTATTTTTTGGTAACTCTTCTGCCCCTTCTTTCATCCACAAGTTACTTCTGTAAGAATGTTGCTTAGAGATTTTTGTTGCTTTCAGTTTATTTCATTACCAGTTTTTTGTTTACTAGTGGACTACCTGGGTAGGGTGCAGACACTTTGGTTTTGCTGTCTGAAAGTTGTTTGAAATGGGCATGTCTCATGAATTCATGTTTTGCATAAAGCTATACCTTTAGGACAAAAATGGACTTGATAGCATTTTGAAAAGTTCTTTCTGCTGAGTTTGTACCATACTGATGAAGGTGTTGTAACTTTCTTTTGGGGTGTGTTATTTTAAAGTACAGTTCATGATATTTACAGTAAATAAGCATGTAATGCCACTGGGTTTTTAGTTACTGTTACAGCTTACTGCCAGAAGCTCATTTCATTAGCCAGTCATTACAGTTAGTTCTTACCTTCTGAAGTGTATATTATTAAATGGATAAAGAAAACTCAGAGAGAAAGCAGTAACTTTTGAATTGTTCTCCTAGAATTGATTTTTTTTTTGTGAACATGAGCTTCGTACTCTCTTCAGTCTTCATCACATTGCATTTCAGAGAGGATATGATTTTTCCCAGGTTATTTTTGGAGTTTTTTTCCTGTTAGGCTGTGTTTTAAAAATACGGGTTTTTTTAAAAATGTTGTTGATTTCAAAATTACAGATGGACCTGCAGGCTTGGCTGGGCTTGTGTACTTTCTATTCTTCAGTCTGCTGTTTTTCATTTGAGGTGTACTTCTTGATAGGAAGGGAGAGAAGATATGGAGGGGGAGATAGTGAAATAGCTGTCTAGTGTAAAAGTAACCTTGAGAGACAGAGAAGGAATTTGCAAGGAGAGATTTTTCTCATCCCTTTTATGTAACCATGTTGTAAGTGCACTGTCAGTTTCAAGACAAATGCTTTGGGTGTACAGCAGCCATGTCCTAGAGGCAGGAGCTTTAAAGGGGTGATTTACAATAACATGGTTTTAGGTTCAGAACCAACCCAAAGCAGGTTTATGTTATTTCAAGAAATTTTATACCATCATAGTGATTGGAGGGAGGTGACTTGCTGGAATGTTGTGCTCATATGTCAGCTTGGGAAAAACACAACAGAAAATGGTTAAGAAAATTCCAGAATAATTCTAGAATAGTTTTTAAGTACTGGTAGCATTTTTTTACAGTAACTAACATTCACATTCACAGGTTTGGAGCAAGTCGTGGAGGTCCTCTCCCTCCAAAGAAATTTGGTAATCCAGGGGAACGTTTGCGTAAGAAAAAATGGGATTTAAATGAACTGCCCAAGTTTGAGAAGAATTTTTATGTGGAACATCCGGAAGTGGCCAGGCTTACTCCTGTAAGTGCTATGTTGTCTACAGCAGAAAATGTCACAAGCTGAAAAACTTGTCCAAGGAGGTCTGGGACAGGATGTAAAGTAGAGCTGACACTTCATTAAGCTTGTTTGGCGTGTGTACTCTGCTGTATACTGATTCTACTTAACTTTAGCAAAGGATATGCTTTTCTTCTTGGTTGCTTTTATATGAGATAATTTATGTTTTTGTCATTTGTAATGCATCTTTTTTATAATGCTTGTCTGGTCTAGTGATTTGTCAGTGAGGATAAAACTTAGAGAATTACAGTCCTGGAGAAGCCCTGGAAAAATGTAAGATAATGAACTAAAAGTGACAAAAATACATGAAAAAGATTTGAAAGTAGTATTTTGTCATAAGAGTAATTTGAGGTGAAAGAGGCCTTGGGGGCATCTCTAGTCTAATCCTCTGCTTAGAGCAGCACTAATGGTAGAACTATAGCAGGTTGCTTAGTGCCTTGTCCTTTTGAGTTTGAATATCCCCAGAGATGAGGAGAGTTTATGTCCTCTCTGGGTGGCTGTCTCAGGGCTTAATGTTTCTCATGGGATTTTGAACAGCTTTCCTCTAGTGACCCATCAAGTAGTTAAAGTAGCAGTAAAAGGTCACTGTTAGCCCAGTCTTTCCCAAGCTGAACAAACTCAGTGCTCCCAGTGTATCTTGATATGGCCTGTACTGCAGCCTCCCATAATTGGACATGCCCTGTTAAAACAATGTCCTTCTCACACAGGGGGCTCAAAACCAGGTGCAGTACTCTGTGTTTACTCTGTAGATACAGAAATCTTCCTTTCCTATTGAACTTGAGTCTAGTCTTCTACTCTCTAGTGCAATGTATTTTTATAATTAGAAATTAAAGATTTTGTTCTTAACATGAGGCAACAAACAAACAAAATGTCATTATCCGATCGCATAGACTTAAACATCCATATGTGAAATATGCATACAGCATAAAGGAATTGAAGGGGGTGTTAACTTCCTGAAGATACCACAACTTGAGCTACTGAACCATGGTTTGCATCAGCTGCTGTAGCTGCCTTTGGCTTAGCCAGCTAAAAGGATTTTCACATTTTCCCAGAAGTAATTTTCTTTTTTTGCCTTTTAATTCAAGCTCAAAGGATTCTCAGAAATACTGAATCTATTGCTTTGGATAAAGTGCATATTTGGTATTCATGTGTGTCTATTGATTTCTAATAAACATTACAATAAGGTCATAAATTGTCTGAAGAATGTTGCAAAGGGCAGTTGGACTTGCAAGATAACCTAGACAAAAATAAGACACTTTTTATAATCCTGAAATTGTGCTTGTCTACACATTTCAGAAATATTACAAGAAGTTCTTTAAAAGAATGGTGAGGTCCTAGGGTATCATTATGATGTTGTCAGAGCTTCTTTCATTATCTGAAACATTCCAAGCAACATTTGAGTTGCAAGTTATCCAGGAAGAGCTCTGTATTTATCTGCCTCTGGAATGTGTTAATTGAAGGAGGAGGACTGCCTGGCCTTCTGTTCATGGTATATTATGACCTCTTTAGTTTGTTTAATTCTTAGCACTGTCATGTAAAGCATATTTCTTATCCTCTGTTTCTAATCATTTCTCAAGCTGTTGGTCATTTCTGGCTTCTGGAAAAAGTGCAATTCCTAAAAATATTCTTTCAACATACTTTTCATTTAGAAGGGTTGGTTGTAAGAAGAGATTGACATTTTT
Source organism: Emberiza elegans (assembly GCA_024865655.1). Taxonomy (NCBI): domain Eukaryota; kingdom Metazoa; phylum Chordata; class Aves; order Passeriformes; family Fringillidae; genus Emberiza; species Emberiza elegans. Next base: position 4,060,913 of record JALJVW010000910.1, on the reverse strand, counting down.
CCTTCTAGGCTATGTAGAGAGCTCATACCTCTGAATATCAGAGAATCCGTACAACAACTCAGACTTTTAAGTCTTTAGGAAAGCAGTCTTTTCTAGATCTCTGTTTGAATTTAGTTCTCTAACAAAGCTGTTGTCCAGAGGTGAGAAGAGAGTTAGTAGTTAGAAACATGCACTTTAAGTCCCTGCTGATATTTGTCTTTTTTTTTTCTTTTTTCATAAATAGTATGAAGTTGAAGAGTTGCGAAGGAAGAAGGAGATAACAATTCGGGGGATGGAGGGCTGCCCCAAGCCGGTGTTTGCCTTCCACCAGTGTAGCTTTCCGCGTAAGTAGTTTTGCCATCTTTAACATCATGAAGATTGCTCAGAAAATACCTGAACAGTTACTGATTCTGTTCTCTAAAAGGTTCTGTAAAGACTCAGTTATCCTTTAAAAAATTTCTTTTCTTGAATTCTGAAGAGTATGTGATGGATGCCTTGATGGACCAGAACTTCACAGAACCCACTCCAATTCAGTGCCAAGGCTTTCCACTAGCCCTCAGTGGCCGTGACATGGTGGGCATTGCACAGACCGGCTCTGGGAAGACACTAGCAGTGCGTATTCTTCCCTTTTATTTCTTCAGCTAGCTTTCCTGGTCACCTGGTAGAAATTACCTATGAGTTAGCTTTTGGGCTTGCCAGTAATAGCAGTGGGATGATTACATTTTTAAAGCTTCTTGTGTTGCATCATGGGGGACACTCGAGTTTCAGCTCAGCTACAAGCCTGTTGTATTCACAGGTGTGTGTTTTGTGCATCTTCCTGTTTGGATGCTTAGTAATTTCTCTTTGGTCTATGCTTACATTATGGTTTAAAAACCAGGATGTTCTCTTTAGCACACTTGTTTTATAAACTACACCGGTTAAAATAAAAATAGTTGAATTTAAGCATAGACATTAGTTTTAACTGCAGCATTAAAAAGGATTTTTATCCTTTATGAAAAACATTGGCTAAGATAATGATTACTCATTTCTGCTAGCATACGCTCCAAATTTAAGTGAGCCTTCCTCTCAGAGGTGCTGAGTGGCCAGTTTTTGCGCTCATGCCAAAGTGGATGCAGTTGGTCAGCAGCTCTGAAAATCTTCTGTTCTGCTTGGTGAATGCAGGTATCTGATTTTGCAGAATCACAGTTTGTATATATTATAGAATACTGTTTTCTTCTGTTTTAGTACTTGTTGCCTGCGATTGTTCACATCAACCACCAGCCATATTTGGAGAGAGGGGATGGCCCAATTGTAAGTGCTTGTTGATTCTCTTCCTTTTTGTATGTGTGGCATGACATTGTTAATGAGATGGTGCTTTATTTAATTGATGTATTAGAATAGTAGTTTTTCCTATCCTGTTCCTATCAGAATAGGAATTTTTACTATCACAATATGAGTATCCCACTCAGTTGAAATTCCGTGCAAATGCTGACGTAGTCTAAAGATGTTTAAATGTTTTAACTAATAAAGAGCAGATGGTCCAACTTTGTTTATGGTTTTATGTTAGAGATGTGTGTGCAGCTTGACTCTTCCTGAATCATTTCCTTTTGCAGTGTCTGGTTCTGGCACCTACTAGAGAGTTGGCCCAGCAAGTGCAGCAGGTGGCTGATGACTATGGCAAATGTTCAAGACTGAAGAGTACCTGCATCTATGGAGGAGCACCCAAAGGCCCCCAGATCAGAGATTTAGAAAGAGGTAATTTTAAAAATGGATGCTTGCAGTTTCTGGAGGAAGTGGTATTGTAAAATCTCTGTAAAAATAAAACTTCTTTCCAGACAGGTTTTGAGGGGTGAGGGTAAATGAGTGCCTCATTTTCCAGTTGCAGTGATAGTTCATGAGGTACTTCTCTTTGCTGTATAGTGACTTGGATATTAGATTTTCTTTTTGTTTGCTCTTTGAACATTCCACTTGTGAAGATCATCAGGGTGTAGAAAGGGAAAAAGAAAACTTCACAGAAAGAAAACAGGTTATTTTAAGGAAATGCAATACCAGCATGTTAAAGGAAAGATTTTTCTTAAGGCAGGTTTCAAGTTTTCTGCCTATATTCATTCAAATAATCAAACTTTGTTTCTGAATATATAGAAGCTTCTTTGGACAGCAGGAGCAGTGAGTGGTTTTGCTTTGGTCACAGGGTTTTTTTGTAGTTTTTGTTGTTTGGTTTTTTAAATTGTTCTTAAGCACTATGTACTCTGTAAGCAACCACTCTAATGTGGTAGTTCTTTAGTGATCTATAATTTCAAATTCAGCAATGTGCTGATGGCTTTCATCTTCACCAGATAAAAAATGTGAAAAGATGGAAGCATTGTTACCAAGGCAGATACACAAACAGATTTATTCAAGAAATCAGAAAATTTGGCTTACCACTGCAGTTCACAGGGTCCTTATTGCAAACTGCAGAGAGGGAGAAAAGCATGCGTGGTGGAGGTCTGTGGGATATCTCTGTTCAAAAAAAGAGTTGCTTTCCAACTCAAGCCCAGCATCTTCAGTGGCAGAGTCCAAGGTTTCATGAAGAGTCCTTGGGAGGATCAGCGTGCTGGGGTTTTGCACACCTTTCTGGAGTGCTGTAAAAAAGATATTCTGCATAAGAAGAAAATCCTGTTCATGCCTCTTCTTCCTGAAACTTAACCTTCTATGGACTTTTCAGTGACACTGGAATACTCACCTATAAAATTTGGGAATTGGTGGAAACCAGATCTTTCTTTTAAGGAGTGTGTAAATCACCCAGCCTGGTGTTAGTTAGAAATATTTGAATTCTCTTCTTACCCCACAAATGTTGTAAGATGGTTGTCTCTCACTGTTGGTGCCTAATTGCTCAGTATTAAAGCCCATGCTTTGGCTTTATATATTAAAAAAAAAAAGTGACCCATACAGCAAGAAGAGCACTTCATGTTTGAAAATGACACCTCTCAGACTGTGTAAATCTGGATGAAGGTGCTTCAGGCTTGAGTAGAAGTTTATTTCATTTCTGATTTTTGGGCAGCTCTTCACAGGTGTTTTCTGGTAGTAGCCTTTTAGTTTCTGTACTGCATTTATTATTCTAATGGCACTGTAACAGTAATTTCAGAATGGAAAACATATTAAACAGAACTAGGGCTTCTACTGAAGTGACTCAGTCTTGGGTACGAGTGAGGGTGGTGCTTTTTTTTTTAAATAATTTTGCTTTGGAAGGTGATTCATTCTGACTAAAAATACCAGTTGACATTCAAATGAAGAGCCTTACTCCTTTTCCTTATTCTCTTCTGAAGGTGTGGAGATCTGCATTGCTACACCAGGTCGCTTGATTGACTTCCTTGAGGCTGGGAAGACCAACCTTCGTCGCTGTACATATCTGGTGCTGGATGAAGCTGACAGAATGTTGGACATGGGATTTGAACCACAAATTCGTAAAATTGTTGACCAGATAAGAGTGCGTGATCCTTTAAGAAAGACAGTCTCCTTTGTTTTCCTGTTTGAAATCTGGTACTATAAACAGATCTGTTTTCCCTTTTCATTAGCCTGACCGCCAGACTCTGATGTGGAGTGCCACCTGGCCTAAAGAAGTGCGCCAGCTTGCTGAGGACTTCCTGCAGGATTATGTTCAGATCAATGTGGGAAACTTGGAGCTGAGTGCCAACCACAATATCCTGCAGATAGTGGATGTATGCATGGAAAGCGAGAAAGACCATAAGTAAGCTGGTGTTCCCACCATTTTGCTTTGTTTGATTGTACTTCAAAGTCTGCAGTGCTTTGTAAGCCTTCTAGGAATTCTAAATAGTGAAGTTACTTGTATTACTATTTAACCTTTGAGTGTTACAAAGTAAGTCAGTCCTGTAATTAACTATTTTCTTGTGTACATTTTGACCATTCCTCTGTAAACCAGCAGAAATTCTGTGTGATACTGACTAACTTCTATGGATGTGTGTTGTGGATGTTCTCAGCATCTCTTGGGAGCGACATTCTTTATTCTGGTATGTGTGGCTAAACATCTTGGCTCTCATGTCTGTTTTAGACTGATACAGCTGATGGAAGAAATCATGGCAGAGAAGGAAAACAAGACTATCATCTTTGTGGAGACAAAGAGGCGATGTGATGATCTCACTCGAAGGATGCGCAGAGATGGGTGATTAGCTTCTCTGCTTCCTCCACTTCTTTCCTTGTGGGAAAAAAAAATTGTAATCAAAAGCAGTAAGGTTTAAATGTCTGTGATTCTGTTGTTGGGAGCAACTTATCCATTATTTTCTGGGCTGAATTCAGTCATTGTTTCCCAAAAAATTCCACTTCTTCAAAGCATTAGTACAAGAGAGAGTGTTTCTAAGTGGTGCAGCTTTTTTAGTGTATCAGAGTCCTGATATGCTGATGGAGACTGTATCAATATAGCAAACATGATTTGGCTTAAATGGTTGTTTATGTAGGTAGTAGGTTTACAGTACACTAGCTGGGTAGCTAGAAGCCAGAGAGCAAAATATTTCTCAAATCTTAGTTTTTCCCTTTTAAACAAAATGCCAATAAAGCTTCCTGTTTCCTTTAATGTATGTACTTTCTATCTATACTAATGTACATCTCTGTTTGGCAGTTGGCCAGCTATGTGTATCCATGGAGACAAGAGTCAGCCAGAAAGAGATTGGGTGCTTAATGGTGAGTCCATCACTGACAGGAGAATAACTTGGGCTGCTGTACTTAATTTACCTAGACATGTTTTTCTCTGGTGTGGATTTTTTTTGTTTTGGTTTTGTTTTGTTTTGTGGGGGGTTTTTTTGGTTGGTTGTTTGGTTGGGGTTTTTTTTGTTTGTTTGGTTGGGGTTTTTGGTTTTTTCATTGGTTTGGTTTGTTTTGGTGTTTATCTGTAGACCAAATAGACACCTATAAAAGGACTTCTCTTGCCTTTGTGCTCTTAATTTCAGTACTTGCTCCTTTTTTTGTTTGTTTTGATAAAACAAAGTGGGAAAATTGCTTAACACAGGGGGATTTTGAAAAATCAGTGAGGCGTTATATCCTGACTTGTGGGGGTTTCTGGAATTGACCCACCTTATCTATCTTCCGGAAAATGAGCATTTAATGTAAATCAAATTCAGGTAACTTTATAATTTTGGAAAATCTTACTTCATAGCATGCTTTGTTTTACAGAGTTTCGTTCTGGAAAGGCTCCTATCCTCATTGCTACCGACGTTGCATCTCGTGGGCTAGGTTTGTACACATAGACCACTCTTGCCTACTGCTGCATATTTTTCTTCTTTGGACTGAAAAACGTTTCTTTAAAAAAAAAAAAATTCGAAGCGTGATTTTCCCCCACATGTGAAATACGTTTTTTAACATTAATCTTTTTTTTTTCTTTCATATTCAAAGTCTCTTCCTGCTCCTAATGAACAGGCTTTGGTCTGCAGCAAGGCCTAGGCATGACCAATCGATCGCCAAGAGGGAGAAGAGACGTCCAATTATGCAACCCAACCCTTCCACCACACTCACTTCTTCCCCAAATCCAGCTTTTGTTGCTGGATGCTAGGGATGGATTGCTCTCAGTTCAGAGCGTGTGAGATAAAGTTCAAGTAGGAAGCTGTGGGAGAGCATTTCGACAGCAAATAGCGATTATTCTCCCCGTATGGCACACCACAGATTTGAACATACCAGCCCCAGTGTACACGCATGTTTACCCTGCAGATGTATTCACATCTGAGAAAGCACTGCTCCAGATCTTTGCTCTTGAGATATAACCTTCCCTCCTCCTCTGTGTTCCTTCTAGGCAGGACCACTGAGATGATATATGGCCTTTAACATCTTGTTACCCAGATGTGTAATTGAATCAAAATCGCACAGCTGTGTTCTGGTGGCATGAAAATGATCTGTCTGGATGCATCAGTTGTGCCCCCTTTTATAATAAGCATATTTGTGTTGTGAAACTCCATGTGCTGAGCACAGTCCTTATGCATCTGCCCACCCTAGAAGAGGATGGCTGCTGAAGTGCTCTGAGTTTAATAACAGATGTTGAATACTCTGCCCACCCTGAGTGTGGTAGACGATAAACCACTTGAGAGTCAATGTCTCACTGTAGTAAATTCTAGACAAAATGACTGCAAATGGGTGGAGATTTAACTCAGAGAATCTAGTTTGTTAAAAGCCTCAGTTACCTGAGCTCTCTTTGTATGCTGAAAGGGTGGCTGTGCTGTGCATCATATGGTCACTTTAATACAGGCAGACCATTAACAGACTTGGCAGCCTTTGTTCACACAACCTTCACCCCTCCTTCCCCTCCCCCCTCAAAAAATGTCCAGCACTTCCTCAGGAAGTGATTATATGGACTTCAGTCTCTGCCCTCTAGGGTCATGTCTGGACCTGTGCAGTTAGAGCTTGGGCCTGTTGGGAGAAGGGACTGAGGCCTGAAACCAGTTTATATGAAAGAGAGCTGCTTTCTCTAGCAGCATTTTTTGAACAGGCTTGCTATGTGCTGGTAGCTTCTTTGTGCATCTTGCCTAGACATTTAAAACAGCCTCAACCCCCTCAAAAAAAAACCAAAAAAACCAACACTCTCCCCCAAAACTACTCAATTGGATAACACTTCAGAAAACAGTCTCCTCACTTCCCATCGTCCACTTCACCCAAGCTAAGGGGGAAAGGTATCAGAGTCTGTTTCTTGTTACTGAACAACATCTCTACTTGTTTTGGGGCCCTGAGTTTGCTGCTTAAAGTAAGTCACTTAACTGGCAAACTTCTGGACGACTTCCTCCAAGATCCTGGAAAGTGAAGGCTTCTACCTAAATAACATAAAACAGGGGCGCGCGCCTTTTGGCTGAGTCACCAGGGCTTTCCCTCTTCCTAATGGAACATTGGTTTCAAAAAAGCTTCTTGCAGGTAAGTTCTTGAGTCCCCTAATGACTTCTTTGTGATAATTCCCTGGAGTGAGGTCCTCTCTCTGCACTGATTTTTTTTTTTTTACTTTTTTTTTTGTTCAGTCTATTAAACGAAAAACATTGAATTTGTTTTGTTTTGTTTAACAGAAGCTTTGATATCAGCTGCAGATAGTTCTCAGTGCAGGGGTGGGGATACATCTACAATGATGGTCTAAACAGCTCTGTAGACTAGCATGTTTGCTAGTTTATATCTGTCCCGTTTAATAATTGGAGACTGTCTGTGCCATAGCATGTTCTGATGGTCTGACAAAGGGAATGTTTCCCAGGTAGCTGTCAAAAATGATTTACAGTCTCCATTCCTGATCCTGCTACATTCTAAGAGCGCAGGAGGATTGCAAGTGTGCACAAACACTTGCACGCTAGACTGGAGAAGCTGAGTCTTGTGCACGCTCTGGTCTTCAGCAAGCTGCGTGCTCTACCAGGACCACTTTCTAGTCTGGAAAACACCCTTGCATCTTGCGCGTCCTGCCTTCCCATTCTTTCTGCTCCTCCCCAGTCAAGTCAGTTCTGTCTGCATTGGTAGCTACAATTCTTTGTGCTTTCTGACAGGAAAGCACATCCTTATATCCTCTCTGGTAATTCAAGTCACTTGCTACTGGATGTGCAAAACGGGACTGGCTGAGGACCATGTAGCCTGAAGCTTGTCAGTCTAGCTACACCCTGGCTGTGAAGATGCAATCTGTCACACGTACTCCTCTCTATTCTCCACTTTCCCTTTTTAAAAAAACTGTTGCATCAAGGACCCTAGCTGGAGACTCGCGCAGCCCCCTGTGAAACCTGCCTTCTCACTCCCTTTTTTTGGTGTGATTCAGGACTTTGGAGTCAGCAAAGACTGAGGAGCCCCCCCTTTGCTGTAATAAGAAACAGACATAAAGTCCCCCTCTTGTCACAACAACCCACAATGTTTTTATTTTTCCTACAACCCCTTTGAAATTGATGAAGTCTGGGCAATAGATGCAGTCTGACCCTTTGGATGTAATTTTTGTATCTTCATTTTTTTGACAATTGCCCCTAAGAGCCCCAAATAGGGGACAAAAAGCGTTGGAGGACCTGAAACTTTTACCTGAGCCCAGGTTCTCCGGCGCTTCCCAACCAAAAGGGGCTACAGAGAAGCGTCTAAGCCAGTTCACAGAGCGAGCGTGTGTGGGGACTTCTCGCTGCCACGGACCCTTGATGCATGCTCCCCGCGCTCCAGTGGTCCCGTGTCAGAGGGCGGAGTTTTCGAAAGGAGGCCGCCAAAAATAAAAGGCAAAGAGACGGGATCGGCTGCAGCGGTTTCCCACAGGAGGAGGGAGTGTGCATCGGTCTGGTAACAAACAGAGAATGTTTCTCTCTTTAAAACAAAACAAAAAGAGGAAAGGAATCACAAAAATCTGTGTTTTATCTTGGATATTTTCAGAATATTCTTGTTAAAATGCAGATTTAATTTTTTTTTTTATGAGCTGTTAGGGCTCTTACTGTAGAATGGTGCATTTGAAAATACTGTATAATACAGCAAATAGGTGCTTTTGGTACTTAAGGTGCTTTCACTGAAGCACTGCACTAACATTTACTCGGTTTCTGTCACATAAGTTTACGAAGTCTTGTTAAAACACACAATTTGGAACTCGTAAATTTTAAAACTGTTTTGCGTACAAAACCATTTTGATAATTTTATTTCCTGCTTCCATCTGAACTCAAAGTAGGGAATTGCTTGTGGAACTCAGATTGTCCAAATTGTGCAAGCTTGCCAGAGCTGGACAGAGCAGCACAGAAATGTTAGTGCAATGCATTCTAGTGATAACTACAAAGCTGAGTTAAGATACTTTAGGTCTGAATAATTTTTAATGAGTTGGCTGAATAAAACTAATGTAATTTGAATGCCTAAAGCTTTAGGTTAGGGGAGTTAGTTTACTGTATTTTATTAGTACTGTAAAAGTAAATATTTTTAAGACTGTCTTTTATTTCATGTTGCCGAGTGGAAGGTAAGTGATCTCATTACTGTTATTTTTTGTTAGACTTCTCCCAACAGAGTAAAAGCTTTACCATGGCAGTTCTGCCCTTCCTCCACCCCAGTTTGCTCTGTCTGATGGTGACATTTTCACTTTACAGATTGTGTTAAAAAGAAATACGAAATTCAGTAAACTTACAAACATCAGTGTCTTTGACACGAGAAGACAGAGAAATGCATTCCGGGGAGGATGACTTTGAGTGCAGGGCAAAGCTGCTTTAAAATTGCCGTTCTTTTTCAGGACACTGACCTCTGTTCCTGATGATCTTAAATTTCGGTCTTCTACTCTTTTGGGATGAGTCTGTCTTGTATTTATTCCATGCAATTACTAACTTTGTATTTTTTTTTCTTATTACTGTCACCTGCATTCGTGCTCCCCACCTTTCGTTGGCACGTCCTCTCTTCTTCTCCCCTTTCCTCAACCCCACCCTTTCACTGTGCTTCGCTCCTGGGCACTTCACAAGACGTGGAAGATGTTAAATTTGTGATAAACTACGACTATCCGAACAGCTCTGAAGATTACGTGCACCGTATTGGCCGTACCGCACGTAGTACCAACAAAGGTACCGCCTACACCTTCTTCACACCAGGAAACCTGAAACAAGCCAGGGAGCTTATCAAAGTCTTGGAAGAAGCCAATCAAGCCATCAATCCAAAGCTGATGCAGCTTGTGGACCACAGAGGAGGAGGAGGTGGTGGTGGAGGTAATGGCACAAGGGAGAAGGGCTACACAGGGGATACAATCATTCCCCATTTTGAGGGAGGGAATGTTAAGAGGGTAGGGAAGTAGTAAGTATAAGTCTAAGATAACACATTAGTAATAAAGCTGTTCTGTACTTGAGGTCCCAACACTTGATGTAGGCATAGTACTTCTGTCCCAAGAGAGAGGCAGTCCCTTGTTTTACCTTAGCTGTAGAATTTTTTTCTCTCATAAGGTCATCAGGGAGCTGATTTTGCTTGAAGTAATTACTTCCTCACAGCTCCTACTAAGGACAGGCAACAAGGTGCATGTCCAAAATTGAAATCAGTAAAGGGATACACTGAATTTCAGGAGCTGACACACTTCCCATTCCCTGAAGGAATAAGAAGTTTCCTTATACTTCCAAATTAGTCCTGAATTTCTTCTGTTTCTTTGTCTCCAAGCACATGCATAAAGAACCCTTGTTGAACTTCATGTTTACACCTTGAACAAAATAAGGAGGCCTGTGCACGGCTGTGCAGAGAAGTTACTGTCAGTCAGAAGAAGGTGCTCCTTGGGAGCAAAATTGGAGATGTAGAAGGGGGAGAAAGGGTGGCATAAGTGTACCAGAGATCATTGTTTAAGACTTGTTCATGGCACTAAATCTTAATGTATCCATCGCCAGGAGGTCGTTCTCGTTACCGAACGAGCAGTTCGGTAAACAACCCTAACCTGATGTACCAGGAAGAGTGTGACAGGAGGCTCCGGGGAGTGAAAGAGGGCCGCAGAGACTCAGGTGGCTTCAGAGACCGTGAGCGTGGTGAAAGTTTTGCCAACGGAGCCAACAAGACCTATGGCAGGTGATAAACTACGACTATCGAACAGCTCTGAAGATTACGTGCACCGTATTGGCCGTACCGCACGTAGTACCAACAAAGTACCGCCTACACCTTCTTCACACCGGAAACCTGAAACAAGCCAGGGAGCTTATCAAAGTCTTGGAAGAAGCCAATCAAGCCATCAATCCAAAGCTGATGCAGCTTGTGGACCACAGAGGAGGAGGAGGTGGTGGTGGAGGTAATGGCACAAGGGAGAAGGGCTACACAGGGGATACAATCATTCCCCATTTTGAGGGAGGGAATGTTAAGAGGGTAGGGAAGTAGTAAGTATAAGTCTAAGATAACACATTAGTAATAAAGCTGTTCTGTACTTGAGGTCCCAACACTTGATGTAGGCATAGTACTTCTGTCCCAAGAGAGAGGCAGTCCCTTGTTTTACCTTAGCTGTAGAATTTTTTTTCTCTCATAAGGTCATCAGGGAGCTGATTTTGCTTGAAGTAATTACTTCCTCACAGCTCCTACTAAGGACAGGCAACAAGGTGCATGTCCAAAATTGAAATCAGTAAAGGGATACACTGAATTTCAGGAGCTGACACACTTCCCATTCCCTGAAGGAATAAGAAGTTTCCTTATACTTCCAAATTAGTCCTGAATTTCTTCTGTTTCTTTGTCTCCAAGCACATGCATAAAGAACCCTTGTTGAACTTCATGTTTACACCTTGAACAAAATAAGGAGGCCTGTGCACGGCTGTGCAGAGAAGTTACTGTCAGTCAGAAGAAGGTGCTCCTTGGGAGCAAAATTGGAGATGTAGAAGGGGGAGAAAGGGTGGCATAAGTGTACCAGAGATCATTGTTTAAGACTTGTTCATGGCACTAAATCTTAATGTATCCATCGCCAGGAGGTCGTTCTCGTTACCGAACGAGCAGTTCGGTAAACAACCCTAACCTGATGTACCAGGAAGAGTGTGACAGGAGGCTCCGGGGAGTGAAAGAGGGCCGCAGAGACTCAGGTGGCTTCAGAGACCGTGAGCGTGGTGAAAGTTTTGCCAACGGAGCCAACAAGACCTATGGCAGTGCCTACGGGAGCCCAAATTCTGCTTTTGGGGCAGCACAGAGCCAGTATGGTTACACTCAAGGGAGCTATGGAGCAGCTGCCTATGGCACGAGTGGCTATGGCACTGCAGAGTACAGTGCTAGTGGCTATGGTGCCAGCACCACAGCTGCCACGGCTGGGAGAACCTCACAGAGCACTACCCAACAGCAGTATGCAGGCATGGTGGGGCGCTCGGGCCAGCAGCCACAGCCGCTCATGTCACAACAGTTTCCTCAGCCCCCTGCCACTAACGTGATGGGCTATATGGGACAGACTGCCACCTACCAGTACCCACCCCCTCCCCCACCCCCGCCCCCCTCCCGCAAATGAAACCACTTGCTGGTGACCAGTGTAGACCTCTTACATTTAAAGGAACCTTTTCTTTCTCTTCTTTCCCATTGTGATGTCTCTCATGCAGGTTAGACTTAGAATTCACTATCCAAATCCCTTGAGCCTATCAAAAATGGCCCCCAGCCCACATTAATGACCCTGTTCTCTTTTTTCCTTTTTTTTTTTTTTTTTTCAGATATATGTATAGTTGACTGGAAAATTTATAATTTTTGTCTTGCATGTTGAGGAATTCGGAAATCTTATTTTTTCTAAAAGAAAAGGGTATAGGGCAGATAGGTTCCAGCTGGATCATCTTGGTGTCTAAGGTTTGTGGGAAAATTTGCTTTTGAGGGAAAGAAGTTTCTATTCTGTAACACATTAACTTAATTTCAGGAAGTATAAAGAGAGATGGGAAACTCTGGGGGAGCCAAAAAGCACTTCATTTAAAATATAAACGCAAGGGAGAAATGCTCACTTCTCCTAATCTTTTTTTAATAGCTCACTAGTACTGCTTGTATTCTTACTGTAGGTGACTTTCCATAGAAAACTCTTCTCATTTGTCTGAGCTGGGTGGTGTTCAGAGTAAAGCCTTGGGTATATTATTGGCAATTTCTGTAGTTCTGGAAGCTCCATACAGCCTGCAGTAGGGAGCTTGGGTTTAGAAACCCTATGTCAGAGACCAAACCTGCCTTGCATTCACTACCTGAAAACCATCTACCCACAGTTGCTGTGGGTACCACTGCTGAAATGTTCAGCTAAGTAAGTTCTTCCCTACAGTTGTTAAATTGCAGCATCGCAAATGCGTGGAGCCTGATTATCATTAAATTGGTTACTGCTCTCAAATTTCTCTTTGGTTTATTGAAAGAAGTCTTCCTTGAGAGCCTAGAAATTATGCAGAACTGAAACGATGAACAGCGTTATTTTGTTTGCCTGTCCTTCACAAACTCCCTTTTGCCATGGGGAATGTTCTGAGTGCCTCTACGCTCGATAAAATGTGACAGAGTTTTCCACACTTAAATTTAAGAGGTTTGAATAGGGTGGGCTGGGGGAGGGCGGGGGGAGGAATGTAGGAGGAGATTGCCTGGGGTCTCCTTTTCATGAGGTAAGCGGTGAGCTGGTTAGTGCATCTTGATTCTGAAGCTTTGTTTCTTTTGTACCTTGCACTGACTATCGCTTTCTCTGGCTTTTGAGTGCATTTCCCTGCTCCACTGGTCCATTTGGGCTGAGCTCTTGCAGGTAGGTAGTATTTTAGAAAATGTTAGAGAAGAGTGAAATTTTAGTACATACGTAAATAAAACTTGTTTATTTTACAGGCTAAGGTGGGTGTGAGGGGGGTTTCCCCCTTTAGTAAAGCATGTTGTTGACTTGTTATTTCTAATACCAGACGGTTCAGAGACAGTAGATGATAACAGGAGTTGGCTGCACTTGGTCTGATAAGATGACAAAAGGATGGATCCGTCTCCTGGTTTGAGGCGCGCTCTTTGCATTAGGAGAGTGCAGGGGGCTTGTGGGTTTTTTCTGTTGGCGTTCTTGCATATGGATGAACAAGGCAGCCCACTCCTTCTGTAGCACAGTGGAACTTCTTATAGCCCTGAATAAGAGCTTGCTTATACAGAAATGATTTCTTTTAACATTTCATTTCTTCCCAGAGTAAAATTTTGGGGGGGTGGATGTGCTTTTTTCTTTTTTTTTTTTTTTTTTTTTTTTTTTTTTTTTTTTTGTGTGTGTGTGTATGTGTGCAGTACACAGGTAGGTTGCTGACAGGGAGAAGGGAGATTCCTTCCAGAACCTCAGTTCCCTGGTTCCATTTTATCTTTCCAGTGCATGGGCAGAAAGTTCCTTTGCTTGTGTTAAGTGAAAGCCAGAAATATTTTGTTTATCCAGGCACTGACTGATAGGTCTTTGGCCTCCCTTGCAAGCAAATGTAGAGCTTTTTTTTTGAGAGTAGAATGCAGAAATACATTTGAGGTGTGTAGGAGTAGGATATCTCACTGACTGGCTTGAAAAAGGTCTCTGGACTGCCAAAGCTGCCTTACAGTATGTTAACAGCTTTCACTTTTGGGGATGACTTGTGCATGTGTAAACATTGATGCCAAGTCTTGCAGTGCTTTGTTGCCGTTGAGGTCAGCTGAAGTCCAGGGTCTCGGTTCGGTTCAGAGTGTCAACCAGACCGCTGAATGCACTGTGGCATGTGCTGCCCCTGTCCCACCTGGTGCTCTGCTCTGCTCCATGTACCAGCTGGAGGGCCCTTGTTGATAAAGCATTAGCCTCTAGTGTTGTTTGCATTGTTTTCAATCTGTAAAAAGTTTGTGGGAGTGTCAGGTATCTGAGCTGGGTGTCTCCTCCCCTCCCACTTCCTGAAGCAATTTACTGTTTGGATTTCTCTGAACAATGGAAGAGTTACTACCTTTGTGTGGGATCAGCATCTTGTTTCACACACCTGCTGGTCTCTGAACACATTCCTGTTGTATTAATGAAGACTTGAATTGAGAGATTGATAGATCTGTGGTGTTGAGGCACAGGATACTAAGAGCTATGTTACTATTCTTAGTTTGTAAATTGTCCTTTTGATACCATCTTGTTTTCTTTTGTAGGTATAAATAAAAACACTGTTGTCAATAAATTGTGAACTTTGTCTTTATTTTTGGAATGTAAAGCTGTCTTTGCCCCTGTTCTTCCCAGTTCTTAGAAGTCAAATCCAAGGAGGTGGAAACACTTCTTGGCAACTGCCTGAACTGTAATTGAAATTGTCCCTGTTTGTAGAACATAAGGAAACTGAAAATAAGTGAGCGGGGAGGATATTTGAATACTTGTGGAATTAGAAGATTCCTGTTATTCAAAGGCAATGTGTTTTTCTTAAATGTTACAGGGCCTGAATAGAGATAGGGTCAGGCAGAATTAATCTTCAAGAGGGTGTTAGTTCATACAGACTTAAAGTAACAAGTTTGTAGCATCTGCTGTATCAGATGTGGCAACCTGTGAAATGGGTCAGTTAAGTTAGCACACTAATAAAGTGTGTTACATGTTCCCTTTACCATGGGCGCTTGCTGAAGGACTAGTAGGAGTGACACTTTCCCTTATGCTGCCTCAGGGTCAGGGTGGAGGTGTGTTTTGAGTGTAGATTCGGGGAAGAGCTGGGAGAGAAGAAATTGCACTACTTCAGTATTGGCCAGCACTAGCACCAAATTCAAGTGAGAAGAAATAAAAAAATGGAGGGGAAGAGTCTGATCGATGAAAAGCATTCCAAGCCCTGTCTTCCTGGCACTGGGTTGAAACTCAGCTGAGCCATCCGTTAGTCAAAAAGGGTCAGGGAAGGAAAGCTGTGATCTTAAAACAGCTTCGTCTTTGGAATTTCTTGTGCTGCCTGTGGGATGTCTTCAAACAGGCATGGGAAGACTTAGCTTCTTTCCTTTCAGGACTGCAAAGAGAAAGATGTAATAAGTAAATTTAATGGAATTCAACTCTTTTATTGTTTCTACAATTTTGTGTTTTCTGACTTGTGATTTAGAGTGCAAGATAGTGGGGTGCCAGGTTTGCAGACTCCCAGTGGGAGAGAACCACTATGAAATGCTAAGAGGGGAAAGCACAACCTATTTATGCTAAAGGAAAAGGTTCTTGTTTGACTTGTTTGACACGGGTCCTTGTTCTTATGGGTAGACCTAGTGCTTTCCTCTCCTTTTGATACAGAGCGTGGCCTGAAATCAATGCCTCTGGCCAGATCCCTTCTGAGCCCCTCCCAGCCCATCTGAGTTGAACCTTGGGATGGCAGGGATGCCTCTGGGAAATGCCAGAGGCCCATAGGCTTAGATGGGGTGGCTGGATTGGGGACTGTCCTGAGTGTGCAGAGTGGCAGTGCCTGGCACAGGGTGGTACCGGGGTGGGCACTGGGGATGTGTCTGTTGGGTGCCAAAGGGCAGGGCTCTGATGTGCTGAGGATGCACCACGAGGGAGGACCATATGGACCGGGCGAGGCTTGAGGAACTGCCAGGCTGAAGAGCTGGAGGCCTTGTGAAGGTCAGCAAAGCCAATGCACATCCTGCCCTGGAGTGGAACAAGCCCAGACACCAGTTTGTGCTGGGGGCTGCCCAGCTGGAAAGCAGCTTGCCAGAAAAGGCCTTGGTGGGTGTGCTGGTGGACAACAAGTTGAACAGAAGCCATCAGTGTGCCCTCGTGGTAAAGCAAAGTGCTGCACTGCCAGCAGGGTGAGCAGGGAGTTCTTCCTCTCTACTGAGCCTTGGGAGGCCACAGCTGGAGTGGTGGGCTCAGCTCTGGGCTCAGAACAAGAGATGGGGAGTCAAGAAGGGCCCCAAGAGCATCTTGATGTTGGAGCAGAGGCTGTGAGCTGAGACTGCTCAGCGTTGAGAAGGCTGAGGGGGAGTGGAGACAGGCCCAGACTCTACTGAGTGGTGCCCAGTGACAGAGCAAGGGACAATGGGAAATTCCACTTCAACATCTGAAAATAGTACTTTATACTGAGGGTGGCAAGACAGTGGCACAGATTGCCCAGAGAGGCTTTACCCTGGAGACAGACAAACCCTTACTGGACAGGACCTTGAAAAATGTGAGCAGGGGCATGGATTAGATGATTTTTCCCCCTCTACCCTGACTGCCCAACCCCTGGCCATTCTGTGAAATACAAGCTCTTTGGGAGCTGAAAACTTCCTCAGGATATCTTTCATGTCCTTGTGTTAAACAGAAGGGAGCTCATCTAGTTTTGAAAACAAGATAAAAAGAAGTAGCTTTCTATAAAAATCCCTTTGCAGTGCTTTGGTATAGGCTCAGAAGTCTTACTAGATCCATTTCTTTATATAACACATTTTTGCTTTCTTTTTTCATCATTACTGCCCTTTTTTCTGAGCTCTTCAGTGTTAGAAATGTTTTGAAAAGTTTGGTTTTTTGAAAGAATGTAAGAGATGTAACCTGCTAAAATATTGCTGGCTCTCATAAATGATTGCAAAGTGTTTGCATGTCTTCAGACACCGTTTCTCTCCCATGATCCAGAACATTTGTGTAAAAGAAAAGAGAAAAAAGCAATTCTCTTCCTGCTGTGATGTCCCATTTACAAATGTTTTTTCTTCTGCCTCTTGTATCATCTAAATTTTGCAGCTCTGCCACTAGCAGTGTGAGATTGGAAGAAGCCAGCAGTTGTGTTTTTTACCCCTTTTGTTCCACCATCACAACTACAAAGGGTATGGATTTCTCACAAAATACAGGACACATGAATTGAGCGGAGCTAAAATGGGAATTAGTTTAGAAAAGAAAAAAAAAGGAATTGACGTGGAGTACCTTGATAGCAGTTTTAGAAGGTATTTTTCTGGCTACAAAAATATTTAATAACAGAAGGAAGTCTTAATCTGCCAAGGCCAGCCACCTGCTCAGTGCTCCTGTCACCTTTCTATCAGCAGGTGTATTGCATGAAGCTACCAAAAATCCATCCCTTGAAACTTCAAACGAGGGCCGTCATTACTGCTTTTGGCAGACTTGTTGGGGAAAATGAAGAAGGAGGAAAACAGTTATCCCCTTGGCTAATTTCATCTAATTTCATCCTTCTCAACAGAAAGGTGTTTTGAAGTGTCCTTCAGCCTGACAAACCGCAGCATGTTCTATCAGGATTTATGCCCTTGGTGCACTTTTAAGCTCTGGTGGCCATTTACCAAAGCATGGCACTGAAATGGAAGGGGCATCTGATACTGGAAAACCAGAGTGTCTTGTCTATGCAGATGCCCATCTTCCTACAGAATCAGTTCTTCACAATTAAGAGCTTGATCTTCACTATCAAAGGAAAAGAAGGTTTAATAATATCTCCGTATGTCTGCAGTCACTTTCTCAGGTACATTGTCTGCCTGCAGCTATTTTTTCCCCAAAGTTGGTTTTTTTTTTTTTTGGTGTGATTCATAATCTTTCAAAATATATGTAGAATTAAATGTACTTCAGTTGTTAACTTCTGAGGTGAGGTTAAACCAAGCTTAACTCTGGTTTAATTCTTGCTATGTTTCACACACACATCCAGAGCCTTGCAAGCAGTGGTGCCCACTCTCAGTCAATAGATACGTTTTCTAAACTGGACTTCAGGTGCACAATATGCACCACAAACCCAGCAAAAAATAGTCCTGTAAGGATTAACACATGACAAGCTGCAACTCTACCCTATACTTCAAGAATGAATGAACTTTTCAGTTTTACAGCAACCTGTTTACCTACCTTTGGTGACGTAGAGATAGAAGAAGTCGCAGTAGAAGATGGTTTGTACCACCCCGGAGACGACAGCGATCTGGTCGTAGAAATTCTCTGTGTGGTAGCGCCAGACCCAGTTGGCAATGTAGAGGGCACGGTAGAGGCCCAGGAAGAAAAGGTAGTGTGTCGTGATGGTCTCTGCTTCCCCTGTCTTGCTGATCATGAAGAGCTGAGGAAGGATAGCCACGGACTCCAGGTAGATGGAAAAGGTCCAGAGTATCTGTGAGGTGCAAAATGAAGGCAGTGGGGAGTCAGTGCTGGTTAGCATGTGTTCAGACCTAAAGCTTTTCGTTTGGCAAATCGCTGATGTGTGAGGGGGATGAGTAGTGCTGCTGAAGTTGGGGAAAATGAGCTCACTGTGCTGGGAGTGAGAGCTGCTCTATAGATGGTACTGTCTTCAAGGCCTGCCAACTTTGCCTTTCCTGCCTGCTTTTGCTGTTAAAAATCTCAGCTATTCAGCATGCTGCTCACTCTGCTGCCTGGTGTAAGGCTGCTGCTGCTTCCCTTCCCTTTTCCTGCCTCAGCTTTTCCTTACCTCCAAGGGGGTGAAGCTGTGGTTCTCCAGAAATGACAGGCCTGTGACAGGGACCAGCAGGAACTCGAGGCGGAAGGAGTCGTTCTCGCTGTCAAACGTTTTCCGGAATTTCACGTAGATCATATACACGGTGATGTAGGCACAAATCAAAAAAATGACCTGTGGGAGAGAAGGGAGATGGCAAGACCTTACCTGCAATTGCACTTTCTGTGCTTAAAGAGAGGCTGGCTTTCCCAGACGTCAAGATCATGGTGAATGCTTTGGCTATGTTGCCTTACAGATTGACTTCTGCTGGAGACATTCCAGTGGTCAGGTAAAGCTTGCTGCACCATGGGAATCTCACATTTGAGTCCCTCTGGGGCACTCTGTGAAGAGGTTGGCTCGGTGGCAGCTTTATGTTAATGCTCCTGCTATACAAGGACACCCAGGCTTGGTTCATGGCATCTTGTTCTGGTTTTAGTGGTACTAAATATGACTCAGCTCATTCACTGACTATGGTAAGGGGTTTTTTTGGTCAATGGAGGGACAGTGGCACCAAAGGAAGCATCCTTATCCACCTTTCCTGGCTGAAAAACTCAGTGACTGTGTACCCTCACCTCCCCAAGAAACCACAGCGAGCTGAGGGGAACCTCTCCCACTGCACTGCCCTCTCCTTACCTTCATCACAGTGTTATAGACAGAGATGAAATTCGTGAACAGGTCCAGGTAGCGGGTTGTGAAGACGAGGGCAAAAAGTATCTGGCTCTTCCCAGAGATTCCTGCATGGCAGGGAGATGAAAGGAAAGTAAAGCAGATGTAGGGAAGGGTCTGTGGGATGGTGGTTTCCCCTTACACCTCCTTTGGAAGCATTGATGTGTAAGTGTGTTGTTTTGTGAGCCAGGACTGGTGTGTGGGTGCTGAGGTAGCTCTACCCCAGAGTGGCCAGTCTCCAAATCAACAGGGCAGGTTCCTGCTGATGCCCCTGAGTGCTGCCTGTAGGAATTGGTGCCCAACGGGCATGTTCACCACTTTGGGCAGTTCAGTCCTTGCTGTTGTCAAAAGGCCTTTCTCTTGCTTCCCTTCCCCCTTTGCCTGCCCACCTCATCAGGGGAATGTGTGATGGGATATCTGCTGCAGGAGGGAAGAGCTGCAGGACCAGCCCTGGGGCACTGATGGAACTTGGCCACTCTGGGCAGAGAGATGCAGTCAGGCCCATCCACTTCTGTACCTGTGATAATGGCCACAGCCCCAGCAGCCCAGCCCCAAAATCTCATTAGGATGGAACTATGAGCAAAACTCTCCTGCAGGAAGCTGCTGTCCTGATTTCCTCACCCTCGGATGGGGCAGCCTCTGGCACCTGCCCACCACTGGCAGAAGCTCCAACCCAAAGCAGCTTCCTCTCCAGGTTGTTGGTGTTGGTGCTGCCACAACCTCTTGCTGTCCTTTTCCACCTCTCTCCAGCCTTGCCGCCCTCTCCTTCACCTCATCACCCTGAGACCAGCACCTGCCTGAGGCTGTGCGCCTTGCCACATCACATCCTTCCAGCACAGCCCTCTCCTGGCTGGGAGACCTCCCAAAAAGAGGATGACTTCCCTCGGAGCCCACGGGGGAGGGCTGCCAGTTCCCATGGGCTATCACTGGCCTTTCCAGCTCCCGTTTTGTTATACCCTTTACCGAGCTGCCCTCCGAGAAGGGCCACCCTCCTTCCCTGGGACATGGGAGCACTCACCCGCGCAGGACTTGGACTTCACAATCTTCAGCAGGAGAATAATGATGGCCAGCAAGTGGGAGACATCCCCCAGGATGCGGAAGATGTTCATGGTGCCAGGGGACTCCTCTGGGGTGGAGAGAGTGGGGCTCTTTCTGCAGGCAGGGAGGGCGAGGCCGGGAAGTTTTCTCCGCCGAGCCTCGGCTGAATGAACCGTCTCCTTCGGCTCAACTTTCCCTTTTCCCTGAGCACAGAGGCTTTCCTTCTCGTAGCACAAAGTTCAGTCTCCCCTGCCCCGTGGCTGCAGATGCCTTTCCCCTGCCAGGCTGGATGTCTCCCTTGTTTACTTTTCCACCGAGCTGGATTCTCGCTCTCCCAGCCCAGGGCCTTCCTCTCTGTGCTTTGGGCTGAAGTTGGAGTTTGTCTCCCGGAGCGCTCTCCAGGCTGAGCAGCCCCGAAGCAGCGCTGGGTGACGGTGACGTGGCTCCTGGCTGGCCGGGGAGGAGAGAGAGGAGGAGGCAGAGGCGGGAATAACTGCGCTATTTTTCCCTTTCTCTTTTTTTTCCTTCCTCTTTTTTCTTCCCCTGCTTGTCTCAAGTTACACACGGAAGTGTGGTTAAAGGGGAAAAGGCAGAAGGAACAGGATTCCCATCCTCTGGCCTTGAGGACACACCCTCCGGCCAGAGGAGGGCCAGGCTTTCCAGGGATATTCGCCACGGGCGCAGTAACCTCTGTCCTGCTTCCATCGACAGCCTTCTGCTCTCTGCCCTTCCCGGCCCCATCCCACCTGCAGCACCTTCTCACCAGTGCTCTGCCTTGGCTCCTGCAGCCAAAGAAGTGGAGAGGTATTTGAATTATGGAGCCATTGATAACGGCTCTTCCACAGCTGTTCATGGACAGCCATTCCCTGGTGTCTGCTCCACCAGGCCCCCTTTCCTTCAGGTGCCCTGAATGGAGCAGTGTGGATCCCTGAGCACAGCCCTGGAGAAAGAAAAGGTCCTCCCAAGGACTGCTTTGAAAACTTCACTGAAAATATTAATCCTGGATTCCTGAAAGAGGGTTACAAATAACATGAGGAATGTGTTGAGAGAAAGAAGCACGTGGCTGCTGCTGGTTTTATAGATTTCACAGAAAAGAGGTCAGCAGTTACTGTAAAAAGTTTTAATTTGAAAATATATTAAGCTGGGTGACCAGCTTGTTTTGGGATGAACCTTGTCCTCGGAGCAGCAGTTGTGCAGGGAGATCTCATGGCAGCATCAGGGGGACCTCTTTATCAAGATCGAGCAATTAGAGAGTCAATATCTAATCACTGATTTGAAGTTGCTTTAGTACAACCTAATGGAAGTTGTAATTTGTCTCCTTGTGCCTGAGCAAATCACATCTGGCCGTGGGTCTGATTTTGTTACTCATGGATTGTGTGATCCTGCCTGTCCCTGTCCCAAAGCTGGCTCTGGCTGCTGCCCTCCCTGTCCCCAGCCATGACCTGTGGCCATCCCCTACACATCTCTCTCTGTCCTTATGGGCCTGCTTGGAGTAACATCCTTAACAACTAAAGTGTAAAAATATTATTCCTGGTGCTCTCCAAGAGGATTAACAAGCCTATTAGCATCACCGCTCCCTTTCTGAATATATTTGCATACATTTCCTCCCTGCCCATTAGGTTGGCGGTTGTGTTTTCCCTCTCTGACGCTCCAGCACCTGCATCACAGGGCTTTTCCAGATGGATTCACAGGCCAGGAAAACACCTGCTCAGCTCCATGAAACTGGAGACATCCCTGCCTGTTCCCAGCCAGGGCACTGAGGCAGGGGCTGCTGCGCTGGGACAAGGGCAGGTTAGAGCAAAGGAGACGCCTGGCAAAGGGCTGGGACTGCTTGAATTGGGTTTCCAGACATCAGAGTGGAGCTGCCTGGGACTTCAGCGGGGCTTCCCAAGGCCATGTGGGTGCTGGTGAAAGCCAAACCCCAGCCCTGGTGGCCCTGCAGGTCCTTTTGCAGGTGGGCTCCATCCACGGAGCAGGGATCTAAAGCTGGGGGCAAGGAACGGATCTGGGGTCCTCTCTTCCAAGAGATCCCCTTCCAATCCCCTGGTGTGCAATGCCAGAGCCCCCTCGTCTTTGTCTCGTCCCTGCACTTGTCTTTGCAGCTTCTTGTCCCAGCCAAGTGAAGAAGCCCCCTGCAGAGGAGTGGCAAAGGTTTGTTCTCCTCATCTTGCACCTTCCCAAGAAGAACTGATGGGCCCAGCTCCCAGCATTACCTCCTGCTCTGGCACCAGGAGCCACCAGCTGAGGTGACCATTAGAGACACTTCATGGGAGAAGCCCAATCAAGCTCACCCAGCTGGAACAGGGTGGTAGGGCTGAGCTGTCCCCATGGGACACCATCCCTGTGTGGCTCATGAGGGCCACAGGAAAGCTGCTGCAGGGCAAGGGACACCCAGGCTCTTAGAGAAGAAAAAATTGGCACACGGAGTGGGACCAAGTAAAAATAAACCTCGCCACCTCCCGCCCTGCCACCATGCAAAGCGCCTTGCGCCGGGTGTCTCCCTGCCTCCCAAAATAATGCCGGGTGCTGCCACCACCCCACATGGTGATGCTCTCTCCATGCCTCCCGTTTCCATGGTGACCACAAGGAATGTCGCCAGGGTGACAAGGAGGCAAGTTGAGCCGGGATTTGATATTAAAAATGAGATTTTTGGGTTGTTGGGTTTATTTTTCTCTGCCCCCCCCTCCTCCTTTAGTTCTATTTTTGGGGTTTCCCTCTCTGCCTCAGCTGGTCTGGAAGGCTCCTCCTGCAGAGCCCCTGGGCCAGGCAGCAGCAGCTTCATCCAGGGCCCTTCTCCACCTCTGCTGGTCAGGTGATGGCTATGGGATGAGAAGAGGGACAAAGGACATTTCCTTATCACTAAAACATTTATTTCCTTCTATCAGGAAGGCTTTTCTGCTTTTGGCCCTGGTGCTTCTCCAGGTGCTCCCTTCATTTCTGCTGCAGGATGTAGCTGAGGCCTCCTGCCCTCCCTCTCCAGACCTCCTGGGAGAGTGGGCAGCCTTAGGGATTTATCTGAGAGAGGGAAATGATTCTGCATTCCCAGAGGGGCTGGGGAGCATGGTGGGGTTGAGAACCATGGGTCACCTCCGTGTTTCACCATCTCTGCCCCCATGACCAGGTCAGGTTGGCTGGGCAGCTCTGGAACCCTGGGGACAGAGATGGCATGGTTGGTAGAAGATCACAGAGGCAGCATGGCAGGTGCTAAGGAGCCCAAAACTTTGTTCTCTGGTTTAAACTCCCAAAGCCAGACCTGCTCAGCGCAGAGAGGGATTGAGGGTTTGTGCTGGCTTAGCTGGTATCACAGGAGTGCAGGACCACGGGTGTCCAAGTAGGGGCTGCTGGCATAGAGGCAGCTCTTCTCTTCATGCTCAGGCAGGAGAAAGGGCAGGCAGCATGTGCCCACCTTCCCAGGAGCTCTTGCTTTCCGCTGCACCCATCTCTCCATCCATCTCCAGCCATCCCTCTTTCCTTCTCTCTCTCTCTCTCCATTCTTCCCTCCATCTTTTCAAGCCACCCTTCACGCCTCCTCTCCATTCATCCCTCCAAAGATTCCTCTGTCCATCTCTATGACTCTTTCCCTCCTTTCGTCCATCCCTTTATCCATCCCTTGTCCCACCCTTCCATCCCTCCATCCCTCAGTCCCCCCAGCGGCACTGGGAAAGGTTGGCGGAGTGGGGCTATTTTTGGGAGCGTCTCCCTGGCAACGGCTGCCACCACCGTCTGTGGTGGCTTTTACATAGGTGCTAAAATATTCCACACTTCTTATTAAAGACGGTGCTGGTGGAGACGGGCGGGGGCGGCGAGTGTGAGCCACCCCGCTGCTGGGGCCGGCGGCCATGGGGCGGTCAGGCCACGCCACCTGGGGGGCACAAGGACACCAAGGGGCCCGTGACGTCCCCAGCGTGGCGTCCCCACGCCCCTCTTGCTGGCTCTGCAAGTGCCACCTGTCTCTTGGCAGTGCCAGGCTGCCACACCATGCGCAAGGTGCAGATGTCCATCCTCCTGCCACAAAGGCAAATGTGGTGAGGCCTTGGGGGCAGCCAGCAATGAGGAGCAAATGGCAGAGAGGGTGAAACCCGACCTCAAGCTGAGGTGGCCACAGGGCACTTGATGGCTTTGCCTGCTGTGGGAAGGAGCAAGATGTCTCAGCTCCATCTTCATCCCTTCACCACATGAGGAGGAAAGGCCTGTCGTGGTGCCAGAGGGATGGTACACTCTGCCAAAGAGCAGCTGGGCAGATACTGGTCAGTAACTCTTGGGAAGCAGCCCCACAACAGGCCCTAGAGACAGGGCTTTTGGGAGAGTAAGTACCACTCTGAACCTGAATGAGGTCCTCATGGGGATGGCTGCAGAGGGGATGGACAGGCTGGCCCTGCTCCATCCAGGTGCAGCAGCTCCCCAGGAGCAGCAGGGAGCAGCAAGGGTGCACTGGGGTGAGCTGACCCATTCAGGAGGCGGATGCGCTCACGGTTTTGGGAGCAGGCTGTGCTCACCATGCCAGTGTTCACCGGTACTGGCAGGGCACAGCAGGCTCCACAACATGTTGTGCAGGGGTCATCCCATGCACCACATCTTGGGAGGATTTCGGAGTTTTTAATATTTTTTGACTTCTCAGCCCAGGCCTTAACACCGGGGACCACATATGAGACACCAAGAGGGAAACCATGTCCTCAAAGACGCTGTCCTGGAGCAGGGCTGTCCCCAGGACCCTGTGCCTACAGCCACTGCCTGTGCAGTCAGGGGCCTCTGCAGCCTCTGTCTTTGCTGCAGCAGAGTCCCCTGCCTTCTCTCCTTGTCACCAAGAAGTGACCTTCTTAAAGCCTCTGAGGTGCTGCTGGCCATGGAGACCCAAAAGAGGTTTGTTGGACAGGTTTCCTGGGATGGCTGTGCATTATCCTGTAGCCCGGAAGGCTGGTCCCTCCGTGTCCAGCTCCTGTCCCAGCATCGCTCATCCCGGCAGGAAATCACCTGCTCTGCAGAGTGGGGAGGCAATGCCCCACAGCAAACACTCTGTACCAGCTGGGAGAGCCTGGTCCTTCCTCAGGGCGAGGTGTCAGCCCAGCACCCCAAATCCAGGTGGGAAAGAACCCTCTGACGGTAGTTATTTAATCTCTGTGCAGCAGCCCAGGAGGAGGATCCACTTCCCTGGGGGCACCTGGCGGCCCCAGCATCCCTTTCCCGCTGCCATGGCTGCTCCGTCTCCCCCATGGCGGCTCCGCAGCTCTGAGCTCACATGCGAGGATGGGCTAAAGTAGCGGAAAGCTGTTGGATCCTACCACGGAGTTACTGACTTCTCAGCTACAGACTGCATAGCAATCAGCGAGGGGGAGAGGCAGCCAGGCAAAGGGAGCGGAGCGCACCGGGAGGAAGAGTGTCAGGGAGAGGGGGGATCTGGGGACTAGAGCAGGGGGGCAGCAAGGGGCACGGGCACATAATGCCAGAGAAGGAGGGAGCCAGGCAGGAGGGGGAGACCTAAACCCGTCGCTGAGCCACGAAGGCACATCAGCACTCCGTGGGATGGACGCTCCTGGGAGCAAAAAAATTCTGAGAGGCAGAGGCAGAAGGAGAGCGCTGGCGTGGGCAGGGCAGAGTTAGGAAAGGAGCAGGTCGCAGCGGAGAAGTAGCTCTTCGGGGGGAAAAAATAAACCTAGGCTGGAGGCGAGCGAGGACTGCAGAGAGGCTTCCCTGATTCCTCCGGTCCGGCTGAGACGTTTCATGGTGAGATGGAGAGAGCGGCCGCTTTCCCGTTCCTCTGATGCTGGCTCGGCACGGCTGGAGCCGGCGGCAGCCCTCGGCAGGACCCGGGTAAGAGGCGGTGCCGGGCGCGCTGCTCTCCTCTCCGGCAGGAGAGCGGGAAGGGTTTTTCTCCCTTAGGAAAATAATGTATTGTTTCATTTGCGTTCGCTCTGAGGAACAGCTATAAATATAACTTGGGGAGAGATGCGTGGCTTCGTGTGAGCGTGCCAGTGAATAATAAAGTTGCCCGGGGTGCATGGCGTATGCACGCACAGCTCCCGGGGCGGCCGCGGGCCGAGGGGCAGGGGTGGCTCCTGCCTCTAAACCTCCCCGACTTCCCTCCCCGCCCCCTTGCCACCCTCACTTCGGTCCTTTTGCAGGTAACTTCCTCACTTTTTCGGTTCCCCGTGTTTTCTTAGTGTCTTCCAGCCCTGGGCTGGGTCTTGCCCACCTTTTGCCTCTCCTGCTCTGTAGCTTCTTCTCTGTGCTGGTCCCGGCCAGTTCACACAGAAGAGGGCAGCTGGAGGCCTGCTCTCCAAGCCCTCAGGTGCAAATGGGGCTGAAGTGGATGTGTTTGTTCTCCTGCTGCCTGTGGAGCTTTTCGGGCTCCAGACCTGCCCCCCTTTCCCTTGCTTTCCACCTCTCCTAGTCCCAGCATGGCTGATCCTGCCAGTGGTGGTCCAACACCCCCCAGACAGGCAAAGTGCAAAGGGTCTTCTGCCTGCTGGCTTTGGGTGAAGGAGCTCAGGAGGAAGCCATGAGCAACTACCAGAGAAACTCTGCCTGGGCTCCCTGTTGGCCCCACCGGGGCAGGATTGGGCAGGCAGGTTTGCATGGTGCTGGCAGATCACCTCGGACATCCCTGGCCCTTCAGCCCCCACAGCCCTCCCTCCTGAGCAAATAGCCTGGAGTCATCCAAATCCTTCTGGCAAGAGCCTGGAGTTTCCCATCCCTGCTGCCCAGCCCTGACTCCATCGATGGATGGCACAGCAAACAGCAGCTCTGGGGCCTCTCCCTTCTCCCCTTGCTCCCTTTGGGGGCTGCTGTGAGGGGCAGACAGTGACAGTGCACACGGGAACGCGTGGCAGAGGTGACGTAGCTCCAAGGCTACCTTCAACCCCTGCTCTGTGCCCTCCTTGGCTTCTTGGGAGGAGCCATCCACAGGAGGTGGGAGGTGCAGAGATGAGCCCAGGGCTTGGGGTTACACAGAGCCTGAGAGGGATCAGGCAGGTGCATGGGGAGTACATCTTGGCAGCGACGTGGGAATGCGCCCCTTCTCCATTCACCACCAGAAGTGGCACCCACAGAAGCCTGGGACACCCCAGCAGTGTTTGCAGCCACTGAAAATAACTATCAATACAGGGCAAATATGTGCCTTAGGGGGAGGCATGAATCTGCTGAGGACGGGGAGCGGTGGGGAGAGGACAAATGGTGAGGATGGCCACAGAAAGGATAAGCTGGAGAGGGCTGATCTGGAGGGAAGTGGGTTTCCGCTCCTCCACCTTTTTTTTCTTCCATCTCTCCCTGTTTGGGTGTGAAGAACGAGTGCCCCGACGTGTGGTGCTGGCGGTGATCCTTGTCCCTTGCAGCCCCCCGCCATGGTTTGCAAGGAAAATCGGAAAGGCAGGAGGTGGCTGGGGAGGGGTGGAGTTACTTGGCAGGACCAGTCCCCAGCGGCCCCTCAGCCTCGCGGCCACCCCAAGCTCAGCCATCGGCCACGCCCGGGAAACAGCCGCATCCCTGGGGTGCTGTCGGTGGCGGGAGGCTGCCAGCAAGGGGCAGGAGGGCACGGTGATGGATACCTGTGCCCGCTGACATCGGTGCGGAGCAGTTAATGTGCCTGTGCCCTCAGCACGCCCCGCTAGCCCGCCCCGTTATTGCACTGGGCTGGCTCAGCCCAGCGATCGATGGATGGATGCTGGCGTCTCAGCAATCGATCCCTTACTCATGCACGCAGCTCCCAGCCTCCCGCTGGCGCTCGCTTTTCTGTGAATGGCACGGGCTGAGTGAAGCCGTCTGCGCCTGCCTCGCAACGCTGCGAAACTGAGTCAGGCTGAATTCCGGCTCCCTGACGTCCCTGCTCCTGTGCCCCTCACCAGGGCGGAGAGGCCCCACGGGGAACCCCCAGAGGCACCAGCACCGGTTGTCCTCGCCAGACAAGGCGGTTTTAATGGTGATGGTTGGGATTGGAGCCCCTTCTTGGGAGAGACGCTGATTCTCTGGCAGTGGGGATCTTGGGACAGGCAAGGGCTGCTTTTGAGCTGGTTCTTGCCCTCAGAGCTCTGAGCCTCGTTCTGCAGCAGTGAAGGTGGTGCCGTGGATGCTGAGGGATGGGAGTTGGCTGCAATGTGACCCCGATCCCGTGGCCCCAGAGATCCATGCACATCCATGCCTGTCCTCCTGGGAGCCTGGCAGCAGGCAGCTCGCTTCAGGGACAGTTCGGGCATTCACCCACTGGTTTATCTGGGGCGGAGATGCCCACCATCTCCTGCCACCAGCCGTGCTGGCCCAGCAGCCCCACCGCTGCTCTCCCTGGAAATCAGGGACCGGAGGGTGGAGAGCAAGGCGCTCTCCAGCCCGGCACATCCCCACGCCGCCAGTCAGGGCTCCTGCCGCCACTCTGCCCACGGCCCTGCCACCATGGCAGTGGGTCTGCCCCTCACAATCTGGACGGCTGTTTTATTTCTATGGCAACATTTCTCCTGAAACACTTCAGAGGGAGCCTGGTGCTGTTCCATAATGAGGGAAGCAGCGTCCCCCATTCCGTCCCCTGCAAAAGGCTCAGAGAAACGACCCTGACACATCTCCCCACCTCCTTCCCTCCCTGGCAAGCGGTACCAGCACTGGTACAAAGAGCTGCTGGCCTGGTCCCAGCTGCCTCTCTGCTGCTTGCTGTCCTTTCCCTGCCTTCAGCTTGGCTCTCCCCTCTCCTCTCGCCGGCTCCCTTTCTGCCGGCAGCCTGCTAAAGCACCCGCGCAGACTGACCAGCTGAAAGGAGCCTTAGAGCAGGTGGATGTCCAAAGTGACTGTGCTCTAGAGGAGGGCAGAGCCCCGGGAGAGCTGTATAGATCGGCCCCGCCAGCAGCACGGTGAGTGCGGGGCTGAAGGGCACCGGGGATCCCAGGGGCCGGGCAGACCGGCGCTTCACCCCTCGGAAAAGCTCGATGGCATTATGAAGAGGCGGTGCCTGCCACGGGACCAGACACAGCGGCCCCAGAACTCCTCTCCTCTCCCGTTCCCGTTGTTCCCAGCGCCCAGAAACAGCCTCGTGTCCGGGCGGAGGTGAGCAGGCAGAAGTTGCGGGCAGCGCCGAGCGCCAGCAGGGGACAGGCAGGTGAGCAGGCAGCATCCCGGCGGGAGCCACTGTCGCAGCCCGCAGGAGCAGGGCTGTGACAGCCACCCGTGGTGATGGCGGGGGGGTATCGCAGTCCTGGCCGTGTGCAGATGCAGCCGCCGTGTCCCCCGAGCACCGCACTGCTCTCCCCCAGCCATGGCAGCCCCTCCCTGTGGGAGAGCTGGGGGTAGGGAAGGAGCGGGCAATGTACTCCGTACTGCGTGAGCTGGGCAGCGCTCAGGCTTGGCACCTTCCAGATGTGCTTGTTAAACCCGAGGGATCAAGCCGCAGGAATAGAAGTCAGCAAACCTGTAGTGAAATACTTGATCCCCTCTCTGTAGGAATGCGGTTGTGCAGCTTACCTGGGATGCTCCCTGTGCTCTGTTCCTGGTGCCTAGCAGGCATGGCTGAAAGGGGAGCAGCTGGGGCCCTTTCAGGAGGCTCGTGGCTCTGCTCAGCTCCCTGTTAGCCTAGCGACAAGGGGGCTGAAGGGAGATTGTTTTTTCCCCGTCGCTGATGGGTTAGGGCTCAGCAGCCAGGCCAGGCTGGGAACTCAGCTGTCGTGCAGCAGCTGGGTGCAGAGCAGCGGCTGCAGCCTGTCTCGATCAGGGGCTCGGTGCAGAGCAGGCTTTGCCCTGGTTATTGCTCACCCTTGCTGCTGTCACTGTTGTTATCATCATTCATAAACTATTTGCAGGCACCTGCCTTGCTGGGTGCTTGGCAGACTCACCGGCAGTCCATCCCTGCCCTGTCAAGACCACAACTGCAGCAGGCAGGCAGGCAGATGATGTAAGCCACTCTTAGCCCCCTTGTCCTGCATACCGATAATTATCCTTGTCCCCTGAGTAGCCAAAAGCCATCAAGACATCCCACATGGCCAGGCACTTTGTGCTGAAGGGATGCTGCTGGGAATGGCCTTATATCAGGGCTCCCACAGGGCAGGATGCCCAGTGAAAGGAGTTCCAGGGATGCAGAGATTAGTGAAGACGCCCTTTGCACTGTGCAGTTGTGCTGGGAAGCTGGAGGAGGTGACCTGAGTGTGCTGCATCTGCCTGGGATGTGAGGACCTCAGGGACACCCCGGAGCCTTCAGTTTTTCAGCTCTTGCAGGTTTTGCACCAACCCTTTGGGGTCCAGTTTTGACGCAGGGTGCTGGGGGTATGTCAGTCCCTGTGTTTCCTCGGGAGCGGGTGGGATGCAGTCTGCACCCTGGCTGCTACAAAAGCTCGGCTCCTTTTTGGCCAAGAATAGGCCCCCCCGGGAAGGCCAGGGTCCTTCTGAGCATTTAATTTTTCCTGTGATGCCAGCTACAGAGAATAACACCCACCTTCCTCACTCAGCAAGAGAAAGCAGGGGCTTCTCTCCAGCTGCCACTCCAGCAGCATCCTCTCCTTACAATCCTGCTCAGCGCTCAGCCCCTGTGTGGTGTATGCCCAGCCCCACTTTGGCCAGGGAGGAGTGGGTGAATGCCGGTGCCAGTCCCACCAACCCCACCATGGGGTATCCCCCACCTAGTCTGAGATCCTGGGGGTGGGCAGCTGCTCTCGCAGCGCCATTGTCTGGACGGTGCAGCCGCAGCAGGGATCGCTGGGGCGGTGTGGGAGCAGGCGGGAGGTGATGCTGTCACCTTTCTGTGCCTCTTCCTGACTTTGTCATCCTGGGGACCTTTGTGTGGTTCCCATTTTTATCTGTTTTTTCTCCCTCTCACTCTTTCTCTCCTTCTCTCTTCGCTTTCTTTTCTCCCCCTCCCATCAGCATGTGGGCTGATCACTGCTCAAACTTTTAATTCAGATGGTAATTGGAATAATAATACGGGCAGAATCCTTCTGGCTCCGTTGCTGCAGCTGGCTTCAGGGAGCTATGAATAGCTCTGAGTCACACACTGAGATGGTTTAACTTCAAATCATTTTGTTTTGTTTTCATATTACCCATCCTCAGGCTCCAGAGCTTCACAGGGGGAAAAAATATCCCCCCTTCTCACTCCACTCCAAAATATAAACCGGGCAGAGGCACATGAATAAAATCCTCTTTTGGAGAGGGAAACTGGTCAGCGGATCATGCCTTGCGGGGCAGATGGGGACTGTTGGCACCTGATCTATTTATAATTATTGAACGAAAAGGCAGAAGTGAGTGTATATAAAAATGGTATAGAGTTGATTACAGCTTCCTCCCCTCACCTTCCATATGTCAGTTGCCTTTTTAATATGGTAAAACTCTCCTGCACGGTGGCTGTGCCTTGGCGTGTGCCCGTGCAGCGCCTGGCAGCCTGCCCTGCCGGCACGGAGCGGCGAGAGCTCGGCCGCTGGCTCTTGGGGCAGGACAGGCCCCCACGGCACAGAGCCGTCCCCTGAGCCCCAGCATGAACCCTGGGAATATTCCTGAGGAACAGGAGAAGAGATGGAGTCGCAAAGAGGATGGAGAGGACACACTGAGTGCTGCGGGTCTGCAAGGCTCTGCTAGAAGGCAGAGGTCCCTCCTCAGCTGCGGGTGTTTCCGCCCCGACTCCCCAAGAGGCGAGGAGTTCGTCTGCCGTGCTGTCAGCGTGCCGAGCTGGCAGCCTGGGCTCTGGAGGCTGCTCCCGAGCCAGCCGGCGGCAGGGACAAAGGCACAAAGCGGAGCGCGACCAGCGGCTGCGGTATTGACCACAGACAGGAGAGAAGCATTTGCCAGACAACTCCCGATAAAGCAAAGACTAAGAGCGTAAAAATACCCTGGGATTTTTCCATCGTTGTCGCTCACAGTGTATGTCCCAGAGCACCAGATATGGTTGTTATAAAAAGAGAAGTGGGGGAGTGCTTTAGCGTGGACTTTTCTGTTCTGTTTCATGAGACTCTTCCATTGCAAATTTAAGGATTGACAAAATATGATCTACTCTGGCAGGGGCTGGAGAAAGACTGGGACGTGCGAGGCACTGCACTGTGTACAGGGGATTGAGCAATGGAGGTATTGCCCCGGCACCAAGCACCTTGACCTCATTATGCTGCAGATCCCTTGGAAAGGGACAGCAGCAGCGCAGCCCCACGTGCCTGCTCAGGGCCAGAGCAGAACTGGGGTGGCAGCGTGGGCTGGTGTGATGGCTTGTGCTGCTGGAGCACGGTGTCACACGGGAAGGAGGAGATGACTGCAGCACCGTGGTGGTGTCCCTGGCATTGCTCAATCTAAGACACAGGAGGGGTTGGAAAAGAGGGATGGATAGCACATGCTCTGGGGCTGGAGGCAGTTGCTTGCCCCTGGAGACCCATCTGGCTGGCTGTTTCAATGCTGCAAGGCAGTGGCTGTGACATCCAGGCTGCAGCAGCCGTCAAAAAGTGCTTGGGGGCTTCTGCAGGCCATGAAATTCATGGGTGTTCATGCGCACCCAGGAAAGGCAGCAGAGGGATGTGGAGGCTTCTGTCCGGGCTGCAGCCTCCTGCCTAGCCTCTCCTTGCTGCACCCACCAGCTTGGTTTCATACCACTCCATAGGATTACCCATCCTCAGGCTCCAGAGCTTCACAGGGGAAAAAATATCCCCCCTTCTCCCCACTCCAAAATATAAACCGGGCAGAAGCACATGAATAAAATCCTCTTTTGGAGAGGGAAACTGGTCAGCGGATCATGCCTTGCGGGGCAGATGGGGACTGTTGGCACCTGATCTATTTATAATTATTGAACGAAAAGGCAGAAGTGAGTGTATATAAAAATGGTATAGAGTTGATTACAGCTTCCTCCCCTCACCTTCCATATGTCAGTTGCCTTTTTAATATGGTAAAACTCTCCTGCACGGTGGCTGTGCCTTGGCGTGTGCCCGTGCAGCGCCTGGCAGCCTGCCCTGCCGGCACGGAGCAGCGAGAGCTCGGCCGCTGGCTCTTGGGGCAGGAGAGCCCCCCACGGCACAGAGCCGTCCCCTGAGCCCCAGCATGAACCCTGGGAATATTCCTGAGGAACAGGAGAAGAGATGGAGTCGCAAAGAGGATGGAGAGGACACACTGAGTGCTGCGGGTCTGCAAGGCTCTGCTAGAAGGCAGAGGTCCCTCCTCAGCTGCGGGTGTTTCCGCCCCGACTCCCCAAGAGGCGAGGAGTTCGTCTGCCGTGCTGTCAGCGTGCCGAGCTGGCAGCCTGGGCTCTGGAGGCTGCTCCCGAGCCAGCCGGCGGCAGGGACAAAGGCACAAAGCGGAGCGCGACCAGCGGCTGCGGTATTGACCACAGACAGGAGAGAAGCATTTGCCAGACAACTCCCGACAAAGCAAAGACTAAGAGTGTAAAAATACCCTGGGATTTTTCCATCGTTGTCGCTCACAGTGTATGTCCCAGAGCACCAGATATGGTTGTTATAAAAAGAGAAGTGGGGGAGTGCTTTAGCGTGGACTTTTCTGTTCTGTTTCATGAGACTCTTCCATTGCAAATTTAAGGATTGACAAAATATGATCTACTCTGGCAGGGGCTGGAGAAAGACTGGGACGTGCGAGGCACTGCACTGTGTACAGGGGATTGAGCAATGGAGGTATTGCCCCGGCACCAAGCACCTTGACCTCATTATGCTGCAGATCCCTTGGAAAGGGACAGCAGCAGCGCAGCCCCACGTGCCTGCTCAGGGCCAGAGCAGAACTGGGGTGGCAGCGTGGGCTGGTGTGATGGCTTGTGCTGCTGGAGCACGGTGTCACACGGGAAGGAGGAGATGACTGCAGCACCGTGGTGGTGTCCCTGGCATTGCTCAATCTAAACACAGGAGGGGTTGGAAAAGAGGGATGGATAGCACATGCTCTGGGGCTGGAGGCAGTTGCTTGCCCCTGGAGACCCATCTGGCTGGCTGTTTCAATGCTGCAAGGCAGTGGCTGTGACATCCAGGCTGCAGCAGCCGTCAAAAGTGCTTGGGGGGCTTCTGCAGGCCATGAAATTCATGGGTGTTCATGCGCACCCAGGAAAGGCAGCAGAGGGATGTGGAGGCTTCTGTCCGGGCTGCAGCCTCCTGCCTAGCCTCTCTCCTTGCTGCACCCACCAGCTTGGTTTCATACCACTCCATAGGAATTGCCACTGACTCTGCAGCCTCCTCCTTCACATGTGGGTCTCAGGAGGCAAAGCAAGCTCCAAGAAATGCCCTCAGGCATGCTCTGGATTCGTGTCGCTGCCCTCAGCCAGGCTTTCCTCCTCCTTGTCCATGTGACAGGCAGCTGCCTGTTCAGGATATGAATATAATCCCCTTCTGCTGGAGACACCTCTGAGCCCTCCCCTTCCATTCCATTTCTGTTTCAGGTTTCCAAGTGGCAATGGGACCTTTTCACAGCCATTTGAACTACGTTTACATAGGATTTGGGCTCCTGGCAAGCCCCCAGGCCTTGCCAAGCTGGTGGCATTGATTTTGCCAGCAGGGACCTCAGTGGTGGCCCTGGCCCACCAGCTGCTGAGGAGGGACAGTGACCCAATGTGGCAGCAGTGCCCAGCCCAGGCGTTTCTTGCCTGCCTGTCTGTCCTTCCCATGGCGGCACCATGCGCTCTGGGGGTGTGTTGGGGTGGAAGTGGGAAACGTGTTTATTTTTGTTCGTCTCCTGGCTCGTGCGGCTCTGAGTTTGTGGCACTGGGTATTACTAACACTTCCCTGTGCCAGCTGGCAGCAGGGATGAATCAGATTGGCAGCACCACAGCATGGACCCTGCACTGCCCGCTCAGCTGAGAGCGATGCCCGTGGCCAAAGTGCTGGTGATGTCTCCTGCCTGTGTCCAGGGTTGGCCCCAACCAAGCGCCAGTGGCTTGGCCTTGCTGGTGGAGATGTCTCCGTACCCTGTGGGACAGGGCTGTCCCCTCTGGGCCACGCTGCCTGCCCGGGCTGGATTGTCCCTGTTCCTCCTTTACGCTGGAGGTCTCAGGTGGCTTCATGATCTGCTTACTGGTGGCATCCCCAAGCTGGGGTCAGCTCTACACCAGGAGGACAGCCTATCCTCATGCTGCCAAAAACACCTTTTGCACTTGTTGTGGTTTAACCCCAGCAG
Source organism: Emberiza elegans (assembly GCA_024865655.1). Classification (NCBI taxonomy): domain Eukaryota; kingdom Metazoa; phylum Chordata; class Aves; order Passeriformes; family Fringillidae; genus Emberiza; species Emberiza elegans. The sequence continues at coordinate 4,025,550 of JALJVW010000910.1, read as the reverse complement.
GCAACATCAATATCACTCAGCCCCTCTCTCCCTCTCACTGCCCCCAGCCATAGTGGGGAGGGGAATTGAAAAGAAAAGGTAAACTTTGTGGGTTGAAATAAGAACAATTTAATAATTGAAAAAAAACCCAATAATAAATATATCAATCATATTAATATTATTATCATCAACAATAATAATAACAATAATAATAATAATAATGATGATGATGATGAATGATGATGATGATGATGATGATGATGATGATGATGATGATGATGATGATGATAAGCACAGAGAGAGAGAATAACAGGACCCAAGAGAAACAAGTGCTGCACAACCCCATTACTCACCACCCGATGACTGATGCCCAGCACGTCCCCAGGCATTCATCAGCCCCTTCCAGTTAAATCCCCCAGTTATATTCTGGGCATGGTGTTCTGTGGCATGGAATATCCCTCTGGCTAGTTTGGGCAAGCTGTTCTGGCCATGCTCACCCCTGGATTCCTGTGCAGCTCCTCAGTGGCAGAACATGAGCAACAGAAAAGTCCTTGTCTTGGAGTAAGCCACTACTTAACGACAGCTCAGACAAGTCTGTGTTTTCAGCATTATTCTCACACTAAATCCAATACTGTGCTGGCTACTATGAAGAAAATTAACGCAGTCCTAGACAAAATCAAGACAGCAGTTGATTGCTTCCTCCCCCTCCCCTGCTTCTGACAACTCAGCACACATGGAACTTGATGACATCACAGACTTTGGAATGTTGGTGGTTCCAGGTGTCTCCGGAGCCAAGATGCAGAGGTTTGTGGCTCTCCTCTCCCTCCTGAACACCTCCTGATCCTGGTGTTCCAAACAGAGGGATTTTGGTGGCCACAACAAGCACTGCTGAAGCTGCAGAAGGTGGCACACTGCTTGTCAGTGTCAACAGCCTGCATGGCCTGCACTCCAGGAACACAAATTGGATTCTCCTGCTTACTGCAGCTGAGAGCATCCTGAAAAATATCGCAGCCATTTCGCATCTTTGGGCTAATGATGAAGGTCTACCCAGAATCTCAAGGCTTGCAATGTGATGATGAAAATGATGGTGGTGAAAAATCAGGGAACACCTGCCATTCTGATGTTCCTTCACCCTTATGCAAGAGCAGTAAGAGCACAGATGAAAATCAGACAGCAGATCCGGGACAACCCACATTTTTCCTAACTCCTGGGGACTCTTACATGGTGAAAGATAAACAGGTGGGGTTGGCCAAGCATGCGCTGGAACTTGCAAAGGAAGATCAGGAACTTCAGGAACCATTTTACAAAGACATGGGAATGTCTGGCAGCTTGGATGGAGATGAGCAGCCCAGCCCGACCTACCACCTTCCTGGGCATCAGAGGTTGCCTGTCCCCCAGAAGGCTGGTACAGCACCAAATGGCTTCCATGACTCTTTCCAGCACAGCTCAGACCAGCACTTGGGGACAGAGGCCGCTGCCACACAGGCCCATGCCAGTAACCATTTTGTGGGACACCCAGAGAGCACCACGGGAGCGGAGCCCCACGTGCTGCGCAGGGAGGATGGCAAGGACGGCGAGGACAGCAAGGACAGAGAGCCCCTGCCCCAGCAGCCAGCCTACGACTCGCTGTGGCAGGAGAACAGCATGCTCAGGTCAGAGAATGAAATGTTCAGGAACGAGAACTTCATGCTTGCGACGGAGAACTTCACACTCAGGCAGGCTTTCAAAGATCTCAGGAAGGACAGGGCTGTGTTCATGGCCGAGGATGTCGTGCTCAGGGAGGAATACGACGTGCTCAGGGAGGAATACGATGTGCTCAGTGAACAGTATGACAGGCTCGGGGGTGAGAATGATGCACTCAGGAAGGACAATGCCATGGTCAGGAGAATGTTCCAGACCTTCCAGAACAACTTGAAGAGACAGGTGTGCATGGTGGCGTGCCTGCAGGATCAACTGAAGGCCAGCCAGGCTAAACGGGAGAGGGAAGTCCAAGAGCTCCAGTCCTTAGTCCAGGAGACTGAGTGTCATCTTCAGATAATGACCCAGCGGGCTCTGAATGCCGAAACAAACATGGAGAGGCTGAAGCAGAAGATCTTTATTCTCCAAGGACAGCTGGAGAGATGCAATCTGGGGAATGAAAACCTGAGAACAGACTGGTCTAGAAGCAGTGAAACAGACCTTAGACTTCACCAGGCAAAACACCCACGAGCTCATAATGGTCAAAGATGCTTCCCTCAGGTAGTTCCTGTCTCAGAAATGCTGCCCATTGTTACTGAGGTCCTCGAATCCACCAGAAAAAATCTCAAATTTTAAGCAGAGAAAGATCTATGAGTGCAGTTCTGTATGAGTTCCATGGATCCGTGCACGGTCCGAGGCCATCATTCTCCCACTTGTAACCATTTACTGCAAATAAAAGCATTTACTTTCCCACTCTCAAATGTGCGCAGACTGGTAGCCTTCATCCTTTGTGGAAATACTTTCCTTGTGATTAGGTACCAATTTCAGGTAGTGATATGACTTTAGCTGCTGATACTCTGTTCGGGCAGCAAAGGTTGCCCAGGCCCTGAGCTGCACGGTCCAGCTGTAATGGACTCTGTGCAAGAGGCTCTGCCACAGCTCTGGCTGACATGAGCTTCCATGCGGGAGCCAGGAGGAAGCACAGCACCACAGGATGCAGTGCTCTTACACAGTGTGCTCATCCCACCCCATAGCTGTACCAGCCTGAACTGGAGATGAACAAAGCCCTTGTATTTCATCTTCTTCCTTTGCCCCTTTTTGGGAAGGGGGGAAAGGTGAGGAGCAGAGATCCAGGTGCTGCTGCACACATTTCACAGAGGGCCTTAGGTCCTCCTCCCTTTCTTTTGGAGCTGGCTGCTGCCCGGGCCAGAAATCCAAAATCTCTAGAAATGGTGCACCTGTTTCTGCAGCTGGAGAAAGAGAGTTGTTGGTTGTAGAATCATTCAGGAAATTGTGAATTACTCATATGTGTGAGTTGTGACAGGGCCTTCCCTGTGTTATCGGGGTCAGTGCAGGCTAAGGATGAGCTTGGCATATCCAGGCAGGCTGAGAATGATGCCAGTTGAAGAGGATGCCTTTCCTCTCCTGGCTGGGGCTGGCACAGAGGGTTGTACCTAAACTGCCCACCTTTGCCACCTCCCAAAGCCATGTGGGACCCTGGAGTCTGAACTCAACCTGCAATGGCTCTGGTCAGCTTTATCCCAGCAGGACCATCTGTGGGTATGAAGTGACCTCTCTTCATCACATCAACATTTCTGATTAACTTAAGTTACCAGCCCCAGGGTCTGCTATAAGTTTACCCATCTGCACAGCAAAAATTCCTGGCCAAACCAACTTCATGAAGATTTGGATGTTGTATTGCAGTGAGGTGGTGGGAGCTGGCAGAGTTCAGTGTCAAATGCTTTTTCCTGATGCGGATTTTTTGGGCAGATTTTTGGGCAGCTGTTCACTTCTGTCTCTGTATGGTGAGTTGTGGATTACAAGGTTGTTTTCTTCTCCTGGTTTCATAATACCTTTGGTCTGAACATGTTTGTGTTGCTGCAGAGCTTTAACTGCCTCAGTAACTGAGTAGTCTTCATCCCACCAGAGGTGATGTCTGGAGCTCCCTTCTTGCTGCTTTCCAGCTCTGGTCCTAACTGGGGAAATCTGGTGGGCACCTCTGGCCAGCTTCAGCCCCATTCTGGGCCACTGATGATGGGACAAGGATGGTTCTCACCAGTTTTTCCATCCTAGGCAACATCATTTGCTGTTCCTCTCTCCTGTCCATGCACAACCACTTGCAAGCAGCTCTAAGCCTTACATTTGATCCCAAAATCATTGTGTTTTTTCCCATATCTGGCAACCAGTGGCTGCTCATTGGTGAGGCTGGGAGGAAATAGATTAGCTGGCTCTGTCTACATCCACACTCAGCACTGGCTGCTGTAATCCAAAGGCCACAGTGCAGGATTAGCATGGGTGTACAAAGCCCTTCCTAATCTGTGAGTCATTACCCCCTCAGTGCATTTCCCTTCCCAGCAGCTCTGGGCAGGTGGAATAGGTTGGCTCTTGAGTCTTTGGATTCCCCATCCTTCCGTTCTGGGAGGACTGGGTTGGGACATCTGCCGGACATCCTCCCAGGACTCTGCTGCTGAGCTGCTCCTCGAATGCTGTACACAGGGCATGTCACAAGGTTTGTTTCCTCTAACTGGCTTCTCTTTGGCTACCCTTGAGCCCTTCCTTTCCATCAGTTCTTTTGGGCTCTACCCATTGCTTTCCTTCTTTTATTTGAAACAGATTGTTCTGCACACCCTGGAAAAAATTCCCTTAGAGTTAGGCTGGGATGACGGGGATCCCTGAGGGCTGCTTGTGCATTCCTGTGCTTTGTTAGTCCTTGTGTCAGAGGTATTTAGCATGGCTGAGCTCTCGCCCCGGTGTAAGCTCTGATATTAATATAGTGGCTCAGGGCAAGGGCCCTGTGAGTGGCTCAGCTGCTGTGCCCTTGGTCTGGAGAGCAGTGACCCTCCGGCCCTGCTCCTCACCTGCGGGCCCTGCACCCAGTCTGCCCCACCAGCTCCTCACCTGCGGGCTGTGCACCCAGTCTGCACCCACCAGCTCCTCACCTGTGGGCCCTGCACCCAGTCTGCACCCACCAGCTCCTCACCTGCGGGCCCTGCACCCAGTCTGCACCCACCAGCTCCTCACCTGCGGGCCCTGCATCCAGTCTGCACCCACCAGCTCCTCACCTGCAGGCTGTGCACCCAGTCTGCACCACCAGCTCCTCACCTGCAGGCTGTGCACCCAGTCTGCACCACCAGCTCCTCACCTGCAGGCTGTGCACCCAGTCTGCACCACCAGCTCCTCACCTGCGGGCCCTGCACCCAGTCTGCACCACCAGCTCCTCACCTGCGGGCCCTGCACCCAGTCTGCACCCACCAGCTCCTCACCTGCAGGCCCTGCACCCAGTCTGCACCACCAGCTCCTCACCTGCAGGCTGTGCACCCAGTCTGCACCCACCAGCTCCTCACCTGCGGGCCCTGCACCCAGTCTGCACCCACCAGCTCCTCACCTGCCTGAGCCAGGCTGCAGCAGATGCCCCAAGGACACCTCCCCATGCACCCTGAGCAAAAGGCTGGCAGCCCTGTGCCCGCTGCTCCGATGGCTGCTGCCAGGGGGATCTGATCTGACCGGTTTTGCTTTGTCCTTCCCTGCCAGCCACGTGCCCAGGAGCAATCGCAATGGCAGCACTGGTCCCAGCTCGCCAGAGGTGAAACCTGGAGCTGCCCAGTCCCACGTGAGTGCTGCTGCATGAGCTCCCACGGCCTGGCAGCTCCTGCGGCCCCCTGACACCTGATGACCGCGCGAGCCATGGGCAGCGTCCGAGTCAATCGGTGAGTAACCCTCCTCTGGAGACCTGCTGCTTCCCTGAGTGACCCAGTCCTCCTCATCTGGCCCCTCAGACCCCAAATTCAGACTGCCTTTTGATATCTTCTTCTCAGATTACCTGTCAGCGGCTTTCCTGTTCCAAGGAATGACTCCTCTCTCCTCCTCCAACCAAAAATGTGCCATATGCAGGGGTAGTGCTTGGAGGAGTACTATGGAGGAGAAGCAAAGCACTGCATGGTGCTGGACCAGAAATTACAGATTCCAGCAGCATTGCAGAAGCCACATGTTCCCAACTCCACCAGTGCTGTCCTTGCCATGAGACGGAGTCCCATTCTGGAGGGCTCCAGCTGACATGTGAACACCTCGGGGTGAGAGGGAGAGAATCCCAGGGTCCTGTGAGGCTGCAGCTAGTCAGGCATGAGGGCAGAGCAGTCTTTGTGCTTCAGTGCACTCTCTTGGTTTCCTCGCTGGTCAAAGCACCATCTACCATCACATCTTTAAGGAGTATCTGCAAGTGTCATGGGATCACATGAGGGGCAGTGTTGTGACAGAGGGGAGCCAGAGGGGGAAAGGTCTCCCAGAAAGTGTGTGTGTGTGTGTGTGGCTTCTGCCAAGGAAACTGACAGTGCTTTGGGTGTTGATTTCCAAATTACACCTTTGGCTTTGGATAAGGGATGCTGGAAGACACACATGTTGCTGTGGCAACAGAATTGTCCTGAGGCAGGAAGTGTATAAACATTGTCACCACACAACATGAAATCAGTGAGCAGAGCAGAAAAGAAAATAGAAGCTCCCAGCCTTGTATTATATGAGGGCCAAAATGTGGTCAGGCTGCAGGTGCTTGCTCCCAGGCTTCCTGGTTGTCCCAGCTGCTGTCAGGTTTCAAAGCCTTGTATCCCTCCTCACCATAAAGGCTGGAAGGTATCCACAGAGCTGCAAACTGCTGCTGCTTTGCTGCCCTGTCAGGACTTTGCTAGGTGCAACCTCCAGGCAGCAACACTCAGCGAACATTGAAGCAGATGTCCACCAGCTTGGTCAGGCTGGCACCATGGAGCAATAATCACTGACATGTTGTTGTGAGATCCAGCAGGGTGGTACTGGCCCCTGGGAACCACCCACGCCTCCTGCCCTTGCTGTCTCGGTGGTTGCTGTTACCCTTTGTGTATTCCTGATGGAAGTGCCTGTTTCTTCTCTTCCCAGGTACAGCATTGTCTCCACAGAGGAGGATGGGCACAAGGTCTCTACGCTGGGCAGCATGAACGGGCACAGCCGGAACGGGAAGGGCCATGCTCCCCGGCGGAAGCACCGCAACCGTTTTGTGAAGAAGAACGGCCAGTGCAACGTTTACTTTGCCAACCTGAGCAACAAATCCCAGCGCTACATGGCCGACATCTTCACCACCTGTGTGGACACGCGCTGGCGGTACATGCTGATGATCTTCTCCGCTGCCTTCCTGGTCTCCTGGCTCTTCTTCGGCTTCCTCTTCTGGTGCATCGCCTTCTTCCATGGCGACCTCAATGCACCAGTGGTGGCAGGCAGTCCCTCTCTGCTCAAGCCCTGCATCATGCATGTGAACAGCTTCCTGGGGGCTTTTCTTTTCTCAGTGGAGACACAGACAACCATTGGGTACGGCTTCCGCTGCGTGACTGAGGAGTGCCCGCTGGCCATCATGGCAGTCGTGGTGCAGTCCATCGTGGGCTGTGTGATTGACTCCTTCATGATTGGCACCATCATGGCCAAGATGGCAAGGCCCAAGAAGCGGGCCCAGACCCTCCTCTTCAGCCATCATGCTGTCATCTCTGTGCGGGATGGCAAACTGTGTCTCATGTGGAGGGTGGGCAACCTGAGGAGGAGTCACATCGTGGAGGCCCATGTCCGAGCCCAGCTCATCAAGCCCTACATGACAGAGGAAGGGGAATACCTCCCCCTGGACCAGCGGGACCTGAATGTGGGCTACGATGTGGGTCTGGATCGTATATTTTTGGTCTCACCTATTATTATTGTTCATGAGATTGATGAGGAGAGCCCCCTCTATGGGATTGGCAAGGAAGAGCTGGAGACAGAGAATTTTGAGATTGTGGTTATTCTGGAGGGGATGGTGGAAGCCACAGCCATGACCACACAGGCACGAAGCTCTTACCTTGCTAGCGAAATCCTTTGGGGTCATCGCTTTGAACCAGTTGTGTTTGAGGAGAAGAACCACTACAAAGTGGATTACTCGCGCTTTCACAAGACATACGAGGTAGCTGGCACACCTTGTTGCTCAGCCCGGGAGCTGCAAGAAAGCAAGATGACCATTCTACCTTCTCCACCACCTCCCAGTGCCTTCTGCTATGAGAATGAGCTGGCACTTGTCAGTCAAGATGAAGACGAAGATGATGATGAAGTGGGTGTAGTGTTAGGGGGCAACACCAAGGAGGAGGGAGGTATCATCCAGATGATGGATTTTGGAAGCCACCTGGACTTGGAGCGGCTCCAGGCAACTCTGCCTCTAGATACAATCTCATACCGCAGGGAGTCAGCCATCTAACTCCTCCAGCCTCCCCGTTCCGCACCCGTTGGCCACAGTCTCCTCTGTTCCATACCCATACACCGGATAAGTCCCTTCACCACCAAATAATGCCTCCCATGTTTGCCTCTCAGCCCCCAGATACACCAAGGCCTGGAGCTGCTCGGAAATACTCCCTTTCTCATGAGGTCGTAATGCCTGGGAGAGGAGTGAGGATACACTGCTCTTTCTGGGTGTGCAGCTTGGGCTAGAACCCCTCTCCTGCCCAGAGACAGGAGGGCAGCAGGCCTGGTTTCTTGTCTCTGGAGAGGTGACAGGAGTCCCTGCCTTCGGTGACAGACTGGGACTCCAGCAAGTGTTTCTGCTGCTGAGGCAACAGCAGACTTTCTGTCACCTCTCACTGTGGGTAGGCCCCATGGCTGTCAAGGGTCATCGCTGTCACCGGGAGAGGAGCGACACCTAAGCACTGACCAGATGAGGATAGAAGGGAGAGTTTGGGACTCTTGGAGGGAGTGGGGAAGGATCTCAAGGGAGGAGTTCACTTGCATGTTTGTTGCTTGTTGCACATGATTCTGTATATAAAAGAGAAGGAGAACTGAAGTCGACATTTTCCCATGGCAAATGCCAAGGAAGGAGACAAGGACGTTCTACACAGGCTGCTCTCCACTCTCCTTGGCTTTTGGTGTCTGTCACCCCCAGAAGCAGCTCGGCTCCATGGACTCAGATCCAGTTCTCCCAGTCCTCTTGAAAAACATGTCCTGCTCCTCTCCTGAGATACTGGCAGAGGAGGCAGGGCCCTGTGCTTACCACACTCAGACTGCTCCCTGGCACAGCACAGTGGGATGACAGACAGGTGACCTGACTGGACAGCAGACCCTCCACTTGCTCCTTTTGCCTCCTCCATTCTTCTCCCTGATGCCATCAGCTGTAAAACAGAATTTGTAACTATTTATTTTTAATAAAGTCTAATATCCCAAGGGGAGGTTTGGAAGCAAAGGACAGACTCCACAGCTGCAGCCTGGTATAGAGACTGATGAGGGTTATTAGGGCTGGTGTTTGTTATTTGTATGGCATTGGACCCTGGAAGCTCCACCATGAGGGCTCTCTTGTTCTGGGCCTCTCTTGTAAAGACCTGTAACAAGAGGCTCAGAGAAATTGCTCGGGGAGAAGGTCTTACAAATGTGTGTATGGAGGGAATAATCTGCATTAAAATTGCCAGTAGGATTAGCCAACCAATACTATTTGCTTTGGAGATAGCAAGAGTTTTTCCCAAGGAAGGGTTATAGATATACTTGGTGAAGAGGCAGACATGTGCAAGACATTGCTCTAGATTCAAAAACCCCATGAAAAAATCCAAAGTGTCTCTTTGTGCTAGAGGCAAGTGAAGGGAGAATGAGGGAGGACGTCAACCAAAGCTAGACCTGTAACATCAGTTGGTTGTCATTTCACAAAAGAGGTGAAAACATGATGAGCATTTTCCCTCAGGAGTCGCAGAATCACTCCTTCAAAACTGCAGATGATGTGAGGACAGAAAAACAAACAGGCAGCTCAGGAAGCTGCTCTGGGCACCCAGTAGCTGTGCTGTGGTGGGGAATAGCTGAAGAAGTTATGTTCCACCTAATCCCTGATCTACAAAGCAGAAAAAAAGCATCTCAGTATTAACTTGGAATTGGTTCAAGAAGCAAAAGGAAGAGGGGAAGAAGCAGAAGGGCAAGGAAAGAAATAGCAGGACTGAGAGCAAGAAGCAGACACAGAGGGCAGATGGTGAAGATGGAAGGGGAAAAGAGGAAGAGAAAGTGAGGCTATATGGAAGTGCATTTGAGAAAGAGCACAAATAGACTCATAAGATGTGTCTAGGCCCAGACATAGTCATTTCTCATCTTAGGATGTAGGTTTTGTGGGGCAACAGCTGTCCTGCCTGAGTCTGCTCCATTCACTGGAATAATTCCAGTCCCCAGAATAATTCCATTCCCCAACACCCTCTAGGCCCTGCCATGGAGCCAGTTTTCTACCCAATGAACAGTGCACCCATTCAATTTCTCCAGGCAGCCAATTTCTCTAGGAAAAATGCTTTGGGAGACAGTGTCAAAGGCTTTACTGAAGTGCAGGTAGACATCATCCACAGCCTTACCCTCATCCACTAAGCAGGTCACTTTGTCATAGAAGGAGATCAGGCTGGTCAAGCAGGACCTGACTTTCCCAAACCCAAGCCGGCTGGGCCTGATTCCTGGGTTGTGCCACATGTTCTGTACAATGGCAAGGTGAAATGCTCCGTGACCTTTTCTGGGGCTGAGGTCAGGCTGATGAGCCAAATCCTCCTTCCAGCCCTTTTTGTAGATGGGTGTCACACTGGCTAACCCCCAGTCACCTGGGACCTCTCTGGCTAGCCAAGACTGCTGATAGATGATGAAAAGTGGCTTGGTGAGCTCTTCCACCAGCTTTCTCAATTCCCTTGGGAGGACCCCATCCAGCCCCGCAGACTTGGGAGTGCCTAAGTGGTGTAGGAGGTTGCTGAGCATTCCCTCCTGCATTATGGGGCTTCATTGTGTTCCCTGTCCCTGCCTTCCAGCTCAGGGCACTGAGTACCCTAAGGACAACTGGTCTCACTGTGAAAGACTGAGGAAAAGAAGGAATTAAGCACCTCAGCCTCTACCTCGCTGCTGCAGTGATCCTCAGCTCCAGAGCCCATCTGCCAGAGCAGTTTGCCTCAAAGCCTTCACTGAAATTATGGATTCACTGGATTTTGAGTGGCCCCCATCCCTCCTGGTTCTGCTGGTGCTGAGGCAGAGCTGCCTCTTCTCAGAGCTCCAATGCTACCCACTTGGGAACTGGGGTGCCTCTCTCAGCATTAAATTCAAGAGTTTGCTGGTTTAGGAAATGAAGTCACCCCCTCCTTTCATTATTTACTTATTTTCCCCTGGGGGAATAAGCAGGGGCTGGTATTGACCTGGCTTTTAATACAGCTTTCAGAGTCGTGTGCCTGCCACTGGCCATGGAAACAAACTAATGGACCGAGAGAGAAGGACTTTGGTGCAAGGACGCGGACATTCAGGACAAACGAATGTGTCCACCATGGGGTGGTGGCCTCCAGGAGAGGGCGAACCCTCATAGCTGGGCAGCCCCTCACAGATGTGCAGCATCCTTTGGGGGTGGGTGGCAGTGCTTGGTGGAGATGAAGTGTCCCCTTGGCTCTTGGGAGACCCATCAATCACCAAGGAGTGAGTGTGCAGAGGTGCCAGGCAGGGGTGGTGCCCCAGGGCCATGGGCATGCACAGCTGGAGTGGTTGGGGCAGCACACAGGTCAGCACTGCCACCCCTCCCTTCGCCTGGGGGCCTCTTGTGGGAAAAATGGGACAAGATTGCAATCAATCTGAGGGAACAAGCATCATTCAGCCATACTGGCTCCAGACCCCTCCGTATGTCTGAACCTGCTGGATGTTTTCGTGTCATGTTTGGCATCATGGTGGAGAAGACAGTGAGGCATTGAAGAATTCCCAGCTAAACCCCTGCTGTTCTTAATAAAATCGCAAGAAAGCTTTCAGCGCTGTCAGATCATTAGAGAGGGGAGAGAGAAGGGGGTCGAGGGGAGGGGGCAGAGGGAAGGACAGGAACAGCCAGTGCAGGAAAACAGAGGGGGTGAGCAAGTTTCTGCCTATCAGACACTCCTCGTGCAGCTGTGCTGCTGGTGCCACACACAGCCCCTCCAACAACATGGTGCAGCCACTCCAGTGTCAGCTCCTGCAAGCTGCACATGTGCCCACAGGGTTTGCTGGTACACAGCAGCAGGACATCCTTCTGCACGGGTGTTCTGCACCTGCACGCTGGAATCCCAGAGAACTTGTGCCCAAGTACACACTGCAGGTGCCTACATGTGCATGCCACACGTGGGGGCACAGTCCATCCCTACACCACAACTTCATCCCATAAACACTCATGCACATTCACAAAAATGCCACACAGCAGCAAGTGTCTCAACAAGTGCCTCTCTGGCAGTGCGCTGGGGACTCTTTTATGCAGCCTGTGAAAAGCCACCAGGAGAATCCATCCTGGAAAACTGTTTGCTACATAGAAGGCTTGATGTTTTTAAGGATTCTGCAAATCAGCTGTCCAGGCCATTCATAACTGTAAACACACCAGGTATTTTACCTTTTTGCACACAGTGTGTGGAGCATCAGGTGGGTGATACCTCCTGCACTGTGCTCTCCAGAGAAGATACTTTTAATGCAGGAAAGGGCATAAAGGAAAGGTCCTTCCCTCCTCCAGGATCTGATGGAGGGACTGCTTCCCTAAGACCTGCCTCTAATCACGAGGGACTGGCAGCTTGCTTTTCAGGAGGAAGACACTGCTTCTTTGTTCATTTAACCACAATCTATATTTCTTTCCTGTCTTACTTCTTAATATCTTATTTGGCTCATTATTGAAAGCTACTCAAATAACAGAAAGATAATGGGGAGAGGAAGGACTTTTTCCCTATGAATAAGATCCAGGCACTGGTTCAGATCCTCCGTCCTATGACGACTAACCATGCTCTTGTCACTCTTGCCAGCTCTCAAATGAATGTTGCTGTTTGAAATGACACTTGAGAAACTCGTTTCATGTTTTATTTTTGGTGACACTTTTGGACAACCCTTTTGAAAAGAAATCATCATTGGCACCTTTCAACTCACACAAAATTTGCTCAGCAGAACATTTTGATACACACTGCAACTAAAAATATTTTTAAGAAGCACAACAATAATCTCAATTGAGGAGAAAATAGGTTTGGATTTCCATGATTAGGAAATGGTGCTGGAAATGTCTGTGCTTCTGAACAAACATGTTAGGTTTCAAACACTTGGTTTTGTCCAAGTTTTGCGCAGGACTGGATAGGGCACATAGCACTGCCACAGCAGCTGTGCTCAGGCTCATGACCTCCACAAGAATGCCTCCTCTGTGTTCTTTGAGCTTTAACAGCTCTTCTTTGCTTTTGCAGGAGGGCTTCTCGCAGCTTTTGGACCAGCAATACTAAGTGGCCACAGTTTTGAGTGTCACAAAAAAAAAAAAAAAGAAGGAAAAAAAAGGAAAAGAAAAAAAATAAAGAAAAAAAGTCTTATCTTCCCAGGCCATTAAGGGCTTGCCTCCGCGAAGTCAATGGGGCTTTGGCATTGTAAGAGCAGAGCTGGGCCCTAATGGAGCATCACTATTGGAAAAGCCCGCAGGGCCCGGCCCTGCGCTAGACCCGCAAAGCTGGGATGGGCTGCGGCTGCATGCGCAGGAGGGACAGAGGAGGGAATGCAGCGTGCTGGGAAGCTGCGAACATCAGCGGGGTGGTGTCGGGCAGCGGGGCAGCCTCGCTGGGGCACACAGAGGGGACAGCCGAGCATGGAGACAGGGGCTGCAGTCCGTGCTCGCAGCTGACCCCGCGGCCGGCCGGGGATGGCACAGCGGCAGGAGCTGAGATGGCGGCCGGCTCTCGGAAGGGCTGCCCGGGATTCTCCTCCTGCCGTGCCCCCCTGAGGGGGGTCCCGCCCCGGCAGCCCCGGCCGCTCCGCCGGCAGCACGGCGCAGGGAGGCCGAGCGGCGCGGCCAGGCCCGGCGGGGGAAGCCCGGCTATTGCCGGCCTCAGAGCACCATCTAGAGATGAAAGCTGGGCTGGCAGCCCCGCGGGGCCCGGCCGCGCCGAATCACAGAATCTCCTAGGCTGGAGAACACCTCTGGGGTCACCGAGTGCAGCCCTTAACCCGGCGCTGCCACGTCCACTACTAAACCGCGTCCCTAAGCACCATGTCAACACGTCTTCTAAACACTTCTGGGGATGGTGACCTCTCCACTTCCCTGAAAAGCCTGCTCCACTGTTTGACAGCACTTTCAGTGAAAAAAAAATGTCCTAATATCCAAACTAAATCTCCCTTGATGCAACTTGAGGCCATTTCCTCTTGTCCTATTGCTTGTTATTTGGGAGAAAAGGCCAACTCCCGCTTCTACCACCTCCTTTCAGGTAGCTGTGGAGAGTGAAAATGTCACTCCAGAGCCTTCTTTTCTCCAGGCTAAACAACCCTGACTCCCTCAGATGCTCCCCATAAGACTTGTGCTCATGCCCACAGATCCCAGCATCCTTGCAGCTCCTGACTCCCCAGGCTCACCCGGGGCTGCTTCTGGCCCCAGTGCTGGTGGGACACTGTGAGGCTGGGCTGGGGCTGAGGCTGACTCTTCAGGCAGTGCCATGGGGCACAGGTGAGGTTTGGGGGACGAAATGCTTGATCTGGAGTGAAAGTAGGCTCTGAGAGGACCAGCACCCACCCCCAACTCTGCAATAAAGGTCAGCCCTCCTGACAGCCAGGCCATGGCTTTCACAGAGTGGACACTGACTCTGAAAACAGTTCAGATATGTGCTACCACTTTGATTTCTTGTTAGGGACAAATCTGCAAAGCCATGCCAGCTCTGGGAAGTTAGGCAGAGATGACCTTTGCTCAGAGTCAGGTCCTGCTGGTTGCTGCTTTGCTGTCTGCTTGTCCTTCAGCTGTTTCTCAGCTCTGCCTAGTTACATGTGCTCAATGTATAAAATTTGCTCCCTTTTTTCCCTGTTATTCAGTCCCTTGATGGGACACGTCTCTCCCATGCCACAGGCAGGAAGGCAGCATGCTCTGATGGTGGGACAGGGGCAGTGAAGCTGCATGGAAGAGATGTCCTTGTCAGCATAAGGGCTGTCAGGAAGAGGGCTTCCAATGCCCGGAGAGCTCTTCAGGCAATAACCATTTTGAATCCCCTTGGGACAATAGATAACCACAGCCTGGCTTGCAAACTGTAAGAAGACTCTGGCCTTGGGCTTCTTCCAGGCCCCAAGGAAAGCAACACCAGCAAAGCAGTCAGTGGGCTGCCAGTACAATGCTTACCTTTGACCACATTCCCTCCAGAAAGGAGCATTTAATGTGGGTAATGCCTCTGCTTCCTGGCAGCCTGCGCATGTGGACCCCAAGTGACTCCCTGTCCATGTCAGGTCAGCCTGGAAAGAGGTAAAGAGGAACAACGTGACTCCACTGCCCTGATGTCTGGGAAGAAACTCAGGATGGACACAAACACTATCCTGAAATACTCTGTGTAACACAAGATATTTGAGCTTTAAAAGTTTTTTTGGTCTCTGAAATTAGCCAGATTATTTTGGTGCTGGCCTGAGATTTGAAATAGCAAGTCTTGAAACCTGGGACTGGGCAATATTTGGGTTCCTGGCTGTAGTGCATTGATAGAGTTGTTTGAATGTCCCAGTGGTACAGTCACTGAGAGAGTCAGCTGAGGGCCTGTGGAGCACACAGCCTTGTTACAGAACAAGAGAATAAGGAGCTTGAAATTGCTCC
The DNA here is from genome assembly GCA_024865655.1 of Emberiza elegans. Classification (NCBI taxonomy): domain Eukaryota; kingdom Metazoa; phylum Chordata; class Aves; order Passeriformes; family Fringillidae; genus Emberiza; species Emberiza elegans. The sequence continues at coordinate 4,010,351 of JALJVW010000910.1, read as the reverse complement.
TGACAGGTAACTAGGTGCTCACCCAGTAACAGCCTCTCTATGTCTACCAGGGGCCTGGCACAGGCCTGCACACCACTTTTGGGGTGCTGAAGAGAGGAGGAAGCTGATGCAGGAACTCCAGAGGAGATTTTGAATGTGTTTATGACATGACCTGCAGTCTCCACACGGTTCTCCCAGGGATAAGACAATGAATCAGTAGGAAAGTGGGTGCGAGCACATGACAGGCAATGCAGACCTATAGCAGAACACTTGGTACCACACAGAATGATCTGACTAAATGTAAGCAGAGTGGAGCCATCAATTAGCTCCAGGCTGCTGGGTTACACCATGTGCCTTTTGTTTTCTGGGATACAGTATCGTGCTCACTAGCAATGAGGCTGCCTTGAATAGAGAAACTTATGTGACCCCTGCAGTGTTGTGTGAGGCTGTAGGAAAAGCAGGGGAGAACTGCAGTGTAAACCAGCTTTGGAGCAGAGCTGCAGGCATGGGGTGACTGGCTGCAGGGTGGCAGGGATAAATAACAGGGTGACCTGGAGTGTCCAAGGAGCCAGCAGTGAGTGCCACTGGGTGCCAGTGGGACAGAGCAGTGTGAGGTCAGTGGAGGAAGCAAGTCAGGGTGAGAGCAGCTGGCTGGGGTTGCTGCAGAGGAGGTACAAGGTGTGTTGGTAGAGCTGCACTGGCCAGATGGAGCTCCATGTTCCCTGCTGCTCTGTTTGAGACAGCTCTCCTGCAGCAGTCAGATAGTCTCATGAGCTCAAAATGCATTGTCAACTGTTAGAATGTAAGAGCCATTTGTGAAAAACATGGGATTTTCTGACTCCTTGTAAATATTTGATGACTCGTCCCATGGAGAAGCCTCCAGAGCCCTCATGTCCTCTATGGCTCCATTTTGCTTGTTGCTGCAGTCACAAGAAAGGGGTGGCTTCTGTTCTCAGAGAGAAAGCAAGCACAGGGGGACAGAGGCAGCTGACAGCTAGGCAAAGTGACTTTCCCAAGATCATGAAGCAGTCAGTAGCCAAAGGACAGACTTAACCTTCCACTGTGGGTTTAACCTGACACCTCCCAGTACAGCTAAAGAGGGACAAATGAACCAGGAGCAGCTCCTAGACTGTCTCTGCCTATCCTGTGTCTGCAGCTGCAGCAAAGTTGTCACCAGGACACTGCACTCCCCTGGGTACACACACAGCTCCCATCACCTTTGTACCAGTGCCTACAATTCCAAGCAGTAGCTCTGACAGACCAGGTGCTGTGCATATTCCCATCCCAGACACCCCTGGCCTCTGGACATCCAGATGTAGGAACTGGGAGCTGTTGGGCCTCAGAGCCTCCCCAAAAATGGCCTACATGCAGCCTTACAGGTACTAATCATCACCTTCTGGAAGTGAATAGGAGGCCATGGGAGGCTCAGATGAGCAAGTCTTGCAGTCCCTGATGAGCAACAGCATGATTTGAGGCAGAAATAAAAACACACAACCTCAGTCCTCACAGGGAATGAGTCCCAGCTGCCTCTCGCCTTTCGCTGTGTGGGACGGGTGGTGAGATGGCCTTTTGTTAATCGCTGTCCTGTGCCTGGTGTTCAGCTGGCGAGGACAGACTGTCCCTTCCAGAGAAACCCCTTGCATAAGAATTAAAGAGGAGCTGGGCTGAGATGCTGAACTAATCCACCAGGGCATGTCGGGAAGATGCATTTTAAGCCATTCTCCCTGCCCTCCCGCCTTCCAGCGTATTGTTTATCACTCCTGTCCCTCCCCTCCCACAGCAGTATGTGAATTATTCTGACTGGGCCAGCTGCTTTCAGAACCGCCTGCCTTCTGTCCCGTCCCCTCAGCCCTGGAGCCTGCCGGGGAGATGCTCACACACGGGAGGCTTTTGAAGCATGGCCGGTTTGCGCTGCTGTGAACGGCGAGCCCACGCAGACACCGCTCACTGCCTGCTGCCCGCAGTGCCTGCACGCACAGCTCACCACCACGGCTACATGCTTGCTCCCCTGGCACGCACACACACACACACAGTGCACCTCAGGGACACCACAGGCTCCTTGCCAGCTCACTTTGCTCCTGTGATGCTCAGCGAGCTCCCCGGGGTGCAAAAAGCTGGCACAGTTGTCACAGGCATTGCTGTGCTCCTCACCTGCTCTCCATCCCATCTGTGGGATACCTTGTCTCCCTTGAGCCTCACCTTTCCAAGGGGATTCAGGCTTGCAGCAGCCACGGACACACGTGTGTGCAGCACAGACACACCTGGCACTCACCAGACACACGCTACACACAAATGGGGTCCTGGGCATCAGAGCATGGAAGGATAATTCGGTTTGAAAGAGACCCCAGGACAGCTCTAGTCTGACTTCCTGCTCAAAGCAGGGTCAGAAAAGAGGTCAAATAAGGTTGCTTGGAGTTTTATTTGATCTTATAAACTACCAGGATGGAGACTGTACAGCCTCTCTGGGCAACTTTTTCCCACACTTGACTGCTTTGAGGACAGAAAGGTCTTCTTTGTATTCAAGCTGGACCTCTCTTCTTTAAACTTATGTTCCTTGTCTGTCATCCTCCCACCAAGCACCACTGTGAAGAGCTTGGCTCTGTATTTTACCAAGACTCACAAGTCCTTTCCCACACAGCTGTTGTGCATCTATCCCGTCCCCAGCCCACATCATTGCCAGAGCCTCTTCCTTGCCAGGTTCAAGGCTGTGCATTTGCCCTTGGTGAACTCCCAGGCTTCCTGCAGGCCCATCCCTCCAGCCTGCCTACAGCCCTCTGATGTCCCCTCAGGCATGTTAACTTGTTTCCCCTCCAACTAAGTGTCACCTGAAGCGCACCCCATCACTTTCTCCAGGTCATCAATAACCTTGTTAAACAGGAGAGGTCCCAGGGCAGCCCCCTGGGGCATCCCACTTGGTACCAGCCTCTAGGTAGAGAACAACCCATCGACAATTAACTGCTCCCTGTGCCTGACTAGACAAATATTTTTTGTGTCCATCTGCTTGTCCACCTCTTGAGACATCACCACTTTTAATTGGATATCAGAACATTGGGAGATGGTGCTTAAAGCCTGGCTGAATTAGAAATACATTATTTCCACTACTCTCTCCTCACCCATAAGACCAGTCTTTTTATCAAAAAGATTGGGTTGTTCAGGCAGCAGTCTGGGCAAAATGAAGGGCCAGGTTCTCCCACCACCCTGTAGGCACTCAGCTGCCCTGGTGCAGAGAGCACTCCACGTGCAGGAGAGCAGGATGAGGTTACACATCTTCAAGTAAGATCCTGCTGATTCAGCCCTGAGTCCAGCTCCTCCCAAGGAACCTTGGCCCTGTCTTGTGGTTCTCTGATACATCTGCCCTGGCCTGACACAGCTCTGAGAGTGCACCTAAATATTCCTGTTTGTTAGTTTCTTTTCCCCATTGGCTCCACCTTTTTTCTTTTTTTTTTTCACCAAAGCAAGCCAGCAGGGGTATAATAAAGAGAGCCAGTTGCAAACTGACAGAGGCTGGGAATAGCACGAGGATAAAAAAAGCAAGGCTATATGGAAAAAAGCAATAAATGCACTTAATTACAGGTGTGGCCAGGAACAACTCCTATTATTATGGTTGCCAACACTTCCCCTCTCAAGACCCTGTTTTCACTTGCTTGTAACTTTGTCAAAGTTTCACCACTGGCACAGAAATTTTCCATAGAAAGTGATTATCTCAGCTATTTAGCTCTTTTTGAAAATGTGGACCCACCACTAGTTTTCCTGTGCTAAACTATGTGTATAAATGGCCCAGGGGACAAAAACTATGGAACTTCTGGGCTTTCAAGCAAGGGCTTGGCCTTGGGCAGAACATCAGTTTTTGTGTCATGGAGGCTGTGTTTTGCCAGCTCCACTGTTCTCCCCCACCAGCACGGACAAATTACACGGTTTTGTTAAACATGGAAAGAAGACTTGTCACAGCTTCACAGCTACAAGCTTTTCAAGCCTTTGCTAACCTGCCCAACCCTTTTGGTTTCTGAGGGTGTCATGACAGCATATGGGTTTTCCCAGGGTGGAGCACTGCAGGGGGAAACTGGGAGGGCTCTCCCTTCTAGAGCTGCTGTTATGTGTCATGCACTGTTGGCATCTCTCAATGCTTTCCTCTGCCCTGTGCTCCTAGTCACCTGTCCTTTGCCTTCTGGGAAGCCTGGTGGGTAAAACTCCCTGATTTGAATGAAACTCAAGGGAGAGAACCAAAAATCTGGGGAACAGCAAATGAAACGGGGAGGCAGATGAGACCATGAGCTTCAAGGAAATGCTGGGTTGTTTGGGAAAGGGGCTATTGCTATAACACAGGCATATCAGCTTATGTTTCTGGGACTGGAGACTTCTCCAGTGTCCAAACAAGGGTCTTTTCCCAAGTCTTCTTCCCAACTCTTATTGTTCCTGTGCTGTTACCTCAAATGCCACCCGACAGCACATGTCACTTCCAGCTAGCCCTGCTCCTTGTTGAGGACAACAGGCAATTGCTGCTCACTGTTCTGTCAGAATACACATTTCTCATCACTGAGAAATGTCAGCACCAAGGCTGGCTCTACAGCTGCCCTTCAATGTCCTCGTGCATATGAATTATGGTCAAGTCTTTAATTATGTGGCCACAGATTTATTTTCCACAGGACACCTGCAGCACACAGGTTAGATGGTGTTCTGGATGAGTCTGGGCTGTGTCATGAAGAAGGCTCTTTGCAGGGACTCAGCATCATCTCTTCTTTCTGTTATTGTCTTGTTTTGTTATGGTTTTTTTTTTCCCAAAAGTGTGAAGAGAAAAGAGTGACTCATTGCTGAGGCAGTGGTGTGCTGGCCTGGATCCTTGCCCTTGCTGCGGATTTCCTACCTGATGCAGAGCGAGTCACTCACAGCAATCTTTTCAGAGGTAGCTATTAGCTATGTTTTATTTATTCTGGCATTTTGCTTTGTTTTTAGCCTTGTGCCATCCTGGGATCCCGATGTCTTATTTGCAGTATTTATTGCTCCCTGCTGCATGTGAAGAGGGACGTGCACCTGACTCTAGAAAATGCTTTAAACTGCAGAGCGCTCTGGTAAAGTGCTCAGATCAGCATCCCCACCTTGCAGGCTGCATTTGACCTTCCCTCCAGGAGTGCTGGATCTTCTCTAAAATGCTGCTGTATTGCTCAGTATGAGTATTGAAAAGGCGAATCTATTATTATTTGTAAAGTACTGAGAAACTAGGTGTATGCTGTGTAAAAGAGACCCTGTGAACATCGATCATTGTTTTGGAGTGGGGGCTGCATGTCCTCAATGAGCTGTGAGTCAGTGCTTTGAAGAGCTCTGGCAGCCCTGTTGGACGTGTCAAGCCACAGGTACCTTCCTCCTCAGGCACCTTTGCTCTTGAATTGCAGGTGGCAATGTGTTTGTTCTCGTTTCTCAGCTCTTACTTTCACTGGCCTTGGAGAAGTAGAACCTCAGCACAGTGTAAAATTTTTTTCTGCTCTTTCCCTTATTGCTCACACTTCCCTAGCACATGCAAGTGTCTCTGTAGCAAACTGATCTTGGTCTTCAAAGCAGTTTGTCCTCCAGAGAGTGGGTGAAATGGGATTCTGCTCTTTGTTGATCAGGCAGAACTACCAAATGTGACCTGGCAGTTCTCTGAGGTCTGCTAGGTCACTGGAGCTCAGCTTTCCCGTGAGTTTTACTAGGTGCTATGAATATCACATACTGTGACTCTGGAAGGCCACCCACCCAGCCATGACACTGTGAATAAACAGCACAACTCTAGCCCTTCTTTTCTTCTCCTACCTAAGGAATGACATGATGGGCAGTGGAGAGGCTTGCTGGGTGCCCAGTGAGGTGTAGCCCCCTTGGATTCACCAGCCCACAAGATTCTGCTCAAGACACATTGCTGTGGGTTCCTCCCACAGCACTGCAAGGAGGGCACTGGGGACAGCCCAAGGACCTTTGTGTGTGAATAGGACAGCAGCCAAACATAGCCCATCTTCTGCTTGCCTGCCTTCAGCAGCAGCACTCCCTGCAGCATCTAGGGGTGCCTTGACCACATCTGAATCCTGTGAAAGGTGACATGAGCTGTCCCAGGTGCAGGGCCCCGGTTGCTGAGCTGAGGGGTTTGGACTCCATTCCATGCTCTTGCACCCAAAGATCCCTTCCAAGTAAACCAGGCAGACAGGACAAGGTGAGGCCTCCTGGGACCTCATCTGGGAATGTTGTTTTGAATGTGTGAGCTGTGTCTCACCGCTGGGTCTGGGGGGTTAGACAGCTTTCAAGGTGTTGTTGTCTGAAGAGAGTCTCAGTGTCCCTTGGTTGGTGCCCAATACAGTGCTAACCTGAAGAGTTGTTGCTCTTTGGAGAGGTGCACAGAGGGAAAAAGATGCTGCAGCTACCCACCACTCTGATCACTGGGAGGAAAGGAGATGGCCCAGCAGAGTTTCTGAGCATGGATTCTGCTTGTCCGTCAAATTTATTCCCTCTCCAACCCAACCCCAGCTGATCTCTCTCTAGTCGGGATCCTGCTGTTTGTGTCATATATAACAACTTCCTTTTTCGGACACTGGGGCAGAAATTACCTGTTGCACTGCTGGAGCAATGACATCCCTGATGGAATCAGGGTCCCTGCAGTACTGGCTGCTACATGCATAGCCAAAATCAGCAGCCCTTGGCCCAGGCTCCCTAATAAAAATTACTCCATGAGAAGAGGTGTAACTAGGCAATGCTTGGAGAGAGGTGGGTGTTCATAGATCACATGGCTAGCCAGCACTAAAAGCTTGATTACAATTCAATTAAGGGAATGTTTCTAATTAAAGAGTTCTTATTTTAAGCTGTCAATGATTAAAATAAAGGTAGCTGAAGTGTCCGTACACACTCCAATTTTATCCCCAAGGGCTGCACCTACGTCGGGGATTTCTTCAAATTCCTTCCCACTGCCTCGGTCATCAACAGGGGGAGAGTGGGTATGGCCACTGTCCTCCCAGACCTCGCACCTGCCGGCCAAGCAGTGTCACCTCAAACTCTGCTCCCACAAGGCATGCTGAGATCTGCCTCTCCTGGATGCTGATTTGGATCCATCCTTCCCAGGTCTGTGTCAGAGCCCACCTCTCTCAGTGCCTCTATCAGCCTGCCACTTGCAGCAGAGTCACGAGCGGTGCTGGGCTTTGGCAAATCCCTTCTCCGCTGATGTGCACCCACCCAGGGAAGGAGAGCAAGCCTCGGCTGGATCCAGCAGTGGCTGCATACTATTACCTGCCTTCCCATCTGCTCACTGTTACATAAGCTGTGAAAAAACAGAGGCTCAATGGAGCATGTGTAAGGAAATGTCATTACTACGAAAAACTCAATTAAATTTTAAATTCTCCAAGTGCAGGCAAAGTTCTGTAATAAAGCAGGCCCAGCGGAGGGAGAGGGAAGCAGTACTGGTTCCCAAAGGCTTGCATAAAAGAGGAACAATTCCCAGGTCTCAGTGGACTGTCAAGTCAGCATGGGCATCGGCTGGCAGTGGCACTCAGAAGGCTGCAGCCCCCCCATCCCAGTACAACTTGGAGCAATGACTGCTCTCTGCAGCACACAGTGCCAGCACGGCTGCAGCCTGGGCCTCTTGGTGCCGACAGCCTGTGCTTACAGCCTGTATTTGGAAGGTGATGTCAGGGGCCTGGCTTAGAAGCACCGAAGGGCTCTTCTGGTGTGGGGGCTGCTGAGCCCTTCCCCATCACACTTACCTCCAGCTGCAGGAACTGGGTTCTTGACTTAGAGATGCCTGTGCCAGAGCAGCTCCTGGACCCTGGTGAAGCATCCCGGTGCCTCCAAAGCTGGACCGCATCTGGCTCTTGCTCCATAGGACCCTCTGTCCCTTCCAGCTCACACTGCACTGGCCTCCAGCCTTTCCTGCAGTCCTGCTCCCAGAGCTCTCCACAGCACCTCCACTGGTTCCTTTGCACATCCAGCCCCTATCTCCTAGAAGCCCCCAAACAGTTCCCCAGCCCGAGCTCTGCTCCTATAGCCCCATATAGGTCTGATACATCCTGGCTGCTCCTGCTGACTTAGCTGGCTTTTGGAGGTGCTCTGGGACTTGCTGTGCCCACCTGGCCCGTAAACACGCCAGGGTCTGGGGGGGCAGTCCCACCTTTGCACCCATCTGTTGGTGGGTGCCTCGTGGACCTCTGTCTGTCCACATTAGGGTTTATGCGCGTGCTTCGTTATTTGTGTGGATTTGCAGGTGCTTTACCCAAGGGCATCCCCACTCCTGAGGGGCGTGGGCTGAGGGGCCCTGAACAGTGTGGGGCCTTCCCTATGGACCCCTGCTTGGCATCCGCCGCCAGAGCGATGGGACCCAGCACCCTCGTTTGATCATCCCCATGCGGGGCCACCCTGCTGCGGGGGGCTGCCATGAGTAGGCTGTGCCCCATTCTGAAGTGAAACCTTTAGGGGGGTCGCGGCCCCCAAAACCGAGCCCGTGTGTGCCTGCCGCGCTCGCCGGAGCTGAGGGACGGCGGCGGGGAAGGCGTCGGAGCGGCGGCGGTTGCGCCTTTAACGGCGGGCGGAGGAGGAGGCGGAGGAGGAGGAGGGCCGGGGCTGCGTTGGGTGACATCAGTGGGTTTGGCTCCGGGGCTCAATGGAAACTGGGTGAGCGCCGGGCTGTGCCGAGCACACGCCGGCTGGAGGGGACGGCGAGCGGGCGGGAGGCGGCAGGCAGCGCCGCGCCGCGCCGAGCCGAGCGAAGGAGGGACGCGCCGGGCACGGCCGCCACCAGCCCTCCCCAATCCTCCGTCATCCTCCCCGCCGCGGCCGCCTGGCCCCCTGACAGCCGGCGGAGCAGCATCCCCACACGGCCCCCTTCCCGTCAGGGTGGGTATGGGGGGCGCCCGCCCGCATCTTGGGGCGCAAACCCCGGGGGAAAGGCGGCCCCTCCGGCTCTTTGTGTGCGCGGAGGGAGGGGGAGGGGGCGGGGGAGGGGAGGGCAGGGCGCGATGCGCCGGGCCGGGGGGGGCGCGGGGGACAAAAGCCCCTTTGTGGGGGCGCGGGGAGGGGGTCGCCCCCTCCGCCACCGGCAGATTTTTGGGGGGGGGGTTCCCCCTTCTCCCCTTTCTCCGCCTGCCGGGGCCCTGCCTGGCTGCCGGCGGGGCCGGGCGGGGAGGGGGGTGCCGTGTGCTCTCGGCCGGGGTCTGCGGGGCTCCGGCGGGGGCCGCCTCCCGGGGGATCGAGCCCCCCACTCCTTCCGTTCGCTGATGCTCCTGGCCTCCCTCCCCGGCCCCCCTCATCGCCTCTTTCGGGGGAGAAGCAGTGTCTGCCTTTGGTGGGGGGATTGTGGGGTCGATGTTTCCTCTTGTGGGGGGCGGTAGGGGCGGGGGTCAATGGCCGAGGCCGGGTGCGAGTGGGGGGACGAGGAGAAGTTCAGCGCCGTTCCCGGGGGTGGCAGCTTTTTGTTACCTACCCGGAAAAATAACAGCCCGGGTACGGCTGTCTTCGCGTAGTGTTTGCCTGTAGGGGGTGGGGGTGTAAGGGACACATTTATTATTATATTTTATGGTGTGTGTCCCCCCTTTCCTGTTTTCCTGTTGTGGCTATTTTTTCCTCAATTGTAGTTCAAATGCTCTGTGCTTGGGGTTTCTTTTCTCCCCCCATCTTATCTGCTGGTCTCCTTTCTGTAAGTGTCTAAGGGTCTGGAGGGGATTGGTGTTTTGCATTTCAATCAAAATGTATTTTTTTCTCTTTTTTCCTTCACGTTTTCAAGCCAGTTCAAATTACTATTTTCCCAGCCTATCCTTTTTCCCCTTCAAACAACACCCCCCAAATAAAAAAAAGAAAAAGCCGTGTAGAGCCTTAATGGTCTATGGGTAAAGCAGCCCCCACTCCCTACACTTCACTGAAAGCCGGAGCAGTGCTGGGATCGGCAGCCTCCATTATGGAGACGAGGGTTTGGTTTTGTATGGCTTTTGCTAGACAGGGCATGTTCTCATTCCCGACCCCCTCCGGTGGGACAGAGGTGTCCCTCCTGTCCCCCAGCCCCTCTTGATGGTCCGCCCCCCAACCGCCCCCCCCCCCCGATGGTCCCTGCATCGTTGGTCGCCATCGTTGCTGGCACAGCAATGTGATATCAACTCTTATCGTGTGTTTATATAATGGCCTTTGTGCCTGTACGTGGGTATTTTATATTATATAAAAGGGGCTGGTGCAAAATGGTGTGTGTGGGGAAGCAGCGCTGGATAGTATTATTATTTTTTTGAGGCTGTGTAGTATTGGATATTCACGTATGCAAACGCTCATGCAGAGCACACTCTCGCTCTGAGGTTGTATGTGTGTTAATCCCTTATGGAAAACTAAATGGTTTAACTAAATGATTGCCCTGCAGCCCCTGGGAATGCTGCCTTGGCTGTAGAGTGCAGGAAGGGTGGCAGGGCTGGGGGGGTTAAGGCTGTAGGGAGGGGGGGTGGGAAGGAGGGATGGCTTTTAAAATACTACATGTATAAATAATACCTAGAGGGGTGATAACAGATTTCACATATAAGAATATATATTTTGTGGGTACAATTTTCTTTCTTGTAGCAGTAGACCTGAGGATGAGAAGATAAAGGGTGGAAGCTGTAGATGGTGGTGGGGGTACATGTGTGAAATAGAAGCAAATGGGATAGATGTTTGAACTCCTGGAGCAGTTGTTGAGGGGGTGGGATGTGTGTGTCCTGCTCTCTTACCAGGAATCCAGGCTCTTGCTCTCTGACTATCTTCAGCCCAGGTTTTCTACTCACACTTGTGTATGTGTGTGTGTTGGGGGGGGAGATAAGGCAAAATGACAGCTGTGCGAGACCATGATTTTTTTTACTCCATTATCCTGCTTCCCTCTTCCACCCCCACGCCCCGGAGCATTTTTTAGATTCCCCCTTGGAGCCTGTTGCTTAATCAGCTACAAGGGCTGCTGCCTGGTTGTGTGAGAATCCCTTCTTAACCTGGCTCCTGCCTGTCCCAGAGGGGTGGGTCCGAGTTTAGGTTTGGGACTGTGGTGTTGCAGAGCAGTACCTGCTGCATCCCAGTGCGGCGCAGACCCCCTCAGGGCCTCTTGCCCAGTCTCTGCCGTGTGCTCGGCTGTGCTCGCCCCAGATGGGAACTGGACTCAAGTGGAGGTGTTTGGGGTTCCCAGGCCTGGGTAAACACTCCATGAAGGAAGGAGGATGGAGAGCTGTCTTCTTGACAGTGGTGTGACAGGTTCCTGGGGACACAGACCTTTGATCGTTTATTGGAGTAGGAGTGTCAGCAAGTCAGATGTATGTTAATGTGGTTATACAGAACAGCAGGCAGCGGATAAAAATCATGTCTGTTTGCTGCGCCCTCACCCAGGTATGCCTGCCTCCTGGTTCAGTTCCCAAGGCTCTGCCTACATGCCTGGTAGTAAGAAAGTCAGAAATAGCCACAGGGTTTTGTAGACTTCGGATGCCCAGAAACCCACATGCATAAGCAAATGCTAGGTGAGGGGACTCCACCTCTGAGTGTTTTGTGTGTGGTTTCTGGTGACTGGAGCTCTGCTTTCAGGGTTCACAATGTCCCCTGAATGCCTTGATAGGATTATTTCCCTGTACATCTCTGCAGCCCGTCCATTCTTCTTTCTGTAATCCCATCTCCTGGGGCAGGAGAAGCAGCTCTGGGTTTATAGTATGCTCAGAATCCTGTGGCTGGGATTATTTTTTTGTACTTCTGCCTCACAAGGCCATTTCTCCTTTATTTCCTTCAATGATGCTTCCTTCCCACCAAGCTCCAGCAAGGGAAAGTTCCTCGCTCCCACTTGTGAAAACATGAATCATTCCTCACCTTTCCTGTCCCCAACAGGCTCTGTGTCTGCATTTTGTACGCTAATAATGTGGCATTGCATAAATTAGGACTGTGGCAAATCCCTCTAAAAGGAGACACATTGTCTGTCTCAGGAAGAGATGTGGTTCCTAGAATAAGTTGGTGGCCATAGAAGAGGCAAGGGAAAGGGGGCTGTTAAGATGCGAACTGCTGGAGCTGTGTTTGGCCAAGGTCTTTGCAGCAGAAGTTGAGGTTGGCAAAGAGAACAAAACTCTGTGGCTGTGGTCCTTCCGCCTAGTTGGTTTTCTGTGGAAGGTGAGTAGGCTGAGCCTGGGCATGTTGATAGGGTACATCAGGTCAAAGGGTTAGCTAATCATCTCCAGTAAAGGGATGAGGAAAGGCCTGAGCTGCTAAAAACAAACAGCTGGCACACCTAGGTAGGCAGGAGAGTTGGAGAGGCTCAGGTAGACCAAAGGAGGTGGTGATCACATCAGCAGAAGCGTGTGGAGATGAGCAAGGGGTGTTCCTAGCCAGGGTTCAGTTCAGCGAGGTGTCTCCTCTCTGTCCCCTGTCCTGGCCCCCGCCTAGGAGAGATAGACTCGTTTTCTCCTGGCAGTCTGTCTGTCCCTCACAGCCCTTGGATCCTGTGCTTCACCACCACCACCAAGGTGTTGGAGTAGGGCTGGGTCAGAGGGAAGCTCCTCACAGGGTTTATTATGTCTGACACTTCTGGTGTGTCACAAGGTACTTCTGTCCCACTGCCAGGTACTGTAAGGTACAAGAAGCAGTACCTCTTTACAGTAGTGTGGTGTGATCATGCACTGAAACCTTCTTAGAAGGGCTTTCATGAACCCCTTCCTAGTCTCTGAGCAAAAAGGTGGGGAAGAGGTTCAATCATGCTTCGTTCTAATAATGGGAACATGGGAAAAACATGCTTGAGAGTGTTCTGTTCCTGCAATGTTTCTTGCTCATGTTGTCCCTGGAAGTTCAGGAGATCAGGGGAAGTGATAGAAGCCATGTAAAAAGTGAAGTATTTAAAGATTTAAAGCTACTCAGCCTCTGGGTGAAGTGGGGAGGTCTCTTCTGCAGTCTTACATGATTCACTTCCTGTTTCTGCTCTGACACTGCTCTTTCTGTGCCTCTTTTCTTAGCACGACTGAACCATGGAGCTTCGAGTGGGAAACAAATATCGGCTGGGCAGAAAGATTGGCAGTGGTTCGTTCGGAGACATTTACCTAGGTGAGTGTGAGAGTCTGTCTCAAGGTTGGTTTTCTCAATTGCATCATTGTTTTGGGGTTGTTTTTCTTGCCTGTTGGTATTTGTGGGCACCATGTAAGGTTGGAAGGGGTGGAGAAGAGAAAAAACTGATGGAATACTGCTGGTGGCTGCTGGCCTTCTCATGGCAAAGAAAGGGGGATGAGCTCAGCTTTGCCTTAACACATACTGAAGACAGTGGTGGTTGATCAGACTGATTTAGATTTGGACTGTTCGGGGCATATTTGTCAAACAGCCTATTCCAGCATTCTCACTTCCCTTTCTTGAGCTTGGGTGTGTGTGGGTTTAAATTCTGTTCACAGAGCATGTGGCGGAAAGGGAGGGCATAGCTATTCCTTCAAGGATAGAAGGAATACAGTTTTGGGAAGACTGGTAGTGGAAGAGGTGGTCCAGGACCTGTAAGAGAAAGGTCTGAGACAGGAGGTGTGTAAAACAGGTCAGAGAGCCTGGTCTGGTTGAAGTCCCGGGGCTCAGATCTGTTAGATCTGTAATGGGATTTAGAATTAATGTCTGGAATGACCTGAGCTGGAAGCTCAGTGGACAGAACCCATGAGGGGCTGGGTTTCCTGTTACCACAGCAGATCACTTGAGTAGAAGTTCTTCCAAGCCAGTGTGCTGATGTGTAGATATATTCCCTGATGCTTGCCTGCTCATGTTTTTATTGGCTCAAGCCATGTGGGGCCAGAGTGGTGAGACTACCCAGCGGCCTGCCCGATCCCTCCATGAGGGCTGGTGTTACCTGTCTCTGGTTCTCACCACCGCCTGTTCTGCTGTGCTCCTGCAGGCCAGCGGAAGGGCTGCCTCCTGCTTTGGTGTCCGCACCCTTTGGGTACTTGCAGGTGGTTGTCATGTGCTCCTTGACTGTTAATTTGTTCAGTTGAATTGTATTTTGCTTCCCAGTACATCCACCACTACTCACTTCTGCTCGTCCTTCAATTTTTCCTAGTTTCTTCATCTGCTGGGCAGCTTGGAGCCAGCACTGCTTTTGAGGTGTGGCATTTCCAGTGCCTGGCAGTGGAGGACTACCCTCGAGTGATCTGTAATGTGATGCCTCTGCATAGGCTGCTTTGGGTCTCCTTGGCTTTCCCCATCACCAGCGCTATCAGGTTTCAGAATTGGCCTTAATGCACTGTCAGCTGTATCGTAGGAGAGCTCTTCTAGGATCTCCAACATCTTCCCATCCCTCCCCAAATCCCTTTCATCAAATACCTCTAGTTCAGATTACGTTTTCCTGTGATTGTAAATCACCATCTATTTTCAACCTCTGGTTTTTATCTCCAGTTCCCTCTTGCTTTATTATTCTCTCTTGATTGGTGTTGGCAGCCCCTCTTGATTAAGTGTCCCGTGGGAATCATCAGTAACAGGCTTTGTTGCCACCTTTATCCAGAACATGAACAAAGATGATAAATAATGGATCTGGGATGCCAGTTCCACCGTGTGCTGCCTTCACTGCAGCCTGTTCCTGTGTGCCGCTCCTCTGTGGCACTCCAACCAGTTAGTGTCTTGGGTGACAGTGCTTTTAACTCTCAGGTGCTAGGATTCAGGGGTGATAGCTCAGACTCAGCATTTTCCGCCTATGCTAGGGCTTGTAGCATTCCAGACCCTCTCTAGGACAGTGTAAATTGTCAGGATCTTGCTAAACATCTGGGGTACATGTGGGGAGAGAAAGGAGGTACTGAACAGAAAGGCCTGATCCTGTATTGCTCTGTACCATGTAACAGGTCATCTACCCGTGCAAATTGGGTATGGAAAATAGTCCCTGGTGAGGGGGTTGTGCCTGCCTTGCCTGTCACCAAACACAGGAAGCCCAGTGCCCCAGTGTGGTGAGCACAGCAGGATTCAACCAAGTTACTTGAATGCAGTATCAAAGCCCTTGTGATGTTCCTTGAGGTGCAAGCCAGCATGTTTTGAAGCAGTGATAGAGAGACTTGGTGGAGCCTGGGTGACTCCCCAGCCTGGAGGGATTGGGCATGTAGTCTGTGGTGGTGCGTCTGGAGGACGCTGGTGCTCGTGCTGTGCTCTCACGGCCTGCTCTGCAGACAGAAGGACTCATTCACCAGGACTTCTCTCCTGCACCAGGTCCACCTCACAGTTCTCTCCTTTGATCATGGTGTGGACACACAGCAGGGCTTGTCTGTCTCTGAGGATTAGCAGGGGCTGTATGGTTTATCCTCAGCTTCTCTCTTTCAGGGTGTTACTGCCTTCACCTGCTCTGTAACCAGTGGGTGCTGAGTGCTGCCCTCTTTGGGGTTTGTTTTAGGTTTTTTGTCTGTCAGAAGGAAATTTGGATTTTTACATGGGTAGACACAAAGGATGGACTGTGTTAATCCTTAGCTGGGTCTTGAAGCACATTCCTTCCATGCCCTACTTTGAGGGGTAGGTGTGCTAAGTGAAGTATTCTACCCCCATTGGTTTGAGAGGGTGGGAAATGAGATCAGGCTGCCCATGAGCCTTGGCTAGCCCATTTATCTCTAGAAATGCTCGTTCAGAAGAGCAAAACCCAGTTTGCAGAGGAATTGCCGAGACCTTTGGGCCGCTGGAGGGGGAGGTGCTTTGTCAGAGGTGCTGGCCAAGAGGCAGGGCAGGGTTGCTGGACGTGTAGGAATCGTTTGGCCGGGATGCACACTGGTGGTGGAGAGGAGCTGGGCAGACAAAGCATGCTGGGACCTGAGCTGGCTGGGGACAGTTCCTGGTGGCAGGCTCCTCCCTTGCTGGGAGGGGAGTGCCTTCCCTTTGTTTCCTGGCTTGTTAACTCTCTCTCGCCCTATCTGCCTTCATCCATCTGTTCCCAGCCCTCCATTCTTCCTTCGGCAGGCTGTGGAGAGGGGCACAGGCGGTGGGGAGTGTGGGGCCTCTGCCTGTTGCCCTCGATGCTCCGGGAGGGCAGTGTTTATTGTATCAGACATGCAGTCAGGATTCCACTCTGAAAGGATCCTGTTCAGCCGGTGACATCCTCTGTCCCCGGGGCCCCGTTTCAAAGAGCTTGTGATGAATGAGTTGAATTTGTGCAGCCCCCACAGCGGAGCGAGACTGGGGGAGGATGTTAGGAATTATCCCCCATCCTACAGTCAGTCTCTCGAGTGGCTGAAGCTAGCAGACTCTGCTGCATTTGTCTGAAACACGGTGCTTTCCAGCCTGTAAAGAGAGCACAGAACTGTTGCTTTTGTACTTGTAGCTTTAAAAAATATGGTGGTCGAAGCATGGAACAAAGGATCAGAAAGACTCCTTGCCCTTAAATTCCCTCCTTGCTGGTGGTGGTCTCAGTCTCAGTGGATTTCTAGCCAAGAAATAATACAGGGAGCAACTTGTAGGTATGATGAGGTTTGGAGAGGGAACAAGCCTAAAGAGTTCAGACAGTGACCCCCTGAGCAAAGAATAGGTCAGATTGGTCCTGAGAAGAACCACAATAATGATTAGAGGGATGAAGCACCTCTATTATGAGGAAAGTCTCAGAGAATTGAGATTGTTCAGCCTTGGAGAAGAGAAGGCTTTGGGGTGACCTAGTTCCAGCCTTCCCTCCCTGAAGGAAGCCTACAAGAAAGACTGGGAGAGACTTTTTGCAAGGGCACATAGTGATAGGACAAGGGGAATGAATTTAAACTGAAAAAGGTTTAGATAAGATATTAAGAAGAAATTCTTTGCTATGAGGGTGGCGAGAGACTGGAAAAAGTACCCCAGAGAAGTTCTGGATGCCCCATCCCTAGAAGTGTTCAAGGCCAGGTTGGATGGGGCTCTGAGCAATCTGGTCTAGTGAAAGGTGTCCCTTATGGCAGGGGTGTTGGAACTAGGTGATCTTTAAGGTCCCTTCCAACCCAAACCATCTTCTACTTGTGCTCTTCTAGGCCGCAGGGTTGTTTCTTCTCTCTCTAAGTAACAGCTGTGTTTGGGTTATGAAGAGTGGGGCTGAAGGCCATCTGAGCATCTGAATTGCATCATCACATTTTGAGGAATCTGAGTCTTCTTGATGCCTAGTCCTGCTTTCCCTTTTTCAGCTTTATGTGCCCACAGATAACACTCGCTACCTGCAGACAGCCCAGTCATGGATGCATCTCCATGTTTCTCAACACCCAGGGTAATGTGGAGATGAAAACTTATTCATGTTTCCATTGTTCATGTTCTGGGAATCTGGTTCATTCAAAATGCTAATGCTGGAAAAAGTCAGAGAGACTCATTATTGTGTGTCAGAAAATGTCTTGGGAGAGGGAAGAATTCTCCCTGGGGAGCAGACAAGGGAGCTGCTTCAGAGGATTTGGAGGAAAGTCTTCACAAACGCAGGGGAAGGAGACAAGGCAAGGAAGTGCTCTTATGTTTTTTGGATGTCCTGGGTGTTTCCATGCTGGATGAGGGCCGGTGGTTGAACACTAATTTGAAAGGTGGAAGGATACTAGTCCCTTTTCTTACTCTTTTCCTACTTGCACCTGCCTGGTGCTTTTAAGAAGGGCCCTCTGATAGAGTGAAGGGAATGTATGGACTTGTTTTTCTGGCCGCCACTTTTTAAATGGAAAATGCCAGCATCTTTTCAAAAGTAAGCATTGGACAAATGTTTCTGCCTCTCAGGATGGCTTTTCCCCTTTCTCTTCTCCTGGATCCTGCATTAAAATCTGTATTAAATTAATCCCATTGCTCCTCCTTCCCCTCCCTCAGAGCACCCTAAATAATTCCTCTCCCTCCTTAGTGTTTACAGCCTTCAAATATTTGTAGACTGTTGTCATGTCCCATTCTTCCTCCCCACCCTTCTTAGTTGTATCTCTTGTCTATGTTACATATTTAGCTCTTTTAATCTTCCTTAGTAAATCAATCCCTCTAGGCCCCGATCGTTTTTGTTGCTCTCTTACACATTCCTAGCAGCTTGTCTGTCTCAACCCAGCACTGCAGCATCTAGCTCATGTGTTTTTGCTAGCAGGCAGCTCTTGGCTAACTTTGTGTACAAGCCAGAACTCTTCAGCTAGAGATGGATCTCTTTTGGATCCATGGGGAGAAGCAGTCCAGTTGTGTGAACATTTCCTTCTTTTCTTTGGTCCCTGGCTGTGTAGGCGGCGTGTGAAAGAGGATAAATGAAGAGATTTATCTGCAGCTTGTCCTTGTGGACTCTCAAAGTCTTATCACAGAGTTCAGGAGGCGCAAATCAGCCAGACCTACCAAAACTAGCTATGGGATATCTGGAAAACATCACCTTTGACTCCAGCTCATGTTTGGCATGCATGTTCTGGATAAGTTTATTTTATGACAGTGTTCATAAGCTGCTTGTGATCAGGGCTGCTCTCTGATTTGTGTTTAAGTGCAATTTCTGATAGTTCAGATACAAGGAAGGGCTTGTCAGAGTGTGTGAAGCGGGCATGGCGGGGGAGGAGAAAAGCAAGTCTTGAGTGTCATTCCCGTGACCCGTGTACAGATATTCCCTCTTTCCATTTTAGGATGATGTGAAACATCTGGAATCCTTTCAGCTAGTACAAGAAAAGGAGCAGCCTGTTCCTTCTTTGACAGTGCACTTTGGGACCACAGTGCTGGCTTTTGCAGCTGGCAGCTCAGTTGTTTTCAGAGAGAAGTGTGTGGGGTGGTGGTTTAATGCCATTGCAAAGTATCTAGCAAGACCTTCAACAAAGGTGTCCAGGCAGCTTAATTCAGGACCGGATTCTGCTTATTTCTTCATGCTTCTAATTTGTGATATAGCAAATGTTTCTGTGTTGGCAAAAGATAAAGGTATTACTAAAACCCTCAGGAGAGGGAGAAGCTGGGGATTTAGAAATTGCCTGTATTGAGCAGGCCAGTGCTGTGGAGAAAACAGAGAGAGCTTGCATGTTAGTAATGTCTCCTCCTGAACTAATTGGCTGTGTTGAAATGATGTAACTGAGGTAACCAGTAATTTTTCTGGGGAAGAGATATTCCGTATCACTGCCTGAGGGCTGCTTGGGTTCAGGGGCTAGGTTTATGATCAGAGGGAGCTACAACTTCCACTCAGCTTAGGTACTGTTGATATGTGCAGATTGACCTTCCAAAGTCAGTCACATTTTGAGATAACAAGGCAGTTCACGTGTAGGATTGTTGTTCTAGACTGACTTCAGCATCAGACCAGGTTTCCTATTCATGTGCCTCTCTCTGGGCTTGCATTTACAAATGGCAGTGCTGGAAACCGTATGAAGTTGGAAGTGGCTGAATCTCATTTCTGTCATAGAGAATAAATTTCAGGGCAAATCTTAAGGTCTTGGCATCTTTACAGGCCTTGTTAAAAGTGTTTAACTTCAGTAGACGCTTGTGCATTCTTCATTTGACTCTCATTCCTATGCAGGAGCCAATATTGCGACTGGTGAAGAGGTGGCCATCAAACTGGAATGTGTCAAAACCAAGCATCCCCAGCTCCACATTGAAAGCAAGTTCTACAAGATGATGCAGGGAGGAGGTGAGATGGGAAGGAAAGGATGGGGCCGGGGGAGTGGTTGGAGAAGGAAACTATTCTGGAGGGCTTTAGAAAAGAAGTGATTTGGTGTTACACATGATCTTCTCAGCAGGGGATTCAACATCTATTCTCTCTGTTCCCTGGGCTGAATCTTTTTCTTTCCCCAGTGGGTATCCCCTCCATTAAGTGGTGTGGAGCAGAGGGGGACTACAATGTGATGGTGATGGAACTCTTGGGGCCCAGCCTGGAAGATCTCTTCAACTTCTGTTCCCGCAAATTTAGTCTCAAGACAGTTCTGCTGCTGGCAGACCAGATGGTAAGTTTCCTCTGAAGCATTTGTGCCTACTCTCCTTTTCCATGCCTTTTCCCCCCACACACTCC
The DNA here is from genome assembly GCA_024865655.1 of Emberiza elegans. Taxonomy (NCBI): domain Eukaryota; kingdom Metazoa; phylum Chordata; class Aves; order Passeriformes; family Fringillidae; genus Emberiza; species Emberiza elegans. The sequence continues at coordinate 3,990,553 of JALJVW010000910.1, read as the reverse complement.
CTTCCCATCCCCTCTGCTTGAGAACTGCTGTATCTGAGGCTTTCTTCATTTAGCACAAGTGGCTGCCAGCTTTCTATTTCTTGATGAAGTTGTGGGCCTGGAACCTAGGCACTGATGGCATTTCCTTATCTCCATCCCTCCTTCCTTTGCCTGCTGCTCGCCTCGTGTTAGTGTTGCACACATAAATACCTTTGCCTGCCTGAGAATTATTGGCACCCATGTTAATTCCACTGCTCATGCCCTGGTTCAAGACCCATAAGTCTTCTGGACAGATCCATTCCTTTCCTGGCCCAGTGGAGTTCAAAAGTTAGAGCTGTCAATGCTGAAGCTCAAAATTTTAGTCCCTGTAGACTTGCCTTCCCGTCTTTCCTTGTGATGTTAATGGGGACCTTCCCAGAGTGAGGACTGGGCTGGTGTGCAGGGTTAAATTCCATCTCCAGATCCTGCAGCGTCCAGAGGGTGTCATTTCCTTGGCTGTCATCACTGATACTCAACGCAAAGTGTCCTTTTCTTGCTCTGATGGGCCAGTCTCTTGGACAGGGTGCTATTTTTAACAGATGCGGTTAAAATAAGTTTGTTTCTTGCTTGTCTCACTGTTTATTTATTTATCTATCCCTCCTCCAGATCAGCCGTATTGAGTACATTCATTCCAAGAACTTCATCCATCGGGATGTGAAGCCAGACAACTTCCTTATGGGCCTTGGCAAAAAGGGCAACCTAGTATACATCATTGATTTTGGTTTGGCCAAGAAGTACCGGGATGCCCGGACCCACCAGCACATCCCTTATCGGGAAAACAAGAACCTGACTGGCACAGCCCGTTACGCCTCTATCAACACCCACCTGGGAATTGGTGAGCCTGCTTGCTGCTGCCTCTCGGTGGGGCTTTCCAGGGGAGGTGGTATGTCCCCAGAAGGAGGGGCTGGGTTCTTTGCCTGACTCTGCTGCTGACGTGCCTTGAGATGGTGGGCAAATAACTCAAATGCTACACCTGTGTTACTTTTGCTGCTGTGGTGGCACTTTGAGTTCCTGAAGACAGAAATCATCTCCTGATCTGTGTTTGTGCACTGCTCAGTGCAGAGGGCCCTGTTGAGCATCAAGGCTGTGACCTCCCTCACTCTGCTCCTGGTAAATCGGCCTTTGCACAATTTTTGCAGGCTGATTAGATGTGTAAAGGAGACATTCACAAGCACTGAGCCTTTAGGAATATGTGCAGTTGAAACCTGTCTTTTTGACTCCTGGGTGCCTTCGTTAGTGATTGTTCTGTAGCTGTCAGAGCTGGAAGATAGAGGCCCACTGCAATATGGTGTTACCCACCACTGAGGATGGGAATGTGCTAGAAATACACAAGAAGCTGAAATGAGGGGAGGCTTCCAGCTGCCTGAACACCTCTGTTCTGTGATTGAGGCTTGGGTGTCACAGGCCTTCAGAATATATGCATGTCTGTGAACTGCACTAACCCAGTGAGGCAACTTCAGGGAAGTAGGGTTCTGCCCTTAATGTGTGTGGTTAGTACTGAAGGGATGAAACTGGGCTGGAAAAGAGGGCTGAGTATTCAGCCAGGTCTTACACTGGTGATGACCATCATCCCAGGTTTTGTAAAGGCCTTGTGCAGGTTAGTACCCACCACGCTTAAACCTTCTGAAGTCACCAAATTCTTGTTCTGGGAGTCAGCCCGTGGTGGCTGTGAAGACCATATTTGAAAGCCTCTTGCAGTTTTCTATTCTATGCCCAAAAACTTCTTTCCAGCTTTTGACCTCCTTTCTCTGCTAAATTTAAGCTAAACTTTGTTCACAGTGTGAGGCTTCCTTAGTTACTGTAGAGTCCATTTGGAACAGGCTGACTTGGTTCTGCTATTGACTGGCAACTCTTAAGGAACAGAAACACCGAAGTTGTCTTGCCTGTTGGACCCAGGGAAGTATCTGCTGTGCTTGCAGATTGTTTGTATCTCTGGGAGGCCCTTCTTCTCAAGTGTATAGCCTAATCTGGGAATTTGAAAATCAGAGCAAGGCACTCAAACCTTTTAAACTAACAGCTTTCACAGGATTTCATGTCCTCATTCCTCCTGCATTCTTCCCTCTTGCAGATGTTTCTCAGATATCTGAAGTCAATACTTGGCCTGCGGAAAATAAAGCAATTTTTCCCACCATCTTCCTTGCTTAATACTATATAACTTTAGATGGAGAATGCTTTATTTATATCAAAATGGGGAGTGTTTTGTGTTGAGAGTGGGCTGTAATCTCCTGACCTCTTCCATGTTATAAAAATAGTTCTCGTAGAGTTTTCTGAGCTGGCCTTCTGTATTTTGGCTTGGCCTGCATATATATAACTGACTCTCCATCGAATTCTCAGTCAAGATTTCCACAGCCATGGTAACTGCCACAAGGAGACATGCACAAAATAATTCTCACTACTATGTCTGTCGATTCTTTTGTGTGTGCCTGCTCTGCCTGAACTGATCACGAGAGGCTAAATGTCTGCTTGTGGCTTTTGAACGACTTCATTATTCATTCCACCCCAACTTAGCCCTTTACTTCTGCTGCTTAGCTTGTGTGTCAGGATGAGCAAACAGTGTCTAAACAGTAATCCAAGGGCAAATTGCATATGCCATGGGTCTGAGTGCAGCCGCCGCTCTCTCCGTGCCCTTTGATTGGGGAGAGTCTGGGTGTGAGTTACTCTGCGCAACAGGTCTCGGGTGTATTATCTCCACGTTGCCGATAGTTGCCCTGAACGGCATAAAGGTTACATGACTTGCCTGGAGGAAAGGGGGTGGGGGTGTTTGGGTTTCAGCTGGAGTTCCTGTTTCTCAAGACCTTGCCACAGGGTATATGACAGAGATATTTATTTTATGAGTTAGCAGCATTGCCATGGGAACCATCACTCTGAATTTTTTGACTTTTCAGAGAGTAAATTCTCTGTCTTAATGTTAACGTTAATGTGGTCTAGGGAGAGAGAAGGAACCAGGTGCTGGGGTGTTTGTGTGACAGGAATAGCAAATGAATAAATGCCTTTATTTGAATTTGCAAGCTAAGGGTTGGGCATTCCGATGTCTGGAGGAAACACATTCTTTTCCTGGTGACTGGGGAAAAAAGTAGGAGGCAGAATTGGGGAGGGTTCCACAGCTGGAGACTTGCCGTTGGGGGAGTCATTGGACTGTGCAGGCTTCAGTTCACGCATTCCAGTCAATTTTCACATGCTCTAGGGATGAGAGTGCCTTGCACCCACTGTAGCCTGTAACGTCTGAAATAGATGCCCAGGGTGCCCATGAGGCAGTCTTGGAAGAAGCCTGATGGTCTCTGTGTGGGTGACAGAGGGGTGGGGGGGCAGTGCCTTCCCAGATGAATGTCCTAAATGGTATCGGTGTAGGCTGTGCAGATCATAAGTCCTCCTGCTCATCCTGCCCTCTGTCACCCATTCCAGACTCCTGCGTGTTTTTAAAGGCTGTTGCCATGCAGTGGGGAGAGAAAGGGGAACTCTAGTCCCATATGTGCAAGATCAGATCTGAGTATGTAATCAGGAAAACATTGCTTGGTTAAGCCTGCCTGCAGCTGGGCTGGCTGCAGGGAAGACAGCTGATTTCTAGGGGGTTCTGCATGGGAGCAGCATCACATCGGTAGGATCAGAGGAGGAAAACATCTTTGGACAGGGGGACCAGGACACAGTTTACGCTGCAAAGAAACATGTTTTGTCATGAGCCTTGTGTCCAAGGCAACCAGTCCTCAGTCCTCGGTCTTTGCCCAAGCATGTCCTGTCCTGTCCCGCCCCTCACCCCTGACTTGGCTTCTGAGGACCCTGCTTTGGGAAGGGAGTGAAGGTGTGGGCTGGCTGGGAGCCTCGCTGGGGGTGGGAGGGAACTGTGCCTTGGGCTTGGGAAGTCATGCTGGGTCGTGTGGGAATGCGACCTTGTGTTTTCTATTGGAAGGGCTTTTGGGAAGGAGGGAGCAAAAGATAAGTGTCTTAAAGAAAAGACATTTTTCATTAAAATTGTTTAAAAAAAAAACCCACTAGGAGAGCTGAGATAAAATGGAGAGAGGAAGTATGGTGTGGTATCACAGGTCATGACTATAATCCTGCTTCTGGACTGACTTGCTCAGCGGATGCATTCGCGTCACTTGTATTTTTCTTTCTCTTTTCAAACTCGAAGGTGAGATCTTACTTTTTTCCAGCTGCCCAGAGATGCCGTGAGAGTTAGTCACTGATTGTCAGGTTTCTAAAAGTGGAAAGTAGTAACACTAAATAATGTTTCCTTGGTGTGTGAAATTTTATTTCTAACTCTTTGCTGTTTAATGTTATCTAGTATCCTGACCCTGCAAAAAAAAAAAAGTAATTAAGTTTTGGGAGGTGTGTAATAGTAACTGAAGATGAAACAAAGAAACGGGAAGTAGGAACTGTTGTCCTTTACCCTCCTCCAAGATTTAATTCAGGACCTGGTGCATAGGGTTGCAGGAAACAGACTGCTACAATGTTTTGAGGTAGCTGCCCAGCTGTGACCCCTCCTGTTGGTACTTAAGGCTCATCCGGGGTGTGAGTCTCACTGAAGTTGTTTGAGTGGGCCGCAGTGACCACATGTACGTGAGGTGCTGAACATTGGGAGTGCAGCGCAGTCAAACACTTATCATTCAGCATTTTAATAATTAGATGTTGTGCTTGCAGTTGTTTTTCCTTGATCATATTGCTGTGTTAAGACACAGTTAAGGTGTGTTTGCATGCACCTAATGGATACTAGTTAGCTCAACAATTTGGTTTTTAACCCTTCTCATTGCCTTCAGTGAGGGCTCATAGCATCCCGCACTGACTTCAGGCTCCCTAATCTCAAGTCTCTAATTTTGGCCTTCCCTAAAGCACTAGGACTGTGACCAGACATCTGTTTGCAGAATGTATCCTGTTCTGGATGGCATTGGTGGCTGTGCTCAAAAGTGCTGTGCTTTACACAAGTGGAGGTGTGTTATTCAGCCTGCCCTAAGCAGTTTGGAGTTCAAGCAAGATTTTGGAGGCGACATCCTGATTTATTCCTGAAAGGCTGATTTGCTTGTTCAGTAGGTTTCTCTGGTTCCTGCCCTGCCTTTCCCTACTCCTCTGAGGGGAACCACCACGCTCTAGTCAAGCAGCCACAGCTAGAGGTGATAAAGCTACAGCATGGATAAGTCAAGGGCTGGCAAGACTGCAGGACTGAGGTTGTCCTTGTCTCCTGTGCTTTCAAGCCCTGGGTGTGTGTTCTGACTCCATTTCCACATGCCTCCTGTCTAAGGATGTAGGTCATTAGCCAATATTGTTTAGTTTTGTTTATTTGATATGCATGGTGAGTAATCGCAGCTCTCTGAGAGTACACGTATCCCAACCTTAGGCTAAATGCAAAACCGGGTTTCTTTTCTCTGTTCCTGTCATAGCATCTAAGTATCTCCCAGACAGTCATGTAATTATCTTTGGCAGTAGCCTGATAAGATTAGGAAGTATTAGCCCCTTTAAAGTGGGCAACTTGAGGCAGTAAGTTAGTGAGGTCAAAAAATGCTGTAATTTCTGCATGCTCAAAGTAAGACACTTTAGGAATCTTCAGGGCTGCTTTCTCCTCTACCATCTTGGAATGCAGCATTTTTGTGGTGTTTCATGTACTTTGACCCAAATGATCTCTCATATCAGTTAGGGAGTGATGAGACCCTCCTGTCCTTCTGCAACCACAGTGCTTTTTTTCCCCCTGAACAGTTTTAACTTGCTAAGCCCTGAGTTCTCAAAACAACTAGGAGGTTGTGAGAGAGATTCACAAGGAAGAAGGAGCCTTGTGACCCACAGCTTGTGTTGTTACATGAGGATATGTGTATCTGTGACCTGCTACAGCTACTCTTTTGTCATGATTCAGCTCAGCTAACAGAAAAAAGAGATAGCTGTAGTGGCCTACTGGCCTTTGAATGGGGCAGGTGGTAGCATGTATCTGATACTGACAGCTCACAGACTAGTATATAATCTGCAACATCTTCTAGGATGTGGCACTGAATCCAGCAAAATGTGGTGTAGTAAATTAATCTAATAGGTGGAGCTCTTTAGTCTTTCCTCTATCCCTGTGCTCTCCCTTAAGCCATATTTGCCTGCTTGTTATCTATGTCAGTTGTTCTTCTGGAGATGTAAAGTACTTTCTCCAAAGTGTTTATTTTATTTGGGAGGGAAACTAGAACAAGACAATCTTGGCAAGATTTATAGATGAATTTGCAAGCAATGTTGGAGAAGTTGGGAGGAGTTAACCAGGCAATATTTGCAATTGTTGAGATTCTGCATCAAATCCTTGTTGAGCTAACTTGAAACTTTAAAATGGTGTGGCTATTCCAGAAATAAGGTCAATGTGAAATGTTGGGGGGTTTTTGTGAGCCAGTTTCTTTTGTTTTATAAGTAAGCATCTAAAGATGCATCGTTCCAATGGCACCTTAAGGGCAACCCCTGGTCTAAGTAGAGTTGGTAGTGATGCCAGTTACACCGTCATTCCTCATTTGGAGGGGAATTTTTTCTTCAAAGTATGCCCCTTTCATCCATATCTTGAAAAATGTTACCAAGCTGGAAAGACATCTTTGCACATTACAGGTTAGGCTTCTATGATCAACAAAGTTGTTTACTACAAGAAGGGGTCCCTAGTTCCTTGTTTCTTCCCTGCTTAAAGACTATCACAGTTTAATTAGAAGATGTGTTTGAAAGGGCTGTGTTGGACTGACCTCTGTTAGTTTTGTCTGTCTGTGACTACCTCTGTCATGACTAATCCCTGGACTGAAGAATCATTCTGGGTGGGGAAGTGCAGGTGCCCTTCCTCTGGGACTGGGAAGAGCAAAGTAGGCAGGGTTGCTGCAGCAGTTCTTGAGATGTGAAATTCTTGTGTGAATTAGGGCTTGTCCTAGTGAGGAGGTAGTCAGAGTCATTAGTTATGAAGTGGGTTGGGCTGTATGGGGAGAGGAGCACCTTAACTCTTGTAGTATGACCATCATCACAGGAATTTGCAATGGAATGTCTTCTACAAGTTTGACTATCTGTAGAAATCTACCAGAAAATTGAGAGAGTTGGTTGTTCCGTTCAGTGTTCACCTCCAGAGCTATGTGATTGCCAAAGCAGTTTTGTTTGCTGCTCACTCCTTGCCCCTTTGTAACTTCTCACAGAACAAAGTCGCCGTGATGACCTGGAGAGCCTGGGTTATGTGCTCATGTATTTCAACCTGGGCTCGCTGCCCTGGCAGGGCCTCAAGGCTGCCACCAAGCGCCAAAAGTACGAGAGGATCAGCGAGAAAAAGATGTCAACGCCCATCGAGGTGCTCTGCAAAGGGTACCCTTGTAAGTGCTCTCATCTTGATGGCTGTCTTGTCTGCTGCTTGGCTTGTTCACCTGCTGAAACCCCATGGAATCCTGAATCCTAAAGGGCAGTGCCCAATACCCCAGACCAGGATGTGCTGCTGACACGGGTGATGAGAAGAATAACGGCGTGGTCGTGGTACAGTTTGGGTTCAGAAGTGGGAAGTGTGTTTTTGTGGACAGTCAAACCTTACATTAGTAAGGGCATGGGAGTGCTGAGAGGGGGGATCTTCAGGACCTGGTGAGCATTTTAAAGGAGGAGGGTGGGCATTGAGCTGAGAAGGTATGCTGCTGCTGCTGAATAATTTTTACTGTTTAATGAGGAGTCCCAGGAATAACCAGGCCATAAAGTGGCAAATGCAGTTCTTTGTAGGTAAACATGGAGTAAAGTATGTGAGAGCAGAGAGAAGTCTTGCTTCTCAGGTCACATGCACAATAGTAGGCTCTGGCTGACCAGTGCCACTCACCAATGAGCTGTTGCAATTACAATCAATGGTTCTGTGAAAACATCAGCTTTGTGCTCGGTGGCTGCTGAGGAAAGGGAGCATTAGGAATTACTAGGAAAGGATCCCAAACAGTGTGCATAAACCCATGGCCCACTTGCTCCTTGCAGTCACTGTGTAGGTCTGGTCCATCCCACTGTTTCACAAAGGATATGGTATGACTGAGGAAAGGGCCAAAAGTGTGACCACAGAGGAGTTGATTTCTGTCCAAGTAATGAGTCTGCTGGAAAAAGAGGTGGATAGAGAGATGATAGAAGTCTACTCTCTGGCTATGCCTACAGAAGTTTGGATGGGAGCCGATTATTTGGTAGCCCCAGTTTTTGTATTGGAAGAGAAACAATGCTGGTTTCTGCCAGCTTTAAAACAAAAGGATGTGGTTCTTCATACAGCCAGTGTGGAGACCTGTGGAACTCCTTCCCAGAAGATGTTGTGGATACTTAAATCTTACAGGAGTTGGAGGAGGACGGGACAAGTATGTGGAAGAGAGATCATGTGAGGATTACTAAAGAGTTAGGAACTACATCCAGATCAGGAGGTTCCTGGAGCTGAAAGTAGGTGATGGGCTAATGTCAGTGGAAGTGTCAGATGTCTGCCCCACTCTTTCTCCTCTCATCTACTTCTGACCACTGTTTACAACAGGCTACTGAGCTAGGAGGACTTCTGTTCAGAGTTGAACTTCCCAAAACTCGTCTCCAGTTCTTCTTTAGGCCTGCATTCCTACTGTCCTTCAGCAGGCACTGTGACTTGCTAGGTCTTGCTTGAAGAAGCCAACAGAGATGCATAACATTTTCTCTAGTAAAAAGAGGGATGGGTCCTTTTGGTGGCCGAGGCAGTGCCATCAACAGGCTCAGTCCGTGTTACACAGCTCTGTGTTTGTGCTGTCCTGGTCCAGCAAGCCACTGCCAAAAGGCTGTAGCAGCTCCATGGTGGGAGCAGGGAGGTTGGATGGCAAACCACAGCCATCAGCTGTTCTCTGCTCTCTCCAGCTGAGTTCTCGACATACCTCAACTTCTGCCGTTCGCTGAGGTTTGATGATAAACCTGACTACTCGTACCTGCGGCAACTCTTCCGCAACCTCTTCCACCGCCAAGGCTTCTCCTATGACTACGTCTTTGACTGGAACATGCTTAAATTTGTGAGTGTGTTTGGCAAAAGGGCTGGACCAGGGTTGGTTTGTATCATGGAGATGGGGGAGGAAGGTTGGAAACTGCCTGCTGTCTGTGCTTAACCCTGGTGAACAGCCTGAGCAAAGGGAGCAGGCAGAGTGAAAAAGAGGCAGTGTTGTTTGGTTTATAACTAACTGGGGGCATAGTTACTGTTGTATTAGTGAGTGTGTCCGATGGAGCACTTGTGTCAGCAAATCTATAGCTAAAGTTAGATAGTGATAATTTTTTGAGAGGGAGCTGTATTTGTAGCTGGGACACCGATGTGGATTGCAATAACAGCTGTAGTTCATATGCTTTCTTATCTGTTTTGTTTTGGAATAGAATGAGGTCCTTTCTTGCTGCAGTGGAAGGTGGTGGGGGGAGTTTTGGGGATGGAGCTCCACTTCCTTGGCATGATGGAGCACCGTGTGTTTTCTGTCTGGGGCTGCTGCTGTCTCTCCTGCCTGACAGCCATGTGTGGTGTGGGGGTTTCTCTACTCAGGGAGCAGCCCGGAACCCTGAGGATATGGATCGGGAGCGGCGAGAGCACGAGCGGGAGGAGAGGATGGGGCAGCTCCGAGGGTCAGCCACACGAGCGCTGCCCCCTGGCCCACCTGCCGGAGCCACTGCCAACCGTCTCCGCAATGTCACCGAGCCCATGGCCTCCACCCCCACCTCCCGAATCCAGCAGTCCGGTGAGGGTGGTGGGAGAGCTGGGGGAGGGTGCCACCCCTGTTGTTGGCTGGGAACCAAAGCTATTGACTGATATTCTTGTCTCAACATTTCTCTGCCCCAACAGGCAACACGTCCCCCAGAGCAATCTCAAGAGTGGACAGGGAGCGGAAGGTCAGCATGAGGTTACACCGAGGAGCTCCTGCCAACGTCTCCTCATCTGACCTCACAGGGCGGCAAGAAGTGTCACGGATTTCAGCATCACAGGTGAGTTCCTGCTGCAGTGTTCCTGGCCTTGGCCTGGATGTCCCAGGTCTACAGGCCCCAGACCAGTTTTTGCCTGATTTTCTGGAGCTGACATGAGCTGGAAGCTTCTGGCGTGGTGAGAGGAGTGGTACCAAGTTAGACCCTTGCTCTTCTGTTATGTATTTTCTGGAGGCCATGCTGAGTTACTGCCATTTTAGCTCTCTGCTTTGCTTGGAGTAAGCCTTCATCTTGCTGTCTTCCAGACCACAGTGGTTTGGAGGAGCAAAGCAGTAAACTCTTGAGAGGGAGGGTGTTCTGAGAGAAACATGCAGCCTCTCTGTTTTGGTGCCTTTTTTGCTTTATTTTTCCTCTCCAGCCCTTAGTAACTCTTCGTTTTCTTTTGTAGACAAGTGTGCCATTTGATCACCTTGGGAAGTGAGGAGCAATTGCCACTGGACCAGTGTTTGCTTAGGTGAGCCTGTACTCATGCTTGGGAACCCCTGAGGAGGGGATTGCTGGGGGAAAAAAAGCCTTAAGACTTTATGTTGTTCTGGGGGATTGGTATATTTCATTTCCTTTCACCTTACTTTGAGATGTCTTTTGGCTTCAGAGGGAAGAATAAGGTTGGCTGCCAAAATCTGAGGGAACAGATTGTCTTAGGTGTAAAGGTAGCTTCCAGTTCTCCAAGAGGATAGGAAGGGTGGAGAAGGTGCTGGGCTGGGGAGCCATTTCATTAATTCCTCATGAATGCTTTTCTGGCAGTGTGACAGTGTTGGGGTGGAGGGTGCTGAGCAGGTAATCAAGTGTGCAAGACTTTGTACAGCAACTGAGTGCCTCTTGTAGAGGAAACGTCAGTAGCTGGGCAAGGTAACTCTGAGGGGAGGCAGGAGTGTAGAAGAAAGGGCTGATTTGATTTGTTACACTCCAGCTGGCAATGGAAGTGCTGGGAAGAGCTTTTACTCCTAACATCTCTTGCCTTTTTCTCTCTTTTGAATTCTCTTTTTAGTGTCTTCACTGTATTTTTCTTTTAAAAAACAAAAAACTCAAAAAACAAACAAAAACCTTAAAAAAAAAAAAAAAAAAAAAAAACCAAACAAAAAAATCCAACAGAATTTCTTTTTGCCAACGATGAGGAGTGGAGCTGTGCCCCCGCGCTGGTGTGAGCCGTTTCCAGAGGGCTGCCTGTCCCTGGCATGAGCGCCTCCGAGGAGCTGCGACGACGTGGGAGCCGCATGGGAGCACCTGCGCTGCTCCCAGCCCCATCCCGCTGCCCCCACTGGCTACCCTCAGTTCCCTCTCCTGACTCTCTGCTCCTGGTTTTGAGTTCTCTCTCTTTTTTTTTTTTTCCTTCTTCTTGGGTATCCTCTCCTGCTTTAATTTTTCTTTTTAATATTGTTTTCAAATCATATGGTTTCTAGCCGTATAAATTTAAACTTTGCTCTCCTTTTTTTCTGAGGGCAGGGGTTGGTGGTGGGTGGGTGAGGTATTTTTTTCGTCCTTTTTGTTTTGTTCTTTTCAGGAGCCTTGTGGGCCAGGAGGGAATCAGATTCCAGCCACACTTGATGGTAGAAGTCTGATTTTTATTATTTTAACAGAATTTATTTTCTCAAGCATTAAACACATTTTAAGCTGTGAGGGGGAATTGCGGCAACAGCCTAATCATTGACTCGGGCTTCCTTCCCTTGGGTGGCTTCTCTGCGGTTTCTTTTCTGGCTGTTGGGAGAAGTGCCAGCCTTCCCTGATCCAAGGGGTCCTCACACACCGAGGGATCTCTTTGGAGAGGCACCTGGTCCCACAGAGGATGGGATTGTTGGAGCTGACATACAGGGAGAAATATACTTCTCATCCCTGCAGTGGGGTCTTTTTTTTTTTCGTCTGGCTGTGCGTGTTTTTCTATTTTTATTTTTTAATTAAAACTTGTTTTAATTCCTGCGGAGAGAGTGTGGGACTTGAGGAGAAGAGAGGGGCACACAGAAACTGGAGTTTGGAGTTCTTTCAGAGTGATGGTTCTTGCTCTCTCCTCATGCAACCCCAAGTAACATCCACCAATACATGCACAATCCCCTCCTGCCCTCTCCCACCCGTCTCCCCCCCCTTCCCCCCCCACTTTAGTTGTTTTTTAATATAATTTAGGAATACTCAAGCTGCTTTGTGGCACTTGGGGCTTTGAAACACAATGATCACCACTGCGACCTATGGCCTGTAGCAGACACACTGTCACTGTAGTGTGGAGCCGATGGGTTGTTGGCAGGGCGGGGAGGGTGGGGTTAGTCTTTGTTTTGTTTGTTTTTACCCTTTCTATTTAACACTTTATTTTTCCTCCCTGTTTTTTTCCTAATTTATTTACCCCTCTTACTGTCTCTCTCTTTTTTTTAATTAAAGAGCAAAACTTTTTATTACTTTGTAATTTAAAAAAACAAAAAAAAAACCTGAAGAACTTTGGGGGGGATTTTGTACTTTTTTCCTGTGTAAATATTGGACTTTTTTGAGCTTTATCGTGGTTGTTAATTTGAAGTAATAAAGTAGAAAATGATAAAGTGACGCCAGCATCTGTCATTCCTTCCTTTAATGGCCCTGGCATCTTTGCTGGGAGTCGCATCTTACACACAGGAGGCATGGTCTTGCAGCTGAACCTGTTTCTGAATTCCAGGAACAAGTTTGATCAGAATTACTGGAAAAAAAGGCACAGGACTGGAGTGCCTAAAAATAAACCTGAGCTGATCTCTGCAGTTGCAGCCTTGGAACAGGCGAGAGTTATGTGAAATCTGATTCAGGATCTCTTGGTTCCTGGATCTGAGCCTCTGGCATCCCATGTGTCTGGCCTTGAGGAGGAGAAAGGGTTGGGCCTTTCCACGCCGTTGGCTTTGGGTGTGCGCTGGTTTCCACAGAGGTGGACTCTGGATTTTGTGGTCTTTGCTTTCTTCAAACTTAAGTCTTGAAGGAGAGGGGCGTGGAGCACTTGACAACAGCACAGTGCCTGGTGCAAAGAGACTGAGCTCTCTGTGGAGTGGCACCTGCTGCTTTGGTGTCTGGTGGTGTGGTCTGTTTGGGTTTCTCCTCCTTTGCTTGTCTGACCAGTCTGGCAGTAAAATACTAAATTTTAATACTGATTTATTTCTAAATTGCTGCTCCTGTAGTTAGACATCCCTGCATTATGCTGATGAGAGGCCTGTTTCTTCCAGGCTCTGTCAAACCCTTGAAACTTTTTTTCAGAAACACCTGCTGGGAATAAATGATGGATCTTGGTGACTTTGTAAATTCCTTCCAACCCTGTTCTTTGCCAGCTGGCTAGGAAGAGCTTTTCCTTTGTTTCCCTGATGCATGGGTCTTCCAGCTCCAGGGATGAGTGTAGGAGGGACGGGAAGAAGAAGGTAATTCCAGGGGTATGGGGTAGTCTGCTGTTACCTCTATCCTGCATTTGCCCTGCCTCCATTTTGAGTGTGTTTTTGCTGGATCAGAATGAAACTGGACGTTTTCCGTTGTAAATCCTGTTTTCTGTGAGAAAGGGGGACGTTTCCTGTGTATAGGACAGCACTGCCCTCCCTGCAGCGAGGTGGAGGCAGCAGAGCCGTGATCTGCCAGGGTCCAGGAGCTGTGGGGGTGTTTGGGGCAGGAGTTCTGCCCTGGGACAGAACGCCAATGTGCTGCCATTTCCGGCCATGTGTGGTAGCAGCTCCATACCTGTTTCAAGATGGGCAAGGGGACTCGTAATGCAGCAGGAGAAAAGGAGAATATCATCAACCCTATCGCAAGTAGGGTGTCACCTCCTTTTGCTAACACAGTCGTATTAAGCGTTCTAGGGTGTGGTGCATTTGCTTGTCGGCTTTTGTGGTTTTGGTTTTTGTTTTTTTTTTTTTTAGACTCATTGTGCCTTGTTCAGACTTGAGTAGAGGCACGGCTTGCTTTCCAACACCTCTCCGTGTGTTTGTTTCACCCGGGGTTCAGGGGAAATCGGCGCTGCTGAGGTCGGGTGGCAATCTGCCTGGGCGAGGCTCACCCTGAGGCCAGCACAGCCTTTAGCTGGCCGGGAAGAGCCGCCGGCCCGCCCGTGTGCTCGACCCCGGGACGCGCACGGCTCCGCCCGGCGCTGCGCAAAGCTGCCGCGTCACCCGCGCCTGGCGGCGCTGCCCCTTTAAGAGAGGAGCGGTGACGTCACCCTGCCCCCTCCTTCGCGGGCAGTGGGCGGTGCGCGCGGTGCCGTGCGCAGGCGCGGAGGGAGGGCCGGGCCGGGCCCGGCGTCGCCATGGGCTCCTGAGGCCTCCGCGCCCCCGCGCCGGTGCCGGCGCCGCCCGCGGGGCAGCGGGCAGGGCCCGACCCGACCCCTCCTCGCCCCACCGGGCTGGGCCGCGCCCGCCCGCCCGCTGCACGGTAAGACGTGGCGGGGGCGGCTGCGGACGCGCGGGCCGGGCCGGGCCGGAGGAGCCGCGCTGGCGCGGGGGTGGCTCGTTGAGGCGCCCACGAACTCACCTTGCGCCCCGCGTCGGTCCGGTGTGGTCGCTGTTCCCGCTCCTCCGCATTGCTCCTCCCGTTCCCCGGCGTGACCCGCGCTACTCCCCCCGTCCCCACTCAACCCTCCGCCTCGTTCCCCCCACGGTGTGCGCCCCCTTCGCCTCAGGGCTGCCCCCGCCATTCCCCTCCGCGCACATTCCTCCTGCATGGGCTCCGTACCAGCGCGCACACCGCTCACCCCCGCGTCTACCCACAGCTCCCAGGGCAGCCCCCACCCCCGGGCAGCCCACCCCATTCCTTCCTCTCCCTCTTTCCTCGCAACCTGTCCTTGCTGTAGCTGTTCCGCTCTCCCTGTGCACGCACACGCCCCTGCACAGTCCCTCGTTCCCAGCGCTGTCACGCTCCGTGGTGCTGTTGGGTGGGTGTCACTGTCTGCGCGGGTGTGTCTGTCCTGGGTGGGCTGGGAGCTCAGTGGGCTGCAGTAACGTGGTGGGCACCAGGTCTGTGTTTGCTGGGTTTCCTTTGGTGCGCGCTGGATGGACTGACAGATGCCTCGTGCATATACTGGTGTGGTAGGTGTGTGAGGAGGCTGATACTGTGCCTGCGTTCTCTTGCACTGTAGGTGAGTTGTGGTGGGTCGTGTTCGGATGCTTGTGGTGTCTCGAAATCTCAGTTGCTCTGTAAGGGGTGAAATCGGCCTTGGCAGCTGCAGCGCGTAGTGGAAGGACGGCTTTGGAAGAACGTGTGCGTGACTGAGTTCTGATGAATTGTGGAAAGGGACTAGAGTGATTTCAGGGACAGCTCTGTGAAAGCTGCCTGGAACACTGAAGCTGTCAAGAGTGGGTGGAGGAGGAGGAGTGGGAAATCTAGAGGAAATAGTGAAGATGGCTCCTGCTTACGAAAAGTTTGAAATTGTTCTTGACATGTAAGGAGCTTGAACAGGAGTAATTATTGAAGACATCAAGACAGGTTTCCCAGAGAGAAGACTGTTTACCTCTGTTAAAGATAAAAATAGAAGACATAGATCAATAATAGAGCAAAGGCTAATAGGGTGAATAGAAATGGCTTTCCTGTCCTGCAAAAAAAAAAAAAACAATCAATGAAAACGTAATAGAGTATACATCCCACTAACAAAATCTTGGCTCTTTTAATACATCAGTTAACTGTGCCTTTGAACTTGTGTTGCTGGATGTTACCCTTTGGTCTAGGAGCTTAACAGCCTCTCTAAAAGAGAACACAGATTTCTCTAGAAATGTTCGTGTTATTCAGGTTTCTAATACTAAAGGTTTGTATTTGTGTGATACTGTTGGCAAAATAATAAACTCTCACGCTTTTTAGGATGTTGGCTAAGTGCTAAACAATAGGGGTTTTGGGAGAGCTTTTCTTATGGTGGAGGTACCCCAGAAAGGCCTACTTCAGGCTTTCTTTTCACCAGTGTTCCCAAGAAAATTGGTTTCAAATCTGCTCTGGTCTAGGGGAGCAGGTTTTTAGGTCCTTAATACTGTCATTATTACAGTTGTGCTGTAAGCCTTAGGTGGCATGGAAGCAGCAGGTGGGTGCCTCTGCATCTGGAGCAGGAGTGATTTGGTCTTGCTGCAAAATGGTTGGGAAGCTTTACCAGTGGAGTCAGCGTTTCTGACCAGCTCCGTGATGCGGGCAGATGTTTTTCTGTGTGATCCACTCAGGTCTCTGCAGTCAGTTCAGAGTGCTGAACGGGTGGAGCAAGGGGATGAGCCAGCCACTCCCAGCCACTGGACACCTTTTGGACTTCAGTTTGTCTGTCTCCTTAGGACACGTGGCAGTCAAAAGGGGAAGGTTCTTAGATAGACTGGTCAGAAAGTGAAGTTCAGTGTGACTGGCTGGTTTGGCATAACAAAAGCATTCTGAGCTGTCTGGTCTCTAACTGTTTGACAGAATCCAGCTAGAAATCTGCCTTGTTTTCTGCCAGTTTCTTTGCCTGTTTGCTGGTAGCAGGCTGGGAGGTGAGCTTTTGCAATTGGGGATTAGGATTCTTTTCTTCTCATGGATAAAAGAAGGATGGGTGGGCTTTTTTCCTAGCACAAAATAGCTTTTCAAACATCTCCTTCCCCCTCAAAAAAGGTAGTCCTTTTTCTACCCAGTTCTACTGCTGCATTAACTAAAGCATCTAATAATCATGTTTTGGTGTAAGATGATGACCTTTTAATTTCCATCGGAGGAACTTACCCTTCATTTCTTCTCCCTTCCTGTTTTGGTTTCATTTTTAATTGGCTATGTTTACATTGAAGGAGATAAATTGTCACCTGCTCCTTCTAGCAAAAGTGCCTGTTTCATTTTCCAGCAGCTCTGAGGATATCTTTGAGGTCTTGCAGCAGTGTCTGGTGGAAGCAGTGAATTCCTCAGGAGATGTTTGTTGTTTGGTCCTAGCTGCTTCAAGAGCCCAGTGTTGTATTGAATGAAGTTTGAAGTACAACACGAAGTTTCAAATCAGACTTGCTGATTCTGCCATTGCTATGACTGATTTTCTCAGTGTTTCCAGCCTAAAACTGAGGAAACCAAGGAAAGCAGCAGTGAATGTACAGGTTGGTCTGTCTAGAATATGAAGAGGACAGCACAGCCTCAGAGGGAAATTGCATTTACCCTTTGTACAGTCGAGTTTTCTAGTACACGCCTGCTGGCTGCCCGTGTAACAAAGCAGCTGGGTGTTATTGAGTGGCCCTGGCTAGGGGCAGAAGCTCTTCTCTGCTTTAGAGTTTGTGATTGATTGTGCTTGTCAAGGCCCTGGAAATTTGAGGTGTTGTAGAGAATAGCACTGGATTGGAGTTTTGTGTGCTGGCTTGCCCAGCTGTTTGCTTGGAGTGCTGTGTCTGTTGTGTGCTGTTCTCACTTCTTCTGAGACTCATTGGGGTTTGCTTTCTTGTGGTGAAAGAGTGGTTTCCTGTCAAGACATCACACCCTGCCAGCACGCTTGGGACTCTGAAAGCAGTTTGACACTGTGATAAGATGGATTGAAACACTTAGCTAAAACAACTGTAAAATATTACAGTGCTTGAACTGAAAACACCCTTATAGTAAGGGATTTGGGGTATTTTTTTTCTTCTCTCCCCCAACCCCATTTTTTTCTGGGGTTTGGTGGGTTTTTTTCTGTGGGTTTTTTTTTTTTTTTTTTTTTTTTCTGCACAGACTACTTTTGGGGAGAGCAACTGGACTTGTTTTCAGAGCATCAATTCCCCAGGAAAGTTTTGGGAGTGAAATTCTGCCAGACAAAACTGTGAGTTGCAAGCACCCTCCAGGAGTCTCACCTCAGAGTCTCTCTCTTCTAACAAGAGGCCAGGGCTGGGGTACTTGCTCATACCCAGGTTCTCTCTCTTTAAAAATCCAGTCAACCTCCATGGGGTTTTTGTTTCTGATGGTGTAAGTAACATGTCTGGGAAGGCAACAGAGCAAGCTGTGTCCAGGGAAAATACAGTGTATCGGCAAGCTGCTCAGGAACTGTGCTCTATCTGGCTTTGACCAGGTCTTTATAGCCCCCGAGGGAAATAATTCACAGGAACCTGAAAAGGGAAATAACTGACATTCTACCTGCAGTATTTACCCATACACTACCTGGATATTTGTCTCCTCACCCTCAAGTCTGTCTCTGTATTGAAAGGATAGGAATGTTGCTGTTATTGTCTTACAGTCACAGTGCCTGTGAGTATGATGATACTGAAAGGATCAGCTATTTGAGGATGTTGTGTAATGAAGAGTGACCAAGAGCATAGAGAGTTGGTGTCATGGCCTCACATTTTTTGTGTCTAGCCCCAAAGCATCCATTCTCTGCCTGGGTATTTTGTACATGTGGCCCCCGATCAACTCTCTAGTAGAAAAAAAATCCCTCTGATTCAGCAAAGAGAATGACTGCAACATGTTACACAGCGCAGCAGTGAGGCTTCAAGGAGATGAAATAATACCTTAAAAGCTGACCTTGCGGACCCAGTGTTCCCTCCTCGGGCTGCAGAACATGACGTGGATGCTGTTGGAGGCTGCTGAGCTGATTGCTTGGGTGCCTGCAGCTGCCTGCTCGTCTCCAACACAGATACAGCTTCAGCAGCAGTAATGTAGCTATGTCTCTGTCCAGGTTACTTGAAATGAGCATGGACAAGTCAGTCACTTCAAGAGGCAGGTTACAAGTGAGTGAATTTCTCTTCCTGGCTCACGATATCTTGTCTCTTCCTTGCACTTTTTGCTATGAAAGACTGGTTAGTGGTGGGTGAAGCTATTTGCAGCTATTTGTCCTGTCAGCTAGGAGTGACTTCTCCTCCAAACTCTCCTGACTTACAGACTTCCTTTCCCCCTCCCAATGACTTTGTGATGGCACTGATTTTATAAGAGTCTTAAGCCAGAAGTCATTCATACAAATTCCCTTTCAAGTAACTTCATGCAACTGCATCATTTAATGTCAGTGTCTGGAAACATTGAGTTGAAGCTTTGTCCTTTTTTTAAGCATGCACCCTCTCGGGTTGATGCTTGGCATGATTTTTTTCTCTATAGAGAAGATGCATTGCTGCTGATGGCTTTTGGTATAAAGGGACTCCCATGAGTCCAGGAATACAAAGGTCCTAATTCAGCTTTCAGAACTTGGCCTCTGTAGTATTTTTATTTTTCTTGATGAAGTAGCAGGGCAGGAGAGAAGTGTGGAAGGGCTAATGTTAGATAGGAGCAATGAATTTAGAAGTTGATGATTTTTGGGAATTAGGAAGGATGTTTGTGTCCTATGTCCAAAGGTTTAGAGAAAAAAAAAACAAACAAACTACAAAAGGAGCAACAGTTGTTGCTGCACCAATAACAAACTGGCTGTATAGGAGTGTGGCCTTGCGTGCTTTGTTTAGAATCACTGATTTTACTCCTGCAGCATTCATCACTGCTACATGTCTGCATCAGAGAATGATTGCCGGGGAAGTCAGATGTGCTATTGCCCTCATATGCGCCACTGCACAGTTGCCTGGACCTCTGATAAGATGTCTGGGTTCTTTCAGCTCATTTACTTGCTAAACTGAAGTGTGGATCTGATCTGATAGATTCTATATGTCATCTTATGTGTGGGAAAGTATACTCTAATGTATTAGAAAAACTTCCTTTGTGTGCAACTGCCACAAGTTCAATACTTTTCCATGCTGCGGTAGAGTTTGAGTTCTGATTCTTCTTAAAAGAACTGTATACCCTGTGGTAATTTTGAAACTGTTGTCTACCCAGTATTGGCACTCAGAGGTGGGAAATAATGAATGCAAGTGTTGGTTGTATAAATTCTGATTTGACTTTGCTCTTGAGAGTTTGGAAAATGAAATGCAAACATCCTCTGTCATGTGGGACACAACTGTTTACAACACATCCTTTTTTCTTCTTGCCTCTTTCCCCTCTGCCAGTTGCAGAATATCTTTACACTCTTTCTGTGTTTCTCCCTTGGGAGCAGGGGGCTTGCCTGGTTTGTGTGGAGTTGTGCTATTGGGAGTATGGGAAAGGGATGCAGTGTGTGGCCAAAGTGTATTTGATCCTGTTCTCAAAGCAGAAAAGGTTGGGGAACATCCCTTTTCCTCCTCTCCCTCCCCCTTTCTCTCTTTTTCCTGTCTCCTTCCAAAAAAGGGACTAGATGTTAGATATTGACCTATCACAATGTGGGTCAGTCCACAAAAAAAAAAAAAGAGGAGGATGGGGGGAGGAGGGCTGTGCAAATACAGTGAGACAACAGAAATTAATAGAGCAGAAAAAAACTCTGGAAAGAAGAGTGCATGGCTCAGGGTAAAAGGGTTTTGTTGTTGATTCTGAGTTTTTTAATGGGCGCATGGGGAGGGGTAGCTTCTCTTAGGATAACTATAGGCTAGCAAAATGGGTGGGGGCTACATGAGCTGCATGTGCAGAAGATTTTTGTGGTATTCTCAGCTTTTAGTTTCCCTAAAATGAGGAACATAGGGGTGTGACCTTGTTGAAGGTTAAATTGTTTATGTGTACAGTGCAGTCTTATGTGTATGTAGGCATGGGATCATCTCTTGAGTATGGCTTAGTGGGTGTGTACCTTGCCATGTGGTTGAGTCTGCTTTAGGTGCCTGACTCCTCTACCTTCTGCTTTAGGTGCCTGACTCCTCTACCTTCTGAGCTAATGGCTCCCTGCTCCACTCTTGCTGACCCTACTGGTCCTCTGTCCCAGTGACACTTTCCCCTTGTTTCACTGGCTGCACCAACAGCTGTGAAATTGTTACTGTTATCTCTTCGGACTGCTCACTCCTCTGAAGAAATAACATTGAGGAGAGCTGCATCTGGATCTGCTCTTGTTGTGCAGACAGACAAGCACGTTAAGTTGCTATGGGGTGCAGCAGCTGCAGATGCAAGCACTGTGTGTGTTTGTGAGTCTGGTGAGTGCCTGTCCTGTGACTGAGCACAGCATTACCCACGTGTGCCTGTGTGCCAGGTGTGTATTGTGGGCTGACTTTGACTGACTTGAAGTTAAGAAAGCTTTGCGTGGCATGAGCAGTAAAATGTAGATGAGTTGTACTAGTTAAAATTGCATGCCAGGTCTTAACTTATATTATTATATATAATACTTAACTCTGATTGTTTTGGGAGTGCTACTGGAGAGCTTAAAAATGCACTGTTGGGACCTTTTCATGTCTCATAGCTAAGTAAACTAGATGCCACCCCAGAGAGCAAAAGCAATTTAAGAAGTAATGAATGTGAAAGCATTTGATTTTTCTTGGATTGCTATCACTGATTTCAGCTGTGCCAATGATTCTCTTACTGTCTAGTGTAGTGCTATTTTGTCCTATCTACCTGCTCCTTTTCCTCTCTTTTGCCTTTTCAGCTGGTGATGCCATCTCTTTGGGTGTTGAAAACACCTTAGATTAATTATTTATCATATATATCTAGCACAATAGAAAGAGCTGGTCCCAGTTGGCAATTCTAGGCATTGTTATAATTAAAATGGTCTAAAATAAACATTGAACCATTTTGTCCTGTGTTTTTGTATTCCTTGTAAGTCTAGGGCACATTGTCAAAAACATTAAGCTGCTGCTTTCACTAATATAGAGCTCTTGCTTGTGTCCTTATAAATGCAGAAAGTTCAGGCTCTGATTTTTCTACTGCATGGCCCTTCTGTATTGGCCTTTTTGGATCCAGAATAAAGATAATTTAATGGAGAAACTCTTGAAGTAATAAGAATTTGAGGAGAATGGAAAATGTTTTTGTGGTATTTTAACAAAGTTCGGCATGGCGGATAGTTAAATCAATGTAACTGTGGAGTAGGTTTTAAGGAAGAACATTGTCTTGTCTCGTAGCTCTCCAGGAGAACCTTGCAGCCAGGTTGTGTGTGTTTTTTGGTTTGTGTCTTGTACACCAGAAGGAGGCTTAGCTGTTAAGACTCTTTCATGGGATAGCTTTGTGTATCATTCTTTGCTCACTCAGCAGTTTAGAAATTAAATACTTTCAGTCTCGGATGAGATAATCTATTTTAAAACCACAGATTGTTTTTGCAGATGGGAGAGAACAGCTTCCGAGTCCTGCGGTTTGGGGTTCTTTTCCTGTTGGCACTGGGGTAGGTCTTGATCAGAGCAGGCAAACACCTCCTCCTTTACTAGATTGTGTTGGAATATTCAGATGTACCCCATGGAACTAAAGGACCCCGCCTGAACCTTTCTTCCCTCCCCCTACACCACTTTTGTTGCATCAGAAGTGATGTTTTCAAATTTATGTTTGTTTATGTAGAAATAGCTCCTCCTCAGTGGTAACATTTTCCATGCCTTTATGCAAGCCAAAAATGAAGTTTTTTGTTTTCACTTTTGCCACATCCTGTCTGTTTTCTGTTTTGAGTTTATTTTCAGCAGAAGAAGCTGCCGTGTTAATGTTGGAGACAGGAGGTCTCTGTTTCCAAAAGATACAGGACTGGCAGTCTGCTCCTGATGGAGAATTAGTGTGTGGTTTTTTCTGTGCATGCAGGCCATGTGGACACATCCCTGCTACTTTACATCTATGTGGTGTCATTAAGAGAACTCTTCCCCATGCCATTTAGAGCTTCTTCTCTATCAAGAATATTTGTAACAATGTTCTGCATCCCTGGGTTTTTATCAGGATAGTTATCTTGATAGAAATAGCACAGGCTTTGGTTTGTTTTCTTTTCCCTTCCTTGCATTGAGAGTCCCCCCAATACTCCTAAAGCATTTTCAGAAGATGTGTTAGATGAGTGTGAGAGGTACTAGTTGGTGTTTAAGGTAATGTCCTGGCAGCACAAGGCCTTGTCTTGCTCTAACATGCATAACTTGTGATGACATCTGGGCAGGAACAGGTGACAGCCTGTAGGGGATGGAAGTGTAATCCCTGCCTTCCTTGTTGGGAGGTGGTTGTGTATAGACCTCAGCACTGCCAGAAACTCCTGTAACCCATGTAGAAGAATTATACTAGCTCAGATCCAAATTTCTTGTGGCCATCCTGGAATACACCTAACCTGTGTCCAGAAGTCCTGTGTGTTTATGTAGATGTACTTTTATGTGTGCTTGTTTCCAGTTTCCAAAGTTTGGTGTTTTTCCGGGTCTCTGTTGAGGTCCTGTTATGTTGCAGGTTACCTCCGGGAGGAGCAAGGTAGTCACTTGGAGATGGGGAAAACTCCAAGAATAAAATCTAGAAGTGTTGAAATATTTTCCTTTGATATATTTAGGAGAGCTCTCCAGAGAGGGAGGATAAGTGTGCAAGGAACCTTACTCTTCCTTGAACTGAAAGCAATGATGAAACAGGTAGAAAGAGAAAATAGGATATGGCAGAAGAGTAAGAAATGCTTCAAAATTTATTTTGCATTAGATTGGTTTGTATTGCATTGGCAATTTGGGTTTCCAAATGCCCCTAATTTGATATATGGTAATGTCAAGCGCTTTCCTCGTGGTTTGGTACCTTGCAGTGCTGGGAACTGTATGGACAGAGAACAAAAAGATGGTTGTCCTAGAGAGCTTAAAATGCACAGGAAACAACAGAGAAATACAGCCAGCTGGGAGGAGCACCAGGAAAGAGATCACAGCCAGGAGCTGATGGAGGTGAACAGGGAATAGCTTCATGGCTGTTGGAAAGTACCTTTTCACCCAGCCATGACAGTAAGCAGCAAAGTGTGTTGTGGTGCTGGCTTGCGCTGTGATGGAAGTAGGTGTCTAAGAAATAAATGTCAAAACACATTCACAGTGTAAGAGGGAAGCTGCTGCTACTGAGGTACTGGATCTGTAGCTTATCAAGGTGGTATTTTTTTGTGACATGTTCCCAGGCACTACCTTTTCTGGGCTTTTCTGGGCCCATGTCCTGTTGCACAGTGGGAGGAGACATCTCAGAAGCAAGGCCTGTTGAGATGAGTTGCCACAGCCCACCCTCACAATGCTCTTTTTAAAAAGGCAGGAGAGGAGCTAGCAGACTGAGCTGGTGGCAGTGAATGAGCTGAAATCCACTTTTCTCATAAGGCTCCAGTCATCTGTGCTATTACCTGTTTCTTAAGTATAGACTGGAATTGCTCTTATAGCTTCAGCTTCTTGCATACAGTAGAATTTCATAACAACAGCTTTGTGCACTACTTATACCTGTCACTGTAGCTGTGGTGTGTGGGACTTAAGGAGATTAGAAGGGATAATTTGGAAGGCTTATGTTAATTTTGTGGATTTTGGAGTACAGCATTCCTTTGTGTTTCACTACCAAGGAGAATGAGCTGCAAACTGATGCATAGAACCAATAAAAGGTGTCAAGGAAATAAAATGCTGTCCTCAGGGGCAGCCTTGAGTGCTCATGGATGAGGTGGTTTGGGTAGGAGATGTAAGCCCTGTTTTGGAAGAGAGTTTGTATATTTTCTTTCAGAGCACAGTGGTGGAAAAGGTTATTCATTTCAATGACTGTGTGAATTGAAGGGAATTAGGTGAAGAATGATGCACAATCCTGTAATTAATGGCTGTTGATGTATAATCACAAGGGGGCAGTGTTAAGATTGCATACACAACTTCAATTTATGACTGACCTTGCTTATGAATACATAACCCTTGTCATGACAAAATGCTTGTTGATCCCTTTTTGCCGTTTTTACTTATTTTTAAATGAGTGCAGAACACAGAAGAATTCCCTTTCAGATCCTCAGTTCTCTTGATGTTACTGCTGCTGCATTTGTGTCTCTGCTGCTGATGTGGTTTGATTAGCTGGAGTGTGGAGGTCCAGGTCCTGTTTCTCCTGGCACCTGTGGTCTGCTGTACAGATCCTCTCCCCCATGAACTTTTGGAAGGGCTTAGCAGCTTCCTGTCTTGCATAGCTCCCAAAGTGCACTGGGATGTGCAGGACTGCAGCTGGCTGGACTTTATTTAGAGCTAGGTTAACCACAGGTGCATCTGCTCTGATTTCATTTTAGATGTGCCCTTCTTGAGCTTTGTGGAGGCACTCTCAGCACTGTGCATATTCAGTTGCTTCAGAAGTTACTTGGGTAGAAATCCCTTTCTTTTAAAGGCAATAAAAGCCTTGCTAACTTGTGACATCTCCACCCAGTCTCCATCTCTCTAAATATTTAGATATAATACAGCTGATGAAATGTGTGTGTGTGTATGCTTAGAAGCTCAAAACTTAAGTTACATTTTCTGTACTGATCAGGACTGGAGAGTAATTATCCTACTGTACCTGCAGTTATGGAAAGCTGTAACTCAGAGCAGGGATCTAATGGAAAGAACAAAGAAAAGCCAGGATTGATTATTAGTTTGTAAATTAAAGCACAGCACTTGTGCAGCTCCACCTATAGTAAGACATGCTTAAACAAATCTGAGTATTTCTCAGGACTTTTCTTTTTCCCCCATGGAAGGAAGCAGAAAGGATGTGGAGTGTGACTTAAGGTAACATCAGACTGCTGCACACTGGTGGTACGAGTGTGTGTTTTGGAAAAGCCTATGCTGAAGGGGCCATTTCATGCCTTAGTGTGCATGTGGAAAGGACTTGCTACTGGCACTCTGCTTTTACTGCGCACCTGTTCCCTAGTTTGTGCTGTGGCTTCAGCTGGAGCAGGGCTGGGGCAGTTTCTCTGTGAACATACATTCTCTTTTGTGTTCTGTAACAACCTGTCTGTAGATGACAGATGTGTCCTTCCCTGGTGCAGCTGTAAACTCTGGCAATGGATCATTGGCCTTTCCAAAGCCCTTTCCATCCACTGATCATAAAGGCCTGTGTAAAAGCAATGACTTGAGCTTTTATAGAAGTGCTCTTCTGAAAAATATTAGGAGGTTATCAGAAGGAGGCAATATTATGCTGTTCCCTTTGATAGGGGGATCAGAAGCAGCTCTTCTAATGGATAGAACCAATGGCTGCCTGCTTGTGATCTTGGTTTAAGTGGATTATCTTCCTACAATCCAGAGGTCACACTAGAGCCTGCTTATGACCAAATTGAAAATAATAGCTACTTTAGATCTTAGACTTTCAAGAATTTGTTCCACTGAAAGAAGATAGCTTTTTAGCCAGGAAATGGCCAAGGGTCATGCTGTTTTGAAATCTTGCATATTCTTACGTTCTGTATGTGTTTTTATGTGTCAGCTGGCTTTTAAAAGCCAAACAGGTTAAATTCACATAATGTACAAAACAATGCAAAGTTAGTAACATTAATAACAGGCTGGCTAAATGTACTATGCCATACAAATTTTGGTAAAAGCATGACTTTCATGCTGTTCACACTGTCAAAGTGAGAAGAGCTTTTAGTGCATATCCTTCAATGAGAGTGCTTTGGGCTGAGTGTGGTTTTCAGCGTGGCTATAGGAGAGGTGGCTATTGCTTGCTGGAGGAATTAGGATATTCTTCCCCCTGCTCCCTTCCTGCACAGGGACACTGTGGCACTTGTTCTTGCTGCTTGTTGCTGCTTGGCAGGCTAACCATGACACTAGGACACAGCCGAATAGCCTGTGTTCTTATGGAAAATAGAGGTGTTAAGTGTGCCTGTCATCTTCCAGTAGGGATGGTTTAGATTCTTCCTTCTGATCTTTTTACAAGGGTGTGTAGAGATAGGACTAAGGGAAATGGCTTTAAACTGAGAGTAGGTATAATTAGATATTAGGAAGAAATTCTTTGCTGTGAGAGAGGTGAGACAGTGGCACAGGTTGCCCAGAGGACTTAGGGATGCTCCATCCTTTGAAGTGTTCAGGGACAGGTTTGTTGGAGCTCTGAGCAACTTGGTCTAGTGGGAGGAGTCCCATAGCCCAGGGCGTGGAACTAACTAGATGGTCTTTAAGGTCCTTTCCAACACAAACCATTCTATGATTCTGTGATCTCTGGTGAATGCTGTATTCATCTTACATATTTTTATTGCAGAAGGGGGGTGATGATGACAGTGGCCAGATTTCATGATCTCTGGGGGACTGTCAGAGGTTCCTGAGTACCACATGATCTGTTATATCACAAGGGGTGGCAGTGGCAGACACACCCAGGTCCTGTTCACAAAGCATGTGAGCAGCCTAGTGGAAGGCATGTGAGAGATGCAAAGTTCTGTTACATTCCTGATTCCTTTCAGCTGGGTTCAATTGCTTTGTGGTTCTCTTCCCTGACAGGTCTTGGCCTGTGGGCAGCTCTCTAGCAATCCCAACTGGAACCTCACACCAAAAGGCACCATGATTATGATGACTGATGTCACTGCAGCCCCCAGACTGGGGTCAACTGCTACCACTCCAGCTGTGGCTCCTAACTTCTCCTGGATGCCAGAGGATGGCAGCCCCACGGCTGTGGAGCAGCCAATATTCCTCATGACCACTGCTGCTCAGGCTATCTCAGGTTTCTTTGTATGGACAGCTTTGCTCATCACCTGCCATCAGGTAAAACCCTGTCACTTGTACTTCTCATCCTTTCCTTCTCCCCACATGAAGAACAGACCATTTCCATAGTGTGAATGGAGAGGAGAGGAAGCACACTCTTTAAAACTAGCAGGTGTAAACCATTTGGCCATCTCCTGAAGGTTTGCAGAAAGGTGTGTTATTTTAGGGCATCCTTTCACAGGTCTTTAGCTGAATATTGCCATTTTTTATTGTGTCAGCTGTTAGCTAAAAGATCCTAGTCACCTGTTGTTTGACATTCCTCCTTTGATCTCCTGTGCCAGTGGATTCCACAGGCTGAACTCTGCTGCGGAAAGGAGTAGCAGGAAATGTTTAATTTTAATTTTTTCCTCCTCCCCTCTCTTTGGGGCAGGTGTCCTGGGAGCCTGAGTAAGTCAAACCCTGCATCCTGTTCTCTACCTCTCTTTCATGCAGTTGTCGTGTGAACTGAAAAATACAGTGGGGAAACACAAGCCCTGTTATTTATCAACCCATGTTTTGTACTTGTTGGATTGTAGATTCCAGAGTGATGACTAGCATGTAGAAAAGTACATCCTATTGATGGAGTACAGGGGCTAGTGAAGGTAAAAAATGGATTAGTCACAGATGAATAAGAGTAACACCTGCAGTTTCACCTGCTTGGGTAACAATTACAAGTGCCATGGATCCTCCTGTCAAATTGATCACCTGCTGAGGGTAGGAAGATATTTTCCTGTGCAGTATAGCATTGCACAGTTAGGCATTAATGGCCTTCTCTGAATAAACCCATGGAGGTCAGTGCCAGAGAGACACTGCAGATTGAAACACGCTGTTGTCCTCTTACATGGCAGCAGTTCCTGTGCTCTCCCAGGCACACAGATCACTGGGCTCTTCTGACATCCCAAGGGCAAAGCTTGGAGTCATCTGAACTCTGGTGTCAGCTGTCTCTGTGCTGGATGAGATGTGCCACTGGGATTGTCACAAGGCAAAAATATCTCTAAGGTTTGTTAGCTTACTTTCAACCTGTTCATCTCAGGAAATGAGCTTTGTGTGAGCTCCTCATGGGTTAAGAAGAGGAATCAGAAGTGTTTTTGAGCATTTCATAGGGAAAGGAAACAGAAGTATTTTTGAGCCCTTCAGTCAGTTTTGACCAGGGAGGAACAAGCAACAGACAGCTGGGGAGGCACAAGCCCCTCTCCCTTAGAGTGGAAAGATGAGAGTGTATGTTTTTTTAGTCTCTGGAGAACCCTCACAGCACCCCAAAATGCAGGGTGAAGCTTCAAACAAATGCTTGTACCTCTTCAGGCAGCAGAATGGTGAGGCACATATGTAATCAGCTGGCTGTTACTAATTCCAGCAGCTGGGACAGCAGCTTAGTGAGAATTGCTGTACAGAGGCCTTGCCTCTCCTGACTCCATGGTCAGGTGTACCCACAAATCATGCTGAAGCTCTGCCTGTGTTATTAGGACATTGCAGGGGTTGTGCTCATCTTCAGGGTGTGCTTGTGGTCAGTACCTTTTCGGGGAGGTGGGTATTCTGTAAAAAAGCATCTTAGGTGTGGGATTTAATGATGGCTAAGGAACTGTGAGTGGTGGGAGTGGGAAGGGTGGGGATGCTGTGCTCCCCCCAGCCAGTGACTTAGAGGGATCGGCATGTGTGCAGTCAGACAGAACAAACTGTGTGGTTCCTTTGAGCACACTGCATGAGCTCAGTGCTCCCTTGATGGCTTACCCTTTGTGGCTGTGCTGTCACCCATGTGCAGAGTAACACCTTTTGAGCAGATGGGCCATGGCTTATCAGCTTTGGGATGTGCTGTAAAGGGCTCTCTTAGGTTGTTTCAGGTGAAAGTCTCGAAAGCATCCAAAACAGCCAAAAGAGAGAGTGTTCACAACAAGTGTGTTTTTCAGAGAAAAGCAGCCTGCAGTGTAATGAATCTTAGGTACTTAAAAGAGGATAGCAGGAATGGAGAACTGATGACTGGAAAAAAAAGGTATGAACAAAAAGAATGTGGGCAAGGTTATGTAAAAATAAATCAATTCCCTATAAGAAACTAGATTAGAAATGCCTCCATTTTCTCTTCCCTCTCCTTCCCCCGTCTGCAAACTAAGGGTTGCTATATCAATGCCATGCAATAACAGTGATTTATCTTTTCTTTTATGTTCATCACCTTGAGGCTGCTGGAGGCAATTGAGAGGTGATTTAGTGAGTTTGTTTTTCCTGGCCCAATTGACTCTCCAGTTCTGCTTTCTCCTCTGTGCTCCACGTACTGCTGATCCCTGTCTCCCGTGTCCATCTCTCAGATCTACATGCATCTCCGCTGCTACAGCTGCCCAAACGAACAGCGCTACATCGTTCGGATCCTCTTCATCGTGCCCATTTATGCCTTTGACTCGTGGCTCAGCCTCCTGTTCTTCACCAATGACCAGTACTATGTTTACTTTGGCACAGTGCGGGACTGCTATGAAGGTAAGGAGGGGTCAGGCAGAAAATGGGGGGTGGGAAGTCTGCCCCGAGAGAACTTTATTTCTGCTGGAAAACAGCATTTCTGGAGAGAGCATCGCTGTCACCTACTGAATGGTGTGCCTAACTGGATGACCATGGCTTGCTTAGTGACTGAAAATCATAGAGTGGGAGGATGGTTTGTCTCAGGATGGACCTTTAAAGATCATCTAGTGCAGCACCCCTGCCATGGTCTGGGACATCTTTCACCTAGGTCAGGTTGCTCAAGCCCTGTCCAACTTGACCCTACCCCTCACTGGCCTCTGAGCATGAACCTTCCTTCCAGGGTTCTGTACAGACCTAAGTTTGTGATTTTCTGGGATCCTTTGCTTCAGGAAGGTAAAAGCTTTTGGTGAAGCCAAAAAATCTGATGGTGTCTGGGTGTTAGAAAGTGATGTATTGCTTAGCTCCTGCCTCTTTTAACAGCACTTAGCAGCCAGACGTTGCTTTTTCCTGTGTTCCTGATGGAGCTTGTTAGCAGTGTATTCTTCTGGTCCCATCCTGGGGCCACTTGTGTGCTTGCACAGGCTAGCACAGTGGCCATGTGCTGGGGCTGGTGAAGTGTAAAGTGCTTTGGAGTCCTGTAGAAGAGAGGGTGCCATGTTCAGGATGAGCACCTGCTTGGTTTTGGTTATCTGCTGCAGTGATGTAATACCACTAGCACTGCATGTGAGGGAAATGGTTACTTTCCTGTAAATACTATTGTAACTTCCCTCCTGGTCTCATCCTGTAAGAAGCCTCTGCCCACTCAGTAGGAGATACTGCACTCTAGCAGTGTCTTTTTTGAGGACAATTTATCACCATAACCTCATTAAATCCTAAATCATTGGTGCAGTTGTTTCGGTGAGATCTGCAATGCAGAGAGTTGCCCCTGGCCATGTGAACAAGTTAATCAGCTGAAGAGACCAGCAGGCCTTCCCTCACCTCCACAACAATACTGTGGATGCAGCAGCAGATGGCAAATGCACACACATGATGCAAGAAAGCATCTTTGTTTGGGGCCTGGGTTTTTTTCTTTCCCTGCCCTGTGCGTGTGTGTGGGTCTAGCAGGAAGCCTGCTGCTCTCCTAGCAACAGCCACTGTCCCTCTGCCTCTCTTGCCCTGGGAGTTTGCAAGCATTTGAGCATCTGCTCAGGAGGCTGCTGGTGCTCCAGGGTTCACCTCTGCAGGTTGGCCTGTGTGAGAAAACTACAAGTGGAGGTGAAGACACCTTTGGAAAGCAGGTTCTCTCCCTCACTTTTTCTGGGGATTGCTCAAAATAGCCTTTTTGTCTCTTGCCATCCACTTTCTTTATATTTTAGAAAGGTTTTACATTGCAAAGTGGGCTATTAGTGAATGGAGGAAGAAGACCCTACTAGTAAATTTTGAAAGCTGTCTTAAGCCATTTATGGACTGTATTTTGTAGTGTGTGTTAGGAGGAGCCTGTTCTGGTTTTACTCTTGTCACTGCTTCTATACCAACCAGGGTGTCAGAAATACTGACACAAGTAGGGTTTGTTTGGGTTTTTTTTTTTATGTTGATATCACGAATACCATCTGATGGATGTGGATGGGAGAGGGAGAATAGTTCTTTGCTGGTTTGATGAGCTTTGCTAGTTAGCACTTCTTTTGGGGATGGATGGGCAGATATTTCTCCCTCTTGTTTTGTTTTGTTTTCTTCCTCTGATGTCATCTTTTCCCTAGTGCTTGGGGAATGGGCAGCTGGGATTGTAATGACCACATCAGAGGGCAGGGGTCACTGGAGGACAATAGGAAAAGCTTAGCTTTTCTTCCTCTGGGTGCTGTCAGCTAAGTTGCAGGAAAATTGAAGTCAAAAGGGGTTACCAAAGTTATTTAAATAATTTTTCCGTGGTTGGTGTTTTCTGTCCTAATTAAAGCTTTGGCAAAATTATTACTGTGTGAATTTCGCTCAATAATAAGGATTACAGATAGAATAACAATATCCCAATCACATACATAGAAGCGTGTATACTACTGGCTTTTAAGTGCCATAGCAGTCTTGCCAGCTAGACACATCTACAAGCCATAAGTACAGTGTTTTGAGACTGTAAGTGTTTTGGGGACTGTGGAGTATCTCTTTGCCAGGGCATAGTTTAGATGCTTATAGAAGAATTTGTCTGACTTTGGAAGATCATTCATGTGGAAAAATTGACCTCAGGTCTAATAACTGGCTGCTTGGGGAGATCAGCTTCTCCGTGTTGCACATTATTAAGTTTCTGTTCTTATTTTAAAGTTCCTTGAGACTGCTGTTTCTATCCCAGTAATTTGGGGCAAAAATCAGGATTTGGGTGTTGTCATTCCACGGAGTGTCCAGGCACAGGTGACCATAGACTATAATGTTGCAAGAAGGGTCATCTGGTCTGTCATTTTGCCCCAGGACTGTCTGTGTGAAATGCAGAAGTACAGTCCTTGCCCTAAAAAATCTGACAACTTCGAGGGTCCAACAGCAATTACAACGAGTCAAGAGAGTGGCAGACAGGGTGTATACAGGCTCACTTCATGCACGTTTAAGTGAGTTTGGATCCCATGAAAAGTCGATACATCTGTAGTTATGGGGAACTGAAATGGGGCAGTGTCAGTGGTCAGTCTGTCATCTGTAACAGGTTTCTGGGGAAGACATAAAAGAGGTGGCCTAAGGAGAATTTTATTCAGCACACAAGAAATTTCATCTTTTTGAGAAAATAAAGCACAGAGCCTGTTTTGCAAAAGTCCCCACAAGACATGGAAACAGAGTTTCACTGATTGTTATAAACTCTCTGTTTCTCCAACTCTTATATCTATAGCCTGGTTACCTGGCAGAGACAAACTGTGTTCATCAGTTAAAAGGTTAAATACAGGAGATAACATGTGGCTGATGGATCAGAGATATCTTTTCCAGATTATTTAGTACCAGTGTAATGTCCTGGAATAATGCACAGGAACCCTGTAAAGAATGGCATCTTACAGATGCCAAATAAAACAGAGACTGACCACAGTTTTAAATGTTTCTGTGACCCTTTTGGCATGAGTCATGGAACTGGCCTGGGACCTTGGCCAAACTCCCATTCAGATAGTCTTGTGAGT
Source organism: Emberiza elegans (assembly GCA_024865655.1). Lineage (NCBI taxonomy): Eukaryota > Metazoa > Chordata > Aves > Passeriformes > Fringillidae > Emberiza > Emberiza elegans. The sequence goes on along the minus strand of JALJVW010000910.1, from coordinate 3,957,888 downwards.
GCTGAGGTAGGATGATAAATGCAGTGAAAATCTGGAGTGCTTTGAAGAGAAAGGTGCTGCATAAGCAGTCCCTGCTAATGTTTGGTCTATTGCCTGTGCTTTTGGTCCTTGCACCTGTTTTGAAGTTGGTTGTCATTTTACTGTGATTGATGTCTTTGCAGCCTTTGTAATATACAACTTTCTCAGCCTCTGCTATGAGTACTTGGGAGGGGAGAGCTCCATCATGTCTGAGATCAGAGGGAAACCAATTGAGTGAGTATTTATTGTGCTTACAGCATGACGCTGTCCTCCTTCTGTGCCCATCTACTATTTCTCTATCCCTGTCCTGAAAAACTGTGTCAGGTGGCAAATGTCTGCTGGAACTGGGCAGTGTGGATGATGATGATTTACCTTGCTCTGAGACAGATCAGGCTGATCACATCCTCTTAGGCAAGCTGGACTGATTCACAGTTTTTCTGGACACTTGCCTGTCCTTTGTTTATTTTCCTACTCCCTTCTCTTCCTTTAAATCTTTTCTGACTTCAGTTGATTGTGTGTGTCTCCTCTAAGATCTATATTTCTCCCCATGCTATTCAGTGACAGGAAAAAGAAATTGCAGTGTATAGTCAGGATGTTGTTTTAGACACATCTCTAGAAGAGGGTATGGCCATAATTGCAGTCATTGTTGGAGAAAGCACCAGTCCTGCAACTTGGCTACAGAGAGGTGGATAAAGAGGGTAGGAATCTTGCACTCTTGCCCAAATCTTGCTTGTGAACTCTGTCATCTTGTGTTGGTTCATTCAGGTCCAGCTGTGTGTATGGGACTTGCTGCCTGTGGGGAAAGACATATTCAATTGGATTCCTGAGATTCTGCAAACAGGTATGGGCTGGGACATTCTGCAGAAATTAAGTGTGTGGGGGTGGCAATTTTGCTGCTGAATTTCTGAGATCTTTGATCGGGGCTCTGATAGCATTTTGACAGGCCTGCAGACTGCTGAGAAGAGGAGGTCTTTCAGGGTTGGTTTGGTGTTAAGAATTATTTAAATACGTTAAGAATGATTTCAACATTTTCTACTGAACCCCACATCAGGAAGGCCTTAGTTTAAGACACAAGTTATCTCCTGGAACTGATGTTAATCCTAAGAAGAAACTCTCTTAATTTCTGGATTACAGAGGTCCCAACTCCAAGAAACTGATGTCTGTGTTGTGTCGCAGACACCCCCCAGTTGTGTAACTGTAGCCTCCTGAATTCCCAGCGCTGCTGTTGTGGTTTGGAGCTGAGGAGGGGTGGAGGTTAAGCATGACACATTGGTTTGTAGGAGGAACCAAGTATTGCTCACCATGTGTGTCTGTCTGTGCTGAATTGGGTATGTCGAGGGCGGGTGAATGGGGGAGGTCTAAACCTCTATACAGCCCTTGTCTGCTCATTGCAGGTCAGTCACTTCTGGCTGTCATGAAACAGCAGGTGAATTTCAAGGCTTTGCTCACTAGCTGAAATGAACACAGGAGGAGGCAGTGTGAAGCAGGTCTGGTTCTTTGAAAGGGCTCAGGTCATTTTAATTTCAGTCAGCAGGTCTAGATATCTGCCCTGGCTTCTCCTGAACAACACCTTCTGTGTTTTAGCGATATGCAGGAACATCAAAAGTACAGTGCAGCCTCATGGTAATATCCAGTGTTAAGCTGTGCTGCACAAATGGCCATTTTCAAAGGACTGCTTCTTTTGCTTATGTGCCCTATTTGTCCCTGCCCCATGTTTTGTCCTTACAAGCTTTTCTGTTTTCTTGCTTCTTAATTTCTTTTCTAGTCTGAACCCAGTATGTTGCTTCAGCTGTTTCTCGTGTTTCATCTGGACACCCTTGGGTTGATTCACTGCATTACCTATTCTTATTGCTCCTAATGTTAATTTTTACCTTTTAAATATATTGTAAGCAGATGTAACACCCATGGAAGTGAATGAATGCTGGTGAAATAATTTCCCTTCGACTTCTTGCTTCTCATGTCCCACAGCCTCTTGCAGTCACTACCTGGGTTGCACATGTCTGTGTTTGGAAAGTTTGTTCGCAACAGTGAAGACTAGAAACACACCTTGGGGTATGGGGAAGGTGTGTTTTTTCTGCTGGCCTCCCCAAATCCCAGCTCTTTTGGTAACTCTGTCTTTGGTAGATATTTTGCTTTCCTTTTGCTGGTATCTGGCAGCAATTTTTCTACTCATGCCTGCCCTTTGTTAACTGCTAAGTCTGCTGTGGCAGCTGTGAGGGAGGTGTATTGAAAAGAGATGCTTAAATACTTCCATCCTTCTTGGCTTGAATTTAATATTGTCTTGGTGAGAAATTATTGATGCCAAGGTTCACTTTCTGGTACTTCTAGACTTTCAGGATTTTTGGGGAAGACCTTTGAAGGTAGATTCCTGGGAAAGCTGGTGTGAAAGGGCAGCAGAACAAATGTCAGTGCTGACCCGTGCAGTATCCACCATGGTGATGATCTGGAAGAGAAATGTGCTGAAAGGAACACCTTGCACTTTTTAGCCCTGTTCTCAGTATCTCCAGCACTTCTTTTGCCTCCCATCACTACCTGCCCATTTTCTGCTCTTTCTGGTCCCTTTCATCCTGAAGGAATCTGTATGTTAGAATTTTTTTTTCTTACCACCTTCACACTGTCCCCCCCCGTTTTTCTCAGGCAGGTGCCTGTTGTGGGTCAGTCAGTCTGCCTGTGTTGCCTGTGGACCTCCAGCAGTGAGGTGGTGTGCTGGTGTCTGTGGTGTGAAATAGAAAAAGCTTGTTTCCTTAAAGATGTCTTGATCAAGATTCTTTGCTGGGCCTCTGTCTGGTGACCCTCACACATGGGTCACACACCATCCATGTGCTTCCCATATGCTATAGCATCTTCTAGAGAAGCAGCTAAAAATAGTACGTGGTTTGGATTGCAGGGAAATGGTTAAAATGTCCCCAGATCAGGAGGAGAGGAAGCTCAGAGGATGGAGTTGTTTACCAATTAGCTTGACCTTTTCCAGTTCACATATTTAAAGTGACTCACTAACTGGCATGTGCTGGGGTTTTTAATCTCCTTGAAGTCTTATGACCACTAACAAATTGCATCGTATCCAAAGCAATTATTACTATTTGGTTTTACCTTCTTTCCATACATAGTCCTCCCCACATGCACACAGGTCAGCACCTACCCAGGCTCTTCTAGCCTCCTTCAGGGAGACACAGGTCACATCTCTTCAGGGAGATATTTTAGGGCCATAAGTTTTTCCTTTTTTTAGGACTTTGAAGTTCAACATCTGCAGAAAGTTGAGGAATGCGGTGGCTTTGAGAGAACACTCAGTCCCAATAGGAGCAGTAGTTTATACGGGCAGAACGGATAGAGCTGATCCCAAGTGCCATGGAATCTTTGGGGAGATTCAGTAAAGGTCATGTGGATGACAACAGAATAGCTCTTAACTTGTGTGTGGCAACACACATTGCTGTGTTTACAAAAAGCCTGAGTATTGTGGCAGCTGTCAAAAGTTCCTCCTCAAACAGCGGGGTTCCCCTCTGATCCAGGGGACTTTCTTGCTTAACTTTGTGACAGCTATGGACTGGAGTTTGCTTTCCTTCCCCAGTATGTCTCTGTTAAACTTGCTCTGTCTGTGCCATAGCACAGTGTGAGATTTTTTTTGCTTTTTGTACTGTTACAGTGCATAAATGTGCTGCAGCACAGCCTGTGAAAAGCAGCTCTGGAAGAGTGGGGCTGACAGCTTCTAGGAACAACCCTACAGAGAGGTTTTTCTTCCTGTTCTGGACAAGTAGATAGCACATGTACATCTTCTGAAACTCCTTCATCTCCTCTTGGGTGCTGCAGTCCTCAAACACAATCAATTAGCAAGTGACAGGGTCAGACATCTTGTTGGGGCTGGATTGTGTTGCCTTGCTGAGTGGTCCCAGTGCACACTCCATTGTGCTGCTCCTGGCAGCTTGTCCTCTTGCACCACCTGCCTTCTCATTGCTCCCCTCTCCTTCCTGTAGGCTACCCTGCAGTTCTGTGTGGTGAAGCCCCTCATGGCGATCAGCACAGTCATCCTTCAGGCCTTCGGCAAGTACCAGGATGGTGACTTTGAGTAAGTTTATTTATTTAGCATGCAAGATTTGGCTGCCCTTTCTCTGCCTAGCTTTGCTAATTGTCTCTGTGTGTGCTGGGAAAAGATGGGGTACATGGGTTGATGTGCATGAGAAAAGAAGGCAGAGGTAGCCCTCTTTTAGCATCATGTTTTTTCTACCTTGGTTTGGGGGTGGAAATGGGACAGGTAGGCAGAAAGGAAATCGACTCTTGGAACTTTCCATTGACAGTGGCAAGGGGAAAACATGCTGAAGTTTCAGGCATTCATATATATCATCTCTTTTCAGTGTAACCAGTGGCTACCTCTATGTGACGATCATCTACAACATCTCTGTCAGCCTGGCACTGTATGCCCTCTTCCTTTTCTACTTCGCCACACGTGAGCTGCTCAGTCCCTACAGCCCAGTCCTCAAGTTCTTCATGGTGAAGTCTGTCATCTTCCTGTCCTTCTGGCAAGGTGAGCTGCTTTTCCCTTCCCTTGGTAGGCATAAAGAGCTCTCTGTAGGGGCTCAGACACAAGAGTTGATAGAGCAGATGTTGATTAATAGACAAAATGTCTTCCTGTACTCCATTTGGTTTATAGTCCTTCATTGCTTTTCTCTGGGAAAGCTGTTTTGCATGGTTTAATTTTTGTTTATATGCTCCTGAATCCTTATTATCTCTGTGTGTGCACAAGAACTTGTATTTGGCAAAATCAGCTGATAGGGTGAAGAGTTCTCTGCATTCCTGAAACAATCATAAAGCACAAGCTGCCAACATTTTATCTGCATGCTGCCATTTTATTGATTAAAGTGACACATCTAAAAAGTTTTAGTCCTTTTTTTAGTGCTGTAAAAATAAAATTTTAATGGTATGTCTGTGGTGTATGTGAAGGAGCAAGCTGGCTGGATGCAGTGTGTACTGCCACAGAACCACTGCTGGGAGAAGGACACTCAGAATTCATACACATGAAGCAGAGGCACAGTCGGAAAGTTGAAATTCCACCTGAGCTTAGTGCTTCTGACTAATTGGCTCTAAGCATTTCCCTTTTCAATGCCCTACTTAGGTCTACTGAGTTGCACTTCAAAGACTAATTGAGTAGGAACTTAGGTGGAATTCAGGCTGTTGGAGTATAGCCCATCCTCCCTGTTTACAGACAAACTAATAAGCTGTGTGGTTTATCATCTTGAGGCATCTGGTCACACACTCTGTCTTCTCTGAAATTCTTCAGCCACTAAGCTGTGGACAGGGAGAAACCTCTTTCTTACAGTGGTGTGTCAAAAACACTAATATGCTTAAATGAAAAGTTCTATTACTTTAGTTTTTGTTCTAGCTAGTGCAAGTGCTGATGTTGAAAAATGTGGAATACGTCAAAATTTTTTAAGAAAGGATATTCTTTGGTGTTTGATCTTTGTATGCTTTCAAGTCTAATCAACAAGAAAAAAGGTTTAGTCTGTGAAACAGGAGCTAACAAACAAGCTCCAAGTGATGTCCAGGTATTAGAAAGATGAATTACTTGACAGTAGAACTGCCTTGTTAAGGTTTAGGGATCAACGTTTTTCAATGACCTCAGGGGAGGTTAACAAAGCTTGGGAAGAGGGGTGTACCACAGATAGTGGACACGAAGAATGCAGAATTTACAAGCCACAAAGACATTTGGCAGAACCCCCAAGGTAAGGAAGAAATTAATAAAGACAGCTCAGCAACTGTGCTGAATCAGCTCCAACAGAGTAAAAGGTAATTCTGGCAGGGGGAGATCATGGCCACTGACCCAGGAAACCACCAGCTTGAAAGGAGAGAGACACTGAGCATGCAGACTAATTAGCATGAGCAGGGAGAGGTCCATTAACCAATAGAAGACAGAATGCTAATTAAAAAGAGAATTAGGTAATTTTTAGCCAAGGAACATGAGTGGCTTTGTTTGGTAAAATGTATAAATAGCAAAAAGCTTCGGTAGTCATCATGCTGGCTTTGTGGATTTGCCAGCCAGCACCCCTTTCTGTGCAGAACTGTAAATAAGCCAAATACCTTGACTCTTTGTGTGGATTGGCCTCTTGCACACTGTGTGAAAGAACCTATTTTGGGACAACACTGAGATCACAGGATTGCTTACAGAAATATCTGACTCCTCTTACCCTTTTGGACTTAATCAAGTCCTACAGCAGTTAGTTCCACAGTTTGTGTCAGTTGAGGACAGAAGAGGATCAGTGTTTAAACATTCTTTGCCTAAATGTATTTATCTCATTTTATTCTTCCTTTATCTGTTGTACAAGTGACCATAGGTATGTGTTTGTAGCCCACTCTGTTTGTAGCTCCTGTGGTGAGTGGGCTTGTGTCTAGGACATACAGCACAAACAGCTATTTCCATTCTTTGCAGTTACTGTGAGACCATGTTTTCTGCACATTTACATGAACTCATTACTTTGTTTAGGGATGCTGTTGGCCATCTTGGAAAAGTGTGGTGCCATCCCCAAAATCCACTCTGCTAATGTGTCTGTGGGTGAAGGCACAGTAGCTGCTGGCTATCAAGACTTCATCATTTGTGTGGAGATGTTCTTTGCAGCCATTGCCCTGCGCCACGCCTTCACATACAAAGTGTATGTGGACAAGAGGATTGATGCCCAAGGTAGGAAGCATGCCAGTGCATATGGCTTGTCTCTTTGGTAGTGAGACTGGGTGGAGACTGGTCCCTCAGGCAGCCAGCACACTGATAGGACTCCCAACCTGATAGCTTGTAAAACACCACATCCCCTCCTGTGTGGTGTCTGAACAGATTTATTGTGCAACAGCTCTCCAGGGCAGAAACCTTGCCTGAATTGCACTGTTCTCTTTTCAGTTCCCCAGTATGCCACCCACGACAACTTGTTGCAGACCTGAGGGCTGTAAGATGTTGCATTGTTTCGGTAGAATGGGTTTGTCCTTCTTCCTGTCTCCCCAAAGGGGAACTCCATTGCTCCAGATTGTGTAACAGACTGAAGGCAGGAGGGACAGGGCTTAAAACAGGCTCTGTTTTGAATCTGGCTTGGGAAGATGAGGCTGTGCTTTGGCAATATGTTTGTCACGGAGGAGGAGGATCTTCCTGTAATGACTTCGTGAGGGCTGGGCTGCTATAACGAAGATTCTTATTTTGGGGAAGATGAATGTTATCTCTGGGAAAAGCGGGTTTTGTGCCTAGTCTGTGCAGTGTTTTCCAAATAAAGGGCTTCCTTCTTTCTGGAGGAGATCTGTGCTGAGGTGCTGGAACACAACAGCCCTTGGGCAGTGTCTATGTAGATGACCCCTCCATCCCGGCCAGCCCCAGAGGTTTTGGAAGAACAGTGGTTGTAGTGGGGGGAGATGAGATCTATGGGTGATGAAAGGGTAAACTACAGGTCAGTACAGTGGGGAATGTTTCTGCAGTGGGCCTTGTTCAGTTCTTGTTATTTCCTCTGTCTCTGTCTTTCTCTCCTCTTCCTTTTATCTCTCCCTTGCTTTGGCCACTGGTCCCTGATGCAGCTGTTCCATCATATGGGCCATACGGTAGGTACAGCATGCTTTGTGTGTTTGTCTCAGTTGGTTTTTAGCTGGGATGCTGTTCTCTCCTGATTCCCAGCCTGCCTACAATCTGCCCTGTCCCTTGTTCCCCTTTCCTTACAAGTCTGTGACTCCACTACCTCACACAGCTGCTTTAGGCTTGTCTGGATTACAAGTAGTAAAACAGCAGCGTGGGCATTAACGCAGAGCTTTAGAGCATTTGTGTCAGAGCTCTGGGAATCTCTCTCTGAAGAGTTGTGCAGGCTCTCAAAGGAGCTGCTCTCACCCCAGCCTCCCTTCACTTTATAATTGCCACAGATGATCAGCATACTTGGGTTCCCTAGGGAGCTCATCCCCAGAACTGAGCAGAGCCAGAAGCCCACACTGGAAATGGAACCTGGAAGCCATGAGACATGGCAGCTCCTAGGAGACACCGCTTCCCTCTGTGCTTAGCACTTGGGTGGTACATTCTCCATCTGCTGCATTCTTCATGGTATCATCATGACACATGGGGTAGTTCTGCCTCTAGTACTGCCTGTTTCCCTCTTTTCCTTACTTTGTGCTGCTTTTTACTCCTATGATCTCTTTCCCATGGGCTCTTTGATACCACCTAGCAGTCTTAATTTGCAGTGAGTGGAATGGCAAATGCCATTTCTCCTATATTTTTAGAATTTACTTAGTTTTTGTCTTCTGAAAGTGTTTAGAGGAGCACCTTCCTACCTGACTGTACTCATTGCACACCCAGGCCAGCACCAATAGTGTGTAGTGGAGCTTGTCACTGTGGGTATGTCCTGTTCTCGTGGTATGTCCCCCATTTGGTGCTGTGGTGGATTCACTTGACTCACGGTGTCTGGGTTTAGGAGCACCACTGGTAAAGCTCAACATTACTTGTGTGGCATTTCCTCAGCAGCTGCTTAAGGAAGTCTGTAATGCACCTTTTGTGGGATCTAGGACTGCATGTTCCCTGTTCTCCTTACCTTCGTATTAAGGGGTGTGAAGAAGGCAGCAGTGTTCTTTACTTGTCCCTTCCTTTCTTATCCAAACAGGTCGCTGTGCTCCCATGAAGAGCATCTCCAGCAGCCTCAAGGAGACCATGAATCCCCATGACATTGTCCAAGACGCGATCCACAACTTCTCTCCGGCCTACCAGCAGTACACCCAGCAGTCGACACTGGAGCACGGTCCCCCCTGGCGCAATGGCAGCCATGTGATCTCGCGCTCCCACAGCTGCTCTGGTGCCCGTGACAACGAGAAGACCCTCTTGCTGAGCTCCGATGATGAATTCTAGGGGACGAAACTGCCAGCGCAGGCTGTCATTTTCCTTTTTTTATGTTTTTAATAATTTATTAATGGAGAAACATACAAGTCATATCACTTCCTAGAGAGTAAAGATTGCAGAAGTGGGCACTTCCCATTAGCTTTTGTGGGTACGGACACAATGAGCAATGCGGAGGTGGCAGAATGGCCAAGACTCCATGCTCGAGCCCATTCCTATAGCAGCAATCAAGTTAAATTGATTCAAGCAAAGCTCCAGGGTTTGGGGCTCTGGCTTCCCACACCTGCCCAGTTTGGTGTGGTGTGTGACTGACCAGAGCCTGGAGTTGTAGCCAAAAAATGTTCTTGGTTTTTTTCTAACAGGACAACCTGACGGCTTTCTATTTCTTTTCCTGAATGGTTGATGTAGGCACAGTTTTTTCCCCAGCTCACTGGTACTAACATCTCTGTGATCCTTGGGAAATGGGATGGGGATGTAGCCATAAGTGTTCCTGAGGACCACACCAGAGACTGGTCTTTCTAAATAGCCATTGCCCTGAGTGCTAAGTAAGGAACATCTGTCCCCACCCTTCTGAGCACCTGGTTATGAGTCCTGGAGTCACTTGAGGGAGTGAAGGGGAAAAGACAGGGCTTTCTGCGTGTTCCTTGGCTCCCTGCATCCCAAGTTGCTATGAAAGCTTGTTAAAGCTCAGTGGGGATGGAATTACATTTTCACAAGGGTGGAGTTTTTTAATCACCAGGTGTCCAAGCTTCCCATCTCCCTGGCGTTCCTGTGGCAGGAAGCCTCCCTGGAGCATCTTTCTCCTGCTAACAAGACTGAGGACTGGCTATGATAGATGGTGGAAGTTTGTAGAGCTCTAGCCCCTTCACCCCTCTTTGGGAAGATATGTAAACACAAAACCAGTTTTTCTTCTTGTTTCCTGTCCCCCAGCATCACATCTGCCCCTGTTAGAGGTAGGTGCCAGAGCAGGTCCTGATCTCTCACGGGTAGCTCTCCCCATGCTCATCATCACTGACTTCCCCTGAGCTACACAGGTTTCACCCTTAGGCTGGAATATTCAGGAAGGAATGTTGCACACTCCTTTGTTTTTTATCTCTGTAGCTGTTCTGGGGCAGACTGGAGCAGACTTGAAACCTGACATGACCTGGCTGGTCAAATTTGTCTCTTTTATTTTCTCAGGCAGCGATTGCTACTGCTGCTGCTGCACATTTCACAGGTTCTGCTGCACCTGCAGTGCTATCAAGGGTGGAGCCAGCATCCATAGCAGTGGGAGAAGCTTCCCCTTTCTTCTACTGGGTTTTGGATGAACCCGTGAGTACTTAGTGGAGCCAAAACAAAAGTGATCCCTCTGTAGATCTATCCAGGGACCAGGAAATGCCTCTTGCTTGCTTAAAATTATCTAGGAGAAAAGTAGGCAGCACACTCAAGTGCTGCAGCTCAGATGCTCCTACCTGCAAGCAGGAAGCAGAGAATTGAGAGATTGGAGCAAGCTGCTGTGTTCAGCTGTAGTTTCTCCATTCCTCTCGTGCTTTACGCCTCCCCTGCCAAGAGCAGACCTGTGTGATTCTGGATTGCTCCTTGCTGTCCTGCTAGGAGAACTGGAGTCTGGTTTGCTGCCTGGAGTTTACCTTTCCATTTGTTTCCTAATCCATCTGCTTGTTCATTGAGTGTCTCAGAAGCAACAGTGAGTGAAGAGCACCTCATTTATTCAGCACCTCTGCCCAAGCTGGGCAAAAGGGCTTGAAGAAAGGCAGGTTTGCTCCCTGCTGTGAGGATGAGATAGGGAAAAGCTTAAGGATAGTGCTTCCTCCTGTACTGATGTTTCTGGGGGATGGTGAAGCAGGTGAGATCAACGGAGCTGGAGGCAGGGTCAGTGAATCCAGCAGCTTCTCTGCTGCTGCATTTCCCCATTCACACACATTCTGCAATGCCATGCTGTTGGTTACTAATTTTCCTAAATTTGTGACTGCTTAATTAGACATGCAAACACACTCTGCCAGGCTTTGTGTGGGCTTGGTGTAAAATTTCCTCATGCATAAGGCGCCTGGAAAGCAGGGCTGAAGGTTGAACAGACTTTGCTTCTGTTTTCTATGGCTTTGATTAATATTCCTTTAATGTGAGATACTCATGTTACTCTCTCTTAGGAAAGTGGGGCATGGGACATGTTCCCATCCTCCCCTTTCTTTGCATTTGCAGGCCTTGATGATGTACTAGTAACACTTGGTGACTGCCCCCAGTCTTTGTTGAATTTGGCTGGCTGAAATCTGTGTGATTGCCCCATTGAGCATGAAGGTGGTCCAGGCTGAGAGAAGCATGTCTTAGAACTTAATTTGAAATGTCTCCTGCATCCATACATATATATATATATATATATATATGCCCTGTGCAGAGGATCTGCATATTCTCAAAGCATCCTGTGTGTAATGGTTTCAAGTATAACTCTTGCACCAGCTGCCTTCAGAGGAGCCTGGTGAGCTAGTACCCAACAAGCCAGCTGCCCTACTTTATAATTTTATATATATATATATATATATATATATATGTTTTTTAACACCACACAAAATCATCCAGCACTGAGCTTCCTGCTCTTCCTCATGACCAGCAAGTGCCAGAGCAAGCACTGGCTCTGAAGCCACTTGGTGTTGGAGGAACAAATATGAGATCCAGAGCTTGAGACCAAGAAGGCCAAGGCATCCATGGTCTCATTGGTCTGCTCATGGTAGCCCAGGACCCAGGAAATGTGCCAGTTCCAGGAGTAGACCCTTGGAGCTGCTCTCCATCACCTGCTTCCGCTCTCCTTCCTTCCTTCCTTCCTTTTTTCCTTCCTTTTTTGTTTACTATGTAACATACCCATGGGATTTGTTTATTATTTTTCCATATAGAGTAGTTCTTTGTATATAAATGACTGAAAAAAGTATGATAAATAAGACAGAGTCACCTAGTTTTGTACCTATTGTGTTTAACTGATGTGAGCTCAGCGACAAGCCGCTCTCTATTTTGGTCTTTGTGACGTTATACTCCGCAGAAATGAGCAAATATGATGACAAATAAAAAATATAGAGATAATATAGATTGTACTTAAGCTGCCTCTGTGTGGTGCTGTCTTGTGTGACTTTTCTGAGTTTTTGCTCCTTGCAGGGACTGAGGCTTGGTGGGTCAGCATCTCTTGTCCTCTTCTCAGAAGGAAAGCTCTAGGTGTCTGTGTAGGAGCTGATGGAGAAGCATCACTGCAGCACCCTGGGCTGGGACACCACTGCTGGCCCAAGGCAGGAGAGAAACCCATGAGTCAAAAACCCGGAGTAGAGATGAATCCTTCCTTAGGTGCTCTCTGTGCAACATTGATGGGAGGGAGGGGGGCCCCAGCAAACAATGGCTTTGGGATTTTCTTCCATGAGCTGTGTTTGGGGCTTGGACCATTTGCAGTGGCAGAGGGAATGGGAATGTCAAACCCCCCAAACCATCCCGAGTGCTGCAGCTGGCTGGGGACCTGGCCCACCTGGGAATTTGGAACATGCTCACCACTTCCAGCCCAGCTCTGAGGAAGGGTGGCTTTTCCACACAGGGAGGAGGTCTGGCTTCATCTCCCGCTAAGGTGCCTTCCACGCTTCTTCCCTTTCTCCTGCCATCTGTGGGCAGCTCACGGCTTTTTTCCTTGCTGTTCACAGGTAAGGTGATAAGGTCACTCAGGAGGGAAGTTTTTGGGCACAGATGCCCTGCACCTGCCTCTCCTGCACCTGGTCCAAGGACAGCCTGGAGGGAATTTTTGTAGTGAAAAGCATTATCTTTCCCAGAAAAGCTGATTCAGCACAGCTGCACAGCTCCTGAAAGCAAGTGCTTTGGGGGGTGGTATTCAGCATTAAGCATGCTTTTTTAGCCCTTTTCTCTCAGAGACTATAAATCTGATTTCGTCCTAAAAAGCCATCTTTTTTGGGCACATTCTTGAGCATGTTCTGCAGCAAAGCCAGAGGGAGACAGAAAACCTGGTCTCAGACATAGCTCTGCCCCAAGTTCAAGAAGGACCAAACACTCCTGCTGTGGAAAAAAAAAAAAAGAACTTGCTTTATTTGTAAAGTCTACAAAATACAGAGGAGTCGGGTAGGACACATACTGTAAGTCAGAAAATAAATAAGTTTTTTTTTGCTCTATATAAGTATAAGATAAAATGTGATTTGCATATATAAAATATAAAGTACGGCTCTGTACCAACATCCTGGCTGTGCCGAGAGGCGGAATGGCAAAGAGGACGTGAAAATAACTTATGTTCGTGCAATAAATAAACCCAAGAGGAGTCGGGGTGGGGGATGCCAACCACAGTGCCCCATCCAGGAGTGGCAGGCACCTCTCTACAGGGAAGAACGGAGGCTGCAGCCGAGGGCGGCTGGCGTGGCAATACCCAGGCAGGGGCAGAACGGAGGGGAAGGGGAATCATCTACAGCAGCAGATCCCGAGATGGGCCTGCCTCCTGCTCCCTCCCCTGTGGCACCTGCATTTAGAGAACCCAGCTCTTCTCCAGCCTTTCAGCCTGCTCAAGAGCGGGTTGTCCCACACCAGTGTCCAAGCTGGAGGAAAACCAAAGGGAGGAGCCTACCTGCCTGCCAGACAGCTCCAAGGAGCAGGGATGCTCTCTGCCCCTTCTTCCCACCTTCTGCACCTCCACCCGTCTCTCTGCCTCCACATCTCAGACTCTGAGGGCCGGGAGCACCTTTCCATGGGCCTTGTAGGCAGTGGGGCACCGGGGAGGGCTTGGTGGGGCCATATAAGCTGGCCTATACTGAGCAAAACAGTGTTTATCTCTGCTCCAGCTGCCTCTGCTTCCTTCCTGCCGGTGCTGCTGCATTTCAGACACCCGGCCAGGTTGAGTGTCCCGTCAGCAGGAAGAGGCGTGAAGGATGTGCATGATACAGAAAGATAAAACAGCACCACTGCTTCTCCCCTTTGTGGACAACAGCCTGGGCTGCCCCACTCATGTCTGCCAGCTCCCCCTGCCCAATCACTGTCACCTCTGGGGTCCCCCAGCACCACAAACTGCCACAGTGCTTTCCCATTCCATTCACCCTTACCAGGCATTAACACGCAGCCATTTTATCTCCCCCTCTGACCTGCTAACCTTCCCTTGCCATCTGCATCCTCAGAGGTTTCAGACATGCTGCCACCTCCCCCCCTGCTCCAGCTGTGGTCCAGGTTGTCTGCCCAATGCTGATACCCTTCTATCATGCCTTCTTCCCCTACACTGCAAAACCTCTCTCGCCTTTTTTTCCCTCTCTGGCACATGCTCCTGGGACTGCCTGGCCCACATTTAGCTCTCCCATGCCCTCTCACAAAAAAGAGGCACCTGGCATTTTCCTACCAGCTTGGAGCTGTGGGATGCTTCCCCACTGTGTGGGTTTGCTCTCTCCTGTCTGCACACCCAAGAGGGGAGGGGGCTATGGGGGGCCACAGTGAGGTCCTGTCCTCCATCCAAGCACCCACATAGCAGCAGCCCTCCCTATCTGGGGGAGCTGGAGGTCAAGGGATGGGAGGCCCCTTCTTCCCACCTTCTGCACCTCCACCCGTCTCTGCCTCCACATCTCAGACTCTGAGGCCAGGAGCACCTTTCCATGGGCCTTGTAGGCAGTGGGGCACCAGGGAGGGCTTGGTGGGGCCATATAAGCTGGCCTATACTGAGCAAAACAGTGTTTATCTCTGCTCCAGCTGCCTCTGCTTCCTTCCTGCCGGTGCTGCTGCATTTCAGACACCCGGCCAGGTTGGAGTGTCCCGTCAGCAGGAAGAGGCGTGAAGGATGTGCATGATACAGAAAGATAAAACAGCACCACTGCTTCTCCCCTTTGTGGACAACAGCCTGGGCTGCCCCACTCATGTCTGCCAGCTCCCCCCCTGCCCAATCACTGTCACCTCTGGGGTCCCCCAGCACCACAAACTGCCACAGTGCTTTCCCATTCCATTCACCCTTACCAGGCATTAACACGCAGCCATTTTATCTCCCCTCTGACCTGCTAACCTTCCCTTGCCATCTGCATCCTCAGAGGTTTCAGACATGCTGCCACCTCCCCCTGCTCCAGCTGTGGTCCAGGTTGTCTGCCCAATGCCGATACCCTTCTATCATGCCTTCTTCCCTACACTGCAAAACCTCTCTCGCCTTTTTTTCCCTCTCTGGCACATGCTCCTGGGACTGCCTGGCCCACATTTAGCTCTCCCATGCCCTCTCACAAAAAAGAGGCACCTGGCATTTTCCTACCAGCTTGGAGCTGTGGGATGCTTCCCCACTGTGTGGGTTTGCTCTCTCCTGTCTGCACACCCAAGAGGGGAGGGGGCTATGGGGGCCACAGTGAGGTCCTGTCCTCCATCCAAGCATCCACATAGCAGCAGCCCTCCCTACCTGGGGGAGCTGGAGGTCAAGGGATGGGAGAAGGAGGATTTTGGGCACAGGTCCTGGCAGGGAGGAGGCTGGGGAAGGGCTGGGAGGCAATTCATGGGTTAGGCACCCCGGGGAGGACTGTGTCCAGCCGGGGGATGGAGGCCAGCACTAGGAGTAGGCGGCCTGGTTGGTGCTGGACTTGACGATGGTGATGACGCTGGCCGTAGCCACCTTGGCAGGGGGCCCGTGAGTGGCCACAGTGCGGGCGAAGCCCTGCAGGGCCTCGTACTTGCCACGCAGGGTGTCGAGCTCCAGGCGCATGGCAGCGTTCTCCCGGGCCAGCTTGTCCACCTCCCACTCCAGCTCCATCTTCTGCTTCTGCAGCTCTTCCTTCTGGCAGACACGCTTCACTCGGCAGCTGGCAGCATAACCCCGGTTCTTCAGCGTCCGACGACGCTGCTTCAGCCTCGCCACCTCCTCTTTGGAGAGGCCCCGCAGGTGGTGGTTGAGTTCCCGCACTGACAGCCCCATCAGCTCCTCATCCGACAGCAGTGGAGTGTTCTCCCCCAGCTCCCGCTTCACCTGGCGGAGAGAGGGGTGGTTGCATTGCCTGAGACCCCCAAAACCAGCCCCCTGAATCCCACGCCCCTGTTCCCACTGGTGCTCACCTTCAAAGCCTTGCTGGAGAGCCCGTCTGCAGCCATCCTTTCCTCACTCCGGCCCTGCTGAGCAGCCAGGAGAAAAGCCGGTTACTGCCAGCCCCGTGTTCCTCACCTCAGAAGAGAGGACACCGGCCCTGCTGGTCCCCTGCCCGCTGCCCACATCCCCCCCACCCCGGGCCACATGACTCATCCCACTCCTTTAAAAAAGTACATAGTAATATTTATAGCAATCATGACAGCAAGCAATAATAATAATAATGGGGCAAGGATGGACCTCCCCCCCTCCTTCATCCCATCACGAGAGGGTTGGGATGCTGCTCTGCCCAGGGGACCCAAAACGCCCCAGCCGCCTGCTGAGAAGCGAAGCCTTCCCCGCAGGGAGGAAACACAGGCGAGATCCGCCCGAGGCTGAAGGGAAAGTAAAAGCAGCAGCCCCACCGAGTGACACCGTGGCGAAGTCATCCAGCCGGGGCCCATGGGGAGGTGCCGCCCCACGGCCCGGCGAGAGCCCCGCGGGTCCCGGCGCAAGAAGGGTCGGGTGTCCCCAGCTTCGGGGGCGGCCGAAGGGTCGCGGTCACGAAGTGCAGGCGGGTGAAGTGGCCGCCCCGTGATTCAGCAGCCCAGGGGTGAAAGTCACGGAAGCGGTGCCTGCCCCTCGCCAATGGCCGGTCCCTCCCCATCCCCGGGTTCGGAGAGTGAGAAGGGGTCCGGGACCCCAGGCCCCAGCCCAGCAGCCTCTCCCCACCTCGGAGAGCCCCGGTCTCGGCGGGAGAGCCCTCGGAGGGACGAAGGGGGCCGGGACGGGGCCGAGAGCGCCCCGAGAGGAATGAGGGGCTGGAGGGGGGCGGCGGGAAAGGTGGAGCCGGGCCGGCTGGAAGCTGATGCAATCCGGGCCGGGGATCCGCCACCGGAGCCGAAGGAGCGGCGGCGGATCCCTCCAGGGCGGTGGCCGGGAATTGGAAAAGAAGAACCGACGGCCCCGAGCGCGGCGGGCCGGCCGCCCCCCCGTCCCGTTCCCCCCAGCCCTAGTCCCGGTCCCGATCCCCGCCTTCGACGGCGGCAGAGAGGCCTCCAGCCGGTGCGGGACCCCGCCGCCCCCTTCTCCCGGCCGCCCCGCGAGGGGCGAAGGCAAGGCGGGAGCGGAGGGGCCGCTCCGGCCGGCGCTCACCTGGCGGCTGCGCTGCTCCCGCGGGGCCGCTGCCGGCTCGGGGCGTCGGGCGGCGCCGCCAACCTCGCTCTCCGCGATTACTCACCCGCGGATTCTTTTCATTCATAAAAACACAGTCATGCGGTGACGTCACCCTCGCCACGCCCTCTCGCCGCCGCTGCCGCGCGGGGCGGCCGCTGCCCTTAAAGCGCCCGCTGCCCTTAAAGCGCCTCGCGGTGCCAGCACACACCGCACGCCGCCAGCGCACGCCGCGCTGTGAACGCGGCCGCGCTCCAACAGTGCTGGCTTGAACTCGAGTTCAGGGGTGGCGCACGACCGATGACCGGCCGTGCCGGGAGCAGAACGTCCCACCGAAATGGGAGGCTACCACTTTAAGGAGGGCGGCCCCACCCCTGTCACCCCGCCCCTCACAAAGATGGCGCCTTCCGCCCTCCTCCCCCGGCAGGCGGCGGGCGCGGTTTTAATCCGCCCCCATGGCTCCGCCCCGGAAACGACGCTTCTGATTGGCCCGTCCCGGGGGGCGGTGCCGGCGATTGGCGGGCGGCGCGCGGGGGGCGCTGGGGGCCCGGCGTGCTTTGCCCGGCGCCATCCCCGGATCCAGCCCGATCCCGTGCCGGGCCCCGCTGTCACCCGGCCGCGCTCCGGGGCACGCCGTGCGTGCAAGGGCAGGGCCGGCGGAGCCAGTGGCCGCCTTTCCCTCGGGAGAAGCCGCCTGAGGCTCCGGGAAGATGCAGTTTTTCGGGCGGCTGCTGGACACCTTCAGCAGCGTCTCGCAGATCTTCTCCAACCCGTACCGCGTGAGGGAGGTGCCGGCCGCCGAGTACGCCGGTCACACCTGCCTGCGGGAGGAGGGCAGGGTGGCCCTCTACAAGAACAGCCTCTCTCGCTCCTGGGACTGCTTGCTGGTGAATCCGCAGAGCCCGCAGGTCGCGTTCCGGTGAGTGACAGACCTCTAGCCGTCCCTGCTGGCGTGGGAAACAAGAGCCCCCAAACTGCAGATGTCGGGGCTGCTTCGAGGCCGTAGGCGTGGGGTGTTGTGTTGAAGCAGCAGGTGGCTGGGAGGGCTGGAAGGCCCGTGCGTTTGCTGGTGGAGAGTTTGCCGCAAAACAGCTCGTGGAATCAGGACGAGGTCCAAACATTGCAACTATAGGCAGCTGTGGTATAGTACAGGGCATCCATGTATCCCTATGCATTTCTGCTCGTTCCTGTTGGTGTTCAGCAACCACAGGATAATTCTGAGCAGAACCTAACGTTGTTCAGGAACAGGGATGCTCTCTTCCAGTGAAGTAGTCTCCCTGCTTCCCCTGGAACAAGGATGACACTAGTTGAAGAAGAAGAGGAATGTTCCCAGCACTGCAGTTTGGAAAACAGTCGTTTCCCTCAGATACACAAGATTGCGGTTGTTCCTTTGAGCAGGATGAACCCTGTGCTTGCCTTTTCTCCAGGCTTTTCCAGCTGGACAACGAAGCAGACGCCCTGGTGTGCTTTGAGCAATATGCCCGGCAGCTGCGCCCTTTCTACGAGAGCTCGTGCCAGCCCTTGTCCCTGGAGGAGCTGCAGCAGCTCAGTGACTGCATCCGCAGCTACCCTGGCTGGTCCCCGGCACACATTGCCGTGGAGTTCGGCCGCCGCGAGACCTTCCGGCACAACCACATCCTGAGGCAAGGAGCACGCTGTCTGCAGGGGGTCCCTGCTCAGAAGGAGCTTGGGAGGGCAGGCTGGGCTGTACTGGAGTGTCCCTTCTCTGCTCTGGAAGCTGCTTGGTGGGCTTCAACAGGCTGCTGCAGGGTCTGCAGCTCTGGTGTTTGAGGTAAAGGACTGAGGTGTCCTGTTAGAGACACGGATTAGGTTATTGCAACCCTTGTGGAGCAGATTTTTGGTGGAGGTTTTTGCTCACTTTGTAAGCACTGAGAGTGGCGGTGTGGTAGGACTGTCTGGAAAGAGGTTTTGGACACAAGGACTTGTTTTTTCATGGGGAAGTTCTGCTGTGATTGCCCCAGTCAGCAGGCAAGCCCCACACAGCCGTTCCTCATTCTCCCACAAGAGGAACTGGGGAGAGAATTGAAAGGGCAAAAGGTAGAAAACCTGGGTTGAGATAAAGACAGGGAAAGCAAAAGCCATGTACACAAGCAAAGTAAAACAAGGAGTTGAATCACTGCTTCCCATGAGCAGGCAGGTGTCCAGCCACCTCCAGGAGAGCAGGGCCCCATCACGTGTAATGGTGACTTGGGAAGACAAACACCATCACTCCAAATGTTCCTCCCCTTCCTCCTTCTCCCCACACTTTATATACTAAGCATGGTGTCATATGGGCTGGAAAATCCCTTTGGCCAGTTGGGATCACCTGTCCCAGCTGTGTTTCCTCCAGCCTCCTCTGCACCTCCAGTTTCTTTATCAGTGGATCAGTATGAAAAGCAGAAAAGACCTTGGCTTTGTGTAAACCCTGCTTAGCAATAACAAAACATCTCTGTGTTGTCCACTTTGTGTTCAGCACAAGTCCAAAACAAAATCCCACACCGGCCTCTGAAGAAAGTTAACTCCACCCGAGCCAAAACCAGCGCCAAGTTTACTGAGGATAGGGCAGACTGGAGGAGTTAGGGGACTGAGAGCAAATAGCAGCACCATCGCCCGGTTGCTGACTGTAACCTGTCTCCTGCCTTCCTTTGGGCAGAGGAGCTGATCCCATATGGAGGGCAGGACAAGAAGCAGCATGTCAGGGAGAGAGTCCAGGGCAGGGCTGCTCCATGTCCCTTCCTGTGCTTCTTCCTGGCAGAGGCTGGACTTTCCTGAACCAGATGGGACAGATGGAGGGCACCTCTGTGTCAGCTCCTGAGCTGCTTGGTGGGCTTCAACAGGCTGCTGCAGGGTCTGCAGCTCTGGTGTTTGAGGTAAAGGACTGAGGTGTCCTGTTAGAGACACGGATTAGGTTATTGCAACCCTTGTGGAGCAGATTTTTGGTGGAGGTTTTTGCTCACTTTGTAAGCACTGAGAGTGGCGGTGTGGTAGGACTGTCTGGAAAGAGGTTTTGGACACAAGGACTTGTTTTTTCATGGGGAAGTTCTGCTGTGATTTAACCCCAGTCAGCAGGCAAGCCCCACGCAGCCGTTCCTCATTCTCCCACAAGAGGAAGTGGGGAGAGAATTGAAAGGGCAAAAGGTAGAAAACCTGGGTTGAGATAAAGACAGGGAAAGCAAAAGCCATGTACACAAGCAAAGTAAAACAAGGAGTTGAATCACTGCTTCCCATGGGCAAGCAGGTGTTCAGCCACCTCCAGGAGAGCAGGGCCCCATCATGTGTAATGGTGACTTGGGAAGACAAACACCATCACTCCAAATGTTCCTCCCCTTCCTCCTTCTCCCCACACTTTATATACTAAGCATGGTGTCATATGGGCTGGAAAATCCCTTTGGCCAGTTGGGATCACCTGTCCCAGCTGTGTTTCCTCCAGCCTCCTCTGCACCTCCAGTTTCTTTATCAGTGGATCAGTATGAAAAGCAGAAAAGACCTTGGCTTTGTGTAAACCCTGCTTAGCAATAACAAAAACATCTCTGTGTTGTCCACTTTGTGTTCAGCACAAGTCCAAAACAAAATCCCACACCGGCCTCTGAAGAAAGTTAACTCCACCCGAGCCAAAACCAGCGCAAGTTTACCGAGGATAGGGCAGACTGGTGAGGAGTTAGGGGACTGGAGAGCAAATAGCAGCACCATCGCCCGGTTGCTGACTGTAACCTGTCTCCTGCCTTCCTTTGGGCAGAGGGAGCTGATCCCATATGGAGGGCAGGACAAGAAGCAGCATGTCAGGGAGAGAGTCCAGGGCAGGGCTGCTCCATGTCCCTTCCTGTGCTTCTTCCCTGGCAGAGGCTGGACTTTCCTGAACCAGATGGGACAGATGGAGGGCACCTCTGTGTCAGCTCCTGGAGCAGCTGCCTGCCCTCCTCTTCCCCGTGGCCATTCCCGGGCCTGACGCCGAGCCCTCTCTTGCAGCTGTGTGAACAGCACGGACAGCGAGGACGGCTGCACCCCGCTGCACCTGGCGTGCCGCAAGGGGGTGTGGAGTGCCTGCTGGAGCTGCTGGAGTGCCACGCGCGTGTGGACATCACCGACAAGAACGGGGAGACTGTTTTCCACTATGCTGTGCGAGGAAACAACCCTCAGATCATTGAGGTGGGAACGACTTCTAGTCTGGGAGAAAGTGGGACTAGAACGGGTCTTCTCTGTGCTGTGCTAGAGATGGGAAAACAGCTACACACAGGGGAAGGGAAAGTCAGTTCCCTCTGTGGAGTTATTGCTTGAGCCTGATTTCAGCCTCCTACATGCCCTCTTGACTGGTGCTGTTTCCCATATTCAGAGTGCAGATTCTACCCAGGATGTTAAGCACTCAAAAAGTAATCCTTCACTGCTGTTTGCATCAGGCCTTCCTCCTGCTTTTCCTCAGGCCTGTGGCTGTCTGTTGCCTCTCTCCTGTGAGCAGTATGTTTGGTTTTGGGCAGAGTGCTCCTGTAGGGAAGTGTGTGCTGAGGCTGCCATGGGGGATCGTGTGCTGCCCACAGAGTGAGGGACAGTTCGGAGCTGCCCTGGGCTCTCCTGAGCCGCAGGACCTGCTGTTTGAACTGAGTGGCCTTGCATGGGCGACAGTGATCAGAGCCTCGAGGCAGAGACAGTCTGAAGTTGTAGGTGTTCTTGATTGCTGAGAAGTGCTGGGCAGAGTGACAGGGTTTGTAGGCTGTGGGTGGCCTTGCACACGGTTCCTAAGGTCTGTCAGCTCCCCAAGACTTGGTGTGAGCCTGAGACTGACTCTTCCCCATGACTGCAACCCCCACGTTTGCCCAATACCTGTTGTGACAGCTCTCTGTCTGCCCACCTGTCCATGTTGGAGTTTCCTAATGCATGATGAGGTAGGATGAGAATCAGGGCTTGCCATGCTGTGGAGTGGGCAGTTAGGAACTTTGTATTAAAAAGATATCCTCCTCTTTATTTCTCTGGTGGCATCAACTTGGCTTGTCTGATCTATCTCATGTTTGCTTGTTTTCTGTATTGATTCCTTGCTAAATCAAAGAAATTTAATTCCCACTTCTCACGTGTGCACCAGGCTTGCAGTGTTTCCCCAGTGTGCCAGTGAGATACTTTTCTGCAACAGAGCAGTCAGCATGGAACAGATCTGCAGTGCACAGGGAGCAGGGATGGAGAGGACAGGCTGGAGCATTGTGAGGGGTCCTGTGCTCCAGAGTCTGTCCTCAGAGCTCAAGAAGAGACAGTGCTCTTCCATGTTTGTCTGTGTATTTATTTATTTACTGTCTCCTCCTTCCAGCTCCTGGGCAGACCCCTAACTACTGGCTTGGACCATCTGAACCATGAAGGGCTGACAGCTCTGCACCTTGCGTGCCAGCTGGGCAAGGAGGACATGGTTCGGTCCCTGCTGAAGTGCCGTGCCAGCTGCGGTGTCGTGGGCACGCTGGGCTACCCCATCCACACAGCACTGAAGTTCTCCCACAAGGGGTATGTAGGGTCCCCCTCCAGCCTGGGGACTTGTGTGCTTGCTCAGCACTGGCCAGGGCTGTGCTCAGTAGTAGGACAGGGCTCGTGTGTAATCACTGGCAAAAGAACAGGGAAGTGCTGGTGTGGGAAAGAAAGAAATGCTTTCAGAATAAAACCTTTTTGTCCTGGAATTAGTACCTTATTCAGTATCAGACATCAGGAGAAAGGCAGATTGAAAAAGATGTTTGTGAAATGCTTTATTTCAGAATGAGCTGTAGGAAGATGAGTGGCTAATGCTTAGCTAGTATTAATTGCTGTACCTCTGTCTTTGAGTGCTCTGATCCTCATAAGCTTTCATTTCAAAGCTTAGTTTTTCCTATCTCCTGTAGACCAGAGGTACTCTTGACTCTTAATAACATACTCTGGAAGAGAATCAAAAGAAGCACATTATTTACTCCCTATTTTTTTTGGAGAAATTTAATTCCATTTGTATATGCCTTATAATACTTAATGTTCAAAGAGCATCCAAGCTCTACAAACAGGGCTTTCAAGACAACACTTGGTGCTTGTAGCTGATTTTTAAGCATCTTGAAAAGTACCTCCCAGCATTAGACACACATTCACAAGCCCAGAATGGGCATAGGTCGCTGAGGTTGCACTGAGGCTCGATCTCTTGTACAGGGTTTTTTTGGTGGTAGTGGAGAAGATAACCACATTTCATCAGCACACCTACCCTGTTTTCTAGGCACCAGATATTGGTCTCTTCACAACAGGTGTGGATTTTCACTCATAGGGAAGTACACAGATTCTTAATTTCAGCAAGTATTTAACTATTACTGTTCTATCCCCATGTTTCCATGGAAAGAGAGGAGAAGAATTTCACTTCTTGGGTTTGGGGAGTTTCCAGAAATGCCATATTCCTGAATTAGAGAAGCATCCAGATGTTGCTCCACAACTTGTAATTGGAGAGATTCTCCTGCTCCCAACACCACTCCACTTGTATGCTTCCTGTTGTGCCCACACTTTCTGTGAAGAGCAAAACAAAAGTGCAGCTGAGGAACTTGCAGGTGTTGCAGAGATACTGGTGCTGCTGCAAGGTTTCCTCTTTTTCCTCTGGGCAGAAGGCAGGTGGTGATGTGAGTGGAGGTCTTGGATCAAGACAGCAGCCACCCATCCTGTCATCTCACTGTGTTTCCCAGGTGTGCCCAGGCCATTCTCGAGGCAGATGCCAGCCAGGTTTGCTCCAAGGACCCACGCTATGATGCCACTCCACTGCACTGGGCAAAGAAGGCAGAGGTAAATAGAGCCAATCCATGAGGAGGGCCTGTGCTGCTACCCTAGTTAATTCCATCTTTGGCTGACTTTTCTGAGTGCATGTGCAGAGCCCTGGGAGTGTCAGAGCCCAGCCAGCAGCCCAGTGTTTTGATTGTCTTTGCGCTGTGCCAGTTGATGCTGTTTGCCCCAGGGAATAGAACAGCAGAGCCTTGCAGTGAAATAAACTGGTGGGCTCATTCTTAGTATTTCATCCATGGCTGTGAAACTGCCAGCTTGTTCCTTTTCCCTTTTGTTGAAGAAATTGCAGGACTGTCCCTGAAGCATAGTTGCCCCTGGAGGGAGCTCTCTTCTCATTACCTGCCAATTTCCTGGGAGCAAACAGATTGCTGCCTCAGAAACCGCAGGGGAAGTGTGAGGTAGGCACAGAGTGGTGGCAGTGGAGGAAAGTCCATCTCCTGCCAGAGCTGGGCAGGATGGTGATACGCCATGCTGGAGCACCTGAATGATGCTTGTTGCTGGCAGAGGGCGTTGCTATAGGAGGGCTCTTTTCCCTCCTGCAATAACCCATTCCTCTCAGAAATGTCCTGTGGAGTTTCAGAGCAGACTTAAATTTGCTTGGCTTATAAAGAGAAGCTCGGAAGGCAGAATTTTTATTTCAGTCTGCAAGAATCCTGGCCTGAGTAGGAACTGGTTTTTTTTCCATTGATCTTCCATTCATTATAGTTGTGTATCAGTCCCAAAGGATCCTGAAGCTCCAGCCAGATTGTGCAGCCACCATCTAGTTCTGTGGTAAAATACAGAGAAACCCCAGTGCTTGGAACAATTCAGCTGGCATCTGCCAGCCACCTGTATCCAGGCTAAGGCTCCCTCCTGTTCCCCTGCCTTGTTTGCCGTGAGGCCCGGATGGTGGGAGTGCCCAGCCGGTTGTGCTCACGGCTGCTTTATCTGTTCCTGCCGGGTCCCTGCGCGCGGGGGCAGCTGACGCGGCTGCTGCTGGAGTACGGCGCGGAGGTGAACGCCAGCAGCGGCACGGCCGACATGGCGCTGCACATCGCCGTGCAGAGGGGCCGCCTGGACTGCGCCATGGTGCTGCTGACCCACGGCGCCCACACCAACGCCCGCGGCCGCGACGGCAACACGCCGCTGCACCTGGCCATGAAGGTGAGCTCCTGCAGGGGCTGCTGGGGAGGAGAGACGGTTTTCTGGAAGGGTTGAGACAGCGACAGAGTCCTTTGAAATTCTGGCCGTTCCGTGTGGTGTTCCCTTGTGGGTGCTTTGGCTAATGAAGAGAGGAGGGAAGGAATGAGAAATCATCTAGCAGCTCTGGACTGAGGTTTCTCTTGCCTCCTAGCACGACCACCTGGATATGATCAAAGCAATCATCGTCTTTGGAGGAGATGTTGAGATCCCTAATGATTTTGGGGAGACACCTGGATTGTTGGCAGCCAGGAGCAGCAAAGGTGAGGGAGCATGTCAGCAGCCTTACAGGGTGAGCCCAGCATCCTGTCTCCCCTTGGTGGCCAAAACAGTGTCTTGGGGAGAGGTGAAAATGTGCCATGCATGGGTGATGCTTCAACATGCTTTCCCAGCTTCTAGTTGCTCACATAGTAGGCACCTACTCTGCTAGCAGCACAGGCTTTGTATTAATAGCCCTTGATGAATTTCTCTTCTGTGGCACAGAGATGCAAGAGGAAAAGCTGGCATGCACTCCCCCCTTTCGGGCCACCATGTCAGGCGCTGCAGGCTCACAACAGGATAATGTAGCACTGCTGAACTGCCCAGGCACAGGCAGACATGGGCAGGTCTTCAGGGCCACAGAAGTGTGTGGCACACACCCTTGAAGCTGCACAGCAGTGGATACTCCTGCTGTGCACAAGTCCTGCTGCCCGGCCTTTAGGGAGAGGTACTTGGGATGCGTTTTGCCCGTCCCCAGGTAATCCCAGAGGCTTTGTGAGGGTCAGGCCTGCTGTGAATTCGGCAGAGCACGTTCCCCCGTGGTGTGCACGTGCACTGATTCTGTTTCTGATCTGTAACTCCCCCTTGGTCACCAAAGGTGCGAACCGGAAAGTGCTCTTAGACCTGCTGCAAACTGTAGGGACCGAACGCTGCCACCCACCACCCAACCCTGACTCCCCAAGCCTGGCACCATCTGCTGCCTCCTTCCTGGAAGGCCAACCTTCCCCGCGGAGCAACCTCAACAGCTTAGGTAAAGCCTTCCCTGGCCCTCCCTCGCTCTTCTCCCTTCTTGCTTCACAGTGCTGTCTCAGACCTCTTCTTCAGATGGGCTGTGCTCTGGGAACTGTCAAAGCTCTCACTGCCTGCTGACTCTGTGGTGACTGTCCTCATTCACCTGTTGCAGGATCCCACCTCTTTTCTCTACTTTTCCTCTCTGTGTATTCTGAACTCTTGTACTCAAACCATTTGTTTTATAGACCTGCCACAATGTAGCTCTGTAAAAAGAAAGACTGAATCCCTCATATGTGTGGAAGAGGGGGCACTTAGCCTGCAGGTACTTTGTCCACTGGCTCATGTGTAGAAGGGAAGGTGCTGGTCTGCCTTGAGGACCTTCCAGTGTTGTGCTGCGCACAAGGAGATTTAAAAGTGTCCCTTACTCAGGTCCTGAAGGCCAGCAGCTGGGAGAGGGAAAGGGTGAAGCCTGAGGATAAGCAACCTTGATCATGGGGTTTGTTATGCATAGGAAAAGCCTCGTGTGGGACATTTGATTGTATTGAATCTTGTGGTCTATGCTGCTCAGAATAAGCACGTAGGTCTATTCTAAGTGGTGGGCTTTCTGCCTTCAGGGAGCTCCAGAGCTCAGGACAGGCAACAAGAGGGGTTATGGACTATGCAGCAGGGGAGTTGACTTGGAGGGTCATGAGAAGAGCATGAAAGTGGCTAACATCTGCTTGTGGACCACTTCCCATCTCAGGTTGGAAGTTTTCTTTGCAAAGGCTCCTGTGGGGCCAGAGGACAATCCTGGAATGTGTCTGTGTCACTGCAAATCTCAGTGGCTGTTGACACCAGGACTTTCTTCTCACCACAGCCCAGTGAAAGCAACCCATACCCAGTTCCAGCTCTGATGCAGTGACAGAGCAAAACCCTTTTTTATCATGGTCTCTGCCCTTGAAGAACCTCCTCACCACAATTCATTGTTGTCCACAGCCTCCTTCTGGCCTTGGCACTGGCAGGAGTATGTAACTTCTCTCCCCCCTTCTTTTGGTTTCACAGGCTGGCTTCTCACCTAGCTTGGATTGGTGCCCCACACCCAGGGTGGCCGGGGTGAACATCAGCTGAGGGGTAATGACAAGTCACCCTGTGCCCACAGCTCTCCTGCCTAGGTTACTTTGAGGAGTAGATTTAGGTTTTATCTTAACAGCTTGCAGTAAACTGTGTAGTGGGCACGCTGCTGGGCTCTGCCTTCTCTCATCCACTGCACATCATCTGCTTCTCCAAATCCTGTCTTTTCCAGTGCATCTACAGCTGCCTGCTCCAAAGGGTGGTGTTGCTGTCCTTTGGTGTGGAGTTAAATTTGGGGGGTACCTGTTGGCTGTGGGTAAGATGGCTTGTGTTTCCTGCAGGGACCTTTATTTGATGGGGAAGGGAGTTGTATATTCTCTCTTTGTTTATGGTGGAAATCAGTTACCACATTGGTGATCTCTAATTTATTTTTTCCTATTTGCATGTTCATGGCCCTCTAGGGTACAAGGACCTTCTGTATATTTCCACAACGCTCGGACAGTTGTTGAAGGCACCAGATGTTGTGGACATGCCCAATGAGGCTAGAAGAAAGTAAGTGAGGAATAGCTTCTGTCCAGGCTCCTGTGCAATTTGAAGGTGAAATCTATGTGTGAATTCTCCCCTCCCACACTCATGGGGATGGCATCCTCAGAGCTGACATTATTTTGTGTCCATCAAAATTGCAGTTTTTCCAGCATCTTTTGAGAAATCTCTTGTTTCCATAAATAACCCCTGCGTGTCCTGCCTGGAGCTGCAGTGGAGCCTGAGCTCAGGAGGTGAAACTGCTTTGTCTCTTCCCTGTGCTACTGGGCACCCAATAATGTTTTGGCTTTGTGATTTCCCCATCTCTACACACTGCCCTGATGCTCACTCAGCTCCTCTGCACTGTCTTGGCAGTGCCTGCACCTCACCTTGTGTGGAGCAGAGAAGGAGTTGGCACTGAAGTGCTGCTGGCAGGATTTAGGTCTGTCTGCTTTTTTTATTTATGGCACAATTCCCAATACTGTGGAGTAAGGGACTTGGGTGTGGTTTTGGCCGGTCACTCTGTTTCTGGTGTAAAGGTTAGAGGTGGCTATGCAAGAGCAAAGGATGTTGCACCAGCTCTGCTAAGGCTTATTTGATGTGTCTTGTTTGCACCTGAGAAGGCACTGCTGGATTTATTTATTCACCCATTACACTGTCTGCAGCAATCTACTTGCTGGTATAGCTTCCTGTCCCCAGGGCCATGTTCCCACAGAGTGTTCTGTGATTCATAATCTGTCCCACAGCTCTCAGTCATCTGTGTCTGTCTCCCTGCAGTCAGGACCGGCTCCTGTGCTTGGATGGAGGGGGTATCCGTGGCCTTGTGCTCATCCAGCTTCTCCTGGCTATTGAAAAGGCTGCAGGCCGTCCCATTCGTGAGATCTTTGACTGGATTGCAGGGACCAGCACTGGAGGGATCTTGGCCTTGGCTATTGTACATGGTGAGGACATAATGGATCCCTTCTCACTCTGGTCTGAGTGTTCCTCGTGGGGGAGCAGATGTGTAGTGGGAGCTGCCTTTCTGAGTCCTGACAGATCTATTCTGCCTGCTAAAGGAGGGAAGGGATGTTCCTTAATGAAGGAAAGCCTCGACCTGGCTTTGTGCTTGCTTCTCATGTCAGCTGGCTTTGAGCAACTTTCTGGATTTTGGGCAGCGCATGGTGGCAGAGTTCAATGTTCTGTATTTCCTGTGCTCTTCACAAAGCAAAGTGGTTGATACATTCTGGTAACGGGAAGCTGCTCTGGGCTTGCTCTTCCTCTGTGATCCTTCCTAGTCATGCTGCTGAGAACCAAGGAGATGACAGGCAGCTTGGGAAGGGGATGGGATTGGGAGTGATGCCTCCCAACCCCACTTGTCCTGGGAAAGCCTTGCTCTGATGTGCTGTTTGTTCTGCCTGCCTTTCCTCCCGCTGCCTGCTCCTGCCGACACTGTTGCCCATCTCAGGGAAGTCCATGGACTACATGCGCTGCCTGTACTTCCGCATGAAGGACATGGTGTTCCGGGGCTCTCGGCCCTACGAGTCCGAGCCCCTGGATGAGTTCTTGAAGAAGGAATTTGGGGAAAACACCAAAATGACAGATGTCCAAAAACCCAAGTAAGTCCTACCTCAGGCTGTGCTGGTTGATGCTGTCTCACATGTGCTCTAGACCTGTGTCAGCAGAGATGCTCAGCCTTAGAGTAGATCTGGAGGAGTGTGATGTGCAGACTGTTGAAACCATATGTATTTTTTTCTCATTTTACTCTCATTCTCTCATGTCTGCTTCTCCAGGGTTATGGTGACAGGGACACTGTGTGACCGACAGCCAGCTGAGCTCCACCTTTTCCGGAATTACCCTGTACCAGAGACAAAACGCTCCACTGAATACAAGACAAGTGCATCTTTCCAGCCACTCACTCAGCCAGAAGGTAAATGATGGTACACACAAGTCCAGCTGGTTGGCAGGGGATGTTTCATCCCTCAGAGACAGATTTCATGCTCTTCCTCCCTGAAAATCAGCAATGGCTCATCCCTGGTCTTGGCTTGCAGTTAGGTCCTGGTGATGGTTCCCATTTCTTCTCTCTCCTCCTCCCTTGGCTTCTCTTGAACTTCACTAGCCAGGCCCTGTTCCCAGTACATGAAGAAAGGGGTCTGCTAGAGGAGTCCTCCATACAATCAGCATCTCTCCCTGGGCTCCCACAGAAAAACATGGAAAAGCTATGTAACTGAAGCGTGCAGCCCCCTCCAGCTTGCTGCCTGGTCTGGCACACATAACTGCTTTACTATCAAAATAGCAGCAAGAAAATGATAGAGAATTTTACCCAGGATATGTAGGAAGTGGTGAGAACATCTTTTAAAGCCCCTCAGAGTCATCCTGGGCATCCAAGCACCCTGCTGTTGGTAGAAAGAGGCACAACCATGTAGGGCAGGGTTTCCTGGGATTGCAAGCCATCCTGATTTGTGTTGGTGGAGCTTTTTGTGCACAGCAGAGTTGCTGCAGGAGGCCTTTTGCTCTCTGTCCCTCACAGAGCAGCTCGTGTGGCGCGCTGCCCGCTGCAGCGGTGCAGCTCCCACTTATTTCCGGCCCATTGGCCGTTTCCTGGATGGAGGGCTGCTGGCCAACAACCCCACCCTTGATGCCATGGCAGAGATCCACGAGTACAACAAGACACTGATCAAAAAGGTGAGGGAAATCCTAGCCTTGACTGGTAACTGGAGGGTTTTGGCCCCACTGAGCCTCTCTTGAAGAAGAAGCGGGTGTGAGAGTGGATGCATCTTAGTGGATAAACAAGTTAGCAGTGCAGCACCCTGAAAGGGAGTGTATGGAGGGGATATGTGTTGGGAACAGTGGCTGGTAGGTGAGATACCTCTCCTAACAAGGATGTGAGATGGGGAGATAGCCTCATCAGCCTCTCCTTGCTTCTTTGAACCAGAATGATTGAGTTGATGGTTGTATGTGGCCCTTGACATGGCTCTGCAGGGCCTTTTTCTGACCAAAAATAAATGGAGAAGACAAGGGTATGGTACTCTGCAAGGCTGAAGAGTGAATACCTTCTGTTGTGTGGCAAGTTCTTCAGAAAGTTAAATAACCAGTGGCAGCTATTGCTCCCTGTAGCTGAAAGGGGAGATGTGTTGCCAGAGTGGCTGAAAAGTTGGACTGCTTCATGGTTGTCTGGTCCTAGGACTCCTCTCCAGGGTGGTCCCATGGGTTTGAGTGTGGTCAGGGGAGAAGGGACAGAGCAGTGCAGCTGCTGAAGCCCTGAGGGTTACAGCTGTCTCACCAGGCCATACTTAGGGGGAGGATGGGGGAAGAAAAGGCAGCTGAGCTTTTTGCCTTGGCTTTCAGAGCTTCCCCGGGAAGCTGCTGTGAAAGAGATGCTTCAATTTCGTTGTTGGTCATTGCAAAGAGCTCTTTTGTTTGTCCTCAGGGTCGGAAGCAGGAAGTGAGGAAATTGGGGTTGGTGGTCTCCCTGGGAACAGGGAAGCCTCCTCAGGTCCCAGTGAGCTCTGTGGATGTTTTCCGCCCCTCAAACCCTTGGGAATTGGCGAAGACCGTCTTCGGGGCCAGGGAGCTTGGCAAGATGGTGGTGGATTGTGTGAGTACTGGGAGGAGGGGATGGCTACAGACCCCTGGGGCTGCTTGCAGGGAGGGAGAAAAGGTTTCCAGTTTCCAGCTTCCCCTTTTTAGAAGTCAATTCTGCTCTGACTGTGGATGTAGTTGGTAATTTAAGGATTGCAGGAGCACTGCAGGCCTGAAGACCTATCTGATTCTTTGGGGTTTTGAGTGCCCTAAAGGGACACTCATCCCCAAGGGATATTCTTGCAGCTGAAAGGAGCTAATGAAAGGGTGGTGGTCAGTGACTCTTAGGAACATTTGCAGGTGTGAGTTTGTGAAACTCAGTATCTTTCCAGGAAGAATTGTTTATCATCTGAGCAGCCTGGGAGAAAAAATATTATTCATGCCTTAGAAAACAGCAATTAATTTTTCTTTAGAAAAGCTTTGTTTTTCCCTCTGAGGAAATTAGTAAATAATAGAGAAGTGAGAGAGTCATTAATTAAAAACAGTAGTTGAGAGCTGTGGTTAGGAGTGTGCAGTTGGCATATGCACTTGTGTGCTTCAGGAAGATGATCATTACATGTTGTTCATGAAAACACTCTAAGTGGATGAAAGCCAGAAAGATCAGAACTGAAGTTCTGACTATGATTTTAATGCTGTTGCTTTATCTCCTTATTAGCTTCCTGAAGTGAGAAAATGCCCAGAGTCCTTTGCTTTTCCTGTCGTTTAGCTCAGGGCTCCCAGGGAAGCTGTCCCCGGATAGCCCAGTAGGCCTGCAGTAATCACAGGCTCTGCTGTACAGGGCTTGGACAGAATGGATACAGATGAAATCCCAAGGAGGCTGTCATTCAGATCATCTTGGGAGTTTCCATGAGGCAATCCACTCTGTGCTGTGATGTATGAAGGGTCTGTAGGGTGCAATTCTTGTGTCCCAGGGATCAGGAGCACTGCCCTTATGATAAAAGTAAAGAAAAAGAAAAACCACCCAGCTCTTGGTGGTGAGGAGTGCCATCCAGGATGCCCTTGCTCTTGGTTTTTATTTTCCCTCTGGGGCTTGGTGCCAGGGAAGCCTGTGGTGGGCAGGGGAAGCGCAGGCAGGCTGTAAGTGCGGGTCTGTTTCTCCTGCAGTGCACTGACGCAGACGGCCCAGCTGTGGATCGTGCCAGGGCCTGGTGTGAGATGACGGATGTCCCCTATTTCCGGTAGGAGCTTCCTTTCCTCTCTCTTGCACAGACCTATTTTTATCCTCTCACTTCAGACCTGGCTGTGCCGTGCGTCATCCCATTATGGCATCCCTCCCCTCCAGAGGCATTCCTGCCCAGACCTGCCCCTGCACACGCCTCAGTGACAGGATGGAGCGTGCCTGGCCCTCCACAGCAGCTGAGGCACCCAGCACGCCTGGTCTGGCCTGGTTGAGGGAGATTTGGGAGCTGTTGTCTTGCATGGCTCTTTGGGATGTGCATCCTGCCCCGTTCCACCCTGCACAACCTTTTTTAGACTTGTCCCTCGTGTGCTGCAGCTGCTTCACTGTGGCTCAGCCTTGAGCGTGCCTGGGCCTTGAAGGAGGGGGAAGGTCTCTGCTCTGCAAGCCTGACGGAACAAGGGCCAGCGAGCGCCATGGCGGTGGGAGCTGCCTGCTGGGGTGTCCTGCTTGGCAGGCTGGTGCCCGGTCACCTCCGTGTCTGTGCCCAGCTGCTGATGCTGTCTCCTGCCCGCAGGCTCAGCCCTCAGCTGCACACGGAGGTGATGCTGGACGAGGTGAATGACGCCGTGCTGGTGAACGCCCTGTGGGACACCCAGCTCTACATCTACCAGCAGCGGGAGCAGTTTGAGCAGCTGGTGCAGCATCTCTGCCTATGACTGACCTGGAGCTCCCACCCTGGTTCTGAAGGCAAGGAGCAGCAAGGAGACACTGACATCGCTCAGATTTGCCCTTGAGCCAAGGTGTCGAGGTGGGGGACAGACTTGTAATAATTGAGAGGAATTAATATTGAATAGACACCAGTGCACATACACATGTACTCCCAGACACAGAATGTATGATAGCTGTGAAATGCTGACAGTTATCTTTGTGCTGTAACCCCATCTCTGCTGCTGTGCTTGGTTTTGCTGCCCTGCTCTCTGACCCAGAATCCAGAGCCCTCACCTACTTGTCTTGAGCTGTAGCAGCTGGAATGTCTCCTGTCTGTGCAGTACCTCCACTGACAAAGCACCGTGCACCTTCCTACGTCACAGAATGGGCCTCGGCCTGATAAAGCTTCAGGGATTGCTTGGCCCACTGGGCCTAAGGTATTTCAGAGTGTATAGTTTGGGGAAAAGGGATTGTTTTTCTCTCAACACACCCAGTTTGAAGGGGAGCAGAAATGCTGCAACTTCTTGCAGTAGATACAATGGAGAAAGTTGCAACTGGCCTTGGAGAAGTCTTTCCTGAGACAGTTGTCTTCTGCAACAGCTTCTCCTTTTCCCTCTGAGATGGGCTGGCAACACTGCCTGGAGAGGGAGCAGCCTCCCCCACCCAGGACTTTATTGTGCCACTGATCTGCTGTGTTACACTTTGCTCAGGGCTGAGATGTGAAAGCCTGTCTTTATAGCAGGCTCAGTGGAAGGGACAAGAGCCTTGGCTTTGTAGAGAGATCATTTCTCTTTATTCTTAATGTGAAACTGAAATGCTCTGAGATTGGTTCCCACCAAAGAAGCCAACCCTGGGACAATTTGGATTTACTTTTTTATTACGACTGGAAATTCTACTGTGATTGCTACACCAGTTGTTGTTTCTGCAGTAATTTTTGCATATTTATAAATAATTTATGTATCTGTTTGGAGGTGTTTTGAGGAGTAACCTGGAAAACTGAATTTTTAATGGTTTTCTTTTGAGTGAATGGACTGCTGCTGCCTGTTTCTGTGAGACACTAACATGTCCTGAAATAAAGAGGGATTTGCATTTGGTTCCAATGTTGTGCAGTCCGTGGTGGTCTTGTCTTTCTCTCCATCCTGGGAGTTCTCAGAGGGGTTCTAGACTTGCAGACTCTGAATTTCTTACAGGTAGAAAATCAGAGAAAGGGCTCCTTGAGACACAGGATTATACCCTTTGTATGGGCTGAAGAGGTGAATGAGCTGTCCCTGCAGCCAGACCTGGGAGCACGTGGGTGGTATGAGTGGCTGATTACCCCACAGCAGTTGCAACCAGAGGGGAGAGGCTTTAGACCAGCTGCAATATGAGAACCCTCTTGGAGCTGTCCAGGCTTAATAGATCAGTAGGTTTTGCTTGATCCATCTTTTCTCAGGCACATGCCCAGAAGAAATCACAATGGCAGTGCTGGTGCCAGCTCACAGGGGTATGATAGCTTGAAATGCTGACAGTTATCTTTGTGCTGTAACCCCATCTCTGCTGCTGTGCTTGGTTTTGCTGCCCTGCTCTCCTGACCCAGAATCCAGAGCCCTCACCTACTTGTCTTGAGCTGTAGCCCCTGGAATGTCTCCTGTCTGTGCAGTACCTCCACTGACAAAGCACCGTGCACCTTCCTACGTCACAGAATGGGCCTCGGCCTGATAAAGCTTCAGGGATTGCTTGGCCCACTGGGCCTAAGGTATTTCAGAGTGTATAGTTTGGGGAAAAGGGATTGTTTTTCTCTCAACACACCCAGTTTGAAGGGGAGCAGAAATGCTGCAACTTCTTGCAGTAGATACAATGGAGAAAGTTGCAACTGGCCTTGGAGAAGTCTTTCCTGAGACAGTTGTCTTCTGCAACAGCTTCTCCTTTTCCCTCTGAGATGGGCTGGCAACACTGCCTGGAGAGGGAGCAGCCTCCCCCACCCAGGACTTTATTGTGCCACTGATCTGCTGTGTTACACTTTGCTCAGGGCTGAGATGTGAAAGCCTGTCTTTATAGCAGGCTCAGTGGAAGGGACAAGAGCCTTGGCTTTGTAGAGAGATCATTTCTCTTTATTCTTAATGTGAAACTGAAATGCTCTGAGATTGGTTCCCACCAAAGAAGCCAACCCTGGGACAATTTGGATTTACTTTTTTATTACGACTGGAAATTCTACTGTGATTGCTACACCAGTTGTTGTTTCTGCAGTAATTTTTGCATATTTATAAATAATTTATGTATCTGTTTGGAGGTGTTTTGAGGAGTAACCTGGAAAACTGAATTTTTAATGGTTTTCTTTTGAGTGAATGGACTGCTGCTGCCTGTTTCTGTGAGACACTAACATGTCCTGAAATAAAGAGGGATTTGCATTTGGTTCCAATGTTGTGCAGTCCGTGGTGGTCTTGTCTTTCTCTCCATCCTGGGAGTTCTCAGAGGGGTTCTAGACTTGCAGACTCTGAATTTCTTACAGGTAGAAAATCAGAGAAAGGGCTCCTTGAGACACAGGATTATACCCTTTGTATGGGCTGAAGAGGTGAATGAGCTGTCCCTGCAGCCAGACCTGGGAGCACGTGGGTGGTATGAGTGGCTGATTACCCCACAGCAGTTGCAACCAGAGGGGAGAGGCTTTAGACCAGCTGCAATATGAGAACCCTCTTGGAGCTGTCCAGGCTTAATAGATCAGTAGGTTTTGCTTGATCCATCTTTTCTCAGGCACATGCCCAGAAGAAATCACAATGGCAGTGCTGGTGCCAGCTCACCAGACCTGAAACCTGGGAAAGGGTTCAGACAGAAGCTTGTTCTGCTGTTAAGAGGAGTTTCCTTGAGAGTGGGAGGGGAGGGAGGCTAAGAGCCAGAGGACTGAAGCCTGTGGTGGGGGAATATGGGCAGGGGGGAGCTGAAGTTTGTGTAGAGTTTTCCTTGGGTGCCCCCCTGCCTGCTGCTCTTTGCTGCCTGTGGTCACCAGCTGACAGTGATCTCCTGACCTGTGAGGTGCCTGCGTGAGAGGGACCTGAGCACGCCTTACTCAGTTGCTGAGCACAGTGAGCCCCATTGGAGCCGTGGCAGGGCTGGGACAGCGAGCCATAAGGCAGTGACTCGGGCAGGTGGCTGGCACTGCAGGTGTCAGGACAGGCAGGGCTGGGCACCAGGCTGGCAATCAATAATGCAGAGAGGCAGTCACATGTCCTTGCTGGCTGTCGCAGGATTCCTCTCCCCCCCAGAGTCTGGTTACTTCCAGAGATCAAGTTCCAGCCTCTCGGCTGGTGAATTATTAAACTCTATCAGTTCTCCCTTTGTACCACATCTCTGTCTTCCTGCTGTCCTTCCTTGCTGGTGACAGGCTCTTTCCATCCAGCTGGCTGTGCAGAAGCAGAGTCCTTCAGGCCAGAATAGCACCTTGTACTCTTCTTTGCTCCTTGCTTCTCTGTGGGAAAGTGAATAGGCTCCAGAGATGGATCTGTCCTACAGATCCACCATCTCCATCTATAAGGTGAGTGTTGGCATCAAAGGCTGCTCCTGACTGCGTATGGGGGATGTGTGGGTGGGAGATGAGTGTTTTCTGCCAAAGGCTCCCTTGGGTGGACAGCTGAGGGCTGAATCCATTTGCAGGCTGAACTGCAGCAGCTCCTGTGGACTCAGGGCTGAGTTTGCCTCAACCAGTCCCTGTTGAGGCATCCCTGTTTGGGAGCCAGAGGAGAGGGTGGTGTGGTTCCTAAGGGCAGGCAGGGTCCTTTGGACATGGAGCATGGAGGGTGGCACACCTTGGTTGCTAGCAGGAAGAAGATTGATCGGCCCTTTTGCCCCTCCCTTGAAAGAGTCTCTGATCTCATAAATGCTTCCCTACACACACCAGTGCTGAACCAAGGGAGGAGGGCTGACAGAAGTGAGGAATTGCTTATTCCAGTCTCTGGTCTCCTCTCTTGTCAATGGGCATCTTTGATAAACGCAAATAAAAGCACAGAAGCTGGTTGTCCATCCCGTCTGTTACTAAGCTGCTGAGTCTGGCAGTGCAGCACATCCTGGCCAGGAAAGGGTTGTGTTCATGTCTGGATGATAAGCAGTGGCCCTCTGGCTGGCTGTGGGGTGACGGAAAAGGCAGCTCAGATCCCTTTGCAGTTACTCCCCTGCCTGCAGCAAGTGTGGGCCCTTGGGAGAAAGCCATCTTCATTTAGGCAACCACTTGGCTGTGCAGTGGGCTGCCTTGCAGCCCCTCTCCTGGCTGGCTTGGGAAGGCTCAGGGCTGCTGGAGTCGCTGGCCCGCCGTGATGCAGGGAGCTGGCTGTGCTTGGCTCTGCATTGTCTGGTTCCAGTGCTCCAGAGGGGGCTCTCACCCAGCCAAACCACAGCCCAGGAGCCTTGTCCTGCTGAGCTCTCTGGGCATGAGGAAGAATGGCATTAACATGCTTGTGCCTGGCCACAGAGTATCCTGGAGCAGTTCAACCCTGCGCTGGAGAACCTGGTGTACCTGGGCAACAACTACCTGCGTGCCTTCCACGGTGAGTGGGGAGGGTCCCACATGGCCAGGGCTCCAGACCACAGTGCTGCATCCAGCCTGGGCACCCCCATCCACTCACCCAGGACAGGGTTGCTGCTCTGCCACCTCTGACATGTCCTGAGCTGCTCTTAAGCACTCTTCAGCTCCAGGACCCACTCCTGATGGGGAGAGGTGGGGGCCTATAACTAAAGTACCAGGAGGTGGCAGTTCTGGGTGCTGCTTGCTGGAGCTGGTGGTGGTGAGAAGGCAGACTGGACCCTTACCACCCCTCTCCTCTCCCCACAGCACTATCCAAAGCAGCTGAAGTGTATTTTAAGGCAATTGAGAAGATTGGGGAGCAAGCACTGCAGAGTTCCACCTCACACATGCTGGGTAAGGCTTTCCTGCACATCATCTTCTCTTCTGTGGTTAGTCACAGTTAACTTTTTTTGACCTTCTCATCCACTTCCAGGTACTGGGGCAAGAAAGACAGCTCCTCTAAATGGTGTCTCTCTGTACCAGGCCCTGCCCAGGTGGTGACAGTCAAATTTATTGTGTGTCCTTGAGTATTTCTCACAGTCCTAGCAGTCTTCCCTGTATCTCTCTGAGATCAGTGAGTGAGCTCACCTCCTCTAATGGATCTCCAGTGATGGACCTCTCACAGAAACCAGTCCCTGTTGAGGCATCCTGCCCCCAGAGATGAAATTTTCCTCATGGAGGAAGCATTTTTCTCCTCCTTGAGGGTGTGAGAGAAAAGCCAGGGAACATGCACTGACAACAACCGATGGGGTTTTGTCCTCCTGAGCCTGCAACTGGCTGGAATGGCAGCTTGGGGCTGAGGGACTCACACTCAGCAGTGTGAATAACTCTGCAGCCTGGTGGGGACTGCTGAAAACGTGGTCAGGGAACTGCTCCACTGCTAAACATTTTAGCAAAAAGCTTCCAGCAGATGTGCCCCTTCTGCAGACTCTTCGTGTCATCTGCACCTCCCAGCTGGCTCCTCTGCTCCCTGTCATCAGTCTCTGCCTTTCCTGGTTTAATAAGACCAGCCCAGTGAAGTGGGACCATGCACAGCATCAGAGCGGGTGCTGGAGCTGCCTTCCACAGAACACCAGAAATGGGCAGTGCAGCTGGAGAGCCTTTGGGGTTAGAAATGGGGCCCGTGGGGGCTGTGGCAGAGCAGAAACCCAGCAGCCAGAGCCCATGGCAGAGGTGAGGCTGCCTCTGACACCTGGGGCTGCAGCAGAGCACTGGCCCAGCCATCACATGGGCTGGGGTAACCCTGCATTGGCAGTGCCTGGGAGGGAGGCTACCAGGGTGCAGAGAGCAGTGCTTGGTGATACCTCTTGGACTTTCACAGCCATGTGAAAGCTCATCAGCCTGAGCTGCACGTTGCTGGTCTGCCTCCTTAGCCACATGAGAAAATGGACGCAGGACATTTTCACCTTCTCCTGTCTTTCTCCCAAAGGTGAAATTCTGATGCAGATGTCTGACACGCAGAGACTACTGAGCTCTGATTTGGAAGTTGTGGTGAGTGGTTTTCCCAAGGGCTGGTGGAGGTGGAGAATAAAGTGCTTTCCTTCAATACAGCCTATCAGCATTTACCACATTGACCCCATCAGCTGTCCTCACACAGGCCTGCAGGCAGGTGCCTCCTGCACGTGGCAGCGGAGGGTCACAGGGCTGGCATGCCCAGAGCCTGCCTGCAAGTCACTTGCTCTGCAAGTTTTATGAGCCACCCCTTGAATATTTCAGTGCACCTTATCACAGTGCATGCAACATCCCATATGGTGAAGGGATAAGGATGATGGCTCCTTCCCCTCTTTCAGGCTCAGACCTTCCACGTGGACCTGCTGCAGCACATGGAAAAGAACAGCAAAATGGATGTGCAGTTTATCAGTGTAAGTGTGAACTCCCTTTCCTCCTCAGCTCTCTTTGTTTACCTCTCCCCTTCACCCAAGGGTTTTTGTTTCAACACTTGAGGTGCTTCCATGAATCTTCTCAGCAGGAGATAGGGGGTCTTACCTTCTCCCACCATGGAACAAACTCCCCTTGTTCAGCTGATGATGGAGAGCTAAAAGAGGGCCGGTGGCTGTTCCTTGTGCAGTGGGACTTGCCAAATGCTTCAGTGGGGCTGAGAGACTCAGCATTCCAGAAGCAGAGTTCCCAGTTTCCCCAAATCCCAGGCTCTGCTGGTCTGTGGCTCCTGTGCTGCCATGGCCTAGCTGGCCGTGCTGGTGGGTGGTGTCACAGAGGGAGGCAGAGGCCTTGGGACCCAGGGCTGGGCAGCTGGGTGCCAGTCCTTGCTCCTGAGACCTGGAGGTTCATCAGCACTCTTGGGCCATTTAAAACTAAAAGAAAGGCATTTTGTAAGAGTTCCAGGTGAAGCCTGATTGCAGGTGGACTCAGATGCCCAACCACCCATCAGAGCAGGACCCTTGCTGCCTTTCAGTGTGGCTGGGTCTCTGGCTCCTTACTGAGCCTGTTTTCTCCCTGGCAGGAGAGCCAGAAGCAGTATGAGCTGGAGTACCAGCGAAGAGCCACCAACCTGGATAAGTGCATGGCAGAGCTGTGGAGAATGGAGAGGGCTCGTGACAAAAATGCCCGGGAGATGAAGGTGAGCAGTGATTGCAGAAGGGGTGTTGGTAATAAGAACTGGAGGATTTCTCGGGAGCCAGGGCTGATTTCTCAGCAGCCTTAGCCAAAGGGGTTGCCCCGATGTTCAAAAGGCAGCAGGCTTATCTGGAAAGTGGGAAACTCCTGTTCTACAGGGTGCTATTGACCTGTGGTACTCAGTCCTGCCAAGCCCTTTCCTCACTTAGGAAGCCTCCGGAAGCAAGGACTTAACCCCTGGCACTCTGCTCTAGCTCCTCTCTGCTGCTGCAGCAATGCAAGAGGACTGGGAAGCTGATAGACGTGATGACCCCTTCCAACCCTTCCCCTGAGTCCACTCGGCTGGATTTTCACTGATCCCTTCCTCCCTTCTTTCCCTGTTCCAGGAGAACGTGATGCGGCTGCGCTCGGAGATGCAGGCGTTTGTCTCTGAGAGCCAGAGGGAGGCGGAGCTGGAGGAGAAACGCCGCTACCGCTTCCTGGCTGAAAAGCACCAGCTGCTCTACAACACTCTCCTCCAGTTCTACAGCAGGGTACAGCCCTGCCGGGCTGGGGAGCAGAGCCGGGGGAGCAGACAGCAGGGCTGGAGGGCGAGCACGCAGGCAGGAGGGAGCCAGGGCTGAGCCATCCTTCCCTTAGGTGAAGGATGCACCTGTGCACGGACTGGGCAGGAAACTGGTTTGTTTCTTGCTGTGAGGTTCAGGCTGGCTGTACGAGGCTGGGAGAACATGTCTGGGGCTGAGGGTGGTGCTGGCATGGGGTTAGTTGGGTGTGTGAGTGATGGAGGAGGGAAGGGTGCTGTAGGTGTTTATTAGCAGGGTCTTTGGGACCAGGAGATCTCTGCTGGAGGTGCTATCCTGGAAATTCGTGCCTACAGGGAGCTGTTTGGCTATTCCCATAAGCCTAATTTTGGGAGGACCTGGTCTCTAATGCATGTATAAGCCCTAGGCTTGCCCTGTAGCTGGTCTGCTCTGCCCATCACCCCCTCTTGTCTGTTTCTCCCCAGGCTCGGGGCATGATCCAGAGCAAGGCACCACGGTGGAAGGAGCAGCTGGAAGCCAGCCGTAACCCCTCAAACAGCCACTCCCAGGGGCTGCTCTCAGCCTCCCACGGCCAGGGCTACCCACCAGGACGGCTCACACCCGCCCACCTCGAGATGGTGAGGAGTCACAGACAGCCTAACCTTGTTTGGGGAGATATTGGAACAGGTTGCCCAGAGAGGTGGTGGGTGCCCCATCTCTGGAAACATTCAAGGTCAGGCTGAACTGAGCTGTGAGCAACCAGATTTGATTGAAGACATCCTTGCTCACTTCAGGTGGTTGGACTAGATGGCCTTTAAATATCTGTTCCAACCTAAAATATTCAATGGTTCTTTGGTGGTGAGGCTGCAGGGCAAGGTCAGTCCTTGGCCAGCCATGGTGCCTTGTCCAGCTCCAGTGGCCTTTCCTGGCCAAGAGGAAGAGGAGCTTGTGTGTGGGCTGCAATGGAGGAATGTGCTGAGTTTGGCTTTCCAAGAAGGACTGCACATCTCTGAGAGCATCTCCTGCCTAACACAGCCTTCGTGGATGTGTGTTCAACCCCCTTTCTTTCCAACAGCCTCAGAGACCCCTTGGGGAGTTTGCTTCTTCTATGACTGGGAGTAGATCCAGCATCTTCTCTCCAGACCCTCCAGAAATGAGAATGTCTCCTCAGCCAGAGTCTCCCAGGCGGCCCCTGCGGAGGACACCGTCAGCAGCCAGTATGACCCAATTCTGGGAGCAGTGCTGTGGGGACACACAGGGCCTGGACCTCTCTGGGGAGAGGGTTGGGTTTGGGAAGGGACCACCACTCTACCAGAGCACCAGACCTCAGCCATGTTCCTGGGCATGGTGAGAGGACAGCACCTATGGGAGCTGCAGAGGGCAGGGCTGAAGTAGAAAGTGAGCTCAACCTTCAGGGCAGAGTCCATCCAGGGCAAGGCCAGGCTGTGTGAGGTGGGGAACTTACAAATATACAATTTTCAAGGCTCCTTGAACTACAAGAACTGGTTCTTGCTAGAATTCCCATGTTAGTAAAGCACCTTCTCTCATACTACCAGATTAAATATTAGCTTGCCCTATGGATCCCAGCCACTTAACCCACGACACGCCTGCTTTTCCTTCCTGAGAAATTTCAGCTTAAAGTTTTTAAAAGAAGTAAAAAAAGGACAGGGAGAGAGAGAAATTACCCAAATAATCAGTAGCTCTTGCAGGTCAGGAAGAAGACTGTCAGGCAGGGAGGGCATCAGCCAGAGCATGCAGTGCTTATGCTCTAGGCATTTGGCCAGAGAGGACACAGTGCAAAACAAACGTTTGGCTTGAGTGGATTGTCTCCTGCAGGATGCTTACCCTGCTTTTCCCATGCTATGTTTTGCTCTCTCCCTGAAAGGCCATCTGCTCCTCCCCTAGAGTAATTACTTGACTGGGAAAGCATGGCTCCCTTTGAGGAGCAGGGTCCTGCAGGAGGATGCCAGCCTCCAGCCAGACCCCTGGGTGCCTCCCCGCAGGTTTGCTGCCCGCGGGCCGCACGTCCCGTTCGGGCTCCTTTGGCGAGGCCAGCGGTGGCAGCGAGGGCAGGAAGAGGAGTGGCGGCACCACGAGGGTCCAGGCCATCGTGCCCCACACGACGGGGACCAACCGGACCCTGCTGCGGTTCGAGCCCGGGGATGTCATCGCGGTGCTGAGGCCAGAGGCACAGAATGGCTGGCTCTACGGCAAGCTGGAGGGCTCATCCACGTACGTGATGCTGCTGCTGTGAGGTGGACAGATGCAGGCTTGTTGAGTCTGGAGCTGGGAGGGTTAACCCCAAAATTACCACCCCCTCGCCTCCTGGTGTGGCCTGGGCACCGTGTCCCACCCACCATCGCAGTGGGACAGCGCTGTGTCCTCAGGGATGGGGGCTCTCCGTGCCAAGGAGATGCACTGTGGCAGGGTTGGCA
Organism: Emberiza elegans; assembly: GCA_024865655.1. Lineage (NCBI taxonomy): Eukaryota > Metazoa > Chordata > Aves > Passeriformes > Fringillidae > Emberiza > Emberiza elegans. The sequence goes on along the minus strand of JALJVW010000910.1, from coordinate 3,914,902 downwards.
TGGATGGGCTGCCTGGGAAACCTCCAGGGGCCTTGGGTGGAAGAGCCAGGGATGCAGTGACCCCCTCCTGGCTTGCATGACTGAGTGACTCCTGTCATGGGATCCAGCTCAGGGCCATGAACTGCTGGAGTTACCTGAGAGGCCTGGCATTTCTTAGCTTGTGCTGCAACTGCTGCCACAGCCTCCAGCACAGGCAGGGCATGGAAACTGCTGCACCCAGCACTTACTGAATTACCCCCTGTGGCTGTGCCAGCCACCATCTGTGTGTAAAGCCTGCCCTGTTCCACAGAGGATGTGGTCTGCAGGAATGCTCACAGATGTGAGATGAACAAAAGCAGTGCCTTTCTTTGGGCGGCTGTTTCTGGAGTGGAGATGCTGTAAAATCCCTGGATGAGTTTTCCCCATCTTCCTTGTGATTGTGGTTGGTTGGAGTGTCTCTTGCTGGATTGCACCAGCATTACTCCCAGGAGCACAGTTTTGCACAGCTCCTGAGATAAGCGAGTCCTGCTCCAAGCTCAAGGTCCGTCCCATGATAAGCCCTGTGCCCCGTCTATGGGTGACAGAAGTGCAGGAGCCCTGTCACACATGGTAGTGGTAAATGTGGCTTGATTGATGTGTGAGATGGTGCAGATCAGAAGTGTTTGGCAAATGGATCTGAAGAACCACAAACCATGGTTGCCTGGACCTCATTTGGCTCTGCTCCTGTGCCCTAGGTGCGGCTGGTTCCCTGAAGCTTATGTCAAGCCTTTGGAGAATACAAGGGAGATGGAGGAGCCAGACACCAGGTAACAGGATGGCAACTGGCCGGGCAGAGCTCCTGGTACACCACAAATCCAGTGGGGTAATTGTTCAGAGCATGCCCTATGGAGAGCTGCAGGGCTCCCATGCTGGAGGGCCTGCCAAGAGCCTCATTGTTCCCTGGGACCTCACAGGCTTCCCTAGGCAGCTCCCATAACCTGTGCAACGTCATCTCCAAGGTTCTTGCAACTGGGCCAGTCCAAGACACGTGCATTTCCTCCAGAGACATCCCATGTTGTGCTAGCACCTGTGCTGCTCCCTGATCCCTGCTCTTGGGCTCCCACCTCACTGTCCTCTGCTCTTGCTCAGGTCCTTCCCGCTGCGAAGCAGTCACAGCATGGATGACATCCTGGACCGTCCCAGCACTCCGTCCTCCAGCAGTTACTGGCCTGCTGCTGCCCAGCCCAGCGTGCCCACCCCACCTCCCCTCTCAGTGGGTGCCAGCAGCCACCAGAGCGGGGTGGTCACCCCAGTCACTTCTGGCTCCAAGGTGAGTGCAGGAGCAGAGACTGGCGGGTGTGTGTGAAGGGGGCCCCATATGACTTTCATCCTCCAAGGCACACCTGTTCTGCTTTGGCCAGTTGAGACAGAAAAGCACCTTTCTGATGTTGGTGAAGGAACCTGCTGCTTCCCTGAGTCTTGTTAGCACCAGTCTTTCTCAGCCAGTCTGTTCACATGCCGCCCTGTCTGATGACCCCTGCCAGTCTTCCTGTTGTGCGCAGATCCTCAGTGCTTGGCTTTGCTCCCTCAAGGGACTGCTTTTCTGGCCCTGCCCTTCTCATCTCTCTCTCTTTTTGCTCACCAGGGACCCTTCAGTTCAGTCCTTTTCTCCATGACCTCCCAGCCTGATTTCTGGTGGCTCCAGGGCAGCACTTCTTTCTGCTAATAGTAGGACCGTGGAGTGACCAGGCTGGTCTGGGAGTGGGTGACCAGCTAACAGAGATGCCATCCTTCTTCTCCCTTCAGAGAATGGAGAGGAGTTTCATAGGGTTCTCTTTTAAATTCGGATGAGGGTTGGCTTAAACTCACAGCTGGGGTAGGGAAAAGCTGGGAGCAGAGGCTCAGGGCACAGCACAGCTGTATTTGGGACCCTTAGAACAATTTGTGTCCAACTCATGGTTTATGGATGGCATACTGAGAAGGAAGTCCTCCACTTACCATTGCTTCCAGCAGTAGGGAATTGACTAGGGAGAACCAAGTTAAAGGTGAGGACCTGGGGGAGGAAAGAACAGTGCTGCCTACGGGGCATTACTTGCTCAGTCTCACAGAGGGCTGGGAAACCTTTTCCACAGTAACTAGTTCCAGGCCAGCACAAGGTTGCAAGCAATTGAATGTCTCAAAGAACTGAAAACTGCAACCTTTAATTATTCTTTTTTTCCCCTTTATGTCCTGCTCTGTGGTTTCAGGTAGCCTCAGGCTGTGCAACACAGGGGAACAGCCTCTGCAGCCTTTCTGTCCCTCTGGATGACTGGGTTTTCATCCTGCCCCAGGGCTAGGGTGTAGGGATAGACCTGGGACTGAGTCATTAATTGTGAGCAGCATTTGGAACACAGGGCAGAGTGTGGAACCTCACTGTAAAGGAGGGAAAGAATAATTTGGAAAGACTTAGCCTTGCTTTAAATGTATGCCCAAGACGTCCCCCAGCTGAGCCGCAAACAAATGGGTGTGACTTCCCAACTGGATGGTACATAGCCATGTGTGGCTTTCCTGTCTGCCACCAGAATACTTTAGCAGGTCAGTTGTCACTGATCCTTCACTATCTACTGGCCAAGAATAAGGGCCACAGGGTCTAGGTCCAACTTTGTCCATCAGGTTTGTCCACTTTTAAGTAATATGTGGTAGGTAGGTACAGCTCTGGAGTTCCCCATGGAAGCAGGAAGCACGTGAGGGCATGGACAACAGACTTTTTGCCAGGGTGTGTGGGCAGCATGAGGGGGCATCTCTGGCTGTGCTGGAGGGTGAAATGTAGCTCGGACTGTCACTGTTTGCTGTGCTCTTCAGATATGACATTTTGGGGATCTGAGTCATCTCCTTTCTTTCCCAAAACAAAGGAAGATGTCCTAGGGGAGTAAGGAACCTGTGGGGTAGGGACACCCCCCCACAACAAAATTCAGGGTGTTATCTACAGTGGGGAATTTGTGGACATTTGCAAAGTTTGACTGAATAAGGAGTCAGAGCCCTGTTAAGAGGACTTGGGCTCCTAACTCACCTAAGTGTTTTGTGAAATCTTCCTCCATGTGTGCAGTGTCTTCTCTCTACATTGCCTACTCCAGATTTCTTACTGCTGCTTTTCTTTTCACTGCAGAAATCAGGAGTATTTGACCAGCCCCCTGAACTCTTCCCACGGTGAGTAAGATGTGGAACTCCACTCTGGAATAATCTGACAGAGGGGAGTACAATGCTATTATTATTTAATCTTTTGGATTATCAAATGTGGGAGGAACAAGGAAGTGTCTGGGGAAAAGCAATGCACAGCCTACCTTCCAGAACAGGAGGCAGAGGTGGTCCATTCTGGCCTCTGCTGACTGGGAAGGTCCTATCCTGACTCAAATAAAATGAGGTAGGACCTGAGCACCCTGAACACGTGTCCAGACCTGCATGCTCCTTCCCATCCATCCTGGAAGGGTCACAATAGCAGCTCGCAGCCTGAGTGTGGAGCTACACGACTGTGCATCTCTGCCTGCTTGGAAAGGGCTGAGGCATGAAAGGACGTGGCTTTGAGTTCTGATGAGTCAGGTCTGTGGGGATGAGACTTGCCATAAATCCCTGGTTTTCTTGCCCCTGCAGCTGGGTTGGTGTCTCCATGTTTCTGGTGTGGTGCTGCAGCCTTTTTCCGCTCCCTGCTCCTTGCTTGGAGGGTCGGTGTACACTCTACGAGTGTGGAGTGCTGTCATGAGGGACAGCCATGTGCCAGTGTCCCTTCCTCAAACTTTGGAAGAAGGAGGGTGAGGACCCCTGAGGAGAGCCCAAAGGGAACCACATGGGAATGTGCAGCAGGGTGTGTTAAGGATGGAGAAAACATACTCAGGAATGAGCTTTACTGTGCTCTCCTCCTTGGCATGGAGGCGACTGCAACAGGACTAAGTGGCCTTTGCCTGGTCACAGACATCCCTGCATGGCATTTGCAGGCTTTCTGATGGTTGCCTGTTCCCTTTCCCATTCCAGAGGTACCAACCCCTTTGCCACAGTCAAGCTGCGCCCTACAGTCACCAACGACCGCTCGGCGCCCATCATCCGATGAGACAGAGCTGTGGGCAGTGAAGGATTCCAGCAGAAAAGGAGGAGGAGAAGTGACAATGCTGTGACCTCCAGCTGGGCAGCAACCTAGTGCTACCGCTCCAGGAGTGAACTCTCTTTTCCCCTCCCATACCTCTGGGACAATGGGGCCCATCTCACCTGGGTGCCTGGTGTGCTTTAGCCAGAAGCAGATCTCTGCTGCCCTTTCTGGATTGATCCCTGCTTCCCTCCCCTTGTGCTGTTACTGTACTTGAGTGGGAGGGAGCAGTCTGCTGTTACTGGTGCTGGTGGCCTGGGAGAGGGGATGGTGCTGGAGCTGGAGGTAGGGCTGGCTAAGGCCATCTGCAGCCCGGGCAGTGCTGTTGGGGTTTTGAAGGTGAAGCTTTGCTACCCCTGCTGTGGGCAGAGAAGGACTGTCACCAAACAGTTCCTTTGCCAGCAGAAGAATGAACCCCAAAAGAGAAGGCTACAAGAAGGCTTCCGGTGATCCAGTGATCCAGCTGACAGGGTCTGGTCTTGGCCTCTTTAACAGCTGTGTCCATTGGTAGAAGCACCTGCCTCTTCTCACCCCAGGTGCAGCCCCTTACCTTGCTGGGCAGTGCTGGGGCAAGGCAGGGGCAGGTGACAGTGTCCAGCACCACTGCCCCATTCTTTCAGGTTCTGTCCTGTGGAAAATAGATGGTTTTTTTTTTAAATAAAATGGAGAATGCATCTTCTGTGTCCATTTCAGTGGCTGGAACATCATCTCAGTCACAGGATGCAGGGGGAGGAGGACAGACACTCCCCCACCAGCACTGGGGCCATGGTGGCTGCCCACGCTCGTGGTGTTGGACACTGCAGTGCCGTGAGTCCAGGTGGGGCAGCCTCCAGCCCAGGGGCCTGGGGTGGGTGTGGAGGGCACCAGGAGGGCTGCACTGCCCATTGCTGGCTGCCCCCCTGAGTGCCCCTGTCTGTCCTGTTGCCAGAGGGCAGCAAGGACCTGTGGCCCCCTTCTCCTCAGCCACTGCTGGAACGTGAGCTCTGGGCACCCCAGGGCTGCTCAGTGCAGGGGAGAAACATTCCCCTAGGGCCTGTGGGGGCCTCACCAACCTGGGAATACCTGGTGTGTGCTGAGGAAGCCCTCACGGGAGCAGCAGCGTGAGCGAGGGATGGAGCGCCAGCGATGGCAGGGCTTAGCTGATTAGCCTTATTAATAGACATTAAACCTTGGCTGGGAGTGTGGCCAGGCCCCCGCTGCCCCCCTGCTGCTGAGGGGCTCCAGGGCTTTAGAGCCCAGGCCTTTTCCTCCCCAAAAGCCCACCTGGGCTGACCCCCAGCCCCCTTCCTGGAAGTAAGTGTTCCCCCACAAGTGGCCAGAGACTGGCTGGTCCCAGTGCCTGCCAGCCCTCCTCCTGCAAGCCAGCCCCTGGGGAGGCTGGTTTTGAGAGGGGCTCTTGAGCTGCCCGGGGTGGGCAGGATCTGGCACTTTGAGCCATGTCTGGCAGCGATTCCTTGGCTGCGCCACCTTGTCTCACTTCTCTGCTGGGCACATGCCCTGCAAAACCCCACCACTGCTTCTCCATCGTGGCTGGCAGCTGAGGAAGCTCCAAAAGCAGCTGCTTTACCTGTTTGGTCCCTTAGTGAAGCATGGGCACATGGCCTCCTCCTCCACTGCCTCCCTCCCCAGCACCCAGCACCCCCCTCACCCTCACCACGCTTCTTCCTGTCTCGGTCCCTCCGACTGAAGCCATCCCTGCCAGCCTGCCCTGCTCTGCTGGGCAAAACGCAGGGAGCCCCTGGGCAGCGGGATTACTGGGGGATTCGGGCTGTGGCAGGCAGCCACCTCGTCCCCATTGGCTGGAAAAGCCTCTTAAAAGTGGAGAAGTGCTTTCTGCCCGCTCAGCACCCGCTAGTCTCTGCCGACCTGAAGCCATAAGCAGCTCCTGACCCACATCCACACTGGGGGAGCCGTGGGACACTGCTCGCACCCACAGGAGGCAAGGGAGTGCCCCACACAGGGTGTGCCCCCAGATCTGCCACAGACAGCTCTGCTGGGCACCTCTGGAACTGGAGGGAAGCAGGCTGAGAGGGGGATTAACTGTCTTGTGAGGACGTAGCTGCTCCAAAGGAAGGAGCTGAGCACAAGAGACTGCTCGACAGGTGCTGGATTCCTGCAGGCATTGTCCTGTGCCCACCATGGAGACAAGATCCAGCAGGACCTTCTAACCAGGCACCCTCATCCAGAGCCGGGAAGTGCCAGTGGGAGAAGGAAGCGCTGCTGAGGGATCTGCTCAACCCTTGGAGGCTCAGCTTGTGCTCGGAGGCCATCGCTGCATCACACAGGTCAGTGCTGTGGGGGGATGCTGGCACCCCCGCTCCAGCAGCCGAGAGGAACAACTCATCCCGGGCCTGCATTCATATAATTCTCTAACAAATGCTTTCCTGGGGGTTGTCTGTGGGTTGGAGAGGCTGGTGGTATGAACCGTGGCCCTTGCACTCAGTAGACTCCCCACCCCATCTGTACTGCATGGAGGCACTAAGAGCATTTATGGGGACCCTCCTGGGTGCAGCTTGTCTAGCACAGTGGGGATTTTCTGGGCATTATCCAGCACTGGCTGCACTGTGCTCTGTGTGTGTCCAGGGACTGGCAGCCACAGCTGAACCTGCTGTGGTCTTCACCCTTCCAGCCAGGGTTGTGCCTCTTGGTCAGCGCAAGTCTTCTCGCAGCCACCTGCAGCAAGTTCTGCTCTGGCCCACCTTACTGTGATGCAAGGGGAAGGGCAGGTGCGCATGCTGATGAGCTTTCAGGTGCATGTGAACTCACAAACTGTGTTTTTACCCATGGGTAAAGCTCCTTAACTGGGGACAAAATGATAGTGAGCTGTAGAGTGTGCAAAGGCAGGAGCAGGGTACAGGGTGTGACTGCTGTGAGCAGACAAGCAGGTGTGTCGTGGTGTTAGGAACGAGGCAGCTCTGAGCTGCCTGGCTCACAGCTGGGATAAACCTCCAGCAGAGGTTTATCTGCTATATGCTGTTTATTTGCTATGGCAAATTGGCCTTGGAGGCATCTCCACAGGTGGGCTCCTCTGGTGCACCGTGTCATTTGCAGCCACACCTAGCTGCAGGCAGGTAAAAGTGCTTTCATGCTTTGCTGTACAGCTCTGTAGCACGGGGCAAGTGGCTCCTGCAGAGGTGCCCTCCAGCTCCAAACTCAAACAAGTACTCACAGATATTTGTCTAACGTGCTCTTCAAAATCAGATGCCATGGGTTCATCATTGACAGGCAGTGCTACAAAATCTCTGAAAAGCATGTGACAGACAAATATTTTCTTGCTAGGATGGTGGCAGGGAGCAGCAGGGTTGAGGGAAAGATGGATTGCAATGGTTTGATTGGTTCATTTAATTTGTGGTGCAGGATGAGCTCAAGAAAAGCAAGGCTGGAGAGGGGCTTGGATAAAAACTCTCAGGCTTCGATTGGTGGCAGCTCTTACTTGAAGTAGCTGCATGCAGCAGATGGTGCAGTGGTGGAGCACCAGCTCTGATTGAGAAATCAGTGTGCTTTGGCAGCGGGTCACCTTTTGTACTGCTGGATCCAGCTTGTCAGTCAGCTGGAGCTGGGACAGGAGCAGTGGGCAAAATGGCAGAAACAGAGCGAGGCTATTGAGTCTGGCTGTCAGGGTGCCAGTGATCCAGAAAATACCAGTGAGGGCGAGATGGGGGAGGTATGGGTAGCTGGAGAGTGTATCATTATTCTTTTCTTCTTTGTAGGGATTCCTTGCCTTAAAAATACCTTTATAGCCCCCTGTTTTCAGTTCATTGCCTCTCTGCCCCTTGCCCTGAGTCCCTGAGACCTGGGCTGGGAGGGAGAGATAAGAGTAGCCTGTGCCTGCCCCAGAGGTTCAGCCTAAGAGCTGCTGGGAAACAGCCATCCACAAGACTTGCCCCATTCATGCTCAGAGCCTTTTCAGCTCCTTTTTTTGTGGCCCACAGCATCCTGAAAGTTTGGGGAACTCTGCTGCAGGGACCCATGGTGGTGGCAGGCACCTGAGTGCTGCACTCTGTTTTTCCCCTGGAGAGGGGAAGGAGGGCTACAGCCGAGGGTGGCTGTGGAGTAAGATCATCTTGCCAAGCAAGGGTCCTCTGCCTGGGGTCTGCCCCAGCTTGTGCCATCCACACTTTTGTCTAAAGGATTTGCACTTCTCCAACATTCAGAGCAACAGCAACTGTGGGAATCAGCTCAACTCACCCCCTTTGCATGGAGGACACCAAGGACAGGGACTTCCTTGAGAAATGCACCCAGATCCAAACCTCCCAGGCTCTAGCTATGTGTGTCACATCCGTAAGACAGTCCCTGTCCCCTCAGCACTCTCTAGGCCATTTGTGACTCCTGGCATTTCCCACAACTGCTGGTGCCAAGGGATGAGGACGCTGCTGCCATCTTGCAGTCCTTCAGCCAGGAGAGCTGGGCAGGAGAGAGGACCCTTGCCAGGAATGTGCTGCCACCAGGCAGTGATAGGAGACAAACCAGACCCAAAAACTGCCCAGCTCAGGCATGCAGAATGCCCGTCTAAGCTACTTGGGAGCATCTGTAGTGTAAGCCCAGTGATGGCTTTGCATGCAGGTGTGGAAATAATCCCGGCTGACAAAGAAACTGTGGCCAATGGTGCCGGAAGGGGCAGAACCTGGTACCTAAGGGAGAAATGAAAAACATACCCACAGCAGTCAGCTGGAGCAAAATTCCTGGGCAGCTTAAGAGCCCTGAGAGCAACTCACAAGACATCCCCTTTAATTCCCTCCTTCTCCCCACTTAGGCTTTGTTCCGGCCCCTCCATGTACGTACAGAGTCCCTAATCTCTCTGGCATGCAAATAACCACCGGGTTTTTGTGCTCTCCCCCTTCACCTATTTCGGAAATCTGGCCCCTGAGGGCGGGGAGGGGAGGGAGAAGGAGAGTGCCATGCACTGGGGCCTCCCAGAGGAAAGAACAGAGGGCTTAAAGGATCTCCTTGCCTCACTGCTGGAGGGTTCTGTGCCAGGGCAGGTCCTAGAGGGCTCCCCACTGGAGCAGACCAGCATGGGAGAGGCTCAAAGGCCGATTTTAGGAAGCAAAAAGGGCTCACATTGCTGGTCTTTGCCTCGCCCCATCTGTAGGCAAGGCTGGATATGAAGCAAAGGTGGTGCTGCAGATCCTGATGCTGCACCAGGTGCAGCATTCCAGGCTCAGCTGGGAACTGTGACAATGCTTGGCTGTGTTTGGCCAGGGGTTATGGAGCTCTGGGCTGCCCGTGTCTCAGGAGGAGCTTCCCACCTCTGCCCAGCTGAGGCATGACCTCACACCCCAAAGCAATCTCACCTCACCTGGCAGGATCAGGGTGCAAAGAGCAAATGTGGCCCCTGATGAGCCTCTCAGAGCCTGGAGATGGTGGGCATGGAGAGAAACTTTGTACTAAATGTTTGCTCCTCTGCTCTGCTCTTCTCTTCTTGCAGCACCAGCAGACTTTCTCTGTTGCCCTACTTCCTCCCAGCCTGCCTTTCCATTCCTAGGTTAGAAGATGGGGAGACCTGACCCAGAAGAAGGGCAGCTCCCGGCTCCTGTGAAGCCCCCAGATGGTGGCTGGGGCTGGATCGTGCTCCTTGGCTGCTTTGTGATCACCGGCTTCTCCTATGCCTTCCCCAAAGCTGTCAGTGTCTACTTCAAGGAGCTCATGAAAGATTTCCACGTGGGCTACAGTGACACAGCCTGGATCTCTTCCATCATGCTGGCCATGCTCTATGGGACAGGTGATGCTTGGACACACTTCCCCCTCCTCAGCTCACACCTTTCCCACTCTGCCATGGGCCCAGACCACGTCCCATGGACTCTCCTCACGCTCACTGGCCTGGTCATGAACCATGATGCAGAATACAATTGTCCTACCACTTCTCTTCTGGAAGTGTGCTGCATCTCATATCGCTGTTTCCTCTGCCCCAGGAGACCTCAGGGGTCACCCCACCTACATCCCAGGCAATTGATACAGGGTTTGCTCCCATTGCTGAAGTGCTGTTCCTATCACACCAAGCACCAGGGAATAGGGGTCCAAAGGCAGGGCAGAACAGAAGCCTCCACACCACCAGTCCCTCTCCCTTGGCCAGGCCAACAGATGTGTACCTAGCAGCCAAGTAGCGAGCTCCATCATTACAGCTTCATCCTCCCTGAGAGCCCTGCTTGGGCTGCCTGCCCCTTCCCAGCTGTCCTGTCTCCTCCTGGTCACCTTCTCTGTCTCCTCTGCTTCCTCCTAGGACCAGTATGCAGCATCATGGTGAACCAGTTCGGCTGCCGGCCCGTGATGCTCATTGGTGGGCTGCTGGCTTCTGCTGGGATGATCCTGGCATCTTTTACCACCAACATCATTGAGCTTTATCTGACAGCTGGCGTGCTGACAGGTGAGAGCCCCAGGATTTGGGGGGTAACACAGGCTTACCTGGGGAGAGCCAAAACCATGTTGTATTTCCCTTTAGCACTGCCATGTCTACTATGAGGTCTCCCCAGCCTATTTGCACATGCTATGGGAAGCACCTAGTCCTGAATGTTGCACCTGTGAGGGATGCATCTGCTGGATCTAAACAGCCAGGGCCTGTGGTTGAGAGACAGAAGAAACCTGAGTGCTGCTCAGTGATCGTGGTGACTGTGGTAGGCAGCATCAGTACACAGTGGCAGGGGAAAGAGGCAGAATTACTGTGTAAGGCTCAGGTCCTGCCTAAGTGTGAGCACAATTACCTGATTCAAACCCACTTCAGGTGGACAGGCTGGTTTAGCCCATCCCCTGCAAGGACAATCCACCAACGTGAAGGCATAGAGGCTTGTGAGGAATACATTGATCCCATCATGGGACTTCAGACTAGGATAGTCTGAGGGGAGTTTTCAGCTTGTTGCAAAGCACATCTCATGTTCTTGCACTCCTGGCTCTCACTTCCCTGTAGGTCTGGGTATGGCACTGAACTTCCAGCCCTCACTGATCATGCTGGGCACCTACTTTGACAAGCGCCGGCCTCTGGCCAATGGACTGGCTGCTGCTGGGAGCCCTGTCTTCCTCTCCTCCCTCTCTCCTCTGGGGCAAGTGCTGCTGGAGAAGTTTGGCTGGAGAGGAGGGTTCCTTATCATGGGGGGCCTTCTGCTAAACTGCTGCACTTGTGGGGCAGTGATGAGACCCCTGGATATGGGCATGAAGAGGAAGATGGGGAAAGCTCAGGACAAATATGAAGCCAAGGAGATGCTGCCCATAGGAGGGAAGTCAGAGGAGGTGGTCAGCACCACTGATGGAACCAAGAAAGGCAAGAAAGCCAAGAAGAAGCCCAAGAAAGGAAAGAAGCTTCTGGATTTTAGTATCTTCTCCAACCGAGGGTTCATCATTTACACCATTTCAAAGTTCATCCTGGTCCTGGGTCTCTTCGTGCCCCCCATATTGCTGGTCAACTATGCCAAGGACACAGGCGTCCCGGACACCGAGGCCGCGTTCTTGCTCTCCATCATCGGCTTCATAGACATCTTTGCCCGCCCAGCCTGTGGCATGGTGGCAGGGCTGAAGTGGGTCCGCCCTCACGTGGCCTATCTGTTCAGCTTCTCCATGCTCTTCAATGGCTTGACAGACATCTGCAGTGCCAGGGCCAGCAACTACACGGGGCTGGTCATCTTCTGCGTCTTCTTCGGCATCTCCTACGGCATGGTGGGGGCACTGCAGTTCGAGGTGCTGATGGCCATCGTTGGCTCCCAGAAGTTCTCCAGCGCCATCGGGCTGGTCCTGCTCATCGAGGCTTTCGCCGTGCTCATCGGCCCACCCTCTGCAGGTAGGTGTCTTGCTGCAGGTGGCTCTTTTGGCTGCCATTGCTCCACTGAATAGCGTGTACCGGGCACGGACACTGCGCTTGAAGAAAGACCCTGTTTCTCAACTTTAAATTTGCTCTAGAAGCTGAGAGCTGATCTCTGCCTTCACTACAAATGTTGCATAAAATCATGTTAAGGATAGGGTCAGGCACATGCTGCAGACAAACCTTGGAGAGTCTTCATTAAGACAAAGCAAATGTCTCTCAAATTCTCCTTGGTGTCCATGGCCTTTTGATTGGCACTGTGAATAGTGATCTCAATTTGTTCTGATCCCAATTCCAAGGCACAGGTGTTTTGCTGTCAGTCAAGTCAAAACAGTTTGCACAGTCCCCTGAGGCATTTGCTGGTAATTTTTCTAAGAGGATTAAGACACTCACAGCTTTTCAGCCAGTCTAGTCTAGGTTACAGCCCCTGGTAAGGTCCAGGCCCCACAAACTGCCCATAAAAACAGGCTGTTGAATGGAGGTTGGTGTAGATTAATGTTAAGTGTCTGATCACATGTGAGAAAGCTAAATCATGCCCAAGGCTTATTTCCAAACGAAGTGCAGTTTCCTGATTCACAAGGAAGAGTCAGGGACAAGACTGTGGAAAATCCCCAGGCAGGAACCACTCTGTTGTTTCTTGCACTCCCTTCCTTCAGCTGTAACACATAGGCTAAAGTCCATCATTGAAGACCTTTGTGTGAATGGTCTTTTCCTCAACATAAACAACCAGTTATGAGTAAAACCTGTCCTCAGCAACTCCAACCAGTTCTCAAGTAAAATTTGGCAGCCAAGAAAGGACCCTCTTAAATGTTAACAATAATTCATGTCTCACTTTATAAGCTGCAGGGCAGTCAGCAGTCCCGGGCCAGGGAGGTCAAGAAATACGTGTCTTGGAGGCAGCTGCAGAGAGATCATTGGGGAAGACGGGGATTTACCAGCACCTTGCCCCAAGGAGCAAGGCCCACCAGTGGGGTGCTAACAAGGGAATCCCTCAGCCCTCCTGCCTCAGCTCAGCTGTGCCTCGGTGCTGTGTGCACGTACAGTGGCACACAGACAGTGCGGGGTCACTGTAGGACCCCCCTGGCACAGGAAGCCCAAGCGCTTTGAATATCCTGATGGCTCGGACTCGGGGAGAACAGTGCTGGGCTGGGAGAAGGGGGGTGAACAAAGTGGCTTTGTTTGGTGTAATCCTCCTGAGCTGCTTCCCGCTCCGTGGGGCCGAGGGGGTTTGGCACAGGATAAGCTGCACACACACACACGCACACGCACGCGCGCTGGGGCTCCTCGCTCGCCATCCGGCTTGGCTGAACAGGGCCACATTCACCTGCCCAGGAATGCACCACGTGCCTCCCATGACTGCTCCAGGAGGCACCTCGGCCGTCCTGGGACTGGTTTCTGTAGCACAGCAGGGACTGGGATCACATGTGCATTTGGGAGAAGAGCGCGGTTCCACAGCTGCATCCTGACCGCAGCAAGGCAGCTGGTCATGCTCCCCAGCACCAAGGACTGGGAACTCCTCCTCCATTGCCAGCCCCAGTGGATTCAGAAAATATATTGAGACTATCTCTGGCACAGAAATCATCAGGTGTGGCCCAACCAGAGGGATTTCTCTGCCAAAGAGAAATTTGTTCTTGCCTTCAGAATGTTTTCCTGATATAATAGCTTAAGAAATAGCAATGCCTCTCAAACTTTCTTTTCTTTTCTGAGACTGGCCAATCCAAATCATAAGAGGCTTTTCCCACCTTGGCAAGTAGAAGATGGCCCCAGCCATGAAGGTGTTACAATTATTTAAGCTTGTCCAAACAAGGGAAAACACCAACCATGCACTGTTACCGTACTTTCCCTGGAAGTACAGTGTGGCTCTTTCCCAGGGTGATTTTTAGGTATTCAGGCTTCTGGCTGCTCCCTTGAGGAATGGGTCCTCAGCCACATGCAGGTGTTGCCCACCTTCACTGGGCTGTCCATGCAGGAGTGCATAGGCTGAATTTAACCATGTCATGTCTTCTCCAACCATGTCATGTCTTCTCCAACTAACAGGCCGCCTGGTCGATGCTCTCAAGAACTATGAGGTGATTTTCTACCTGGCGGGCTCAGAGGTCGTGCTCTCCGCCCTCTTCCTGGGTGTGGCCAGCTACTGCTGCCTGAACCGAGGGAAGAAGGAGCCTCCCCCCGAGAACAACCCCACCGCGGGAGCGGGGAGCGACACCGAGGAAGCGGAGTCCGACGTGCAGGAAGCCGAGGAGCACAGCAGCGACAACCACCAGCCGGCCCACAGCACCGACAACGCCGTGGTGGTGGCCAGCGAGGAGGCGAACCATGTGGCAGAGGAGCAGCGAGGGGAGGGAGGCGGCTGTCCCGCAGGGGATGGGGAGGTGCTGGCACGGGACGGCTGCAACGCTGACCAGATGGTGGAGAGGGACAGTTTCTAGCCAGGGCAGAGAACAGGGATGTATAAAACTGGCCTTGTGTGCAAGCACCTCAGCATGGGAGGGTAGGTGGGATGCGGGGAGCAGGAAGTTGGGACAAAGGCAGATGTAAGAAATAAGAGGGAGAGGTATAAGAATAGGTGGTCCCTATGTACATATGTCCACAACCTACCCAGTGATACATCTGCTTGCATCCTGCACCCATGCTGGTACAACACAGGCTCAGAGCAGCCCAAACACCAAAAAGAAAAAAATAATCTTCTTTCCTCACTTTCAAACCAGCCCTGGAGAAAGTCTTCTGAAGAGGCTGCCAAGGACCCTCCTTTTTCCTTCTGCATTGTCACAACACAGAACACAAACAATTAGAGACTCTTTGTAATCAGATCTGGTACGCTCTGTTCTGGTGTCAGTGTTTCCTTCATCCCACTTCCATGTCTGGATAGTGTCAGTCTCACTGGCAGCACGTTTAGGAGGTTCAGGGGCCACCAGCATGGGGATGGACACCAGGCTCTCTGCAACACCTCCCTCGGGCACTGCCAAACCAGGAGGCCACCAACTCCAAGCACCTCTGCCTGGCACATCTTTTGTGCATGGTGAAGCTGGGGCAGTGACACCTGATGCTGCTTCCCCAAGTAGGGAAGCACTGTGTTAAGAGGCTGCTGCTGAGGTACAAGAAGAAGACACCTAAGAAAGGCTAATGCCATTAGGTGTGCAGCCACAGCACGGAGCCTCGCTGACAGGAATAGCACCAAGCCAGCTTTATCTAGGCTCAAGTGAGCCCCGCTGACGTGTGAAGGGAACAACTTGGCCCCTGTGGGGGCGGGGGTTTCAAGACAGGTAAATAACCACATCCCAAGTGATTATCCACTGAACAGGAATGGCACCAGATGTGCCCGTGTTTTCCTCTTAAATAGAGAAAACCTCCTTACATAAAGGAATCAAAGGTAAGGCAGAAGGACAAGCCCCAGTCCCCGAGTGCTGCTAACGAGGGTGTTGGAGCACGTGGTAAATCAGGCATGACCCCCTCACCCCCTGCTGCAGTGGTGGATTTCTAGATTCAGAGAGGACAACCTTCCCTGGCATGCTTAAAGCACTTCTAATCTGCTTTAGGACTGGATCTTTTATAAACACCCCTGGCCAAAGCTCTTTCTTCCGGTTTCCTGAACTGCTTCACCTCAGAGACCCTGGGGGAACCTGTGACTATAACAGGGGATCAAAAACTAAGCAGAGGGCTACAGGGAAGGCAGCTTGTTGGGCCACAAAAAGTTGTGTTTCATTCAAGACCAGACTGGCTACAAATTAAAGGGTATCTGGCAGGATCCATAAAGCCATTTAAACACAGCAGGGGAGTGGAGACATGAAGAAAAGGGTTTCATTCTAGGTGCTCCCAAACAAAAAACAGCAGCAAATGATGAGCAAAATAAAGCTGTTGAAGAATATAAATTTAAAAAGAGACAGAAGAACTGGAGATTGGAGGGGAGAAGGTAAACCCCATGAGGCTGTATTCTGTCCCACTATAGCTAACACCACTGTTAGATCTGATATTGAGCTAGTCATGGTGGTGTCTTTGGGCTTTTTCCTACTCAAACTCACTTAGAAATATCCCAAACAAGACTAAACCCCATACCAAACCCCAGATGCAAAGCTCTGGGAGAAAGAGAGCAGCAGCAAGGGTGCTGGGGCCCTGCAGGCATTCATCCTGTGCTCTCAAAGCTTGTTTTCCCTCCCAACAAGGAAAGATCACTGTTTCTGCTCGACCAAGCTGCTCTGCAGCTCTTTCCCCAGTAACCCCAGGCTGGGTTTCCCTTATTCACCAGTATGCCCTCCAAGGACCTGACAGCTTCCCAGAGGTCCAAGGTCCACAGCATGAAAACAACTGCCCTTGTCAGCCAGGCCGGGCACTAGAACAAGGTCCCCTCTGTTCCCTTGTCACAAGCCAACATTTCCCACTAAGCCTCCCACTCTTAAATTATTTTCACAAAAGCAAATAAAAGCCCTCAGGGTATGAGGTCTCACTACAGACAGTGCTGCAAGATTCCCAGACCTCTTCCCAAAAAACCCAGCTATGCTGCTTTACACTTGGTTTCAATGGCTTTTAGGCAGACTCCACTGCCAAAAGCATTTTCAGTTCCCCAACAGCTTCGTGTTTTGGCCCAACAAACAACTCTGAAAGAGGATCAGGGACTTAAGCATCGGCTGAAGCTTGTGATGCAACAGCTGAGCTGTGTGGAGAAGCTGGCCCTGGAGAGGGACAGGGATGCCACCCTGGCGGGACTGAGGCACCTGGTAGCCTTGAAAAGGCTGGTGTTCCCCTGGGAAGCTAAAATGCAGAGCAGCTGGTGTTCCTGGAGGACTGGCCTTGCTACAGCATTTATAACTCTCTTCCTCTGGAAATCTACACTGCACTGACCACCACAGGTTGCTATAGAGATTATGCACTAGTACAAGAAGACAAAAATGGCTAGTACATGACACCCATCTTCCCAAGATTATGTTTTAAGATTAAAACCAATGGAAGATAAGCAAAAAAACCTCTCACAGAAAGGCATGAAGGACGTGAAATGAAATGTCACGTATTTCTTTATTACAGACAACAGTCACTACACCAGTCTGTTTAAATTCTCCAGAGCAGCTTGACTATGGATGGCTTTTTTCCAGCCATCCACAGAGATGAAGAAGCTCCAAAAACAATCAAAGAGAAACACAAATCCAAAAAAAAAAAACTTGATCATAAATTAATGCACTTAAATAACTTCTCCCATGACCACTAGAATGTAATGACAGAGAAGTCAAAATCCCTGGCCCAAGAGCACCACCACTCCTGGCAGTTCTGCTGCCCATTAACTGATGAAGTGCCATCTGCATCTGGGATTGGCCCACAGGGATGGAGGGAGGGGAAGAGAAAAGGAAGGAGGAAAGAAGCACTCTCATTACCTCAGCTTTCCTTTTCCCCCTTCCCTCGTGCTAGGGAATAGGAGGATAGCTACTGCTGCTGGCTGGCCCAGAGGCAGCACAAAATAGTTGTGCAGAGAGGAGAGCACACTAGTCATTCTTTATACTAAAAAACCCCAAAGCCTCTTCCTCTCTCCACAAGGGCTTGTGTCTCCTTTCTATTTTAAAGATAGAGTATTTCCATCACAGTCCTAATGTGGACCCTCAGAAGGAGCTTGAAGACAGCAAGTAGTGATGCCAACACTTCCCCATAGCACAAGGGGAGGATGGAAGGGCGCTGCTCTCACCATTTGTAATCACCAAGGTCCCCTCTGTTCCCTTGTCACAAGCCAACATTTCCCACTAAGCCTCCCACTCTTAAATTATTTTCACAAAAGCAAATAAAAGCCCTTAGGGTATGAGGTCTCACTACAGACAGTGCTGCAAGATTCCCAGACCTCTTCCCAAAAAACCCAGCTATGCTGCTTTACACTTGGTTTCAATGGCTTTTAGGCAGACTCCACTGCCAAAAGCATTTTCAGTTCCCCAACAGCTTCGTGTTTTGGCCCAACAAACAACTCTGAAAGAGGATCAGGGACTTAAGCATCGGCTGAAGCTTGTGATGCAACAGCTGAGCTGTGTGGAGAAGCTGGCCCTGGAGAGGGACAGGGATGCCACCCTGGCGGGACTGAGGCACCTGGTGGCCTTGAAAAGGCTGGTGTTCCCCTGGGAAGCTAAAATGCAGAGCAGCTGGTGTTCCTGGAGGACTGGCCTTGCTACAGCATTTATAACTCTCTTCCTCTGGAAATCTACACTGCACTGACCACCACAGGTTGCTATAGAGATTATGCACTAGTACATGACACCCATCTTCCCAAGATTATGTTTTAAGATTAAAACCAATGGAAGATAAGCAAAAAAACCTCTCACAGAAAGGCATGAAGGACGTGAAATGAAATGTCACGTATTTCTTTATTACAGACAACAGTCACTACACCAGTCTGTTTAAATTCTCCAGAGCAGCTTGACTATGGATGGCTTTTTTCCAGCCATCCACAGAGATGAAGAAGCTCCAAAAACAATCAAAGAGAAACACAAATCCAAAAAAAAAAACTTGATCATAAATTAATGCACTTAAATAACTTCTCCCATGACCACTAGAATGTAATGACAGAGAAGTCAAAATCCCTTGCCCAAGAGCACCACCACTCCTGGCAGTTCTGCTGCCCATTAACTGATGAAGTGCCATCTGCATCTGGGATTGGCCCACAGGGATGGAGGGAGGGGAAGAGAAAAGGAAGGAGGAAAGAAGCACTCTCATTACCTCAGCTTTCCTTTTCCCCCTTCCCTCGTGCTAGGGAATAGGAGGATAGCTACTGCTGCTGGCTGGCCCAGAGGCAGCACAAAATAGTTGTGCAGAGAGGAGAGCACACTAGTCATTCTTTATACTAAAAAACCCCAAAGCCTCTTCCTCTCTCCACAAGGGCTTGTGTCTCCTTTCTATTTTAAAGATAGAGTATTTCCATCACAGTCCTAATGTGGACCCTCAGAAGGAGCTTGAAGACAGCAAGCAGTGATGCCAACACTTCCCCATAGCACAAGGGGAGGATGGAAGGGCGCTGCTCTCACCATTTGTAATCACCTCCAAACCCTTAACCAGCTTCCATGTGCCAGAGAGGAGTGGTGCTGCCCCCGTGCTCAGCAGAGTCCTGCCTGCACGGGGGCACATGGCAGTGTAGGAGCGGCTTTTCCTCCCCACACTGCAGTATCCAGGTTGAGTACCAGAAGTCCCCAGGGGTAAAAAGAATTATCCAGGGAAGCAAGCAAATGAAAAGAGAGGAAAGCAGAGGCTGGTCCCAATCCAACCAGCTACCCCACCCAAAGCAGAGGAGGAATCCCAGGCTGGACACACAGAGAAATGGCGGAGGATGAATGGCCACATGAAATACATGTTTTCATAAGTCTGCAGAGTCCTCCCTCTGGCCGTGCTGACACACTCAGGCATCATCAATGAGCTTCTCTCCATTTGCATCCTCCCTCCCGCTACCCTCTCTCTCGCTTTCTCCTTCTTCTTCCGCCCCATCTGTGTAGGTGTCCTTCTGCCCATAGCTGAGAGTGGTGCGGGCAAGGTCCACCTCGATGGGAAACACATCGGCATCCCGGAGCACGGCGTAGCAGTCGTCATAGTACTTGGACATCGTGGAGACAAAACGCTGGAGCTGGAACACAATATCCTGCACTGCAGTGGAGACATGGTGAAGGGAAAAAGTGTAAAAATTTCCTTCCCAAACAGTGTGAAGGCTGTGATCAAGCCTCCCTAGTGTTAGATACCATCTTCTACACATTTTGCCCCTCAGGGCTGATGTCTCGGATACAGCCACAAAAGAGCTCTTCAGCAAAGAAGAACTGAGCTGTCTTCTGAGCTGAGACGGAGGAGGAACACAGAGGCCAAAGTCATGTCTGCTGAACTCAGCAGTGGCACTCACCATGTTTCTGGTCCAGGAGCTCTATTTTCTCTAGCACGTCCTTCCTCATCTTGGCAAAGCGCGTGCGAGCCTCCTGACGGCAGCGCAGGATGAGGCGGTACTCGTAGTTCCCAGTGCTGATCCGGTAGAGAGGCTCACCCAGAGCCTGCCAAAAACACAGCACCTTTTCAGAGACTCCTACAGCAGTGCTTGCACACAGTCTGCCTACCAGAGTGAACTCACAATGGCCTTGGGTTATTACAGACCTCTCAGGCACATGGGAACTGCTGTCAAGAAGAGGAGGAACACTGAGCTGTGTCAAAAACTGGCAGTCAGTGGGGCCACTCTGAAGGCCAAACACACCAACCATGGTAAAGCATCACTACTAAGCAAATACAAAAGGACAGGCACCTTTCAGTCCAGCATGGAGAGGCGGCATGGCTTCTTATCTGGACTAGTAAGACAGGCATTAAGAACAAGTTTATATCAAGCACACAAGAATTCTTCCCTCCTCTGTAAGGTTTTTTCCCTGTATGGATTGCAAAATGAATTACGTATCTACACAGGGAACCCTCTGGTATCTACAACCACCCAGACACAATGCTGGAAACCAGAAGGAAGGGACCTATACACTGTCCTGCAAAAATCTGGAAAGGGGTTAGCTCTGTCAGCAATGAAGCATCCTTTCCTTGCACCTGTGAACACAACATACAGAAAAATCTGTGCTACAGACTACAGCTCCCTAACACACACTGCACGTGCCAAACCCAAAGGCGCCGCTCTGCTGAGTGAGACTAGGATTCTTTCCTTCCCATTTAGAAGGAAACATGTAATGAAAGATTGTGTTAGGAGTTTGATTCCTGCCTGGCACTTGGGAAATAGGCATTCCAAGAAATCAAATTCCTGCTCTGAGGTTGACACCGAGGATAAAAAAAGATGTTACTTGTATACAGGGAAACTGGAATTTATGGGATACCTTTAGCTATTTTAAACAGAGCTGTTAAGGATTAAAGCCCTTATTTAAACCTAAAACTATAGGTTTAAACTATAAACCACCTATTGTTAAGATATCCTTTAATCCATTTCCTTCACTTATAAATGCAGCTTCACATGCATTTTGCTACAGGGAAGCTAAATCTCCATTTCTAAGAAACAAGTCTTAATGATAAGCTGTACACTATACACAAATGGAATCTGTGAAGATAACACCTTAATCCTCCTTACATAACCTAATAGTAGTTAAACACTGAGAAAGGCAACCACTGAGCAAACAAGCTCCAGTGCTTCCCAGGTAGCATTTAAGGATCCCCTATTTCTAACACATTAAGAATAAATGTATGTAATTCCTTAGGATGCATTCACTAGTTTGGGTGCTGACAGGCACAGGGGTGCTTTTGCAATTGTACTGATACTCACGATGCAGCTGTACTCTTCATCATCCATCTCTTTGACTTTCAGGCAGTAAGACTTTGCAGAATTAAAGATAAAAAAAAAAAGGCAAAACAAGAAGGAACTTTAGACAAACAACTTTATCATCACCCATACCCATGAGGTTGCACCATTCCAAGCCTTTCTTCAGTGGACAGACTCTGAAGAAAGCACAGTGGGAACAAATCCTGTGTTCATCTACTCTTTGGGAAAAGACAGTACAAGAAAATTATGAGATGGGAATAAATAAGAAGGGAAACAAAAATATTAATTGCAGGGAGGATTGATGTAGGAAGAAATTCTACCATATTCCCCTCCCTTAGGGCTGCAGCTCCAAGTACTACTCTCAACAGGCAAAAGGAAAGAGATTCCTCTAATTAGAACAGGCGAACTAAGCAATCTTACCCTTTTTGGGTAGAAAACAAAGGCTGAATGGAATGAAGGAGGAAAAAAAAAGGCAAGGTCTGAATTAAAACAAATGTGACTTGACAGTTGTTTACTTTGACTAAAGAAAGAGTGTCCAAAATTACCTGAAAAATATGTAAGGGGGAGCTCTTTAGAGGAGTTCAAGAGTCTAAGTTGCAGAGAAACTCTTTAGAAATAAATCAGGAAATAATTCTGATCATGTAGAAAATAAGTCATATGGGTACTGTAAGATCTTTCTTACCAGTGAGAAGTGTTAAGTTAAAAGCAGGTATCTGAATCTGAGTCATCTGTCAGTAAACAGAGAACTAGAAAAAACAGGGCATTCTCTCATGGATTATGGAAGGATGGATATGTGATCATATAGGCTAGATGTGACTTTCAGGATGATTCTATGAAACTTAATTTCAACCAACACTTAGGAAAAAAAAAAGCAGCTCACCAAATATTCAAACTTGACATCCAGGTATTTTTTGATAGTCAGCCTTGTGTCAGGAATGGCTTTATTCAGATAGGTATTCAAGTCAGTGAGCATCTGCAAGGGAAACACCCTCTTGCTGAATTAAGACTAAAAAGCATGACTACAATTCAAGTGCAACCTTTTCCCCAGCACAGGTCATGAGGCTGCCTCAAAACTCTTCTTATAACTCCAGCACATTTGAAAGAAAATGTTTGGATCATGGCTCAGAATGGTTAGAGCCTCCACTACTTCACTGGCAAGTGGTTCCAGTGCTAGAAATGCTTGCCTCACTTCCAGCCTGGATTCATCTGCTTCTGACTCGTTTTATTTTCAGCTGGTCCTGGAAACAGCTCTCCCTGATTCGAAGTTTCATGACCCAGCATTGTCTATCCAACACAGCACTGAAAGTGGTGTCCAAATCAACACTTAAATTCTCTCTTTGCTAAACTAAGCGCAGAGATCCCCTGGAGACTCTCACTCCAACATAATGACTGAAATTCTTACATTGTTCCTGGGCTGCTTGTCTGAACTCTTTTAGTGACACAATGCAGTTATGGGTACCAATATCAGGTACTAGATTGGTCAGTGAGACAACTCCCTCATCCCCAAAAGAAAAGGAGTGGAATATACCCATAAGAAGTCATAGGGACAAGGTTGATATATCCATTATGTTACCTCTCCAGTTCTTTTCACTATGAAGAGAATTCCCTGAAGGAAAGCAGACAAGGATCCTTCTTCCCTCAATGAATGAACTTTTAAGACCACACCTTTAAAGACAGGCTTCTGCCTTTCAAGATTCCCCTCTCCTCCAAACCCTTTACTCCTATGGTTAAAATTCTTTACCGGCTTAATTGTTTTCAGAAGGTGAATCCCAAACTTCTCAATGTTGCGATGGGCATCAGCAAATTTCACAAAAGCTTCACTGGCAGCTGGTTGTGGTTCCCGTACACCAATGACAGAGAAAACATCTCCAAATGCTGCATGAGCACAATAAATACAGACAGATGAATAAAGAGTTGAACCCTGAGAAAAATCTTGTCTCCAGTATTAGAAGTCTCTCCCATGACCTTACAATTAGCTGTGGGATGATGCTACATGTGGAAAACAGTAAAGGTAAGCTACATATTCCCTAAAGACCAGAGTTTGGCAGGGCATTTCCCCAATGTCTCATGTGAAGGACAGTGCTGTGTTAGCACTATGACTGGTAATACAGGAGAGCAGCCCTTCACAGCTCATTTCTGCAACCCTTGGGTTTTTTTGAGTGAGGGAATCACACATCCATGTACTGACAAAAACTCCTGAAACTAAAGGTGAAAGATTTGTGCTCCCTTTGCTAGTATTCTTTACCTCTGTGTGTCTGAGACAGCTCAAAGAAAGCCCTGAGAAGACTCTTGGTGTGCTCTGTCAAGCCTGTGATGGAAGCCAGAAAAAACATTTAAGTTACTTCACTGGAACACAATGAAGGTATCTTTCTCTCCCATCTGCTGTCTGATGGAATACCAAGTTTACCTTTGTATAACTCTGCAGTCCTCTCCAGCTCCTCTAATCTCTTCACTAGTCCATCTAAATAAAAACAAGAATCAGAATAAAGAATTATAACAGTCACATTCAGGACATGTTTAAGACCTGTTTGGGTGGAAAAATACCAGTTTCATATATTTGGTTCAAATTTCCCTCAGCCCTTAATGCCTGTCCTCTGATACAACATGGGAAGCTTTTAAAATGACTGCAAACTTATTTTATGGTGTGGGGGTCATCATCTATTGGCATTCACTAAGTTGGTCCCTGCTTTAAATTAATCTGACCTGAGATAACATTTAAGTGGCCACAAGGACAGGCTGTATCACTCAGGAAGGGCAGAGACAATCACAACATCAAGGCAGAGCAGAAGAAAAGAATGTGGACCATGCAAGCAACAATAAAAAGCAGACAAACACAGGAGAGTAAGCATTCCATTAGGAAGATGTCCTCCTGGACAATACCTACCATTGCAAAGTATGGCTCGGCTCAACCCCAGGGCATCTGCTGTCCCCGAGCTCATGTTCTCCACTAGCCGGTGCTTTACCTTCTTCAATACTAAAGGCCAAAACAAAGTGACAAACCAGCATCAGGGTCACTTCCATAGGCAAGAGAAGCTCACCAGCACACTCCGTTGTTTTTCCAGGCACTGCATAAACTGCGCTTAAGTCAGTATTGAGGCAGCAAGAAGAAAGAATACTGCAGAAACAGGGCACTCTGGTCCAGCCATGCATAACACGTTTTCTAACCTGTCTATCTGCTCTGCTCTCACATCCTAAACACTTCAATCTACAGAGTTTCAGCAATTCTTTTGGAAGACTGTCCCAATCAATCACTTTGCTATAAGCAAAGTACTTATCTTGATATTTGGAACTAAACTTTGCTTATGCTATCTGCCGTATTACTTCAGCTGAAGTAATGAGGCTGAAAGACAATCAGGAATTAATGCTCAGTGCTGTCTCTTTCCTTACTTTTATCTTTTGAATCCTAGTTAAACCCTTTTGCCACCTCTTGATGGAATTTCTGCCTTTGGTGGTTGTACCCTACAAATCACTAGAGACATCTATGCCCTCCTTGGAACCAGATGACTCAGTCACCTTTATTTACAGGCAGGCTTGCCTGCAGATCTCAAGAACTCAGCTGAAGCCACAGTGTTTTGGAAAATACCATATTCTCATCACACTTCTGTTTTCCCAGAAATCCATCTCACTATTCACAATTTTCCAGAACTTCCGTCAATTTATTAGCAACATAATCACCAGGAAAATAACTGAGAGCAAAGAGAATGGATACACTTTGCTGAAAGTGAGAAAGGCAGACCATATAAAGGAGACAGCCGTGTAGGCTTAGTTCAAAACCAGACACTTTGTTTTAGTGATAAAGGCTCTTCTGTCTCCCATAAAATTTATGTTTGTACAAAACTCAGTGTAGATAGGTATTTCATCACTGTTCTCCACAGTTAGAAATCACCACCAATGCCTTTCAATTGACACATTTCTGTGTACATCTCAAAATAGGTCAGCCGAACTTACACGTATTAAAAATAAATTAATTAAATTATTATACAGTTGAGATTCATCATCCATGCTAAACACAGCACAGAAAAACAGGCCTCTCAAAACAACATTTAAGTCTCGATTCAACTTTCAAGCCTATTTCAAAATGTCAGGAAAGGATTTTTTTTAAACCTGAAACTCTCTTTGACAGCATCCATTTGAAAACAACTGAGTTAAGAGCAAGAAAGGAAACAGATTTGGTTTTAGCTGGGACCAATCTTTCACCCTTCTGCATCATTTTAACACTCTAGGGAGAAAGAAACCAGTCTTACCAATATCCAAAGACTTGCCCTGCTTTGGGTCAGCCTGAAGCTTGTTGTAGTGTATTGTCACTTCTCCCTGCAGAGAGAGCAAACCCCAAACTGCTGTGCTGGAAGCAGGCAGCAGCAGCCCCC
Source organism: Emberiza elegans (assembly GCA_024865655.1). NCBI lineage: Eukaryota > Metazoa > Chordata > Aves > Passeriformes > Fringillidae > Emberiza > Emberiza elegans. The sequence continues at coordinate 3,889,442 of JALJVW010000910.1, read as the reverse complement.
TTTACCCAAGCTGACAATAAGCTGCCAACTACAACCCAGAAGCTCCAGTGTCCCCCTCCTACCTCTCACCTTTACCATCTGTATCATCTTGGCCACCTCCACTTTGGTCTTCCCTTTGACGGATTTCCCGTTGACCCCGGTGATTTCATCCCCGGCTGCTACGGTGCCGTCCAAGGCTGCTGGAGTGTTATCGAACACCTAGGGCAGAGACAGGCACCTGCACTCAGGAGAGGGGCAGGGCAGACCTCAAGAGCACACACCAAACAGCTGCACTCCTCCTTCTTAATCCCCTTCTGCTCTGTCCATGCTGAAGCTGCAGCTTTCCCCCTTTCCAAACCAAGAGGTGGGCTGACCATCTTGTTCCCTCAGGAAGTTCTTGCCCCTAGGATGTGCCTCCTCCAGCACAGGATTTCCTGTGTTGGGAGTGTCACACTGCTCCCCTATGAATTCTAACATGCTCTCCTAGGAGAATTCTAGCAGATTTAATTTAATTCTTCCACACCTACTAGGTACTAGAATAAGGAAATCTTTTCACTGGAAAGTGAGATGTCATCTCACATTTTGAGAAAAACAAACAGCACAGGGCTCTCTTTCCACACTTCCCATCTCTCAGGCCAACTCTGTTTTAAAAAGATGGAGTTTTTTTCCTCCCCAGGTGCCCACCTGGACGATGTAGAGACAGGGGCAGTACTGTGCTCCTCCTCCAATGCTGATCCCAATCAGGTTCTGAGAGTCCTTCTTCAGGGTCACTGTCCCAGGTACAGTGGGGATGCCCCTACAAAGAGACAGGAGTAACTGAATGTAGGCAGAGCTGCCTGCATATGAAACAACTCTGGTATCTGAGTCAGTACAAATGGAAAACATCATGAGCACTGCACATCTGAATTCATTCCCTCACCTCTGCCACAGCATCTATCAGCATGGGCCAGCAGGGAGACCTTCTGTGCCATCTTTATCTTGGGATTTCATGCAAGGATTAGAGGTGGAAGAGACACCCTCATCCATGGCTAGGCACTGAAGAAACACTATCATGCTTTAGCACTTAGTGTTGGGGTGAGAGGACAACTTGCACAGCATAAACGTGATGCAAATCAAGTGCTCTATGTTAAATGCAGGGCAGTCATTGCAGAGCAACACAAATATTCTCCTTTGCTCACCAGCACAGCGATGCCTCATCCCCACTCTCCAGAGGCAGCAAGAAATCAGCACTGAACAGGAAGGCTGATGCTCAGCATCCCATGTTCATGTCACACATGATCATGATGTTCAGTGTCACACAGAGGTAAATTTATCAACCCCCATGAGGTCTAGGTTGAAAAGCCTATTTCTATTGTAAGAAACACCAGGAAAAGACAAGTTAAACACTCACAGCTTATCTTCCTCAATATCATAGTCCAAATCTGCAAACATTGTTTTGGTTCAGTGGAGTCTGTTTGTCTGAAGCTGCTTGTTCCCAACTCCCTGGGAAGTAAGAACAGAATAAACCAAATAAAAGAATGATTGCAACAGAAAAAAAAACAAAAAAAAACACAACAAAACAAACAAACAAAAAAAACCCCAGAGAACCAGCGTGTCACACTTATCAATCTCCTTTTTCTTTTTCGGAATGCCATGTTGTGGTCTCTGCTCTTATATCAAAAGATGAAAAATTAGTCAAGTGTCCCTGGTTCTGTGCTCTGCATGCGAGAGGATGAAGCCCTCGAGTTTGAATGCTGCATGTTCCAAACCCAACACTGACACACGTGCAGGGTTTCCAAAGCACAGAACAAAACGTGGTCCCTTCCCACGCTCGACCTTGCACCACGGCTGCTAAAATACTGTTTTACCCCCGACATCCATCGCACATCTCCGTGCTCTTGACTTCACAGCAAGTCACGCCACTTTCTGTCATTCACCGCCTGTCTCGGCAGGCCGCGCTTAAGTTTTCCACCGAGCGCCTCATTATTTTCCCATGCACAAACCTCGCTTCCATTTCATTTCGGGCAGCAATTAGCTGGCACGTTGGGTTCCGCCCACCCTTCGGCAGCGCCCAAGGCACGGCGACGCCGTGAGGGTGGGCGCCTCCACCACATCCGACCCTGAGGGACCAGCGCTTCACCGACAGCTCAGCGCGCCGCAACCCCCGAGGCGGGGCCGGGCAGGGGCAGCGGGCAGGGCAGGGGCTGCGGGCAGTGCCCGGCCGGGCAGGGGCAGCGGGCAGGGCAGGGATAGCGGACAGGGGGCGAGCGCAGCCCCAGCCCCGGCCCCGGCCCGCCCGGCGGGACCGTCCGGGGGCAGCCGCGGGGGGGCGTCCCTGAGGGGTCCCCAGGCTCACCGGAAGCGGCCGCGCGGCGCCGTCAGCCCCCGCCGGTCACGTCACCGCCGGCGCCGCCCGGAAGCGCCCGCCCGAGCGCCGCCCCCCGCGTTGCCATGGGGACCCGCGGAGCGGGGCCTGGTTCGGCCGGGGAAATGGCGGCTCGGGGGTCCCTGATCGCCCTCTGCAAGGAGGCCCTAGCCACGTGGGGATCGGCCTCTTGTCCCAGGCAGCAAGAGCACATAGTCACGAGCTGCACTAGGGGAGGTTTAGGTGGGATATCAGGAGGAATTTCTTCACGGAAAGGGTGGTAGACATGGGAATGGGCGGCCCAGGGAGGTGCTTGGAGTCACCGTCCCTTCGGGTGTTTAAGGAGAGACTGGACGTGGCACTCAGTGCTACGGTGTGGTTGACACGGTGGTGTTCGGTGACAGGCTGGACTCCATGATCTCAGATGTCTTCCCCAACCTAACAGATTCGGTGATTCTGTGAGATTGCTTGGCACAATCACGATCAGCAGTGACCCGAGGAAGCATCGGATGCCTGCGGATGTGGAAGCCAGTCAGCACAGCTGTGTGCAGAGCCACTGCACCGCCATGTGTGCTGCAGGATTGCCAGGCTTCCACGCGTTCTTCTCCTCTGCCATGTGTGCGGGGGCAGTGGCTGGCTGTTCAAATGGCTTTCTGCCTCCATCATGACAGCACCACCACTGGGAGAATGCTTTGATTTTCCAGAGAAATGTGGCCGCCTTGTTGCTTTATGTGTCATCTTTTCCAGCTGCTCCTGGCTTCTGAGCAACTACCAGGCTTCCAAACCCAAATTACTGACACAGATCAAAAAAAAACCCACAACCCCAACATTGTGCCCTTTGAACTGAAAACTCCTCCGTGACTAGGAACGAGGTCTGGCCATGGCGATGACCTCTGCTGCTGGCTGAGAGGGTGGTTAGGGTTTGCAATATCCAGCCCTGAGAGCCTCTTGTCTGTGTACATCAAAACACTGACTGAAGTCACCCACAATGCTGGACTACCAGGGGCAGGAGTGTGTTGTTAATAATGATTTTATAGTCCTGGGTCTAAGATGTGATTTATTTATGAGGGGAAGCTGAATGAGAAATGCAGTCCTTCAGGTGGGAGCTCTCTGAAGAGACTGACATCCCAACCCCGGCCACTGACAGGAGATTCACATCAGTGGAGCTCCAGAATTGATGGGCCAGACCCTGATCTCTGCATGAACAGCTTTCTGGGGCTCGGCAGTGCAACAGCACCTGGCTGTGGCTGCAGGTGATACAGAGAAAACGGACCCAGACTCATCTGAGGGTTTTTGCACAGCTGAAGACAAGAGGAAGGGGTTGCAAGTTGCAGGATGGAATTAGAGTGCAACAAAAGGAATAAAAATCACTGTGAGGGTGGGTAAGCAGTGTTACATCAGCCCAGAGAAGTGGTGGAATATCCACCCCTAGAGACAGTGACAGATGGACAGATTCTGCGATGCTGCGGTCCTGAGAGAGACCCTGCAACGCAAGCAAAGAGGTCACTCCGCAGAACCCTCCCCAAAGCTGGCAGCTAATACAGAGAGCTGCTTAAGCAAATGTCACACAGGCAGAGCTCGAGCCCGCTATCCGTCCCACGGCAGGACTGAGGACTGCTCCGTGCGTCCCGCGGGGTCGTGTTTCCCGCGCTGTCCCCAGAGCCTGGCAGGGCCGTCCCCGGCCGGGCTCCATTCCTGAGGGTGGAGCGCCACCGTGTGGTCAGTGCCCGGAACTGCTGCTGCAGGAGGGGCCTGGATTCAGGGTTTGCGAAGCTGGGATATTTTTCCTGTTTTACTGCAAAAGGGGAAAAAAGAGGTTTTTCACACACACAGAAGAACACCTGCATAACGTGAATAATTTGCTTGCGCCCAACGGGATTTCTCAGAGCCTTGTGCATTGGCTGGTTTTTAGACTGGCTAAAAGAAATTGCAGGACCTCATTTCTCCTGCTGCCCACTTCTGCTACTAGAGCTGCAAGGAAGATGAGCAAGCAGTGAATGTTTCCTTTGCTGGCAGCTCCTGCCATTCAAAAGAAAGACAATAAGCAGAACTCGCCCGAGGTGAAAAACTGGACGTGCTGACACTGACAAGGCCAAAACCTGTAGGTCTGATGAGCCTTGTTTTGTGCTGCTCCATTGAAGTGTGCGCGTCGTGCATGTCCTTCAGTACATCCCTGAAGCATCAGCCTTTGTACACGTGTGCTGGCTGACCCTGCCTTTTGTGCACAGCTGCCCCAAAGTGTCCAAGATCGATTGGATTCTCTCTGTGTGAGATGGAGAATGAATCTGCGTGTGCCCTAAAGCCATGTCTGTCTCAATAGTGGAAATCCATTGCCTGATCGCCTGATCGCCTCCTCCCAAGGGGAGCAGTAATGAATTGCTGATGAAAATGGTTACCTAAAATCCAAAAACATAATGTTAGCCAGCATTTTAAAAAATCCCAGGAAGCTGTTCCTTTTCAATAGGTCTGATTAATTTTATCAAAAATTTGAAATATAGCTTTCTCTTGAAAATTTGGCACATTGCTTTCAGTCTACCAATACAGCTTTAATCAAGAGGACTTTGCTTGCACATACAGAGATTTTTCTATCCACAAGTACCTAACCCATGAAAAGTTTGACTCTGAGAGTCAAAACTCTCTTCTGCTTGTCTTTCATCGCGTGTAATAAGGAGTCTGCTAGCAGATCACACGTTGCATGACTGGTTAGCTTCTTGGCACTCAGATGTATTTCTGTGTACTGGGGCTGTGCTGAATCTCATGTTTCTGGCTGCTTTTCTGCTACTGTTTTCAGTGTCAACACGACTAACTCTGCACTAACATCCTCCTTGATTGCTGTCCCTTGAGCCATGTTGTTTGTTTCGGGGGGAACTTGCAGTGAGTAAGTGTGGGCATTGTATTCCTGCCCATCACTGCACAGCATGCCTGCCCCACTTCTGCTGGGTGCTGCCAATACTTGCATCAGCCTCTGTAGGGCAGGTGAGACTGTTGGGGTGCAACAGGGGACTGCTTTCACTGGGTGTTTTCATTGTCCTTCCTCTGAAATTTCCTGCATTTAGGATTCTCCAAGGTTTATCCAGAGGGAAGTTGGGGGAAATGGACAATGCTCTGTGGCAGATGCATTGTATTTCCATGTGCACCAAACATGTTTCAGTGCCCCTGGACTTTGTCCCCACAGATTTCTTCTCCCAGACAAGGAGACAGGTCTCAGGGGCTCAGGGGCTGTTACCTCTATGAAAGCATTACTCACAAAATCAGTACTTGCAACCTGAAAAACCTTAAAGGGAACCTAAAGTCTAATGGGTTTTCTGAGACCCTGCAGGTGGAAAGCGTGAGCTCTGGCTTGGCTGATCATCTTTTATTTGTAAGGCATCTTTTAGCCTTTCCAATCCAGGGGCATGACTACACTGTATTGCACATTCCAGAGGCACTACTGGTCCGGCAAGGTGCTATCAAAGCTTGTGGTCCTTGGGATGAGCCCTTGGCATGTTGAGCTCCACAGCAGAATAGTGACAGGGCATATGGGGGACCACATCTCATGAGCAATGGCAGAGTGAGGGGTGGGAAACAGGCAGAGAATTGCCCTCATTATGCATGGGTCTAACATGGCCAATTACCCCATCCTCTCCTCACCTCTGCAATGTAAAAGACTGTTGTTGAGAGTGGTCATAACTCATGGTGAACACCCTGCCTCCCCCTTACTCCTTTCACACCCACTTCTCTCCATTTTCCTTCCAGAAAAAAAATGTGTCTTTGATGAAATGAAATGGCTCAGTCAAAGAACCCCTCAAATGGTTGGGGACCCCTGCAGTTGGCCACCCTTGCCCACTTCCCAGCTCTATTTCTGGCTGAGTTTGGAGTTTAAGTGGGCTGACCTTGTGCCCTGACTGCCCTGGGGGTCAGTGATGAAAGCGGATGGAGGCTTCACAGTCAGGTCTCTTGTGTGTGACTCTTTTGTTCCCAGGACAAGGGTGTGCAGTGCCTGGGACAGTGCTTAATTGTTTGGGGGCACTGCTTTACCCGTCATGCCCTTCCCCGGGTGGCCCCAGCCCTTCTTGCTCATGCGTGGGAGGAAAGCAGTTTCCCCACTCAGGGTAAAGAGGAGGAAGCAGAGTCTGGATTGCTCGGGATCGTTTCTGGCTGTTTATCAATCTGTGTCATAAATTTTGCACAGTGCCAGAAAGCAGAAAGAGAAATAAAGTTTAAAAAAAGTATTTCCTGGCATTTTGTGACTCCTGTCTGTCACTGGGTGTATCCTCCATTTGTCCTTCCATGCAGACAAGAGCAACATCATCTCGTCCCAGCCAGCTCCTGTGTCCATCCACTGTGGTCCATGGGATTCACCCCATCACTGAGATCTCCCTCTGCCCTTCTACAGGTACTTCATGAGGAAAGTCCTGTGTCAGGCCTGAGGTATTTGGCTTAGTCCAAGTGGAGGCAATGGGTTCATACCAGGGAGGACAGAAACTTTGTCTTGATCTTGTCGGTGTGCAAGCCTAGGGCTGGATTTATTGAGACTTTTGGAAAGTTTTTTTTTTGCAAGATCTGAGCTGGACACCCCACCTGGCACTGCCCTGAAGACATGCAGAGGAGTTTTCTGTAGGTGTGCTTGGGCAGGGGAAGGATGCTGGACAACCTGTGGGTGTTATGATAAAGAATTTAAGATTTACAAAGCCTTGCCTGGTGGAGGTGGGTCAGTAGAGCTCTCAGCACAATCATGTAGGAAGCCTTGTACCACTCAATACCTCTTTTGCTGCCCCCTCAGCATCTTTGTTTTCACAACGAGTCCTTCCTCTGTGCTTCACATCTTCATTAGAGCTGGAGACTGGGGCAGGAGACTCCACAGCAGGCCCTTCCCTCTGCCATTTCAGGGAGTGACTGTGCAGAGGAAATGGATAAAAGGAGCCCAGGGTCAGGGTTTAATTACCCCATTGCGTGCAGAGACGAGTGATGGACAGAGACTGTCACTGGGTCACTGATTAGCTGCCACAGAGCAGACAGAGGAGGGGGAAATGTGATGAGCCCCTGGGACAGGCCAGTGCTGGGGAGAGCTGTGAGACATGGAGATGGCAGCTTGTTGTGAAAGACACTTTTTCTTTTAGTTGTTTCCCTGGTCTTTCATCCCACTATTTGTCCCAGCTCCATCAGGAGTCCTGTGGGCTAAAAGGCTCCTGCTGTGCCGTGGCTGCTTTGCTGGTTAGGGACAAGTTGCTGCTGGGGTGGCAGGTCCCCTGGGGGGATGGAGAAGAAAGAATGTCTCCTGCCAGCTGTGGCGATCTCTTGTCTCCCTGTGGCAAGGTGGCAAGGAAGGATGGAGGGAGGGGAGAAAGGAAGGACTAATGAAAGCACATGAGGGAAGGGAAGGAAAGGAAGAAGGCTGAATGAAATGGCTGCTGGCAGGTGCGATGTAATACAGATAGTGCTCCTCTGTGCAGGAGTGAAGTGTTCCTTCAGTGAGATCAGCCCAATGAAAGTGCAAACCAGGCTGCCTCCTTTGGACATGGCTGAATGCCTCAGGTAATAAATCTGTCTGGCATCTGTTGGGTCTGGGACTGAGAGAGGCCAGTTTTATTCTCTTGGCAGATTTGGTGACCTGGTTCTGTGTAGCAATATGCAGAAGAAGCAAGTTTCAGCAAGTCTTAATTCTTCTGCTCCTAATCCCATAGGTAATTCTTCCTCCTTTCCTTCTCATCCTCATATCAAGCCCTTGTTCCTCATCCCACCACACTGTCTCTGAGCCCAGCCTTCCTTTTCCCACATTCAGACAACTCAAGTCAACTCATATCCCTGACCCTGCCCTCAAGTCCTGCCATACAGCGTCACACCTCACACACAATCTTCTTCCACCAGTCCTGTTACCCTTGGTCTCAAGACTCCTCTTTCTTCTCCTTTTCTCTACAGCCCCTATCACACATTGTCTTTTGGAGTCTGACCTTCAGTTTCTCCTTCCACACACAGTTGTCCCCCAAGGTCTTGCTTCCCATGTTCACTCTCCCTATCACTCCTACCCTTTCCTCTCCCATTCTTGCTTTTCCTCACTCATCCTTTATCCCTCTTTCCTGTCCCCTTCACCCTGATCTCCCAGGGCTGTTTGCATGAATCGTTTCTGGAATCATGAGATCACTGTTTTTTTCTGTCCCTGTCAGTGGGAACATCACATTAAGGAGCGTAGATAAGTGACCGGGGGCCATTGGGGTGACTCTGGCACCCCCTCTCCCCACTGTCCCTACCCCCCTCTTCTTCTGTATCAAAGGAAGCTTTGTTGTCCAAAAGCAGAAAGAGAAAAGCAGATAAAAAGGCGGAACATGTGATCTCATTGGCTTTATTTAGACATCCAGCTATCTATCCCTCCTCTCTTTTCTTGATTAATCCAAAATTATCTAAGTAAGAATCCATAATCCATCCTTGGGCTTCTCATTTGTGAAAGAGATGGTGGTAGATTCTTTTTTCCAAAGGGACTCCAACAGCTGACCTCTTGGTCTCCACAAGGTGCAAAGATGACCCTGATGGGGCTCTCTAGACAGTGTAATGCCTTTGATTAGAGACTTTGTATCAGGAGTGGGGCGTCCCACCATGTGCAGGAGAATTGAAGCAGGGAGAAGCAAAGCCTTTTCCTTAAACTTTCACCATTGTTTAGTGGACAATTCCAAGACTATACAGTAATACATTGCTTCATCAGGGGCACTGCTTGGTGGGGAGGTTTAAATTTGCAGCGTTAGATGCACAGCATTGGAATTAATGAATTTCCGGATCTTCCAAGGACTTGTTTTTTTGACAAGAGCAAAATTCTTCATCTCAGGGTGCTTTGGTTGTCTTTAGTGATGGAGACGATCAGTGTCCTGGTGAGCACCCTCCACGATAGAGCTGCTGTGGGAGTGGTGGATCACAGCTGAGGTTGCAGGAAGAATCTCTGCGTCTTTATTTGGATTCATTTTGATGCTATCAAGCCAGGAGGCAGGAAAAAGGATTATTATATATTCCTTTGTTGTTACATACTGGGTGAGTTTGAGGCTTTCCAGTGAAAGCTGCCCTGCACGCCGCTTTGAAACAGTACGGCTGACTGAGCAAAAATCCTTATTGTGGGCAGAGCCATACGGATATAAAGAGTTGGTCAGTGCATCGTTTTCATGATGTTTTAACCAGCTTGGTTAAAATCCACCAGACAAGAAGTCCTTCTAATATGGGAATATAATGGCCCTTTCATCTGTAGTCCATTCCCCTTCTCTACAGGAGTAAAAATGCTCTGCATAATGCCTTACATCCATAGATTTGTATGTGTGTGTGCGGGATGTGGCTAAGGCTGAAATTTAATGATTGTTTCAAGGACTTTCCAAAATAGTAAAGGCACTAAATGGGAGAAGAGTACAGAAAGCTTGGCAGAGGGACACAGCATATGCCATGTTCATCTAACACATGAAATGGATTGAGATTGACTCAGGACAAAGGGTGGTCAGAGGAGTGAAGAGGGTCAGTAGAGAAGAAGGTGAGCAGAAAGGCAGAAAGATTTGCATCAGGTGAGAATGAAGAATTTTATTTTGTTGCAGAACACAGTATCAGTGAAGTATATTCCCAAATGCTATGAAAGGAAGGGAGGTGGGAATTTGGCTATGGAATTGTTTCTGTTGCAGAAAGGTCATTGTAGAAGTTACAGTGACTTTGGCATCATGTGATCTTTTACATATCTGTGTGCGTGTAAGGTGACTCAGCGAAGCAGTATGTGCAAGGAGACTATAACTGGAAGGATGCCTGTGGGAATGCCTGAAGTATAATTTCAATGGGGTGTGGGAAGACGTGATGTTCATGGGGATTTGCCACAACTTTTCTGTGGTGGGAGATCATGCACAAGAAGATTTACAGCAACAGTGCAGGGAAACTATGTGACACTAAAACCCATCCAACACAGAGTGTCAGCTCCAGCTTACAACCAACTGAATCGGTAAATGTGGAAGCAAGAAAGAGAATTTTTTTGTGCCTCCCATGTGTTTTTTAATAAATACCAAGTTCCCATAAAAATTTAGACCCATTGTAGCTGCCACTCGACTCCTGCCAGTTCTGGGTCCCTAACATTTGATTTTCCTAAAACAGGCACCATGAGTCAATTTGCAAGATATTTCCATTAGCATGTTGGGCTGATTCAACTTGTATCCTGCCCTGTTGTGTCTGACTCATTCTTCCCCATCTCTCAGAGAAGCCCAGTGGATGCAGAGGGGCCTTCACTTGGATGCTCAAGGTCTCTATCAGATAATAGGTGAAGAAATATTTGCTATGACCAAGCTATGGCCATTTTTTGCCATTCCTTAGTCACTTGGCAGCCAATGGAGGGAAGAGGCGAGAGCAGGGTGGGGGAGAGTAAATGAGACAGAGAGACAGAACAAAAGATTCTTTTGTGGTACAGAGAGAGAGAAAAGGGAAAGCATCACCAAATGCCCAGAAGCCATGTTGTAACAAGAGACCTATTCTCTCAGCTACTTGGAAAACAACTTGGAGTAAAAGGCCCTGGTTGAATTAACCCTTCGTGCTGGCGATTTACTGAATGCGAAGGAAAGAGGCATGGCCATGGGAGATATGACCTGTGTGGAGAGATAGCAGCTTGGCTCTTGGGCAATTTAAAACAACAATTAGGTTGTCTGGGAAGAGGAGCTAGGGATGTTGCGTGGTTTGACCATACTTGAGTTTTAAAATGTCAGATATCCTTTGGTTTTGGAAGAGATCACCAGAGGGGTTTTTGCAGCATATGAGGTGATGACTTTTTGGTTGATGTTTTTCCTAGGGATACTATGGAGTGAGGAAAACACCCTAAAATATATGGCTTCGTGCAGCATAATCTTGTCCCATCACAGCCTCTGTGAATTCAGGTTCTATTGCTGGCCTTCAAAAACTCTCTCCTCACACATTGTGTCTCTCTTGCTCATGTCTTGGTCTTCTCTTTGACTGAGAAGAACAATTTTACTGGATTTAGGCGTTCTCTGTACAAACTAATTGAAAGTATGCCAAATCATCAATTTCCAAAGAAACAACCATCTTTAATTCATTGTCATCATTCTCTCCCTTAGCCTCCTCCACATTATTTATAAGGAATTTTCCTCTTTAATTGAGTGGATCTTTGGGTGAAAGAAGACTCTGGGCTGAAGGTACCAGAAAAAGTTCAGTTTCACTCAAGGAAAAAGAATCAGCACATATTTGAAGATAAACATGGAATATCAGCATGTGCTGTGTCAGTTTGACTGCAAGCTTGCTTCTGGGTGCTCTAAAGGAGTGAGATAGATCTCAAAGCAAGATTCTTTCCCTCATAAAAGTGCAGGAGGGACAGTACCCTGCCTCTGGAACCTCCTAACACAATACCAGGCAAACGGGTGCAAAGAGCAGTGGAAAGACATTTCTCCTCTCTGGTTCATCGTCTCACCAGCTCAGGAGGCTGATGGTGCAGATGGAGAGGATGCAGTGGGTGCCCCTGGAGCCCCTGGTCAGGTGGGCTGCCAAGAGGATGTGAGATGCAAACAGCCATACAATTGTGCTTTCGTAAATAAGCCATCACATGGGACTCGTGCATGTCTTTTGGAGCAGCAGTTTGGAAACCAGGAAAATCATGTGGCAACAGAAGTCTGCAGGCTCCCAGCCCTCCCCCACTTCCTAACCTTCTTGCTCCCTTTCCTTCTCTCTCTCTCTGTCTTACTGAGATGGCAACATCAAAAGCTGGAGTTAGATTTTACTCCCACTGACCTCACCCAGGGCTTTGGGGTAGATGTGTTGGCACTTGGTGTTGGCATTCAAGCTATCTGTGCTACTCAGACCACCTGTGCTGTGTGATGTCCCCTGCAAGCCCACCAGGGGAACTTGCAAATTCAGTCTCCTAAAGGGATTGAAGGACATTTACCCAGAGAGGATGTTAAATATTATTAAAGCCATTGCTCAATGGGATTTTCACTCTTGCAGGAGAGTCTGTCAGAAATTGTCTTTTTCTAGGCAGTACAATTTTAATACCTGGTGGGCACTTACTGGAGTTACTTGTAAGGTCAGAAGAGAGAGTTCTGGAGTTTTTTAAACTAAAAAAACTTGAAGTTCTCCACTGCTGCCTTATACAACTAACTCATTCACAATGGCACAGCAAGGCAGGAGTTTCAGAACATTGAGACATCAGCTGAGCTAAGAGCAGGTGGTGTTCTGTGAACAAAAATGCTACTACATTGTCAATTAATGCAGGTCCTTGAGCCTTGGCTCCACTCACAGCCTCCAATTGTAACTGAAGTCTTAGGTGCATATGCCAACCAACCATGCTGAGTGCAAAGAACTCAGAGCCAGGAAGGAACTGAGGGATTTATTGGGCTGTGCCAGGTAAGGCTCAACCTGTCCCATTGTCCTAGCACTTGGGTGCTGTTGTTGATTACACCTTCTTCTACCATACATTCCTCTAGCTATCATTCCCTCTAAGCTGCCTTTTCCTACTTAGAAACTCAGGATCTGAATCCAGAGTTCATAAGACCTTTACCTTTTCTTGCATTATGCATTCTTCCCTGTGCATCTCTGCTGGCTGCACTCTCAGCCTTTTCTCTTCTCTTCTCTTCTCTTCTCTTCTCTTCTCTTCTCTTCTCTTCTCTTCTCTTCTCTTCTCTTCTCTTCTCTTCTCTTCTCTTCTCTTCTCTTCTCTTCTCTTCTCTTCTCTTCTCTTCTCTTCTCTTCTCTTCTCTTCTCTTCTCTTCTCTTCTCTTCTCTTCTCTTCTCTTCTCTTCTCTTCTCTTCTCTTCTCTTCTCTTCTCTTCTCTTCTCTTCTCTTCTCTTCTCTTCTCTTCTCCCTGTTAGCTCCCCTAGGGTGTGTTAAATCTGGATCTGAAAATGGGACTGATTTGGACTGAGTTAATATTTACAGCACATGGGAGTGGGCTTGATGGAAAGAGCTTGCCTCAATACAGTGCTGCTGAACTGGTGTGAGTAATTTCACTATGCCTGGTTTAAAAGCCCTGTTTCTCTTATACCAGAGCCTTCTTACCACTTGGCAAGCTTTTTGCTGGACCAGCTTTCCATGGACAGGAAGAAGATTATTCAGCAAGTGCTGAAATGGGATTCCCAAAAAGCTGACAAAAATCTTTAGTTCTTCAGTGTCCATCTGCTCCAGGCTATCTCCTTCTCCACAACCTGTGAGGGATTCGTAGCAGAACATCTGCATCTTCTTCCCAATTTGATCCACCAGCCCTAAAAAGAAAAATCATCCTGTCTGGGAAACTCCACAGCCAGGAATCATATCATAGAATCATGGAATCATAGAATGGTGTGGTCAGGAAGAGACATTAAAGATCGTCTAGTTCCACCTCACCTGCCATGGGCAGGGATGTCACCCACTAGACCATGTTGTTCAAAGTCCACTTAACCTGACCATAAACAGTTCCAGGGATGGACAGGGATGGCAAACAGTGTTTGAAGTGAGAAAACAGGACCTGAAAACCTCTCACAGGATTTATATTTTGACTAGGTTTCCTCAATAGACCAAAATTTCATCCAGTCTAATATAGTGTATGTAAGACATTGCCACAGTGTTACCTATTAAGGGAGTAAAATATTTTGACATAGAATTAGACCTCAAATAAAGGAAAATTAAGACGATTTCCAAATAAATGATGTCTTAACATAAAAGATTCTACCTGGAGGATTTGGCAAATTAGTCTAGGTCACAGTGCTGCCAAATCCTTTCCCTCTGCACTTGTTCTGTTTCTGCTTAAAAAAAAAAAAACAACAAAAACAAAACAAAAAAACCAACAAAAAACAAACAAACAAACAAACAAACCCTAAGCAGAAAGAAAGAAATGTGTAAATGTGTAATGATGGGTAGGAGATGTTGTGGTCCCAGGGAGAAGCAGAGCCCCATCTCCTTACACAGCTAGCAGGGAGTGGAGCAGGAGAGAGGAGGGTAGCACAGTGCTGTACAGCTGCAGGGCTGCTCACAACAGGGCAGAGCTCCCAGAGAATGTGCTCTTTGTTCCCTGCCTTTAAAGGGTAAGAGAAACACTTATGCATGGCAAATTAGCCCAAAAATGTATTTCTCTAAAACACCCGATTGTCTGGCCAGCTCTGCAGCTGCAGGGAAGTTCCAGGGAGAGAAGGGGGAGGCGGCGGGGAAGGAGGAGGGAGGCAGGGAAGGAGGATATTGATGGCTGGGGGCGGGGGTGGGGGGGGCAAAGCAAGATGATTGTGCGAACGAGGGAGAAATTCTCATGCCACCATTCAAACGGAGCTGACCAGTGAGCCAGGGGACTCCTGAGAGAGGGGCCACGTTGGTGGTCAGGGTGCATCGATGTCTCCTGGGGGGCAGGGAGAAGAGGGAAGCCCACAGCTGTGCTGCGGACAGCGTGGGAGCAGGCGCTGGTGCCGGGGAGCCCTGCCACCCCCGCCACCCGCAGGTTCAGCTGGGCCATCTGGGCCGGGCTGCCAGCAGTGCCATGCTCCTCTAGTCACCGTGTCATGCGTGCCGGGGCTGGGACTCCTCTCCTGCTCCCGAGCAAAGTGCACAGGGCTCGACTGTCTGTGAGGAGCAGAGCCTGTGCTCTTCCCAAGAGGTGGCACTTAGGTTTAAAACATCCCAAATGTACCTCTTGATTAGGAAATTGATCTGGGCTTGTTAAGAAATTCCAGCTTGATGCTGATACCCATTTAAAAATTCCCAGACCATTGCTGGCAGAAAAGTGATTCCTTGAATTTCCCTGGAGTTTGGGAAGCAAAACCTAGTGATAAGATTCTTGACAGCAGTTTGGACTGTGAAGTTCATGGTGAGTGCCACAGTCTTCTCCTTGCCCCAAGGGATGCCACTTGAAAGTAGTCAGGCCTACCCTGAGCACAGCTGAGACCTCAGAGTCCAGGGAGTGTCTTCCACATGGTCTGGGATGAAACTTCCTCTTTACATGCATGCATTTATTTTATTTTCCATTACCTGGTGATGTGGAAAGAGAGGTGGTCCCTGCTGCAAACTACAGCACTTTGCAGGTTCAGCCTTGAGGCAGCCTGACTTGTCCTCACCAATGCTGACTGAATGCTCCTGGGCACATCTGCAGAGTGATTGAGATGCTGCCTGCAGAGGAAGCAGCTCAGGTAGGCTTTGCCTTTGAGGACACTCAGGGGATGCACTTGCCAGCATCAGTCCAGATCCCAGTAGTCTGTCCTTTCTGCCACACGTCATGGCCTATTTTGGGAAGACACGAACTTCAAAGTTGCCAGTGCCACCTGCTGTGAAGGCTGGTGAGACTGGGAGGCGGCCTTAGGCTAGACCAAGCTTAGACTGCCCATGAGAAAAGAGAGACATGAGAATGTCAGATGGGATTTGGTTTCAATACATTCCCATGACTGTCAAGCTCAGGTGTAGGACTGATGTTGCCACCAGTTCAAGTTGGTCCAGGAAAACTATTTCCAGGTTGCTGTAACACTCATCATGTGACCAAATGTTTTCAAGGAAAACCCTGTAATTCTTCAGGTTTGTAATCCAGAAGTCCTGCAAAGTCCCCTCTCACTGGACTGGAGGACAGGAAGGACAAGTGGACCTGGATGATTTATCTGAACAAGAAGTGATATCCACTGCTGCTGAGAATTATTCACAGAATCACAGAATGGGTCTGGATGGAAGGGACCACAGTGGGTCATCTGCACCAACCTCCCTGCTCATGCAGGCTCATCCCAGAGCACATGGCACAGGATTGTGTCCAGACAATCCTGTGCCTCCTGGAATGTGAGGAAACTCCACAGCCTCCCTTGGCAGCCAGTTCCAGTACACGGGCACCTGCACAGTAAAGAAATTGTCCCTCATATTCAGGTGGAACTTCCTGTGCATAAGTTTCTGCCCCTTCCCTCTGGTCCAGTTGCTCGGACAATTGCCTATTCATGCTTTGAATCTTGCTTATTCATTTTTTCTTTTCAGAGGTTTCATGAAGATGCTTTAGTTAACACTGAATATGGAAGTAACTTCTGGATACAGAGCAGGATTTTGATGAGGGAAGCCAGAATCCAGTCTGAGAATTTCCTATAGTGGAGAAACTCATCAAACTTTTCTTGAAGAGGTGTGATGAGCAGAGGAGGGGGTGGGGAGCTGAACCACTCTTTAAATTAAGGGTTGGGAAGCTGCTGGCGGCTAGTATAATCCTGTCATCACTATCTTGCACATTTCTTTATGGCCATTCACTCTCTCATTTTATATTTTCATGGGAGAAGGGAGGATGAAAAATGTTAACTTTAATCAAGTCAGCAATCCTTCTTGGCTTTGACACACTTCATTTTCCACTCAGGTGAAAGAAGTTCTTCTGCATGCACTGACATATATCCCTGTGATGAGGGGGATCTGTCCTGTTCCATCCTCTCAGACCTTCACATCCCTTCACATCCCTGCCACTCCTCATATGTCCCTCTTGAAACACCCTGAGCTGCCACCACACAAACTTCTGTGACCACGTTCCATGAAACTTACCTCAATTTTTAAGGCCACAAAGGGCAGTGCCAGTGCTGGGCTTCATGGCTGACCTTCATGGAGTGGGTGGCACAGACTGATGGCAGGCCTGCTTTGAGTTCTGAGATCACTTGTGCCAAGGTGGGGCTCAGGGAAACCAGGAATCCAAGCACGCTTCACCACTTTGTGGAGACACTGAGACCCCCCAGTTACAGCAAGGATGTGGCATCATTGGGTGGGAATGACTGGTACCAGGGAAGCATTTATTGGTAAATAATTTGCTAAGAAATGGGAGTTCAAGGGAATGAAGTTGCAAATTCAGACATAACTCAACAAGCACTTTTGAGTGCAAAGTGAGTGTGGGAGACAGATTTTTAAAATATCAAAACATTTCATTTCAAGGCAATCTTCCTGAATTATTCTTTTCTAAATGCCAAAATGCTGTGAATGGACATTTTCAAAGTGGATTTCTGACATTTTGTTTCAAGCCAGCATTTTGTATTTAAAACTTGACCCAGGCTGAAAGATGAGAGGTCAGTCACAAGACCCTAAAACAATGAAATAAAACTTGCTATTTAAAGTTCAGAATAATGTTTCAATCTCTGAGTTATGCTATTTAAAATAAAAATTTAAAATCACCACAGAGCTCCTATGCATGTTCAGATCAACATGGCCCTACGTGATACCTCTGAAGTGGTGGAGTCACTGGAGCAGAAATAGACAGTGTGGTTGAGACAAAACCAGCCAGCAGTGGCCTGAAATGGACTAAAAATGCCCTTATGCATCCCAGACAAAATTTCACTCTTCTATCAATAAATTTCACTTTGATCTCAATGAGGCTCTTTACAGACGGATGTTCTCCTCTTAGGGATGTTTGCATTCCTTCAGCTCCATTGGTAGCAACAGGCAGAGCAATGACAAGCAAAGCCCCTGTGCCTATGGCAGGTTTACTCTGCTGGCAATGACCTTTAAGCAAAGTGGCAACCAAAGTGTTACCATTTTCCTTCAGCGTCTGGGAGCACTGTCCCACTGATCTCCATGCAAACCGGTGGAGCTCTTCCTGGGCATGTGCCCATAGGCACCTCCAGGGAAAAAATGCAAGCATAAGCAAAGTCTGGGTGCAAGAAAATCCCTGCTAATTTGGGAAGTGGCCCTACTCCTTCTTATAATGGGTGGGTATGTTGGGAGACAACAACCAAGCAGGATGAAGGGCACTGAGAGTGTTGTGAGAAGATGCTGTGCCCCCCAGCTTCCTCTTCTGTACAAATCCAGGTTCAGTCTCAAGGGACGTGAGGCTTAGCCTTCCTCCCCCTTCCTCGCCAGCCCCAACTCCTCACTCCCGCTGCCCCGGCCTCCCTGCCATGCGCACGTGGGCCTGCTGGCCATGAATAGAGTTGGCACGGGTGGGTCCAGCCTGAGCCGCTGGGGCTCACAGCTCCCGACCTGAATAAGCAGCATAAAGGCACAGAGCAGCCCCGTCGCGGCTCTGTCCCGACCCATCCTCCCCAGCTGCAACAGCATCCGCTGGGCCCAGACCGGCCATTCTTATCCAGTCCTTCTGTGCAGTTTGTCTTTCTCTCCCTCTCTCGTCTCCCCCCACCCCCGCCTTTTTTTTTTTTAATCCCCTTTTTTCGAACATATCATTACAGGAGCAACAAAAAAGATGGGACAATACAGCCATTGATGAACTGCTCTCGTCCTCCAGTCCTGATCCCCCCCACTCCCTCCCTCCCCTTCTCTGGTGCGTGCCAACACTCTTTCCACCCGCCCAGGGCTGGAGCCAGCGCCAAACAACCTCTGCTAATAAACAAGAGGAACCAGATAAACCAGGAACACAATAGAGGGATTTGTTGCACTTTAGTGATGGTGGGAACAATGTCAACTCCGTGGTGCAGCTGCATGGACCCCCTCCCATCCTCTCCCCCAAACGCCTCGTGCCCCCCGCGTACTTGCAGCCCAACACTGTGATTTATGAAAGGCCAAAGGTCACTGTGCATTAAAGGGCTTCTTTCTTGCATCGTTTATTAACCCCTCTATGACAAGGCGCACTCATTGTGGCAGTGGTGGTGGCACAGAGAGCGGGGCACGGGCAGAGTCCATCCCAGTGCCACCATGCATTTCCCAGAGGATGCTGAGACACAGGCTGGTGCTTAAGCCTGATTTTACACTGACCTGGTGCTGGAGAGAGGAGGGCAGGCTTTTGTGAGATACGTTTTGGCCAGCAAAGGCAACTCATTACTCCAGCACGTCTCTGTTTGCACTGCACGTAGGTCACCCTCTGCCGCACCTACACTTGCTGCCGGGCTGGTGAGCTCAGGTTGCTGTCCATGCTGTGGCCATGCACACACTGAGAGCTGACCTGGAGTTTCTGTATTTCACATGGTAGACTTGACCACATTGCACACCAGAGCCTTAAGTCATCCTGTGCTACGAGGTGTTGTCACATGGACTGCCCATGATGCAGCTGGGCAGAGAGGAGGCAGGGGGTCATGACAGAGGATAACTCCAAGGTCTCCTTCTTAGGAAAGTAGAGATGTGCCCCAAATCTCTCCTTGGCTCACCAGAGCTGGTTGCCACTACAGGCAAAGCTGCAGTGTCATCATGCAATATTTTCAAGCCTTCCTGTGTAGCCATGAAGTAGCACCATGAAACAGCAGCATAACAAATCCTTAGACTGATCTTTTTCTCCTGAAATTGCAGTGACCAGGTGAGTTTGAGTGAGTCATTGCAGTGGCAAAGGCTTCAGCACTGAACTTTGAACCCTGAGGTACAGTCCCATATCCCCAGCTGTGCTTGAGGGTTCCCTGGAGACCCTCTCCACGGGCAAGCTTGCTTGGGAGGACAACATTGCCATCACAGGCTGGGGGTGGTGAAAGCCCTGGAAAGGGGATGCCTGCTGGAGTTCACGTCCACTGTAAGAGCAGTGGGGCTGTGCTGGCCCCTGGTTGCCTGGCCCATCCCTCCGGGCTCAGCAGAGGGCAGGCTGTGTTGGTGGGCTGGGATATCTCACCCCTCCCCGGGATGAAGGGATGGGTATCAAGGGACAAGCTTGGGAGCCCTTTGAATATGGGTGTCAGGGTGAGCCCCTGCACAGGGCAGAGGGGACATGGAGGCTGGGGTAAAGAGGAAGACGGCCCCACTGCACAAATGCTGGCTGTAACTCTGGTTACCAGCCAAACTGCTCCTGCCCTAGCTCTGGTGCCTTGAGGCCGTGCTCCCTCACTCATTCTCCCTCACATTCCTCTGGGAGCTGATCAGGGCTTGAATGACACCCCAGATGACTCTTTGCTATTAATTCCTGTGAACAGAAAGGGCTCCTTGTTCTCCCAGTCCTACTCTCTGGAGGAATTACAGGGGCCAAGGCAGCAGGCTGAAGCCTTCCCGACTTAACCCTTCCCCCGGCTCCCCAGGAGCCTCCCTGCATCCAGGGGACTAGCAGAGGTGAAGATCACCCTGAAGCCACCTTGACTACCACAGAGTGAGCCCACTGGGGTCACTCAGCACAGCTACAGACACAGGTCCCATTGGGAGGATTGTCTTTTCTGGTTGTTCTGCCCAATCTTGTACAATTCTCTTCTTTTCCCCTGTAGGCATCTCTTATCTGGTGTGCAGACCGAGAGCATCCAGCTCCCTCCATTACATAACACTGGATGTGCCAAGAACCATCCAAGAACAGGCAGCCTGGTCTTTCTCCCCCAGCTCTACCCCTTCAGTGCATGCTTTTTGGGGTTAGCCTTTTGGAAGTGCACCTGTCCTCTCCAGCGGGAGATGCAGGGGTTAACAGCCAGGCAGGCTCTGTGCCATCTATCAAAGCAGGTAGCAGACAGACATGCTTGCCCTACTCCTCTTTGATCTTCCCAGACCTGAGTAATGCAGGAAAATTGTCCCGTTTAGCCATCACAGGTCCTTGCCATGCCAATGAAACATTAGACTGGCCAAGATGACAGGCCAGGAGCTGCCTGGGGTCTTTGCAATGTTCAGAAATTATTCTCCTCCCTACTTTCCACAAGGTTTTTCCTACACCTTCTCTCTGGAGCAGCTGGCACTGTAATCCACTGTTTCAGAACAAAAAATGCAGCTGAGCAAAGTCTGCTTGGCCACATCAAGGCCATAAACCAGTGGCAGCAACACTGTGGTATCCTGCACCTGTGGCATCCCACACCATCCCCTGGAGAGAGAAGAGATTTTACTCCCGCTCTGGAGCCAGGCAGGACTCTACAACCACATCCCAGACCCAGTCCCCAGAGAACTCCCTGGGGACTCCCACCCCTCCTGAGGTGATGGGAGTGCAGGGTTATGCACCAACCAGCACCATCCAGGCTTTGCTGCATATGCAGAATGATAATCCTGGAGGAGGGCAGCCACTGTCGCATTTCTTTAGTTGCCTGCACAGGACACTGGATTGTCAAAACAGCCCAGTCCACCAGTAAACAACTCCAGGCACTGCCTGCCTTGTGTTTCCCCTGATACCCCATGGCAAAACTTCCTGCACAGTCCCTGCAGCTGTCCTGTAACCACATGGATGCTGTATGGTGCTGCCAAAACCCAGGTAGGGCTGCAGGCAACTCTTTGCATTTCCTGACTGACCCACACCACTTCCTTTCTCTTCAGGCTGCATCACAAACAACCAGTTCATCAATGCCCACGACTGGAAGCTCAGAGGCACCTGGAAGGGTCTAGGACAAACAGAGCTTCAGCCAAGAACAGTGAGGGGTGATGAAGATCAGAGCCCAGCAGTGGTTTCTGTGCCCAGCTCTCAGTTGGAAGGCTGCCTATGGCACAAGGCAAATCAAAGGGTTCTTTGGAAATTGTGGCAGACACAGAATTGAGGAGGGTGACACAAACATGGCCTTCAGGGACCCTCTGCTTCCTCTTGTTCATGGGCAAGCCTTGAAAATGACCCGCACTCTGGGAGTCTGGGAGAGCAGTCATGACACTGGATGGGAGAGGAATTTGGAGAGAAGGGCATGAGGAAGTGGTGGAGACAGGGCTGGGCTTGGTGCTCCAGCAAAGGGTACGACCTGGTCCTGATCTCTCTCAGGCTGTCATCAGTCATGTCCCATGATGTCTCACGAGTCAGACCATCCGCAGACTCACAGGTTTTCCAGACATTATAGTGGTCTTTCCCTTTGCTCCTCCCCACTTTTTCTCAGAGCATCACACTTATGCAATCATCAAATAAAAAGGGTAACACTTTGAAACCTTTCTAGTTTTTCCAATTTTCTCATTACTTCCTCTGTGTCAAAATTGACCAGGGGTCAAATGGCCACCTGGCCATTAGCTTCCACTGGCCCCTAGAACTGAGTAAGGGGCTTCCCAGCTATCTCATGGCCATGATGGTGAGGTGTGATAAGGCCCAGTGGCATCTTCACACCGAAGGGGACGTGCACTGTGGATGTTTGGTATACTATTTCTGACTGGCATAGCAGGACTTCCAATGTGGGTCAGCTGTACCTGACATCTTCATGACTGTCTGGGCTGCCTCTGCCTCCCTCTTTCTCCCTCATGGGCAGGGAGACAGACCCCCTTTCCAGTAGGAGGGCTGTCCCCCTCTTCTTCCTCACCAAGCCATGCCCACCAGCCACATCAGGCAACAGTAGCAAGCTTCTGTCATACTGTCAAAGATGCCAATCCCACTTTGGAGATAGGGTAGGACAAGGGTTTGGCTTTAGTATGAGAAATCTAATTTCCCTCCCTAACAGGATGTTGGTATGGCCATTCCCTGTCCCTTCCACAGCATCACAGCGGGGATACAGGCACAGCAAATCCACACCAACCTGCCTGACACAGGCAAGAAGGCAGCAGGGCCAAGACCCCCTCCCACCCCCAAATCCCAGACCATGCCCCCACCCCCCCAACCACCTGCCCCTCATTGTCTCACGTGCCCACTTCCACATGAAGGGGATTTTGCAAAGAGGAGGTGGTGCCCGCTCATCCATCCCAGTGGCTGTCCCCATCCTGGCCACTGCCGCAGCCTCAGCTCCTCCTAGCCTGGGCTTCCTCTCCCGTCTTTGGGTCTGGAGCAAGCTGGACGCTCTTAAAAAGCTTTTTATGTGCGTGCGTGTGTGTGTGCGAGTGTGTGTTAATCACATGATTGTCATTCACCTGTATCCTGAACAAAGACTGTGCACTGTTTAAGGCCCAAACAAGAAAGCCAGAAAGGGAAGGAGGGGGGGTTGTTGGGAAAACTGAAGGGGCTCTTAAGAGAGCAGGCGTGCGCAGGAGAAAATCCTTATCAAACTCCCAATTCATGGGTCTCCCTTTCCCTCAGCACACTGTGGGTATTGTTTGGCTGGGGGGTGTGTATGTGTATTTTTTTGAATGTCTGTATCGTTCCCTCCTTGCTCCCCAGCTGTGACGCTGTTTTACTGTATGGAAAGATTTCTCAGGGAACCCCTCCCATTTTCCCAGGCAGTCCTGGGACAATACCAGTGCTGTGGCCCCGAGTTGGGCAGGGGACAAAAGCTGGCTCTTGTGCTGGGGATCCTGCTGCTCCTCTGCTGTGGACAGGCTCTCCCTGTGACTCCTCCCTCACCACAGGTGCAGGGGATAGGTGTCACCTAGCAAACCCCTCCCCCAAAACCTCCATGGTCCCACCCTGGTGGAGGAGGTGTCCCACCAATGTGGTCCCCTTGCTGAAACCCCACCAAGCAGGTGCCACTGCAATGATGCTCCTTGTTCACCAAGCAGCCAGCCTGGAGCAGGGTGTCTTCCCTGTCATCCTTGGGAGTGCTATGGACACAGGACACGTGGACAGAAGAGGCTTGGACAAGGATATACAAACACTCAGTGCTCTGAGAGGGGGCTGAAAAAAGGGGTAAACAGACTGCAAAATAAAAGAGAATTCAAAAAGTGGAGGCAGGACCAAAGGAGGCAAAATACAAGAACTGGAGAAAAGCAGAATGGAGGGAAAAAGCCCCTTCCTCAACATTTAAATATGAGGAGACACTGAGATAGCAGAGACTGTGTGGCTAGTACACACTCCTTTGAAGACATCCCTCTCTGCAGCTGAGCCACCCATGGCTCTGCAACGAGGCACAAATTGGACTCGGCTCCTGGCTGGCTGGCTGGCTGGTGGCAGCAGACTCTGACAGGGATGTGAGCAGTGGGAAAAACACTGGTCCAGTGCCCTGGAGGTTACTGAAATCCCTTCTGGGTCTGATTCCTCTCTTGCCCAGCTGGGAGCTGTTCTCCCTGCAGAGTTTACCTGTTGCACTTGGGGTTTGAGCTGAGCAGGTTGTAAACTTCACTCAGTGCCTTGTGGGGCTCTTGTTTTTGTCTCCTGACTGGGGATCCTCTCCAGCAAAGCACTAGAGGACCCCTGGCCTCTCGTTCCCTACTGGGGAACCTACAGGGTGAAGCTCTGCACCCTGTATTCTCACTCCAGAGGAAAACAAGAAATCTCAGCCACACGCCCTTTTTGCCATGGAATCCACAGGAACTAGCACCTGAAGGGAGAGCAAATAAACACAATTTTCTGGCTATTTTCTGTGTCATTCTCCCTCCCTGCTCCAGGCTCCTGGAGGTTGGCTGCAGCCAGGGAAACAAGCAGGGCAGTGTTTCTCAGCAGAGGCTGCCTTCTTGAGGGGCAAGAGACAAAACTTCCAGTTCCAGTTCTCCCACACTCCTATGCAGGGCCCCTGTAGATTGAGGATGACCCTTAGTGGCTGGGGAAGGTGCCATGAGCTCTGCAGTATCACTGACTCTGGATCCAGTGGGCCACAGACAACTGTGCAGGAACTGACCTGGCCTCACTTGTTTTTGCTGGTCATCTGCATGCCAGACAGAGGGTGAGCTGCCAATTTGCCTGTCTGTGCTGTGAGTCCTCTTCTTGTGCCAGCCACAACTGGGGTGTCTGTTGGTGAGAGAACTCATCCCAAACGGCAAGACTTGAGGTTGACCAGCTGCTGCTTTGGCCAAGAAAGCAGGGCCTTGATGCTGCTTTTTGAGGCTCTCCGTTGGGTTTTCTTGTCATCAAAAAGACACTCACATTCCTCTCTTCCAAAGGAAAAAAAGGCAGCATGTAAAAAAAAGTATTTGAATCCATCTGTAGGAGATGATCCCTTGACAGTTGTTTTTTTCTGTGGAGTGCAAGCAGCCTGTTTAAGCAGAGCTGCCTGCTTGATCCCAATGGCACGTAGCCATTTCCCCCTCCCAGCTCTGTTCAGTAAAGGCTTCTCACTGGGATTTAGTGAGGTTTTCCCTGCAGCCACCCTATGGTTTCAGAGCTTTATTTACTCCAGACAACACCAGACATGCAGGGAAACAGCCCTAAGCTGTCAGCCAGTTTGCAGGGGTTTCCTGTGGCACCTCACAGTCCATGTGGTGCCAGCCAGTGGTTTTCTGGGTCTTTCAAACACAAAGCTTCTGGAGAGTGAATATCTGTTATAGGAGTTGAAACCGTTCTTGAAATCCCTCCAAGCTGTTTGCCTGGGTCATAGGCATTAATCTCTTTGTATTTTCTGACTTAGCACTGAAATGTCTTTAGGTTGGGTCTGCAGCAGGGAGCTGGGGCAGGAGCTGGGTTTATCTCATTGCTACCATAGGAAATAATCAGAATTTTTGTGGGTGACTTCTCATGGTTACGGAGTTGGTGTTGGTCTATATGAGCCCTGGTAACAAAGGAAATTGAAGAAACCATCTACCAGAGGCATGTGGGAAGGAAAGTGAGCTGGAAAACAGAAGATGTGAGGGAGAACATTCTATACCATTGAGAGCTGAGATCTATTACGTGTCCCAGTGCACAAGCAGCAAGAATGAAAGTGAGGGTGAGAGTCCTTCTCATTAGGAAACCCCACTTTCCTTGTGAGACCATGTTTGCCTATAGGAGCAGCTCAGCATGCTGGAGGAAGCAGAGCCTGCTTATCTTGGCAAGATCCCGCAGAGCCCATCCCTAGAGTGCAAAAATCTTAAGAAAGCTCAAACTGGTATCCACTGTCCAGCAGCACGGTATTTTCCCTGAACCTGCTGTCCTCCACCCTCAGAACACCTCTGATGCCCTGCATCCCCTTCCCTACCTTGCAGATACAGGTCTGAATGATGCCCTTTTCACAGTGCCTTGACCCCAGGGTCCCAGGTCAACTTGTTTCAGCATAGAGGAATCCTCATGTGACTCTGTGATGAGGACTAGGGACTCATTTAGCACATGGGGAGTGCTAGATCCTTCAGGAGTAATCATGATATCAGGGAGAAGGAGAGGGACCGCTATCCTGAGGATGCAGACCCTTCTCCCCAAACCACCCACACCCCTTCCAGCATCCCACCACCCCAGCCTGCCAGGGTTGAATCCTTCAG
Organism: Emberiza elegans; assembly: GCA_024865655.1. NCBI lineage: Eukaryota > Metazoa > Chordata > Aves > Passeriformes > Fringillidae > Emberiza > Emberiza elegans. The sequence goes on along the minus strand of JALJVW010000910.1, from coordinate 3,863,412 downwards.
CACCATCTCTGGGGTGGCCATGCCACTGAGAGCATCAATGCCAGCAATTCCCATGAAGAAGCTGGCACCATGGAAAACAGGGAATGTACTGGTGGCTGAGGTGGGGTGGGGGGCTGCCTGTGTCCCCTCCCCGCCGTCCCTGGCCGACCGTACTCTGGCTCTGAGGAGTGCTTGGCTCCACCTTCCGCCCTTCCCTCCCCCGGTGCTAAGCAGCAAAGCCAGCTAGAGACATCCAGCCGGGGTATTAGTAAAAACCAAGCCTCCCTCCAGGAATGGCACTCGCTTGAGAGCCTCCCCGTGCTGCGCGCCCCAACACCGCTGGGGCTGGAGAGAGAGCAGGGGGGCTATTGGGATCACAGCCCTGCGGGATTTGCCAGCACACCGGCCAGCAATGTAAGTTTTCCTACCTGAGCTCGCTTGCATACATGCACGCTTTCGTTCGCGCTTTTTCCCCCTCTACATTCTCTTACTTTTTTCATTTTCCCAAACAAGACTCTGTGTTGCCCTCTGAAACTAGAGGGACAGCAGCTCTTGCTATGCACTGGCTTTTTTTTTTTTTCCAGTTAAGCCGGAGGCATGCTTTTCCATCACTTTTTTTTTAAAAATTTCTTTCTTCTTCTATTTTTTTTTTTTTTTTTTAATTTCTAGATGGGGAGGATAGAGAGGCCTTTATTTTTAGAGTGTTTTTTTTTCTCTTAGGGGGGAACTGCTGCACAGCAGCAGGGACTTTTAGAGGTGACTGCAGACGGAAGGAGAAAGGCAGAGTGTGTGGGACAGGCAACCCAAAGCTATGGCTTGTCTCAAAGTTAAACTTGGTTGTGTTTTTGTCTGGATAGATACAGATACAGATACAGACACAGATACAGATACAGATACATGACTGTGAGTATGCATATGCATACATACGTATACTGGAGGGTGTGTGTGGATGAAGCGTAGATGTATTTCAAGCCTTTGGTTTATCAGCTGTGAGAGGAGAGTGAGGGACGAGATGTCCCCGCAGAAGCACTTTCTCACAGCTGGGATCAGGGTCTCTGGGTGTGGATCCCAGGCCTGGGCTGGTTCTCTGCATGGTGGTGCCACCCGCTCAGGTTCCCTGGCACCTAGGGTATCAATCCCTTCTGGCTTGTAGACAGACTGCTGGTGCTTCCCCTCCCGTGCCTCCCTCCAGCCATTTCACTGCTTGTCTTTGAATAAAGGGGCACTTCCCCACCCAAGTTTGGTGGCTCTCCTCCACATTCTACTCCTCTGTGGGGTGCTGTGCCCAGGCAGAATGGTGCATGTCTCTCCCCTTTCAGGTCCCTAACTTTCATTATCCCTCTTGCTGCAAGCACTTCCCCACATGTCAGCTCCATACGACTGTAGAGATAGGGAGCAATATCCCAATTAATCAGCGGCCCCGACCCATCCCCACCCCCACTGATCACGGGTTTTGCGGTGTGCATGGCAATTGCGTTGCTTGCGCTTTAATTGAGCAGCCCCTGTCTCGTGGTCAGTTCTTCAGAGACCTTGGAGTCCCTTTCAGATTTGGTGGTTGCTTCTCATTTTCTCTCTTTTCCCCCTTTTTCCCTTTCTTTCCATTGTTTTTGTCTTCCTCCCTTCCCTCCCCAGTGAGAAGAAGGACAGCAAGAAGGAAGAAGGAAAGCTTGAGAGCAACGATGGCTGACGACCAAGACCTTTCGGAGGTGGAGATGAGCCCAGTGGGCTCTGAAGACCACCACTGCCTCTCACCAGGACCCTCCATGGCATCAGACAACTCCCCGCACCTCACTGGCTCTGGGAACGGGGAGATGGGGAAGGTGAAGAAGGAGCAGCAAGACTCAGAGGCGGACGATGACAAGTTCCCGGTGTGCATCCGTGAGGCAGTCAGCCAGGTGCTGAGCGGCTACGACTGGACCCTGGTTCCCATGCCCGTCCGGGTCAATGGAAGTAACAAGAGCAAACCCCATGTCAAGAGGCCCATGAATGCCTTCATGGTGTGGGCACAGGCTGCCCGGAGGAAACTGGCTGACCAGTACCCGCACCTGCACAACGCCGAGCTCAGTAAGACCTTGGGGAAGCTCTGGAGGTAAGGGAGAGTGGTGGAATGTGGGGTAGGAGGGCTGAGGTCTGCAGGTGTCCTCTAGAGGACTGTGTGGTCATGTGGAAGGATGGAAGGGGTGTCCCTTGAGGGGACTTCTGTACGGTGAGACCCCTCACAGGAGGCGCAGTTGTTGACTGGAGCAAGAGTGGTGGTTGGATGTAGTGAAGGTTTCCTCAGCAGAGCTCACCTCTGTCCTGAGCAGAAGCCCTTTCCATTTGTTTCCTACTAAGTTTCCCCGTTGTTCCTGATGAGGACACTCATTCTGGTCCTCCCTGCCTGACTGCCTGGGGAGATCTTGTTTTCTTGGCTCACCCTCCCTGTAGGGCTCAGTTGTGCAGTAGCAGTAAACTGGCTGAGCTCAAGACTTAAGAGCTAAGTCACAGGTGGCTGCCTCAAGCCTGCCTGAACTCAGACCCCAGCACTAACAAGGTTTCTTTTCTGGGCAGTGCCACAAAGCAAGAGGGATTTACAGCTGAGGAGGAAGGTCAGGGGAAAGGAGACAGGCAGTCAGAGCCTGACACCCATCCTTCCCAGGATGATCCCACTTTTGGCAGGCCATGCAGGTGCAGTGAAATGGACAAGGAGAGACACAGGTAGAAATAGGGGCTGAGGCTTAGCAGAGAGGAAGAGACCTGCAAGAGTCTCAGCCTTAGCAGGCTCTCTTGGAATATGCTGGCTCAAACAAACTCCATCTTCCTTTGCACACAGAGAGATGCCCTCCCTTCTCACTAGCACACATACACTTGTCCTTTGGCACCATCAATTTGCGCAGCTATTTTCACTTTGTCAGATCCTGGGTCCTTTGAACAGCATCCTCTCCTTCCTTCAGCAGATCCACAGGCTCCTCTCATCGAGTGCAGCCAGCCCAGGAGTGTGCAGAGAGCCGTTGTGCCAAAGCTAAATGTGTCAGGCTGGCTGTGCCACATCCTTGCCATCGGACGCTCTCTGCTGATAACCCCACCAACCTGTTACTTTCTGCCACAAGTCCCCAGCACAGTCCCCTGCCTCACACCAATCAAGGCAAACCAAGGCTCATGCAAACAGCCCTCTCATTCTCACACCCTGACATAATTTCACAGAGAAAGCCCTCAGTTTTGGGTGAGCCAAGACACATTTTTTGAAGCAGAAGCTTCAAAACACACTCTCTGTAGCAGCTATTCATTCCTAGCTTCAAACAGCCTAGCTCGCAAGGAACCAACCCCACGGGCATTAGATTCTCCCTCTGCTATGTCAGCCTGTTTACTGTGACTCCTGAGTGTCTAATGTAACCCCAGCAAAGGGATTTCCTTGAGAAGTCAAAGGTAGAGCATTGATTGTGAATGTCTCATCTGATCTTCTTTCCTGCTTGGATCTCCTCTGCTTTCCCTTTACCACAGCACTTGCTTTCACCTGGGACTCTGCTGCCAGCCTCTGAATTGTGAAGCTGTGTTGAAAAGGGGGTGTGTGGGGGCGACCTACCCTTTTTGTTCCCGAAACATTGATTTCAAGACATCATTCTTTTACTGCAAAATTTTGCCAGATTTTGGAGCAATGGTGTCTCCCTCCAGGCACTCTATTTTCCTTGAAAATATAGCAGAGCAGTGAAACCTCCACAGGAATTGCATTCAGAGCACAGGGAGATGGAGCCCCCAGCCCACGGCTACAGTCATGCACCCAAATGCCTCCCTGCTCCCAGGACATGGCTCCCGCTGCTGGCCACACGGGACTCTGAGCAGCAGGACACGGCTGCCAGACAATGGCCAAGGTCCCTGTGTGTTTCTTAGGGCACAATACAGCCAGGAAGCATTGCTCAGATGAGAAGCTTGTGGGGTCAGGCCTGGGGTTGTTGTAAGCTGCAGAGGTTGCCACCTGGGTGCTTCTCTCCTCTCCTAGTGCATGCTGAGGATCTCTGAGCTGTGCCAGCCCTTACAGAGATCGCACAACGCAGCAAGCTGGGTTATGGCTACAGTCAGTATCTGGCCATATGTGTGTGTATTTCTGTGAGGCTGGGGGGAAATATCAACCACAAAACTCCAGGGGAGGTGGCCCAAAGGTTACCATGATAGTAGCCCAGAGCCTTGCCTTCCAGCCACGGTATGGCTGGGCTTCCTCTGCTGAGGTTCCCACTGCCTTATCTACGCTGTCCCCCAGGTATAGCTCCTACACATGGGTATAGATGCAAGGAGACAGGATTTTTTTCTGGATGGCTTAGCCTCAAACTTTTGATGAATGTCCTTGCAAAGGCAGCTAATGAAACCCTACTGCTATGGCTTGTTGCTTGGGAAAATGTTGGCTGTTCTGAGCTTATACAGATAAAGGCAAAGGCTGGTGACCACAGGGACTCCCTGCAGACCACCATTAAATCAAGCACATCCCCAGCAATTGGCACTGGGTGGGGATGGAAGAGGATGGAAATCTTGAGAGGCACCTACAGAATAGGATGCAACAGCCCAGGATTTTTTTTTAACCCCAGAATTTTCACTGTCATGTCCTCCACAGGCATCAGCCCTCATTGGAAGGGGCTGCAGGATATGCCCTGATGGCCACATTACCTGCCTGACCCCAAACACAGTGCCAGGGGGCTTATGACCCCATCCACTTTCCCCAGTCTGTACCCATTAGGGTGTGTGATGGGTGCAGACATCAAATGGGACATACTAAAAAAGAAGGGAGAGGTTTTGTGCTTGACAGTCACGAAATCTGTCCTTGAATGCTTTCCTCTCCCAGGGTGGGACAGGGAGCAGCTCTCAAATGGAGGCTGGCTGCTGAAAATGTCAGCATGACTCCCAGCCAAAATGCCAGCACCACCTCCAGGGCTGAAAACAAGGGAGGCACGGGAAGAAGGGGAGGAAGGCTTGGTAGGGAGGAACAAAGAGCCCTGATGGAGGGATCTTTGCATGAGGGTGGCAACACCCAGGGAATTGGTTCATGCCCACAAAATCTAGGGCCATGGACGTGTAGGAGGGCTGCTTTCTGCTCCCAGCCAGCTCTCACCTTGCATCAGCCGCAGTGCCCAAGCCCATCACCGCACTGACCCATTGGCAGCTGAGCCCCAGCCAGGGTCAGGCCTCTGGCTGCTGAGCCAAGCGCCTGGCACACGGAGCCGTGCCATGCCAGGCGGCAGAAGGGCAGGCTCTGAGAGGTGAGCAGGAAGGTTTTAGCCCTCCTTTCTCCTCCCAGAGCGCGGCGCTGGATGCTTGCCCCTCTCCCCTTAGCTTGGGGGTGAGCATTTGGTGTCAGGCTTGGATAAGCCCCATGAAGGGCTTTGCTCTGTGATCCGTAACTTCTCTGCCCGTGCGAGATTCCTTTGCATTATGGCCTGGAGAGCGTGGGGGGCAGGAGGGGGAGGGCAGGAAGCAAGTGAAATCCAAATCCCCCCAAATCTCCTGGCCTTTGCCTGCTCGCACCAGTTTCACTTTGCTAAAGCTGATTTGAATTCTGATCCCAGTGGGAGGGAGGAGGGAGCAGGCAGCGTTGGAGAGAAGGCAAAGATGGGGGGAGTAGACTTGCTTCTGTCCTGTTGGTGGCACTACTCACGGGCTGCTGTCAAGAGGAGAGATGAGGCACTTCAGCATAGCTCAGAGGGCAGGGGTCTAACACTTGTGTAGCCTCCAATGGCTCCATGATCCACAAGACAGATCTCAGAGGCTGAGCTTTGCAGGTTTTGCCTCTATTCTCCATATCCCACATTCCATAAAGATGAAGATTTTGCCAAGGTAAAGTTGCTCCCAGTCCACAAGGCCTACGAGGGCTGAGGGCTGTCTGGAGCAGCACAGGCTGAGGGATTAGAACCCTCTGGGACTTGTGAGTGTGGTATACAGTGGCGGGAGGGAGACAGCAAAGCTGGTGCTGGATTCATGGTGCCTCAGTTGCTTTAATCTCCAGGATTAAGGCAGCGGAGGAATGTAGTGTGTGGCCACAACCTGCTCAGGCTGACTGGAGTGAACCCAGGTCAGCACCATGTCACACACCTTCCATCTACCAGCCGAGGCAATGCACAAGGAGTAGGAGGGAAAAGGGTGTTTAGGGACCAACCCATTACTTGCTGGTGACCAATCTGATTGCCCACCAGATTTACCTGTGTATTCCTTCAGCCATACCTCCACTTCATCTTTCAGTTTTTCAGGTCAGTTCAAGCCTTTATATCACCCTCAAAGTGTACAGCTAAACAGAATTTGTCACATTTTAGTGCTAAGGGCTTTGGGGATGCCAAGATGCCAGCACAGTTCCATCCCCATGTAGTTCTTTTGCTGGGGAGAAAAAGGTGGGGACGTAACATAAATGGATTTTTTTTTGGCTGTTTGTGAGTCCTGCCATTCCTAATGGCTGTTTTGAGTTCCCAGTCATGAGAAGACTGGTCCCTTCCAACAGCACTGGGTTTTGGTTGAAGGCAGGATGACCTTGAGTCACAAGAATATGAGAAGGAAAATCATAATATGAAATTGAAGTGCTTCCAGCTGAAATGCTGCAAAAGGCTTGAGCAATAAGTTTGATCTGATCTGAAGTGCTCTGAGGCATCCTGCCTGTGCATTTCACCGTTTCCTCAAAGAGTCTTCACTAGAGCAGCCCATGATCTGGCAGGAATACAGACAAGGACCTTACATTTCTGCAGTGCCTTTCATCCAGAGACCAAGGCTCATCTACTTCTACAAAGCAAGCAAAATAGCAGCTAAATTTTTTTTACAACTGCTTGGCCAAGTTCAAGGAAGGTCCTTTGTGCTTCAGCCTTTTGCATTATCCATGTCTGAGGTGAACAGGCTTACTTGCTGGTGACCAATCTGATTGCCCACCAGATTTACCTGTGTATTCCTTCAGCCATACCTCCACTTCATCTTTCAGTTTTTCAGGTCAGTTCAAGCCTTTATATCACCCTCAAAGTGTACAGCTAAACAGAATTTGTCACATTTTAGTGCTAAGGGCTTTGGGGATGCCAAGATGCCAGCACAGTTCCATCCCCATGTAGTTCTTTTGCTGGGGAGAAAAAGGTGGGGACGTAACATAAATGGATTTTTTTTTGGCTGTTTGTGAGTCCTGCCATTCCTAATGGCTGTTTTGAGTTCCCAGTCATGAGAAGACTGGTCCCTTCCAACAGCACTGGGTTTTGGTTGAAGGCAGGATGACCTTGAGTCACAAGAATATGAGAAGGAAAATCATAATATGAAATTGAAGTGCTTCCAGCTGAAATGCTGCAAAAGGCTTGAGCAATAAGTTTGATCTGATCTGAAGTGCTCTGAGGCATCCTGCCTGTGCATTTCACCGTTTCCTCAAAGAGTCTTCACTAGAGCAGCCCATGATCTGGCAGGAATACAGACAAGGACCTTACATTTCTGCAGTGCCTTTCATCCAGAGACCAAGGCTCATCTACTTCTACAAAGCAAGCAAAATAGCAGCTAAATTTTTTACAACTGCTTGGCCAAGTTCAAGGAAGGTCCTTTGTGCTTCAGCCTTTTGCATTATCCATGTCTGAGGTGAACAGGCGATCCAGGAATAGCAGAATACACAGTTTCTAGCCCTTCCAAACGTTCTTCCTGCTAGGGTTTCTAACCCTTTCCAAACTTCCAAATTCCCTTTTCGAATATTACAAAATGATTAAAGGTTGCTTTACATGGTTCCTGTGGAGCCAATATCAATTGCTCCTGTTGGTGCTCCATACAGCCTCAAACTAGGATCAAAGCCTATAGAAGAGAGGAGGTTGACCTGGAACAAATACAGTCTAGGGAAGAGCAAGAGACATGGGGCAGGCAGCACCACACATAGTACATTACTAAAGGACAATTGCAACTGCCCTTAATTTGCCCGGTTTTTAAAAGCAGCTCGTCCACCCTTATTTAACACAGCTACAAAAGGCTGCACTTCGCCCTTTGGCAATGGAAGAGAGGGTAAGTTGAACTTACTGAGGTGAGAAGCATCACACAAGTGGGGAAGGGGGACCCAGCACTGGCACCAACCAGTGGCAGGACTTAATGACCAAGGAGACGAAGGAAAGCATTGCTGTCTCCATGGAAACACTCCAAGTTCTTCCTATTGTTTTGGGAAGTACCCTTCATGGGGCAACATCCTGACATTTGGATTTACACACCCCGTCCCACAATACTGAGCATAGGTGGTTTTTTTCTGATGGACCTGCCCCACTCCTTTCCCTCTTCTTTCCCACCTTGGTCTCTGCAGGTTATTGAACGAAAGCGACAAGCGGCCCTTTATCGAAGAGGCGGAGAGGCTGAGGATGCAGCACAAGAAGGACCATCCTGATTACAAGTACCAGCCCCGCCGGCGGAAAAATGGCAAGGCCACACAGGGCGAGGGTGAAGGCCAGGTGGAAGGGGAGGCTGGTGGGGCTGCTGCCATCCAGGCCCACTACAAGAATGCCCACCTGGATCACAGGCATCCCGGCGAAGGGTCGCCCATGTCTGATGGTCATCCGGAACACTCCTCAGGTGAGTCTTGGGTCTCACCGAATCTCTTGACAGACTACAGCCAAGTCAGAGGCTCAAAAAAGACAAGTCATCATGGTGAAAGCCTTAGTGATGGGGCTCACACCTTACTCATGACCCAGCAGACTGCTGGTGTCAGCAGTACAGGGACATGCCTGAGTTTCAGAGGCACTTGCATTCTTCTAGTCAGGCAAGGTATCATTGCATCCTCCTTTTTTCCACAAGACGATAAAAAGAGATTTGGTTTTGTCTATTTCTTTCTATCTCCATCAAAGCCTCCAACTAGACAGCTGCTGGCACACTGGGAAGAACAGAGATGGGTTGTGTATAGAGCAAGTCATAAAGCTGCAACTCACCTCTTCTCTCTTTTTCCTTTTCAAAATATCCTTCACATTGCAGGTCAGAGCCATGGGCCCCCCACACCTCCTACCACTCCTAAGACCGAGATGCAGGCAGGCAAAGCCGATTCCAAACGAGAAGGGCGCTCTCTGGGGGAAGGGGGAAAGCCACACATTGACTTTGGAAATGTGGACATTGGGGAGATCAGCCATGAGGTGATGTCCAACATGGAGACCTTTGATGTCAACGAATTCGATCAGTACCTGCCGCCCAACGGACATGCCGGCCACCCAGGCCATGTCGGGGGCTATGCGGCAGCGGCTGCTGCTGGCTACGGCCTCGGGAGCGCCCTGGCTGCAGCCAGTGGACACTCTGCCTGGATCTCCAAGCAGCACGGAGTCTCCTTGTCCACTGCCACCTCATCGGTGGTGGACTCAAAGGCCCAGGTGAAAACAGAGGGGTCCACCCCTGGAGGCCATTACACTGACCAGCCCTCCACTTCCCAGATTGCTTACACATCCCTGAGTCTGCCCCACTACGGCTCGGCCTTTCCCTCCATCTCCAGGCCACAGTTTGACTACCCGGACCACCAGCCCTCAGGACCCTACTACAGCCATTCCACCCAAGCCTCTGGCCTCTACTCTGCCTTCTCCTATATGGGACCTTCCCAACGTCCCCTTTACACTGCCATCTCTGACCCTGCACCCTCCGTGCCACAGTCCCATAGCCCCACACATTGGGAGCAGCCCGTGTATACAACTCTCTCCAGACCATAGGGAATGGGGAACAGTGACCGAAGCAGCGACGGAAAGGCTCCGAAGAATCAGCACAGGCAGAAGAGCCTCCGAACTCCAAGGTCACTCAGTGCCATCCAGCCACCAGAGCCCACCAAGCATACAGAAGTGCCTTTCTTGATCCCAGCTCTCGCTGGCACACCCACCTAGAGGAAGGTTTATCATCCTTTCACCCTTTACCAATTTCACACAGGCCACATGACTGGCTTGAGATGCCTTACTGGCCTTCTAGATGAGGAGGATTCTAGACATGGAGTGACTGGTCTGTGGTGGGTTTTGTTGTGCGCACCCTGGACTGTACGATGAGACAGACTGTCCTTTCCTTCTCCTCCCACACTGCTCCAGGGAGCTTGCAAGTGTTTCCAAAAGGCCACAATGGCAAACATATTGTCACCTGCTGCAGGTGTCGGGTGGCTGCTCAGCCTTGGCGGACACGTCCCGGGAGGAGCAGTAGGGAGGATGGCATGGCCGACTTCCTTGCAATCAGCGTCGTGCAGCAGTCCTGCCTAAGATTCACACATGCATGAATCTTGAACCCCTTGGAAAACCAACCTATGCTTGTTTCCCTGCCAATTTCCACAGCTGAACCCTAGCTTTTCTCCCCACCTCTCCCCACCATCCTGTCTCTGTTTAATCCCACACTCTTCCCAGCATGGAGATTTGAAGGCTTGCCTGAACAGTACATGGGATTTGGGAACAGCATGGCCAGCCTTAGCATTACTCGTATCACAGCCTGTGTGCACACACGTGTTCACGTATGAAGGCAGAGGAGAGGTGGGGAAGGACCAATGAATCATTACGGTGCTATGGGTGAATCCTCCTTTTTTTAAATAAACCTGTATCATTAATTTATGTCTGGCATTTCTGGCTTCCCAGCCTCTTCTAATCTCTTCAGAACCCCAAACAACCTCTGAGCAAACCTGGCCCTTGCTTTTCCATGTCTGACAGTGCCTGCATGAAATGAAGAGGCACCAAGAAAGCTATGATGCATTTACCAACACCCCGAGTTGATTCCAGTACTCTCTGAGCTCCTACTCCACACCCAGGCTGAACTCATTCGTCCATCATGTCTCCCAGTCAGCCAACTCCTCCCTCCCATCTATGCTGAGAATGGAAAGATATTCCTGTGGCTTTAAGCAAGGTAGATACAGACCCAATCTTGGATGATGAAAGAAGCCTATTTAGGTGCAAAGTAATCTTCTTTGCCTTTGGGTTTCAAACTGGAAGCAACCATGTCTTAGAGATCAACCTCTTTTTTCAGCCCAATATCTGAGGACAGTCTGCTTGCTTCTCCTTTGTCACCTCCAGTACTGGGGTGGTTTGTCATGCCAGGGAGCGAACTGGCACAAAAACCGCCGCAGGAAAAGATGATTCCTGACAGCTGATTGCAGAGACATGCTGTGGGACTTCCTGATGCATATGCCAGTCTAGAAAAGACTTTAACCAAATGTGGACTGTGATGGGTGCTGCTGTATCCCTCTGTTGATATGACTGTCAGATGCCCTTCCTGCCTCCCTTAGCTACAGATGACTTATCCTTGTGGTGTCTGAAAAGATCATGTAGAATGTTTGCTCCCTGTACGCATGTAACCTCTTCCAGCCCTGTCCCCTTATTTATGCAAGTAGCACCTTCCTCCCCTACCTCCCTTTCCTCAGTCTCTGTGCCATCCTAGCACCATTAACTCTGCATTAAACATATGGAATAATAAACTTATAAGTTTCATTTTCATATGTCTGGGTTTCTTCGACCTCTTCCCTGCAAGTCTGTTTTTTCCCCCAGTACATGTATGATGGGTCACACACACCACCACACAGATCCTGTGCACAGCCTTCCTCTGCCTCTCAGGAAAAGGACACAGGTACAATTCTGACTGGCTGTCCAGACTCCTTCATGGAGATGAGGCTCACCTTCTGTTTACACCTCACTTCCAGCCACTTCTTCCATGAGAAAAGCACTAACAATGATTTCTGTTCTTCATCTGAGATAGAGCACATGCAACCAAGAGTACCATTTTGCATGTGTTTCACCCAAAAATTTCTTAGTGTGATTGCTACTCTCTCTATGATAGAAGTGTGGGGTTTCTCATCTTGGGTCCTCATGACCAGGTAGCAGGCGACATACTTTCAAAAAAACCCAACTTCCCCACATACACAAATTTGTGTATTTTGGAAGCAGCCATTAATTTCTCTGTAAAAACTCAACCCCCCACCCTCTTGCCTTCCACAAGCAAGAACCTAAACACAAACACTCATACACACAGAGTATATTCCAGAACACATGTATACACTTCCTCACTTGTTGAAAAAGATATTCTGTATACAGTCAGGTCCATAGAGGGTATCTGACTTTGTCTGGAAACAAAAAAGTGTAGCAGGTATCACTCTGCTTAAGAACATCTCTCAAGGCAGAATGGTAGGAGCCCATTTACCACAGACACTCCCAACAACTACAAGTTGATTCCAAAGGGCTTCAATGCTGGTGCATGTGAGCAGATGCAGTGAGTTCCTGTTCACTAAACACTTTATGGGTGAGTAGAGCAAGCAGAACATCTAGGAACTGTGGAATGTTCAAAGCTTTTTAAAAAGCACAGCACTATAGTTCTGTATAGGGCCAAGAGCATCCACAGCAGGATGGCTTAATTAATCTAATAATAGTGATGCCAGCCTAAAGAGTTCATGCAAAATAGGACTGACCATTCATGGAGAGGAAGAGAAACCTATACCCCAAATGACAGGCTGTGGGAAGAGCCCAGAAGGGCACTGCTGAGCAAATCGGGAGCACAGCTAGGGAGGAAGGGAAGCCACGGTGGAATTAGAGGTATGAAAGCTGATCACATGGGTGGGAAAGAGAAGTGACACAGCATGGATGAACAGAAGAGTGGGAAAAGAAACTTCTTAATCTCACATAAGTACTCCAGCTCCTCAAGAAGCAAATTAGGAAAGTGAGTGGGCTCTGTCTCAACCGTTTGCCAGTGGAAGGGGATGCCTCTCACAGAGGGGGGTTGTTGCAAGTAAGACAGTACTGAGAATACCACTGGTAACAGAGGGGTTAACCACTCCTCCTGCAGCCTAGCAGGAGCTGGCCCGGCATCCTTCCCTATCCCTTTAATAGTATCTGATACAGATGCAAGGCTGGGGAGGGGAGTCCGGCAGGGAACAAAGAAGCCATTTTAAAAAAAATAAAAAAGGACAAGAAAACGACCCCGCGCTCCATGGCAGACGCCAAAACGATTGCACAAAGGCACCATTTCAGGGCTGAAATTTCACCGCACCAACGTGATTAAAGGATTCCATGGAGGGTGGGGGGAGGAGGCTCAAGGCCACAGTGCTGCAAATTAACCTTTTCTTGGGAAGGATGGCCTGGACCAGGAAGCATTTGGGTTCTTCGCAGTCAACCCCCTGCATGCACCTGCAAACATCACCACATCCCCTTTGACCTGTCATTTCACCCAGGGACCCATTCAGCTCTTGCATTATTGCCTCCAAAACCAGCCCTTCCTGTGCACACCAGGAGAGGAAGGATAGACTGGTGCTTTTACAGGGAGCAGTAAGAGAATGACATTCATGGCTGTTACATCAGCCAAGTTCCCAGGCAGGTGGGTATAAACTCCCTTTGTGACATGGATGCTCATGTGCAGGAACTGACCACACATATAGCATGGAGAATGATCACTTAATATATAAGCACAAGCTTTAACACAAACTAGTCAGAAATATTCTTTCTGGAACAGACAAAAAAATATAAGGCAGAAACCATAGGTAAGGTGTGCCTTCCTCTTTCTTCTCTTTAAAAATAGAAACCAAGACCTCTGAGAGCTCTTTTTAGTAAGATAATTGAGAAAGATTTGGTGTGTTCTGCCCAAGCTCAGATCTTCCACATGAAGAGAAAGAACCTTGCAGAGAAAGAACCTTGAAGTACACAGATCAAGAAACAAAAACTAGGTGAACTGATGAAAGTCTGCAGCTGGCTGGAAGCCTTTGCAGATTGTAAGGCATCCACCCAACTCTTGACTCAAGCACATTACCTCCCACCACATCAGTGGTGAGAGCGCAGGTACCTGAAGGAGACAGATGACTGATCTTTCACCACAATACAGATCAAAGGAACTCTCGGATTTAGCTGCAGTTGTGCCACTGTAAGAATCACTAGGGTATGTTTAACTGAGATGGCTTGTCCATCCCCAGGACCTCAGTTCCACTGTGTCACAGAACAGCTGCACCAGGAGCAAGTGCAACAACAACCCACACCTGCCGAGCTGCTGGGATAGCGAGGGGCGGCCGCGCTTCCGGCTGGGGCAGTGCCACTGAAAGGGGATCCCCACTTCTGATAAGCAGCAAGGGAGCAGGGAAACAATAGGTGGCTTGATGAGAGCTGCTCTACGATACTCCTGAGAAGCCCCACAGTCAGCACTGGCCAAAGAGGAAATTGGGGGTTTCCACAGCAACCTGTTCAGGGCACAAAGGCCCAACTGTGTAGGGGGAAGCAATGGAGGTGTCTCAGCACTCCCACTTTAAGGGACAGTGGTGGAAGGCTGGAGTCTTTCTGAAGCCAAAGTACCTGCCAGAGCATTTCTGTACAGCAGGAGTTTAATTGGGTATCAGTCCTGTAACAAGGGAAGAGCAGTGCTAGAGAAGGGAGTTACTGCAGACTTTGGCCTAGCTAAAAGATGAGGCCTTCAATAGTGCAAGAAAGCTGAAAAAACAGCATTGCACTTGGCTCCCTAATCTTACTAATACAGTACATGACACACAGAGAAAAAAACAATACCCAAACTGGCGGAGACAGCTAAGTAATCTCTCAGACATACAGGACTGAAAGAGAAAATCAGAGGGCAAAAAACCCCAAATACATTTAATTTAAAATAGGGAGATCTAGAATTTATTTACACAAACACTAACCAAAATTAGAAACATCCCTGGGAATGCAAAACCAAAACCAATGCCTGGAATCTGATCAGTCTGTGATAATTAACTCATCCACACCCCAGTCTTCATAGCTCCCATCTGGAAGGTAACGACGGATGATTATGGGGATCTTGCGTGCTCTGAAGGGAAGAGAAAGATGAACAGAAATGTCAGAATCTCCACTGTATCACTTCAGCAGGCCATGGAAGTGAGGTGCTCAGTGGCTTCAACAGGCTCATCAGATTTAACTGAGGGCTGGGCAGCATCAGTAATTTGGTATTATGTAGCAAAGTCCCAACAACTTTCCCTCATTTGTAGATGCAAAGCACTCAGCACCTTCAGACTACGAACACCAAAGACCTCTCAGACCTCTGATGCTCCTGGAGGAATTGAGCCTGGCGGTCTGAACCCACTAAGAGACAACACCAAGCACCTAACCCTGATATAGGTGGAAAATATAAATCAAGGGACTTGAAGAACAAATCCACTGTTTGTCTAACAGAAGGTTTTTCCCCACACGACACTAAAAAGGTGGCAGAATTCTGAGAGCTTCCAGGGCAAACTAGTATTTACATAGAAATTTGCACCCTGAGAGCATCAGTTACATTTTAAGAAGGACACATGAAACAGTGAGTATTCAGGTACCAAAACCTGTTACAGCTGGGGTGGAGCACAGCACCTGCTCACAGTGCTTCCCATTAGAGAGCAGGAAAATGCTGAATACAATTTAACTTCACGAAATCAGATTGAAGTCAGCAAAGCTTAGTCAGACAGTCTGGAATCTAGCCAGGGCATCAGGTTTTAACTGTATCAGACTTGAAAAGTAACACAACTTCTTTACATTCAGGGAGGTTGTTTTTCCAGTAGTAAAGTAACTCCCTGATGCCAAGAACTACAACTGAGTTTTGGCACAGCACAGGACACAGGACCCTGACTTACTTTCCAGATCTCACACACAAGCAGTGACCAGGAGCTACTCAGTGTGAGTCTGGAGATCTGACAGGAATATACCCTAAAGAGCTTTCAGCAATGGCAAAGGGAGCTGTCACAGATAAAAAAATCTGCAAGAGCAGCTTCCGTGCACTGAGAAACCGGGGAAGCAGGGGGACACTTCTGTTCAAGGACAGAGACCTAATCAGTAACAGAGTCCAGCTGCTTGAAGGATATCTGTATGTGACCTGGATTGTGCAGGAAAACTGTGGGACAGCAGGGAGCTCTGCTGTGGAAAGGTGGGCCTGCAAGTGGTCATCCAAAAGCTGCCTCAGCTGCAGTCAGAAAGGATTTATTTACCTTTCTGTAAGCAGGGGAAAGCACAAGAAGCCAAGCATGCAAGGGTGCAGGAAACAAATATTCTCACCAGCCTGACCCTTATTTTAAGTTTTGCCAGCACTTCATTTGAACACAGGTCTGTTCAGATAGCTGCTTCGAAACAATTCCATTTGGGGAATTCAATCAATTCCCAAAAGATGAGGACCTTAGGATCCCATCATAGAAATAAAGAATACTGGGAATGCGAAGTAGAAGAGGTCCAGAGCACTCCTAATCATCAGCATTTGCAGGATCAAGTAGTTTGGGAGAGAGCAGCTGTGGAAAAATTCCAAGGTGGAAAAAGAAAAAGGCAACTGTAGTGCTCACTGTTCTTGAGGAATGACAAGGCTGTCTTAGAACAAACTGCTAAATGCTGGGATGAGGAGGGGACTGCTGGCTTCAGAGAAATCAGTACAAAATCTGTGACTTACTTGAGTTCTTTCATGGCAATGAGCAAGGGGTCTGTCTCTCCTTCCAGCTCCACCATCACAGGCGCACACATCCTAGGAAAACCATCAACAGCCACTTGAGCAAAAACACAGAGGGGGAAGAGCTCAACACCTGCCTACCTGTGCCACCTCTACAACAGCCAATAAAGTAGGGTGGGACTTTTGCCATCCTGGCAAAAGTGATTTGCTCTGTTGTGCACTTCAAGAAGAAAATTCCCCCAGATGGTTACAGACCAAACTTTAACTTCACTGCTCTTCTTGTCCCATCCCTAGGGCTCTGCTAACCAGCTGGTGCTCAAGGACTGGTCCAATCCACACTCTCCTAGTCGTCCTCTGCTGTACTTAAACATGTAGAAAAGAATGGTTCTACATTAATCCAATGAAAAGGGTGCAACTGCTGTAAAATGAGCAGGCCTCCTACAACTCCAACACATCTCTTATATTCTGACTTGCTCACAGCTTCCAGGCCTTGATCAGGGGAAAAGAGGAGTTGGATTTTACCTCTCAGAAAAAAAAAATCAGCATTTTGCAAAGGATTGTGGCTACACCCATCCAGTGGACAGGGGTGGCACAGAAAGCTCACACTATGTGAGGGTGAGGCCATGGGAGCTGCTGCTGGCCTGGGTTCAGCACTGGAAGCTGAAGATGCAGGTGAGGCAGAACCAGAGTGTTTTGAATTAGAGGCCTGGCACGGGCCCATCTCATCACCCTCATTTTTCTTGTCTCTCACCAACTGAAAGAACATGCACAAAACAGCTTCACAGGCTGTGCAAAGAACAGCTTGCCTGCCTGAGAGCTTCTAAATGATGCACAAGAGAAGCCTCATTATGAAAATGGATTTAACCAAGATGAAAGTCAAACCCTTGCCACTGTCTAGCAATCTCTCTCAGAAGGTAGTTTTTCAAAAAGCACAATACTTTTTAACATTTATTATTAAAACAAATCTAAAAAGGCAAATGGATTAAGAGCAGCCAGCCAGCCTTGACAGCACTTAAACTAAGTTCTAAATGTTATTGTCTATTATAAATAAGGCCTTACTATTGCAAATACTTTAAAAAACTTATAGCTTCCCACAATACAACTTCATTTAGAGCAAATTTCAGGTTGGTTTCTTCACTCCCAATTCCTATAGCCCTGTGGAATCAACGGAAGCTGATTTGAAGCATCTCTCCCTCCAACATTACCTTTCACAAACCAGTTATGAACTTTCAAGTCCATGCTGGCTTTGTTAGGAAAGACAGAAATCAGAACTGTCTTGTCCCATTCCCTAGTAATTTTGTCTGTGATCTAGGAAAACTCATTGTGGCTACTAAAACCTCCCTCTTTATGCACAAGTAGCACAGTTTCAGGCAAGGAGAGACACACAGATTTCAGGTGCAATAGAGTTAGCTTTAGGTTGACCAGGGGGTGACACACAAGCTCAGCAGTCATGCAAAGCATTCAGAAGACCCGGGAACTTTGAAGGGAAGAGGAAAGCACCAGTCAGTATAAAGGGAGGCACAGCTGCAGCAATGCTGGGGCACAGTGGGCAATACTCACGCTATCTGCAGGGCACGAGTGCCCAGGACTCTGGCTCGCTCGTACTTGGTCATGTAGGGGGTCGTGATGCGCTTCTGGTTTGCCTGCTGCCGTTCTCCCGAGGGCAGAATCTCCACGTTCTCCTGTCCCTCCTGGTGGAAACAGACCCGCGCCGCTGCTCAGCCGCCACCGAGGCCCTGAGGTGCGGGGGGAGCCACCGAGGCCTCCCCAGCCACAGCAGCGCCCTGGTCAGGCGGGCGACGCAGGGGGCACCCACCTCCTCCGCGTTCTCCAGGTCCTCCAGGCCCTCATCCTCCTCCACATCATCGAAGTCATCCCCGTCAAAGCTGCGGGAGAGACACACGCGTCACTGGTGGCCGGGCCGCCCCCACCCACCCCGAGGCGCCACCCGCTTCCCTCCTTCCTTCCCTCCTTGCCTGCCCTCGACCGCCCCTCTCCCTCTCTCTCTCTCTCTCTCTCACTTGTCCTCGTTGTCGGACATGTTGCCCGGCGGCGCCTCCTGACCCGCACTTCCGGGAGCAACTTCCGGCCGTTGCCGTGACGCCACCGGAAGTGATCCTGCGCCGTTGCCGTGGCGACCGCCGCCGCTTCCCCCGCCCCGCGCCCCCGCCCGCCCGGTCGCCGCCGTCGCGATGGAGGTGGCGGGGATCCCGGGCCGCGGCGGGGTCTCGGCGGCGGGCAGGCCGGCCCGGTACAGCACAGGCACGCGGGAGTTAGTGAGAGGTAACGGCGGAGCGGGCCGGGGCCGGGCTCAGCTGCTCGGGGCGCCGGGGTGCCGCGCACCGTGCCTCGCCCAGAGGCAGAGCGTCCCACCGCGCTCCCGCGCCGGTTGGAGTCTCCCAAACCCGCATCTTCCCCTTCGGGCTGGGATTGCGAGGGGAGGTGAACCTAGGGCGGGCTCCTCAGCCCGGCTCGGCTGCCTCTTCATCGGCACGTTGTGTTTTCCAGGGATGATGGAGGAGTTGCAGATGACGCATTCCCAGAAGCGATACCTGATGGCGTATGTGACACGTGAGTGAGGCCCCCGGGCTCTCCTGCCCGCTGCTGGGCTGTGGGGAGGAGCTTTAGCATCTCGGCATTCGTCCACAGCCTGCTCGGATGGGCGAGTGCTTTAAAGCAGCAGCACAGCAGCTGCTGACACATGGGGACAAACGGGGTGAGGCTGTTCCCACGGGTCAGCCAGGAAACGAGGCACAACGGTGTGACTTGAACGGCAGTCTGCCGTGCCCAATGACCAGGGTGAGACATTTGGGGCACTGGGGTCTTCGTTTGTGATGCTGCTTTAGATCAACAGGTAGATCTGCTGGCAATGGCCCCGAGCCATCCATTCAGAGACCCCGCTGCCTGATTTGCTGTTATTTTTGGTTCGTCCCCCAGGCGGAGATGCCCTGCCCCTTCAGAGATTCCCCCCATCCAGCCAACAGCCAGTGCCTGTTCCCCACCCAGCAGCCTGTCAGCCGGGCAGGCTTCCAGCTAGACCGCTTCTCCGGCCTGCCAAGGTCTGCCAGGCTGGAGATGCCTACACCCGAGAGAAATTCAAGCCACAGCCCACAAGTAAGTCAGCAAACATTGCTAATAAATACACAGTGATGCCTGGAAGCCTCTCTTCCCCTTCTGTCCCTCCCCTGCCTCAATCCCAACAATGGCGGTGTATCTGAATTGCTCCACATCCTCAGTCTGCAAAGATGCTTCAGAAATGGATCTCTGAGGGAACATCTTTTCCAAGTGCTTGCTGACTTCTGCCTGCCAGCTGGGGGGTGGCAGGTGATAGGGACCTGCACAGTCCTTGAGTAAGAATGGAACACTACATCATTTTCTAGCACATAAATGTGAACCACATCTCTGGTGTTGGTTTGGTGGGCTCTGTACACCTGTGTACAAGGTGCTTGCACACAGTCCAGGGATGGGCTGACATTAATGGAACACTTCATCTGGCACACTTAGCAGGGAGACAATGTGGTCAGGCTCCTCCGTGAGGAGACATGCTCATAATAATGTTTTTTTCCTTTGGCATTCACAGGAGATTTGGAAAAGGAGAAGAGAAGACTTCAGAAGATCTTAGCATTAGGGCAGGATGAGGCAGAGGACAAGGTGGAGCAGGTGTTTGTTGAGAAAAAGGAAGAGGAGATAGCTGAGCCTGACCGGTTTGAGGAATGTACGTCTGCATGTCCCCAGGAGGGAGGCAGCCAGGAGGCCTGGGAAGCCAGCTCCCTCCTGGGGCTGGGGTGGCAGCCAGGAGGCCTGGGAAGCCAGCTCCCTCCTGGGGCTGGGGTGGCAGCCTGTGTTGCCAATAACCTGAAGCCCATGACAGGAGGAGCCACAAACGCCAGTTTCCAAGAGAAAGGACTCATTGCTGTGACACTCTGATCCAGCCATCCTCACAGAGATTATACTGCCCAGGTTTGCTGGCAGATGGTTCTCTGGGACTGCCCACACAAACTGCACCCTGCTGCCAGGGGAATAGCCATGGGATGTGTAGGGATGCCTGGGAAGCAGGCTCGGGTACTGTTGGTCCTTTTCACAGCAAGCATGACTCAACAACAGACCAGGTCACTTGACAGCCTGACCACAGTTTGGGCTGTGCCACTCCAGGATCACAGCAGTTATACTAGCTTGAAGCCAGAATATCAAGCAGAATTTGAAGCAGTGAAAGACTTTGGCCTGCAGTGTATACTGGGATAGCAAAACTCTGCCTAATACCTCTCTGTGCTTGAGTCTTTAGTGTGTGTGTAGAGTCCTGCCAGTCCTTTGCCAGCCAGGGCAGAACAAAGATGGGCATTGCTAGAATCATGTGTACAGAAGGGGTACTCCCTGCTGCAGGGAGCCAGTGCAGCTGATTTTACACGTGCTTGGTAGCCTCCAATACTTGTCACAGGTTGAATGTTGTCCTTGACACATCTGTGACAGGATTTGGATCAGCTGGCTGCAGGTCTGTGCTGCAAAGCAGCAGCTGATGATCCATGCCTGGTCTTGGACAGTTGCAGTCTCTGGGTGATGCATAGCAACTAATGAACCTCACCAGCAGGTTCTGTCTCCATCCACAGAGTGGTTAAATTGCCCACAAGCAAAAGAGAATTGTCTACATAAAGAAAACTACAAAACTAGTGTTCCTGGGAGTCAGGGAGTGGTAAGAAGTTGGGCAGAGGGAACATTTCCCATTATGTAAGGGACTGCTGAGGTATTGTGATGGCATGTTGTGCAAGGTGAGTGTTAACAGCAGATATCACCCTGCCTTGATGGGACTGCTGTTCAAACAGAACTAGGAAATGGGGGGTTCAGATCTAGACAGAAACATGTTTTCTTGCCTTTTGGCTGCATGCTGTGTCCACAGTTCTTTCTCTTATCCACCAGTGATGAATGAAATTCAAGAGAGGAGGGAATTCCTGACAGAGATGGAAGCTCTAGGACAGGGTAAGAAGTATCAAGGGATCGTCCTCACTGAAATCTCACAGGTATGCAAGGGCCTTGGCTGAACAGTGCATGGAGGGAATCCCGTGTGTCAGGGATCATAAAGCAGAGTCTTTTCTGGTATCTGAGCAGGGAAGGGAGCAAAGAGCTGCTACCCTTCATGGCACAGCTCAGGCGTGTTCTGGTATCTGAGCAGGGAAGGGGGCAAAGAGCTGCTACCCTTCATGGCACAGCTCAGGCGTGAATTTGGGGAATGGTGGATAGCTGTTTTCCAGCTTTCTTTCCATCTCTACATGTAACTTCATCAGGGAAACAGTTTTTATTCTTGAGATTGGCAAGAGAAGGAAAAAAAAAGCTGCTGGCTTTCTCCCTGCTCAGCTCTCCCCCTTTCTACTTTGCAGAAATTGCATGAGATGGAGATCATTGACAAGAAGAGAAGTGAGGAAATGAGAAATATCATGACAAAAGCCCTCCCTGTTGGGAACAAATCCAGTCTCCAAGACTAGGCCAAGGGCAAAACACAGGTGCAATTTGTTCCCACCTATTCTTCCCAGACTCTGGGCATCGGAGGCTGGTTCCTGTCTGTTTTCAAAGAGGGGGCAGCACCATCTGTTGCCTGAAACTAGAAGACAGGACCAGTTTGTACATACACAGTGACAGAAGTTGTAAAATCCTTCCCACACACTGGATCCCTTCTTGCTCAATAATATTAAAGACATGAAAGCACATAGCAATGGCTCCCAAAACATGACAAAGCAGAACCTTCTTTTTCCTCTGCAGCACCTCAGAGTAGAGCAATCCATCCACAGAAATGTCATTCCTTCCCATCTATTCAGAGGTGGAGGTTTCTTGTGACAGCATGATGGTAACACACACTGCTACCACACCTGTAACCTGCTGGCTCCTGGCCCTGTGACTCTGGGAATGTCTCTGGAGGAAATGCAGCTGCATGGCCTTGTGCAATCACAAGCCCTTGGCATTGCAGCACGTCACTGTGACTGTGACCTGCAGCATCAGCAAATCTCTAGGGGCAGCCCACAGCTGTGCCAAGCAGGAACAGGGGATTTCACCCCAGTGCCTGCTGCTCTTTGCTGTGGGCTTGCTGTGATTTTTTGGTTCCTGAAAGCATGGTATGCAGAATAGCCACTCTATTCCCACAGTGACTGGAAATGGCTGTTTGCTCACCTCATAAATACCTGCACCTCTGTCCTCCAGCAGACTGAAGCATGATGTCCAACTTTTCCTGTGGAAATCCCAGCATAACGTCCAGTTTCCAATTTCCTTAAGATCTCATCCTCTGCTTCTTAGCAATACTCAGCCACTTTCCAAAGCCAGGCAGCATGCCCTGGCCCTGGGACAGCATGAGTGCACAAAGGAATCAGAAACCTAATCCACAATAATTTTTTAATCCAATGTTTCTTTTATTTCTGTTCAGGTGAATGGAAGTCATGGGGTTAGTACAGTATAATTTACAAATCAAACTTCTGACCGGGCACAGGGCCAAGGGGTGTCAGGCTGCAGGGATCCCAGTGGCCTTTGGCAACAGTGATGTGACAGCAGGCTCTAAAGCAGATTTGTTTCTCCTTGGAGAAGAGTTGTGCTTTGGGATCTCCCCTCCCCTACCACTGTTCCTCATCAGCCTGCTGGGTATGGCAAGGGTGAGATGGCATTACCAGCACAGGGCTGAGCTGGGCAGCTCCCAGCCATGGGGACCATGTTGGGATTGAGGAGGGGCTCAGGTCCCTCTGGTTTTGGGAAATGAGGATCCCTCTCCAGAGTGCTACACCAGCCACCTTGCAAGGCACTGCTCCAAGAGCATTTTGGCTAAAGCCTGTTGGGTTTTTAGAAGAGACTGCAGCAGATGGCTCAGGGCTGGTTATGTCTAATTTGCTAATGAGAAGGCATGATGAACAGCTGACCAACCAAACACCCATGAAACTCTAGTTGAGACTGATCCAATAATTCAATAAATAACTTATCATCTTGGAAGTGAAGGCAGGAAACAAAAATGGAAGGAAGAAGGGATGGTTGGAAGAACACTGCCCCCCACATTCCCTCCTCTGATGTACACACACGCACACACATGACAAATAAAATAAGAGGTTTAAAGTTTTAGGATAGGTTTGAATTCATCTAGTAGAGGAGGTGTAAAAAACAACCAGCCACATCTGCACACTTTTAAAGTATACACAGCTGAAGCTGGGTAAAGGTCAGTTGTGACCGCGCCTCTCTCCCCTGCCGCTCAAGAGTGGCACTGGTGAACAGGGACACAAGCTTGGTGCCCCTCACCAGCACTCAGTCCATCTTGAGCTTTTCTGCCCTTGCCTGGAAAAGGAACAGGTCCTCCCTCCCCAGGAAGGCAGCAGTCAGCAGTGTTTAGCAGCAGTGGGGTTCCTGAGTAGGGCACGTGAGCTACATCCTAGCAGCTGTACGCCGTCCCCTTGGGTCCTCTCAGCCTTGGGACAGAGCCACCCACCATGGCGCTCGAGGGAAGGGACAGCTCAAAATAAATAGGGCACCAGTTGTTTTTTTGGCTATGGCTCTAGAGCCTTGTGATGCAGGAGTATTTTCTTAACCTTTTAGTTTAGGCCAGTAAAACCCAAAGGATCCTGATTCTAATGTCAGTTTTCTCCTGAAGTTAAAAATGGAACAGAAAAGGGACAAGAGTGGGCAGGCAGGGAGGGACAGGGAGGCCCAGTCCCCTCCTGGAAGAAGTCAGAGGCACATGGAACTGTCACAGTTAGAGCGGGAGAAGGGACGGGGTGCAGTTAGTGCAAGTTTTCCCTCAAATACAAAACTCCTTTGCTTGTTCTCAGTTATTGACAGGAGCACACAATTGGGTAATGTATCTGAAAAGCAAATCTGTCTTCTCCCCACTTTGTTAACAAGGCTTCACAGAGGGTATGGCCATGCTCCCCCACAGCCTGGGAAGGGGTGGACTTTGGTCATTCTCACCCGCTCTGGGCTCAGGGCTGGCATCTCCCTGGGGCAGCAGCTCGGGTGCCTGGGGAGGGAGCAGGGGGAGAGGCAAGCCAGGGCCAAGGAGAGGCGAGTTGGGGTTCCCTCCCACTCCTGGTGTTCCCCTGCTCTAGCTTTTCTCCTTGGGTGACTTGCTTTTGGAGTCATGCTTGTTGCCCAGCAGCTTAAGCACCTTCATGGGCTTGAATTTGCCTTTCTTCTTGCTCTCTGTCTCCGTCTCCTTGTGAAATTCTGGGGTTGCAAAGGGAGGTTGTTACTGTGAGATGTCAACAGTTGTACAGACACACTCATGACAATAAGCAAGGGTGACAGCCATGAATCAAAGCTCTCCACTGCATGCACACTTTCTTTAATAACAGGGGTGTGCAGCACAACTGTACCTCTAACTTTATTGGCCCTACAAGAAAGTCTCCCCAGTCTACACAGAATAGATTCAATCTCTCCTGCACACAATTTCACAAATGGCTCGTGCTGCCCCTTACTGGGGTCAGCAGTGAAAACATCACTCCAAAAAGCTTCTCATGTGTTTCTTACCTTTCCTTTTAATCATGGCTTCCAACATTTTATCCTCCTCCTCTTCTCTGAAAGAAAGAATGGGAAAGAGGTCAGGAATTCAGCCCTGAAAACAGCTGCTGTATTGTTTAAGGCTAGAGAGCCTCCTACTTAGAAGCCATAGAGGGGCAGATCCATCACTGTCTTGTGAGCATTTGCAACCAGCAGGATAAATCCCACAGGCTGCATGTGCTGTCCTGTCTTTCCCACACAAAGCATCCAAAGAGACAAGGATTGGGAAGCCTGGGAAAGACATCAGCAACATGGACATCTTGAGACACCCCCACAAGGCACTCATGTGGCACTGAGTCAGACAGGCTGTGCTTTTCCCCTCTCCCCCAGCTCACCCCGTTCCTCACTCACCTCTGCCGGTCCTCGTCCAGGCAGTTCACAATGGCATTCCTCTGCTCAATGATGGTCACCAGCTCCTGCATCAGCACCTTCTCCCTCCTTCGGTCCTCATCGGTCCAGTCCTTCTCTACCCAGCCAAACCCCAGGGAAGGACAGGCAGTTACATGGCTGAAGGAGCACTGAAATTCAGGGCTTCAGGGCAGAGATCTCCAGCACAATCCCCTCTACCCTGCCATGTTACAGGGCCAGTTGGGCTAGCAGTGCTATGGGGACAGAGCCCTGCATGTGGCATTCCCTGGGGACAAAAAGAGCACATCCCTGCACAAGGCTGGGACAGATATTGAGATGGGACAGAGCCTCTAGAGCCAGCTGATTGCACTGGCATCCCTAAAGATCTGCCTCTCTTCACCTGAGATCCACCTAGAGAGAGGGGAGATGATGCCCAGGGAAAAATGATCCTTGTGGGTCCCTTCCAACTCAGTATAGTCTATGATTCTATAAAAAGGGGGCAAGCACACCCAGAGTGGTGCTTTACCTGGCTTATTGAGGAGGCACCGCAGCTCATACTCCACGTCTGACTGCCGCTGCTCCAGGTTCTGCTGCTTGAAGCTGCAAAGGAAGGGGGAAATGTTGGGAAGCACTGCAAGGCTCCAGAGAGGTGGAACATCATCCCAAAGTACAGGGTGAGCTTGAAAAGAACCATCAAGATGCTGATCTTGCTCTGTACAGCCAGGGAACCAAGGACCTATAAGGACCAGCCCTGACTGCTCAAGGCCTTCCTGGGGTACATGCTGCAGAGGCTCTGCTGACACACTGTGGGTCAGGTCTCAGTGCATCTGGACAGATTTTCTTGCCCTTACTCCCTCCCTTTTTAGGCAAGGTGGCCCTGTCAGGATCTCCACTGGAAGCACCATTTCAGGAGGGCTGAGAAAGGGCTCCCCACGAGAGTGTCAGTGCCTCTCCACATGCCTGCACAAGCTTACATGTAGATGAGCTCCGACTCGTGGCGCACCAGCATGTGCTTCTCATGGATGAGTTTGAACCAGTCCACAAGCAGGTTGTCCTCAGGGTTGTCTGCCAAGCAAAGGGACAGTTCAGAGCCATTCCCAGCCCATCACCCTGCAACAGGCTGGGCTCTGCCTAGCCAGGGGAGAGGTACTGGGCTGGAGCCAACCCAACCCCAGCCTACTTCTGAGGCCCAGAGAGACCCTATCACTTGTCCCACCTGTTTCCATTCTAGGGACATCTCCATGTTCAAGGTAAGGTTGTGACCAATCTTGGAGGCCGGCACAGCCTCTTGGGCTCTTCCAAGCCCAGCATCAGCAGTGAAGAAGTCACTGTTGCTATTTCCTTGACTGGAAAGAGGACAGCCCTAGGGTCTGTCTTGCCCCACACTCACAGACAGCCCAACCCACACACCATTCTCAGCACTGCGCAGTTTTTCCTCCAAGGCCACCCCACGGTGCTCCAGCTCATCCAGCTGATGCTCAATGGCATCCATCTCCCCATAGATGTCTTCCTCAGGGATGTACTGATCTGTCTGCACCTGCCAAACCATAAATCAGACACTTTCATTACCACCAGACTCCAGTTTCCAGGGGTAATCCAGATTGGTCAACACTAGCAAGGGCAGGGGGACAACAGAATATTCCACTGAAGTGTGGATCTGAAATCCCCACCTGACTCTGGAGCAAAGGAAGGCGATGGTGCTTCCATGAACAAGGTGTACCCTCCTCCCAAGCCCCAGCCACCTGCTGTGATCCCTGCCCACAGATGGCTCAGCAGGGTGCCTGCAGACTGCTGCAGCCCTGAGGGATAGCACAGAGCCGGCTTTTCCCTCCCCGCTCCCCAGGGCCCTTTCACCTTGCGTTTGATCAGTGGGAAGCCGTGGCCTGGTGCAGGGGGACGCACAGGCTTGGAACCCTTGGGAGGTTTCTTTGCCGAGGGGGAGGCAGCAGGCGATGGCTTCCGATTGAAGGGGTTCTCTTTGCAGGAAGACTGGAAAGGGCAGATAAAAGCAGATACATGAGCATCCAAGGGAGGGAAGGGATCCCAACAGGTGGGAAAGAGCAGACAGGGCAGTGCTAGCATTTGTCCTGCCCCACAGCCTCCTAAAGGAGGAACACAGCACTCATCTCCACAGGCACCTAGTAAAAAAAAATAGCTGTGCTCCTGTTGGACATCAGTTTCCCAGCCTCTCTCTCACAAGCATGCTGAAATATTTTCCCTCCTATTTGCTCAGACTACATGACATCCTGCCTCTTCTCCAGCACATGGGGTAGGCAGAGTACAAGCAGAGCCACCACTTAACACAGGCCTGAAGCTTGCTTTCAGGGGTCACACATGAAGCGAAGGGGCAAGCCTGGCCTCACAGATTCCCTGTGGCCGAGTGATGGATGGGGAAGAAAAGCCTTGTGATCCGGATGGGAAGAAGGTCATCATCTCACCTTCAGCTGTGGTTTGGGTGAGGAAGATGTCTTGGGGCTCCCAGCACTCCCATCTGAAGCCAAGAGAATGGGTGTAGGGCTAGCCCCAGCTGGAGGCTTGGGGGGCAGCCGGCTGGGGCTGGTCTTTAGGCTGCCAGTGGAGATGCTCCTGCTGCTGTGCAGGGTGCTGGGCTGCATCTCCCCACTGAGGCTGGCCAGCTCGCTGGAGGAGGAGAAGGAGGAGTTGGTGGAGATGCTGGCTGGGACAGCAGGGCTTTCCCCAGAGGAGACGCTGGCCAGCGGTGCATCAGTGCTGGAACTCTTGGCGGCTGCTGGCGTGTGCACAGTGGGCTCGGAGGAGCTTTTGGGCACTGAGGCCTCTTCGGTGTCTCCCAGCACCTTGGCTGAACTCTCGGAGTTGATGCTCTCGAGGCTGAGGGCTGGAGAGGGGGTGGAAGATGATGGCTCAGAGTGTGACAGCCTGGAGATGGGGTGGTGGGCTGCAAAGCAAAGGGACAGCTCAGGGAGGAATGAAGGGACAGCCAGGACAGAAGGGGAGGGTGGCATACACTGGACACAAGGATCAGTGTAAAATCTTGCCTGCAGACGCTGTGCTCCAGTGGGTAGAGAGGACATGGCTAATGCAAACTAATGCAATCATTACTGCATAAAGGCCTGGCCTGCCAGGGTAATGCAGAGGCACCTGGGAAGGGGGAACCTCCAAGGGGATGCACAGGGGCTACAGAGGAGGGATAAAGGACTGGGAGGAAGCTCACCTAGTGGGGAAGCATTGGGGGCTCGTGGAGCTGGCCGCTTCTTTGCCTTTGGACTACTGGTAGGAGTGATGCCATACCAGGGGTGGAGAGGTTTGGTAGCAGTCTCGCTCTGCTCCTGCTCAGGGGTGCTCTTTTGGGTGTCAGCACTTTCCACTTCCTCCTCATCCTCTTCCTCAAAGGGGTTGTACGGTTTGGGCTCTGTGGTATCAGACCTGCTCTCCTCACTCCTGGTTTTCCCTACCTCCTCCCCATCCTCCTCCTCTGAAGTCCTACTTGGAGTCTCATGGCTGTTGCCTGGGGGAGGAGGGGGAGCTGGCTTCTTCTTGGGCTCTGCTTGCACTAAGGCCATCCACGGTGGGTCCTTGGCTCTTGCAGTAGCTCCACCACTGGTAGAAGAGAAAGAGAAATCAGGATGGCAGAGACAAGGTGGGGTGGCAAAGCACTGGAGAGAGACTTTGCCCTTGGGGGAAAGGAAAGATGGAGCAGGATGTCTCCCATGCAGAAGCAGCTTTCTCATCCAAGGATGGCCCTAGGCTTCCCCAGACACAGTGTCTCACTCTCTGTGGGCAAACCCACAGGCCTTAAGGAAACACAGCCTGCCTGACTTGCCTGCTGGGCCCAGTGTTTTGGTGTCTGAATATTACAGCCTCCATCTGCTAAGCAGTGGTAAAGCCTGAGCTTATGGGCATAGCTGGTCTTCCCACCTTTCCCAGGCAACCCTCCACAAGGCAGACAAATGTCCCCTTCTCAGCACCCACAAGCAGGGCCACTTCAGAAGGCTTTTGGCAATCTGCCTGTGCCTCAGAAACACCCTTCTGAAGCTCTCAAACTCTTTACAATAAGAGAAAAATGTGCAGGAGGTAAGGATGAACACTGTTGGCCTGACCATGCTGGGCTAGTACCTATTGGAAAAGGAACCCAGTCAAAGCCTACATGCTCCTAAGAGCAGGAGCTGGTGGAGGTGGGAGAGAAGCGCACAGCTGTGCTGTCCCCACAGCCCCACCTTGCTATGGAGTTCTCAGGTGATCTGCAAGCAGAGGGACGTACCGATCAGAGGAGCAGGGTCTCCCTCGAGGTTTTGGGACAGGGGGACTGGTTTCAGGTACCCGACCTAGAAAGACATAGAGTCAGACTGTCACAACACCAAAAGGACATGAAGAAAGAGGTTAAACCAACATGAGGCACCTTAGATACCTTCCCACAGGAAGGTGGCTATTCCCACTCACTGAAGACCCCATAGCATTTCTCCCACAGTCAATGCAGCCAGCTAACCCCAAACATCCCCTTTGCCTTTTTCTCCCCACTTCTCCCTGGGAGCTGCACCTAGAGAACTGACGTGCCCCTCTGTTCCCACACCTGCAAACCCCTCCAGCTCTTCCCTCCACACTGGCTTGCTGCCTTTGGAGAGCTCTGGAGAAGTACAAGGGAGTAGACAGGCAGGAAAATTAGTTCTGCTGTCCTTGCTATGGGGATGGCTGGCAATAGCTGACAATCAAAGACCTGGTGTCTGAGCCCAAGATTTATTGGGAGGCAGAAGAGTGTCAGGCTGCAGAGAAGGAAGGGAAGTCATCCAACATGCAGTCAAGCACCTCAGTCACTGACGATAACCCCTGCCACCACCCTGCCCTCTTACCGTTCACCATGCCAGGCCCACACTCGCTGCCCTCGCCCTGCAGAGTGGACCTGGGCCGGGGGACAGGGTGGGAGGCTGGAGAGGACAGGACAGACACATCAGTGGCCTTCCTTGGGGCTGGGGTGGGACGTGAGTCTCTGAGCCGTCCATCCAGCGAGCTGGCTTTGTCCTGGGTGAGCCCTGCAGGCTTGCTGGGGATTGGAGGCCTGGGGGGAGTTTGGGAGACAGGTGCCCCACTGCCAGCATGAGCAGGGGCTGTCGGTGTCTCTGCTTTGCTGGTTGTGCTGTCCTTCTCTGGTGGGCCAGCAAGGCCCTCTGCAGGCGTAGAGGTCTCTGCCACACTCTCCTGGGAGTCAGCATCATCCTTCCCCACCTCTGCTCCTGCCTGGAGAGCATTCTCTCCCATGCTGTCAGCCCCAGTCTCAGTTCTTAGCTCTGGTGACTGTCGGTCTAGGCTGGGTCTCCTCTCTGCCTTCCCGCTCACGGCTAATTTACCACGATGCTGCATGCAGACAAAAGTCCCTGCCTCTGTCCCAGGCTTGTATGACCCTGGGAGCAGCGTGCTGGAGCATTCCTTACACCTGCCAATGAGAAGAGAGAGCACCATGAGATGCCATCCTGCCCTTCACAGAAGGCAACACACCTGGAAGACCCTTGTAGGGACACAGAGTTAGTTCTTACCCCTGCTATTAAATCCTAGAGCGCCCTTGGGGAATAATTTGGAAAATAAGTAGAGAAATGTAACCAGGCCACTGTAGGAACCCCTGGCAAGTTCACAACTCAAATAGTGCACACATTTGGGTTCTTCCTTCATCTCAGAAAGGATTTAATAGATGTGGAAGGGTGAAGTTGGTATTGGGATACGGTGTGGTTTCCACACTTGGAATGGGGAGAGGGATCAACCATTCCAGACATGAAACAGTGAATATCAACTGGAATTAGGGAGCAACTGATTCAGAACTGGCACAAGGAGGCTATGAGCTGCCTTGTGGGGGCCAAGGGTCCTGGCAGTTAAAGAGCTGTCAGACACATTTGTTTGTAAAACAAACACTCCCCAATGCTGATTATTAAATAAAATTACATCAATTTCTACTCAGGAAATTCCTGCATTGGAAGCTTCCAGAGTATTCAGGAGAAGGAACACACAGGCCTGGCCTGGTTTCATGCTCAGCGTCAGTAACGCTGACCATGGCATCCAGCTGGGCCACAGCCTTTGCCTGGAAGGACAAGGGCCTTAGGCAGCAGGGCCATTCTTACACTCTGCCTTGCCCATTGAAACTGGGCTAATAGCTTCCCTGTCCTTTGCTGTCTGCCACATCTCCCTGGATCATCCACTCTTTCCCCACTGAGCCTCTGAATGCTTCCTATTGAATCCCTCCAGGCAGAAGTATGATACAAAGCACTGGCAACCAAGTCAGTCCTTCTCCACCTGGGAAGGGAGGTGGATAGCACACATGAAACACAGCCAAAGGCAAGGGGCTGATCAAGCACTCCCATGAAAACCAAGCTTGTTCCTTCTTGTCTGAATACCTGGTGCTTGCAGCAGCTGGCTGCCCTACGCTGCCAGCAGATAATTTTGGCAAGGAATTCTGCTCTGGG
The DNA here is from genome assembly GCA_024865655.1 of Emberiza elegans. Lineage (NCBI taxonomy): Eukaryota > Metazoa > Chordata > Aves > Passeriformes > Fringillidae > Emberiza > Emberiza elegans. The sequence goes on along the minus strand of JALJVW010000910.1, from coordinate 3,831,862 downwards.
CATCCAGTTGACAGGGATTTCCTTTGAAATGGAGAGCAGAAGTGTGAGGACATAGGGACTCTAGAGAGAAGGGGTAGGATGAAATGAGGAGGTAGAAAGCTGAGACAAGGGGAGAAAGTGGTTTGCTTTGGGTTTATCTCCATCAGCCCACAGGAACCACTGCCACAGGACATTTCCCATGATTCAGCATGGGACAAAAAACCCCAAAAAAACTAAAAACCAACCAACCAAAAAAACAATACAAAAAACAAAAAAAAAAAACCCAGAAAATAGACAAGAAAACAATCAGGAGACAAAATATTTGGGATTAAATTACAGGCATCTCCCTACTAAGTGTGAAGGGCTATGAGCTGTGCCACGGCAGACATGGCACCTCTCCTTTTCCTGGCCCATGAGGACAGTGCAGGTTGCACCTGCATCCCAAAACTCCTGCTTTTGTCCCAGCTGCAGATGGGAAGCCTGATGGACCTCAGCTCAGCTGCCCTCCTGTGACACTGTTTCTACAGCACATTGCCAACTGGCTTAGGCAGGTGAATGAGGCCTCCCACACATCTTCTCAAGTGCCTCCATGTTTCTGACCAGATGCCAACCCTTGTCCTGTGGCCCATGGGAGAGATCTCATTTCTTCATCATCACAGCAGGGAAAGCAAAGTGAAATGATTTCACAGGTGCTGCAGGTAAGGACCTGTACTCAGGGAGTAACCAGAGAGCTGCTCATTGCTCAGTTTGTTAACAGTGTGCAGCTCCCCACATGCTCCCTGGGAGCTTAGCACCACCCAGGCAGCATGGAAGCCTGTATATCCAGTTGGGGATGTGGAGTGTAGGTGGAAGGAGGTCTGTAGGATGATGTCATGGCTCAGACTTCAGTGGAAGGGGATGGGGGGTGGTCCTGAGTAGGAAGGTGGTAAAGAGGTAGAGCATCCTTTTTTATGGAGGTGGGAGAAGCTCAAGAGGCTGGGATTCCAAGCAAGTGAAGTGGGAAAGCACAAGTCACAGCAAGGGTTCTTCCTTCATCTCAGAAAGGATTTAATAGACACAAAGGGTGAAGTTGGATCTCTGGGACAGGGGTTTCCAGGCAAAATGGGAGAGGGATCAACCATTCCAGACATGAAACAGTGAATATCAACTGGAATTAGGAGCAACTGATTCAGAACTGGCACAAGGGAGGCTATGACCCCTGCCTTAAATCCCTGTGGGGCCAAATAATTTGGAAAATAAAGAGCTGTCAGACACATTTGTTTGTAAAACTCAAATAGTGCCCATTGCTGATTATTAAATCTCAGAAAGGATTTTCTAGATGTGGAAGGAAATTTGGTATTGGGATACTTCCAGGTTTCAGGAATGGGAGAGGGATCAACCATTCCAGGCATGGTTTGAATATCAACTGGAATTAGGGACCAACTGATTCAGAACTGGCACAAGGAGGCTATGAGCTGCCTTGTGGGGGGCCACAAGGGTCCTGGCAGTTAAAGAGCTGTCAGACACATTTGTTTGTAAAACAAACACTCCCTTGATTATTAAATAAAATTACATCAATTTCTAATCAGGAAATTCCTGCATTTGAAGTCTTCCAGAGTATTCAGGAGAAGGACACACAGGCTCTTTCCCCACTGAGCCTCTGAATGCTTCCATGGCATTGGGCCACAGGCAGAAGCCTGAAGGACAAGGGCCTTAGCAGCCAAGTCAGTCCTTCTCCACCTGGGAAGGGATTGGAACTGGGCATAAAAGCAGCCAAAGGCAAGCTGTCTGCCACATCCCTGGATCATCCAAGCTTTTCCCACTTGCCTCTGAATACCTGGTATTGAATCCAGCAGGCAGAAGTATGATACAAAGCACTGGCAACCAAGTCAGTCCTTCTCCAGGGATAATAGCACACATGAAACACAGCCAAAGGCAAGGGGCATCCAGCACTCCCATGACAAACCAAGCTTGTTCCTTCTTTTGAAATGGAAGCTGGCTGCCCCACGCTGCCAGGACATTTTGGGGACTCTGAGAGAAGGGCATCCAGGATGAAATTTGGAATGGTAGAGCTGAGACAAGGGGAGAAAGGGTTTGAAATGAGGTAGGGTTTATCTCCATCAGCCCACAGGAACCACTGCCACAGGACATTTCCCATGATTCAGCATGGGACAAAAAACCCCAAAAAAACTAAAAACCAACCAACCAACCAACAAAACAATACAAAAAACAAAAAAAAACCACCAGAAAATAGACAAGAAAACAATCAGGAGACAAAATATTTGGGATTAAATTACAGGCATCTCCCTACTAAGTGTGAAGGGCTATGAGCTGTGCCACGGCAGACATGGCACCTCTCCTTTTCCTGGCCCATGAGGACAGTGCAGGTTGCACCTGCATCCCAAAACTCCTGCTTTTGTCCCAGCTGCAGATGGGAAGCCTGATGGACCTCAGCTCAGCTGCCCTCCTGTGACACTGTTTCTACAGCACATTGCCAACTGGCTTAGGCAGGTGAATGAGGCCTCCTACATCTTCTCAAGTGCCTCCATGTTTCTGACCAGATGCCAACCCTTGTCCTGTGGCCCATGGGAGAGATCTCATTTCTTCATCATCACAGCAGGGAAAGCAAAGTGAAATGATTTCACAGGTGCTGCAGGTAAGGACCTGTACTCAGGGAGTAACCAGAGAGCTGCTCATTGCTCAGTTTGTTAACAGTGTGCAGCTCCCCACATGCTCCCTGGGAGCTTAGCACCACCCAGGCAGCATGGAAGCCTGTATATCCAGTTGGGGATGTGGAGTGTAGGTGGAAGGAGGTCTGTAGGATGATGTCATGGCTCAGACTTCAGTGGAAGGGGATGGGGGGTGGTCCTGAGTAGGAAGGTGGTAAAGAGGTAGAGCATCCTTTTTTATGGAGGTGGGAGAAGCTCAAGAGGCTGGGATTCCAAGCAAGTGAAGTGGGAAAGCACAAGTCAGCAAGGGAGGCGGGGAGCAGGATAGGAATGGAGCACAGGGACACAAGGGGCTAGTCAGATCTCTGGGACAGGGGGCTGGCAGGCAAATGGAACATTTTCACTCTCATTTCAAGCACTGTTGTTCATGTTCCATGCTGCCCAGGGACGCAGACACTCGAAGATGGGGTGCAGCAGGCCCCAGACCCCCCCCCTGCCGAGGAGAGGCTGCCCCAGCAGGCCTGGCCATGACATACCTGAAGCACTGGCGGTGGTAGAGCTTGCCCTCGGCCAGGTAGCGCTGCACCAGGTGGACGTGCTGCTGGCAGGCTGCACAGGTGCTGCTGAGCGCGCTGCGCTGGGGCCGCTGCTCCGAGGGGGCTTCCTCCTGGGACACAGCACAGGAGCTCAGCACGGGGCCACGGGTGGCTCCCCAGAGCAGCTGCTCCCTGGGCAAGGCCCATGGCTCAGGGGCTGACCTCAGGGGCTGACAATGCACACAACAGCTGCCCTCGAGCCCAAGCACAGGCAGGCTGCCTCTTCCCAAATTAGAAGGGGCCACTTCAAAAGGTGCCTTGGCCCTATCTACAGCTGAAGGGCTGTGGAAGGGACTAATCTATACCCCAGGGTCCTGTGGAACACTGAAAAAGGTCCCATCCCAGACAACTGCTAAAAACTGAAATAAAAGGCATCTTTTCTGCCCTTCTAGTCCCACATTCCTGCTCTTTCCTCATCTACAGGATTATCCCTGCATAGGAAGGACACCCAGCACCAATCTGCCCAACCTCTTGCCTGCTATGGACAAACTACAGTCCACAGACTCAGAGAAAAATCAGTCTCGGCTGGATTCCACTAGGAAACAAAATCCCAAACACCCCTCACTCCCAAAATACACCGGCAGGCCCCTGCAGAGACCCATGGCTCTGCGACAGGCTTTTCCCCATCTCCTCACCTGCAGCACAGGGGGCACCACTGCCTCAGACTGTCTTGGAAACTTTACCAAGAGATTAGGTACCTGTGGTGCTGAAGGACTCTCAGCTGCAGCCACAGGGGTCTTGTGGGACAGCAGAGGAGGAGAGGAGGCAGCAGTTGGTCGCTTCATAGGCGGAGGGACGCTGGCTGGAGGCAAGAGGGAAGGAGGATCAGGCGTGGAGAGCAGTGGTGACTCACACCACCCATGTGCGGGAAGGGGAGGGGAAAAAAAATAAAATCATCCAGCCTTGTGACATAGGATGAGACCTGCCTCTCCCTAAACTTCAGTGCTTATTTTAGGTGGAAGAGACAAACACAATCTAATAATGGGTCAGCTGTGAGGCTGCCAGAGAGCCTGGCCTGCTGTGGATCCCCTTCTGTGGCCCAGGGATGCCAGCCTCTCACTGTGATTTTATTTACTCATCACGTGCTACTTGGCTTCCTTGTAATTGACTCCCTAAGCAACGTTCAAAGCCCAGAGCAGCTGGGGTAGCTGCTGATGTATTGTGGTGACCCACTGGGTCCCAGGGCTTCCAGGCTGTCAGCAGGTCTGTGAAGCATCTCTTGCTGTCGGGGCTGGAGCTCACACCCCAGTCCCCAGCAGGATTCCTTGTCTGGGAGACCAGCATCCCTGGAGAAGCATATACAAGTGGAAGAGATTTATCTGATGTTGTGGCTACAGACTGAAACAAGGGAGACCTGGAGCTCTCATCTCCACCCAGACAAAGGATGCCTGGGAAGAGCTGTCTCAAAGCACTCAGCTCAGGCTGCAGTTGTAGGGACAGATGAGCTGATTTGAAACATTCCAGCCTGGCTCCACTCCCTCTGTCCTCCAGTCACTTTACATGTACCCATGTAATAAAGATTAGCTGTGAGAGATGGGCTCCTACTTAGCTTTCTCCTATTTTAGTGGATTAGAGCAGATCACAAAGAGTTTTGGTGAGCACCAGGGGTGGTGGCCCAACCCAAGCTGGCAGGAATGCAGCGCAGAGGGAGGAGGAAAGGCGTTTCTTTTTCCACAGGCTGAGCTATTACATCACCCCACACCTCCTGCAAAACCTCACCCCAATGCACTCTCTCTTCCAGGCTCTCCTCAGGGGCACCAGCAACATGCAGGAAAGGCAGGTACTACCTGCTCCTCTCCCCTTCCCCACAAACACAGCTCCCCGCTGCCACAGCAAGGAGGAAGCACAAGGCAGTGCTGGGTTTCCTGTACTCAAACAGGGGCAATCTGGAAGCCTGAGGGATGGGAGGACACTCACCTTGGCTGGGGCTGTTGAAATGGTTGTAGTACTGAGAGACATAAGTCATGATGCTGAGGCAGTCAGGGACCTTCATGGAGACCATGTCATTGGGATCCAGCAGGGCTGGGATGCCCAGCTCCCGCTCTGCCAGCTCAAAGGCCTGCAGGAACAGCACACAGGCACTAAGGAAAGAAAACTGATGCTTCATGAAAAATAACAGAAATATCAAATTGGAAGGACCCCAGGGAAGGTTAAATACTGAGCCTATGGCATCCCTTATGGACAGAGGCTTCCAGACATGCTGCTTGACTAAAAAAAGCAGCAACAGAAGCAAAGTTCCCTTCAAGTTTTCACTGAAAAAAAATCCCAGTGTCTTTTCAGCTCAACAAGCAGTGCCCTTACACAAGAACCTGGCAGAGTCTTGGCTGGCACCACGAAGGGCCAAGGGCTGGCAGGTACTTCCAGTGACACTGAGCTCTACTGAGCAGTGTCCCCAGCCACCCCAAATGCTCATCCCACAGACACAGTGACTGCCCATCCTTTCATGCTCTGGGATATCCCACCTCCCCCTCCCACAATCAGCAGAGCCATCCCAGCTCAACATCCAGTACCCTGCCATGCACAAGCCAGCACTTCCAGTACTTTTCTGCATCTGAGCAAGCAGAAACAAGGACACTGTGATAAGAAGCACCCATCTCCTCCAACCGCATACACAGCTACAAGAGGAAGGAATGGAAGAGAAAAAAAGCTGTTGGAGGATTTCCCACTTGTCAGTGTGTGTGGATTACTGTCTCTACACTGACCATCCCTCTGCTGAGCCAAGGGCAGCATACCCACAGTGATCTCCCAGGGACTGGGGTGCAAGACTATGGCAGAGGCTGAAGAGAAGTAAGTCAGGAAGAGATGAGAGGGGCTTGGGCACTGAATGGTGAGGTACCAGGTGCACAGGTAAAGGTACTGGTTGTGGGTAAAGACTGAAGGTGCCTAGTCTCTGGAGCATGAGGTGCTGTGCAAGGTGTGAGATATAAAGGAAAGTAATGGAGAAACAAAAGAAAATGGATATTTGCAGTAATTAGGGACAAAAAAGTGCCCCCCATGGACATCCTGCTCTGCTCAGCCTGGCTTTAAGCCTGTTGTCCAGACTGAGTCTTACTGAACACAAGGCTGCAAGGAGCAAGGAGAGAAGAGAAACCCCCGCCCGAGAGGTCTCTAATAGGACAAGATACCCATTGTGTGGGTCTTGAATGGAAAAAGCTGCTAATGACTGAAAGGGGCCAACTGGTGTAGGAAAGGACATGCCAGGACACAGCTGGACAGCCCTAATCCTGTAAATCCCAAATCACAGAATTACAGAATGGCCGGGGTTGAAAGAGACCTCAGACATCATCTAGTCCAAACCCCCGCTAAAGAAGGTGACACAAAATCACATCCAGCTGGGGTTTAAATATCCCCAGAGCAAGAGACTCCACTTCCTCTCTGGACAGCCTAGTCCAGTGCTCTGTCACCCTCACACTAAAAAATGTTTTTTCTCATTTTCAGCTGAGGAATTCCTGTAATTCAATTTTTACCCATTGCCCCTTCTCCTTTTGCTGGGCACCACTGAAGAGTCTGGCCTCATCCTCGACATCCACCCTTAAGATATTTGTATGTAGCATAACTCATCTTGGGCAGGTGATGGGCCAAGCTTTTCCACAGACTATCAGATGGAGCCTGCAGCAACTAGGTCTTTCTGTCATTTAAAAAAAGCAGAGCTATTGCTGCTCTGTCCTACCACCAGCCGCTAGGGCTGGGCACCTCCCCATTCCACACTGTCTGCTTCTGCTATGGGCTCCAGCTGTCCCAAGCAGGAAGGGAACATTGCACACCAGGGTCTAGCATGACCTTCCTCTCTGCTGATGCCTGAAGTAAAACTAGCTTCCTGCTTCCATTACTTGCAAATCTGGAACACCTGAAGTCAAGATGTTGTGCCATTTAAATCTTCACCTGAGATGTTGTCTTGGCAACTATTAGGATAAACAGGCTGGAAGCTGATGTTTCAGATTTCCTCGTTTCCAGAGAAGCTCCTGCCTGTTACTTACAAACACAGATTCTTCTTATACCCTCAGCACTGTCACAAATTCCTCCCACACTACATGACCTCCATCAAGTCATTCTCACATAATTTCTTCCTTCTGTGCACTGCAGAACAGGAACTTACCAAGCGATTATTCTCATAAACGTCATCCTTGGAGAGAGAATCAAAGTCTCTGAAATGAGAAAGCACAAAATAGCCACATGAAGTGCAAAGGAAAAGTGCCCCTATGCCATCACACGTAGATTCCAAGGACAGACAACCTTACAACAACTCAACACATAAGATGCTAGATAAACAAAACCTTGGCAAAGCAGATTTCAGGTTGTAACGGGACAAGGAAACCAAAGGGAAATTGCAATTAAAAAAAGAAAGGGAGTCCCAAATGGGTGGTGACCAGGAAATTAAAATGTTATTCTTGTCTCTCTTTACCACTTCTGCCCTTGAGATTAAAGGCTGCAGAAACACCAGGGCCATGTCTCAATTAGCACCACACACTGCTGCACCAAACATCACATGACATGACCCCAAACTTGCTTTTCTGAGGCTACTGGCACAACAGTGGTGGATGGGGATATAGATCCCTCACCTCAAGAGAAAGAAGGGGCAGATACAGGTGGCTCTATGAGGATCCTTAGACAAACCTCCCTGCACCACCTCAAGGAATCTGGGGTGACACAGAAGATATTCAACTGCATTTCTGTCCTTACTTTCCCCCAAACATTCACAGTGCACAACAAATCATCCTCAGCTGCAGCCCTTGGAGCTGAATGCAAGATGATCAGGGCACACAGAGGAATCCCAGAAGTCTCCAACCGAGGGGATCCATTTGTTCCAACCCATTTCACTTGTTCCCCTGGAGCCCTTTGGGGGTTCAACTTGGCCACAGGGACTGATTAGCTGCCTTCACCAGGGAAGCAGAGGGCAGAAAGTTAGAGCAGTCTGCAGGCTTTCAAAAGAGGGGGAGAAATGCAGGAAGGAGTTAGTTATGCCTTTTGCATGTGCGTGTGGGTACAACGTGTGAAAACATTATCACGCTGCACTGCTTACAGCTCCTTCCTGCCAAGGATCTCAGCTTTGTTACAAAAAAACTCCTCATGCAGCAGCCTGGTATGCCTGCTAGCTAGATTCACGGGAGGACGCAGTCCAGACAGGTCTAGGGTCGAGCAAAGCCACACCAATGGACCACAGAGACGTGCCAAAGCTTGGGACATCAGCACAGAAGGACAATTCAGACCAGAGGAGGGAATGCACTCCCCACCCTGAAGGTGGTGTGCAGGATCCAGGTAAGGTGGCACCCCCCACCTGCAGAGAGGGGCTGCATGAACCTTCTTCCTCCATCCCCCTCTGGATCTTACTGCCTTGTCCTGGAACACCGACACCACCTGTCCTCGTGCCACATACAGGGCAGCCAGCCCCTTCTGGAAGCCCCTCATGCAGCTTTCCCAAAGCTGCAGAGGAAGTCTGTGATGAGCTCAGGAAGGTTTTCCCAGCTGCCTGCACCACCAGAAAATTACACTTCCTCCCTTCAAAAGCAAGAGGCTGCTGGTGCCGTTTCCTCACAGACAAACGAAGCTGCAGACGCTCACTGCTGCAGGAGCAAATGCAGCAGAGACACAGAAAGGTGGGCTGCACATCCAGCTCTGTTACCTTCCTGAAAGGTCATGTGAATACATGTACACAGCTCAGACTGCTCAAAATACTACAACTTTTCCTTCTCTACATGCTAGTGAGGAAAAGCTTCAGCTGCAGCCTATGCTTTAATGTCAAAACCACTGCCATTTTTGTAATTATAACTAGTCTCCACCGGGAGATGTTTTTTTCCCTAAGGTTTTGGTTGGTTTTTGCCAAGAGAAGTCCTTTAACCTTGCAGTATTTTTTTTCCTTTTAAAGAAAATGCCAACTTGGAACACAGGAGAAGCAATGACAGCAAAGTTATATATCAACTGCCCTCTAAACATTCATGACCTTCATTTTGAATGCCTTCACTTCCAGGATATGGGAGTGGTGTAGCTGGAAGCTCGAAGACTCCTTGGTGAGTTGGGCTGGGAGAGTATTTTCTGACAGACAAAACATCTTGTCCATTCCACTCTGCCCCAGCAAACCAAAGCTGTTTTAGTTTTAGTATACCAAGGCAACTCCATTAGGAAAAGCAGATGCCAGCAGAGAGGATGTGAAGCTCAAGAGGTATTGAGGGGTTACCAAGCAGCAAGGGAATAGAAGATTCTTTTCCACTAATGTAGGATTGCAGACTCAGCTTTATCTGAGACGTTGAAGTCCATCAGTACATGGCCCCAGGGATCAGTTAATTCAGTTCCTCTGCACTGCATTTTCCAGCTCCCTCTCTGAGAAGCCAAGCAGGACCACACTGACCTGTGTTGCTCCTGACACGAGCACTCCCATCTGCCATTGGGTCACGTGGCATCCCTGTGGCTCCAGGCAAGCTCCCAGTACCAATGTGCAAGGAGCATGGCCTCTCAAGAACGGGGAAAAGTCACTCCAGACACACCCCTTTCCCCGCTATAAACTGTCTGCTCTGCAGAGAGCCCAGAACTTGCCATCTCGCAGTTCTGTGACATGTGGCTTCATGTCACATTATTTCCTTGCCCTGATCTCAGCAGTCTTTCATCCAGCTCCTCTCCTGCCAACATACCCATCCAAGGGACTGGATGTAAGAACAGGCAAGACTCTGGCTATCCCAGCTGAACAACTGCCTTGACTCAGCAAACCCCAGCGTTGTACCATATCCTGGAGTAATATTTCTATGCAAATAGCGTCCCAAGCACTTACCTAATTAGATACATGCAGAGCCACTAAGCACTCCAGGGTTTAGGGCAGCTGCCAGGGAGAACAGCAGATCCAGGGAAGGGGGGAGGGTGTGCTGTACAGCTAAAACCAGAGCAAATTCCTGGATTCCTCAAATATAAATCATGAGCACTTTAAGGCAGTGCCACATAATAAGCCATTCAGCTTTCCAGGTCTTGTCAGGGAAATGCAGGCAGTACATGGGAAGGAACAAACAAGATTTGTGATCCTGCCTGTAACCAAACCCATGGCTCTAGGGACACAAAACAGCGTTTCTAAAACAGCTCTCATCTCCTGTTATCCTCAAGCCTCCATCTCTCTCAGCACTCCAAAGGCATGTGCAATACTCCTTTATTCTTCTAACCCCTAAATGCCAAGATCCTTCCCTGCATGTCAGGGAGGCTGTACAGCCTGAGATGCTGAAAGATGCTCTTTGCTTCATTAATCTATAGCAATTGCCTTGTAAACACTAATTTCATGCTTCAGATTTCTAGAGCACTGAGCAAACAAACTCATTAATCCCCACAGTCCACTGTCAAGTTGGTCTGGCTGTTGACAGCTTAACTGAAAAGGGAAGAGAAGAGATTAAATGTCTCATCTCCAGATCACACAGCCAGCAGCACAGTCAGAGGCTAAATCCAAGTTTCCCATTTCCCTGACTGGGACAGTGAGGTAACAAAGCCAAGTGAAGTGCCTATAACAATGGAATCAGGGATTTGTATCTGCATGGTTCAACACAGGTCTGAAGCTTTGCACCTCGTTCTTGGTGGTCACTTCAAGACACCTTTAGCCAAATTCAATTCCTCAGACACTGAGGAATTCCAGTCTACTTCTTTCAAAAAGCCCAAATCTATAGTGTTTCCAAGAGCTCTGCAGGAGCTGCTCCGAAGCTCTCCAGGGCAGCACATGCCCCTGATGCCAATTTGACTTATTCCACAGTGATTGTGCTCAAATCAGGAGTCATGCAGAAAACTGTCCTCAGTCTTATTTACCCATATGGTCTTTCATGACAGCCTCTTCCTCAGTGTGCTCCCTCCCAGCACAGCAGCACAACAGGGGTGCATCCAGGCAAGGTCAGAAAACCAGGATAGGCTGACAGCCACCACAGCAGCATTGCCCAGGGGATCAGGGTGGCAGAGGAGCGGTGTCACACAGGTAGAGAAGAGCTTCAGCTCAGCTCTCCTATGGATGTGCCCATTCCTCCTCTCTGCAATCCCAGGGGAAGCCAGCAGGAAGCAGGGAAGCAGAGGAACTGGCAGTTCTGTGGAGCTCAGAGGAACCCCAGCCTTGGGGAGCAGCACAGATGTCTGTGCGGGCCAGGAGAGCCCCGCACAAAGGAACACCACACAAGGTCAGAAAGGCACTGCAGATCCCTGCCAAGTCCCATTACTGCACTGACTGAAAGCACTTTAGAAGAAAAGAAGGGCAACCACTTTTCCTCTGCTGTCAGGAGATTTACTGCCTCTGATCCAATCTTCCCACTTCCAAATTGGGACAGGCTGAAGAAGCTGGAATCAGATGAAATGATGCTGCTCTCCTGACAGTCTGAAAATCCTTCTACAACATGCCATGTCCTTGTAAGGCCCTGGGCCTTGTCTCTACAATGCAGCTCGTGCAGAGGACCTGTGAAGCATGTAGTTAGGACATCTGCCAGGAGCAGATTTAAGCCCACTGACAACTTAAGAGCAACAGCCTCTGCTTTAATGGGATGGCAAATATGGTTAATGGGAAACCATCAGGTGGTTTTAGTAGTGTTTATCATAAGCTTTTACCGAACCTCTGCTTTTCAGTTCCCAGCTGCTGTGCCATTTACAAAAAAAAAAAAAAAAAAAATTGCACGTGTTCCTGTCCTTAATTTGCCTCTTCCCACCCAACAGCCTTGTAACTGGGACCATTTTCAGAGGCTCCATTCTAGCTAGTCAGAGTGAGCCATACCATCCAAGATCAGCAGGATACAAGACCACACAGCTCCTTCAAGACCCAGAGACTGATGCAAAGACACTGTATGTCTTGGCTCTCAGTCATTCCAAAGCATCATGCTGAGGGTTTTGGGGCAACCACCAGAAACACAGCAGGCAGCAGTTCAGTTTCCAGCCTACCTGCTCAGCTTTAGCTGGTAAGGACACCGGCCTGTTCCACTCTCTCCTGGACACCACAGCTCCACAGCGGAGTCACAGACAACCCTCTGCCTGACAGAGGTTGCTGTCATGGCAAAAGGCCTTCCTGAGGCCAGCTCAGGAAAGAGAACTTGGTCAGTGTGGGCAGCCTCAGAGGAAGAACCACCAACCCCAGAGCAGAACGTGACAGGACGCATCACCCCGGCCGGCTTTAGGGCAGGCCAAGGAGCGCATGCACGCCGCAGGCACAGTGAGCTGGGGTGATGCCTACCTGCCCTGCAGGGGCTCCGAGGATTAGAGCAGATGGGCGCTGGATTCCCAGCACCGCCGGGGCACACAGGGTTACAGCACAGGTCGGGGCAGATTCCTGCCAGCGGCTCAGCCAGTTTCTCCAGCCTGACACGGCGCCCCCAAGCAATCCCGAATTCACTGTCTGCCTCCTGAAACTCACATTCCCCCCCAGAGACACCCAAGCTGGGGGAGGCTAGAGAGGCTCAACACCCTTACTGGCTTTTGCTACCTCCTACTTTCACTGTGGCATGCAGAGAAAACAAGCTAGAAGCAAATACAAGCAGCAACCTGGTCCAGGCCTCTACAGATTTCAGAGTGGCTGCCTCTGGGAATGTCCCTGTGCAGGACAGGCCTCTGGCCCTCCTGAAGTGTGAAAGCTCACCTCTTGCTGAGGCAAAACACCCCCGCACCCAGATACCAACACCATGTCTCTTCTCTGGTAGGCACCGCTCCCATTAGGGTAGATGGACCTAGTCCACCTCCGTGCACTCACACCCTTATATCGCACGAGTTCTGCTAACCCTGACCTTGGCAGGTCTGCAGAAACAGGTCAGAAGGTCGTTTGCTGAAACACAGAGTGACAGAATAGTTTGGCTTGGAAGGGACCTGAAAGATAATCTGATTCCAACCCTGCTGCCATGGGCAGGGAAACCTTCCACAGGACCAAGGTGCTCATAGGTCCATACAATCTGGCTTTGAGCACTGCCTGGGACTATGGAATTCCTCATTCCCAGTACCCAACTACTTCTCGACAGCATCTTCTTCAGTGCATCCCCTACCAGCACATCATCGCAACAGACATACAACCGCTCTCTGAGCCCCTCACGTCCCCGCTCAGAGAGCTGCCCTGCCAGCCAGCCTGGAGCCGCTTCCCACGGCTCCTCCATCCCCCAAACCCCCGTGAGCCCCCCGCGATTGCTGCTGGGCACAGGCGGCCCAACCTCTCCGGAAAGGGGGGTCCCGGGGGTCCCGCGCCTCAAACCTCCGCGCCCCCCGCTCCTCCTGCCAGCAGCGCCCGCGGGCGGCAGCCGTGGCCCCGCGGCGCCCCGTCCGAGCGGCGGCGAGGCGCGGCCTGCACTCACAGGAGGTCGGGCCGGTGGCGGTGCAGGATGGCGCAGAAGGCCAGTCCGTCGCGGAACGAGGTGCTGAGGTCGCGGATCTCCACGCCGCGGTAGCCCTCGCACTGCCGGCGGCACCAGGCTTGCAGGGCGCCCCGCGGACCCGACATCGGGGCGGCCGCTCCCAGCGCCGCCGCCGCCGCCAGCCCGGGCCGGGCGGGGCCTCCCGGGGCGGGGCTCGGGGGCGGGGCCCGGGCGCGCCGCGGAAGCTCCCGGGCCCCGGGCTCGGCGCCGCCCGGGGAGCAGGGCGGCCTGCGGGGGAGAGCACCCTCTCCCACCTCGGGGAAAGAGCTGGGCCTGAGCACAACTAAAATTCAACTAGATTAAAAACCACTCGGCAGCCTGATTTCTGAAACCCTCTCAGGCTTAGACAGAGGCTGCTCCAGGCAGAAGCAGCTCTCAGCAGTCCTAGGGGTACAAGCAGTGGAGTACATCTGGGACGTAGGTGGCTCTCAGGGTAGGCTCAGGGCCAAGGAGAGCTTTAAAGATCAAGACACTTGGAGTCACAGGCAGCGCTTCACAGGAAGCCCTGGAAGACGCGGAGGAAGAGTGCGATACAATCTCAGGAACAACATCGAGGGGATGGATTGTCACGAGAGCTGGTGCGCACACTCGGGGCGATGGCTTGACAAGGGGGAGAAATCACACTATTAAAGGCTTCTTTATTTGGCTTAGCTTTCTCTTCACCTCCAACAGCTACCTCTGTGGAAGACCAAACCATCACACTGATTTTGAGCTTTTTGCTGCCAGTTCCAAATCTGTAAGAGTCTCTGCAGCTATTTAGTATGGGCTCTACACTCCTTCCTTCACTCAGGTTTCATCAGTAGTACCCTCTTTCTTCTACTTCACTGTTCATTCTATCATTCTATGGTCCCAGAACTGTAACAAGTGAAAAATAAATTCTCTGACTGGTTTGTACAATCTCCCCACTCTGTGCCCGAGATAAGTTGTGGCGTAAATCACAAGAAAAACTACTCTGTAAGCAAAAAAGGAAATGAAACATTGTGTCAGTTTTGTAATGACTGAGCTGGCTATTCAGCATCCCCCAAGCCGCCTGACAGCGTCTTCCTGATGTATCCTAAGGGACAGCAGGATGAGGGAGATTTTCTTGAATTTTCCAGGTTCCATAATTACACTCACCCCTTCACAAATGTAGGTCAGAGACAGAGACACAGAGCAAATGCCCCTGTACTGTGGTTCCCTCTGACTAAACCATTTTGTCCAGAACCACTTCCACTCACCAAACCCTGCTGCAGCAGGCGAGGCTGGAGCTCTAGCCACCCCCACCTCTCTCTGGAGCGCCTTCCCAGCACCAGTGGAGCTCTGTTGATGCTGCTGAACACCCTGCATTCCTCCAGCCTCCAGCAGTGCCAGGCACCACAGCTCGCTGAGCCCATCTTCCCACCCAGTGAGAGCTGCAAGCTCCTCCTGGCTTCGTTCCACCAAGTGCCAGTCCTGCTCAGTTAACCTTCGGCAGTCCCGCAGGGGAGGCGCGGAGCCAGGGACATCAGTGCATGGGCTCTGTGCACCCTTTGGAAACCGCTCTGGCAGATGGAAACAAAGCAGCAGCATATCACAGACCTGAGAACAGCCTGTAACCACTGGAGTGTTTCAGATGATACAGATATGCATTCAAAATCTAATTCCGACATGCCAAGCAGATATTAAAATCCCAGCAACATGCTGGATTTTTTTGCTATGCTATGAACTAGAACTGATCATGGAGATACCTGCCAGGGTTCTCATTTTGTGTATCACATCCACCCGAGCACTTCCTGGGAAAGATTTAGGCTTTGGATAGAAAGAAAGTAGGGCAGTTGCTGTTGACAGATATGCTTACTGTGCTGCTGATAGCAAATACACAGAAGGAAAAGTGCCAGCCCTAAAATCAAAAAGGAGCAGATTCTGCTTGATATGAACACAGCTCCCCATGGGCTGCTGCAATGCAGTGACATCTCAATCCTTTAATTAATGATATGGCTGCCTCAAACCCTCCAGAACCAGAGACAGTGAGCTCCTAGCATTCGTAACTCCAACATCAGCAGCTAGGCAGCCAACAGGAATTGCTCTTTTAATCTGTGTTGCCGGTACTGCCTGAGTTACTTTGTGATGGGAAACAGTTTACTTTTGAGCAGTATCCAGGACACTGGAAACCTGACCCTCATTCAAACACAGAATATAATCCAACAAAGGCTAATTATTCCCTTTGTTTAAACAGAATCACACACTGGAGCCAAACTGGACAGCTAGGACACCTCTCTCAGTGGAAAGGAATGAGAGGGAGAGGTACAAAGAGGCAGATGGTGTATCTGAAACACACTTTGTGTAGCTTTCTATTACACATGCAGGTTTTCCTCTTGCACCTGTTTCTACCACTCAAACACCAAACTATTCAAAGATGGCAAAAGGGAGAGAGGCTGTGGAGGGATGTGATTCATTCTTTGCATTCTCTTCCCCAATACTTGCAGGTCCATGATTCCCTTTTACGTGACTTGTTTTCAATTTTTTTTCCCTTTTTTTCAAGGCACTACAAATTTGAAGTTGGAGAGCAGGGAAAATTTGCATTTAAAGGGTTTTAATAAATTAAAGGCCCTTAGGGAGTTTTCCAGACAAACTGAACTCAATTAAATTAAGGGCCAGGTCTTGGGCATCACTTCTGCTGAAATAAAACACATCCTCCAGCAAGGACATTTCATCAGATGACTAGTTAATATTGGTTCAATGTTTACAAAAATTCTCCCCTCTCCTTTAAAAACATGACAATTCACTTTGGAGCATTTCTACTCCATAGCAACTAAAATAAAATAGAGGGGAGAAAAGGCAAAAATGTAAGCTTCTAAGAATGTTACCTACAACTAAGGTCTATTCACTGTATGGGGTAAAAGCTAAAGGAACAGCATTAGCTTACATCTCTTCCCAAAATCCTGTGAAGACACTGTAGTACAGCTCATTTTTTTTCTGTCAATCAGTTCTGCAGCCTCCCCCAATTGCTGTGCATGGAGAATGTACAGAGCGCCTAAACAGATCTGCTCCCTCTTGTTACCTGCAATGTGGACCAACAAGAGCACCAAGCCAACAGCAGCTGCCCATGGGTCCACATGCAGTTATATTCTTAAACACAAGAAATATAAATGAGTACAGATGCTCATCAGGAAAATTCCACTAATTTATTAGATGCCTTCTCCTTTGTAGGATAGTTTGAGCCAAACAAGTATGCATATTTAAATACAAAATACCTTCTGAGTCACAGGAGATTCCAGAAATGCCAGAACTCTGAGCTCCCCTCCCTCAACACAGAGTATGATCTCTCCCACCCACTTCTCTGCCCAGGCCTGCAATGCATCCACATTAGGGTCTCTGGCCCATCTTCTTCAATGTTCGGTTCAGCTGGAATTAGAGAAAGAAAAGGTCAGAAAAATACACAGTGATTGATACACACTGCTGCTCCCCTCAGCAGACCTTATCCAACTCTCTTAACTCCTTCATCTCCAACTCTCTGACAAGAGAGTTCTCAAGCAAATACAGTGTGTCAAGCAGAAGGGGAGTAAGTAGAACTCTACTCTCCAAGCTAGCAGAGGAAGATGTGGGGAGAAGGGAGGATGCAAACTTGTAGCAGCGATATCACAACCCTCCATTAAAGTCCCTAAATCTCAGAATTTTGCCCTCTGAGTTTCCAGTGCAGAACAACCTCCCCTGGGAGAGAGTGGAGACAGAATAACCTCTTGGCCAAGCTCAATGCTGAAGCCATCTATGCTCCAAAAATCTCTGACACCATTTTCTAGAGCTACAGTTATGAAGTTAGAGATATGATTTTGGTTGTGTTACTGACAGGGACACCACATTTATCTAGAGACAATGGAATCAGCATTCCTGAACAGTAAAACTCTCCTCCTTTTCCACTGTGGCTCAACTGAGCACTTCTCACAAAAACATACCATTCCTCAAAGGCCAGCAGCTGCTGCTTAGAACACCTGCCTTTGACCAGTGCCTTGCAGAGCCAGGCCTACGTCCAGCATGGAATTACACAGCTGTCTCACACAAGTGTGGACCCTCGAGGGCCTGCACAGCCCGATGACTGCCCCATGTTTCCTACAGAGATACACAGCTCTCCTGCCCAGGTAGGCCTCACCTCCTCAAACTTGTGGATCTGGCGGATGAAGAAGTCCCCGTAGCGTCGAGCAACCTTTGTGTCTGCAATATGGATCATGTCCTGGGAAGAGAACACGATGAGATCAGGAAAAGGACTGTGCTACTAGCAGGGAGACAGCAAGAACTGCCAAACATAAAGATCAACCTAAGGGGCTTCACCCCAGCCATGGTTCAGCACCACACCTATCTGACCTGTGCTAATCCCACAGCACCCATCCAGCTCTCCTTGGGCTGCCTTCCCTCATACCTTTGTCTGGGATGGGTCCCCCATTCACATTGTACTTGCTTCCCACATTCTTACACACTCTGGTTTTGTCTTCCTTGCAGCAGTTTGACAGTTCCAACCCCAGTTCATGCTTCCCTCTTTTCAGTCAAGCTATATGCCATGACAGCTGGGCTCAGACATGGCATGAGACCTTGCAAGAAGAGAGACCTTGTCTGCTACAAGGACCAAGAACACCTGGTCTCCTTCCTAGCAAGAAACCTAATGCTTGCTGCTGTCTTCTCTGACTACAGTCCTACAAGACTCTTTGCTACGCTTCCTGCTGCTGGAGCTCCAAGGCAGATGGTGACAGCTCCACACCTTGTGTTTAGATTCCTCCTAGAGCAGCCACAACTAAATACTGTTCCAGTGCAAAGCAGACCTGTAACATGACCAAACAACATCTCTGCTTTGTCAAAGGAGAGATGTGGGGGACACCAGAAGGACAATCCCACCGGACACACAAACAGCAGCACTATCTGTCACTCAATTATCACCTCCCAGAACACTGACAAGCAGCTCCCTCTGTCCTGGGGAAGTGTTTGTTTTCTAGGTACGTTGACTGACAAAGCTGCCTGTGATATTCCATCACTCTTCTTCCACTGACACTCTTTTCATGCAGGGCTAGAACTTCATTGTGGGCAGGCAAGCCCTATAAATGGCAAGGGGAAAAGGAATGTCTCCCACAGAATGGAACAAAACTAGGTGTTGCCAATTCCAGAATTTCCCAGGTGAAACAATTTCCCAGCCAGTGGCAGATACCAACCTTGTCAATATAGAAGTCAACCTCAGAGGCAGACTGGAACTCTCCATCCAGGGCAGATATGCCACTGGTCCATACCAAGTTCTTCATCTTGTGCTTGAAGACGAGCAGCTGGATACGGAACTCCTGCTCTGTGAGGTCTAAGAAGCCAGCCAGCTTCGCCACAGGCATGGTGGTGTAGAGCTTGAGGAAGCTACGGATGGTTGAGAGCTGGGCCTGCTGCTGAACTTCATCAGCGAAGACCTTGAGCTGCTGCAGAAAGGGCTCCTTGTGGTAGTTGGGGTGCACATTGTCATAATTGGGCACCACAGGGGAGAGGAACTTGGGGCAAGCATAACTGAAGAGCTCCTCGTAGACCTGGGCGTCGCCCTTCTGCATGCGCAGCATCTTGTCCCCGTACTTCTCGCGCAGCTGCAGGTGGATGCTCTCGTCGATGCGCATGGGGTACATGGTGAGCGCAATGGCCAGCAGCGCGTGCATCTGCTCGTTCTGCTTGTTGATCTGACACAGAGAGAGACACCCTGTCAGCACCACCGTGTGCGCAGGCTTTAGGGTGCCCAAGGGAGCTGGCAGCTGCACTTCGCAGAGGAAGATCCTTCACACAAAGCACTGATGGTCCTAATGCTCAAGGGGGACAGCACAAAGAAGCAGTGCCTCTGGGCAAAGCAAATGGATGAACCACACATCAAGGCTCTTAGAAATAAAAGAGAGGGTGGGCAAGAGGAAGGTGCAGCGTAAATGCATCCAGAGCCATGCAGAACCCAGAGGTACAGCAGTGCATTTGACTGTTTTGGTACAAGAACATACAGAGAAGGGAAGGCAGATAGTTTAACAACCCTCTCCTGGCAAGGGACAGTTGTCAGGGAGGTCAGTGAAGAAAGGACTGAGAAAGAAGATTTATATGAGTGTGGGATGAAATGGACAGCTGTGTGGTTGAAACAGACACAACCAACTTTTTGAAAGTTGTCATGGAATTAAAACTGGCAGGATTTGGCTAAACAAAGAGTTAGGAATTAATCATAAGGATAAAAAGGAAGAGCAGGTAAAACAGGCTCCAAAATCAGGAGGTAAGACAGCTTAGGTAGAAAGAGAAAGGAGCTTTGCTACAGCCACGTCTGTGAATGATTATCATCAGATAATGGAAATACATCTGACAATGGCAGCAACCTGAAGTGCAGCACTGGAAACACAACTAAGTCTGAAGAAGCATCAACAAGAGTATCATCAGCAGCTCATACTCATTAACAACCCTGCTCAGAGCTAGAGTGCAGATGGACCTGGGACAACAGTATGGGGAACACCCAAAGTAACCAGTAACATAGCTAAGAGAAAATACTGTCACCCATGGCAAAGGAGTTCAGAGGATCCCCAGTCACCACCACCAGCAAAGTCCAGAATAATAAAGCTGGACTATTAGACACAAGCTACTAGTTCATAGAGGAGGGACAAGAAAGAAGACAGTAGCTTTTTCTTTGGGGCAGTGTAGTCTATTCTATCTCTTACCATCTCATACTTGTAGGTCGTCCTCTGAAACATGCTCTTTGTCCTCTGGATGTAGAGGAGGATGTTGGCAAAGACACGGATGGCATCCTGGTAACGCCGCATCATAAGGTAAGCGAAGCCCACATAGTAATAAGTGGTCACCTGGCACTCAGGCACCCTGGAGTACATGCTCTGAGAAGGAAGCAGTAACATGCTATGTTAGGGGAAGCAACCCACACTGCCTGCTAGCCACAATTCAGCCACCTCTGCTTTCAATCCCATCCCAAATACAGAGAGGAGAGGGTTAATTCAGTACACTTCATCTCCCACCCATCCCTGCAGCAGCTTCCTCAGTGTTTTATTAGATCATCCCATTTCCTATGTTTTCCAGTTTCAGCTTCCTGCAAGGAGAGGACTCTTGCTTGGTGCCTAACATTGCTCTGCTCAGTTCCCTTTCCCCCTATTTCACTCCACATCCCGTGCCAGCCAGCACATATGTAGATATGTGCCAAGCCTTGGCCCAAACCCATTGCAGCTGAACTTGTATTAGCCACAAGCAGCACTCAATTCTAAGGCAAAAACAGCCCATGTGGGAGCGGTCACAGTGAGAACAGAAGTCAAAAATACAAGAAAGAGCCACTGGCAAAAGTCATAATGGTATGTTCAGGTAGTTACCACTGCACTACCACTTGTAGTTCCTGCAGTATTCTCTGTAGCAACACTGGGCTGCACAAGACAGCAAACCTCCTACAAAACTGGGCAATTGTGCTGCAACAGCATCAGGCATTATCATATGGCTTGATTTAATGCCAAAGCTCCAGCTGTGCCCAGCCACAAACTCCTGACAACTACAGCAGATACAAACACTTCCTCAGCCGGAAGATTCAGTACAGCAATTTTTCACCAGCATGCTTCAACAGAGGCATTTGGAAGATTGCAAAAGAAGGGTTAAACCACGTTGTATTACCTTCTTGTTGAGCTCAATGTTCTCCAGCACCTTGATGGCTTGGTAGTAATCTCCAAGCAGAGAGTGCAGACGCAGCAGCCCAACCAGGCTGAAGTAGCCCAGCATCTTGTACAGGGAGTGGCGCCCATATTCACCAGCCACACTTTCAGGGTCACCTAGGGAAAAAAGGAACCACAATGCCATCCTCCAAGGAAGCAAGCTTCCCTTTCAATACTTTTCTGTTTGAAACAAAGGGAGCAAGGCTTGAAATGTAATCACTGGTACTTCTCACCTACGGCAAACATAACCAGTTCCCAGCCAATCCATCCACTGATTATGGGTTTGATCAAGCTCCCAAGCAAAGTTAAGCAGCTTGGGTCAAATCAAAGCACACCAGTGCTGCTTGGCACCTTCCAAAGCTCACCTCCACTTGTATAGACCTCCAGCTGTCGGTTGATGTTGGATTTGTCAACCAGAGAGTGCAGCACATTAAGGACACTGTGGACATTCCAGATCTTGGGGTTGGAACGAAGGAAATCAATTTCCTCTTCAGACTTCTTGGCTGTTTTACAGCGGTACTGGCTGAAAGACTGGAACTACAGGAAAAAGCAGGGATTCAGTGATGAGCAGCTTGTCTAGAGATGTTCAGGTAAGTGCACTAAGCCTACAATTCGCTCACACAAATGCACTACAATAAACTACAAGTTGCATGGAAAAAAAAAGTTTCACATGAGATCACAAGGAAATCAAAATGGCACATTATACCACCTTTAAAGCACCTAGAATTGTATAGTACAGAGGGAAAAGGCCAGGAGATGGACTGAAGCAGAAAAGGATATTTTAAACAATTAGGAAAGGCAACTAAACACAAATTTGTTTTCTAGTAGAAAGGAGAATGACCAAATTATAAGACGTGTTTGTGTACACGCATCTTTTTCCCTTATATGCACACGTCCTTTTTGTTGTCAAGATTGACCAGACAACACTTGAGGAATTCCAGGCAGCTCTACAATAAAAAGTTACAGAGAAGGGAATATATTCTCTAAAGAGAAAAACCAATAGCATATCAGATATGTACTGCTGCACTCAGAACAGTAAGTGGAAAAATATTTCTTAATGTCAAGATCTCAGACAATTATTCCAAATCAGGTCATCAATCTCTCAGTGCACACATAAAGACCCTACTGACTAAGAAAGACAGAAATTTTGTTCTGAAAGAGAAATAGGCACAAAAGTTCAGGACTCCCCAAAGAGCACCCTGTAACTTAAAAATCTGCACGTTTACAACTACTTCATCCACCTGGTAATAAAAGAGTAACAGTGATCACCAAATATTTTCAACCTGCAATGGTACCCTTACTATGGAAATCACAGCAAGGGAAGAGATGGAACATTTATACAACTAATAAAGGAAAGGCTACCTCAAAATGGCCCAGTTTTATAATCACATACCTGGTATATGAATTCATCAATGATATCCCAGAGCCACTGGTTGGGCAGTTCCAGAGGAGCAGGGCCATCAGCATCTGCAGGAGAACAGATAAAAGGGTTAACATCTTCAGCAAGAACACTGTCAGACCTGGAGGAACAGACAAATTAAAAAACACAAGAATTTCCCTGAAATGGGAGATGGAGCAGCAGATGAATGAAGCTTCCAGTAGGGCTGAGATGCAGCTTTGACTACCTCAACTGCCTTCACTTTCAAAGACTATGAACATGCACAGGGTTAATCTCTGGAGTGTGACTGCTCAGCAGCATCAGCTCTCAGAAGCTGCACAGAGACTGCAGGGGTTTATCCTAACTGGTCCATTTTCCACATGAGGCTTGGCAGGGAGTCACAAACACTAACATTTGCTCCAAGGGGAGTGAACAACAGTAAATAGTCATGAAACACTGCAGGTTTTCTTTAGCTTACTGTTTAATTTTACTTTGTAATAAAATAGGTGAAGCAGTTCTCAGCAAGATAGAAAACTACGTAAGTTTTATTCTTTACAGTACTTCAGAAAGCACTGGAAACTATTTTTGCTTTTTGTTGTTTTAAATGCATGGATGTAAATTGCTCTTCATTCAACAAACATGCAGAGAGCTTACAGACTACCTTTCCCTGTATTATTTATAAATAAACATGTTGCAGTTCTTCTGACCCTTTCTTCAGCTCTGCCCTCTCCAGCTGATCTTTCTCTCCAAAACTCTCAAACCAGAAATTAATTGCAGCAACTCACTGAGGATGTAGTTGAAGAGATTGCAGTAATTGTAATAGGACTCAAATCTCTGCTCCAGCGTGGGCCCTCCCTGCAAAGAGAAGTCAGCAGAGTCTGCTTCAAATCAAGCCTGACAGGAAGGAGTTCATGGGCAACAGCACAAGGACAGTCACAGTAGCAGAGGGTCTAGTTCAGGAGTGCTAGAGGCAGTATTCAACCAGCACACTCACCAGCATCACCCAGAAAACCCAAACTTGTAGCACTGTTGTCCCACAAACAGGGATGACTTTTCCTATACAGACAACTCCCAGGATGTGAAGCAGTCAAACCTCCTGTGAATATTCTGCATTAACCTTCCCTGTTCCCGTCTGCTGTTCAGATTCAAGAACTTACCATTACCCTCACCAGCTTTCCTTCCTTCTCTGCTCACGAGAATTCTTAATAGATCAACAATTCTGTTTCTGGACACCATTTCTAAACACTTGACCTACTGGTTCTTGTTTCAGCTGGAGACACTGAGTCTGAGATCCACTACAGCACAGCCTGAGAAACCAGTTTCTCCTGTTGAAGCCTGGCTTGGGCTAACACAGCAGCCTTTTAACAGCGCCCATTTCTCCACCCTCTGGTCCACAGTAAAACTGCAGGTATTACTTATTTACCCATAAGTCATGCACCTGTTGAGATTTTTTTCTTTAAGAACCAAATAGTATGACTTTGACACTGATTAAAGAGTCTTAAAATAGCTTTTAAAAATGCAAAGTTTGTTTTGTTTCACAGAGCATTAATCCTTTCATTTCCTTCTTCTTCATGCTTTATGATATCCACATTTCCCTTTTCACAAGGCACTCTGATCCTATGTGAGGTTTTTCATGACAAATAATGCACCTTCCTCTTGTGACACCCCTTCTCACTGCCTGCTCATTTGAAGAGGAGCCACAGAGAAACACACATAAGCAATAAAAAGGAAAATTCAGTTACCTTCCAACACCCCCTTCTTCCCTTACTCACTAACCATTACATTTGCTTTAGCAACAAAGAGCCTCCTGAACACTCAGATCCAGTCTCCTGATTCATCTGAGCTACCAGAGAAACCTGCACACCCATCACCACCAAGCTCAAAGAGACAGCTAACGAGCCTCAAACAGACAGTCAAGTCTTTCTTGCTTTTCAGCAATCAGTGAATCCTTACTACACTAACAAAAAGCAAGAATTTCAAGCTTCCCTAAAATCAGTGTGACTTACAGCTCATGGCCCCCGTCCAATTTTGCCTTGCAAAGTTTAGGGGACCACTGATGCTGTAGTGGCAGCAAGACTTGTCAAGTTTGCTGGCACAGAGAAGCCAGCATGACACCCACAAGAAGACACAGGGCCAACACTCACGCTGACTTTGGCGTAGATGTGCCTGTAGTACAGCTCCTTGTATAGGATCAGGAAAACTGCATCTGGAAAAGACAACAGAGGAGGACATTAGCAAGCCACAAGGCCTGTGAGCCTCCTGCCACAACAATAAAAGGAGGCACAAAACCACACTTTGCTCAAGTCTGACTTCTTGCCAGGCATCTGCTGAAGGAGCTGCCAGAGTGAACAAAGGCAACTGACTCAGGCAGCAACAACTCTGTGCACCTGCTAACTCAGAGTCAGGAGGGATTCAGTGCCTTCTCTCCCTGACAACCCAAGGAAAAGTGGAAAACTCACCATTTCCAACCTGAGGAGCAATGGCCTCAGCCTCTGGCCATGGAGTGTTCTTAAAAAACCTTTCTGTCAGTTTTGTCCAGCTGAAAAACAGACACACGTGTGTATGAAGAGCCACGTCTCATTCAGTATGACAGTGCTGGAATCAGAAATGACAACAGAGAGAGGCCTTGGCCTTGGTGAAAGCTGAGCAGCACCACCAACCCCTGTCAATAAGTCCAATGCTGAAGCAAAAAATGAGACTCACACACTAAGCAGTGAAACTTCAATTTATTCCCCAGGCACAAAACAGACGTGTATGTCATTTCCACATTCCCTGTATGTCGAGCTGAGGAGGGGAAGTAGCCGTTGGAAAGACACAAAAGCTACACCTGAGAGTTTTCTGCAAACTGCTTGACTAGTACCACTGAGAGCCCTCTCTGCAGCCTCCCTTCCTGTTAGGCCAGGGCTGACACTTCCCTTCAGACAGATCACAACTCATGTATACTCACATTAGCCTCGTGGGCTGGAAATACCTAGGAGTTTTTTCCCACAGTAACCAAACCAAACCTGTTTCAGAGAAAGCCCAAGTTTGGAACAGCAGAGGTAGTGAGCCTTTCCTTTTAACAGCATCACAGTTAAAATAGTGATTTCCATCTGTTAAAGAATAGTATTGTACCTGTTCTCATAAATGTCCTGGATCTCGTACACCTTCTGGTCAATAACATCACTGGAAACACGGCTGGCCTGGAGCTCGTACACCTTCTGGTCAATGAGATCTGACACCGTCTTGTGAAAATACTGGATGAAGTTTTTGATCACTTCGGGGATCACCTGGTAGGTCTGCTGTTCGTACTGGCGCTCGTAGGCCAGGTCTTGCTTGGGGTCTCCTGCGGAGAAGGAGGATCAGTGAGGCAGCGGCCGCACGGCCCGGCCCGGCCCGGCCCCACAGACCCGGCGGGGCGCAGGCGAGCCCGGGCCGCGCGTGGGGCCCTCACACTCACCCGTGTGCATATCATAGTCGTTGGAGTACGCGTAGGGGTCGTAGGCAGCCTGTGGGGAGAGGGCGGCAGTGAGTCCCCGCGAACAGCCCAGACCCGGACCCAAACCCGGACCCGGACCCGGACCCGACCCCCGCGCCCCCGGCCGCACCTCGTTGTCGTAGTCCTCCCCCGGGTAGGCCATGGCGGCGGCGCGGCACGGAAAGGGCTCCGGCCGGAAACGCGGGACTGGAGCGGCGCGGGCACAGGGGCGGGCCGGGCGTGTGGGGGCGGCTGAGCCCTTCTATTGGCTAAACCAACTGCCTGTCTTCAGCCTGCTGAGCCGCCACGGGCCGGCCTTGGCCTCTTTCTCTTTTTGATTGGAGAACACAACTGCTCGTCAAGCTCTCCTGCCCACAGCCTCCACTTCCCGCCCCGCCTCTCTCCTATCCGCTTCCTCCCCATTGGCTGCATGCACGGGTTGTGTCGCCTTTCATTGGTAGAGAGGACGCGGCCCGCCCCGTTGCTATGGCGACGTCCCACCCCTCTCCGCGGCCCGGGCTGTGACGGGATGGAGGGCGACGGTGGGGCTGACGGGGCGCTCGGCGCGGGGCCCGAACCGGGACCGGGATCGGGATCGGGACTGGAGTCAGGGTCAGAGCTGGGGCCGGGACCAGGGCCGGAGTCGGAGGCACAGCCGCGCATCGCGCTGCCGCCACTGGGACCGGGCGCACCCCTGGGTTACCTGCACGTCCTGTGGCAGCGGGAGGAGCCCGCGGGCAAGATCCCGGCCCGCCGCCTGCGCAGGGCCGCCCGCCTCCACCGCCGGCTGGGGCCCACGGGCAAGGAGGCACACGGTGAGCGGCGGAACAGCCCCTCCTGCGGCCGGCTCCGCACGGGCTGCGGGGGGGAGGTGCGCTCTGTTCGGTGCGCGGCTGGGGAAGCCCCCGGCGCTGCCAGGGGAGGGTGCCCGTCAGGAGCGGGCGGCTTCGGGAGGAGGCGGGGAGAGCCATCCTTACCTGGTGCCTTGATCTGCTTCCCATTCTCCAGAGCCGGTAGCAGCGTGATTTGGCCCCGCGCTGGTGCTCCGGGATGGAATGTTTCAGTAGGGAAATGTGCCTTTTTCCTCTGTGCTTTCCACTAATTGCTTTCTTTCTTCCATAGCTCTGAAAAGGCTGCGTGAAGCTGCCAATAGCAATGATTTGGACACAGGTAAGGCTTCTGTCAGTCCCACTTGGGACCTCTTCTTGGAAAGGCAGTGTCTCAAGGGCTCTTACTTTTGGAGAGGAGGAAGTGAGTGCAGATAGTTTGTGGACAGGATGCTTTAGATGCTTCACATCTAGAAAATGCTTTTCTAAAGCCCACGTTTGTTCTCCGAGCAGAGTAGGGCTGGTTATTGTGTTCACTTCTTCACTGCACCTGGTTCATAGTGTTAGTTTCAGTCTGCCTGGAGCTAAGCCAGCACTGCACTGTCCCAGCTGTTTCGGTATGTTCTTTTGCCCAGGTGTTAGCAGCAAGAGAAAAATGTTTTGATTTAGGTGGAAAAGTTACAATTATCTAAGCCGTACCCTGTATGATGAGGCAGCATGACCCAGTAGATTAGAACCAGGGCCAGAGCTGGACTCTTCTGGTTTCTGCAGAATCCCCTTGTGGTCCATAAATTCTGCTTTCCAGATGTCCAGCCTCAACACTACATCTTTCTCTCTCAGGCTTTGTTAATTGAAGCATATCAGAGTTAGTTTATCAAAACTTAAAAGTTTTAGTAGTTTTTGCAATCTGTGTTCCTACAAAAATAACTTAATGACAACTTTGCTAGGTGCTGGCTAAGAGTAATAAATGAATAGCACACTATTTATAATTAATAAATATTTATTGAATATGACTAAACAATCAACTTAAAAGGTGATTAAAACTATTAACTAAATTTACTAAAAAGTTCTGACATTTCCAACAATTCCCCCCTTTGGAAGTGATCTTAATTTTCCTTTAAGATTACTTCCACTTAAATAATTGAGTATCTATCAAAACTTAAGCCATTAAAATGCAAAAATTTTGCTTGTGTGTTGTAATAAGATATCATAGATCATTCATTCCAAGTGAAAATCCAAATTGGGGTATTATCTCTTTTAACAATACCTTGGTAACTTCTCTTGCTTTGTTGGTGCAAGCAGCTGTCCAAAAAATGTGTCAGCTAAAGCCAGTAGATATCGATATCCTTCTTGTCAAGGTAACCCACAAAAATCTGTTTGCCTGTAAACTCCAGGACAGTTTCCTTTTTTTGTAGTCCCTCAAGGAGGTCTTTTGTAGGGCTGTGGATTGTGTTGCAAACATATTTTACACTTGCTGGCTACACTTTGGATTCCTGGTATTTTTACACTGATTACTTGATGTTTCAAGTTGTCTCTAATAGCTTCTGCTCCCCAGTGTGTTTCTCTGTGTTTATCTTTGGCTACTTATCTCATCGCTGCTTGAAGTAATATGTGTGGTATGTCATTCCATTTCTCTTTCTTCTGGCAATATAACATCAACTCTAGAATACCATTTTATTGTAAAATACCATGAACTGGCCATTTTTTTTATTATCTAATAGATAATCTAGCCACCAGAGAATACCATATTCTATTACCTGTTTCCACATTAAAGAATTGCTTTAGAATTCTTTTCAGTGCTGCAAAATACAACTGAAAGGTGAACATTTGGGTATTCCCCCTCTTCCTGGGCTCCAGAAGAAGGGAAGCCCACAATAAATAGGAATTCCAGCAATGACTAAAACGGACACGAGAGAGCGCTCTGTGCACAGCAGTACAATTCCAGCCCCGGGAGCAGTAGCAGCCGCTGAGCTAACGCCAGCAGAGAGCTCTGAACAAACGATCCTTGCTTTGACAATTTCCAATTCCCAAGACCAAACACTTAGTACACACCAAATATCCTAAAATTCACATACAATGGCTTCAACACTCTTACAGCCAACAAATTGTCATACAAACTCAATTTCTACTTATGACAGACACACATTAACACACACTTGCATTTTCCAGCACTAACAGATACCATTGGCTTTAATAAGCACAGCAGTATCTGGGCAAAGCCCTTCCACAACGTGGCTCTTTGTGCAAGCAGCACTGTCTGACTAATTTGTGGGCAAAGCAGAGGGTGAAGACTCAAAGCACACCATTTGATAGTCACTTATATAGTCTACAGTTTTAAAATTACAGTTTTCCAGCTAGGCAGTGGGACTCAAACACAATTCCATTAATATTCACTCAAAGAGTTTTGCACTAACTTTTAATAGGAAATAGCCAATTATATAATCACTTTCTTAACTCTTAATATGTTAGAGAGTGCAAGTTTATGATTAAGTATACCTTTTAAAACCCTCGATAATGTCTTAATAAACTCCCAGGGGTTTTTGCCTTGAACTCACCTGGATCAGAGGATTGAAAAATTTCCCTGAAAAAGTCTGTCAGTGTGCACCCAAGTCCTTGTCCCTGTAAATCTGTGGAACATCAAATGTGTTGTCTCACCTGGGTCACCAGTAAATTGTTACCAAAGCCTTCGAAATTGCTGGGGTAAATAAACCTCTCTAACACTTTCTTTTTAGTATTAGTGTGTAAGATGTTACTTTGTTGTTGGCCAGGAGGGATTTGTGTGGCTCACAAATTCTGGCCTCCACTTAGACACAGATATAAAACTTCTTCACTTATTTATACTTTTTAGCAAACAAAGAAATTAATGTTTGTTGGTTATGAATTACATAATTCTCTTTTATTAATTAGTACTCTGTCCTCTGTGGGGTATTGATTTCTCACTTCTCATGTTAGTTAGTCCATATTTTTAGTCTTTTTAGTATCTTTTTCCTCTGGTAGGGATTTTCCAGCGCATACACTGAGTCTTTGTTAGTCCCTTCTTTATCTTCTGGTTTCTGCAAAGTCGTTGTGGTCCATAAATTCTACATTCCAGATGTCCAACCTCAACCATACATCTTTCTCTGTTTTTGTTCATTGAAGCATATCAGAATCAGTTGATCAAAAGTTAAAGTTTCAGTAGTTTCCCCAAGCTGTGTTTGTACAAAAATATGTTATGACAGCTTTGCTAAATACTGACTTAAGAATAATTTAAGAATCACACACTCTTTATAATTGCATATATAGATTATTATTAACTAAAGCAATTAATTTAAAAGTTAATTAAAATCACTAACTAAAATTATTAAAAAGTTATATAATTTCCAACAGGAAGGTGAAAGAATGCGGTTTTATGGAAGTCTTGGTTTCAATCCACATTGGATTTGACAGACAGGTTCCTATGTTTACAGTCCTCTTGTGTCTTGTTTACTCTAAAACTTGAGGAAGTGTGCTATAATTAATTTATTTTTCATCAGCAAGTAAACATCTTGGCTGTTTCCTGTGGTGGCACTGGGTGGAAAGGTTATGTCATTCCTACTTGGTTCAGGGGAAGAGTAGCTACATTGGTCCTGTTAATGGTTCTCACTGGGGCACTGTCAGTCTCCCATTCTTTCTTCTGAACTATCAGGCATTCCATGTTAATACCACTTCCATCTTCTTAGGTGTTCTTTTCACTTCTGTACCACACTTGAAGTAGGATGTGTACAGGAAGAGATTCAAAGGTGGCTATAACTCACTTTCTGGAAGCTGAGGTGAATGGTGACTTTCAGTGGCCTGAAACAGTCTTGACTGTTGTAGAATATGCTGTTTAAAGATCTCAAAATGTAGTGAACCTGTCAGCATTTTTAACAGCTATGGAATGAGCTCTATTTTACACACCAGGTAGTATATTAGGGGTGATCTCAAAACAGCAGAAGTAACAGCCCTTACAGATGCCTGTAACACATGTTGTGTAAGTGCTATTTTTATGCCCCTAATCTTTCCACCCTTTACTGATCTCTTTGCTTGGCTCTTGGCAGGCCAGAGCATTCCCCTGCCTGCTTCCCAAACTGTAGGTTCGGAAGGGCATAATCAGAACAGGTGTGAAGAAGTGGCTTTTCTCACTGCCTGTGCTTACACTGTGAAACTTCTGACCACAGGTCCATGTTGATGTCAAAAGTTTACACAGGTGCAGAAAATGACCATGGAAATCCACAGGGAAAGCCCATGGAGGGGTAGTAGTAAGCACAGGATGCTAATTCCAGCTTGGGAAGTGCCTGAGATGCAGCTGACTAAAACCAAGAGTTAGCCCCATGTCCTTCCTATCCTTTTGTATTCTTCTCTAGGTATTTGCTGCTGATTGTCCTTGGAGCTTGAAAATTTGGCTAGGTCCGTCTTTTAGCCGTTAGAGCTGTTGGCTTATCTTTCATGGCAACGTGTGGAAGGTGGTGAAGGCTGAATCAGAGGGTGGATGTTCTGCTGCTTAGGCTGGTTCTGCTGAGCTAGGATACTGGTGGGCACTGGTTCAAGTCCAGTTGACTTGGCAGCTGACAGCACGTTTCTCTGCCCCCAAAAGAGCAGATAGCATTACCTCTCTGACCAGGTGCCCCTTCAGCTTACCTGCGTTTTTCTCCTTGGTTCTGTCAGTGCAGCAACTCCTGGAGGATGGGGCTGACCCCTGTGCTGCGGACGACAAAGGCCGGACAGCCCTGCACTTTGCCTCCTGCAATGGCAACGATCACATCGGTGAGTGGGGGGAGTTCTGTCTTCCAGTCTCCTCCCTGTGGCAGGGATTTTGAAGGGTGCTCTTTATTTTGCTTCAGCACCTGTCAGAGGTTGCTCTTTTCTGTTCCTTTTGTGTCAAAGGAGCTAACTCTGGCCCCAGGGTTTACCATGTCTGCCTGCTGTTAGGGGAGCAGTCCCAATTCTAGGACTGTACTGGTGGAGAGGGAAGGGTTTCCTTCCTCCCAGTTCTTCACGTCAGGGAGCCCAGGAGCAGTGGCACTGCATGGCTTTGTGCTGGGTCCTTCTGCAATGCTGTGCAAACCTCTGTCCCTGTCTCAGTAAGGAAGCTGATGAGCTGAACAGAAGCACCTGTAGGGCAGCCTCTTGGCTGCTACATGGACTTGTGGGGTAAAGGGAAGGGACTGATGTGTCTCTGTTTCCTTGTTTCTAGTCCAACTTCTTCTGGACCATGGGGCTGACCCAAACCAGAGAGATGGGCTGGGCAATACTCCCTTACACTTGGGTAAGTGCCACACAGGTGAGCCTTGCATGCAGAAAAGTGAGGTGAGAACCTCTTTACTGTTCCTTTCCTCTCTACCTTCCTCTTGCCTGTGCCTCACAGAATGCATCCCCAAATTTAAGGACCTAGGAGGGACTGCATTTCAAAGATTTAAAGTCAAAGAAAAGGTTTGAAAAAATTGATTTCCCTCCCTCTGCCAGCCCCAAGGAGTGTAAGATCTGTTCCAGATAGAGTACTCAGGCTTGAGTGGGTGGTACCTTAGTATTTGGGCCGTTCCTCTTTCCTCTGGCAGAGAAGCCCTTTGAGAAGCAGCAAGCTCTGTGCTTGAGCAGAAACTCATTTTTGTTTGTTCCTCTGAGTTGTGTGTCCTGTGTTTTCCCTCCCCAGCTGCCTGCACGAACCACGTTCCTGTCATCACCACGCTGCTTCGCGGAGGTAACATTTCCTCTATAACAGTTACAGCCTGTTCCCTTCCTGCCCTGCTGAAACTCTCCAGGGACACCAAATCCTGGTGACAGACCTCACTGTCCCTGCTCGTGCATCTTGCAGGAGCCAGAGTTGATGCCTTGGATCGAGCTGGCAGAACCCCACTGCACCTGGCTAAGTCAAAGCTGAATATCCTGCAGGAAGGATTCTCCCACAGCCTGGAGGCTGTACGCCTTGAAGTGAAACAGGTAAAAGAAACAGCCCCATGTTCTGGTAATGGGGTGCAGCCCTGGCAGCCTCCTGCCCCCTTTACTTAAATGCCTGTCTGTAGGCTCTTAACTGCTGTGGGAAGAGTTTGACTTCCATTTTCAGAAACCTTCCTTTTTCCCAGCCTCTACTTTAATTTTTTCCAGGGCCTCCCTTGGCTCTGATAAGCTAAGGATGCATTGAGTGGATTCTTGGGCTGTGTGGAGCATACTCTTTTCTTCAACCACGATGTAAGGAGATACCTTGTGGCAGGAGAGGGATGAGGCACGAGGCTGTAGCTGTGCTGTACACATTCTCTGTATTCCTAACACAATCTACCCTGCTCCAGTATGTAGAGGCATGGAATAGGAAGCACTCCTGGGCCTGGAAATGCATGAGCTGTGGGCCTCACTTCAGGAGCCACATAGACACAAGGATTTTTGTCATCTGTGCATGAGCAGATCCTGCTGGAATTAGAAGTCGCTGCTCCTCACAGTGAGGGAAGCTAATTAGCCATAAGAAAAGTTTGGTGCTTTCAGGGCGAGACCTTGTGCTCTTGTGCTGCTTCAGCGGGGCTTATCTCTCTTCCCTGTTCTTAGCAGGCACAAGGAGCACAGCTAGTCCATCTGACTGGTGACTCTTTGGACTCTGACGCTGCCATTAGCGCCATGTAGTTGCTTTGCCTGGGTTCGTCTCTAGGGGTCGTGTACTCTGTCATGTTCTGCAGCTTCAAGGCTGTGTGCTTGGCAATTTAATTTTTCCTGTAGAAACACTCCAGCCTGGTGCAGCTCCCTGATGTTTGCCTCTTATGCACATTTGTTTCAGATTATCCAGATGTTGCGGGAATACCTGGACCGTCTGGGGAGGCATGAGCAAAAGGAACAGCTGGATGACCTCTGCTCCAGGCTACAGATGACTAGCACAAAGGAGCAGGTAGGCAGCATTGCACTACTCTGACTCACCTCCTTGCACTGGGGCTCCTGCATTTGGGAGAATGCAATTGCATGAGCAATGGAGCATTGCAGACGTGGTTATTGCTCACACTGGGGCAAGTGGGCAAGTTACATGATGACTCATGGTACTCCTTTAGGTGAAAATTCAAAATGCAGAAAGCATCACAGTGCCAAGCAGCAGGGAAGCTGAGGATCAGATGGGCTGAGGACAGTTAGTTTAAGGCCAGGATCAGCACAACTGCACAGGGTTGCAGGGCCTGGGGCTTTTTCCTACCAAAGACTGGCCCCTAGAAACAGGCTTAGAGGACATAGCCCTGATACCATATTTGAGTTTTGGGTAATGTAGCAACATGCTTGTATTTTAAGGATTGGCTAAATCACACAGAGTGGAGATCAAGCATCACCTCTTGAAGGATGAGGAGAAGCTCCTATTGCCTTAGATTAGGGCTTGTTTGATGATGAGGACAGTAGCCCTTCTACATGATTGTTGGCACCAAAAGGATCCTCCTGTCCTAGTATAAGTTCAGCATGGGCATTAGTGGCAATTCTGCTTCAAGGGTGGTCCCTGCTGCATGGGGGTTCCTTCTGTGGGGCTGGGTGGCTGCACAGCTGCATTCCCCTCCCTGATGGCCATCTGTGTTCTTCTGTCAGGTGGATGAGGTTACAGACCTCCTGGCCAGCTTCACGTCACTCAGCCTGCAGATGCAGAAGATGGACAACAGGTAATGGGCTGCCAAATCATCTTCCTGAAGTAGCAGGAGAAGCCTTAGAGAGAAAAGGAAGCTGAAGTTTGCTTCTCAGATCACTGGCTAAACATTGCTGCCAGCAGCAATCCCTGCCCAGACTGACTCTCCAGTGGTGCTCAGACTGTTCCTGTTGGTGCTGCCACAG
This sequence comes from Emberiza elegans, assembly GCA_024865655.1. NCBI lineage: Eukaryota > Metazoa > Chordata > Aves > Passeriformes > Fringillidae > Emberiza > Emberiza elegans. The sequence goes on along the minus strand of JALJVW010000910.1, from coordinate 3,797,239 downwards.
CTGCCCCATGGGAAGGCAGCAGGCTTTGCACAACAAAAGCAACAGACAAGAATGCTGCAGCTGTGACTTTGGGGTAAAAGAGCTGCTCTGCTTTTTACCAGATGGGCTGGCGATGAATAGGGTACCCTTTCCAGAGATATTTTGCCTTCTCCTAAATACATCAGCTTAATGTAGGTGGCGATCAATGCTATGTGAAGTTACCAGCTCTTACTAGTGCACTCAGCAGCTGGCCAGCATCACAGAAAAGCTTGGAACATTCCTGCTTGGAAAAGGCATCTTTTGCCCCCTCCATACTGCTCAATTGCTTGAGGGAGAAAGTGAATGCCTTGAACAGCAGAAGGCTTTGTGCTGTGAGAAGACCACACATTTAATTCTGCATGCTAGAAGCTGAGCAAACATTCTGCCTTAAGAAACATGCACTGAGGCTTAATCCTCACCTTCCCCAGAGCCTATCAGAGGCAGAGGGCAGAGAATGTGTCTGGTTACAAATGGGATATGAAGTTTTCATGGCTAGACTAACACCTTTCACTGGACCCATTTTTTAAGTCTGCTGCAAGTTAGTGCTAAAATATTACAGGGTAACACTTCCAAAAAGCACCCAGCTAGCAGGTCAGAGCTGCCCTGTTGCAAGAATAAGGATTGGAGGGTGACAGTCTTAAGGCAGTTCTAGTCAGACATCTACATCTTGCAAAAAAGCCCCGCCATAACTAACATCCGTGTTTCCTGTTACTGGCAGTCTCAGGCAAGAGGTCCAGTTGTGACAGGAGGTATTGTGCACTCAGCTGTATTATTGGGCTAGGATGGAGGTGGATTTACCTCTGCCTCAGCAGCACCAAACGCATTGCTCAGCCATTCTGTATCTCTTGTTTGGTCATGGAGAACATTAAGTGCAGTGTGAGAAATGAATTATGGTTTATGCTGGGAGCCTGAAGTGATGCAGCCATGAAGGATGCAGGGAAATGCTCCTGCTGCTCTCTTGCTTCTGCCCACTGTGGTTAGCAATGAAGATTTAGGTTGCTTTGTTGTGGAGCAGAGATCCAGGAAATCTCGTTGATAGGGCACCAACAGCAACAGGGTGACAGGAACATGTCAATAGTGATCTGAGTTCCCACCTGTGTACCACACCATGGTGTGCTGGTAGCCACACCTATCCCACAGCCTGGGAGTCACTGGTTTGAAAGAGGTTATTATTAAGAATCTGCTTAAATATGTGGCAACCACAGTTCGGAACATTCTTCAGAGATCTTTTGGTCAGCATACTCTCTGATATCTGCCTCTTGTCCAGGAAGAGGCTAAGTGGACCTCTGTTCAAAGCTGAGATACCAGAAATAGGCATGGCTTTTAGATGGGTTCATCTGTGGGCTGCTGGAGGACACAGCTGGAAGCAGCAGTGCCATGGCTGGGCAGGAGCTGTCACTGTGCATATTCATTATGATGTGCTGGATGGGAAGGATGCTGAGAGGGTGGGAGACAATCTGACCTTTTTGTATTTTCAACTTCAATAAAATCCTGTCAGCCTTTTGTGACTCCTCGGCCAAGTTCTCTTTTTCAGAGCAGCCCATTCCTCTTTCTTTACATTTGTTCCAGGCCCCATGCACAGCACTGGACTCGGTAAAAGCTACTCTATACCTGGTCCTCAGATCAGAAGTGACAACACAAAGTTGTTTGAGTTCAATCACCACTCTACTCTGTTTGCAGATCGAAGTACAGGGTTGCTGGCTAACCTTTTCTGATCCTGACTTCCACAACCAAGAAATCCAAATTTAAAATCTAGGTAGTTGCTGTGAAACCGTACAAACAGAGGAGAGGGAATCCCAGCAGGGGTGCTTCAAGCTGCAAGATGAGATATTTTGCAGAGGAAAAGCCTTGCTCAGTGGCAGAAGTCGTGTGTGCCTTGCTCCATGCTGAATAAAATGGCTGTGCTGTGAAGAGACAGCAAGAGGATGAGGGGCTGGGAAGGGACATCTGGGCAGGGTAGAGAACTTCCAGCGTGGCCCCTATGTGAGGAGCAGGTGACCTTCATGCCCAGTCTTTACTGACCTTGTCTCTTCCCAGCCCAGCCTTGATGTCCACATACACCCAGCTGCCAGGCTTCTGCCCTCAGCAGCCTTGTTGCTGAGGAGACCATTAAGGTGCCTGAAGAGCACGTGGCTAAAACGCTCTTTATTCCTGCAGTTACTTCAGTTGCTGATGTTGTCTCTAAGTAGACACCTCTTACAAGCTTACCTCAAACCCAGGAACTCATCTAGCTGAGACTCTGAGTGAAGCTTTTAGTCTCGGCACACGTGATGTTGTCGATAGGTCTTCAGGTTTTTTTCTTGCCTGGTGCTGGGTTTTTTCTTAACAGCTTCTGACAGAGGGGAAAGGTGGGGGTGCTGCAGCCAGCCAGGAGCAATTATCTTTCTTCTTTTGCCACACTGCTCCCACCATGGCAGGAGAGGCAATAAAAAGCCAAATGGCTATAGGAAGTTTTGCCACTGCTTTAGCAGTAACACCAGGTAAGAAAGAGAAAAGCACATCTGGTTTTCAGTGGAGAAAAAAATGTATAGTGTAGGAATTGTATTCTATGAATCACCACAGTCAGTTCTGCTTTCCTGCCTCAGGGCTTGAAGCTGTGGGCTGCCCTGAGCCATATCATGTGTTTGGCACTGGATGGAGAAAAGTTTTAGGTTTCTTTGCATCAGCCAGTCATACCCAGAGCCTTAACTACCCTGTCATGCTCAGCAGATGTATCCAGAATGAGAATTATGTGCTGGGCAGGAAAGAAGCTGTTCTAGGGAAGGAGAAAACATGGCTTCCTACTGTGCTGAGAGCTGTTGACAGGCACTGCCTGGTTTTCTTTCTGCTTCTGGCCTAGAGCCTTCAGCTTCTCCCAGCAGCTTTTCTGTCCTTGCACCCTGCGCCACAGATTTTCCTGAACAACCTGTGAGGCTGGTGGCAGTTTTCTGTGTCTTCCAGAGGTGTCTGATGCAGTAATGGAGAATAGAAACAACAGCACAGGTTTCCCTCTGCTATTTATTTTGCCATTAGAATCAGTTCAAACTCCTCATTTTCTTTGTGCTACACCATCAATTTCACCCCCCAGATCCCCTCCTGGGCAATGATTAGTCCCCGTCCTCAGGGCCATGATATCATCTGGGGCTTTTGGCTTTGGTTCCCCCTCACCACTACCTGACCTCCAAATACACTCTATCTCCTCTCCTGATTCAGAGCATGTGATCTGCAGGATTCCCAGCCATTGAACCCAGCAGCAACCTTCCTGGCTCTAAGGCTGCTGCTGTACTGTAAGATGCAGCCAAAACCAACCAGACTGAGGATTGGCCTCGAGCAGGCGAACAGCTGAGAACCTGCTTGTGTCTCACAGAGGAGCCATAGCAGAAGCAACAGCTCTGACAAGGCCTCCCAGCAAAGCTGCATGGATGTTACCAAGCAAATGACCTTTCTCTGGAGCAGTCACTTCACCCACACAATCGAGTGCAAAGCACACACTGCAATGTGTGCGAACATCAAGAATTTGTTCAGCTCTTCAGCAGCCAAAATAATTAATCTCCAACAGCTAAACTCATTTACTTCCTCCCTCTTTGCCTTTCTAGCAGACTTCAAATCCAGCACAGCAATTATCTGTGCTGCTAAGGAAGCCCCATGAAGCATCTTTGGCAAACTTCTCACCCTTTCATGCACTTCCTTTGCTCATAGAGTGAGCAAAGGTCTCTTCCATCACAGAAAGATACTTATGAAAAGATGCCTTCTTCATGCATTGTGCCTGGCCAGCCTGGGGAGCAGCCCTTGGCAGGGCAGGGCCCATGGGGCGACTAGGTGGAGGAATCAGCAAGTTTTGATTAGGAAGATGATAAAGGAGGTATGGCAAACAGCGTTCCTCTGCGGTTTTTTAATGAAATCTCTCAGAGGGGAAGAGAGCACATGGAAGAATTAAAATAATCACCTGGCAACCTGCTAGTGCTGGTCATAGATTAGCAACCAGCAGCTAAACCCAAAAGCAAATAACGAGAATTCCTTTCCCAGGGCTGCCAGATTTACACACAGAGTCATAAGCAGGATGAGCTTCTTGGCACCTGGGTCTGGCACTTCCCAGTATGTCAGGCTCATGTCACACATACCAGGGAGATGCCAGACACCAGAATCAGCACACAGTTGGCAGGACTAAGTTACTGCACAGAGAAGAGCTGATGCTTAACCACTAGATGCAAAACCCTGACCTGCTCACACCTCTGCCATTTCATCTACCCTGTTCCAGATCTTGGAACAGCTGCACTCTACTGATGTGGCAAACCAGTCCCTGCAGGATTAAACATGAGCTTGTCAGCCCGAGTGATGAAAAGTAGGATAGAAAATAAGAGAAAAGAGTAATTAATTAAGGCAAGAAGCTGGGAGCAGAGACTGCAGAATGCCAATCAGTCTGGAGGGAAGGCTGCGTGGAAAGCAGCAATCGAACTCCTTCAGTTTTAATTAAACCTGTCTCGCTATCAAGGATGTGACATCTTTGTTTAACCTCTGCTTTTGAGCTGAGAAACCAGTTGGAGCACGTAAACTGGTACTGGATAGACAGGAATTCTCTTCTGGCTCCAGAGCCTTCCCAACACAGCCTCAGCACCTGCCCTTCGTGCTCACATGCTCCCCAAAATTGGGTCTTAGCACCAAGGAGAACATAGTGAAGGAGCCCACGGCTTGCAGCCATTTGCCTAAATGCACCTTCTCCCCAAAATCTTCCTTGTCCTCTCTGTCCTGTTTCATTTAGGCTTCACCCCAACATGCAGCAGTCAGTCCTGATCTGATCTGCCCCATTTGCAATCTGAGACCAGGAAGAACAGGATCAGGGGTGAGCAACAGCCCAGCTGCTTCTAGGCAAGAACAGGCAGTGTCCAGCTGTGCCATGTCATTGTTCCTGACTGCTGTTCCCTTCTCCCTCCAACACTTTGGGCTGTGGAGTGAGTCTTCACCTGAAGAAATGATGAGACCATGTGGGCTGGCCACCAGCCATGGCACAATGTGCAGAGGGTGGCTGCAGAACTCACTGTTCCCAGGAAGGCACACTGGACACGTTTCTGAAAGAGATCCACTGTAGAGGAGTGGCAGCCACCACGAAAGGAGAGAGGTGGAAAAATCAGAAACAGGGAGAGAGGCAAGGGAGGCTCAAAGTGCAGGAAGCAACATCAAGCACTTGAATGGAAAAAGAAAACTAATTCCCAGCACTGTTGGCCTTCCTCTTCAGTTAGCCTCCGCACAGAAAAGGGATGTCCTTGGAGCTGAGCTCTAGCAAGGTGAACAACAGCTTCAGTGAGTGTTAGAAATACCATGTCAGCTGGGAATTAAGAGTGGGCAGGACAAAGCAAAAAGGAAAGATTTACGCAAACAGAAGCAGGGAACAGAAAAAGAAGAGAAATAAGCGGGAGATCACGGCTCTGTTCATGCACATCACAGCTCTGCAAGCTGCCTGATGTCACCCAGCCCCACTGTACAATGCCTACAGCACTGGCTGGGGCTAAAACTCCTCTACTTCTGACACAACTTCCAGCACCATGCATGGGGACAAGTGAGAACACCAGAGGACTTTTGTAGCCCATGCAGGGCTCAGGACACCTATAAGTGCCATGACCACATGTAATTGTTTCCCGGCTTCAGTGTGGAAGTCTGGGTGTCCCACAGTGTCACAGCTTTCCCCAAACACTTTTTCCTAAGCTTCCCAGTTTTCACCTTCTCTTAAGAAATTATAGGTGCAGACCTGCCTCACATTAAGGGTTACATATTCAGGATCCACACAGCACTAATAAAACACCATATGTAATTAAAGAAAAGGACAGCTGTTGCAGTCACTTAAAGTTTACTGTGAATATTGAGCTGGGATGATGGCAGGTCTCAGACATGACTACAGGATCATGGAGGAGGTGTTTGAGGAGTTCTGGGGGACTTGAACTCAGTTTAATGGGTCTGAATGTGCGAGCTCGTCTCTTACTGCTAACATGAAACCATCTCAGTGGGGATAAGGCGTGGGCATGATGATCCTAGAGGAAAGCAAAACCACTGTGATGTGGTCAGAAAATGTGATGCAAATAGAGACTTCTTTCTTGCCTCTCTAGCCCTTTTCTAGGGCTTCTTCTTGGTCTTGTCCAACTGTTCCTCTTAGAGGGGTCACATCTAGGGAATGGCCAGCTGTTGCCAAAATTTCCTCCTCCAGTAGCTCCTTCTGAACAGAGACCATGGCATCTTGTACCTGCTGAGTCCATGCTCTGGCACGACTGGCACCTTCATGGTCCCTCTTCCTGGTGTTCTCTTCTGGGGCTTGGGTCACCTCAGTGTTGCCTCCACAGACATCTCCTGTCCTGTTGGCAAAACCTCCTTCCACATTGACCATATGGACTTTCCTTCCAACTCTCTTCTTCTTCTTTTTCCTGATCTTGTTCTGGAAGAAGAGGCAGGTGAAGGCCTGCTTGAAACGCTTGCGGAAATGCTTGGAGATGAGGGCATAGACAATGGGGTTGAGGCAGGAGTTGGTGTAGGAGAGGCAGTGGGAAGCCAGGCGGAAAGCGTAAGTGGCCCGGTTGAAGGGAAAGTGGCCAAACCAGAAGCAGAGGATGACCAGGTGGTGGGGCAGCCAGCAGAGGCAGAACAGGATGGCCACTGTGACAATCATCTTGGTGACCTTACGCTTGGCTTTCCGAGACTCTGAGATTCTTTCTATGGGGTCTACAGAAGTCCACAAGAACTTGATGGTCCTAGAGTATGCCAGGCTCACCACGGTCACAGGCAGCAGGTACCCAAATACAAACGTGAGCATGTCCAGAACCTTTCTGCGCTGGTCCTCCCAGATGGGGACACAGATGGGCACACCATGGTAATGGATTATCTGGTAGTAACTGAGGTAAGGCCCTGCGAAGAGCATTGACAGTGACCAGATCACCACAATGGCCACTCCTGCATTTCGGGATGTGCGGAGATCCCGGGACTTCAGGGGATAGCGAATGGCCAAGTACCTGGCAAGGAGGGGAAGGAGAAGGACAGACAAAACACAGCATGGGTGAGATGAGGTACTCCTCGTGCCCTGTGGAGCTGCTGTCTGTGTACCGCTTCCCATGCAGCCATCCATCTCTTCCCTCCCAAATCTTTTGGGAGGGAGGGTTACAGTGAATTCACAAAACTATCAAGGTCATTCCAACAGTGTGCCTGGGATCTCTATCATCCACTCTCCTGTGTAGCTCAGGAAGGGCAAGCAGTGTATCTTTTGAACCAGGTAAGAGAAGGATAGGAGCAGGACTCTCCTGTTCCTTCTGAGTTGTGTTGCTGCCCTGGAGTTTTGCTGTTCTTGCTTATGCATAGTGGACTCCCCTCCTTCCCAAGTGAGCACTGAGTAATTAGGCTGAGAGCTTGGCTTGGTAGAGAGGGAGGGCATGGGAAGCTGGGGAGACTGGCTCTGCTGGCCCTACCTCTGGGGAGACCCGACCTGCTTCTTACAGGACACCCAGCAGGGTAAGTAGTGGCCTTTCTCCCACCCTTAGCTCAAGTGTGGCAAACACAGAGTCCCTGAGCTGCAGAACTCAAAGGGAAGGGGTCACTTACCTGTCAACAGAGACAGCAGCCAGGGTAAAGCTGCTGGCATACATGGTGAGGTAGATCAGGAAATGCACAGCCTTGCAGGCAAAGGCCCCAAAGAGCCACCCATCCAGGGTGTAAATGGTGGCCTGGAAAGGGACACAGCAGATGATGAAGCATAGGTCGGCCACAGCTAGGTTGAGGATGAAGAGGTTGGTGGTGGAGTGCTTGACTTGGCCATTCCACAGCAGCACAGCCAGCACCAGCCCATTTCCCACAGTACCCACAAGGAAGATGAGGGAGAAGATGATGGGCACAATAATTCCTGCCGCTCGTAGCTCTGGGCTTTCAGAAGAGATGTTCAATCCCCCTGGCATCTTCCTGTCAGACTGCAGGGACCTGCATTGGGAGAAAGGGATAATAGGCCCCAAGGTGCCTGACCCCAGCCTTTGACAGTCACGTTTGTCCCAGAGATGCCAGTCCCAACCAGCTGGTTAAATGATGCCACCAAGACACTCGTGACATCGCTGGCAAGAATGCTGTTGTGGTCAGTCAGCCCCCATCTGCCTGGCTTGAGCAGAGCTGAAGCCTTTTTCTCCTGCCCAGATTCACATTGCCATCAGAACATCTCCTGTGCTCCCAGCACCTGAAGGATCCCTCTTGCCCTGCCACCTGGCCTCACCCACCTTCCTCCTACATTCCCAAATCTGCTAAACCCCTAGGGATTGCTTGCTTTGGCAAGTCTGAACCCTGGCTAGTGTTCAACAGGGTCTGGCCACAGGACCATGGGGTAGGATGCTCCCATGGGCTGTAAGTGGTCCCAGCACACCCAGCCCAGGGCTGTGCCATATCCCACAGCTGGGAATTGATGCCTGGATCACACCCCACAGCAGCAGCACACCAACACATTCCCACCCCAAGGGAGCTCCTTAACCTGGCTCCCTTCCACCCTGGAGCTGACTGCTTCTTGCTCCCTGTGCAGTAGCTATCCTCCACAGAGGAAGGGCAACTAAATGCACCTTTTCCTGATGCTGAGAGGTGATCAAGGGCTGGATGGTGGCAGGTAGGTGAGGATGGGGAGGAGACCCTGGAGCCACCTGAAATACAACATGATGATGACTGTTATTATCACAGCTCAAGGTATTGTGATTTGCTGCAAAACTTCCTCCAGCCCTGAGTAACACTGTGCCCACACAGGGAACACCAACAGCCTATCTCTGAATAAGCCTTCTCCTTGTTATGCTATCATTAGAACAAATTGTCCTTCTCTGAGCAAAAACAGAGAAGGAAAGACACTGTTATCTAGCTACTGTTGACAAGCAATTAACTCGGTTTTGGGTCATGCAAGCTCTTTCACTCCATGCTCCCCCATCCCTCAGCTCATGCCACTTCTGTTTCCCAGCTTCCTTGTGTATCACACCAAGAGACTGTCCCTGCCTCTCTGTCTTTGGTCCCCTCTGTCCCACTGATAGCTGCCCTCCAGCTTATCCATCTGGCCCCATGGGATCTCCTCACTGAAGCAGAGGAGCCCAGTCTCCTTCTGGGCATGCAAAATGCACCAGGGTGTCTCTGCCCAGGGAGCCTGAGGCCGCCTTTCAGCTTTGGAAGCCGGTACTCACCTTTTTGAGGAAGGGCCTGCAGCTTTGCCAGTCGCTTAGGGAGAGATGTCCAGTCCAGCCCACGCAGCGGCAGCGGGAGGACGCAGACCAGGAGGAGTTTATCTGGGCAGCTCGGTTATCCCAGTCACTCCTGCCTGGTGCTCCGCTGCCTCCCCCTGCCCGCCACCAGCTCTGCTCTCTCTTCTTCTGGAGCTCCTCTCCTCTCTCTCTGACTCCCCCTTTTCCCTCCCTCTGCTCTTGCTGCTGATCCATAGTTCTCTGTTGTTTTTTTCCCCTCTCCCTGAGGTTGGGTTTGGAGTTAACTCCTCTCTGCCCAGCTTTCCTGCAGGCTCGGCTACTCCCTGCTGCTCCTGCTGAGAAGGGGGTGGCAGAGAGAAAGCTCACCACTCCCTAGTGGAAAAGGGAGGATGGAGGGGAAAGGGCCCCTTGGACCTCAGCAGCCACCTCTCAATGCTGGGTGTTCAGAATGTGTTTTTCAACATCTCCAGGGAACGTAAATAGCCCACAACTGTGAGCCTCATCCCTGCCCTGTCACTCAAATACAGGGTCCTAAACCCTCTGGAGGATGAGCAATTAATTGCTGTAACTAGATGTTATTAATTAATTGTTAGTAGCACTGAGCAGATTGAGCCTCTCCCACAGTGTCTGACCTAGGGAAGGAGGAGAAAGCCGGTTTCGGATTCCATCCAGTCCAGGTCTCCACTCCATCAATAGTACAGTATGGGAGGGAGGACAAAACCTCCAGGATGGCCACCTCCAGAGGCCCAGCTTCATCACAGCTGCCTGGAGACACCTGGGGGCTGGCTGATGTGCCAGGAGAGGACAGTGACACATGCAGCCCTACTGCCATGTCCATCCTGGTGACAGGACCTGTGCCCTGAGGACTTCCAGCTGCACTGAGTGCAGCTTGGTGAGTCTTGCTGAGAAAGGATCAAAGGCCACCAGCTTCCCTTCACTGGGAAGGTTGTGGGTACCTCTTCCAATGATGGTGCAGCATGTGGAGAAGGAAGCACTGGCCCCTTCCTCTCCACAGCAGCCCAAATTATCCCCACTGGCTCAGTGGCAGGAGGGACCATGCGGCTTCTCCCCCCGACCTGCCCCTCTTGTGGGAAGGAGCGAGGTGTCCCCGCCAGCTCCCTATCAGCCGCTGTAAGCAGGGAAAAGGGGAAGGCCATGCCTCGGGACGCGGTGATAACCCAGGGGATGCGGCAGAGTGCAAGCCTGCAGCCGGGCACAGCCTGTCACAGCGCTGCTCGCCATGGAGGGAGCGCACCGCAGCTGCCTCCTCCTCCTCCTCTGCCTGCTCCCACCGCCGGGCGCCCCAGGCCCACCGCCGCCTCTGGAGGAGCCTCGGGAGCCGCCGCTGCCGCCGTCCAGCACCGCGGACCCCGCGGCGCACCTGCTGCGCGGCCACCCCTCGGCGCCGGTGCGGCCCTACAGCCTGTCGCTGTCCCCCGAGGATTACCGCTACGCCCCCAAGCCCCGGCACCTGCGCCCCGGGCGGCTGCGCCGGCTCCTGGGCTCGGCCTTCGACCCCTTCTGGATGGCGACCGAGCAGCCCCGCGGTCGCAATGGGAGCATCCTCGAGGAGAACCTGGAGTCCATGAGCAGGGAGCTGGCCGAGGGCGCGGGGCGGCATCGCCGCAAGCTGTGGCGAGAGGTGGAGGGGCTGGAGCTGCCCGCGCTGCTGCCCCCCGCCCCAGCGCTGCCCCCCGAGCTGGCGGCGGCCCTGGCCCGCCGCCTGCGGCAGTGGCTGGTGGAACGGGCCGCCTGCCGCCTCGCCTCCGCCTGGGTGGACCTGGGCCCCGTGTTCTGGCCCCGCTGGGTGCGGCACACCACGTGCGAGAGCGGCCCCGCCGGCTGCTCCTGGCCCCCCGGCATGGGCTGCCGGCCCGCACAGCTCACCCGCATCAAGCTGCTGGCCTGGCACTGCTGGAGCCCGCAGCCCCCCGCGGCCCCCAGCTGCACCTGGCGGCACATCCCCTACCCCGTGGTGGCCGCCTGCAAGTGCTCCTGCCGCTGAGGGGGCCGCGGAGGTACCCCCCGGCGCCTGCTCTTGCAGCCAAAAGACCTGAAAAGGCGAACATCTGCCTGGACTCACCTTCGGAGCTGGGGGAAAATCCCCCAAACAGAAATAAATCTCCAGAAAGGAAGCGGGGACGCCGTGGTCGTTGCTGTGTCTCACCAAAACCCCTGGGTGGGGGTGCAGCTGCTTCACTCTCACCCACCAGTGCCGTGAGGCATTAGCACCAGCAGTGGCCCTTGGGCAGCATTTATCTCCAGCAAAGGACAAGGGATGGAAAAATTATGGCACTGAATGGCAGGTTCAGACCCCATTTGCTCCAGCCCAGCCGGCTCAGTCCAAGCTGGGGCTCCCCTGCCTGCCTGGATGGGGCTGCAGGCAGGGAGCCAGGAAATGCCAGCAAAAGGTAGAGGTGGGTCACTGCTCTGGGTGGAAACAGCAATGTGGAGAGGGGCTGGAGCGAATCATGGGGCAGTGGGGTGTTTTGGGACTGCAACAAGGCAGCCTAGTGAGGTGGGCCATGACCCAGGGCTGGAAGCATTTCTGGGGCTAGGTGTGTATGAAAATGGGATGGGATAGGATAGTCCCCTACTTTGAGGTTAAATGGGTGAAATACATGGATCCCCCACCTATCCCACAGTGCAGAGGGTGGCAGCTCCAGACTCAGGACTGCCTGAGCAGCGTACAGGGTATGGGGTAGGTCAGGGAACCTGGGGTGGGAACTGCATGCTCAAAAAGTGGCATCTGCCTCTACATTCCACCCAGCAAAACAATCCTCTGCTTTCCGGGCTAAAAGCTCCCTACAGCTGTAGATCAGACCTAGGCTGGAAGGCCTTGAAGCAATAAAGAGCAGGAGGATGTGCCTCAATTCAACATTAACATGATGCCTCCAAGTCAATGAGTATGGCATTATTCACTACCAGAGTGCCACCATCTGACCCTCCAGCCTTCCTGGGATTCCAGCACTACACAGTCTGTTCCCCAGACAGCTCCACATCCTGCAGCTGAGCATGGCCTTGACACAGGCAGAGTGCAGGGAGCCGGCTGCTGAGGCACCCGGGAGATAGAGGGAGAGGGAGGTCAGTGTGTCTGGCGAGAAGAGGAGCAGAAGGGCGAGCCCACACGAGCATGCAAAAACAACTGTGAGCATCACAGGAGAGAGGCTGCTCTTGCTGCTCCGGCCTGCAGATGAGCAGAGACACATCTGTAGGGCTGCTCTGCCAATGAGGAGGACTTGAAAGCTGGAGCAGGGTTAAACTGCTTGGGTTGTCTGCCCTGAGTGGAGCAGAGGCATCAGCAGGGATGCCTGCAGAGGGCCAGGGGAGAAGGGGAGACCAGGGCTGGGGACCAGCAGGAGAGAAATGTGAGGGAGGGTGGTACAGGTGTGCAATGGAGCTGTGCAGGTACGGAGGAGCAAGGGGTGCACATGCATTGGGCTCAAAGCAGCAGTGATTCAGTTCAGGGTCTCAGACCTCCCTGTGCCCATCTGGCTGAACTTTCATCTCTTTCAGATTGCACAAGGGGCCTGAGAGCAATCTCCCTGCCTTGCCCAAGCCAAAATACTGCTTGTTGAAAAGGGTTTGCAGCACTGCGAGGGCCTGGTGCCACAGAAAGGGAACTCCATACCATAGTTTATCAGCAGACTGAGCTCAGGGCCTGTGGAGATGGAAAATTAAACAAAATCAGCACACAGTTACACTACCAGCTGTTCTAAAAGGGTTTGGTTGCAGTCCTATTGAACCTACAAGACACACCTCTCCCCTGTCCTTTGCATCCTTGTAAAGCCTTACAATCCTGGATTAACACCTGTATTATTCTGCAGTTGCTCTGGCTCAGGTCAGACATTATTGCCCTGTGGTTTGCTCCCTGACAGCCCAGTGACACACAAGGACTTGAGAGCAGGTCTTTGCTGATACAACCCCATGCTCCAGCACCCAGGCACAGCACACTCCATTTCAGCTAGAATCTGTCCCTGCCTGCAGTTGCTCATTCAGCACATAGGTAGCTGGCAGGACACGCAGTTTCTGATCTGGAACAAAACTGACTGCAAACAAAGCAATCCTAAGAGATGCCCAGGTCCCACTTGTGTCTTTTTGAATGCTGAAATACTACAGCACATCTTGGAGGAACAAATCTAGAGATTCCTGCCATATGGAAGAAAATTAAAGGTTTCTGTCACCCACTCTGCCCCTGGCCTTAGTCAGATGCAGATCCTCTCATCATGCTGCTGGCCTCTGCCACCTCAGCTTGCCCACTGCCTGATGGCCTCTCTGGGTCAAGATGTCTTTCCCAGGACAGGTTTGGGACCACTGAAGCAACTGGCAAAGCCTTGTAGCTGGGGACCAAGCAAGCCTCACATCTAACACCTGAGAGTGAAAGGAGCACCAGAGCTTTGGTGGGCCCATGTCCTCTTTCCCTAACCAGCTGCTGGTGGCACAGGTTGCAAAGGGCTTGGGAAACATCCCTGCCTCAGTGAGGAATTGCAGCAGTCAGACCTGCCAGGGTGATGCTGCTGAACACACAGGACAGCACAGAAGAAGCAGGCAACATCAGCAATGCTGTTATTTCCATCAGCAGGATTCAGCAGGAACTGCAGCGCTTCAGCATCTGCACTGAGGCTTCAGGGAAGGCATAGCAGAGTCTGGTCACACAGTGAGAGGATGGGGATGGGGTGCAGCTCCTGGATGAGGAAATAGGAGGCAGACAAATATCTGCTGCACTGCAGGACACCTTTAATGACACTTATACGTGCTGGTTGCCAGTGCTACTGCCAGCACACTGCAACAGCCAGCTGGCTGACTCATGATGCAGGCTGCGATGCCTTGAGGAACGGTCCTGCTGTTGGCAGTGTGCTGCTCAGGCCTTTTTCCCCATCAGAGGCACTTGGTTGTGGACAGGGATGGTGCTGAAGAGGTGTTTCCAGGTTCTGGCCCCTCAGGGCAGCGCTCCGTGCTTCTGTCCCACCTGGGTGAAGGCTTCCACGCAGCGGTCGATGTCCTCGTCGCTGTGCACGGCCGAGATCTGCACCCGGATGCGCGCCTTGCCCTTGGGCACCACCGGGTAGCTGAAGCCAATCACGTAAATGCCTGGGGAGGAAACGCAGGCAGAGTCAGGGCTGGCTGGGATGGAGGCAGGCTGAGGTGCACTGGGTGACAGAAAGGCTCCCCTCCCAATAACCACTGCTGGCCTTCAGGGCTTTCAAGCGCCATCTGCTCCCAAGCATGGAAATGAGGTCAAGGGCCAGCAATGGGGATGGAGTCCAGCATAGCAGGACAAGAGCATTAATGTAAATCCCTCCCTAACAGAGAAAGAAGGTGCAGCCAGTAACATCTGGGGGAGACATGAGGACATTTGCAGCTGGAGGAGTACTGGATTTCATGCAGGAACATCCTCTGAAGGAGGGCTTGTGGTGGCACCACCACCAACTGTCCCCTCCCTCAGGGAATGTGTCTGCATACTGAGCTCCCTCCCCAGATCACCTCTGTTGAGCATGTCCTCTGCCATCACCGAGGCCAGCCGAGCATCCCCCAGCATGACCGGACAGATGGGGTGGTCTTTCCCTGAGATGGTGAAGCCAGCTGCCGTCATCTTACTTCTGAACCTGGTGAAGGGAACAACAGGATGAGTAAAAACCTCAACAACCCTGTCCTTGGAGACCCCTGCCTTTCTTTCCCCTGGGAGCCCTGCCCCCTGAGAACTGGGTAAGGTTTGCTCCACTGTTCATCTTCTGTGCAGGGAAGGGATCTCTCCTCTTGGAGTGACCTCCTACCGTGTCCTGCTCAGCATAACAGAACTGCAGATCCTCGAGTGGACAATGTGCCCCAGCTCACAGAGCATCCACATGTGACACATCTACCTGACACAGACAGGCACATCCTGCAGCTTTCCCTGAGCCCTGATTTGCCAACTGTCTTCACAGTTATCACTGGGAAAGGAGGGGTGAATAAACCACAGACAACTCACGCCTAACAAAGCTGCCCCTGCTCCCACCCCCGTTGGCCCCCTCACCGTTGGGTTTTGGCAGCCATAGACTGTGCAATGGCATTGCTCTCCATGAGCAGGTCCAGGGCCTTGGATGCACAGCCCACCACGGCAGGGGGCAGGCTGTTGGAGAAGAGGTACGGGCGGGAACGCTGGCGGAGCAGATCGATGAGGGGTTTGGGACCTGTTGTGTACCCGCCTGCAGACAGAGCAGAGAGAATTGGACAAGGCACCCCAGGGTGACCTGTTTAGAGTGAGGCTTCTTGATATAGCCAACCTGGCAGCTATAGCAGGAATTTAGGTACAAACCAGGTCTAAAAACCACAGCTGATGCTTTTGACCAAGAGCTTCCACCTTGACCCCAAAGGTAAATACATGCGAAAGATGACAGTGTAGGGGGCACACGGCAGGATCTCCCTTAATCCTGCAGCAACATCACAAACCAAGCCTTATGCCACCAGTGGAAAAGGATAACATGCATTTGTTACTCTGTCATTAGGCAGAGGAAGGAAATGTAAGACTGATGCTGTAGAGCTCTTTAGGGCATGCAGGATGCTGGACAGGAAAATGCCTTCACCTGCAGCTCCTCCAAGAGCTTTTCCCAGAGTAGAATTGATGATGGTGACTTTGTCCATCACTCCCAGGAGCTCATCAGTACCCCTGCAGAAAAAGGAACATCACATTATCAGCTCTGCCAGCACACACCAGGGAAGCATCTGGATACTCAAGGAAAACAAAGCACTGTCAGGCAGGTCTCTGGCATCCCTCCTTCTAGACAAGGAGGAATAGCCCCTTGAGATAGTTCAACCCGAGTGTTGACCTTCCTCTCCTGCAGAAAGCCTAAGCTGGGCCCTCATCAAGTAAGAGCATGGGTTCTTCATCCCTTAGAGATGGGAAAGTGCTCAAACTTCCCACAAAGAAGTTTAATAATCCAAGCAAAGCACCTGCCAGGAGAGGTGGTGCCCAGATGAGATGATCACACCATCTGTTACACACTGAGAAGCAGCTGTCACTTGGGGATGGATCACTGCTGAAGTACCTCCTTTCAATCCAAAGGTGAGGTGCAAAGCCTTCAAGGAGTCCCCTCACAAAAACACAACGGCCATCAGCACCTTGGTCCTCGCTTCAGAATTAGTCAGGGTAGGAGGAAGAACAGGGCTGAGGCTGTCACTCACCGCCCGTTGGGTCCCAGGAACCCTGTGGCGTGGCACTCATCGATGAAGACCAGGGCATTGTACTTCTGGGCCAGCTGGCAGATCTCCCTCAGGGGCGCGATGTCACCGTCCATGGAGAAAGCTCCGTCAGTGGCCACCAGCCGCAGCCGATGCTTCTGTGGGAGGGAAAAAGGCATCCCCAGGAGTGAAGATGTCACCCTGAGGAGAGGGGCTGGCAAAGGAACACACTCACACTCCCGTACGGAGAGGATGTACCTAACTGAGATGGAGGGGATTGGCATCACAGCCAGCTCTTTGCCACCTTGCCCATCCATGCCTGTCGGCAAAGGCAATGCCTATGGCATGGGAAAGGGCAGAGCTCACCCCCAGGGCTGGTTACTGCACAGGCAGCACAGCTAAGCAAGTGCCCTGGCGCTGGGGTGGGAGCAGAGCTCCATACCTGAGCTTCCTTCAGCTTGGCCTCCAGGTCCTGCATGTCCATGTGCTTGTAGCGGTACTTGTTGGCCTTGCACAGGCGGATCCCATCGATGATGGAAGCATGGTTCAGCTCATCTGACAGCACTGCATCCTCAGGGGTCAGCAGGGCCTGGCCGTGCCAAACAGAAAGGATCATCCTTTGCTCTGGATGCCACCTCACCGAGCTCTCCCAGCCTCCCTCAGTACAGAGAACAAGGCTGCGATTGAGTCCAGCTGCCACGTCTCTCCTGGCACTGCTAAACTTTATATTTCCTTTCTAGTCACCTTATCCCCTCATTTCTTTATGCCAGGCTCTTGCTTGTGGATTCTGAACTCAAAATCTCCCTCCCCCTTTCCTAACATGTGAGATCCTCCCGTCCCTCACCTCCACTTTCAGGGGGAGTACAGACCTCAGCAGAAATGGGAGCCCTCCCCAAGAACTGGAGCCAGCAGAGGTGAGGGTGGTTAAATGCCTCTGCATGGCTTCCCTGGTGCGAGGGCCCCAAGTCAGGCTCCTCCCCACCAGCCACTGCCATCCCTTCTGGTGCACAGAGCTCACAGCAGAGCCTCTGGAGGCATGGCAGCCACATTGCTGTCACCTTCCTCCTCCATGCACAACACAAGGGAAGCCTCATGAACCTCAAAGATCCCAGCGTTGGCATCAAAGCAGCTGGCATAGAGAATGGCATCTTCCCGCTGGTGGAAACGGGCAATCTTCTCCTCCAGGTCCTTGTGTATGCTCTAAAGACAAGAGAGGAGCAGGAGTCAACAGTGGGGCAGCACAAGTTCTTGCTTGCCCACTGCTGTTAAATGCTGACTTGAAAGGGGAGGACACAGACAGGTTTTATCCAGAAAAGGTGTGTGTGTGTGGGAGAAGTTACTTGTGTTCAGCAAATGCAGCCCTAAAGTATAATTATGGGTTTGGATGCCAAAGCTCAGCAGGGAGACTCCAAGCTCCCCACGCACAAGGGAGAAGCTCTGCTTGTTCTTTGCACTTAACCAGGCAGCACTCAAAAAAGGCTCCAGCAGGGATAAACTGGGCTGATGGAGCCACTTCAAGTCTGGTCCACTGTAATTTTGACCCGAAAGAGAGAGAAAAAGACATTTATTTTCTGAATTCAGAGGGATGTTCAGTTTTCTTTGCTCTCAGGTGTTGTAATGGTTTAAATTGGCGTATTTCCAGATGCTTGGCTAGTGGGGATTTGGCAGGCTCCTTTTCTCACGGGGCCACGTGTAAATTAGCGCTGCGCACGCATGCCGAGAGGGGAGTCTACGTGGGCACCCTGCGAAAGGCCCGCGGGGCAGGGGCAGGGGATGCTGCCTGGTACCTGGGTACCGCAGATAAAGCGGACGGAGCTGAGCCCGGCGCCGAACTTCTCCAGGGCCTCCACAGCGGCACGGATCACCTCGGGGTGGCTGGAGAGCCCCAGGTAGTTGTTGGCGCAGAAGTTGATGATCCCTGCGGGAACAGAAAGAGAAAGCAGGGGCATAGCACCGAGGGAAGGGACCGGGAACCTCCTCCTCCTCTCCGCGCCCCCCGCACGCACCGGCGCCGCCGCCCGCCAAGCAGATGCGGGGACCCTGCCGGGAGGCGATGACGCGCTCGCTCTTCCAGGTGCCGGCGCCGCGGATCTCCTCCAGCTCGCTCTCCAGCCGCCGCCGCAGCTGCGCCGCCGCCGCTCCCGAGGCGGCCCGGGGGGCCCCGGCCCCGGCCCCGGCCCCGGCCCCGCGCAGCGCCCTCACCGCCGCCCGCCACATCCCCGCGCTCCGCCCCGCACGGCCGGGGGCGGGCCCGCGCCCCACCGCGCTAATCAAGCACGGCCCATTACCGACCAATGCCCGTTGGCCGCCGGGGCACCGCCCCCCGCGGGCGGAGCGAGCGCCGCCGCGGCCGCCGCGGCTCGGAGCGCTTGGGCGCCTTCTCTAGGAGGCGTTCGGCGTTCGGCGTCTTCTTTGAGGAGAGGCTCTGTCCCAAGGGGTTTAGGCACCGCAGAGCCAGGCGATTTGTGATGCCCGGAGTCTGAGGGATTTTGGGGGAGCGCCATCCGTGAGATAATGGGGTCAGGTACTAGGGTCTGAGGGATTTCATACCAACAGGGCATCACGGACCTCGAGGATCAACAAGTCCAGGAGGATTAGGTGCCTCTGCCTAGGGATTTGAGGTCCTCAGCACTTGGATCCTTGAAGATAGGTGGTTTATGGTTTATCCCCACCACTGGGGATAATGAGCCACGTGTCTGTAGTATGTGGGTGTATCCAGCTGAGGTGACCAATAATCCGTTGGACAGAGAGGTTTAGGATTTACCAGGTGAAAATTAGAATACCCAGATCCAAGGAATTTGAGCACCTCTGGCCAAATGTGTTTGTAAACTATAGGCTCAGTGGCTTAGACACAAAGGGTCATAGAATGACAAAATGGTTTGGGTTTGAAGGCACCTTAAAAATCATCTAGTTCCAAGCTCATGCCATGGGCTGGGACACCTTCACTAGACCAAGGTGGTCAGAGCCCCATCAAAACTCAGCCTGAGTATTTTTAGGGATAGGGTATCCACAGCTTCTCTGTTCCATCTGGATTAGGTACCTCCTTCCTCTACTACAGCTGACTGGGGAATTCTGTGGTCAGACCACTCATTCCAGGGGACTAAGGTACCAGACTCTGGAAAGGTGTTCAGGGTCTTCAGTCTAGGTGCTCTGGTAGCCTTTGATCCAAGGGTCTTGGGAACAAGAGCCCACAGGGGTCAGGTGCATCCAGGCCAGCGATTTCAGTATCCTGAAGTAGTGAATTTGGAATCCTTAATGGCTAAAGGACTCAGGCACCATTTGCCCAAGTGATTTGGGAAGAACAGGCTGAAGGATTTGGGAGCCATCAGGAGAGGGTGAAGACCCTGGGATTATGAGAGTTAGGCACAGCAAGTCCAAGGGCCCTGGGCACCCAGAGCCCCTGGGATTTCGGAGCTCCTGGCCCAGGTGGATTGGGATCCTGATGATCAAGAAGTTTATCTGTCTCTAGCCAAGAGGGATTAGGCAGCCCCTGCCTGAGGCTCAGACCTCGCTGAGCAGTGAGGCCAGCCCACAGGCTCCCTGCCAGCCCCGGCTGTCGGGATTACCCAGCCCAGCCCAGGGAGGGACTCTGGCAGGGGACAGGCCCTGGAGTCGTGCCAGCCCCCACTGGGCACAAAGCCAGAGCCCTGCCCTGGCTGCCCACCACATCCCACCTGCAGAGCTGTCCACTGCCTCAGGCTGCTCCTCCATGGGGACCAAAGCTGCTCATGGCTGTGTTTGCCCTTTCTCCCCTCGGTAATCCCACTTCCCACTTCATGGACACCTTCAACTCCTTGAAAGCCAGTGTAGACAGACTCTGGCCCTGCTCCATCTCCTCTGTCCCATCCCTGCCCCAAAAGTCCATGCCACCACCCAGCTGCGCCGAGGCAGCTCCCCAGGCAGGCGGGCAGCCCGGTTATCTCCAGCGGCAGCTTGACCTCACACCCAGCAGCCCAACATTCCTCACCTCATCTCCATGGTGGGGATCTGCAGGACTGGATGAGGGAACAGGGACCCCTTTTCCTCCTCCAGGGAAGGCCAGGGCTTTCGCAGCCATTTGTCCCGTCTTCCCACCAAAGTGTTTGCCTGGCCCCAGCAAACACATAACCCCCCAGGAGCTGGGGCAGGACCAGGAATTGAAATCCTGCACGACCCCAACAGGCACACAGAGTCACCATCACTCCCAACGCACAACAAGCAGTCCAGCGTTAATAAAACCAACAGACACACACACAAGAAATTTCTGAGACAGCAAAATAAAAACCCAGACCAGTAACACTTTAAAATTGTTTTTTTTTCATTCATCAACTGCCTTGTTCAAGCTATTTCAATTCATGAATAGAGCAATTCTTTATAAAATGCAGGAGAAAGGAGTAAAAACAAAGGCAACAGCTATTTACAGAACCAATGGGGAGAGTACCGGAACGCCTCTAGATTTCTCACTACTTCTTGGGCGACTTGCGGGCACCGGACTTGGCTCTGGATTTGGACCGCCTTGCCTTCTTGGGTTTGGACGCCTTCATGGACTTGGCCTTAACAGTCTTTGGCTTCTTGGCTTTCTTCGGGCTCCTTGACTTCTTCCTGGCCTTCCTGGTGGCAGACTTGGGCTTCTTGGCCGGGGACCTGGCTTTCCTGGACCTAGCCGGCTTCCGGGGTGAAGTGGAACTCCTGGCTGTCTTCTTCCTCTTCCTGGAAGGAGACCTCTTCCTGGAAGGAGACCTCTTCCTGGAAGGAGACCTCTTCTTGGACGGAGACCTCTTCCTGGACGGAGACCTCTTCCGCTTGGTTAGGCGGAAAGAGCCGGAGGCACCAACTCCTTTGGTCTGCTTGAGGACTCCGGTGGCCAGCAGGCGACGAATGGCCAGCCTGATCTGGACGTCGGCGTTCTGGCCCACCTTGTAGTTGCTCTTCACGTACTTCTGGATGGACTGCCGGGACGCGCCACCGCGGCTCTTGTCAGCCCGGATGGCCGCCTTGATCATGTCCGAGTACGCAGGGTGGGCCGCCGGTCGCCGCGCCGAGCGGGCCCGCTTGGGCTTGGTGGCCGGAGCCGGTGGCAGTGGGATCGGGCTGTCGCTCATGGCGAGTGAGTGCTTCGTCCAGCGATGCCCCGCTATGCCCTCGCGGCTGGAAGCGTGGCCCGCCCGGCCTGGGACCCCCGCCCCGGGGCGGGGAGAGGCTGGAAGGGAGCGGTGGGTGCGCGAAGCCGCAGCAGAGCCGGTGCCGCTCTGCCCCCGCCGGTGCCCCCGCCGGTGCCTCTGCGGCCGCGCCCGCCGCGGGCTCCCTTTAAAGCCGCGGCGCGGACCGCGGGGAGGACTGCCCCGCGCGCGCCGCCCGTGTCCCCGCGTGTCCCCTGCCACGCCCTGACCCGACCCACCGCAGGGACAGCGCGGGGACACTGCGGAACAAATAACAGGATTTGGGGGGATACGTGGTGGGGACAAGGGGGGACACCGGTGGGATCAGCGCGGGACAGTGAAGAGCGAGGACTTGTAAGGGACATTTAGTGGGACACTTAGGTACAAGGTGCATTTGGAAGGATATTGTGTAGGGACATAGAAGGACACTGGGGGGGACATTGGGGACACTGGTAAGTCAGGAATATTGAGAGCAACATCAAGAGATGCACAAGAGGGACATTTAGGGCAGACACAGGGACACATGCTGGAAAAATATCAGGGGACAAGGAAAGACACTATGGAACATATTAAGGGAGCAAGAAGGGACACTAGAGAAGACACTGGGCACGACACCAAGGAGAAAACGGGGAGCATTGGGCACAAGTCAGCTCAGCAGCAATACCCTACGGCTAAGTGCCACTGCTCCCTCTTCTGCCCCTTTGCTCTCCACCAGGAGCTTTAGGAACACCAGCTCAGCCCTTGCATGTGGATGGTGAGGGGTCGCAAATAACAGGCTGTCCCCTTGTTTTGGGAGACACACACAGCCCTTAGTGCAGGGACAGAGGAGGGACATAGTGGCAATCAGCCAGACATCCTTTCCCTGCTGGGTGAGCAGTCAGCTGTTCCTGGGAGATTAAATATAGCCACTATCTTCATCTTGCCTGTAGGATTTAGATGATGTTTTCCCCTTATTTTTCAAAAACACACGGGTGCAGCCACCTGGTGCCCACCAACATGCCATGCTGGGCTCAGAGTTGAACCAAACCTCCCCGTCCTTCAGCTTAGCATTAAAATACACAGTGAAGAACCTCTCAATAACCTCTCAATAACCATGGTGGTCCATGAAAACCACCAGCCAGGGACACATAGAAGTGTGCATCAATAAAACATCAATATAGATACATAAATACAAATATAAATACAGAAATTGAAATAATAGAAATAGTAGAAATTGAGATAATAGAAATAGAATCATAGAATCATGGGATTGTTTGGGTTGGAAGGGACCTTAAAGATCACCCAGTTCCAATTTCCCTGCTGTGGGCAAGGACACCTTCCACTAGACCAAGTTGCTCAGAGCCCCATTAAGCCTGGCCTTAAACACTTTCAGACATCCACAATTTCTCTGGGCAACCTGTTCCAGTGCCTCATTACACTCACAATAAAGAATTTCTTCCTAATATCTAATCTAAACTTGCCCTCTTTCAGTTTAGAGCCATTCCCCCTGGTCCCATCACTACATTTAAATAGAAATAGGAATCTTTGATGTGAAGACCTGGCCTGGCAGGAGAGACTCAGGCGCCTGATGCTTTCCCACAGATGGAAGGACCAAATGCATCTGCTTGAGCCTTCCTCCCTGATGGAGTTTCTTCACATGCTCCATTCCATGTGGGAAGTGGGAGAGGTTCTCAGCA
This sequence comes from Emberiza elegans, assembly GCA_024865655.1. Lineage (NCBI taxonomy): Eukaryota > Metazoa > Chordata > Aves > Passeriformes > Fringillidae > Emberiza > Emberiza elegans. The sequence continues at coordinate 3,774,085 of JALJVW010000910.1, read as the reverse complement.
CCCGCAAACTTTTTGATTTAATTAGGAGCAAACTGCTCCTAATTGTGGAGAGGAATAACCACCCTCCTGCATCCCTTGGGGTTTGTTTTTGTTTAGGACATAATAAATAAATGGCTTTCCATCCCGCAAGGAGTGCATGGAGCTCTGGTGGCCTCTGAGCAGCACTTTGACCATCCGAGGGACCTCTCATTTTTCCTATCTGGGAATGAACCGCGGGCGCTGGCTGCTGCACGTAGGCAAACCCAGGCACGCAGATAAGGCACATCTGGTTTTATTTGCATCCAAGTTTGCAACCGTCACGCGTGGCTCGCCTGTGCCAGGCTCTGAGGGGACACCAGGAGGTTTAGGGGGGTTTAGGAACTGGCCCCAGGGTTGGCACAGCACCACGGGCTGCCTGCAGAGCCTCCAGCCCTAAAAGCCAGGCAGCGATTATCAATCCAGTGCAGGGATGGGGAGGCAAAGGCGGAGGGAGGGGCAGGGCGGATGCTTTACCTAACTTTGGCCACCTTAGGGTCTAATCTCACCGGCTCACCTGGGCAGCTCCTGCTGCTGATCCGGGCTGCTCGTCCTCCTCCGGCGGGTGCCGCTGCTGGCAAATAAACACACTCTCCCCTGAGCATGGAGCTTCTGGCTCTTTCATACACACTAGATCCCTCTTTTTAGTCAGTCAAACTAAGGGGAAGATCCCGTGCCCCCAGGCAACTCACTGGAGGGAAGGCACACAGGGGGTCACAGCTCATCAGGCTGCTGCTGGCTTTGCACACGGGGGGTAACCTGGTCAAGGCAGACCCCCAAGCACCCCAGCTGGTACTGGAACGCACCCCTTGAACCTTGCACTGTTTTGACAATGCATCTTTAACATGAACTGGCCAGGACTGAGAGGATGAGAGGGCTTTCCAGCCCCTGGCAGGATGTCAGGCCCGGAGGTGGAAGGCAGATGACAAGCAATGCAAGCCCTGATGACTCTTGGAAGTGGGTCCAGCACTTTTGGCACCCCACTGCAGGCAGCACAGGGGACTCATCCAGAAGGAAGAGTTACTCCCATAGGCACACATGCCACCACAGCCATCTTGGGTTCATGCCTGTATTTTTGGCCACAGGAGCCTGCCACCTTGCCCAGGATGGGGTGGATTACCCCCTGCATCCACTTTTCTCCTCAGGAGTTGCTACCCAACCACTCCAAGCCTCCCAAGCCTTCCCCTTCTGGCATTATTCTGCAGAAATTGGGAAATCCCACAACTCCCAACAAATCCCAGAGGATAGAGCCTGCCAGAAGAATCCTCTCTGTAATCCTGTTTACCTTCTCCACCCTGCCTGCACTGAGTTCAACCAGACCCCATGGGGATTTACACATTTCCAGCTGCAGTGTTCGTCTTAAATGGTCAAACCATGTCCTCTGTGGATGTGCTACAGATCCATGGGGTAATAGCCCCTGCCTTGTAGGGGCAGAACAGCTGTTCATAGGCCTTTGGGAGCACCAGGGCACTTCTGGCAATTAATGTCAGAGATAATATTTCATTTTACCCAGTTTCCATTTCAGAGAGACTCAAACCCCCCAGCAGTGGGACTTGGTCTTGGTGGTACTCAAATCCAAGTGCTTCTGTGCTTTTTTAAGAGCAAAACAGGGAAACTAGCTGAAGTTCCAGCTGTGCTCATAAGAGTTTCAGCTCTGAGCCCCCGGTGTGCAATGCAGTGTGGCCAGCCCAGCATGAAGCCACTCAGCCTGGCCATTGCTAGGGGCAGAGCAGGCTTGAAGGATACAAACAAATGGCAAAGGGGCATCACCCCTGCCTGCTGAACTGATTACTGCTTTAAAAGATTTATGGGCTGCTTTTTAAGGGTAAGCTCCCTATGTGAGCTGGGGTGCTGGCTCCCATACCACCACGGTGCTGCACAGCTGTGGCTTTTCCCTGTGCTCGAAGCTGGGATGTTCCTCACAGCCACAGCCCGGCTGCAGGCAAGCGGATGGGGCACAGCCATCGCTCTGGGATGTTTTTGGGCTCTGCCAGCCATCACGCCTGTCACCCGTGGGCATGTTGGTCATCTCCTCTCCTGGCCACTCTTCCCGTGCCCAGGTCTCCTGCTCCCAGGAGATAAGGATGTGGAGACGCCGGGGTGACCGTATCGCCCCGACGCAGGCGACACAGGCTCTGCCCGATTAGCGCCGTGCCAATTTGGGAGGCGCGTCCCCCATGGCCCCGGGATGAGGGGATGGCTGTGCCCTGCTGGGGCTGATCTGCAGCCACAGAGCCTCAAGGAGGGGCAGCTCCACCACATGTCAGGGGCACGCACATTTCGCCTGTGCTTGCGCCACGCGCTTATCGGGCTGAGCAGCCCTCGTCTGAAAGGCAGTAAAAAACAACACAACACCCCAACAAACAAACCAACCCAAACACAAGATACCAAACTCTTTGGGGAAGGGACGGGTGAGCAGGCTGCTGAGCACTGTGCAAAGAGCAGTGTGCAGTTCACCCCTTGCTTACCCTCTGCTTGCCCCCAGTGCCCACTTTTGGGAGTTTCCTCCCCCAGGAGTAGGTACAACTACACAGACTGTAGTTTGAGTGGGTGTTTTTTCTAAAAAACACACTGTGTCCTGAACCCATTTTTCTCCTCCTCTTTTGGCTCCTGTAAATCCCCATGGCAAGACCAAGCTCTGCAGCCTGAAAACAGCTGCCCTGAGCTGTTCTTTCACCTCTTGCTATCCCATGGGCAAATCCCCCAAATGCTCGCCCCTTTCCAAACTCGATGGCAACAGCCATGTCCTGCTGGGAGGCAGAGGGAAAAGCCTGGACCTTGGGCAGCACAGGGACAGAAGGGTTTCTAGGCCAGAGGCAGGAGGCCAAAAACCATCAACAGCAAGCCCTGGTGCTGGACAGGCGTAGTAGGTAGCTGAGCTCATTGCTTGGACTCTTGCACCATCCACTGGGTTGCCCAAGGGCCTTGTGCACGTGACTAAAATCCGCAACCCAATTTTACCAGAATTTGTGACTAACAAGTGAACGGCCTTTCCTAGGGAAAGTAGTCCCTGCAGCCCTTCCCAAGGGAAGGGCAGGCCTGCACCCTCTTGCCCTAGGGGATGCCAATACCATCGCAAAAGAGCAAAAGAGTGCCACCCTAATACCCTCATTTCAGCTGCCACTGCCGTCTTACACCCTGCTTCCATCCCCAGGTCTCACAGTACTCCAGTCTCTCAGCCAACACATCAGTGTCACCTCCATCCAAGAATCCTCCTTGATCCCTTTTGTCTTTCCCTCTTCAGATGCTGCCTCCAGCCCCAGCACGTGACCACAATTAGATCTCTCTGTAGAACAACAGCTCCTATTTATATTGGGACGGGGCTGAATGAATAGTAGTCACCACCAGATCCTCCATCCTGACATAAAAACAACATGCTTCACACAAAAACCAGGAGGAGGAAAGCATTTAGGATCTCTGCCACCTCCCCAGGATCTCAATACACTGTTTACTCTGTCAGCAATTTGCAGCGCCATGCACCCTTCCAATACCGGATTTACTAATGCAGCCCAGGCTTAGCTCTCCCTCCGTGAGGCTCAGGGTCCATGTGGAATTTTGGGAGCAGTGCAGTGAAGCGGATTATTTTCCCTCTCAAACCCAAAGGTGGGGCAAACTGCTGGACAACAGCACTGAAAGGCTCCTCTCACTCTCTGGCCAGGGGTGCTCCTGTTGCTTTCCCTCACCAAATCCTGAAGAAAGGAAGCAACTGGTCACTATACACTAAAACCTCAAAAATAATTACACACACACACACAGAGCCCTCACCACTGGATTAGGGCCATGTGGCAAGACTTCCCAAGGAACACATTTTTCTCAGCGAAAGGGGAAGATTTTATTAAGTTAAAAGTTGAAGGGCACAGCGGAGCAGCAGCAGCTGTCACCCTGGGGAGGTTGGCTCGGGCGGGTGCAGTAGCAGCCTCACAGCTCCTCTTCCCGAGAAAGGAGAAGCCCCGTGGCTCTGGGCTCCTGCCAGTGCAGGTTCTTGCAGGAGCCAAAAGGGCAGCCACGGAGAGAGAGCTCGGTCATGTGGACTCTTGCCAAGGTGTCCTCTTTCAGCCGCCTCGGGCAAGCACACCCGTGGCAGACGGCCCCAGCGGCTCCCCCTATGGCTTGCGTGTCTCCTCCGCAGGTCCCGGGGGTGGCACGGTCCTTGCCCTACATCCCAGGGGGACCGTGGAGACATTTGGAAGAAAAGGGAATATGTGCCAAAGGTGGCTGTGTGTGGCCAGGAGAAATGGAGCTAGGAAAGGGCGAAAAAACAGGTTCTCTTTTTCATGTTAGAAAAATGATGGTGATGTGGTAAAAGTTTTCCTCCTCCTCTTCCCCTCCTTTCCATGGGGAAAAAAATTACTCTATAAAATATAATTTTCACATATAAAATCCTGAGGAAGGTGCATGTAAGGAGCCAGTCCAAACAACGTGCAGGCAAAAAGGGTTCATCAAAAAAGCTTTGGGAGGGGAGTGAGGAGGTTGGGGGTGTGTGGGATTCCTCACCAAGGTGGCAACGGATAGGGATTCAACCTCCCTCTCCCCAGGAGTGAGGAATGGAGCAAATACAAAACAAGAACAGATAACAAATGTAGACCTAGAGAGAGACAAAACCAGACATGTTTTAGAAAGAGTCCAGTGAGTGTAGAAATGCCCTCCCTTCAGCTCCCTGGGGAGGTGGCTGTCTGGCGCCCTGCTGCACCCCCACTCATCTCAGCACCCATCAGCAAGCGCTGGTGGAGCAGGGTGAGCCCAATACAAGCAAGGAGCAGAGGCACTCTGGACAACAGGATGCCCTCATTCCAGTCACCCTGCTCCCCCATCTGTGACAGAGATGCCTGCAGGTGAGTGTGGGAGAAGGGCTGGGTCTAGTCGGGCCTGCTTTGATGCACAGCTAAAATTATTGTGCTGCGATAGGGAAACCACTTCAAAGGTGAAGGGAGCAGAAACACTGCCTACACAGGGAATGTGGAACCACCCACGCTGTCACCCAAGCCACGGGGCGAAGGCCAGCATTTGCTGGCTCTCACAAGTAGCCTGGTTGAGGAGTGATTGGTGCTGGCTGCATCAAGAGCACCATGAAAAGGGGGCTGGAGCCCTCGGGAGAACATCAGGGCCAGCAGGAGGGCCAGCAGTGCAGGCCAAGAGGATGAGAGAAGCAGAAAAGGATGAGTTTAAGCCTAAAGTTTCAAAACTGAGTGGAGCAGGAGAAACTGGCAGCTTCCACAGCCCTGCAGCAGCCTGTCTCAGCCACCTGCCCCTGCAGGGGACGGCCCAGCGTGCCCAGGCTCACCGCTACTTGCTGTTGCACAGCGACTCCTTCTCCTGCAGAGCCGCCATGGCCAGGCGCAGGTGCTCCTTCAGCTGCTCGATCTCGCGCTCCGAGCGCACCTTAATGTGATTCAGCTCTGCATACACGTCTTGGTATTTCCCTGAGGCAAATCTCTTGTCCTGCCAGGGGAGGGAGAGGGGTCAGACAGGTTGCAGGGCTGATTTTAGGGAGGGTGGCAGCAAGGTGAGCCCAGCAGAAGAGCCAGCAGGTGAGGAGGGGAGAGCTAGCTCTGGGTTTGAAGCCCATCCTAATCTGGGCCAGGCAGAAACCATTCAGAAGAGGAGCGTGGAGGTATCACTTTGCAAACACCAGGCCAGGGAAGAACACAGAGACACTGGTCCCACAGCAGTAGGGATGTACAGCACCAGGCTGAGGAGGTAATGTGGGCTTTAACATGGCTTGTGTGCATGTGGGGCAGCCACATGGGAAACATAGTCCCACCAGGAATGCAGGCCACTGAGAGAGCTGGGTGCAGCTCCTTATATGGCCAAAAACTTATGTGAGTAAGTTATAAACTCCTGGAGCATCACTGAAGTCCAAAGCCTCTTTCAGGTTCTTCTCCGGCAGGAGCATTTGAAAATTTCTCTGAAGGAGCTGCTGCCAGTGGAGGGAGCAGCACACCCAGAAACTGCCCAAGGAAACCCATCCACTCAGAGAGGGGACAGCTAGGGGAAGCAGCATGCCAGGCAGCCTTCATCCAGGTTTCCCACTTGTAGAAGGCAGCCTCCTGTCTTGTCCATGCTCATGTGTGCATACATCTGGGGAAACCAGCAGCTCTGTGACTCCTTCCTTGTACAAAGTCAGCCTTTGTACAGCCTTTGCCAGTCTGTGCTGTTGGAGCTGCTCTGCGCTCTGCAGTCAGCAAGGACAAGTGACAGGAGGGTTTGTCTCAAGCATCCCATCAAACCCAGCCAGTGCCTGCTGATACGCAGCCCTGCTGCTTCCCTGCCCTCCCTCTCCTCTCTTTCCCAGTTGCTCCCAGAAATCACCGACCTTTTGCATCATCTGCAGCTCCTCCCGGAGGCACTGCACCTCCTTCTTGACGTACTGGAGCTCATTCTCCTTCACCCGCAGCAGCACCTGGGCAGAGAGGGGGGAGAGGAACCAGAGGTGACTCAAGAGCCACTGCCTCAGAAAGGCCGGCAGGCCCTGGCGCAAGCGCAGCGGTGGGAAAGGAAGGAAGGGCCAGAAGGGCTGGGGCAGGAAATGGCACAAGCAGCCTGAGAGAGCAGCGAAGGGGAGCCTCACTTTCTGCTTCCTGCACCGCTCCATCTGCCACTCCCTCCCACTTGCTCCAAGCCAAAGCCATCAAGAGGAGCAGACCCCGGGACAGGTGGGGATGGAGGCAGGGGGCAGCCAGGGGATCCCGTACCTCCAGCTCGCAGGAGCTGCGCTCGTTGTTGTGCGAGGCGCGGTCCCCAGAGCCCCGCGATGAAATAAAGCTTCGCAGCTTCCCGATCTCATCCGAGAGGCGCGTCTGCAGCTCCTGCAGGCAAAGCCAAAAGACGTCAGAGTAGCCGTGGCACAGAGCTCTTACTGTCCTGACCATTCCACCCCCATGGCAGCCCTTGCTCAGCCTGGAGACCATGCTGTAACCATAGGCAATGGTAGCATCTACATCCAGCAGAGTATACTCGCTGTATTTCATGCCACAGTTAAGATTGGCCTCTAACTCTTAATCTTTTTCTTTCTGATGATAAAATCTCAGAAGGGGAGAAATATGAGCAAATAGGGGAGTTTTAACAGAGGGGCTGTGCTGTGTGAAGGAGGAACATGCTCCAGTGCTCCTCTCTGCCGGCAGGAAAGCCCTTCTCTTGCCTGATTTTTCTGGAGGAGGTCCTTCCCCTCCCGCTGACAGCGCTCCAATATCTGCTCCCGCTCTTCTGCCTTCTGGGTGAGCTCCCCGATTTCCAGGCACTTTTGGGAATACTGCTCAGAAAGCACCTGCAGTTCCCGCTTCAGCGACTCCACGTCCAACCTGCCAAAGAGGCACCGGCTCATCGCTGCCCCAAACCCCTTGCCAGCTCCTGGCCTCTGGCACTGCCTTCCCCCCTGCCACGGCCAGCCTCTGCCCACATCAGTCATTAGCACAAGACAATGTTCCCTGTGAACCCGAGCTTCAGTTCCCACACTCCTGCACATGAGTGTGGTGCTTCTTGGAGCTCCAAGCCATGCAGAAGAAATGGGGGAGCTTTCCATAAAGAAAACAGACAGGAAATAACTATAGGTTTGAGGGAGGTGCTATAGAGAAAAGAGCCAAGCAGGGGACAAACTTCGCTTCCCTACAGCTGCAGCAGCCCTGGGAGCCACTACTGGGCACCCACTAGTCCTGAGGAGGGAGCTGGGGAAGTGGCAGGAGGAAAAGATCAGGACTAGAGCTGCAGATGGAGTGTGGTGACAGCGGCACAAGGCGGCATCATTGGGCAAGGGGAGTGAGAGAGATGCTTTCTTACTGGTGCTGCTTCTGGAGGGCTTCTGGGAGTGAGCTGCATTGCTGGAAGCTCCGTGTCCTGCCCAGCTCCTTATTCATTTCCTCCCGGTGGGCTTTCTTCAGTGCCTCAATGGCTGCAGAGGGGGACAGTGAGAAATGGGGGATCAGGCTGTGCCAGCCTCATGGAAAACACACCGGAGAAGTGGCTATGCTCTCTCCACTGCACGTTCCCAGATCCATCTCTGCAGATTCCTCCTCTTCCCCTTCTCCCCTCAGGGTATTCCTCACTATCTCCACACTCCAGGATAATCATGCTGCCAAGGGGACTAACACAGGGCACTGTGGGAGCTCTCTACTACTTCTGCCTTGCCCACCTACAATAAAGTGCAGGTCCCCTCCCACCCACCCAGAGGGCATGACCCCATTTCCTTCAGGATCTTTACCACCCCATCTCCACCAGCACCACAGGAGCGAGAAGCACCAGAGCTCGTGCTCCAAGGAATGCCAGCCTCACACCAGTACAGTCAGCAGTGTGGCCCCAGATGACTGGCACATCTGGCTTCTGGCAAGAGGCATTTGGGGAGAGGCAGGAGGGACCCAGGTGAGCAGAGGCACAGCTTGGTGTCTGCTCCCACCTGCTGCTGTTGCTGCTGCCTCCTCTGCCAGGAGCCGCTCCTTCTCCTGCCGCAGCCGCTCCAGCTCCCGCTGGTGGTGCCTCTGCAGCTCCTCCATCACTTGCTGGTGGGATGACTCCATCTCAGCCAGGCTGCGCTCACAGGCCTCCTGGTGTGAGGAGGAAAGGAGGTGTGAGAGACCAGGAGAGAAGGAGGAAGGGCTTGGGCAAGGACAGGTGCCTGGCTGCAAGTCCAGGGACATTTTGAAAGAAGTGAGACTACTTCCCAGGAGAGTCTTTTCCTTCTGAAAGTGAGGCGGCACTTTAATCACTGAACACAACCATTTTACAGGGACACACATCCTGCAACTCCCCTTTGTGCTTTATAGAGGAAGAATGTTCTTCTAGCTCTTAAAACGAATGCAGCAAGACAGGAACATCCCTCTTAGACCAGGAGCTGGGAATAACATGCCCAATACAACAAACCCAACCCTACACCAGGCTGCAGTGCCTGGCTGGAAGGGATCAACAGTGGGAAGTGCATCTCAGTATCTGCCTTTTAAATGAAGCACATCCCCTGGAATCAATGAAAACCGAGCCTCCTCTCCTGAAAAGTGACACCCTGAACTACCCTGTGACATGGTGGAGGCTGCCAAAGAGCCCTCCCCACAGCCTAGTGGTTAGGGATCCTCCTCACACAGCTCTTCCTCCTTTCTGATGGCTCAGAGACCAAGGCGATGGTCCTTTCTATGCTGAGTGCTATGATTAACTTGGGTTAGAGCAAAGCAAAGCAGTTCCCACCTTGGCACTATGCCTTCACTCCCCCTCTAGATTCTGGCAGTGCCTCCTTGAGCCTCTCAGGAAGGGTTTGTTCACCAACAAACTGTGCCATGAGGATTAATAGCCTGGGCCTCAAGGATATCAGCAGAGAGCTAAGACATCATCACATCCCCAACAGCTCCTTGCCATCCCATTCCTTCCCCACTGAGGACTAAGGCTCATACAAAAGACACTGGAACATGTTGTGTGAATGCAAACCCTTCCTGGCTACTCCTCTCTGTGATGAGGGGAGCTGAGAAGCTTCACAGGACAATAGAGGAAAAGGTGAGGAATCAATTTGGTGATCTGTGCAGGGAGAGCTATGCAGAGCTGCAACCCTTGGCAGACAGAGAGAGCGAATCCTTTGGGGAACGGCCAAGTTTGGCCTCAGATGTGAAATGCTGGCTTTTTGAGCCAAGTTATTAGGAAGATAAGGAAGTTCCTCCCCACTGCTTTTGCTCTTATTTTTGACCATAAAGAGGCCTGTAAGCTGTAAATATTAAATCACGATAACACAGAGACTGGTAAGGGCTGTCTGGGCTGGGTGCTACAAGGCTTCTGGGTTTCTTTATCTCTGCTAGGTACAGCCAACCCTGTGGAACAGACTTCTCCAGCCCAAATTTCCTTCCCTGCCAACCCCCTCTGCCCCAGTATCTTCAACACATAAGGCCCATCCTGAAAATGCCACTCTATGGTCACACAGCAGCCTCCACACAGGAAATCCCTGTGGGATGTGACCCTGCTTGCTTTGGATCAGTCCATGAGAGGGGAAAATAAACAAACAAAGAGAAGTGAGAGGATGAAGCATGAGCAAATTCTGCTTTGCTGGCTCTCCCACGTGCTGTCCCAGCAAACGAATGGGCTGTGCTGCCAAAGTGACCTTCAGGGCTCGGGCTGTCCCCAGGGACTGACTGACTGACTGACTGCTTTTAATGAGACACGTGGGAGCCCCAGTTAGCAAGAACCACATGTGGTGAGCACCAAACCACTGGGGGCTCAGCAGGAAGCTGCTGACCCACTCCTGAGCTGGGGGATGGCTCACCCCCATGGCCCAGGACAGCATTGTGCTCACATGCTAAGAGGGACACAGATCCTGCACCTCTCCCCAAATTATCCTTCTCTCCCTTTATAATCCTGGCCCCTTTAAGGCCAGGCAACATGCACCAGCCTTTATGTAATTAACATTGATTACAAATGGGCCCAGTTAGGGTCACCATGGCAACCCAATGATTAGCGATACCTGCTCGGCAGTAAGCTGTGTGCCAGAATTTCCCAGTTTGGTACTGGGAGAGAGCCCCCAAGCCCCGGGTCTGGCACTCTGCTCACCTGTGAGATGTACCCTCGGGGCACATGGCTGTCCCCCTGGGATTTTGCTGCCTCCCGAAGGCTCTCGTTTCTGGCCCGGCAGGACTCCAGCTGTGCCCGCAGTGACTGGATCTGTGCCAGGGAGGACAGAGAAAGATGTTCAGCCAAGGGTGGAGAAGTGCCATGGCCTGACAAATGTGCCACATCCAAACCCTGGGCTTAGGGATAGGGAAGACAACACATGGTCAGTGGAGGCCTCTGCTTTCCCAGCAGCCTGCCAGGAGACCACACTGGCAAAGCCAGCCCCAGCCTGGTTAGTGCCAGTAAGGAAGGGAGGAGACATCCCAGCTTTCAGAGGTGGATCCATGCTGGAGGAAACCACCACAGCATGGCTCCTTTCAAAGGCTGGCAGGTGAAGAGCTTGCAGGCTTGGGAATAGCCAGAGAAGAAAGGCTGTGAATGTACTCGCAGGAAACATAGATTCCACACAAGTAGTGCCACCAAATAAATTATCCTGGACCAAAACATGCCCTGGGGAACCTCTGCAGGTGTGTGAGAGCTGGCCTCTAGCCTTGCATTACCAGGTTTCAAAAGCTTCCATGCACTCGAGGAGCCAGAAAGAACTAACATCTCCCCGCACCCCTGCAGGAGGCTCTTCTCCAGAGCCTCCTGTAGCCAAGTACCACATGAAGGGGCCACCAGAATCCCAGAGATTTCACAGAGGAGGGATGCTAGCTCTTACCTCCTTTTTCAGCGCCTCATTGGTGTCTCCCTGGCCCCCCTTGCTCTGGTTCAGCAGTGTTGTCAAGGGCACCTGCCGCAAGTCCTTCAAGGGCAGGTGCTCCAGCTCCAGCCACTTCTTCTCTATCTCCTCATTCAGACGAATCCGTTGCTCCTCCGAAAGCGGAGGGGTGGGGAGGTCCTGCTCCCCGGCCCTGCAGGCAGCGTCTCCTGCCGGGCCATCGCTGTTGGGGACCCTGCCATCGGGGCTCTCGAACCACCTCCTCCTCTCCTCCGAACGGACGGCCAGATCCCGCTCCAGCTCCTCATACCTGGGAGCTCGCTCCGAGATCTTCAAGCTCCCTTTCGTCCTCTGCAGGGACCCCTGACTGCCAGGCTCTTGTGGCAAGGGAGACAGCTCCACATAGTCAAAGGCATGGCGCTGCCCATCCGCCTTCCAGTGACCGCCCTTGGAGTTCCCCTCAGAGCCCGAGCCCGGCCGCTGCTGCTCCTCCGTCCGGAGCGAGCCTTTCTGGGGAACGCAGTTACGGAAGTTCTCCTTGTCACAGTCAGGGAGCCTGAAAGCAGAGCAGGAACTGGTGAGGGAGAGGCACCATGTGGGAAAGGATGCCAGCAGAGGCACTGCCAACTGCTCAAAACCCCACCTTGAGTGCAGAGCTGGGCTGTAGCATCCCCTCCCCCAGGGAAATGGATTTCTCCACCAGGCAGCAAGGATCCATCATGGTTCCAGCTATGCTGGTGGAGAAACCAATCTAAACTTATGTGGTGAGGCAAAAAGCAGGTACAAGAAGGCAGCCATCAGGTTCTCAACCCTGTCACTGGCTGGTGTAACCAAACCACTTCCAGAAGGAGCAGAGGGCAGGGCTGCTCTGGTAGTGGTGACATTTCCAGAGGAGCCTTCCTTGCCCCTGCCAGTCAGGGTAGAGGGACAGCAAGGGAGAAGAGGACAAGCAGCACTGGGCAGCTCTTACTTGGTGACGTCTGGAGCGCTGACTGGGCGCACATTCTTCCTCAGGGCCTCGATCCAGTTGCGCCGGATGCCAGAGGTCATCGCTGACAGGGTGAAGATGGCATCCTTTGTCTGCAACAGGGAGGTGACAGAGGCCCTCTCATCACCCAGTGGATGTGCAGCAGCTCCCTCCTGCTCCCTGAGACCCACAGCCACTTGCATACACCAGTTCTGGGCTGTTAGAAAGGCCACCCTCTGTCTCAGGCTCTTGGGGACAGGTGGAGGGATCGGAGAGTAGAGGTGGGAGGGGTGTTTGAGGGGGATCCTTCATGAGGCCATCTCCAAGCAAAGGCAAAAGAAACCTTGCTGGCACACTGGGCTGTAGTTACATTTCTCTTCACAGAGAAAAGCAAGGCACAATTCTTCCCAAGAATATTTCTAGGTTTCACATTCTCTGAACCTCAGAAAAAGAAAAAACAATTCTTATCTCATTTACTACTCCTGTGTTGTTCACAAGTAGAATACATCGTAGAAAATTGTTTGCCTGAAAGGAATTGATAATTAGATTCTGGTGTGAGTGTTTTGATTCACTGACCAATTGAATCCAGTGTCAGGATGTTGGCTGACAGTCACAGAGATTCAGTGCAGTGGAGTGCAATTAAGTGCTTGGCAGGTTCAGTTTAGATGTAATGTAATATAGTGTAATATAGTATAGAATAATATAGTATAACAAAGTAATTAATTAACCTTCTGATAAGATGGACTCCTCCTCATCATTCTTCCTCCTTTGTCAGAGGCAAAAATATCTACTATACTGGGCCAAACATGCACTGGTGCAATCCAGTTGCAGACCAAGCAGTCCAACACTCTTGCAAGCAGGATCAGCTACAGCAGCTTGGTCTTAGCCTGTATTCAGCTGGGGTTTCATATCTCTAAGGAGATCTCCACAGTCTCTGTGGTCACTGTTTTACCTTCCTCACAGATAAAAAAGTTCTTCAGATTTCTCCTGTGTTAAAGCTGGTGTCTATTGCCTTTTGTCCTGTCACTGGGCACCACTGAGAAAAGTCTGGATCTTTCTTTTTTGCCCTACCCAATTGGATATTTTTAGATAGAGACATACACACAAGATCCCTTCTCCAGGCTAAAGACTCCCAGCTCTTCCAGAGGCTTTGTACAATAGATGCTCAGATGCCAGGAGTCAGGTGCCAGCACGGGTGTACAGCAGCAGGGCACAGGGAAACCCAGACCATGAAGTGCCCATCCCTGCACGCCCACAGAAATACCATTTCTCATGCTGCTACAGCAAATAGCCAAGGACAGAACTGTACTGGGGCTGGATCCAGGGTACAGGTTGTCACTCAGAGCATGGTCAGTCAGGTTACATCGAGATCTGCAGTGCTCACCACTCCCCCCTGCATCTGTGGAACAGTTGCCTTGGCCAACACTCAGACACTCCTGGCATTTAGCTTAGCTCCTGGACTGCCTCCAGTACAGCCTTCAGCCAGCCCTGCAAAGCCTCCTCCTCCTCCTTCCTTCCTTGGCAGGCAGGCAGCTCCTGATGTCCCAGAGCACTGTCACCCATGAGCCAAAAAACAACCCTGGGCCACCAAGCTGGCACAGGATCTCTATGAATTGCCTCTCAGTATCTCGGCACCGGCAGGGATCACACATCCCCTGAGCCCCTTGGTGCTGCTGCCCCTGTGTGTGGTGCCGGGCACTCACATGGATCTGGAAGCCGTAGTTGCGCTGCACCGCGAACTCCGTCACATCTGTGCAGGAGCGCAGGTCGATTTCTCCGTCAAGGTCATCAGCCTGCAAGCACAGCCACCCGCTGGGACATCAGTGCGCAGGCAGCTTTGAAAAAGGCCACCTCTGCCTTCACCCCACAGTTCCCCGGGAGCCAGGCTCAGCTCAGTTCCCCAGCACAGCATGGCCTGTTCTAACCCAAGGGCTGCCAGCAGCATGGATGGAGAGCATCCCACACACACAGCCACAGGACCAGCCCTTCTCCCCACCTCCCACCACTGACAGTCCCTCCAGACTTTGCCACCCTGCCTTCATCCTCTTCACCACCCCTTGGCAAAGAACAGCTTGGCATCTCAGTCATCCCTCAGCAGGACGTGGTGCTGTTGCTTGTCCCTGCTCATGCCAGAGCTGTGCTCCTCTGCCCCCTGGCCAGGAAGGAAGAAAGGGCTGGTGAAGCTGGCCACGCTTACCTCCTCTGCGTTCGAGTCCCGGTAATACCTCAGGCTCGAGTCGGTCAGCACGAACCAGTGCTTCTTCCACTGCAGGCGCGTCGGGCAGGGGGAGGGAAGGGAAAAGACAGGAGGGAAATGGATAGGCAGTTACCAGGGAAAGCGTAGGAACAAGGAGGGACGCTCTGCACTATGACCTCTCGGCCTTCTCTTCCCCCTCCTCCCTCCCAGATCCCCCTCATGACCCTCAGCTGGGAGAGAGGCGCTCCATGAACCTCTGTGTCCACACACCGAGCAAGGCACCTCCACCAAAAGTTTCTCACTGCATTTCCCAGCAGGACAGACCTCAGTAAACAAGGAGGAAGGAAATCAGCTGGCTCACCAGGGCTCTCCAGCAGCAGGGGATAGGGGAAGAGGAAGACTCTCATCTGAGGCTTACCTCTCCGTGCTCGTCCAGGATGGACATCCATCCCTTCTTGAAATTGAGAAGATCCGGCTGGAAAAAAAAGCAGAGAATTACTGTCTTGGAGTGACCCACAAAAGGGCTTTCCATGCCAGGGGTGGAAGGTGAGTCCCCTGTGGCAGAACAAAAACAGGAATAGCCTTTTAGGAAACTCATGGGGCTATGCAACCCTATGGCAAAAGAAAACTGGGCATAGCTCTCAGCAGCAGTCATTCCTCTAAGAGGAAGCAGGAGATAAGGGAAGAGGTTTAAAAAAAGCAAAGGAAAATATGCAGCAAAGAGATTCCCACAAGGTGCCTCAGAGGTATTTATTCAGAGAGGGGGAGGCAGGGACAAGCAGAGTGGGCAGATGGGAGTGCTCCACTACCACCAATGGGGCTTGCCTCAGAAATGGAGTCAAAGCCACAAAGAACCAGACACGCCTTGTCCCAACCCTGGCTGTCCATGCCCCAGAGCTACGTCCCTCTGGTAACTTTACCACCAATCATTTATTAAAAACATAGTAGCTCATCTCTCACCAAAAACCTACAGGAGGCAATTCAACAGCTGTGAAAACACGTATACTTTAAACGATGTGCCTCAGGGTAGAGATGAAGTAAGTGCCTGATCCTCTCCCCTCTCCCTCCAAGGTTCAACCCTTTCTGAGATTCTCAGAGTTTTTCTTTTACCCAGCTCCGTCTGCTCCCTCCCACTACAGTCTGCCCTCTGCCCAGCCACAGCTACAGAAGATAAGGACGAAGAGAATTTCACACAGATTACCCTGTGCCACAAATAAGTTTCCATGCACCCTCTGCCTCCTCCTAACCTCATGCCGCTGCTGCAGCATCCCAACCAGTTTATCTTCTTCCCAAGGTGGAGCACCAGAGAGCTGACTCAGGGGAACCTCTCTCCCTAGCTTTGCCTTCAGCCAAACAGGCTCGAGCTGGTCCCTCCTCCCACCCCTGCCAGCTCCCAGGAAGTTGCACCATCAAAGAATTCAGTCCAACGCCTCTTCTCCCATGGAAGTCAGTTTGCCAACCTGCTCCTTCTCAGGCAGCCGAAGCAGGCAGGGATAGTGTTGGAGAAGTGATGGTACCAGAGCTGGGCCAGCACCAGACCTGCCAGTCCTGTGGAAGCCACCAGCAGTCCCCACATGTCGCAACCACCAGCTGAGATGGGGCTGGAGAGAAGGAGGGGGCTCAGCAGCCGATGGCAGCTCCACATGCCCTGAACAAGCCCAGTGGCCAGCCACAGCTGCCCCACAAGCCCAGCTCCCTGGCTGCACAGCCAGGCCAAGCTGTCCCTGCTTTCATCTCCCTGAGCTGCTGCTCGTGGGTTACACCCAAGGTTGCGGGGCGGCAGGAGCACAGTATGTGCCGGCCCACCCTGGCGCTCTGGCTATTGGTTCAAGCAGGAGCAAAGAGTCCTGCCAAGGGGAGGCCACCGCCTGCTTCAGCTTCAGGCCTGGCCAGAAGCATCCGGCAGTCCTGGGCTCCCTGGGAAGGGAGGGAAACCAGAGCAAAAGGACATGGGGGGCTCCCAAACCTCACCTCCTGCTGAGGTGACAAGCACTGCAGGCACCTAGGAGACAAGGGGGATTTATGCACCCCCATCAACCCAGATTTGTGGTGGCTCCGCTGCTGCCCTGAGAAAGCACCCCAAAAATTAATTGTTTCTCTGCGGCAGCAGCTCCACCCTTTTTCCCGTTATTCCTTCCAGTCTGGTGACTTAAGCTCCAGCTCTGAATTCTGAGTGGTGAGAGGGAAGGAAAAGAGACAAAACATCAAAGTACAACCACCCCCCTCCTGGGATGCACGTGCACTCAACAGAAGAGAGAGAGATGGACAGGCTCCATGGAGGCAGAAAAACAATATAGGGAGACAGTGGGGCTGTTGTACAGATCAGCTGGGTCTCATCTTATTTACAATCCCAATTAGGTGCCAAAATAATTAGTATTAAGAGGATGCATGCTGCTGGAAAAACTGCCACAAAGTCCTGCCAAAACTGCTGCCCCCAATGCAGTACTGGGGCCAGAAAATTCCCCTGGAGGGCTTTTCCCAAGCAGGCAAACTGCACAGGGTTTCTGCTTTCCCTGCCAGCCTTAGACACGAAGCTGCAGCTCTATAGAATTGTCTTGGAACTATTCTTCTCATAGTGGAGTCAGTACCGTAAGTAGAGGTCTCAGTTGATACACAAAGTGCTTAAAGCCACTTTTCTTCCCTTCCCCACAACCAAATCCAGTTTCCTCACCCAGCATAAAAAGCTCAGAGAAGAGTGTGGGGGTCAAATAGAACCCCTCATCCAGAGGAAATGGCCCAGCAGTGGGAGGAGGAAACATCCAGGAAAGCCGAGCTGCTGGGAGAGATCCGGGTGCCAGAGATGCAATGATGTGGCAGGATGCACCCCCGGCAAAATGCACGGCCCTGCAGCTCGGGGCTGCCGACGGCTCGGGAGGTGGTGGCAGTGATTTTGCCCGGTTGCATCCATACCCGTCAGAGTTTTACGTTCAGCCCCACAGCTGGCCAGGTAAAGGCACTGGAGGGGGTCTCGGGTAGCTGGGGACATAGGTGATTTCTGGAAAGACTGGCTTGCAACAGCAGGTTAAGGAGCGGCAGCTGCCTGCTCTGGTTGAAGAAGGGCTACAGGGAAGGTGATAACAGTCTGTAAGTATCCGAAGAATGTAAACACCAAAGAAGGAAAAGGGACAGGGTGGGAGCTAAGGAATTGCTCCCGGATGGTACTGAGGCGCCAGGATGGAGAAGGGGAGGAGAAGAGGCTGCGGGAGGCTGAGAAAGCTCAGTGTCCAAGCAGGATAGTCAGGTGTGTCCTTTCATCACCAGCCTTTGTCATCACCCTGCCTCCTGCTCTCCCCAAAATCTCCTCAGCAATGCAGGTTCTGAGGCACTGCTTCCTCCCACCTCCGGGAGATGGTGCAAGGGGCTCTCAAGCCTCCCGGAAAACACAATGTCTCCTCTCCTCTAAAAAGGGAACCCACTTCATAAGGCGTGGGCCCCTGGCCAAAACACAAAGCAAAACCGCTCCAGCTCAGCTGGGTGAAAGCAAAATCACTCCCAGCCTGGCGCACACATGCAGCTCCCGAATCTACACGTGCAGCGAGAAGAGCCAGCGGACGACGGGCTCTCCCTTTCCCACCGCCCCCGTGCGAAGCGCCGGCGGGCACAGCCCAGCCTGTCACCTCCATTACCCCGCTCGCGGCCGGCAGCCGCCTGTGCCAAGCAGAGCTCGCCCCAGGGGTGGGATGCTCCCTGCCCCAAACCGCATCTGCTTCCCACGGGGAGCCGGAGCTCCCCACGCCCGCGGGGACACCGACTTCGCATCCGACTGCGGTCATAGGTGCGGTGCGCTGGCCTGGCCTCAGCCCGGTCCACGCTCACGCCTATCGCGGTGGGGTGGTGCCCACCGGAGCCGGAGCGGCCACGGGGAGCTCTGGGGGGACCCCGGCGGTGATGGGGAAGGGAACCAAGGAAGAACCGCCACAGCCTCGAGTCCGGGGGCCAGAGTGCCCCAGGGAGCTGCGGCTCCAGAGACCCCCGGAGGAGGCGGCTGACAGCCGGGGTCCCCCGGCCCCTCCCAGTCCCCGGGCTGTCCCCGGGCTCCGGAGGAGGAGTCCCCGCGACCCCGGCCCGCCGAGCCCGAACCCCGAGTCCCGACTCACCGTCATGGCGGGGGCGCCGCGGCCGGCGGGGCCGGGGCCGGGGTCGCGGCGGGGCCGGGCGCTGGCAGCCAGGGCGGCGGGGCGGCTTCAGCGCCCGGGCGGCTCCCACGGCCCCACCATGCCCGCTCCGCCGCCCGCCCGCCGCTTTCCTTCTTTCTTTTTTTTATTTTTCCAAAGGAAAAAAAAAAAAAAAAGGAAAAGGAAAGGAGGGGGAAAAAAAGAAAACCACCCCAAAAAACTTTTCTTTCCTCCCCCCAGAACTTCCTGGGAGGACCCGGGCAGGCCAATGGCAGCCGCCGCCGCCGCCCCGACCGCCCGCAGCCAATGGAGCCGCCGGGGCGGGCGAGGCCGCCGGTCCGCACGGAAAGGGGCGGTGGCCCCGGGCGCTGGGGACGGACGGGACGGGACGGGGGCGATGCTGGGGCTGAGCCGTGTCCCTTTCCCGCCCCGCTGGCCCGGGAAAGGTGAAGCCCTGGGAGGGACGGGTTCAGCCGCTGCTGCCCCAGGAAGGGACTGACAGGAGCCCAGCCCTTATCCAGGCAGGATTTGCTCTCAGGCTGGGGGCCAACCAACTGAACGTCTCTGGGCTCGATGGGGAGACTCCCAGTGCCCTGGGGGGAATTGCTGCCAAGGAAAGGGGGGGGCTGTTCCCTCCCGCCCTGGGCCCGGAAAGGTGAAGCCCTGGGAGGGACGGGTTCAGCCGCTGCTGCCCCAGGAAGGGACTGACAGGAGCCCAGCCCTTATCCAGGCAGGATTTGCTCTCAGGCTGGGATTTTTCGAAAGCAGGGATTTTCAGCAGTGCACACAATGGAGTCCTCGCCTTGGACCCTGGGGCTGCTCGGTTTTATCCAACCAACTGAACGTCTCTGGGCTCGTGGCAGGGGTGGTGGGAGGTCATGGGGAGACTCCCAGTGCCCCTGGAAAGCCATGACAGCTGGCCTCGGGAAAGGGAATTGCTAGAGAGGGTCCCAAAGGAAAAGGGGAGAGGGCTGTGCATCACAAAATGCCAGGCTCTACTATGCAATCACACCAAGGTGATGCTTCTTGCTGCTAGGCAAAGGGAAGGTGCCAGAGCTCAGTGCTGGAGAAACCTGGCACAGGTGGGGCGATCTGGCCCGGTTGTACAGGGTGACTTCAGGGCTTTGGGCTCCTCTCTGGGCTGATGCAGGGAAGTGAGGGAGAGGATGTCACCCGTTTCGAGTTTCAGAGGCCTTTGACAGCCTCTTTCCTGGCGGCAGTTTGTCCTTGTGTAAAGAACAAAGGCAGGTCCTAGCAGAGGATGACCTGGCTGAGATGAGTGATGTGCACACAGGGGGACAGAGGCAGGAACTTGTGCGCAGCTGCCAGCTACATGGGCTCCTGGAATACTTTCTGCAGCCCCCCGTGGCTGCTGCAATGCCACTTTGCAGGAATGCCAACACAATACACTGTATCTTCTTTCACACCACTAAAGCCCACTTCATCCCTGTAAAACCCTCGGTGCCATCACAGCACTGGCTAACAATAAAGCAAAGGAAAGCAGCTGTACTGAGATTTTAGCCCCAGGTCTACTGTATGCCCTTGTCTGGCTTTACAAAAAGGCTCTGTGCCTCAGTTTCTCCACCTGAAAAATGGGTGAAGGACAAAGGGGAATGCTCGTGAGCACGGCATTCAGGACATCATGGGAAGGCAGCACCACGCTGGACCTGCTCAGGCCAAGTGCTGGAGACCTAGTCCTGCCCTCAGTGACCCCCAGAGGAGGGCAGCTGCCCTTCCTCACAATCCCAGGGCCTGGCCCCTACCTTGTTGTGCTTCTTACTGGCATTCAAATGTGGCTGCGGGCTTCCTGAGGAGCCAGTGCTGCTTTGTGGTGGGAAAGTGCTTCCACCCAGCTGGGGCTGCAGGGGAGAAAGCAGGAGCTGAAGCCATTGGGGTTTAGTCCTCACCTCAGTTTCCCAAATCCGAGCATCCATCTCCTGGCGTGAGGCAGGGAAGAAAGCATCTTCCCTCCTCCCAGTGCCAGGCGGGCAGTACAGTTTCCTTGGAGAAGCAGAGGATCTGAGGGAATCAGGGTGCACAGAATTGCAACCCAGTGGACCCACCCAGCCTGTGCTTGCCAGTTTTAGGCCTTGCAGGGTCCCCATCACCTCTGGCTCCTGCCCTACTCACATGGTAAATGAGAAGACTCTTGTTTCCCCAGTCAGTTTCCAATGGCTTCTCAGGGTTGTGTGCATCTCGTGCGTGCTCAGGGCCCTTCCAGTCCTCCTCCAGATGCTGTGCTGGACTCTCTGGCCTTTTCCAGCTGTCATCCGGCCGTAGTCCTCCTTCCAGACATCTAGCAGGGCTTTTCCAGTCCCTTTCCAGCTGGCGCATCACATCTGCATGGCACACGGGCATCTCTTGGTGCTTCCAGTCCTTGTCCCACACCTGTGCTTGGTGGGCATCCCCCTGGCCCCTCCAGTCCTGCTCTGGTGGTCGTGTTGGGCTGGTGGGGCGCAGGGGCTTGCCTCGGCCTTTGCAGTCACTGCTGGTGCCCTTTGAGGGCTGCGAGGAGGTCAGCTTTTCCCGGAGGCTCTGCCAGCTGCATTCCGATGGCTTCCTGGGCCCTGCGAGGTGCAGCGGCTCCCCAGGCTTCACTCGTTGCCTCTCTGCCGCCCGCACCAAGCTGGGAGGGGAGATCTCCTTTTGGCTTTTCCTTGTGCTCTCTGTGCGTCTCCCGGGACTGAGGGCCCGTGGTGGTGGTCCTGCCCGGCTCAGCCTGATGTTATCTGAGCCCTTCCCAGCGCCTGAGGGGTGCAGGGAATCCCCTCGGCTCTTCTTCTCCAGGGCTTGCCGTATACCCCCTGCTTGCCAGGTGGCTCGGCCCCTCTCTGAGCCTGGGGGGCGGGCAGGCTCCCCTCGGCTTCTCCAGCTTTTCTCAGTGTGACAGGGAGGGTCCCCTGCTCTCCTGTCCAACTTGCGGGCTGGGCTGGCGGAGCGCGGGCTGCGGCTGCCTCTCTCCAGCAGCCAGCCGGGGCTGGCAGGGCGTGGGGAGTCCCCCCGGGGCCTGCCGGCCTTCTCGGGGTGCCGAGCTGGGCTGGGGGAACGCCGGGGCTCCTTGGGGTCTCTGCTGCGCTGCTCGAGCTGCCAGGAGAGTCGCTGACCCTGGGTCACAGGGGAGAGAGAGCAGGGATCCTCTTAAAAAAGTGCCAGTGAGCAGAACAAGATGGGATTAGGGCTGGCAGGTGATTTGGTTAAATCTTTCCCCAGAGAGCACTTGCATTCCTGTGCATGCAGCCAGTCCATACTGTAGAGAAGCCTCTTGCACCCAAAGGGTGAAAGGGCTGCTGTATTTTAAGAGCCAAGGGTCCCAGTCTATGACAGCAGAGCTGGGATTAAAGGGAAGAGGGAGAAGGGGAATGAAAGAGAGAAGCACGTGGCAGAAGAAGAGGAAAATATGACAGGAAAAAGTAACTCAGCTTGCAGAGCTGGGATGAGGCCCAGGTCAAGTCCCTGAGCCTGAGCCTGTGCAGCCAAGCCTCACCTCCCTGGGCAGGTTGGGGCTGGACCGCCTCCGAGTTAGGTGGCCTTTGCTGGGTGGCACCGGCGTCTTGCCATCGAGCCGGTCCACACGGCCCTCCTCCAGGGCCTGGAAGGCCTCCAGCGTCTCTGATTTCCTGTGGGCACACACAGTTGCTCCAGCTGCCACCCCGCTCAGCTGGGAAGCAGAGCCCCTGCAAACCCTGCTCCACCTTAGCCTGACCCCACAGACCTCCACCTGCCCCAGACACTGTGTGCTGTAGCCTCTCCCTGTCCCCACCAGCCACCTCAGCTTTCATATCCTGCTGCCTCACCCATGTCTTCTTCACACTATTCCTCAGGCTTCCCTCCATCTTTACATCCCACCCACTTGCCCAGGATACTTTTCCATTCCCTCTCTATGTCCCCTCCTGCCCTGTGCTACCAGTCCTGGAGCTGCTCTTGCTCCTCCAGCTAAAGCCTAAACAGCTACTGGGTACTTCTTGGCATTGCCTATCATTTCCTGAGTGGCTCCTACAGTGAATGTGGAATCCCTGGGGAGCTACTGATGCTGGGATTGGGAAACACCTCTTTCTTGGCCCTTTAACTGTGGGCAACCCTGCTTTGCAGCATGTCCTGCAGCTTCCAGGTGGCTGTGAGGATGAGGAAGGTGGGCTGCTCTCTTCTAGCAATGCAGCTTAGCTCCACCTTTCCAACAACCTCAGCTGCCCATGTACCGCAATGGAGGAGGCTCTGAGCCTAGATCCAGCCCTTGCTTTGAGGGAAACTTAAGCACAGCTGAAAGCTGAGCTCTGTCATCTAGCCCTGCCTTCCTCCTGAAGCACGGCGATTCAGAGGGGGCCCCCCAACAGCATGGAAGGGGCAATCCCCGGCCTCTGACCACCGTGGGGTCCCATTACTTCTCACCTGCGTTCGCATCCAAATATCCTCTCCACCTCCACTCGGCCGGGGCTGAGTGTCCGGGAGCCGTAGCGGTCAGCAGCGTCCCGCTGGCCAAGGCGCCTGGGCTTGGGCAGGTCTGCCAGCACCGTGTACTGCTGCCGCTCCAGCCCGTGCCGCGCCTCGGCAGCCCTGCCGCCGGGCTGCCCGTGGCACTCCCGGCCCCGCGGGCCAGAGAGGTGCCCGCTGGCACCCAGCAGGTCGCTGCGGGCCGGCGGGGAGCCAGCCGCGGCGCGCGGCACGGTGGATGCCCAGGGAGGGTCAGTTTTTCGGTGCTTTGGCCAGCTCTCCTCAGGCTTCTGGCTGGCAGGACGGCGCTCTGGGACGGGGAGAAGGCCGTTACTGGGGGAGGCGCGAGCGACGCGGGATGCCACCACGTCCACGGCAAAGCAGGTCTTCGGAGGAGAGCTAGAAATGGTCCAGGAGGGCAGAGATAAAACCCAGACTCCCTCGAGGCAGGGTGGGAGCACTGGAACACAGCACTTGGAGCCCAGGGCATGCCAAACCATGCAGATAGAGAGCACCCGAGATGCCCACGGTTCACAGTCAGCACGCACACAGAGGGACTCTCACATAGTGCCCATGAATGTGTTGAACACCTCCTGGGACCAGAATTAGATAAAGAGATGCTAAATCTAAAGAGAGATCTGCCTTGAACCCTGGGTGGAAAGCAAACCAGAACCAGGATCTCACACAGAAGCAAACCAAGAGTACCTGCTTTCAGTGGACAGATTTCTTTCCTAAATCCCTGGGCTTCAGTTCTCACCCAGGATCCAGAGGGAACAGGCTGAGCCCACCTGGGTCTGTCTGCCTGTGGGGTTCGTGACCGCACCTCCTCCTTATGGCCCAAGTAGCTCATCATGTCCCGTTTGCCCGATCCCAGAGTGTTGTCCCACAACCGGGTCATTTCCCCTTCCTGGGAGACAAGATAGGGCAGATCTCTGCAATGGGGACTAGTAGCTTCTGTGGGCTGCAAGGAGGTAAGAGTATATATGAAAACTTACAGCCTGTTCAGCTCAAAGCTGCTGGTAAAAAGGAACCAGAAGAGGAGCTGTGTGAGTATAAGGTGATGCCAGACCAACAACGGCAAGAAACAACATAGAAAAGTTCTGGGAGTATCCAAGAGCAAATCTCACGAGCTC